>OY728128.1:776516727-779016727 GCA_963277665.1 Viscum album | reverse complement strand
GTGAAGAATGGAGAACGCCATCAGAACATCATCATCTTCGATGACTTTAAAGGATAAGAGCTAAAAAGTGACGATGAACTCTTAATCCCTCGAGGACGAATGTCGCAGCATCAGATGCATAACAGGTGGGGGTTTTTTGATTTCATGTTCTTCCCCATAATTTTCTCAAAACAATGAACACAGATCAACCCATGAATAAGTTGACCCGCGATTCGTGCGTTACATGAGACAATGATTTATTTTTGGGGTTATTTATTCAGGGTCCAAATCCTGGAATGGAATGATTGAATGGAAACTCCTCAAACCTCTCCCATATTTAAACCACTCATGTGAAGTACCTAGGATGACACGAACAATTCACAATCTCCTCTTCATGTTCATTTTTGGTGGTTTTACCCTCGAAATGATGGCAAGGTAGGTTTGGGATCCTCACAGAGAAGAGGGCTCTCCCTAGAGGCCACAAACGAATACTACTCAAAGAAGGGACTACCAGAATACATCCAGTAGTTTTCTAAACTGCTTGTCGGTGTCGACCATATGGAGGAGGCAACCTACACCAGCTTTCCAAATTGATCGGGATGTTGTGGATCATCTGCCATGGTGGTGCACCGTGTGGAGGGACTTCCCGCATTCAGGCTGTCCGGATGACTAGCAAAGCCACGTTTTGTCGACTGTGGCAGGTGGAAGGGACCTGTACCTATGGGTCATGGGGGAACCAAATGAGGAATCTAGGGCGAGTCTTGACTATTCAGTACCACCGACTGAAACACGCGGATGGTCTCCATCTGGTAGGCCGAGACCCCAACGGGCTAGACCCGAGCCCGGTGGGACGAACTGCGCCGGCAGGCCAAACCCACGTCGATGGGAAGGGCCCACGCCAGTGGGCAGGTCCCACACCCATCATTCCAGACTCCCACCGGTAGGGTGTACCCGCGCTCCATTCAGGCCAGGCCGGACTAGACCGGGTCGCCAGGCACCCCGACCAGCCAGACACATGGCCAACCGTGTTGGGTCTAGTGAGGACTATTAGGATGAGTACCTTATTAGGCTGTGATACATGGTGGAGTGGAGTACCTAAGGATCCCAACGATTATGGGATGCACTTTTTCGTGATATTGCAGTACTAATATACTCGTCAGAGTGGAGTTATCCAGCAGCTGAGGTGTTTAACGACGTGGTTCATGATGCAACTATTTCTACCCTAGAATATTTCTAGTGTGCGTTGTCTTAGGTTCCGTTATTTACTTTGATGAATTGTTTCTTGATCATTCATTTTTGTTTTGGGTTCCCTATTGAGTATTGTTTTAATAAACCATTCATGGGATTCACCCGCATCTATTTTTTTTTAAAGACGACTGATGTTTCGACTAGGGTTCTCAAGGTGGCGAGACTGATATATGCTATGACAGGGGACTTTGTGGCTCATGACAAGGAGGTCCTAGTAGGACTTGAATACATGACATAAAATTTTATCTTCCGGTACCTTTACTACTCTCATGATCATGTGGGGTCTTCTACAGATGGCCATCAAAGATTCATTTTTGTGCATTCTCTTTTCAGTTATTTTTTGGGTTTGTATTCGGGAGCCCATACATTCTATTGAACTTTCAAAAAGCCTTGTTTTTTTTAATATACATGTTTCCCCCTTTTAGTGTGTTGCGATGTGGTGTGTAATGTGTGTGTGTACATGTACTCAGGAATATTCTTCCCACATGCAGGTTGATTCCTTCAACATTAGTTGCCAGCCCCTAGCCTCTAGGAGGCAAGATTGGGGTAGTCATGGCACGAGACCTGGTGGAAGGGACATGTTATGTTGTTATCAGAGGGTATTCGGTTCCCCCTTATGGATCGGGAGTATGTGTTTTGTTTTGGGGAAACTATGTTATGTGTTGTGAGTTCGTCTTTCAAATTCTGGGAGTCTAGTTTTGGTATGGAAGCCGACGTATCCATACACCAAGACATTGAATTATTATTTTTTTCTCAATAAATGAAAACATTGGTTACATAAGTGTCTCATTGTGTTCATTCGAATAAATTTTAGCTCACTAGGTATATCCATCTGACCATGGAACATCTTGATCAATTTCAAGATGCCTCCACCTGGACGATCAGTCAGTATCCTGATATGAGGTCATCAAGGATTCCCCCATATCGATGAAGGGTCTATTTAGGGACTCGTTATATAGATGGCCCCACAAGGTGGGGCACCAGTGCTACTACCACATGATGTTTGTCAGTTACTACCATTTGTTCTGGAAGATGTCGTTTGCAGGCTCAGTTCCCTAAATGAGTTTCATAGATAAGGACCTCCCAGGTTTTGGGGAGAGATAGATCCTCAGGTCGTTGAGGACTAGCTGGACGTTATGATGTGGGTCTTCTGCTTAATGAGGACATTGCTTGACCAGATAGAGATCTTGTTCGTGAGCCTTCTATAGGGCTCACCAGGGAGGAGTTTTTTTCCCACAACCCTCAATTATGTGTGCATTATTGAGTGATACACCTACAGCAGACATCATGACTGTGGTCGAGTACTTATAAAGGTCTATAAAGCTTTCCTTCTACCCCACAAACATGGTGCAAGACACTTTGTTTTGGGAATTGAGCCTTTGATCAGGGACACAGATGGGAGATAAGGGCTTTATTGGTATCTATCAGCATTCCAACCCAGTACGGGGTACCAGAGATAGCCCTTCTGATGGAAATTTTCTTGGTGGTGTAAGCACTGAGAGCTAGGGATTCTAGCAGACCCCAGGAATCATAGTCTCTAGCATGCATCAGATAGCAGATGCATGGGCTCAAGCAGGCCAGGTTGTTCAGAGGCTGACCCCAGCAATAAGGTTAGCATTGTGAGGCTCTGAGGACAGCGAGAGTTATACAGGGGGGTAGGCATTTCTACTCAGGCAGTGGGTAGGGACACATGTCTTATGACTGTGTGACCCGCCATAGAGATGACTAGAAGATGGTTGAGGGGGTGATGAGGTTGCGATAGTGGTTTGAGTCAGGAGGTCCACAGAGTAGAAGACGTGGTAGAAGAGCTTGTAAGAGTGGTAGAAGGTGGGATAAGTATCAGGGTTTTACATCAAAAACCCCTTGGTGGTCCACCCCGACCTCAGGGAGTAGGAAAACAGGGGAAAGCTTAGCTCTAAGTAGTAATTTCATATGACCATAGTTCACCAAAAATGATCTGAGTTATGATCTGTGTCTTCTCTAACCTATATATAGTGCTTATATACATAGGTGACAGTCACTCCTTCATTTACATGACTCTTGTTCAATGTTCAGGGATTCCGGTGGAAATGTTGGCTTGATCATTATAGCTAGAGACTCCTACAAGAGGTGATTAAAAAATTAGAAACTCATGATGACTTTGGGAGATTACCATATGAGGAGAGATCTTAAGCTCAGATATCTTAATAGTAACGTCGATTCCTTACAACATCATCGTGGGTATAGGCTAGTTATCCATAGTGCATGCTTAAATCAACTATTTTAGGTGTACAATTTTGTGTGTACGTATAGATAGAACTACGTTTTCCTTCCCCAGTGAGAAGTAAACCCTTTCAGTGCATCAAAAACACTCTCAGAGGAGGGTGTTTCCAATCTATCCTCAGTTGGATATCCTTACCTGTGGTGTAGTGGAGGAGAGGAGTCCAAGATTCCATGTATAAGAGAACTAGTACAAGGCTGCTTTTATTAATTATGTTCTAGGGCTACCTCCACGTAGAGAGGTAAACTTTTGTATCAAGCTATACCCTTGGATGACACATATATCCACACCATCATATCAAATGGCTCCTGCTTAGTTTCACAGGCTAAGGGTACAAATGGAGGACATGTCGAATAAGGGGTTCGTATGTCTTTTCATTTTAGCATTGGCATCCCATATTCTTTTTTTTTTCTATGAAGGTATATGGAAGTTTTTTGTTGTGCATGGACATTCAGTGACTGAACTTGGTGTCCATGAAGAACAAGTATCCCATGCCATGAATTAATGACCAATTTGACTATCTAAGAGGAGCCACGTGTTTATCAATGATTGACCTTAGATCAGGCTATCACTAGCTCTGGGTATGGGATGAGGATGTAATGAAGGAAACCTTCTAGTGCCAGTATGCCCACTATGAGTTCTTGGTGATGACTTTTGGCATGAAAAATTCCACAACAGTGTGAATGGTCTTCCTGAATGGGATATTTCTGCCCTACCTCGACCAGTTCATCATGGTCTTCATCTATGACATCTTGGTGTAATCAGCATCGGAGGAGGCGCATGTTGCACACCTACGGATAGTCTTGGATACACTCAAAGATAACCAACATTATGGAAAACTCTCAAAGTGACATTTTTGGATTCATGAGGTCCATTTACTAGGACACGTCATCTCAGAGGATGGATTTACAGTAGATCCAGCAATTATTTAAGTGGACCTTGATTGGAAGCCACCCAGGAGCATGATTGAGGTGCAGAGCTTCTTATGGTTGACTGGTTAATATCAATGGTTTGTACGAGACATTTAAAGGGTAGCATAACCCTTATCAGCATTGACATGTAAGGTAAAACCCTTCATGTGGATGGAGAAGTGCAAATAGTGTTTCCTGGAGATGAGGAAGCAACTACCTAGTGCCCCGATCTTGAGAAAACCAGAGGAGGGAATTGGGTATGTAGTTTACTATGATGAGTCAAGGACTGGACTAGGTTGTGTCTCGATGTAGGAGCGAGAAATGATCACCTATGACTCGTTACATTTGAAACTTCATGAGTAGAACTATGCAACCCATGACCTGCAGTTAGAATCAGTGTTTTTTTCCTTAAAGATGTGGAGACATTAATTGATGGGTGAATGGTTTATAGAATACTCCAACCCCAAGAGACTTAGGTATATCTTCTCTTATAAATTCCAGAACGTGAGACAATAATGATGGCTAGAGTTCCTCTAGGAATATGTTTTTCATATATTCTATACTCCTAGAAAGTGGAATGTGGTGGCAGATGCACTTAGAAGGCGGACCGGGTTGCAGCTACTGAGTTAGGAAATAGAGCATTTAGTTGTTTTGAATTTATCCTTTTTGGATGATTGTGAGGCTTCTTACCTCTAGTCGATGACTGTTACTCCCCAACTCTTATATCGAGTCAAGGAGGAACAACAGGGAGTTGTTGATTACAAGGCCCAATGTGCTCAGATATCCTCGGGATAGGTTCCTATTGGATTTTCGATAGGTCAAGAGCATGTCATCTTTTTAAAATGGTGCACCATAGTGCAAGTGACTTTACATGAGTAGGTGTTGAGGGAGTTCCATACATCCCGTCTTGAGGTACATCTTCGTGAGTTATAGATGTACTGGGACCTATAGTGTCAGTATTAGTGGCCATGGATAAAATAAATAAGTGGCTGAGTTTGTTTCACGATTCCTCACTTGTCAACAAGTGAAGCCTGGGCACCATGTTCTACCAGGCATTACTCAGCCACTCGAGGTACCAGAGTGGAAATGGGATGGTATCTCGATGGAATCTATGGATGGGTTACCACATCTGTTTGGAGGTCATAACTCTATTTGTATTATCATTGAATTACTCACCATGTCGGCTCACTTTCTACCCAATGGAGGGCAGGGACCGGTAGATGTATTGGGACACCTCTACGTCTATGTGATAGTGCAGCTTCCTGGGGTTCCTTTGATGATCGTCTCATATCACAAAACATGATTAATATCATGGTCGTGTATGTGATTTCTTGAGGAATTTAAGATGTAGCTGTGATTGAGCATAGATATTCATCCCCAACCAGATGGTTAGACAGATCAGACCATACTGACCCTGGAGAATGTGTTACATGCTTGCGTCGTATACTTTGGTGGGAGTTGGGAGGACAACCTACCACTGGTGGAGTTTTAATAAAATAATTTCTATCACTCCACCATTGGAATGGAATTGTTTAAACCCTATACAGATGGCCTTGTAGATCACCTATATGCTGGACATACCTAAGGGAGTTAGCAGTCATGGGTTCGGAATTGGTACGGGCTACCACCCAGAATGTGGAGATCATCAAGGAGCGGGCAAGGACTACACATAGCAGGCATAACTCTTATGCCGATAGTAGATGGATACCCTTAGTGTTAGAGTATGGAGATCATGTGTTCCTTCGGGTCTCACCCCAATGAAGATTGTGGATATTTGGAAGGGGTATAAAGCTTCCATTTTGGTTCATCATACTTTTAGATCTTGAGAAGAGTTGGAGAGTTGGAGTACCACTTACCTATTCCCCCATAGTTTCACTAGGTTCATGATGTTTTCCATGTGTCACAGTAGAGGAGGTATGTGTGTGATCCTTCATGCATCATTGACTAGGGTGAGACGGAAATTGACAATGGGGAGACGTTTGCAGAGATCCTTGTAGAGACTGAAGATTGATAAGAGTGGGTCCAATGCAAGAGGTTGATTTCTCTAGTGCATGTATGATGGTAGAATGAGAATCTCTAGTAGAGAACATGGGACTGAGAGGCACATATTCGTGCTCAGTACCCCCCGTATTTTTATTTAGTTGTTGTTTTGACTTTCAGGGATGTAAAGACCTATGGTGGGGAGAATGTAACATGTTTTAATTTCCATGTATTTTTTTATTTATATTAAATTATTTGGAGACCATTAATTTCGAAGACACATTTTTCTTAGGCCCGGAGAGCTCGAAACGGGTTTTTTATCTTTTTTTAAGATACGTTTAATAAAAGTGAGAGTGAGATTTTCTATCTTTTGACCTAGTGCTCATATTAAAAATATAAGGTCATTGTTGAATTTAGAATGCCTGGATTCTCCAAGAAATGACTTATATTTTCCTAGAAAGGGCCAATATGAAAAGTTGTTCTTTTGGACATTTCGAGAAAACTATAAAAAATAATTTAAAATAATTATTTTTATTTAATTTTCAAAGTTGAATGGTGGACGATGACAATGTGGGGAAGTGACAAGGCGATGATGATGCACATTAATGAGGATAATTAATGGATCCATAAATCACTGCATAATGACACTTTAATTATGAGTAACAATGATGTTGTCTCATAATTGAAACAACATAACGACATGATATGACATCATAATGGAAACGCTGCAACGTGATACTTTTTATAGTTTGACACACTTGGGAAATAATGATTAAAAATTTGGAGTATTATCTAGAGAACCTCAGAAGTAATTTCACACTAGAATAGAATGATGAATGCTGATGGACCATCAACATCATTGACTGTATTCATATATTGAAGTTGGGAAGTGATGTCGACGTTTAAATCCCTTAAGGAGGGACACCACAACATCAGACGTCATAAAGGGTTGGGATTTTTTTTATTTGATGTTTCTCCACATTAATTTTGAAAAACGATGAACATGGATCAACCCATGAACACTTTGATCCTTGATTTTTGATTAATGTGAGAGGGTAATTTATTCATGGGGTTATTTATTCAGGGTCCAAATATTGGGATGGAATGATTGAATGAAAACTCCCCGAACCTATTCATTCTTTAAACCTCTAACGCGGAAGCCTTGGGTCGACATGAATAAGTCCCAAGCACATCCTCATGTGCATTCTTGGGGTTTATACCCTAAAAATGGTGAAAATGCATGTTTGGGATCCTTGTATGAAAAGAGGGCACTCCCCAAAGTCAACATACATAGACGACATGAAGAACAGACCACTGAAGCACATTTAGTGTTCTACTAAACTCCTTTCCAGCACCAGCGGCGAAGATGGAATTGGTCGACCCCACCAGCCGTATGGAGGAGGTGGCCCTCAATGCCAGGCCAGCTTTATAGGGAAGCTCCGACTCATCCATCACGGCGGCACACTAGAGGTCGTGGTGCTATGTGGGGTGCCACGTGGAGGGATGACCTGTGTCTGGGTCATCTGGATGACCAGCGAAGCTACGGCTTGTCGACCATTGTTGGTGGAAGGCCCCTGTACCCGTAGGGATAGGGGGAACTGGACGCGAAATCCATGTTACGTAACGGCTGATATGCACCATCGGATACACCGCAAGGTTGGTCCCTAGTTGGCGGGACAGACCTGCACTGACGGGATAGACCTACACCTATAGGATGAACCTGCACCTAGTTGGGTGGACCCATTCCCCCTTCATGATGGGCCAGACGAGATCGGGTCATCGAGAGACCTAGTAGGATAGACCCTCATCCAACTAGGTCGGGTCTAGCGATGCATATAGGGTCTGGCCCACTGGCCAGGTCAGAGCAGACCGACCTTGACCCACACTAGGTCAGGTCGAGTCCGTTTAAATAAAATGGGTTATGTTGGACCCCCCGGGATGGGTTTGTCGGGTTAGACTAGGCCTTGTCACAACCATCCCCCAGGTTTCTAAAATTCTCATATCTTTCAGACTATGAATCGGATTAACAATCCATTTGAATCATTAGGACCCTCTCGATGAGTCAAATCTTTTAGAATGCTCTATGTTGACATTCAAGGAAGTTGTGATGTGAAAAAGGTCTTGAGGAGCAGTTCTCCCAATCGCACTATGTACAGAACTCTGTGACTGGATGAGACCTAAAGACTGTTGACTTTAGGCCTGGTGGGAATCACCTCTCTGTGTCTTTTCTAGACAACTGTGGGAATTACTTCTCTATGACATGACAGGACTACAGTATAAGATGAGGAGGAGTACCACCGTAGGATATGAAAAGTGGGAAGCACCTCTCTGTGACATTGTAGGCCCATGGGACCTAATTAGTCAATGGTTAGTGGGAAGCACTTTTTTGTGACTTGGAAGTCCCATTGTTCTCAATAGAGGAGGAGTTCTCTAGTATCATGGGTGTTTAACGATGTTTCTAATAATGATATTGTTACTACCCTAGAATATACCTTGTGATAGGTGTCTTATTTTTTGGGATTTACTTGTAAAGACCATGATTTCTAGTTGAATTTTTCTTAATGCGTGTGAAATTTTACGAGTCCACAGTTTCTGACAGCGCTTGATTCCAAAACCTGGTGTGCTCGAAATCAATTTTTGATGTTTGGTTAAGCTTAAATTAATGCGCGTAAGCAGGTTTCCTAAAAAATAGGAATAACTCTTAAAAGGATAGTCAGATCAGAAATATGAGGGCACCATTGCACTCAGGATGGCGGGTTTACCCTAGGCGCGATTTAAGTTTAGTCGGCGCGGGCCTCCTTTGAGAAATCTCAAAAATTGTATAACTATAAATAAAATAATTAAACTAATTATTTTATTTTTGAAAAGCTTATAACTCACAAACGATAGGTCGGATTAAAAATCTGAGACCCCCGTTGAACTTGTGAGGGCATGCTTTATTTATGCAGATACTAACTTTGGCAGGCGCGGGCCACCAGAAAATGTTAGTTTTTTTACTACAAATAGAATAATTAATTGACAATTATTTTATTGTAAAATTAATACCATCTAAACGGTGAGTCAGATTAAAAATCTAAGAGTTCCATTGGGTTCGTTGGGGTGTTTTTTACCTAGTCAGTGCCTAACCTCGGCCGGCATGAGTCGATGGTGACTGATAAAAACTTTCTGAGCATTTTTTTCGTGTACGTTCATTAAACACACAAGTAACATTTTTTAACTTTTGAACCAATGCTCGGAATTGAAATCTAAGGACACCGTTGAACTCACAACGCATGTGTTCACTTAATAATACTTTAATCCCGACAAAAAATGATCGGGAATAAAAGTTAGTTTTTCCTTATTTATAAAAAATAATAATAGGATAATGTTCAACACATTATTTTATTTTTAAGCTACCATGTGTTGGGTATGTTGGTCAAAACACCCCTTGGAGGTTATTTGTGGGACCGCCACACCCAAATCTCCTAGGAGAGGTTGTGGTGGTCGGGCCCACCCAAGCATAACCCCCCATGGGAAGATATTTGAGGTGGGGACCACCTGAGTCCCAAAACCGCCTTATTAATGATAGGGGTGGGGACCACCCGACCCCTATTGATGGTGGGGGATGAAACTCCTCCACTCTCCCACATTAATGAGGGAGAGCCTTTGACCTTCTTAGGAAATTTATTACGCCAACGCAAGTTTTTATTATAATTTTTTTTTAATTGCATGCAAAAACATAAAATAATAGGCAAACTATTGTTTTATTTGTGTTAGAATTCTCCTCTAGTGGGATTGTTGGAGAAAGCTCCCAACGGAGAACCACTCTCCCAACGAAGAACGTAAAGAACACGAAGAATACCGGCGACACTGTTTCTTTTTTGTGTTCTTCCTCGGAATTCCTCCCCAGTAACCTACCGACGTGGAGACGTATCCTCAATCGTCGTGTGAACTTAGAAGTTGAAGTGTGCGGTGGATACAATAGACGAAGACCACATCTTTTTCCCGTGACTTCACCATCGACGCCCAACTTTTCATGTAGGGTGTTTACATCTTGTTGATGTAATATCCCTTTTTTTTCACTTCTTTGGAATTGAATGGAATCGTTACGTGGTTTAAAAACAATTGAATATCATCCCCTTAATTGAGACAATTGTTACCACACTAAACGTGGAGGGTGTGGGCCAAACAAACATGGCCCGACTCCTCCGCCGATCTTGTTGTGATGTTCTTTGGAAGAACGAAGCGGAAACGAGGCGACGAAGGTGGCAATGACAATGGTTCCACCACCCGCTGCGTCTGTGAACTATGCCACCCCCGCATCGCCCTGGTGCGCTCCCACACCCACGCGCCCCTACCAAAATGCTCCTGGTGCCCCGCACCCCTACCGATGCACTCCTGGTTCCCCACTTCCCTACCGGCATGCACCCGGCACCCCGCTTCCAAGACCGGCGAATTTCTCGGCGCCCCGCGCCCTTGCTGGCGTGCTCCCAGTGCCCCGCATCCCTGGCCGGTGCACTGACCGCCACCCTATGCCCCTACCATCATGCATTCGGGGCCCCGCTCCCCAGCAGGCGCACTGTCAGCGCCCCGCGCCCCTTCCGACGTCCTCCCGGCGCCCCGAACCCCTACCGGCGCGCTGCCTGCCTGGCCGAATTCTGCCGCGGCCTGTCCGGTGCACCTGAAGCCAGCTGGAGACCACCCAGTTGGCCCACGCCTCGCGCGGCCTGCCTGCTGTCCACCCGACCACGCCCCCCCCCCCCCCCCCGAGTCAACCCGCGGCGTCCATCGTGATGTCGTAGGCTGAACCATCAAGGACTCCCGAGCCGAGTTATCATGCAGCCTACGTGGCGATTATCGGGCTGAACTTCCCTCACGGTCCGCTAGGTTGGGCCTAGCGGACTGGGTGAAAACATAGCCGACTGACCCACCCAATGGGCCGGGTAAGACCCAACAAGTCATTCAGGGTCGTCCCAGACCTGGTTGTCCCGGACTAGGTTGGGCCGATTCGGTCCGACTGGGTCAGACCAGAACCGGGCCCATACCGCCACCTTTACTTTCATGGGAAATATCTTTGGAACCAGACGACCATTAGACAAAACATCAGCAATTCTAAAATTCTTGGAGAATATTCATCCCATTGCATATACCCCACTAGAGTTCGGGATATAGTGGAGTCACAGTCAGCTTGGTTCGTACCCAAATCCAACTGGCCTCCCGGGACTGAAATTCTAATAACTCACAAACTCGGCGTCCGATTGACGCACCGTCTATTACGTTGATAACCCTTTGATGCGGAGGATCCTTGAGATACTTCTTCGTGGGACTTCGTGAAACATGGAGTATCGGCTTGTAGCTCATGGAGCAGACCCTCCCGGAGAAGAGCAATCAGAGTATAGAGACCTAGTAGCTGGCTTAGACCTGATGACTGCTTGACTGATTTGATTTGGAGTGACTCGACTATCCCAGAAAGGAGTTCTACTGTGTGAGGTGATAGACCCACAATGGAAGAGTGCCCCTGTGTGAGGAGGAATACCAGAGGTACTCGATAGGAGGAGTACCTCTGTAGGCTATTAGGGGGAGCACTACAGTTTGAGGTGATAGACCCCAGGTGGGTAACATACATGTGTGACGTAGTTGTCCCATGATACTCGACAGGAGAAGTACCTCAGGAGTCTAGGGTTAGAGAGTAGCACCTCAGAGTCACGACATGGCCACTGTAATTGATAGAGGATGAGTTCTCTAGTAGTCATGGTTTTGTTTATGAAAATCCAGCTTTGAACTGAGTTAATGACCTTTTTGTTTTCCACATGAATGAGTTGGGTTACTAGATAACTTAGGTAAATGTATGGACATATACCTATGTAATGGTTATCCGTTGGATTATACTTTGTGGTTTATCCTTGTTGTATTTTGTGAGACCTATACGGTCTCGTCGTCCCTACTGAGTATCTTTATACTCACCCCTGCACGGGCATTTCCCGCACCATGTTGTGTTGGATGCAGACGACGTACAACACTAAACGAGGCGGCATGTACGAGGACTGGACAGTACCCAGAGGTGGACCTCACGATGATTCGGTACACAGAGGAGATGGATGGATGTGGAGTGCTGAGGAGGCTTTCTATACCTACCCATCAGGTAGGATCCATGGGGGACGATCCCGGAGCTTCTAGACACCTTACAGTAGTTTGTCTTCTTAGTTGTACTTGTTTGTCTTTTCCTTGTACTTTACTGTTGGGCTTGTATTTTCGGCTCCCTTTTTACTTTCCAGTATATCTTTTGTATACCGTTTTTACTTAGTGATTGCATCAGCTTGTACTCCGGTTTATTTTGTTTATGTATTATAAAGGAAATGTCATCCCAGTTTTAAGGATTTACACCTTTGGATTTAGTCGCCACCCGCTAAACAATGAAAGGTGGGCTGAGGGTAGTCACAGAACAGGCCCCCGAGGATCGGTCAAGACAAATTGGTATCAGAGGAGTCGGTTCTACCATAGAACATAAGACTATGATATTTATTTTCAATGAAGAAATAGTGTTAATGGTACTGAGTGTGGTTTTCAGTTCAGGGAGTCCAGTGATGGTTCGGTGGCCGACGTATCCATACACAAGGACCCTGACTACTGATTTCCGACTTGGTGCATGAAAACACTGATTGCATGTGTATTTCCAGAAGTTTTCATTAAGTAATCTCAAATCATGTCAGCTCACTAGGTATAATCTTTTGACTGTGTCACATCTGTTCAAGTTGCCTCCACGCAGACAACTAGTTAGAGTTCCGAGAGAGTACAAGATAACGGCCCACCGAGAGACGAGGCACCGGTGCAGAGCCCTTTTTCTATGATAGAACCTTTGGGTGGTGTACTAGAAGCACCACCACCCATTTGGTAGCAGATATCACTAGCTATACTAGCGGATGATGCACGCTGACAGAGCAGATTGCATGAGTTTTGGTAGCAGAGGCTTCTGAGGTAACAAGGAAAGAAAAATTCCTAGGCAGTAGAGGACTAGTGGGATTCAATTGCTAGAGTTTTCCGCATAGTTGAGACACCAATAGAGATGATTGTGGACTTAGCTACAAGTGATTTTCTGTGTGTGACCATGAGGATGGTCCGTATAGTGATGAGGCTTCGGTACGTGGACCGATGCCTAAGATAGTACCTTTGAGTAGTGTGCTAGCTATATCACTACCTACTGGTCAGTAGCAACACCCAACAGTACTGGTAGATGAAACTTGAAAGATAGTTTCCTTGCAAGTGTATCATAATTAGATAGCCACCAGGTTCCGAGGCAAGCATGACTCACAGGCAGCTGAGGACTGGCTTGAGGGGGTGGATGAGTGTTTTCTGCAGATTATACAGCTAGTGAATGTTAGTAGTGGGAAATAAGGGAACGGGCGCCAGTCTAAGAGATGTGGGCGTGTAAAATGATTCAAGAAGATTAATTGTTAAGGACATATGATTCTGCAGAGCAGCATACATGGATGCAGAGCTATGAGAGCAGCATGAGGTGGATTACATTTATACATGTTATAACCACACACCCTTGTAGTCCCAGCCAGGCTCACGGATCTAGAGGGAAGGGGAAGATATTAGCTTCATGTGATCGAGGAGTGTGACCCAAGGGCTCTAGTAATGATTCAAGGGACAATCTGTGTCTACTGCGTTCTTCTGTATCAATAGACATAGGTACCAATCATTCCATCCTTCCACGAATCTTTTCCAAGACCTAGAGTTTCTGGTTAAAGCGTTTACATGACCCTCACGACTGAATATACCTTTGGTAGGAGACTTGATAATCACACATATTTTGTTGGTGTGATCTGACCCTTGAGGAGGGAGTATCGATTGGATACTTTTTCTAGGAGTGTCGAGGCCTTACGGCGTTAGTTTGGGTATGGACTGGGAAACCACAGTTCATACACATATTGATTATATTAGGAAAAAAGGTTGTGGTATATCTATAACATTGGGTTGAGGTTTTCCTTATTTGGTGAAAAATGAAACCTAGGAAGCACCTGTTAAACTCTTGTATAGGAGGGTGTAGCCGCTCACTCTTGAGTCGGCCATCCATACACTCGTGGTAGCTAGAGTTTTTAGCTTTATGTTCCAAACAGGAGTGACAGAACATGGGAACATATTTTCAAAGTTGTTTCCAGGAATACCCCCCAGGTGGAGGGACATCTGCTTTGGCTAGATACTATCAGATATTTTTTCCAGAATTCTCCAGAGTTGCAGCACCGTTATCAGCCTTGTCGAAGATGGGGAAACCCTTTGTGTGGTCCAAGATATTTCAGTAGATATTTTGGGAGCTAAGGAAGAGCCTAAATAGTGACCCCATTTTGAGGATTCTAGTGGAAGTTATAGGGTATGTAGTTTACTACAACACATCAGGGACCAGACTTGGGTGTGTCCTAATGTAGGAGTGAGTTGTGATCATGTATGGTTATCGGTAGTTGAGATTGCATGAGCAGAAAAACGCTACCCATGACCTGGAGTTAGTAGTAGTGTTATTCGCCTTGAAGATGTGGTGGCACAATCTTATGTGCGAACGTTTAACATGTACTCTGATTATAAGAGTATCAGGTATATCTTCTCTCAAAAGGACCCGAACCTAAGACAATGACATTGGCTTGAGTTCCTCTAAGAATATGACTTCGAGATAGTCTATACTCCTGGGAAGGGGAACGTTGTTGAGGAAGCACTCAGTAGGAGGACTGGCATTCAACTTCTAGGAGAGGCGATAGAGCAGCTGGCTACCTTACTGAAATCCTTTGTGGATAGACGTGGAGCAGCCTATCTGCAGTCTCTTACAGTCACTCCTTTACTTTTTCAGCGAGTCCGGGAGGCGCAGCGGGGAGACGATGACTGTGATACGCGACGTGCTTAGATATCCACAAGGTATGCACCTAATGGATTATTTAATGTGGGGAGAATTCATCCTCTTCAGAGTACATACCATGGTACTAGTAGGACTTCAGGAGTGATTGTTTCTGGAGTTTCACTCATCCCTTATAGTGGTACATACAGGAGTGGCGAAGATGTACCAGGACCATCGATGAAAGCACTAGTGTCATGGTATGAAGAGGACAGTAGAGGAGTTTGTCTCTCGAATCCTCACTTGTCAGAAAGTGAAGGCGGAACAACAGGTACCAGCAGGCTTGGTTCAGCTTTTAGAGGTCCCAAAGTGGAAGAGGGATGGGATATCCATGGACTTCATTATGGGTCTTCCATGTATGTGGAGGGGACATGAATCTATTTGGGTGATCTTCGACAGACTCGCCAAGTCGACCCACATCCTACCGACCGGAGATGGTACAAGCTACCATTAAAAATGTGCAGATAATCTAAGAGAATATTAAGAATGTACAGAGAAAACATAAGTGATATGCTATCAGGAGATGGAGACCTCTGGATTTCGAGGATGGCGACCATGTCTTTCAAAGGGTATCACATCGTCGAGGTCTACAGTGATTTGGCCAAGGAGGCAAGTTATCTCTATGAGTCGTCGGACATTTCCAGGTCCTCAATAGAGTAGGAGAGGTGGCTTACCTCTTAGCTCTTCCACCTCAGTTTCACTGGGTACACGAAATCTTCCACATATCCTAGCTGAAGAGATATGTGCACGACCCTACCCACATCATCGACCATAGATAGATGGACATCGATGATGGGGAGACATTCACGAAGGTTCCAGTTGAGAATGAGGATTGAATGGAGTGGGTCCTGTGTGGGCAATTGGTCCCCTGGTGTGCATTTGTTGGAAGCATGAGAACCTCCAGGAGAGCACATGGGAGTGGGAGGATCATATACGTGCTCAGTATCCCCATTTGATCCCTTAGTTTGAGTTATTGATTACGGGGATGTAAATCCCTGTGCTTGGGAGAATTTAAAGTCCCAGAATTCACGTGGAGTTTTTTAATGCATAGAAATTTTACATGCCTGTAGTTTCTGACGGCGCTTTATTCGGAGGCTCGGTGTGCCTGGAATAAATTTCTGAAGTTTTTTTAAACATAAATTAATGTGTATAAGAAGTTTTCCTGAAAACATTGAATAACTCTTAAAAAGTTACTCGGATTAGAAATATCAGGGCACTATTGCGCTCAAGATGTCAGTTTTACCCTAGGTACGACTTAAGTTTAGTCGGCACGTGCCTCTTATGAGAAATCCCAAAAATAGAATAACCGTATATAAAAAAATAAAAAAAATTATTTTATTTATTAAATGCTTATAACTCACCAACGGTATCTCATATTAAAAATCTGAGACCACTGTTGAACTTGCGAAGGCATGCTTTATTTAAGAAGATACTAACTTTAGCTGGCGCAGGCAACCATAAAAAGTTAGTTTTTGGCCGCTAATAAAATAATTAAGTGACAATTATTTTATTTTAAAATTAATAACATCAAAATGGTGAGTCGGATTAAAAATACGATATTACCGTTGATTTTGTTGGGACATGTTTTACCTAGGAAGATCCTAACCTTAGACGGCGTGAGTCAAGGGTGACTGATAATAATTTTCTGAACTTTTTTTCGAGTACATTTAGTAAATGCTCGAGCGGCGTTTTGTATCTTTTGAACTGGTGCTCGAAATTGAAATATGACACCGTTGAACTCACAGTACCAGTATTCACTTAAGAATACTTTCACATCGATAGAAAACGATCAGGAATAAAATCTAGTTTTTGGATTTTTATAAAATAAATAATAATATAATGTTCAACACCTTATTTTGTTTTTAAGCTACCATGTGTTGGGTATGTTGGTTAAAAAATCCCCTTATAGGTTGTTTGCAGGACCGCCACTCCCAAACCTCCCATGAGATTCCATGGTGGTGGGTCCAACTTGAGCATAACCCCCCATAAAAGGATATTTGAGGTGGGGATCACCCAGGTCACCATACCTCCCTATTAATGATAGGGGTGGAAACCACTCGACCCCTACTGATGGTGGATGATGAAACACCTCCACCCTCCCGCATTAATGAGGGAGAACCTTTGACCTCCCTGTCCAAGTAATTGCGCAAACACTTGTGTTTTAATAAGGAGATCATCTTGGAATCCTCCAAATTAATGAGACATCAGTCGTGTATTTAATTTGGAGGAGTCGATAATTTTTTTAATTATTATTTTTTTGAATTGACTTCCAACACATAAATTAATAGGAAAACTATTATTTTATATGTGTTGGCATTCTCTTATGGTGGGATTTTTGGATAAGGATCCCAACGGAGAACCACTCTCCCAACGAAGAATCCGAAGAATGCGAAGAATGCTGACAATGCTCTTTCTTCATCAGCTTCTTCCTTGGACTTCCTCCCTGGTAACCTACCTATGTGGAGATGTTTCAACAACCGTCGTGTGAACATAGAAGTGGAAGTGTGCGGCAGATGCAATGGATGACAACAACGTATTCTTCTCATGAATTCACCATCGACGCTCGACTTTTCAGCTATGGGGTTACTTCTAGTTGATGTAATATCCCTTTTATTTTTCACTTCATCAGAATTGAAAGGAATCGTTGGGTGGTTTAAGAACAATTGAAGATCATCCCCTTCCTTGAGAAAATTGTTACCACACTAAACACGGAGGATGTCGGCCAATCAAACATGGCGCGACTCCTTCGCCGATCTTGATGTGATGTTCTTTGGATGAATAAAGCGGCAACGAGGAGACGAAGGTGGCAACGACAAAGGTCGCACAACCTGCGGCCTCCGGGAACTACAACGCCCCCGTGGTGCCCCGGGGCGCTCCCACACACCAGCGCCCCTGACGGTTTTCTCCTGGTGTCCCGCACCCCTACCTGCATGCTCCTGGCACCCTGCGCCCAAACCGGCTTGCACCAAGCGCCACGCACCCATGACCGGTGCGTTGACCGGTGCCCTGCACCCCTTCCAGCGTGCACCCAGCCCCCCTGTGCCCCTGACTGGTGTTCTTCTCGGTGTCCCTTGCCCCTATCGGTGTGCACTCAGCGCCCCACGACCCAACCGGTGTGCTGCCTCGCACCCCGTGCCCCTGACAACATGCACCTGGCTCTCAACACCCTTGTCGGCCCCCCACGTCGCATGCCTGCTGGCCAATCGGCCACCAACCTCCCAAGTCGACCCACGTCGTCCCCCACGATGTCGCTGGCTGAACTGGCCCTGTCTCTCAGGCCGAGTTACCGAGCAGCCTACGTGGAAACTATCGGGCTGAACTGCCCTCGCGGTCCGATGGGACGGGCCCAGCCTACCAGGTCAAAACATAGCAGACTAACCCGCGCAACAGGCCGGTTCAGACCCAATATGTCAGTCTGGGTCGACCCAGACCTGGTTGTCCCAGAATAGGTTGGGAAGAGTCGGTCCGACTGGGTCGGAACAGACCCGGGCCCATATCGCCACCTTTACATTCATGGGCCATATCTTGGGCACTGGATGACCATTTGACAAAACGCCAGTGGCGCTGAAATTCTTGGAGCATATTCATCACATTGCATATACCCCACTAGAGTTTGGGATATAGTTGAGTCACGGTCATCTTGGTCAATACACGAATCCAACTGGGCCCCCGGGACTTAAATACTAATAACTCACAGACTGGGCATTCGATTGACGTGTTTTCTATTGCATTGAGAATCCTATGTCTTGTAGGATTCTTGAGATACTTCTTTGTGTGACTTCGTTACACTTGGAGTATCGGCTTGTAGCTCATGGGGCGGACCCTCCTAGAGAAGAGAAAGAAGAGTATAGAGACCTAGTAGATGGCTTAGACCGGATGACTGCTTGACCGATTCGATTTGGAGTGACTCGACTAGCCTAGTGGGGAGCCCTACTATGTTAGGCGATAGAACCACGGAGGAGAGAAGCAACTGTGTGAGGCAGAAGACCCGCAGTACTCGACAAGAGGAGTACCTATGTAGGCTATTAGGGGGAGTGCTACTATGTGAGGCGATATACCCAAGGTGGAAACATACCTGTGTGACGTAGCTATCCCACGATACTCGACAAGAGGAGTACCTCAGCAATCTAAGGTTAGTGAATAGAACCTTGGAGTCGTGACATGGCCTCTGTACTCAATAGAGGAGGAGTTATCCAGCAGTCATGGTTTTGTTAATGGAAATCATGAATTGATCTGAGTCAATGACCTTTGTGTTTTCCTCATGAATTAGTTGGGTAACTAGATAACATTGGTATATGTATGGGCATATACCTAAGTAATGGTTATCCGTTGGATTATTCTTTGTGGTTTATCCTTGTTGGATTTTGTACCCCATGAAGGTCTCGGGGTCCGTACTGAGTATCTTTATACTCACCCCTACACGGGCTTCGCCCGCACCTCATTGTGTTGGATGTAGACGACAGACAACACTAACCGAGGTGGAGTGTACGAGGATTGGACGGTACCTAGTGGTAGAACTCATGACGAGTCGGTACCCAGAGGAGACTAACGGACGTGCAGGGCCGAGGAGGCTATCTGTACCTACCATTTAGGTAGTATCTGTGGTGGACGATCTAGGAGCTGCAAAACACCTTCCAATTGTTTGTCTTCTTAGTTGTACATGTTTGTCTTTTCCTTGTACATTACTATTGGGCTTGTATTTCTGGCCCCCTTTTTACTTTCCAGCATATCATTTGTATATAGTTTTTTCTTATTGTTTTCTTTTACATATACTCCGGTTGAATGTGTTTACATTTTATAAAGGCAATTTCATCCATGTTATAGGGAAGTAAGCCTTTGTTGCAAGTCGCCAGCCCCTGGCCTATAGAAGACAGACTAGGGGTAGTCACGTCACGAGCCCCGAGGACCGGTCATGACATTACATAGAGGAAATGTTTTGTGGTGTTTCCTGTTTGTTTTGGGGACCTTATTGAGTACTGTGTTACTCACCCATATGTGGGATTCACTTGCACATGTTGTTTCTGGTGAAGACGACCGATGTTTTGACATGGGTTCTCTGAGCGATGAGACTGAATGATGCTATGATGGTGGACATGGTGTCCCATGAATTGGTGGGGTCCATTTGGACTGGGTGGACAGGACATACTACTTCTGATTCTTTCAACTTCACTACTCACATGATCATGTGGGGTTTTCTAGGGATGACTATTAGTGTTTCTTTGTTGTACATACTATTTTTGGCTTTTTTTGGGTTTGTATTCTGGCGCACTTACTTTATGTTGTACGTGGACACAACCTTGTTTTAGTGTTATACTTGTTTTCCCCATTTTAGTGTGTTGGGATGTGGTTGGGAATGTTTGTGTGTGTGTGTACAAGTACTCAAGCAAATTCCTCCCATTTACAGGTTGACACCTTCGACCCTAGTCACCAGCCCCCGGCCTTTGAGAGGTGTGCTTTGTGTAGTCACGACACGTGCCCTGGGGGATGGGTCATGAAATAATAGTTTCTAAAAATTCATAAGATGAATTTTCATTCTCAATTATTATCATTAGCATCTCAAATTAGATGTTTTTAGTATTGTACAATCACTACATCAATAATGTAAATTCGTTTTATATTTATCATGAAATAAATTATAATTTTTATTTTTTGATTTATTATTATAAGATAATTTTATAACATTATAAAAAATTATTCATTCCATATTTGAATAAAATTATATATCTATATTAATGTACCAAAAATCACATAAAAGATAAATTATTTCATAGAAAAATGATTTTTTACTATTTACTAGTAAATTCACTTCATCATAACAATATATAAAATTATTACTAGGATCAAATATAATATATTAATAAATAATTTAAATTTCATAAAAATATATTCCAAGATGTTAAATTTTACTTTTAATATAAATGTGTAAAACAAAATGAAAATTTTTTTTAGACAAATGTGTTTTAAATACCAAACTTGCACATATACCAATAATCATACATAAGTTTGATTCCTATGTTATTAATTATATTTGTTTTAACTAATATATCATTATATTAATTAATTATAAAATCTAAAGCATTATATTAGTTTTTTATATAATATTTTATAGTTTTACAAAATTTATCATTTGTTAATATTCACAAATAAATCAATGATATAAGAAAAATATAAATGTTTCTCCCTAAGATATATTTTATATGATTATTTCAAAAGTAATATCAATTTTATAAAAAATATTAAAAATTTTAAGAACAAATTGTAATATTTTATCTAAAAATTTTTATAAGGAAAGAAATTTGTGAAACATAAAATTATTTTTATGTAATTTTTTTTCTTATTTCCTTTTGAATTAATCTAGATATTTTTATTTTTTTTAAATTTATATATTTATTATAATGTTTTTATTCCTATTTATATCCACCATTTCCATGAATAGGTTGTATCTTTTATATTTAAATAATTATATTACGTGGATCATTTTAGGTTGGTGTTGTTTTTCATAGTCTCTATTGAACATACTTTTCTTCTTTAAATTTTTGTGTGCAACATTATTCCCCCATTAATAAATTTCTTCCTCAAAATTTTAATTTGATCACAATAATCAAGTGTTTGAAAATTTAATGTACCTTTTTACAAAAACACATATATAAAAAAAGGATTAATAAAACAACATATTTGATAGTGGTAAAGGGAAATATGAAGGTTATCTACAATATCACATTGTAGTCATATGAATTGAAGAACATTTGTGGGATGTTAAAATATGGAAATGTAGAAAAAAAATTCAAGAACAAATAATGATGTCTATTCAGTAATAAAAATTGATCAAATGAAAATGAATGATCATTAGAATATTAATGACCAAAATAACAAAAACTATTGAGTTGTTAAAAAAATAGATTAACCAAAAATTAATGTAATTTAAATAAAATATTTAATTCGTGATCGCATTAAAAATATTTAAGGAATTTAATTACAATCTATATTAATAAAAAATGAAATATACATTCTTAATAAGTATTATTTAATCCATTAATAAATTCCTACCTAAATTTCATCTTTTCCTCCAAACTATTAGAATTAAAAATGATTTTTTCAAAAATGAAGAACTAAAATCAACTTCAAATGAATCACATAATCAATAAAGGATAAAAAATATTTTCATCCAATATTTATACATTAACCAAAACGAGACTTCTTATCTCAGAATAAGATAATCCCCAGAATTAATAAACATTCCTTTCAATAAATAATAAATTAATATCCAAATTCAATAGTGACACCCAATGTTCCATAGAAATCATTACATACTAACAATCCTTAATATTTGTTAAAATATTTAATTCTAATATTGATACTGTAAAACTAGAAAGATTTAATCACATATTATTTGAAGATAAATTTAAAATTTATCTCCAAATAGCATAAATAACTCTGAATGTCTCACAATTGAAATATATATTACCAATCCTAAATCAATAAAAATCCACATTAAAATAATATATTCTTCCATAATATAATAAATAATATATATCTCAATTAAAATCCCAATATAGTAAAAAATATTTCCACTTATCCAAATCATATAAGGTTACTATAATAGTGAAATTCTTATGGGATTAAATTAATCACATACTCTCCATATAAATTTTCTTTCCCATGGTTATATATATAATGAATCAAATGTTTTCAAATTTTAATAACCCATAATTACTTCGATATTAACGATAATAAAATGTTGAAATGTTATCAATTAATTAAAAATTATTTCCACAATATTTACGGGAATTATAACCCAAATATGACTTTATCAAAATAAAACCATGGGTTTTATTTCCAAATATTCTCCAAAAATAGTCTCAATCAACTTAAAATTACATAAATTAACACATCAAAAGGGGTACGTTTTTCTTTGATATTATAATCAACCACAATCATATAAACCCTTGATGGTTTCGATAGCCATTATGGTAACCCAACTTGTAAACATCCCAATTAACAAGGATTTCTAAACATTTCATTAACATAAACTATAACATCCTAGGAGCTGCACTATTAGATTCGGTGCTAAAAACATTATACATACATTTATGGATTCATATAGATGAATTTGATGAAACTTTTTCCACCCAAAACATACAATATCAAAAGGATGTATTAGATCTCTTATATACTCAGGAACCATTTAGGTGGAGATTATTAGATAATTAGGAAACTCTTACATAACAATTTACATGTATTAAAGAGAATATATTCCCTCTATTCCTATATTTTTTTCCATATTATATTTCCAACATATCACATTAATTTCATCACACATTAATCCATATTATACAAAATTCATCTAAAATTAATTTCACAACCTTGGGGATGTAATCATAAGAAGGGTGACCTCAAATGCTCAATAAAGGTAAACATAATATTTAACAATTAACTCATTTCAGTTATTATAATTTGATAATAATGATATGAGGACATTGTAAAAGTGCATGAGAATAGCATAGTATAATTATTACCCACTAAACCAAACATAACAAAACATGAGGAATGGAATAATGATATAACATAAGACAAGAATCATATAAGGTGACAGTTAGGAAATAGATGAGAAAAATACTTTGGAACATGATCTAGTCAAAATGCATAGAATGAGTATATAAAACATGACGATATCTTACAACACAATTATAATATCACACATATAATCACTCTTTCGAATGTAATAATCTATATGGTAAAATATATTAATCTCTTTGGAAAAACCTATAACGAGTTTAGTACATCTCTTTACCCAATGCTTTGGAGAGATATACCTAGTTTACCAATCATGATGAGAAATATCATGCTCAAAAATCATTATAAATAATATCCAAGAACCATAAAATAATCATAAAATATGAAAGATTTTATTTTTCAACAGAACAATAACAATTATTTATTCATATTTTGGATTACCCATAGAAAAGAAATGGGTTCCATGAATATAACATTGAAAAAATCTTTTTTTCATCTAGATAAATAATTGGAATGGTATCATTATGACATATACCTAATGGATAGTAAATAAAATTAATGTTTTCTGTCATTATTAAATAGAAATACCCTTAAAATATCATTAAATAAATTCTTGAGGAAAATAACCATTTTAATTTGAAAATAACATTAAAAAACTATGAATTCAGAAAATATTAGGAAAATAATATTCATTGAAAATAAACATGAAAAATTACAAAAAAAATAGTTAATGAAAATAACTGTCATAATATCATGAAAATATGTTCATGTTTTAAATTTAAAAAGTAAACATTATTTTCAAAAGAAATTAAATCGGGTAAAAATTTTCCCATGTGAATGATGTTAAGAAATGTACATTTAGATATTTTTAAATTAAATTCAAAAATAAAATAAAATAACAATACTAATTCATTAATTTTTGAAAAAAGAACATTCATGGAAATGATTTAGAAAACATGTATAAATAAGAGAAATATAGAAGATTTTATATCAGTATCAAATGAATATAAAATAATTGATGATTATTTAATGAATAAGTGGAGAAACAAAAATTAAACTTTTCAACACATTAATAACCAAAGGATAATAAATAGTATTTTTTTTAATGATAAGATGTCTTCAGATTTCCTCAATGGATCCTTGAATATAAAAAATATAAAAATGAAATGAGATTGTAACAGAAATCCATTATCACTTTCATAAATATTGAATCAATAGTATTTGGTAGAACATACATTATATAGTACTATAAATACCGTTAATTTCAGGAAATAATATTTCAAACATAATTTATGGGTTATTAAATACACTATAAAATGAAATCACAGTGCATGTCATTAATCATATCTCAAGAAAATGAGATTGTGACAAAGAAAACCCGTAAACAAATATCATAATATTTGAAGTGATAATTACTCTATCTATTGATTTAGTGAACATATTTAAATACATATAAATCATGTTTAAATATAAAAAAAAATTATATATGAATTCATATATAATCATGAAGCACATTGTAAATGAAGTAGAAGAATAACCCAATGGATGGAAATAAAGAAAAAATATCAGACCACTTGGTAACTTTCATGTCATATACCCTTAGATGAAAAAATTTAAATTGTATCATAAAGTAAAATTAAGTATAAATTAATCATGATATAAAATTAAGTGGGAAATATTATTCTCAATATATAATAAAATAGTTTTATAGTATTAATATACTCCTCAATGAAGGGGAATTAAAATGAAATCACATACTATGAGTCCCGACATTCCATGTATATATTTTAAATAATGAATATACATATATAAATTATTAAAATTTTAAATACCTTTAATTGGATTATTACTTTATCATTCAATCATTTGTTTCATTTATTTTAAGGATATATTAAATTACATAATCAGTTAATCCCATTGTGCTGTTTTGAGAACGTTCAGTGCATAATTACAAAATAGATTTGGTGTGCTGACCATCGTCAATGTGTTCATTGTTCCATAGTATCAAAAATTATTAAAATGACAAAATTTTCATTATTTTACATTTATTATAATTTAAAAAAACAATTAATAATGGTTAGGAAAAATGAATTATGTTATGAACATGTAGACAGATACCTATACATACGCAAGAGTAACATTCCAATTTTTCATATAAAATGATGGAATGAAATTAAATTATATATTAACATTATATAATTATAATTATATCATAAAAATAATTGTACTTTTTAAATAAACTCATATATATCATCTATGTAATCTGGTCATGAAAAATGAATCACATCACATTGTGGAAATTGTAATCCGTACATACAGATGGACATCATTATCATTTCTAAATGAATGGAATGGTTAGAATATGGATTATATATAATAATTATAAAATTATATATATGTAACTAATATCATATATAAACATTAAATTGAAAATTATAACCATCTGTGAGTGTTGGTGAGGGAAAACAGATTACATTAGTTCATGAGGTGGTATTTTGTTGTACAAATGAATGATAGGATTGTATCCCATTTGAAGAAATGGGGACATGTATATAGGTTATAATATTAATATAAAAATATAAAATTATATTTAAGATACTTATGTTGTTATTTTAGAATATTTGGATGATATTGGAATACATTTTAATAATAAATTAAATTTTACAATTCGGTTAAAAATAATGCAATATCTTCAAACAAACTATTTTCTTTTGAATATTATGACATTATAAATTTTATTACACCATAAATAAGAACTCTGTAAATATTTTTGAAATTTTATTATTGGGGTTTTTAATATATTTCATTCTAAATTTTACTCAAAAAGTTTAAGGGAGATAAAATAAGTGATGTCCTTTTATAAGTCATGGGAGGGGAAATCATGTAATTTCTAAAAATATTAAATTAATATAAATTTAATTTCAATAGAAAATGGATAAAATTTGACATAATTATAATATTATATTATTATGAGTCTAAATACTATCATAATTAATACTTTGATTATAAATTTTATAATTACTATGGTGTCAATGTATTTTAATATTTATGGGTCATGAAAGATACAATAAAAGTAAAAAAAATTAACCCATAACTGAAGAATGGTTGTTATTTTTAATAATATCTCTTATAGTTTTTAAATATTGATTTTTCATTAATTTAAAATCATTTGACAATATTTTATTTATTAAAAAATATCATTATTGTCATTTTTGATACTTTTCATTCAATTTTTCATAAGAACAGCATGGTAGAAAAATATTTCTAATATAAAGATTAAGAAAACCCTTAATATGATATATGTGTTTTCTAAAATTAATATAAAACATTATTTCCCCAAAAAGACACTTTTATCATATTTAAGGAAATTTACATGATTTTTCTACTGTATGTAGAAGCACTTAGTCGGTGTTGCATAAACATTTAAGGAAATGATATCTCCGTGAAAATTTATCAAAAAATTAAATTAGTAATAAAATAAATTAAGTTCAAAAATAGACATTTATATTCATTATATATGTATATTTACCCACATAAACTTCATTATAACTTATTCAATATGTTATTTTGACTTTTCCTTCCATGCACAAGCATTGCAAAAAAAATTTGATAATATTATTGTTATATATAATTAATGTTCAATAATATAAATCAGAATAATAATTTATACATAATAATAAATAAAAATTAATTCAATTGTGTTTTTTTATTCATTTTCATCATTAAGATACCAAATTTCTCATTTCTAATGATGCACAACAACTACATAACTATTTAAAATTATTTTCATCTTTATCATAGAATAAATTATAATTTATATGTTTTGAATTATTTTTATATTATATTGGAATTATATTATAACACATGACATATTCAATAAGTTTAATAAAATATAATATCATATTTATGTGTTTATTTTATCATAAATGATATTGTTTTTCATAAAAACAATATTTTCTAATCTTCAAAATAAATATTATCTTCTTTAACAAATTTAAAAAATAAATAATAGGATAAAATTAAGTTTATTAATAAAAAAATGAATTATATTTTATAAAAATAAATTCCAATAATTTAAAAACATAATATTAAAATAAATGTGTAAAACAGAACATAAATGTTTTTTAGAAATCTCTATTTTTAAGACCAAAAAGTGTTTTATACCAAAAATCATGAATAAATAAGATTACTATGTAATTTATTGGATAATTTATAACTAAATTATAAATATATGAATTTAATATAAAATTCAATATATAATGGGAAATTATAATTAAAAAATTTTTTTTTTACAAAAATGGGTTTTTTCATTATCTACTGAAAAATAAATTATTTGAGAAAAATTTAAAAATTTACTCGTATGATAAATTTGATATGATGATTTAAAAATTATATAATATTTAACATATCAAATTTCTAAAATTTTTTGAAACAAATCATTATATGATTTCAAAAAATTAATTAAAAATCATTTTATAACATCACATATATTTTATGAATAAATATGATCTATTAAAAAATGAGTAATTATTTCCTAAGAATTAAACCATAGATTTTTATTGAGTATGAAATTTAAGTTTATTTCATAATTTGGTTACTTATATTAACAATAAAAAATTTAACGGTTAGTTTATAACGACCATAATTAAATAATAATATTATATGGTTTATTAATTCATGGTATTTCATGTCATATACTCTATAGAACATAGTTATATTTTTAAAATATCACAGGTTTACATTCTCACCCCATTAATAAATTTATTCATAAAAATTTTATCTTGATCTCTATAATCATGGGTTTGAAATTAAAAATTAACATTTTTTAAAACCTACCCATAAAAATCTGTAATAAAACATCATCATGAAAAGAAGGAAAGAGAAATGTGACTGTCCTCGGGAATATCACATCGTAAGATTATAAAGAGGGGAAAATTATTGTGAAGTTAAAATATTGAAATGGGGGAAAAATTAAGGTCCAAATTATTTTTTTAGTGAATTATGACATTGATCATTAGAAATTGAATGACCATGAAAATGTCATTGTCTAGAATGAAATTTGATGATTCATTTTCAGAAATTTGAGGAATTTAATCACCATATATACTATTTATATATGAAAATACACTTACATGGCCTGTATAATTTCAACAATAATCAATTTCCTACAAAATTTCATCTTTTTAATCATATGATGAGTATTCAACATGAATTTTCATTCCCGAAGCAATAAATTAAATATCTAATAGATAACATTAACCAATAAATGGATAAAAATATAGTCCTCATGTATTTAGAAATTAACCTAAACCAAAATGGATATCATAATTTAAGATAATTCACAAAATTTAATAATCCACCTTTTCATGAAATATGTAATTAAACTCCAAAAATCTATAGTAATAACGAATGTTCAAAATAAATCATTCCAAAATAAATATTCATAAAATTATTTAAGGTATTCTTAGTTATGGTTGAAACCCAAATATTAGAATGAATTTATAAAAAATTATTTAATGAAAAATTTATAATTTATCTCTAAATAAAATGAAATATCCTTAAAATCTCATAATAAAAATTGTATATAATCAACCGTGTATCACCATAAATACATATTAAATTAATATATTCATCTAAATTATAACTCAACATTACTTTCTCAATTAAATCTCATATTAGTCAATCATATTTATATTTACCTTCATTATATAAGGTTTCAATAATCGAAAATTTCTTCTGAAATATCCTTAATCAGATAATCTCCAAATCACATTTAAATTCCATGATTAACTATATAATAAAAATGTTCCTTTATTTTAATTACCCATTGTTACCTCAACATCAAAGATTATTTAACCCATAAATGTTATTAATACTAGTGTTCTCACAATTTATCAATTAAATCCCTTATTAGTCAAACATATTTATATTTACCATAATTATATAAGGTTTCAATAATAAAAAAATTCTTCTGATATATCCTTAATCACATAACCTCCAAATCACGTTTAAATCCCATGATTAACTATATAATAAAAATGTTCATTGATTTTAATTACCCATTGTTAATCAATATCTAAGATTATTTAACACATAAATGTTATTAATACCATTAAATTTTTTTTCTATAAAATATAAATAATTTTTTTCGGAAATAAACCATTTACATACAAAACCCGGCATTTAATTACTATAAATATCTCAAAAATACTCTTAATTAACTTAAAATCACATCACCTAAAACATCACAAGGGGTTTCTAAGACTTTTATTTTATGATAAACCATAAACATATGAACCCATAATGTTATCCATAACTCATAATGAAACATCTCATGAAAATATCCCATACTCAAATGGTGTATAAACCCTAGATTGAAAACAACTATAAAATACATGGACCATCACTCGAGGATTCAGTTAGAAAAAATCAGCCTTACATAAATTTCTTGATATCAATATATGTTGCATAATTTTATCCATACAAATCATATAATATAAAATGGAAATATCAGTTCAATTATATTCATAGGGTTCTTTTAGGTATAGTGTTTTATAGAATATGTACAAACTCTTCCAAAACACAACCCATGTATAAAAGTAAGTATATTACACACTATTCCTATAATTTAATATTTCCCCATATTATATCTTTACTATATCCAATAAATTTATTCACACATGAACCCGTTTTATAAAAAAATAATTCAACATCAATATTTATAACTCTAGGGAATAGAATCATGTGAAGGCTGAGATCAAATACACAATAAGCGTAAACATAAACATTAATAATATAATGTCACCAGAGATCATATGTTGAGAATGAGGGTATAATGGAATCTACAACATTCATGATCAATATATTACTTAATTAATACACATCATAACCTAGATCATAAAACATGAGATATTGAATAAATCATTAATATAAGATAACATCATGTAATGGAACACTCATGATCCAGGCAAAAACAATCACTTATAAAATGATACATTAGAAACATATATAAATCGTAGATAAAATATATACTTATCATGGAATATAATTATCATATCACACCAATAATCACTCTTTCATATTGAATAAACATCATGGGAAATTAAAAAATTCTCATAGGAGAAACCTATGACTGGTTATCTCCTTCTATATGCCCAATTAATTTGATAGATATACAAAGAAAACTCAAAATATATATATAAATAAATATTACCCTTCATCATAAACAATATCCAAGAACCATTATATAAACATAACATTTTAAAAATTTATTTTTTTAACATAACAATAACCAATGTTCTCTTATAGCTTGATTGACGCATTAAAAACAAATATGTTCCATGAAAATCTATTTGATATAATCTTTTCTTATCTAGAGGAAAAATAAGGATAGTATAATTACAAAATATCTATAATGGATCTTAATTAACATCAATGGTTGTTGTTATTGGAGAATAGAAATACAATTAAGATACTTTGAAGAAAAAAATATGAGCAAAATACATATTTCACATCTAAAAAATTTAAAAACTATAAATTCAAAAAATATATTGAAAATAATTTTCATTGGATATAAAATTGAAAAAATATAAATTAATAATAAAAAATATCATGGTCATCATGGTGGGAAAATCTATTTTTGATATAAATGATAAAAATAAACATTATTTTTATACCTTTTCAACCAGAGTCAAAAGTGACACTTGTAAAAAAATTATGAAATATCCAATTAAAAATTTATAAGGTAAATCCAAAGATAATATAAAAGACCATTAGGAAATATTTTATGTCGAAAAAATAAAATTCTTGAAAACTTTTTAGCAAGGATATGGAAAAAAATATTTCTAATTTAACATTTGTAAAACTTACATACAAATTTATTGATCATTCATGAAACAATATGTTTTGAAAAATAAATTAAACATATAAATAATATTCACAGCAATATGAGAATAAAATATGTATTGTTTATGGAAATAATGTAATGTTATTTTAAAATGTAACCTTTAATATAAAAAATATTGAAATAAAATTATATTGTAACATAAAGCCTTTACCTCTTGGGTAATATTCGAATAAAAATTATTCTAAAGAAAGTGAATGATATGGATCAATAAAAAACATGAATTTCATGAGGTAGTATATCATAATTCATTTATAAGGTAGTATTTACACCATAAAATGAAATCACAGTACACAACATGAATCATTTTTCAATAAAACGAGATTGAGAAAATGAAAACCATAAAAATATCACAACATTTAAAGTGAAAATTAATCCATTAGTTTGATTATATAAAAATATATCAATCTACATAAATAATATAAATATTTAATAAAACTGTTTATATATTAATTCACACATAATGATCAATGAAATTCAATGATGTATAAGAATAACACATTATATGGAAGATGAGTTATAAAATATCTTACCACTTGGTAACATTCATGTAAAAACCAATCAGATGAAATAATTTGAATTGAAACATAAAATACTATTACTTATAAAATATTCATGACAAAAAATATAAATGGGGACATTTTTACACCATATAAAAGAAGTTTGTTGTATAATATTAAAACATGCCTCAATGAAAGTAAATTTAGTTGAAATCCCTTACATCGAGTTCTAATATTCTAGGAATATTCTTTTAACTCATTTATAATAAAAATATAAAAATAATTTTAAAATTTAATAAAAATTTATAGTTTTATTAAATAATCATTAAATTATTTTTCCATTTATTTAAAGGACATATATATTAAATTACTTAATCTATTAAGCCTACATTAGGTGTTTTGAGTTTTTTTGATTCATAATTTCAAAATAGATATGGTGCATTGGCCAAGGATTAAGTGTTCATTGTTCCATAAAATACTAAATAACAACAATGAAATAGTAATCATATTTTTTACATTTATTATTTCTTTAAACCCAAATATTAAATATGGCTTTGATAAATGAATTCTATTAGAATCAATGAGACTGTAAGTCGTACATTCTCATTTCTAACATTTAGATAGTTAAATAAACTTGATAAAAAAGTAAGCATAATATTATATTTATATAATTATTTTTTATCATTAATATCATAGTATTTTATTAATTATACTTTTATATGGTATCCATTTGATAAATTTATAAAAAAAGTCACATAACGTTATGAAGGTGGTAATCCATAGAACCCCAGAATAACAATACTATTTTTCAATGAATGGAAGGGTACAAAATTGGATTTTATCATTTATTTCTATAATCATAAATATTTTATGAATATCATATATAAATTTTAAATCCAAAATAATAACCATCCCTAATAGGTGGGGATAGAAAAATAATTACATCGGTTTATGTGGCGGTAGTCTAATGTACACATTAATAATGATTTTATCTGATGTTTGATGGATGTGGTTGATTTATATTATAAATAACAACACTTTTATAAATGAAATTTACTTTTTTAATGAATAAATTCTTTATTGAGTAATGTAGTTATTGTAAACACGTGCCCTAATTAGTTTATTTGGAATAATTATAAGATATATCCAGCCATAATTGAAGGGTTGTTAAACATATTAATCATTTATAATATATCTATAGTATAGTGATCATTAAAATTAGTACATATTAATTGTTATGATTAATTCTAACTCACACTAACTAAGGAATAGATGGTCTCAACTAGTATGAGCATACCCTTTTAAACCCATTTATTGGAGCTTCAAAGAGTGATGAAATCAAAGATATTTTTACTTATCCAAGCCCAAGATGGGATTGAACAATTAAAGAATAATATAAACCATTTATGAAATAATTTCAATCTTATCCTGAACATGGACCAACCAATTTATCTAAACCACCCCCAAAAGAGAACTACCATTTAATTCCTTACCACTATGTCTCCTACTATTATAATAAGGAGCTATGAACCTATACTATTGTAACATATATTTGTATATGTTAATTTTTATCAACTGATGATTAAATTTTTTTCCCTTTTTATTATTACTTAGTAAATAATTTCAGAACGAGTTTAATAAAAATTGGTTTTTGATATGATGAAATAAAAATTTTAATTTTGGGAAATATAACATTAATTATGGAAGTTTTCTGATAATTTAAAGTATTTTTAAAATATATTTTCATCTAATAAAATAATATTACTAAATAATATTTATTTAAATTTTAATTACAATATGATTTAATTAAATCCAATATATTTTCTTACAGGGGTCATAATGTTGTAAGTATTATAAAGGTTACTATTTCTCAGTAAATAAATTTTTATGGTTTAAAAGTGAAATTATAATATTTAATAAATTATTTGTATAAAATAAATATTATTTATAAATAAATTATAACTAAATTAGTCTCTGTCTATTTTTTCAAAACATTCTAAGATAGTATAATTTTAGGTAAAAATTTAACATGGTATAAATATATAGTTATCATTCTCACATCATAATATCCTAAAATTGATGTAATTAATTCTATAAAGATAATCCATGACAAAATTTAGGTTTCCCATTTTAAATAATGTCGTTATAAGGTTATTTAATCAATTTTATAAACCATTAATGAAACAAACAAAACATATATTATATTTAAATATTTTAAAATCAATTATTTTTTAACACGATTCACTTGCACATCACTAATGAAATAACATTAATTTATTCATTTAATAGAGTAACTAAAAAACATAGACCAATAGTATTAGGAATAATCCATGGGATGGTTTTTGGTTTTGAATATTTTATAATATAGATACCGAACATATGTTTAGAAATTAATATAGAATTTATCTTTATTTTTCCATAAATCACCACCCAACCTTCCACTCATATTCACTAAAAAATGATCCGGAATTTCCATTAATTATACCTCTATAAATCCTTCATGTGGTGTTACAGAGCTCTTAATAAGATTATCCAAATCTTTTATAATTCATCTCCCAAGGTTTGTAGATTCTATCATCCTCTTTATTCAAGTACATTCATTCATTTATGTATTTCGATTTCCAATTGATCATAATGGAATATATTTTGACAAAACTTGTTTACTATCCTTGTGATCTATCAGTAATTAGAGTCCCCATTTTAACCTCATTAAATTATTTTATTAACCGTTATTTACACCAATTATGCTGAATAAGTTATCTTATGAATTTTCATGCTAGACATTTTGGACGTAAATAACCATCCACAATTCCACTCGATGAAATTCTCCAAGATATACCTATATTTCCTTGATTTTGAAATTACATATATTCATCCCAAACTCGAAAAAAATGAAATAAAAATTGATAAAATATATCCATATTTTGTTTGATCTATAATAGAAATAAATTCAAGTACATTATATGAATGTGATAGCAGGGTCCAAAATGATATATCCCTCCAATGCATTGGGTAATGTTTCATCTCATTATATAACATGTATTGTACATGGGATGTTATCCTAAGAATAGTATTTTATGATGTATTTATGGTTATACTAGACTTGTACATATGATTTCAGGTTTCATGTTGTTTCCACAGTCCTATGCTTCTGTGATGTTATCATTTATATCATGATTCTATGTTCATGTTTTTGATTTTCTATTCTTTTATTTCACCTCCTTATATATATTGACATACATGTATTAATTTAATTATGTTATTAATTGATTATTCCCTTATTGTTATTTATATCTCACCTTATTTTTATGTGTGTCCCAATGTTATCGCATGTTGTTTTAGAAGAACGATTGATTTTTAAGGGCATGTTAATGATTTTTAAATAATTTTTTTGTATCTCTATTTACTATTATTATGTTATTTAACTAAATAACCATATTAAATATTTCATTTTAATATTTTTTGAATTTTTTATGTGTTTTATTATGAAATAAATCCTTAATGATGGTTTATTAAAGATATATGTTGTAATTATTGGTATTTGAAAAATGAATGGTTATTTATATGGATTATTATTTAAAAACTTTATTGAAATACATAGGGATAATAGTAAATGTCATAATAAATCCGCACATTATGTTAATTTATAGATGAAGTTGTTTGCACATAATAAAATACCTATTTGGATACTGTAATTGGATGTGGATTTGGTAGAGTAGTATGTAGAGGTAATTACCTGGAAATGGGTGCTTTGGGAATGTACTTGGATTACAACTAGTGCATGAATATCAAGTATTTATATACTCCTAGTTTTACACCCTTGGAGGATATTAGTTTTTTAAATTCACAATATCATTATGAATTATTATTAATGGAAAAAATTCCCAAAAAAATTATTTTTGGAAAATAACCATGGATAACGTATATTCAAAATAGACCATGAAAATTAGTTCTTTATATACTCATAGTTTTACACCCTTGTATGATAATGCCTCAGGGATTGGTATCCATATTTGAATGGATACTTCCACTCAAGAAGTTATTTCAGTTGAATTTTCAAGTGTTTTGGTAGAGGTTGATACAATTCCTATATTGATTGATATAGTGTTACTTTCCACCCCAAATGATGAGATCAATATTTGAAAAATGTATGTGAAAACTCCATGTATTTCTCTCTCTTTTCAAATTGAAATTCACTCAATTGATACATGAAGAATAGAATTGCATTTTTCCATTTTTCAGGCCAAGGGTTACGGAATGCATCAATGATATATGAATAATAATCTTGAGTATGACCAGGTTCATGGAAGGAACCCTACTAATGATTTGGATCCTATGACCCATAACACTCTAGGTGAAAATAATACCATAGTAAAGATTGGTCTTGAACCAGTTATTGAGCCCCTTCTCTTAAAGATGGTTTAATAGATCAAGGTGACCCCATATGGATTTCTCCTACCTGAATGAGTGATAAAGTGAACTCATCTTGGACTGATATGGGTGAGTAAACTCACACAGATGTTAACGATTGTTACAAAGATATAATTGGTGGGACTTAATTTACTGATTGGTTGTCTAAATGAATAGATGACGAATCTGATGGTGAATCAGATGACAATAATGATTTAAAGGACCACATAGGTCCTGAAATTATGAATTTTAGTTTGAGTTAAGAGCATATAATGGTAAATGCCAATGATAGAATAGGGGATAATAAATTTAATATTTTTACCCCAAATGGAATTAAACTGAATAGGAAGGTATAAAATTCTTCTCATATGAAGTTGAATGAGAATTTTCCTTGCACTACTCAAATTCCAATGGATTCAAATATAATCATCATGAAGTCTTTGGTTCATAATTTTATTGATTACTAAAGAGATCCTACTTCAAACATTAAATAGCATTAGAATTTATATTTATAAATAATTCCATTTCATCCTCTTTAATAAAGAGTTTAAAATTTCTTCTCATTAGAAATACATTAGTTGAAGAATAAGCACCCCTTCTTCTCCTCATACAATGATTGTAATTAAGAAACCACTCAGAATGCTACTATGTTTTCCAAAATTAATAATTCTATTGTGCAAGATAATCTCCCTTCCGACGATGATATTTACTCACTATTATAATTTTTGATAGGTGAGGTTTTTCACAAAACCTCTCAATTGTGTTCTTGGATGGCTTCTAGTGAGATAGAGACCCCAATTTGCATCATTGTTTTTCCTAAACAGGTAAGTATTGGGCATAAACCTATAACTTATTTTGCATCAAAGGTTTAAATATCTATACATATAGGGCTAAAAATCGCACCAAAATACAATGTCTATACCAAGACATCTTCTCAAAAGGTATTTTACAATGTTATCAACCATAATCGGTTTGATGTTCTAGGCTCTGTTATCATAATAATGAAAGGAAAAAATGTGATGGTGTGCACAAGATTGATGACATGAATAAAGATTCCACCATACACCTCTCAGAGGATGATGGACGACCCTGGATACATGTCACAAATTTGAAGAGGGGACTCCACCTACATGGTAGAGGTTGACATATTTCTCATCATAGTATGACCAAGCGCTCATGAGTTACATGGTGTTTTTTATTTTTTTAGTACTCTTTTGGTCTTTTTGGTTCCTCCTATGTATTTATATTTTTCATTTACTAACGAGGCCTTTGAGCCTTATCCATTATTTAAAAAATACAAATCATATTGAATACATTATATGATATATTATATTTACAATACATATAATATTATTTTTAACATATATAATACACAATATGTATATATACATATAATATATACATACAATATATATTATATTAAATATATAAAATACATAATATAATATATATAAAACATATATAATATTATCTTTAACACGTAAAATATACAATAGATATATATATATATATATTATATAAATTATTTTATCATATATATATATATATTGTATATTTATGTTATATTATTATTATCTAATAAATATATATTATTAAAATAATATTAATACATAAAATAAATGTTTTCACGAATAATGAAGAAAAATACATTATAAAAATATATATACACACAATTATTCATATATATAAATTTTTTAAATCATGGAAAATTAAGAATGTTTTAAAATGAATTTAAAAATTGTCATTAATTTTTTCACCTTTCCATGAAAATTATTCTAATTTTAACATTATAAGCATTTTGATAAAACATATCCATTTTTTGTGAAAACTCTAGTTTTTTTTGTTGTGACTTAGCCCGGGGTTGTTAATTAGAACTAATGAAAAAAATCCTCAATGGCCTAGAATAAATGTTAGGGCTAATTCCATCCCAACTATTGAGGTGTATTTTGACATTGACATGGTGACATGTATGCTAGTTATTTATTCGTGTGTAGTGAATATACAATTTGATGCTGGTTCTATTCATTCATTCATATCATGTGATTTTAGTAGGACAATTATAAAAACAATAAAAAATGGAAGTATAGTAGTATTGGAAAATGGAAAAAGGGAAAATTAATTTATCCCACGTATATAATTATTCTTCTATCCATATATTCATCGGAATTTACAAGGAAACAATTAAATACTCCCTTTCAGGGAATTTTATGCAATTCTTGTTATAGAATACATTTTCATATATAGAGTAAACATTTATTTAATGGAAAAAACGTATCCTTTTTAACATGAATCGCCCTCTGATTCTATAAAAGTCACATGTGCATGATGTATCTCGTTTTTTATCATCATCTCATGCATTGATATTATTTCTTTATGAGGAAGTGTATCTATATCAAATGATTAAGACTAAGTGAAATATTATATTTGATTAAATTCCAATTGTAAGGGAATGTGAATATGAATTTTCCCTGGAATTTCTTAGTGTTACTCAAAGTTGTGGGGATGAGTTATCAAACATTCTTATAAATATATCAATTCCAATTTCCATGAATTAAAATATATTTTCCAATTCAAAAAATTATGATTTGATGAAATAACTATATAAGAATATAGATAATGGGTTTATTTTCCCATGTGCTTCACCATGGGGTGCATCAGTCCTTTTCATCATGAATAGGGATGGGCAGATGCACCTCTTCATTGATTATCATGAACATAATAATATTGTGATAAAGAAAATTTCTCATCTTCCATGGATTGATTAAATATTCCATCTTCAATGTGGATCGTAGTTCTTCTCTAAAATGGAATTCCATTCGTGAAATTATCATGTAAGGTGAAAAAGGTGGATATCCCTATGAATATATTTCACATAAGGTATGACTAGTATGATCTCATAGTTATCCCATTTGGTCTCATTAATACTCTAAATATATTCATAGAAATAATGAATAGAGTCTTTCGGGATTACCCCAATAAATATATTAAATTTTTAAAAAATGATCTTCTTATCTACTATAAATACAATGAGGAACCTATATATAATTTGAATGTTTATTTTAATACCTTGTAAAAGGAAAATATATATATGATGTAAATTTAATGTCGGTTTTCGATGGATAAGGTGAAATTATTAGGGCATGTTATCACAAAAAAGGGATATCCAATGTCACTTCAACAATAGAGTAATTTTAAGGGTGGAATTGTCCAAATTATTTGATAGATGTTTCTAGTTTAATTTTACTACATAGGTAATGATGTCAACATTTGTAAAAATCATGATCATTATCAACCCGACAGACTAAGATAAAACAGAAGGGATTGTATTTTTTATATTGATAGATGTGAGAAGATATTTAAATAGGTATTGATGAGGTCAATCAGTGCACATGTTCTCACATTACTGACTAGAAATGATGGATTTGTGATCTACAGTAATTGGTAAAATATGGTCTATGGTTGTTTTCTAATGAAATATGAAAACGTGATAGCCTATTCCACAAAACAATTTAAGTTTCATTAGAAAAAATACACAATTTATGATATAGAAATGGTTGTTGTGCTCATTGAAGTGATGATTTATTGGGATTATCTTTATGAGGAGAAGTGTGAAATATATATACATCATAATATACAGAATTATATATTCACAAATAATGTTCTAAATATGTTCCAATGAAGGTGGTTATAGATTATTATGTATTATGATAATTCAATCCATTAAAATCTGAGGAAGGTGAAAAAAGATGAGACTGCTTTATGTATAAGGTAACCTACTACTCGATAAATGATGTAAATGGAAAGGGATCCAATATTATTGGAAATTAAATGGATGTACCTAGTTATATTGAAAGTATATTCATCCAAACTTACTAAAATAACTTCAAAGACACCAATTCCTAATAGGATCACAGAGGAAAAACTATATAATGAGGATATGTAAACAAATATAGAAAATATTCTATATTTAATCATTTTTAATGATTGGTTTAAATGTTTTTGGGATCCTTGATATGAGTTCATTTAAAATATAACTGATGATGTATCATATGTATGATGTGTATTACTCTTCCTTCTTAATTAATTTATGAATCACTATGATATATAAATATCTTAATAAAAACATGCGGTAGTATAATGGGAATATGGAGATAGGTGAATTTGTATATCTATTCATAGTATGTTGACATGTTAATTATGGATGATAGAATTTGAAGGGAATTATGCTACCATTTAACATAAGAATAAGGAAATGGGAAAACATAACCATGGATTTCATCATAGGACTACTAAGGAAATCATATGGGAATAACACCATATGGGTGGTAGTTGATATGTTGAAAAAAACCATTCATTTCATTACTTTAATGGAATTTTTATATCATAATAAACTCAGTAATATATTTGAAATAGAAGTGGTAAGACCAAAAGGATCACCATTCCCAATTTTCTAGGATAGAGATATGTGGTTTACAATGTGGTTCTGGAGAAGCCGTTAGTAATAATTGGATTAAGAGATGTGTTTCCATAATAAATATCACTTTAAAATGAATGGTTTAATAGAATCATTAAGACACTATATTATTTTCTTTGATAATTTTAAATGTATTTCCAAGGATGTTGGGATCAACTCATTTCCAAAGGCGAGTTCTTTTATAATAATAGTAACCATTATAGCTTTCAAAGGTAACCATTTGAGGCTTTTTATGGGATTTGGTGTCATACTTCATAATGCTAGGAATAAGTTGGAGATCATAAGATTATTGGTCATGATTTTATCCAAATATAACAATGAATTTTCAAACCACTAATCTATATAAGGAATCCATATTACTTATACATAAAATATATTCATGAAATCATCGATGAGACATCTAGTTTTAGATCGGAGATAATTTTTTCATTTGTATATATCCATGGTATAAATTTATGTGGTTTGGTTTAAAGGGAAACCATAGACATAGACACATTCGACCCTTTTAAAATATTAATTTCCTATGAGCTGTAGACTATCGACTGGTAATCCCACCTAACCTACCCCATGTAAATGATGTTTTATATGAATCCTTATTGATGATTTATATACAATTCACTTTATATATACTAAATCATGTGGTGGTACCATTGAAGAATGATCTTTCATGCGAGGAGTATTTAGTGTATATTTTAAAACATAAAGAAAAAATTCTATGAAATAAGAAAATTCACATTGTCAACATACCAAGGAGAAACAAAAAGTTCAATGAATAAACATTTGAATAGGAAGAGGTGAAGAAACAATAGATCACTTGTTTATTTTATGTTATAAAATGAGATTTCATGGGAAATATTTAGGAAGGGGGAATGATATAATGAAATTATATTTTATTAATGAAAATATATTTTTGAAAGAATAAATTTCTTTATTAAATAAGATAGAAATACAAAACACATACAACCCTTTGTTTATTTTCACCAAGTTTAAAATATATCCTATCATATTTAAAATAAAATTAACAATATTATCCATTGATATTGTAGTAATTTTATAGTGATTTTTATGATTAATATATAATAAGGGATATGATAAAGTAAAATTTATTAATATGGAAGGAGGGATGGAATCAACTAGTAGGATTGTACCCTATGAAGCCAATTTATCAGACCTTATGAGGGAGATAACATCACTTGGATTTGATTTTGATTAAAACCAATATGATATTCAAAAAATAAACCATGATCTAAAAATATTTTTGGAATAAGTTCAATACTATCGTTATCAAAATACAAACAATGTTCACTAAACCACCCAAAGAAAACACCTCCATCACACACCATACGCTTAATATGTACATAGGTGTAATGAGGGGTTATATATCTTGACCATAATAATATTAAGTTATATATATTATTTTTAATGAACTAATGATAATATTTATCACATTTTATTATTAGTTTAAAAATGGTTATATAATTTGATTGATAAATATTTGTTTTTATATGAAGAAATCAAAATTTCAATTTTTAGAAATCTATACTCATAATTATGATAATATTTTAGTAATTTGAAGAATAATTTAATGAAATGTTATTTTGTTAAAATATTTTGACCATAAAATATAAATTTGAATATAAATTATGATAAAAATTAACGAATAATTTTTTAGGCTCAAAAGGTTATTATAATTCTACAACTAGTATTTTCATTAAATAATAATTTTTATCTAAAAAATATTCAGGATATTAATTTTATAAAATAAATATTTTTGTCAAATTAAGATATCAATATTATCCAACATTAACTTGTTTATAATTTTCTAAGACTCTAATTTTTGGGTAAAAATTTTATATGGTATAAATATAGGGTTTGTATTATGAGATCATAGTATACAAAAAGTGATGCACTAAATTCTATTAATGGAATCATTGATCATATATAGGTTTTCCGTTTAATATAATTTATTTTAATTTATTTATTAATTTTTATAACCCATTATTGAATCCTCCAAAACCTATAGTATATTCTAGGATTCTAAATTCAATACATTAGGAACATGGCTCACTTCAGCATCACCAAATGTGATATTTTATTATTTTCTATTCTTGTACTTATAAAATATTTATTTCCACCCCTCATGTAAATTACATTATCTAGTTTGTGGTTTTTATTATTTAATCATATATATTACAAATTAATAAATAATTCCTCTTTTTTCACTATAAATACCCACCCATCCTCCCACCCATCTTCACTCAAAATAAATTTAGCATGAATTTCATATCCATTTACATTTAAAAATCCCAATTATGATTTTCATAATATATTATGAATATTCTACCGAGAAACAACAAGATCCTTCTCATATTATGGGGTTTCTCCTCTCCTCAGCATTATTTGATTTCATTTTTGATATTTTCAATTTAATTTCCATTTTATCATGTTTCAATTTATTTTTACATTTACATTTTACTATATATATTATTTAAATGTAATGAGATACCTCATTTAACTCTCATTAAATCATTCTGTTAAACATTATGTACAGCTGTTATGTTTTCGTTATTATCCTACGATTCCACATGGAAATCATTTTTATAGTGATAAATCATTCCCATTTCATCTAAATGTATCTAAAATATATATACCTATCATTTATTTAATTTTTAAATCCATTTATTTACCTCACACTAATTAATCATTGAAATAAATATGATGAAATACATCCTTATTTGGTTTTATTTGTGTGACACACAAATTCATCTAAAGGAAAAGAATTTGATGGGTGGACTATAAATTGTATATCCATTCATGCATAGTAAAGTAATGTGATGGTTGGACCTAGAATAATATATCCCTCCAATGAATTGGGTAATGTTTTATCATAGGAGATACCATGTATAGTGTATTAGCTGTTATCCTAAGAATAAAATGTTAGAATTTCTTAGTTGTTATCCTTTGCGTATGTTAATGGATTCGTGATTTATTTTTCATCCTAATTCCTATGTTCCCTTGATTTTAACATCTATATCATCATTCCATGATCATTGTTTTGATTCTCAAACATTTTATGTCATCCTTATATACCTCAGACTTACATGTATTTCTTTCAGCTTGTTATTCCTTCATTCTTACATTATTTGGATTTATTGAACAAAACTTTCTTTTATACAGCCCTATGATATCTCATTCACTTTTAAAAATGTGATAGAATTTTAAATCATGTTAGGAAGTTTTAAATAATTTTATTATATCCTTTTTTTATGTTATTTTTCATTGTATATAATTACCCAATGACAAGTGGCCTTCCGATATGCTTAGATTTTATTATGTTGGTCGATGGAATAAAACATGAATTCAGTTGTACTAAATATATGGGTTATTATTGAAATAGTTTATGACATGAAATTTACAAAATGTAACTATATGAAAGCTACTATGGTTATTATTTCATCATGTTTGAAAAAAAATTTGGGGGAGGTAGAAAAATAAATATAACAAAATCATTTGGTTAAAATCATTACATATTCATGGAGAGGCCTAAATTTCATTATAAATTAATCCCTTTAAGATTGATATTATTCACAAGATAAGTATTACGTAATATGTGAAGAGATATTTGGAATGGATTTGGGTATGGATTTACAGAGATAATACTTTTAAAATTTGTGAAAATAGAGGAGAGGAGGTTCCCTTTTATAAGAGAGGTGAGGGGAAAACTGAGAATTTATTAATGTATTATATTAATATAAATAATATTTCAAGTAAATTTTCTCATAATTTCTTTTATTAAAAGATAATATAAGTATAAAATAAAATATGATATCCTTCGTTCATCATTTTACCCTTGTGAATTAGTTTTATCCCTCCATTCACCCTTTTGACAATTGTAGTGATATCAATGATTTTAACAATTTAGGGGTGAAGAAAGTTACCATAAAAATAAAATTTACCCAAAAAATGGTGCAAGGATTATATTTTAAACAATATAACATTACCTAGTAAAAATATATTATTTTTATAAATTGGGAATCATTTATAATTTTTTTGGTAAAAATTTTCATTAATGTCGTTTTTGGAGCTATTTAGTTAATTATAAATTTAGAAAAAACATTAAAAATTAGGATTTGATAATAAAAACATAAAACCTACCTAATATATTATATTTATATATATAATTTAACATAAAATATAACTCATCAAAAAAATAACTTTTGTTGTTTTTAAAATCATGTACTGGTTATCTATTGTATGCACAAGTATTGAGTCTCTGTCGTATAAACTTTTAAGGTAATTATTCCTTCACAAAAAATTAAAAATTAAAAAAAATTAAAAAAATAGATAATTTCAAAAAAACCATTTATATTCATTAAATAGGTATATTTACTCACATCTTTATTAGGAAAAGACATTTAATATTATATTTTTAATTTTCCAGCCTCATGCAAGTACTGTACAAAAATTTGGATATTATTCTCCTAATATATTTATAATGTTTTAATATATATATATGTATAATTATTTATACAAAATATCAAATAACTGATCCATGAATAGACTTTTAGTTCTCTATAATTATCATTTAGATAGCAAATTTAACTTTTACTATTTTTAAAGCACCACACAGACACTGAAAAGATTTTATAAATTTTAATGTATAAGAATTTATTTAATTTTATATTATATTTTTATTATATTATCATAAATATTTTATTCCATAATTTTAATAGAATTTTATATTATCTTTATTTAATTATGAAACCATAAAACATACATAATTTGATTTGAACTATTTTTTTTTACTATTTCCCTAAAATTTAACTTCTTTATAAAAATATATAAAACTCATTTAATGTTAAATTTGAATTTATGATTAAATAAATTAATTCATTTTTGAGAAATGAATTTCACATATGTGGACAAAATTTTTTTAATATAAATTTTTAAAATGCAATGAAAAACCGGTTTTCGGAAGAAAAAAAATTTAAGCCCAAAAATGGACTTGTAAAAACGATAAAGTGTAAAGATAATTTTGGTTTGAAAATATTCTTGTAAGATAAATAAACAATAAGAAAGTGTTTCTCACATACTCCTTTTAAGTACATTGAGAATTCTCCCATCATGTCCTCAACAGTTATGTTAGTCCACTCATATTGGCCATCATTTCGAGGATGATAGGTCGTATTGAAGCTCATCTCAGTATTCAGAGCATGTTGTACACTCTTACAGAACAAAGAGATTAATCTTTGATATCTATCAGATATAATCGATTTTGTTCCTCCATGAATCCATACAACTTCGTTGATGTATATCCATTCTAAATGGTCCAACAATAAATCCTCCCAAATTGTAATGATATGTGAAGTCTTCATAAGATGATCCCAACAATTCAAATATAATTGTTTCCATTAAATTTCTCAGATGTCTAGTGAAAAATTACATTTTTATCATTTCCCATTTTCATGTTGGTATAGGTAATTCTTGCATCATCCCCTTAGAATAATTCCTAACAACCTTCACATGTTAACATACCTGGCACATTGATGTATACATATCGATCTCGTTCTTCGTGTTGTCACACCAATAATGCTCTCGGAGATGTTAGTACATAATTGTGTTTCCTAGGTGAGTGGAGATATTAGAACTATGTTAATCATCTAAATTGTCATTCATTAACTCCAAATTTTATGGAAGGCATAGTGTTGACCCAAATATCAATTTTCCTTCCTCATTAATAATGAACTCTGGGGATTTCTCTTTTATGATAGTTTCCACTTTCTTCTGAATTATAAAATCATCCATTTTAGTGTCCTTTATTTTTTCTGAATGATACGATAGAGTAATTATTTTTGAATTGATATATGATGTTCACTTCATTATGATTCCCATGTACATCTTCATAAAATCAAATAAGATTGAATCCTTTTCAATTATCATCAATGAAAGAGTTTCTAGATCCTTTCTACTTAGAGAGCCCACCACATTATTTGATTTCCCCAAATAGTAGTTAATTGATCAGTTCTAGTCATTAGTCCGATATAACCATCTTCAATTGTGAATATTCATCTCTTTCTATATGAATATATTCTTGAGGATTTTTTCATCCATATATATTTCACACATTTCCCCAAAGTGGTAATGTCACCAAATTCTCAATGAAAATATCACTACAACCATCTCCAGATCATGTGTTGAATATTTCATCTCATGAAAAATCAATTTCCATAAAGCATAAGAAATAAATTCATCATTTTATATCAACAATAATCTAATGCGCTTCTTCGATGTATCATTGAATACCAAAAAAAATCTCCCCATATTTGTAGTGTGAGAATAAGTGCAGTGATAAGCATCTTCTTCAACTTCATGATGCTCTCTTTGCATTCATAATTCCCAAGAATACATGACTCTATTTCATGAAAGTTTGGTAGGAGGGTTTGAAAATCATTAAAAATTTATCACAAATCAGTGATAGTATCTAGCTATTCCAAGTAAGCCACAAATATATGTGATAGAATTGGCCTCAAACATCCATTAATTGCATTTTTCTTAGATGGATCCACAAGTGTCTCGTTGTTTGTGATGATGTTCCCCAAGAATGATACGTCCTTAAATTAGATCTCACAGTTGATATACATTTCATATATCATCACAATTCTCAAGGTCTCAAAAATAGTGTTTATATGTTTCACATGATTGTACATGGGTTTAGAATTAATTATAATATCGTCTATAAAGAGAACCAAAAATTTGTCGAGGTAATATATACATAATATATTCATCCCATCTATAATTATTGATAGAGAATTAGTTAGTATTAAACAATTTACAATGAGTTCATAGTTCCTGTACCTTGTACAAAAATCAGTCTTAGGGATATCCACCTTCTTCAACCTTACATAGTAAAATCCTGACCTTAGATCCTCCGTGGAGATGTATTGTGCTCCATGTAAATGATCAAACAAGTATTTTGTTTGTGAAAAAGGATACTTCTTCTTTATCATGGTTTTTTATCTGAGTATAATCAATTTAAAGTTTTATTGACCCATCATTCTTCTTGATAAAGAGGACTGGTGCACCACATGGTGAAGCACATGGGCATATAAACCCTTTATCTAGATTATCATTTAGTTGTTTCTTTAGATCCTTATGCTCCACAATAGCCATTTTATATGGAGTCTTGTATATTGACAAAACCCCAGTTGTAAGATAAATATAGAATTCAACATCTCTTCTAATAAGAGGAGCATGCAATTCCTCGGGAAACATATCATCGAATTCCCTCACAATAGTCATGACTCAAGGTTGGTTCCTTCCTTAGACTCAACAATATAATCAAGACATGCATGATTATTGGGTATTAATATATATTCTTGGGATAACCATGCTCTGTGTTATTCATCCTCCTCCATGAACTTATATAAAATAGATATCATTTCACCATATAGAGATTTATTTACTTTTCAAAACAATTTATGTTTGCTCTATATATGGAACGTCAATCCATTCCATGAATTGCATAAAATTCCACCATAGGGAGTATTAATAGGTTCACTGGGATTTTCAATCCACAAATTGTTAGAGGGGTGTAGTTATATTCATTGAATGTAAGAATTTCCCTATTTTCCAGTCTCACCGACATCTCTGCATCCATGATATTTTTGTGGTGTTTTTTTATTCAACAAAGCTTTTGTGATATAAAATTACTCTAGAATAATAATCAAATGTATGTTAGCTATTATATACTGAATAACTATTGTTCCTATCACCACTTTGTTTTCGATATTTTCTTCAATGGTAGTGATGGAAAACAATCACCCATTTTTCCTTGGATATTGTTGGTTGCTTATTAAAACCCTTGTCTTAGGGAACGTGTTTGCAATGTGCTATGGTTATTTGTAGTTTTAGAAATGAAAAATGTGTTGAGGTTTGAATATGGAATTACTCTCCTCTATCAAAATAGTAGGGTTTTCTTATTTCCAATCATTTTTCAACTTCCCTTTACTTCCACACCAAAAGAATTTCCTCGTCCCCCATTAGTCAATTACTCTGATTCTTATTTCTTCTTCTTTGGAAAGTGGTGTGATGAAATTTCTTATAACCATTGGATTTATCCATCATACTACATGAATTAATGTCCACTATAAACATATTATCCCCAAGATAACTATGAGATTTACTAATGTCCATTTTTAATTTGAGTTCACATATGAAAATTTCCACATAGCTCACGAAGTAACATATCGATATGGCTTTATGTAGGCTTGGTTTTATACCACCAAAGATGCAGTCAACCATGAATTCAGGGTAACGACAAAGTGATAGATCTACTGTGAAAGCCTTGTGATGTTTTCCTCATATACAGTAATAGATTGTTTGTCTTTTTTTACTTTTTGTAAAGAAAGTCCCTTCCCATCTAAATTTATAGGGTGCAAGAAATTTTTTTATCGTAAAACATTTTTATGAAGTCATTCCATTTCAATGCCTCGATATCTTTTTTAGGATTAGTATTTTAGAACAATTCCCAACATAATTCAGATTCACCCTCCATATAATAAGAAGTCATAAGAACCTTCTATTATTTAGAACATTGAAGGATGGAGTAGATCATTTCAACAGAGTTTCTCCATTGTTCTGTAATTGAGGGATCAAATAATCCATTGAATATAGGAGGTATTTGCCTCATGAACTAGTGGACTGCGATTTCTTCATTAGTAGGTGGGTTGGAAATTACTCTTGACCCATGACTCTATTAAAAACATGAGTTAACCAAGAGATTGTCATGGAAATGTTTGCTATTCGCACTCCCATCAGATTGGGAATCTCATTAAAACAATCATCACATTGATCTTTACATTGTTTGTTAGCATGATTCCTCATATTATTTATCACTGAAAAGAACAAAATGAAAATTAGGGGTAGCTATTTTAAACTATTAAACACATGAAGGGGAGTCTAATGAAAAAAGGGATATCGTATAAATTAAATTTATTTACATAACTTATTAATTTCTAGGGTTTAGTATATGTAATCCACGATCAATTTCTTAGAAAAAATTCACATTGGAATATTTTTTGTTCCCTTAATAATGGTTCAGGATATGCCTATGAATTTAATGAATCATATCCCTCCGTAGGGTCAAAAGAAGAGTGTAGCAAGGGCTATTTTCATGTTTTTGTTGTTCTTCGAGTCTGGCTCAAAGAGATGTTTTTGGTGTTTACCCGTAGATACGTTTGTGCCAGAGCCATCAATACCATTTTTTATCTAGATAGGGATATATGTTATTGATAAACCACATACTATATACTCACAAAACATTATTTATTCCTTTCTTATGCTTAGTCATATCCCAATGTCTATCACTGGGGTTTTCTAATCCTTATCCCGAAATTATTAAACATATCCTTTGAAACCAACATTAAAAACCATGATATTTATTACACACATAAACATTATTTATTACATAATAATGTGTTTAATACAACCTAAAATATCAATAGGTATAGTCTTTTTGGGTATTAGATTATTACATTACAACTTGTGTCATAAAATACAACACCTTTATTGAAAACATCTTTTACATGACCACAAAATTCCTTCGTACATAGCATTGAATGGGTTTACCTGAGGACATACATAAGAAAAGGGTAAGCTATAAAGATATGTAAGGGAGTAAAAAAGGCATAACATGAAAAATACAATACATTTTAGGAAATATAAATATCAATTTATCATAATATAAACATGAACAAATCGTTATAATATAACATGGTCATCATATCATGGAAATGTGGAATCAACTTAAAACATTGTATCATTAACATAAAGGAATTAGGTAAACCCTTGGCCCAACATGTTGGAACAATTACATAAAAGGAATAAGGTAATCCACTATCCCAAATAGACTTATCATGATACTAATCGGTATCCAAGGCATTAGAGCGCTATTAGAGCGCAACCTTCATAATCATTTAAACCTCATGCTTATGTGTGTTGCATATATTATATAACATAGATTTATTCAAGATAAATATTTATTTCATGATAAATGAATATGGAATAATTACATGAAATTATATAATCAATAATTATATGGTTATAAATATGAATACCCTTGATTGTGAAATGAGAATGGTATTCACTACAAGATGATTTTTTATGGAAAATCGCTATTCAATTTCTCCACCCTAACGATGTGAAATAAAAAAATCATAAAAATGGTTGATGAGAGATAAAGTTGTATCCATTAATATATTAATTAAATGGTTATAAATGGGTTCATATATATTAATTTACTATCCCAAGGTATTTGGAAATAGAAGGTGTAACTAAATAATGAATCTTGAAGAAAGAGGAAAATTTGAATAACTCTTATTAAATTTTCTCCATGGTAACAGGTGTACATGCGAGAGATTAATGATAGAGAAAGAGGTATAACCTCATAAAAACATGATAAGGGGAGTATGAGAGAGATTAAAAAACATAACTCATCAATTTTAATTGAGAATAAAAGGGTTTAACGATATAATGAATCATGTATACAAATGTGAAATGAAGGAAAGTGAGGATCCCAGACAAGAGTGTCTGACTTAAAATTATTGAAGAGGAGATTCTTGAGAGATTGGGGAGCCTTTGGAGGACTCTATATTGTGGAGGATAGATTAGGGATGTTCTCAAAGTATTTTGAATTAATTGATGTTGGAGCTTGTGTGGGATTATATAGGAAATAAGGGGGGATTCATTAATATTTCACAAACATTGGTTTTGGGATCTATATAATTAAATATTCAAAACCACAAAACATTCCATGGTGAATACCGATGTTTTATGAAAAATTAGAGTGGAAACATAACATTATAACGAAAATGTCCAAATATATAAAAATATAACACTTTCTTATGTGGAGGTGAGTCAAATTATTAAAAGAATTAATTTAAAATCATTAAATATATTATACATTTTCAAGGATTCAGTAAGGATTTCAAAAATAATCAAAAGATATCTAAAAACACATTATTTTAATGGTAAAACATATATTAGAACTATAATACCCATTATAGTATTTATTACATCATTTTGGATTCTTTATAATGTCATAAAACAAATTTTTAATTTATACTGTATTTAATTTTTACCCAAACATTTGACTGTCTCACAAAATAATGAAGAATTCACCATTAGAGAATTTTGATATCTTTATTCAATATATAATATTAATATTACCTAATATTTTTCTAAAAATTTTAATTTTCAATTTAAAATTTAAAAGATACATTTATTGATAATTCATGGGTTTTGACAAAAACAGTTTTCCAACTATAATAACAATTACATTTAACATAATAAAAATTTTATACACATTTAATATTCATAAAAGTAATTTGATAAAAATATATATTAAAATATGACCTTTTAAAAAAATCATTAATTCATTAAAATAAATTCTATATAAATACACTTTCTATTTTATCATATAAAAAATATAACTCTTATCAATCAAATTACATAAAAAATTAGAAATATGTAACTGAAATAATAGCCATTTATAAGAATTTTTTAATAATTTTATTAATAAAAAACGATAGTTTAATATATATATTTCTCAAAAGTACTATTTTACCTAGAGATTGAATTTTTCAAATTCATCATTTTTCTGTATGTCTATTATCATGAAGTAATTGATGGAATAAGACACTTATTTAGAAATATAATTTGATTTTCGAGATAGATATTGATATGTTGTTGATATAATCCGGATAGAAATTTGGATGATAGATATGAAAGAAGAAATTAGTTCACTATATCAGAATAATACAAGGGGTCTTATTGTTTCTCTAAAGAAAAATAAGGTAGTTGAGTGTAATTTGGTTTTATTGAGAAGATAAGATAACACATGAAACAATATTATTATGTACAAGTGTAGACATTATTATAATGCCTATGCATAGAAGAAAATGATATATTAGATTGAATTATTTTCTATTATTCTTAAGTATTAATATATAATATATTTTGAATTGGATTTAAATTTTGATATTACATAACATGACACCATGAAATTTTTTTCACAGATATACAGGTAGGTAAGTCTACAAGAGATGGTGGGGAAAATTATAGGTAGGAGGGTGAGATATATTTTAAACCTAAAAATATATTTATCATACACTTCAATCATTAAATCAATCAGAAACATGAAGTTTTGATAACCCACAAAAGTATAAATACACAAGATGTAACATTGTAAACCCTATAAGGCATAACGGAATATAAATATATTAGAATATAAAGTTCTTCTAAAAAGATACAACATGAAATATTATTAATGAAAATTAATTAATACTGTTTCCATTGTAGAAAAAATAAAACATGAATTACTTATTTATAAGACAATTATACATTAAAGGATATTATAAAAGATACTTTTAACCCATATAATTAGGATAATCATAAAAAATATTCATTTTATCCTTGTCTATAACCAATCAAATGGTATCCTAAAATTTAACATTTCAATTGTTATATATTCTTAATCCCAATATGTCCCTAACATAAACAATCAAAATGTAACTCTTATATAAACCATAGTATCAGCTCCCTCTTCCTCATTGGATCCCTCGATTAGTATAATCAACAATGATTCCCATATATATAAAATAAAAGATCGACTATGTATTCCCTCTATGGAAGAACTAAATATGATTTTTGGAATAAAACTTATTACATAATGTCGCAGTAATATCATTTACAATGAAACATCCCAAACACAATCTCATATAAAAATAATCACATATTTTAATATTAATTATATATATCCTAAAATATATATTTTATATATTAAAAGACATTCCATGTAAATCAAGGCTCTGTAAAGAGATTAAAACCAAAATTATCATATCTAAACATTTTCATAAAACCATTGGGAATCATCCTAGTGCTATGTATTACAATAATAATATCCCTTATGTTCTATGGGAAGTCAAAAAATTTATCATATAGGATTCCCTCATTCTATTTATGCTTAATTTAAACATGGTTATTCATATGATTTAAATTTTGTGGTTCTAATTCATCACATGTTCATAATAAGCATGAATCTATTTATATGAAATTCTCTAATGGTCTAATTGATAAAACATCAGGTTTAGTTCTTACATCACAAGGGAATACTGTATAATTAATTGATTAACTCATAATCTCTACATTTCTACCCATGAAGTGATCCAAAACTACTATCGGGATTTTTTATATGGTGAAAACAAAATTATTTATTTCAACTTATTTATTTTTTATGAATCCTTATATCATGTTTGTTTCGAAATTCCTAAAATTTTCATATTTTGAAAAATCTTCAAATAAACATCATGATATAAAACATAATATTATCAAATTTTGGTAAATTGATGTAACTTTCTACACTACAAGGAAGTGTAAAAAAATTCATTATGTTCATTTCATAATGTATTTTAAAATAAATGAAAAAGGTGGTCATTGACTAAATAATCTATCACTTTTAAAAAAACATTAATAAAAAACTAAGACATTTTGAATTTTGAAATGAAATACTTATTTTATATCAACTATTATGATAAAAAACACCCTTGAATGTAATTTTCTCCACCAAATGAAAAATTATGCCCCTTTCAAAAAACCAAAAAAATATTTTGAAAATTAATTCCTCAATGTTTCTTATTATTCTCCCCATTTTCATTTTTTAAAATAAAAAATAAATAAGAGAAACTAAATAATCCTCCCCTTTATATATTCAAGAAATTATATTGGAAAAACCTCCATTATTATAAAATTCATAAAATAGAATGAACATTCATAAAAATTTTGGATATAAACATTCATTTAACATTGGATTAAAAACAACTACCAAATATATAATTTAAAATATTAAGAAACAATAATAATTTGAAAATTTGAAAATTTTATAGATAAAAATAATTAAAATTTTGAATATGAGTTGCAAAAAATTACATACGATGGTAATTAAAAAATTAATCATTATAAATTGGATTTTAAATAATATCCTTTAACATCTTGAAGTATTTTCATTTTTCAATTAAAATTTTCATCTCCAGCATGCATTTTTCTTAGATTAACACATTGTTCATCTTATGATTATATCATCTAAAATTTTTCTCCCTGGGCTTATATTTTCAAACAATATTCAAATATATAATAATTTTTAGAGAAAAATATATATTTTAATTATTCACTATATATATGAATCTTACCAAATTTCAATCATTTATCATTAATAAATTACACAATATCTTCTATATTATTACATAGGATCTCATAATTCTAATAAAAACTAACACGTTGATAATAAGTTTAATTTATATAATATTTTTGAGTTCATATAGTTATTTAGGTATCCCAAAATCTAATTGTGAAGGTCACATTCGTATTTATTAATTTTTATTCTTCTATTGATATTAGAAAGGTACTCAAAAAACTAATATTACTTGTATTATAAAAAACAAATAATAACATGAAACACAAAAAGATATCATAAACTATTTTACCAATACTGATTTGAACCAACTCTAGTTCTAACCTTTATATTAGAAATATATAACATTAAATATATCAATAAATTAACCTTGATTCATTGACCATGATATCATTCATGAAATGAATATGTCATAATTTTATTTTTTATAAAATTAATTAATTTTTCACATTTATTATCTTTATCATTCTAAAATACAGATTTTTCTATTTCTAAAAACATGACATAAATTAAAAAATTTATAAAAGGAAACAAAATATTCTATTTTTTTAGAATTAAAAAATGAATAGTCACAATAATCAAGATGGTTTTAACCATTAAATAGGCATGAAGTTCATCTATTATAGATAGTTCCAGTTAAATTATAGCATTAAATTTGATGTTCAATAGAATTATAATTTAATTTGAAAAAAATGTGGATAAAAACAAAAAACACCCAGTCCATTGAAAAAATTTCTAATATATATAAATTAAAACATAGGAATAATTAAAATACTTTGAACAAGATAATAAAAAATGTGTAGTTTTGTTAAATTTTAAAGTTATTACCACAAACCAGTGATACGTTGGTAGATAGACCTTTTTGGTTCCTTCGGTATTTATTAATAAAATATTTGGAAAACATTTTTTTCTCTTCAAGTGATCATAAAAATTTAGTTCCCATTAGTTAAAATTATGCGGTATTCCAAAATATCATACATAGTTGAGTGAAAATTTCTTTTTAAAATGTTCTATTCTTTGATAAATATTTACAATTCATGAAGGAATAAGAAAACAAATATTTGAAAAATAATTGGATATTTTGGGGGGTTTACTTATATGACCAGATATATAGCTTCTAAGTGTCCTTTTATTCCCATACACCTTAAAAAATAAATTCTAGATATGTTAATGTTTATTAAAAGCTTCATCAAACACTAAGCATTAGAATCTAAGATCTCTGCATAATTTTGTTCATGGAAAAATTATACATTCTTTGACTTCTTCTCAAAAAATTTCTTCTTCCATCTTGGATGACTTTCTAGTGAATTACCCTTTTATATAATCTTTTTATTATAATTATGATTATTTACCTTACTCGTTAACTCATCCAAATTATAAATCATTTGAAAATTATCCTTTATGACTCAAGTGAAATTATTATTAACTTAGTGAAATTGTTATTTCTTCTATATGTTTTTTTATTGAAATAATTATACTTATTATAATGTTTTTTCTACATTCTGAGAAATTATCCTACATTTGAATTCATTTAATAATGTGTTTTGGTAATTTTTTCAATATATAAATTATTATAATAATAACTATAATCGTCAATTTCTTTCCTAGAAATATATGATTACTTTTAATCAAGTGATAAATTTATAAGAGCTTTTCTGGATATTCTCCCTATAAATGGTTTATCCTATTTATATATATTTTTATAAAATATGTTTATCCTTATACTTTCATCATTATATTATGATGAGCTATTCATATAAATGTAACTTTCAATTTAAATCCATGTTTTAAGAGATCTCAAACTCTTATTTTATTTTCTTTTTGGAGATTTTTTAAATTATTTTTATTATTATTTTCTATCTTAGGAGAATTGGGACTAATGTGTAAAGGTTTATTCCATTCATAAAAAAGTTTCATTTGACATTATACTTTTTTTTTAACTTATGTCATTCAAATAATCTCTATTAATTTTTTTTAAAAAAATTCATCCTGATCTATTGGTATGTTTTCTAAATGTTGGGTCTAAATCACTATCTATGACATTATTCTTCAAATTATCATTTCTAAATTTAGTTTACATGCTCTGGACATTAATGTCAGAATAATTATAAATAATTCTCCATTTCTGTTATTTTTATTCTTAGTATCACATTCCAAATGAATTTCATAATGTATCAAGGTTATAATCATGTAATCATGACATATAACAGTAATATGTTTCATATCAACAATAGTAGTTCTCTTATACATCAAATCATAAAAATAATTGGTAAATATTTAAACCAATTGATCATTTAATTACTATTTTTCTCTAAGAGATGTTATGATGTTTAAAATAGTAATAAATAATTGGTTCCTTTGAGTAATTGATTCACCACAAAAGAAATCCACGGTTGTCATAATTATGAATAGAAATTTTTTTAGCAATAACTACAGTTATCCGAATATGAGTAAATATTAATTTGATATTGATTTTACAGGAATTATGACCTAATGATACATGATCGTATATATTTATTTGAATATAACAATATTAATTATTTTTAACCATGAAATTAAACTGAAATTCATCTTTCTCTTCCCTATAATAGGAATATGATTATATCTCTGATATTTCTTTACCACTAATAAGAATATAATAATTCAAAACTCAAGTAACAATCACATATGTCTCGATGTGATAATTCTAATATTTATAATAATTTCAGTCAAATAATTTGGGTTTGTTTGGATTAATATTATCCAAACATCCCTATATAGTTAACACATACCATTTTGAAAAATCAAATAAAATATATCCCATAATAAAATTTTTCTAATGTAAACTAATGTGAAACAAATCTGAAAATATAATCGAAATATAAAATATTACCATAGGGTCAATCTCAGTTATAGATCTTGTTTTGATAGAAAACAGTTTCCCTAAATTATATCTTAATAATAGGCCTAATATTGTTGAACTCCTAATGTATTAAAACAATAATAAACATGATGTTCTAATAACCCCAACTAACAATATTCTATTTTCTATTTTCTGTAAAATACAATTCTAATAGGGTAGAGAGGTAATCCATTGATGACAATAAGGCCCTTAGACTACATGGATTGAAGTCCCAGTGGAACAGAGGCCATTACATGCCTAAAGATCCAATCCCAAGACCCCACCCTAATGAAACACCTTCCCATATTCTTACATATATCTGCTCCAGTGCTTACGTCATGACCATCACGTCTGTGGCTATTCATTTCAGCCTACATGATCAAATCTATTATCCCAACTAGGTAAAATACCCTAAGAAGGGGTGTGAATCAGAGTATAACATATTTAAATAACACCCCATTAGGAATATATTTTATTTTTTAAAAAACAATCTTCTATCCCTTGACCACAATTATGTATAAATATAAATTAAATTATGCACATGATATAATTTTTTTACTTGGTTCATCCTCCAATAGGACACAACAAAGTACAATACAATAGAAATGTGCCGATGTACCAATTACACTAAGGATCTAACCAAAATACATGGTTCATGATTGATCAATTCTATTCTCAGGCAAACTACCTTTACAATAAATAGGGTTAACTTTCTACATTTCAAATGGTCACTCCTTATGTAATATTCTCTGTATCACTACTAGTTTAAAGGATCACCTTATTCATCTATCGTTTCTCACTTCTCTGGAGAGTATTCACACTCAGTTTATGGAATGTAGGTCCTTTGATTATCAATAATTAATTAATATTTGTTGAAAATTAGATTCTTTATTGATTTAAAACATTAATCTCATGAATATATATCATATTATCAAAGGTTTAATGGGAAATACATTTTTCAAAATGTTCATGATTCTCAATTTCATCCTTAGGAACACCTATTTTTTAGGCACAAATAGCCTTTGTGATGAAACCTCATTTCATGAGTCTCACTTAGCCTTCTTAAATCAACTGTGATTTCCGGAGCTCTATAAGACTTCATAAATTCTATTTCATTCACAATTCTTATAATTATCAGTCATATTTTTTAGCCTTGGTGCATTCCCTTTCTTTTCTAACATTTTTTCAAGAACACCCTTTACGAATCACCTTCATGAATCCAAATTCATATAAAATTAGTTATGCCTCACTATTTTAATGATGCAGTTAGAGGCCTATCTATAAGTATTTCCTCGTATTCTAGATGCATAAATCGATGTTATCACCATTTTTTCATTCTATCCAAATTATATTTGTGAATCTGTCTAACATCATGATGTACCTTGTGAATTTCACATTAAAAAAATAATCTTGTAGTCATAGATATTACAATCAACTCTTCCCTCATTTGTAGTGATCATTAATAATGATCCACACCATTGTTAAATACCTTTCATGAAACTCATTATTCGAAAAAGTAATTACATTTAAATATTAATAAAATTCATTCATGGAAATATGTATTTAATGATACTAGAAATTCTCCAAATTTTACACGCCAAAAATTTTGCATACACTGATAAACAAAGTCTCCATTTTTAAGAAACATTTTGATACCAATTACACTACATCCATTCCTTTATATTGTATGTTTCGTAACATACCAGGTCAAAAATATAATTGTAACTTCACAACTAACCAGAGAAACTTAATTTTTCAACAAACACAACCAACCAAATAATAATGCAATGATACTTTAAAATATTTTCCCCAATAATATCCCCCTTTGGGTTTGATGAAATATATTCACATTTTGATAACTTATAAATGAATCTTTTGTATTCTATCAATATATGATTATTATAATTCAGATAGTGATCAATGATTTTCTCAACACATACTATAAGTTCATATGTTCCATGCTCGTCAAGAAAAACTACACTAGCATGAAATGTCCATCAATGAATCACTTAATTTGAAAACCTCGGAACTAAATTCATCAAGAACCAATTATTTTGTTATATATATCCATTAACAGGATCACATTTAGAATTGTTATATTTAAAAATCCAACTAATTCACTTCTGGGGATATCATGATTTGGAAAACATAATGATGTACAATCTAAGCTGTGATAATCATGAACCATTTCCTCACATAAACTAGTTACCACTATTTCCCAAAAAAATTTAATGGTTTTTCGAAAACCTACAACCATTAAAACATTAAAACACCCTCTATGTCACTGATCCCCCTATCAACATCTTCCCTATCTTGATTAAGTCATTTTATCCACTTTACTAGCCATAATTTCTCCCCCTTTTTCAATGAGCCTATGTGTCATCATGGTGTTATCTGCAAGATGGTAAGGAACACATATAATCACATATGGTAAAAACACATCATAACATGGATAGATGGGTCCCAAATTTACACATTTTAAAGTTGGAAGAGTCAATGTAACTCCCAGAGATATTTTATTTCATTAAAATTCATAATTGAGTAATTATTATTTATAATGTCTGTAACAATATGTTCTTTAGGCACTTACTATAATTTCAAAATCCCATGCTCCACCTTCTCCTTGATTAAATTATATTTAATTTCAATGTTCACTATCCTCGAGTGATGTACTATATTTTTTCTGTGATTTATTACACATGAATTATCTCAATGTAATCTAATCAGAGAAATCACTTCAACTCTCAGGTCATGAACATATTTACTTATCCACAATAATTATGTGCATTCTTCAGTACGCAAAATATATTCTACTTCTGCTATACTAAAGAAATGAAATCTTATTTCTTTTTTATACATTAAATATGAAATCATCCAATACCTGAAGATGGTTTCCTATGATCAGTTGATCCAGCCCAATCTATATCTGCATAGCCTAATAACTCTACCAAATATTTTTCATTTTACAACAAACTGAAATCCATTACACCAATGATATACTGAATTATTATTTTATCTAATAGAATGTAGATTTACATTGAATTTTTTGATATCGTTTTTCATGGAATTTGAAAAAAAATGATATCATTTATTTTCATTGTAATGTATAATAGAATACAAATTATTGTCCTATATTTTTTTCCCTTACCTGCATTGACTTTATCATCCCATGATGGTTTCATTCAGGTATCCAATAGAGTCATCATATCCATGTAATGATGCATTAAAAATATTATACAAACCTCTTTGAAATATTTATATTGATAAGTTAATGTCACATTCTATCCCTATGTTACCCATAAAATTGGGAAAATTTTCAGTTCACCAATCATTTATATTTCGTATTGTCATTTCATTAATTGCAGGTATTATTTGAACTATTCTTCATCTGTTCCACCAAATATTATGTCATAAACATATAATTAGATCATCATCATTTTATTACTATTATTATTGACATATACAATTTAATATACTCCACCACACTAATATATATGATTCATAAATAACTAATCTACTCTTGAATACCATGCTCTTGGTGCTTGATTAATTCCATATAGAGACTTCTCCAATAAACAATCATTACTCCCTTTTTCGTGAATGAGAAAACCATATGTCTTCTCAATATAAAATTCTTCTTTTAGAAACCCCATTAAGAAATGTGGACTTGAAATCCATCTAGAAAATTTTGAACTTTCATTGCACTGTTACGGGAAAGAATAATCTAGTTGTATCTAGACATAAAACATGTGAAAATGTTTCATGAATATTGATACCATATATTTGTGAGTACCCTTTACAAGCTAGTCATATTTTGTTTCAAATCACTACACCACAATCATTTATCTTGTTGTGAAAGACCAATTTAGTTCCTATGAAATTCTAATATATTGGCCTTGAAACAACATCTCAGGTATGAATCTCTTAAATATTATCAACATCATAATTCATATCCTAGACCTAATCTTTATATAAATATTATTCCTCAAAAATATTATGTTATACCTATGAATATAATGATTCTTTCTATAGAGTATTCATTCTTCTTATTGGTACTGGTTCTTTCTGATCACATATAATGTTTTTTCTATCAATTTCATCTCTTCTCTTATATATTTTTGTATATACTAGTATATAATAATTATTTTCATTACCAGACTCTTCTTCCGAGTCAACATATTGTACTGGAATATCCCTTGATCTTCATATCTCTTCATCACTATCATCCAAAGATTGATTGGTAATTTTGTAAAGGTTCTTCACATTCTCAACTATTGATACAAAATTTTATTAAAAAACAAGATTGAGTCTCTTAATGAATCATTTATAAGATTTTACTTTCTTTCAGTAACCATGAAATATCCCTTCAAATCAATAGGATTTGAAATTCCTTTCTTTCTACATATTGAGAATAAAACACATACTTTTGAGTACTCTAATTTAATTTATCATTATCTGGTTTCAATACCATAGCTCATACAGAGGCTCCACTTATTTTGAACATAAAAATGATCTATTTAATGTGTAGATTGATCTCATCACTACTTTGTTACAAATCATATCTTGAAGGAATTTCTCAATGAGCATTGTTCTACCCATGTGGTTGATATGTAAATTTCTTCTCTCTACTACTACAATTTGTTGTGGAGTTATTATTACTGGAACTTGATTCCATATGCCATGTTTCTAGCGATAATATTCTACTTGGCTATTTTTGATCAATGTTCCATTATTTGTTCATATATTTTGGATTCATTGACCCAGCATCTATTCAACTTTTCTTTGATAATTGGTTATGAAACTGAACACCTCAAATTTTTGGGTGATGATTGAAACCCATAACATTCTTAAAAATTCATAAATGAAGATAACATAATATCTTATCCCATCAAAAGATCACTATGAAATAGGTCTTCACACAACAATATACACCGACTCAAGCACTGTTATTGTCATTTCCTCTTATGTCTTATATGCCTTTTAAATGATATTCCCATTCTTACCGGGACCACACATATTGGTAATATCACATGATATAATATGGTGGTCTTGACCATCAATTCATTTCACCATATATTCCAAGGATGTTTTGTAAAGACCCTTCAATTTCAAGGGAAATTTTTTTTAATTTTATTTGGGATTTTACGAGTACGCATTTTCTGATGGCACCTGATTCCGAGGCCCGGTGTGCCTGGAATCAATTTCCGATGTTTACCTCGGGTACGTTCAGTGAACGAATGAGCATGTTTTTCTATCTTTTGAACCAGTGCTCGGAATCGAAATCTGAGGGCACCGTTGAAACCACAACGCTGATATATGCTTAGTAACACCTTTTCTGAAGGTGCTTTTTCTCGGGTGGTGATGTTAAAAAATAGTGAGGAATAAAAATATAATTGTTCAATTTTTATTTCTTCACTAAGTCGTTTAAGTGAAATTTAGTTGTGTCACAACTTAATTTCTCTCTACGTTCTGGTTAACATCCATGTGAGGGAGTTGGGGTGGGGCCCACAGGATCCCCCACCTTTCAATTCTATAACTCCCCATTAATCACCCTATCACTTGTAATTTTGTGTAACACACCCGCACCTCCCCCGTTTTAATGTCAAGTCAACTCAAGATGTTTTTCTGCCACATTAATTACATGCCAATAAAATTCCTAATTAATTGGATAACATGCGTTAATTAATTTGATGAATTGATTTTGAATTTCAAATTAATGATGGCTTGTGTCTATGTAAATTAAATAAGACAAAGTCTTATTTTATTGGGGTGATTTGCCGTGTGGAGGAGAGAACCCTCGAAGATTTTCTCCTTCATGAAGTATGCGAAGAACACCAAAGCTTTAACGAAGAACTCTTTCACCGCAAGGGAAGATCGTCGTACAGTCTTCTTCCCTCTCTGCAGCCGGTGAGAGATGCCTTCTTCAAATAATGACGACGCACCACATTCTTCATCGGGCGAACATCAACGACGTATGGAGCCTCTTTCCGCGACGCCATCTTCTGTGATGTCGTTTCTCCGTGACGATCCACGTTCGACGACTTCTTCCAGGTAGGGGGTTTTTGTGTAAAGTATATTTGAATTATTCCCTTGTTCTTGCATATTTTTATTTCAGGGTGTTTGAATAATTTACCTTGAATAAAATATAACATCATCTAAAGCATGTGTTTTAAAGATTACCTTTGAAAAACACCTAACACGGAGGGTGCGGGCCGAACAAACACATCCCGGAAACCCTCTGCAGTTTTTTTATTGGTGTGCGGATCGACGGGTGATGATGAAGTGGGATGCAAAGACATTCTGAACCCTTCGAAGTTATTCTCTAGGAACTAGGAGAGTCGCAGGCGCAGACGGCGAGCAAAACGGACCACCGAAGCGCATCCGGTGGTCCTCGGAAGGCCCTGCCGGCGCACCCCTCCGGCGCGGCGGCCGGCACCGGCCGGCGGCCCGGAGGCGGTGGCGCCCCGGCGTGCCTCTGGAAGGAGCCGTCGCGGCTGAAGCCCCGGCGGTGGAGGGAAGAACGAATCCCGCGGCCGTGCGGGATTCAGGGAAGAAGCGGCGACCAGCGCCGCATCTGCAGGAAAAGGGGGGGACGACGTCCTCCCCCCAGGGGTGGCGCACGCGGACCTGGCTGGGTCACTCCTGGTGGGGCCGGGTCGGACCCGGACCGGCCGACCGGGGGGGGGGGGGGGTGGGCCGGGCCCAGACCCCGCATTACGGACTGTTTTCAGTCTTTTTCCCATATCATGGGCTTTGGTACTCCGATCGACGAACCATTAGTTGAGTTCGAATCCTATGATTGAGACGGTCATTTCAGTATATTACACTGAAGGTTTCGGAGAACTTTGGGTATGGCCGGGTTGGTTCGAACACGAAACCAACCGGGCCCTCAGAGCGGAAACGCTTATAACATAAGCTCCGGACGTCCGATTGATGTTTCGTCGACTTTGTTGGATTCCTCTTGGTGATACGGACCTCTTGGATTACTCTACTAGAGGTATGGATGCAGTTGGAGTGCAGTCGGGTTGGTTTTGACTTAAAAACCAACTAGACCCCTGGAACAAAAAAGCTAATAACTCTCAGACCGGGCGTCCGTTTGACGCGCCGTCTGTCACGTTGAGTTCCTATCATCGAGACAGAACATTGGGATACATCAACTTCGTACTGCGTGTCAGTTTATTTTTTGAACCCCTTGGCTTGTGAAGCGGACCCTCTCAGAATTGAGCATGTTGTGTGCGGGAACCCTAGAGCTGGCTGCGACTGCGACGACGATGATGACTCCACTGAAATCCTTCGTGGGTTCGACAGTGACGATGACTAAATTGAAATCCATTGTGGGTTCGGCATCAGTTACTATCGTACTCAAATCCTCCATGGGTTCGACGACGATGACTATTGTTCTTGTATCCTAGGTGGGTCCGCCAGTACTACTGTTGTTGTATCTTACCTGGGTCTGGCAGTGTTTGACTCTGTACTTGTATCCTACGTGGGACCGACAGAGTAGATGGTCTTGTATCCTATGTGGGTCCGACTATATAGCTGGTTTAGTATCCTATGTGGGTCCCAGCATAGATGAATCAGTATCTACATATGATCATCTATATCACCTTACGAAGAAGTATACCTGTGTGAGCTGATTCATAACTTTCAATCATTATCTTCGATATGATTGACTTGCTTTCCTATGTGGATTGTGTTGTGCATTCCTATATGGATTGGGTTGTACTATCCTGTGTGGATGTGATCAAACACAGGCTCAGATGTCGGAGCTGAACTGGAATTTATGAAATAGGTATATGTATGGGCATATACCTAATTAGTGTTGGATGTTACTTCGTGATTGTATCTTTCTTTTGTGGTTTATCCTTTGTGGATTCTAGGAGACCTTCAGGGGTCTCGGGGTCCCTACTGAGTAGCATATACTCACCCCTGCACGGGCTACACCCGCACAATGTTGTGATAGATGCATACATTTGTTGTACTTTCTATCAATTTGTACTTTACTTTCAATTTGGGTTTGTATTCTGGCCGATTTATTTTTCGCACTTACTATTGTACCGAGTTTTACTTAGTGTTTACTTTTTTTGGCTTACTCTGTTGTGTTTTTTACCTTATAAGGCAATGCCTTCCCCTTTTCTGGGATTTATGCCTTTGGTTCTAGTCGCCAGCCCCTGGCCTACGAGAGGCTGGATTGGGGTAGTCACAGCACAGGTCCTGAGGACGGGTCATGAAAAATTGGTATCAGAGGAGTTCGGTTCTACCGCAGAATTCAAGAATCTAATATTTCTTCTATTTGATGCAATAGTGTTAAGGGTATTGAGTGAGGTTATCAGTCCCGGGATTCCAGTGTTGGTGAGGCGGCCGACGTATCCGTACACCAGGACCCTAAATTCTGATTTCTGACTCAATGCACGAAAACATTGATAGAAAATGTGTTTCAAAGGTTTTCTTTGTGATTACATTGTGTCAGCTCAATATGTATACTGTTTTGATCGTGCCACACCTGTTTCTTTTCAGGATGGCCCCACGACGGCAGCAAGCTAGGGATCCGAGCTTTGTGTGTGACGACAGCCCACCGAGCGACGAGGCCTCGGTATAGGGACCTTTTCAGTAGAGGCACCGGCGATACTAGTACCCGCTGAGCCACCAATGCCACCATCCCCAGCCATTGAGAGTACACATCACCTTAGTCCACTACATGAGTTTCAACATCAGAGACCGCCCAGGTTCCGAGGGGATACGAACCCTCAGCCATCTGAGGATTCGCTGGAGGCGGTTGTTCGAGTTTTTAGGCTAGTGGGGACACTAGCTGACCTCATGGTGATCCTTGCAGTGAGCCTCCTCCACGCGGAAGTAGGCAGATGGTGGATCTTGATTCTCCATGTTCATGATGAGGCATCTCTCCTATGGATGGAATTTGAGAGCCTCTTCCATTCAAAAGTCGTCCCATCCACCCTCCATGCGGTGCAAATTCAGGAGCTATTATAGCTGGGGCATGGCAGCATGATGGTAGCCCAGTACTCAGCGAGATTTTCCAATCTCTCGCACTATTCGACGAACCTAGTATAAGACCCATTCATCCTGGCCCGGACCTTCGAGCAGAGACTGAGGCTTGAGATCAGGGCATTTATGATCTCTCTCAGCATTCCGACACAGGCAGGAGTACTGGAGCGAGCCCTTCTAGTAGAGAGTTTTCTTAGTGAGCCTACACCAGCAGCAAGACCTACCGTAGGGCGGCATGTAGTAGAGTCGTCTGCAGTTGGAAGTCGATGGACGTCACAGGGGTCCAGGCGGACCAGACCATTAGTCGGATGACCTCAGGACACTGGCTCAGATGTGCGGGGCACACGGCGCAGATCCAGCCTTCCGAGGACCAGACAGTGCTACGCATGCGGTGGGCAGGGCCACATGGCTCGTGACTGCCCGACCCGCCATGGAGAGGAGTAGCAGACATTTGAAGGGCCACCTAGGAAGAGGCAGAGGATCGACCATGGTGGTCCGCAGGGAGCAGGCGGACGAGGCAGAGGAGCTGGTCGAGCAGCAGGTGGTGGGCGAAGCTTTGAGGCTTTACCATCACCACCACCCGGAGGTCCACCCCGACCACAGGGAGCTGGCAGGAATATACAGGTTCAGCTTCAGGCAGCGGAGGCCTACGACCACGGCGTGCCAGAGATGATTCATGTTACTAACTATGTATACTCCACCCTTCCTGTAGTTCTTATAGACATGGGATCGATTCATTTTTTCATTGACGCTGCCGTTGTTCAGAGCTCGGAGATTTCGACGGAGCTGTTGGCTCGATCCTTACGGCTAGAGACTCCTATGGGAGCAGACTCGATGATTACGCATTGGCGTCGGCAGTGTGAGCTTACTCTAAGAGGTGAGAGCTTCGGTTGGGATATTCTTTTAGCGGCATCGAGGCCTTATGACGTCATCTTGGGCATGGATTGGTTATCTACAGTCCATGATCACATCGACTGTACTAGCCGCAAGGTACGGTGTGTCCGCACCTACGGAAGTAGGTTCACCTTCACCATCAAGAAGGGAGCCTTTGCAATGTAGGATGGACTCACGTAGTGGAGAGGACAGCCCATCACTCATCAGTTGGCTAGCCTTATCCTAGGAGCAGTTGACGGGCGAAGTCCTAGTTTTCCTACAGTGGTGGATTAATATGCGGACGGTTTTCCTGATGACGTTTTAGAGACCCGAAGCTTGACGTACATGGACATTACATTACTTTTACAGAATACTTAATATATAACAAAAATAGACACACAAGGACCGTAATAGTTTAGTGTATTTGGAAACTTAGAACGTAATCTTCTAATCGTGGTGAAAGATCTTCAACATCTCCCGTAAAGATCTTCCACATTTTGTTTCCTTACCTAAAACCTTTCTTTTGATTCTGGGGGAAAATAAAAAATAAAATGTTTGAGCTCAAATTCTCAGTAAGGGTAAACATGGATAAAATAAAACATACCATATACATTTGAACTTAAAAACATGAAAATAATGTTTAAACATCAAAATCTTGAGCAATGACATAAAACATGGAAGTACGTAAGGATTAGATCAAAATAGAACATCAATCATGATAAAATAGCTCGTAAATAAAACTTGTAATTGTGGAAAAACATTAAGCATATGATATGATTTCCATAGTATCCAAGGCATTGCTTCCAAAATCATCTTAGTGGACAAAGTCTCTTTCGGAATCGAGTTCACTCCTCCTTCCAGTCCTGTATTACTGAACCGGTTTAACCTGTTGTTCCAGCCATGTATATCTCATGATATATAAAATCCTTACCCAATTCATTGGAGGGAGATATAGGTCCCACCCATCTCATAGTAAAATCATTCTTACTTGTGCCACAAAATAAACTTAAAACATTCATCATAACCCAAAGAATAAAATGGGTTTCATAATCATCATCTCATCATCACATAATCAATATAAAACAAATGGATATTACATCATAAGAAAATTGAAACCATGTAAATCATAGAGACATTATACTTGAAACATACACATATGAAATAATGTCATCTTAGATAGAAAATGGTTTTGATAAAACACTTGAAATGAATTCGTGAGGAAAATATCCTTTCTTCTACAAAATGAATTTCTTTTCAGAAAAAATCTTGCAATTTTAAAAGAAAAGGATTTTGGTGAAAATAGTCATGAAATATTTTGGAGGAAGCTTCATGAAAATAAGGCTTTATAAAACCGTAAAAATCCTTTCGTGTCGTATAAGTTAAAAAAACATTCTTCTCGTACTTTTGCCGGAAAAGTCAAAAAGTACCTCGTAACATAAAAAAAAGAAATATTCCATACATACCATGTAGTAAAAGTCATGAATGGGTAAAAAGGATGAAAACACTTTTATAGAACTTGGACACGGATGATATAAATAACCCCAATAAATACTTACGAATAAGAAATCTCGGATAAAAATGAGATTTCCAAAATTATCCCGTACCTTAGGTCCGATAGGCTTCGTATGTATCTGAACCTCCTGTATAATGATTTAAATAATGTCATTGACTTATTACAGAGTCATATTCATTGTTATGATATCATATATGTTTCACTTATGACTTTATATTACCCGTTCTTTTGTAAATTGCATGTTAAAGCAGCGTTTTGGGTAAAATCATTTCATTTATCGTATTTGTTTCGACTTGTTATTCTTGATATTATTTCTTATATCCTGATTTACATAATTCCATAACGTAAAAAATGAATTATATATAATATATATTCATCATATACATATATATTATAGATCGATAAAAGGAATGAAATACACCGTTCATGGAGACGGTAGGTCGTACGTACGCATGAACGATGTTTTCGTTTCTCTTTTGAATTGAATGGAATTAAGTAAATGACATACATATATTTATATGTACATAAATCCAGTATCATTATTATGTCATATATTTCATTATTATTTATTATATATACTTTATAATCATTCATGAATGGTTAACATAGAGTGTGAATCTCATCGCGTCGTGGAGACGGTAGTCCGTACGTACACACGAGCGATGATATCATTCCCAGGATCATGGAATTGTATTAAAGTATATGTATAATATTAAAGAATCAATATCACTTTACAGTAATCATATATATTCATTACTTTCACCCTTATACCCATCCAAGTAAGGTGGTGGTGGAAAATAGATTACACCACGGCGTGGAGACGGTATTCCGTACGTACGCACGCACGGTGATTTCGTTTTTCATTGGATGGATAGATAGTGAAATATGGTTGTTTCATATTTATAATTACATATAATTATATGATTGATACTGATGTTATTACCTCATAATTAAACAACATAAAAGGATGAAATGGAAGAAGAAATAAAGTTGAAATAATCGGTAATGGACATTAACTCTTCTTTGAAAAAACCTTCTCTTAGGGCACTAAAATTGGTCTTTGAAGAAGGCCAGGACCTCTAGGATGTTTCTAGGGAATTGGAGAAGAGAATTTGGCAGGGGTTGGCCGAGCGTGAAGGCTCAATGTGGTGTGAGAAAGAGAGGAAGGAGGTGCCCTTTTATAAGGGAGGAGAGGGGCACCTTTGGAATTTTTAAAAATATTAATTTATAATAAATCTAACCCCACTTAAAAACCACCAAAAATGACTCATATACGAAGATAAGATTATATAGGGTTTTAATATCATCAAACAATCAAGTTTAGACATGTTAGGAATTTATTTTAAACATTATCAACTTGATTTATCCTTATTTAATCAATTTAATTTTATTTGTGGTAATAACATTCTAAATTTTAAATTATAACAAATAATTACTTATTTGTTGTGAATTTTCCATAATTGGATACTTTATAAAATTTTATACCATATAAATTTAAATTTATAATTTTTAAATATTTTTTGTGATTTTTAACCAATTTTATATTATTTTATTTTTATAAAATAACAATAGTGTCAATTTTGACAATATTCATTTATTTGAATTTAAATAAAATATATACAAGAAGATATGTTCAAACTAAAATCATTAATAGATTCATAAAACGTCATATATATCTATAAAATTATTGGATAACATTAAATAGTTCATATAATATTTATTTTATTATTTTTAAATGATTTATTTGGTTTATCTCTTAATAAAATAATTACTACATCATTTTTTGTATAATTATATAATATTCTTATTTGTTGCATAAAAATAAAAAATTAAATCCTACGATGAAGATAAATCTATTAACTTTCACATTAATACTTTTAATCGAATTTATCATCTTAAAATCACAATATTTAAATTGTTATATTTATTAAATTATGAAGGTGATAACTTTGGCATCATTTAAAATAAAATAATATAAGTGTCATAATCATCTTAATAAGGATCCAAATGGTCAACAATTCGGAAAATGGATTATTAGGGTCTATATATACAATAATAATAAGTTTTGGGCAGATTTTTGGGCCTTTTGATATGTATTAATATTTCAATAAAAAAAATATTATTGATTTTTCACTAAATAACTAATTTATGCATCCCCATTGTGTCAAAATTAATGATAATTATTTAATAACTAAAAATTATAAATAAATTTATATGATGTATATTATTTCATTATATTTCAGGAGACTATTCATGTTCGAAGATTAATGAATTTTATCACTAAATTAAAATTAATATACTTATAAGATTTAAGAGAGTGACATGTTGTCACTTTCGTTGGTTTTAATAATAATTAAGTTATTTTCATTGACAAAAGTCCATTAAATGATTCTAATCCGACCCTTAGGTGATATGGGTCGACTTTTAGTCATCCAATAGGATTTTAGCAGGTGTTAGGTTAATTTTATAATCTTATATTTACCCATAATTACCAGATTTACCTTTAACAATGGTAAATAAAATTTACCATAGTTACTATTCATAAAGCCCAAAAATAAAAAGTACCTTATTAACATAATTTAGACCTACTGATTCCAAATATTGAATCCATTTTTCCAAATTCGATACACAAAAGTTGTTTAAATTAAATTAAAATTAATCCCCTTGTCGAAAGAAAACGGGTTTTTGTTTAAAACATTGCCAAAGATTGAATTGATTTAACCTACGAATTCAAGGTAAAATAAATGATAATGACATAAATTATATTACATGGTAAAAAATTAACATATTTATACATTAAAACCATGAAAAATTTTAATTTAACCACATAAGTTATTACGATGAAAAAATTAATTTTTAATTAAAATATAGCGTGTTTTTGCTATTCATTAAAATATGAAAGTTATCAGAATAATATGAAAAATTTATCCAAGGTAAAATGTTATATTCTGATTCCAAATAATAATTTTATTTTTTTAAAATTGAACTTATAAACATGTCAAAAACTATATTTAATGTTGGTGCGCTATCAAAAGGCGGCAAAACTGCATTTTTTTAAAAATAGTTATTTTACCCGAAAAACTTATTTTGTTCTTATACCATGTTCTAGAAAATGTGTAAGATGAATAATAATTCTATAAAATTCAAAATTTAGTTAATACTCTTCATATCTGCTAGTTCATAATAATATTATAATAATATATCAATGTTAGTTACACACGGTATTGCGTACAACACACGTTATCAAGGAAGGTCGCGATTGCGTGTAATGCAAGCCAAGTCAGGGTTGCGTGTTTTGAAATCTCTTATTGGTGTATCATACAACACAAGATATTAATGAAATTAAAAATAATATTTTTCATAAATTCTTGGGGTGTTACATTCTTCCCCCCTTAAAATTAATTTCGCCCACAAAATTTGTTTGGGTTTTAAATGGTTTACTACTCAAAAGTTTCTTTAATAGAAACCCACATCGTAAAAGGGAATACTAAAACTTCATTTAAAAAAACAATGTTAGAAACATAATGGATACCCAAATAACTCATCACTGGGTTTCCACATAGGAGAACATAGGTGAAAATATGGATATGGAGGAAAAATATGACCATCATGTTCTGATGGAGAGTGGCAGAGAACATGGCTATGAAAAAGCCATCAATCACAATGCCATAGATTTGTGATGATCTAAGATACCATCTGATTCATCAGATATAAGAAAACTAGGACAACATTTTTGGTTTTCATGATCATTTCCCTACAGTTGATGAAATTGGAATTAGAAGAAATACTTTCGTGATTTTGGTACAGTCTCACCATTGTTCATCCTTTGGACAATTCCCACTTCATCTCTTAAACAAATGAAGTTGAATTTGTCATTCTTGAAGTGTTAGCAGATCATTTGATAAAATGATGGGTCATTCCATCTGTCTCAAACAAAAGGTTATAAAAGTTATCAAAAATACATAAGTCCATATATAGTGATATTTATCATATATGGTTCTTAAATTGGACATATACGTCATATATCATACTGCTTAATATAATAAAACTTGTTTCTACTAAATAGGGACTTCCTGTAGGCCAGTGGTAGGCGGTAAAGGCCAGTCGCACTTTGGTTGTGGGTTTGATTCCCACAGCCTTGTATGACGCGATGGGCTGTCGCCTGTCCTGCAAGTTTTCCTTTTTCTAAAACTACATTACTATAACATACCATAAATAATATAAAAAAAACTTTTATCCTTAAACAATACTAACATATGTCCAACATAATCCATTCCAATCTTTAATCTTATCCATAATACTGCAGTCCACTCTCATATTATAGTGAAAACGATTATTAGTGATTTCATATAACAAGCATGTTAATTCCATCGTTGATCCCCATATATCATAAGATATGTCTTGTTGGTCACATTCCAAACATTCGAAGGCCTTAATGATGTATTCTCTTGAAAAATGAATACCCATTGAATCTTAGTGAAAAAAAGAATGCTGCCAAAAGTGAACTCTTTCCACATACCAAAATCCAAAAATTCTATATACTCAAACCATGATATAACCTTCTCCTTATATCAGTCATGAGCTCATGAATACTATCAAACATTTAATTTTCTCCTTATCCCTTCATTATGTGAATATCATCTACTTTCCAAAATTATATGAATAACCTTTCATGGTTACTAGTACCATTAATCATACACTTTAAAAACTTAGTAAAGACAATGGTGTAACAATCCTCAGATGTCTCTTTATTCCATAGTACCATGAGATTACTTATACATCATTACACTTGATAAACATGTAATCATTCCACTACCTTCTTAAAACATTGACCGAGCTTCAACAATTCTTTCATCTCACATATCATTTGTAGTCTCTTCATTATCATCAACATAAATACTACCCATATGACTGTATTGATTCTCTTCATGATACTCTCCCTTAGGGCATTGGATTTCAGAATGCCCGTACATTCCACATTTAAAACATTTATCCATTGTTGATGTCGTATCAATACCATTATCCCCATCAATGGTGTTAACTGATCCTTTTCCTTTGCACTTACTGGCTTTGTGTCCTTCTTTTCCACACCCAAAGCATCTTCCAGTTCCTTTGAAATAATCTCCTCGATGCCTCATCCCACATTTTTTACATGAGGTAAATTGAACATTAATTCCTCTATGATCATCATGAAACTCCATCTTTCTCTTATTATATGAGTCGGGATACTTACCAAAGTTGACATTATTGATCATATTACGAGATTGCTGGTTAGGCATAATAACGATGTTTTGACTTCCAAATCCCATTTCATTTGGTTTCTCATGAATAATATCATTCTATTTTCTTTCATATCCTCCATTATCATGAATCTTCCTTACCAGCCATTTTCTAAAACCCAAAAAGAATAGTGTGAGAGGCAAAAATCATGCTAGGGAAAACAATATAGTAAAGGGGGAGAACCCCCAATATCTAACATATTAGTTTAAATTCTATGATCGTTACCATAGTTCTAGGACTATATATTATCCGTATACTTATCCATAGGTACATCCATAGACATAACTTAGAAATATCTCTAGGGATCTCACTAACGTTTTAGCATCCTATTTTCTAATGGTTGACTAAACCTTTCCTCTGATACCAACTGTATAGACCCAATGCTTGACGTACATGGACATTATATTACTTTTGCGGAATACTTAATATATAACAAAAACAGACACACAAGGACCGTAATAGTTTAGTGTGTTTGGAAACTTGGAACGTAATCTTCTAATCGTGGTGAAAGATCTTCAAAATGTCCCATAAAGATCTTCCACTATTTGTTTCTTTACATAAACCTTTCTTTTGATCCTAGGGGAAAATAAAACATAAAAAGGGTGATCTCAAATGCTCAGTATGGGTAAGCATGGATAAAATAAAACATACCATATTCATTTGAACTTAAAAACATGAACATAATGTTTAAACATCAAAATATTGAGCAACGACATAAAACATGGATGTACGTAAGGCATAGATCAAAATAGAACATCAATCATCATAAAATATCTGGTAAGTAAAACTTGTAATTGTGGAAAAACATTAAGCATATGATATGATTTCTATAGTAGCCAAGGCATTACTGCCAAGACCATCTTAGTGGACAAAGTCCCTTTCTGAATCGAGTTCACTACTCGTCCCAGTCCTGTATTACTGAACAGGTTTAACCTGCCATTCCATCCATGTATATCTCATGAGATATAACATTTTTACCCAATGCATTGGTGGGAGATATAGGTCCCACCCATCTCATAGTGAAATCATTCTTACTTGTGCCACAAAATAAACCTAAAAAATTCATCATAACCCAAAGAATAAAATGGGTTTCATAAACATCATCTCATCATCACATAATCCATATAAAAAAAATGGATATTACCTCATAAGAAACTTTAAACCATGTAAATCATAGAGACAATATACTTGAATCATACACATATGAAATAATGTCATCTTAGATAGAAAATGGTTTTGATAAAACACTTGAAATGAATTCTTGTGGAAAATATCCATTCTTCTAAAAAATGAATTTCTTTTCAGAAAACATCATGCAATTTTAAAAGAAACGGATTTTGTTGAAAATAGTCATGAAATATTTTGGTGGAAGCTTCATGGAAATAAGTCTTTATAAAACCGTAAAAATCTGTTCGTGCCGTATAAGTTAAAAAAACATTCTTCTCGTACTTTTGCCGGAAAAGTAAAAAAGTACCTCGTAACATAAAAGAAAGAAACATTCCTTACATAACATGTAGTAAAATTCAGGAATGGGTAAAAATGATGAAAACACTTTTATAAAACTAGGACAGTGATGATAGAAATAACCCTAGTAAATACTTACGAATAAGAAATCTCAGATAAAAATGAGATTGGAAAAATTATTCCTTACCTTAGATCCGATAGGCTTCGTACGTATCTGAAACTCCTGTATAATGATTTAAATAATGTCATTGACTTATTACAGAATCATATTAATTTTTATGATATCATATATGTTTCACTTATTACTTTTTATTACCCGTTCTTTTGTAAATTGCGTGTTAAAGCAGCGTTTTGGGTAAAATCATTTCATTTATCGTATGTGTTTCGACTTGTCATTCTTGATATTATTTCTTATATCCTGATTTAAATAATTAAATAATGTAAAACATGATTTATATATAATATATATTCATCATATACATATATATTATATATCGATAAAAGGAATGAAATACACCGTTCATGGAGACGGTAGGCCGTACGTACGCATGAACGCTGTTTTCGTTTCCCTTTTGAATTGAATGGAATTATGTAAATGACATAAATATATATATATATATGTACATAAATACAGTATCATTATTATGTCATATATTCCATTATTATTTATTATATATACTTTATAATCATTCATGAATGGTTAACATGGAGAGTGAATCTCATCGCGTCGTGGAGACGGTAGTCCGTACGTACGCACGAGCGATGATATCATTCCCAGGATCGTGGAATTGTATTAAAGTATATGTATAATATTAAATAATCAATACCACTTTAAAATAATCATATATATTCATTACTTTCACCCGTATACCCATCCAAGTAAGGTGGTTTTGGAAAATAGATTACAGCTTGGTGTGGAGACGGTATTCCATACGTACGCACGCGCGGTGATTTCGTTTTTCATTGGATGGATAAATGGTGGAATATGGTAGTTTAATAATTATAATAACATATCATTATATGATTGATAATGATGTTATTACCTCATAATGAAACAACTAAAAAAGTCGAAGTGGAAGAAGAAATAAAGTTGAATGAATCGGTAATGGACATTACCTCTTTTTTGAAGAGCCTCTTTGAGACCTTCTCTTAGGGCACTAACATTGGACTTTGAAGATGGAAAGGACCTCTATGATGATTCTAGGGAATTGGAGAAGATAATTTGGCAGGTTTTGGACGATCTTGAAGGCTCAATGTGGTGTGAGAAAGAGAGGGAGGAGGTGCCCTTTTATAAGGGAGGAGAGGGGCACCTTTGGAATTCTTAAAAATATTAATTTATAATAAATCTAACCCCACTTAAAAACCTCCAAAAATGACTCATATAAGAATATTATATTATATAGGGTTGTAATATCATCAACCAATCAAGTTTAGACATGTTAGTAATTTATTTTAAACCTTATCAACTTGATTTATCCTTATTTAATCAATTTAATTTTATTTGTGGTAATAACATTCTAAATTTTAAATTATAACAAATAATTACTTATTTGTTTTGAATTATCCATAATTGGATAATTTATAACATTTTGTACCGTATAAATTTAAATTTATAATTTGTAAATATTTTTTGTGATTTTTAAACAATTTTATAATATATTATTTTTATAAAATAACAATAGTGTCAATTCTGACACTATTCATTTATTTGAATTTAAATAAAATATATACAGAAGATATGTTCGAACTAAAAGATTTAATAGATTAATAAAAGGTCATATATATCTAAAAAATTAGTGGATAACATTAAATAGTTTATATAATATTTATTTTATTATTTTTAAAACCATTTATTTTGTTTATCTCTTAATAAAATAATTACTACATCATTTTTTGTATAATTATTTAATATTCTTATTTTTTTCATAAAAATTAAAAATAAAATCCTATGATGAATATAAATCTATTAACTTCCAAAATAATACTTTTAATCTAATTTATAATCTTAAAATCACAATATTTAAATTGTTATAATTATTAAATTATGAAGGTGACAAATTTGGCATCATTTAAAATAAAATAATATAAGTGTCATAATCATCTTAATAAGGATCAAAATGGTCAAAAATTATGAAAATGGATGGTTTGGGTCTATATATACAATAATAATATGTTTTTGGAAGATTTTTGGGCCATTTGATATGTATTAATATTTCAATAAAAACTATTCTATTGATTTTTCACTAAATAAATAATTTATGCATCCCTATTTTGTCAAACATAATGATACTTATTTAATACCTAAAAATTATAAATAAATTTATATGATGTAGATAATTTCATTATATTTCTGGAGACTATTCATATTTGAAGATTCATGATGTTTATCACTAAATTAAAATTAATATACTTATAATATTTAATAGAGTGACATGTTGTCACTTTCATTGGTTTTAATAATAATGAAGTTATTTTTATTAACAAAAGTCCATTAAATAATTCTAATCAGACCCTTAGATGATATGGTTCGACTTTTAGTCATCCAATAGGATTTTATCAGGTTTTATGATAATTTTATAATCTTATATTTACCCTTAATTACCCGATTTACCTTTAACTATGGTAAATAAAATTTACCGTAGTTACTATTCATAAAGCCCAAAAATAAAAAGTATCTTATTAACATAATTTGGACCTACTGATTCAAAATATGGAATCCATTTTTCCAAATTCAATACACAAAATTTGCATAAATTAAATTAAAATTAATTCCGTCGTCGAAAGAAAACGGGTTTTTGTTTAGAACATTGCAAAAGATTGAATTGATTTAACCTACGAATTCAAGGTAAAATCAATGCTAATGACATATATTATATTAAATGGTAAAAAAATATTGTATTTATATTTTAAAACCATTCAATAATATAATTTTACCACATAAGTTATCACGATGAAAAAAGTAGTTTTTAATTAAAATATACTGGGTTTTCGCTATTCATTAAAATATGAAAGTTATCAGATTAATATAAAAAATTTATCAAAGGTAAAATTTTATATCCTGATTCCAAATAATAAATTTATTTTGTAAAATTGAACTTATAAACATGTAAAAAACTATATTTAAAGTTTGTGCGCCATCAAAAGGCGGCAAAACTGAATTTTTTGAAAAATAGTTATTTTACCCGAAAAACTTATTTTGTTCCTATACCATGTTGTAGAAAATGTGTAAGATGAATAATAATTCTATAAAATTTAAAATTTAGTTAATACGATTCATAAATGCTAGTTCGTAATAATATTATAATAATATATCGTTGTTTGTAACATCTGGTATTGCGTACAACACACGCTATCGAGGAAGGTCGCGATTGCGTGTAATGCAAGCCAAGTCAGGGTTGCTTGTCGTGAAAGCTCCATTTGGTGTAGCATAAAACACAAGACATTAATGAAATTAAAAATAATACTTTTCATAAAATCTCGGGGTGTTACATTCTTCCCCCCTTAAAATGAATTTCTCCCTCGAAATTCGTTGGGGTTATAAATGGTTTACTACTCGAATGTTTCATTAATAGAAACCCACATAGTAAAAAGGAATACTAAATCTTCATTTAATAAAACAATTTTATAAACATAACGGATACCCAAATAACTCATCACTGGGTTTCCACATAGGAGAACATAGGTGAATATATGGATATTGAGGAGAAATATGACCACCATGTTCTGATGGAGAGTGGTAGAGAACCTGGCTATGAAAAAGCCATCAATCACAAAGCCATAGATTTTTGATGATCTAAGATTCCATATGATTCATCGGATATAAGGGAACTAGGACAACATTTTTGGTTTTCAAGATCATTTCCCTACAGTTGATGAAATTGGAATTAGAAGAAATACTTTCATGATTTCGGTACAGTCTCACCATTGTTCGTTCTTTGGAAAATTTCCACTTCATCCCTTAAAGAAATGAAGTTGAATTTGTCATTCATGAAGTGTTAGCAAATCATGTGATAGAATGACGGGTCATTCCATCTATCTCAAACAAAAGGTTATAAAAGTTATCAAAAATACATAAGTCCATCTATAGTGAGATTAATCATATATGGTTCCTAAAATGGACTTATACGTCATATATCATACTGCTTAATATAATAAAACTTTTTTCTACTAAACAGGGAATTCCTGTAGGCCAGTGGTAGGCGGTAAAGGCCAGTCTCACTTCGGTTGTGGGTTCGATTCCCACAGCCTTGTCTGACGCGATGGGCTGTCGCCCGTCCTGCAGGTTTCCCTTTTTCTAAAACTAAATTACTATAACATCCCATAAATAATATCAAAAAAAACGTATATCCTCAAACAATACTAACATATGTCCAACATATCCATTCCAATCTTTAGGCTTATCCATAATACTGCAGTCCACTCTCATATTATAGTGAAAATGATTACCATAGATTTCATATAAAAAGAATGTTAATTCCATCGTTGATCCCCATATATCATAAGATATGTCTTGTTGGTCACATTCCAAACATTCGAAGGCCTTAATGATGTATTCTCTTGAAAAATGAATACCCATTGAATCTTAGTGAAAAAAAGAATGCTGTCAAAAGCTAACTCATTCCACATACCAAAATCCAAAAATTCTATATACTCAAACCATGATATAACCTTCTCCTTATATCAGTCATGAGCTCATGAATACTATCAAACATTTAATTTTCACCTTATCCCTTAATTATGTGCATATCATCTACATTCCAAAAATATCTGAATAACCATTCATGGTTACTAGTACCATTAATCATACACTTTCAAAACATAGGAAAGACAACATTGTAACAATCCTTAGATATCTCTTTATTCCATAGTACCATGAGATTACTTATACATCATTACACTTGATAAAAATGTAATCATTCTACTACCTTCTTAAACCATTGACCAAGCTTCAACAATTCTTTCATCTCACATATCATTTGTAGTCTCTTCATTATCATCAACATAAATACTACCCATACAACCGTACTTATTCTCTTCATGAGGCTTTACCTTAGGGAATTGAATTGCATAATGCTCTTACATTCCACATTTAAAACACTTAACCATTGTTGATGTCATAGCAATACCATTATCCTCATCAATGGTGTTAACTGAACCTTTTCCTTTGCAGTTACTGGCTTTGTGTCCTTCTTTTCCACACCCAAAGCATCTTCCAGTTCCTTTGAAATAATCTCCTCGATGCCTCTTCCCACATGATTTACATGAGGTAAATTGAACTTTCATTCCACTATGATCATCATGAAACTCCATCATTCTCTTATTATCTGAGTCGGGAAACTTACCAAAGTTGACATTATTGATCATATTATGAGATTCCTGATTAGGCATAATAACGATGTTTGGACTTCCAAATACTGTTTCATTTGGCTTCTCATGAATAATATCATTCTATTGTCTGTCATATCCTCCATTATCATGAATCTTCCTGTTTCCAGCCATTTTATAAATCCCAAAAAGAATAGTGTGAGAGGCAAAATTCATGCTAGGGAAAACAACATAGTAAAGGGGGAGCACCCTCAATATCTAACATCTTAGGTTAAATTCAATGATCGTTACCGTAGTTATAAGACTATATCCTATCTGTATACTTATCCATAGGTACATCCATAGGCATACCTTAGAAATATCTATAAGGATCTCATTAACGTTTTTGCATCCTAGTTTCCAAAGGTTGACTAATCCTTTCCTATGATACCAATTGTAGAGACCCGAATCTTGACGTAATTGGAAATTACATTACTTTTTCGGAATACTTAATATATAACAAAAACATACACACAAGGACTGTAATAGTTTAGTGTGTTTGGAAACTTGGAACGTAATCTTCTAATCGTGGTGAAAGATCTTTAACATCTCCCATAAAGATCATCCACTATTTGTTTCCTTACCTAAAACCATTCTTTTGATATTGGTGGAAAAAAAAACATAAAAATGGTGAGCTCAAATGCTCAGTAAGGGTAATCATGGATAAAATAAAACATACCATATACATTTGAACATAAAAACATGAACATAATGTTTAAACATCAAAATCTTGAGCAACAACATACAACATGGAAGTAAGTATGGAATAGATCAAAATAGAACATCAATCATGATAAAATATCTGGTAAATAAAATTTTTAATTGTGGAAAAACATTAAGCATATGATATTATTTCCATAGTAGCCAAGTCATTGCTGCCAAGACCATCTAAGTGGACAAAGTCCCTTTCTGAATTGAGTTCACTACTCGTCCCAATCCTGTATTACTGAACAGGTTTAACCTGCCGTTCCAGCCATGTCTATCTCATGAGATATAAAATCTTTACCCAATGCATTGGAGGGAGATATACGTCCCACCCATCTCATTCTGAAATCATTCTAACTTGTGCCACAAAATAAACTTAAAACATTCATCATAACCCAAAGAATAAAATGGATTTCATAAACATCATCTCATCATCACATAATCCATATAAAACAAATGGATATTACATCATAATAAAATTGAAACCATGTAAATCATAGAGACATTATACTTGAAACATACACATATGAAATAATGTCATTTTAGATCGAAAATGGTTTTGATAAAACACTTGAAATGAATTCTTGAGGAAAATATCTTTTCTTCTTCAAAATCAATTTCTTTTCACAAAATGTCATGAAATTTTAAAAGAAAAGGATTTTGTTGAAAATAGTCATGAAATATTTTGTAGGATGCTTCATGAAAATACGGCTTTATAAAATCGTAAAAATCTGTCCGGGCCGTATAAGTTAAAAAAACATTCTTCTCGTACTTTTGCCAGAAAATTCAAAAAGTACCTCGTAACATAAAAAAAAACATTCCTTACATACCATGTTGTAAAAGTCATGAATGGGTAAAAATTATGAAAACAATTTTATAAAACTTGGACATGGATGATAGAAATAACCCCAGTAAATACTTACGAATAAGAAATCTCGGATAAAAACGAGATTTGAAAAATTATCCCTTACCTTAAGTCTGATAGGCTTCGTACGTATCTGAACCTCCTGTATAATGATTTAAATAATGTCATTGACTTATTAAAGAATCATATTCATTGTTATTCTATCATATATGTTTCACTTATGAATTTATATTACCCGTTCTATTGTAAATTGCATGTTAAAGCAACATTTTGGGTAAAATCATTTCATTTATCGTATGTGTTTCGACTTGTCGTTCTTGATATTATTTCTTATATCATGATTTAAATAATTACATAATGCAAAACATGATTTATATATAATATATATTCATCATATACAAATATATTATAGATCGATAAAAGGAATGAAATACATTGTTCATGGAGACGGTAGGTCGTACGTACGCATGAACGTTGTTTTCATTTCCCATTTGAATTGAATGGATTTAAGTAAATGACATAAATATATATATATATATATGTAAATAAATCTAGTATCAATATTATGTCATATATTTCATTATTATTTGTTATATATACTTTATAATCATTCATGAATGGTTAACATGGAGACTGAATCTCATCGCGTCGTGGAGACTGTAGTCCGTACGTACGCACGAGCGATGATATCATTCCCAGGATCGTGGAATTGTATTAAAGTATATGTATAATATTACAGAGTCAATATCACTTTACAATAATCATATATATTCTTTAAATTCACCCTTATACCCATCCAAGTAAGGTGGTGGTGGAAAATAGATTACACCACGGCGTGGAGACGGTATTCCGTACGTACGCACGAGCGGTGATTTAATTTTTCGTTGGATGGATAGATTGTGAAATATGGTTGTTTCATAATTATAATAAGATTTCATTATATTATTGATATTGATGTTTTTACATCATAATGAAACAACTAAAAAAGATGAAGTGGAAGAAGAAATAAAGTTGAAAGAATCGGTAATGGACATTACCTCTTCTTTGAAGCGCCTCTTTGAGACCTTCTCTTAGGGCACTAAAATTAGTCTTTGAAGAAGGTCATGACCTCTAGGATGTTTCTAGGGAATTGGAGAAGTGAATTTGTCAGGGGTTGGAAGATTTTGAAGGCTCAATATGGTGTGAGAATGATAGGGAGGAGGTGCCCTTTTATAAGGGAGGAGAGGTGCAGCTTTGGAATTCTTAAAAATATTAATTTATAATAAATCTAACCCCACTTAAAAACCACCAAAAATGACTCATATATGAATATTAGAATATATAGGGTTGTAATTTCATCAACCAATCATGTTTAGACATGTTATGAATTTATTATAAACATTATCAACTTGATTTATCCTTATTTAATCAATTTAATTTTATTTGTGGTAATAAAATTTTAAATTTTAAATTATAACAAATAATTACTTATTTGTTATGAATTTTCCATAATTGGATAATTTATAACATTTTATACCATATAAATTTAAATTTATAATTTTTAAATATTTTTTGTGATTTTTAAACAATTTTATAATATAGTATTTTTATAAAATAACAATAGTGTCAATTTTGACACTATTCATTTATTTGAATTTAAATAAAATATATACAGAAGTTATGTTCGAACTAAAAGCTTTAATAGATTTATAAAAGGTCATATATATCTATAAAATTAGTGGATAACATTAAATAGTTCATATAATATTTATTTTATTATTTTTAAATCCATTTATTTGGTTTATCTCTTAATAAAATAATTACCACATCATTTTTTGTATAATTATTTAATATTCTTATTTGTTGCATAAAAATTGAAAATAAAATCCTATGATGAATATAAATCTATTAACTTTCACAATAATAGTTTTAATTGGAATTATCATCTTAAAATCACAATATTTAAATTGTTATATTTATTAAATTATGAAGGTGACAACTTTGGCATCATTTAAAATAAAATAATATAAGTGTCATAATCATCTTAATAAGGATAAAAATGGTCAAAAATTCGGAAACATGATGATTAGGGTTTATATATACAATAATAATAAGTTTTGGGTAGATTTTTGGGCCTTTTGATATGTATTAATATTTCAATAAAAACTATATTATTGATTTTTCACTAAATAAATAATTTCTGCATCCCTATTGTGTCAAAATTAATGATAATTATTTAATACCTAAAAATTATAAATAAATTTATATGATGTAGATACATTCATTATATTTTTGGAAACTATTCATGTTCTAAGTTTCATGAAGTTTATCACTAAATTAAAATTAATATACTTATAAGATTTAAGAGAGTGACATGTTGTCACTTTCTTTGGTTTTAATAATAATTAAGATATTCTCATTTACTAAAGTCCATTAAATTATTCTAATCCGACCCTTAGGTGATATGGGTCGACTTTTAGTCATCCAATAGGATTTTAGCAGGTGTTAGGATAATTTTATAATCTTATATTTACCCTTAATTACCGGATTTACCTTTAACTAGGGTAAATAAAATTTACCGTAGTTACTATTCATAAAGCCAAAAAATAAAAAGTAGCATATAAACATAATTTTGACCTACTGATTCCAAATATGGAATCCATTTGTCCAAATTCAATACACAAACGTTGCAGAAATTAAATTAAAATTAATCCTGTTGTCGAAAGAAAACGGGTTTTTGTTTAAAACATTGCAACAGATTGAATTGATTTAACCTACGAATTCAAGGTAAAATCCATGATAATGACATAAATTATATTAAATGGTGAAAATATATTCTATTTATACTTTAAAACCATTAAATGTTATAATTTAATCACATAATTTATTGCGATGAAAAAAGTAGTTTTTAATTAAAATATAACGTGTTTTTGCTATTCATTAAAATATGAAAGTTATCAGAATAACATTAAAAATTTATCCAAGGTAAAATTTTATATCCTGATTCCAAATAATAATTTTATTTTGTAAAATTTAACTTATAAACATTTCGAAAACAATATTAAAAGTTGGTGCGCCATCAAAAGGCGGCAAAACTGCATTTTTTAAAAAATAGTTATTTTACCCGAAAAACATATTTTGTTCTTATACCATGTCCTAGAAAATGTGTAAAATCAATAATAATTCTATAAAATTAAAAATTTAGTTAATACTATTCATAACTTCTAGTTCATAATAATATTATAATAATATATTGTTTCTAGTAACACCAGGTATTGTGTACAACACACACTATCGAGGAAGGTCGCGATTGCGTGTAATGTAAGCCAAGTCAGGGTTGCGTGTCGTGAAAGATATTTTTAGTGTAGCATACAACAAAAGAAATTAATGAAATTAAAAATAATATTTTTCATAAAATCTCAGGGTGTTACTTTCTTCCCCACTTAAAATGAATTTCGCCCTCGAAATTCGTTGGATTTATAAATGGTTTACTACTCGAAAGTTTTTTTAATAGAAACCCTCATCATAATAAGGAATAATAAAACTTCATTTAAAAAAAATGATAGAAACATAACAGATAACAAAATAACTCATCACTGGGTTTCCACATAGAAGAACATAGGTGAAAATATGGATATGGAGGAGAAATATGACCATCATGTTCTGATGGAGAGTGGTAGAAAACATGTCTATGAAAAAGCCATCAATCACAAAGCCATAGATTTGTGACGATCTAAGATACCATCTGATTCATCAGATATAAGGGAACTAGGACAACGTTTTTGGTTTTCAAGATCATTTCCCTACAGTTGATGAAATTGGAATTAGAATAAATACGTTCGTGATTTTGGTACAGTCTCACCATTGTTCGTTCTTTGGACAATTTCCACTTCATCTCTTAAAGAAATGAAGTTGAATTTTTCATTCGTGAAGTGTTAGAAGATCATGTGATAGAATGATGGGTCATTCCATCTGTCTCAAACAAAAGGTTATAAAAGTTATCAAAAATACATAAGTCCATCTATAGTGAGATTAATCATATATGGTTCCTAAAATGGACTTATACGTCATATATCATACTGATCAATATAATAAAACTTGTTTCTACTAAACAGGGACTTCCTGTAGGCCAGTGGAAGGTGGAAAAGGCGAGTTGCACTTCGGTTGTGGGTTCGATTTCCACAGCCTTGTCTGACGCGATGGGATGTCACCCATCCTGCAGGTTGTCCTTTTTCTAAAACTACATTACTATAACATCCCCTAAATAATATCAAAAAAAACTTTTATCCTTAAACAATACTAACATATGTCCAACATAATCCATTCCAATATTTAGGCTTATCCATAATACTACAATCCACTCTCATATTATAGTGAAAACGATTACAAGAGATTTCATATAACAAGCATGTTAATTCCATCCTTGATCCCCATATATCATAAGATTTGTCTTGTTGGTCACATTCCAAACATTCGAAAGCCTTAATGATGTATTATTTTTAAAAATGAATACCCATTGAATCTTAGTGAAAAAAAGAATGTTGTCAAAAGTTAACTCTTTCCACATATCAAAATCCAAAAATTCTATATACTCAAAACATGATATAACCTTCTACTTATATCAGTTATGAGCTCATGAATACTATCAAACATTTAATTTTCTCTTTATCCCTTCATTATGTGCATATCATCTACTTTCCAAATATATCTGAATAACCTTTCATGGTTACTAGTACCATTAATCATACACTTTCAAAACATAGGAAAGACAACAGTGTAACAATCCTTAGACGTCTCTTTATTCCATAGTACCATGAGATTACTTATACATCATTACACTTGGTAAACATGTAATCATTCCACTACCTTCTTAAACATTGACCGAGCATCAACAATTCTTTCATCTCACATATCATTTGTAGTCTCTTCATTATTATCAACATAAATACTACCCATACGGCCGTACTGATTCTCTTCATGAGACTTTTCCTTAGGGAATTGGTTTGCATAATTCACGTTCATTCCACATATAAAATATTTAACCATTGTTGATGTCGTAGAAATACCATTATCCTCATCAATGGTGTTAACTGAACCTTTTCCTTTTCACTTACTGGCGTTGTGTCCTTCCTTTCCACACCCAAAGCATCTTCCAGTTCCTTTGAAATAATATCCCTGATGCCTCTTCCCACATGATTTACATGAGGTAAATTGAACATTCTTAAATCTATGATCATCATGAAACTCCATATTTCTCTAATTATCTGAGTCGAGAAACATACCAAAGTTGACATTATTGATCATATTATGAGACTGCTGATTAGGCATAATAACAACGTTTGGAATTCCAAATCCCGTTTCATTTGGTTTCTCATTAATAATATCATTCTATTGTCTGTCATATCCTCCATTATCATGAATCTTCCTGTTTCCATCCATTTTCTAAAAGCCAAAAAGTATAGTGTGAGAGGGAAAAATCATGCTAGGGAAAACAGAACAGGAAAGGGGGAGCACCCTCAATATCTAGCATCTTAGGTAAAATTACATGATCGTTACAGTAGTTATAGGACTATATCCTATCTGTATACTTATCCTTAGGTACATCCATAGACATACCTTAGAAATATCTCTAGGGATCTCACTAACGTTTTTGCATCCTAGTTTCCAAAGGATGACTAAACCTTTTCTCTGATACCAACTGTAGAGACCCGAAGCATGACGTACATGGACATTACATTACTTTTGCAGAATACTTAATATAAAAAAAACATACACACAAGGACCGTAATAGTTTAGTGTGTTTGGAACCATGAATCCTAATCTTCTAATCATGGTGAAAGATCTTCAACATCTCTCATAAAGAACTTCAACTATTTGTTTCCTTACCTAAATCTTTTCTTTTGATCCTAGGGGAAATTAAAACATAAAAAGGGTGTGCTCAAATTCTCAGTAAGGGTAAGTATGGATAAAATAAAACATACCATATACATTTGAACTTAAAAACAAGAACATAATGTTTAAACATCAAAATCTTGAGCAAAGACATAAAACATGGAAGTAGGTAAGGCATAGATCAAAATAGAACATCAATCATGATAAAATATCTTTTAAATAAAACTTGTAATTGTGGAAAAACATTAATCATATGATATGATTTCCATAGTAGCCAAGGCATTTCTTCCAAGACCATCTTAGTGGACAAAGTCCCTTTCTGAATCGAGTTCACTACTCATCCCAGTCTTGTATTACTGAACAGGTTTAACCTGCCGTTCCCGCCATGTATATCTCATGAGATATAAAATCTTTACCCAATGCATTGGAGGTAGATACAGGACCCACCCATCTCATTGTGAAATCATTCTTACTTGTTCCGCAAAATAAACTTGAAATATTCATCATAACCCGAATAATAAAATGGGTTTCATAAACATCATCTCATCATCACATAATCCATATAAAACAAATGGATATTGCATCATAAGAAAATTGAAACCATGTAAATTATAGAGATATTATACTTGAAACATACACATATGAAATAATGTCATCTTAGATAGAAAATGGATTTGATAAAACACTTGAAATGAATTCTTGAGAAAAATATCCTTTCTTCTTAAAAATCAATTTCTTTTCACAAAACATCATTTAATTTTAAAAGAATGGGATTTTGTTGAAAACATTAATGAAATATTTTGGAGGAAGCTTCATGAAAATAAGGCTTTATAAAACCTTAAAAATCCATTTGTGCCGTATAAGTTAAAAAAACATTCTTCTCGAACTTTTTCCGGAAAAGTCAAAAAGTACCTCGTAACATAAAAAAAGACAGATTACTTACATACCATGTAGTAAAAGTCTAGAATGGGTAAAAAGGAATAAAACACATTTATAAAACTTCGACATGGTTGATTGAAATAAACCCAGTAAATACTTACGAATAATAAATCTCAGATAAAAATGAGATTTGAAAAATTATCCCTTACCTTAGGTCCGGTAGGCATCGTACGTATCTGAACCTCCTGTATAATTATTTAAATAATTTCATTGACTTATTAATGAATCATATTAATTGTTATGATATTATATATGTTTCACTTATGACTTTATATTACCCATTATTTTGTAAATTGCATGTTAAAGCAGCATTTTGGGTAAAATCATTTCATTTATCGTATGTGTTTCGACTTGTCGTTCATGATATTATTTCTTATATCCTGATTTACATAATTCCATAATTTAAAAAATTATTTATATATAATATATATTCATCATATACATATATATTATAGATTGATAAAGGGAATGAAATACACCGTTCATGGAGACGGTAGGCCGTACGTACACAGGAACACTGTTTTCGTTTCCCTTTTAAATTGAATGGAATTATGTAAATGACATACATATATATATATATGTACATAAATACAGTATCATTATTATGTCATATATTTCATTATTATTTATTATATATACTTTATAATCATTCATTAATGGTTAACATGGAGAGTGAATCTCATCGCGTCATGGAGACGGTAGTCCGTACATACGCACGAGTGATGATATCATTCCCAGGATCTTGGAATTGTACTAAAGTATATGTATAATATTACAGAATCAATATCACTTTACAATAATCATATATATTCATTACATTCACCCTTATACCCATCCAAGTAAGCTGGTGGTGGAAAATAGATTACACCACGGCGTGTAGACGGTATTCTGTACGTACGCATGCGCGGTGATTTCTTTTTTCGATGGATGGACAGATGGTGAAATATGGATGTTTCATAATTATAATAACATATCATTATATGATTGATACTGATGGTAGTACCTCATAATGAAACAACTAAAAAATACGAAGTGGAAGAATAAATAAAGTTGAAAGAATCGGTAATGGACATTACCTCTTCTTTGAAGCGCCTCTTTGAGACCATCTCATAGGGCACTAAAATTGTTCTTTAAAGAAGGCCAGGACCTCTAGGATGTTTCTAGGGAATTGGAGAAGAGAATTTGGCAGGGTTTGGCTGAGCTTGAAGGCTCAATATGGTGTGATAAAGAGAGGGAGGAGTTTCCCTTTTATAATGGAGGAGAGGGGAACCTTTGGAATTCTTAAAAATATTACTTTATAATAAATCTAACCCCACTTAAAAACCTCCAAAAATGACTCATATCCGACGATTAGATTATATAGGGTTGTCATATCATCAAAAAAACATGTTTAGAAATGTTTGGAATTTATTTTAAACATTATCAACTTGATTTATCCTTATTTAATCAATTTAATTTTATTTGTGGTAATAACATTCTAAATTTTAAATTATAACAAATAATTACTTATTTGTTGTGAATTTTCCATAATTGGATACTTTATAACATTTTATACCATATTAATTTAAATTTATAATTTGTAAATATTTTTTTGTGATTTTTAAAAAAATTTATAATATATTATTTTTATAAAATAAAAATAGTGTCAATTTTGACACTATTTATTTATTTGAATTTAAATAAAATACATACATAAGATATGTTCAAACTAAAAGCTTCAATAGATTCATAAATGGTCATATATATCTATAAAATTAGTGGAGAACATTAAATAGTTAATATAATTTTTATTTTATTATTTTTAAAAACATTTATTTTGCTTATCTCTTAATAAAATAATTACTACATCATTTTTTGTATAATTATTTAATATTCATATTTGTTTCATAAAAATTAAAAATAAAATCCTATGATGAAGGTGACAAATTTGGCATCGTTTAAAAAAAATAATATAAGTCTCATAATCATCAAAATAAGGATTGAAATGGTCAGCAATTTGGAAAATGGATGATTAGGGTTTATATATACAATAATAATATGTTTTTGGTAGGTTTTTGGGCCTTTTGATATGTATTAATATTTCAATAAAAACTATATTTTTGATTTCTCACTAAATAAATAATTTCTGCATCACTATTGTGTCAAAATTAATGATAATTATTTAATACCTAATGATTATAAATAAATTTATACGATGTATATAATTTCATTTGCTTTTTGGAGACTATTCATGTTCGATGTTTCATGAAGTTTATAACTAAATTAAAATTGATATGCTTATAATATTTAAGAGAGTGACATGTTGTCACTTTCTTTGGTTTTAATAATAATTAAGTTAATTTCATTTACAAAAGTCCATTAAATGATTCTAATCTGACATTTTGGTGATATGGGTTGACTTTTAGTCATCCAATAGGATTTTAGCAGGTGTTAGGTTAATTTTATAATCTTATATTTACCCTTAATTACCCGATTACCTTTAACTATGGAAAATAAAATTTACCGTAGTTACTATTCATAAAGCCCAAAAATAAAAAGTATCTTATTAACATAATTTGGACCTACTGATTCCTAATATGGAATCCATTATTCCATATTCAATACACAAAAGTTACAGAAGTTAAATTAAAATTAATCCCGTTGTCGAATGAAAACGGGTTTTTGTTTAAAACATTGCAAAAGATTGAATTGATTTAACCTACGAATTCAAGGTAAAACCAATGCTAATGAAATACGTTATATTAAATGGTAAAAATATATTCCATTTATAATTTAAAACCATTCAATATTATAATTTAACCAAATAAGTTATTAAGATGAAAAAAGTTGTTTTTAATTATAATATAGCGTGTTTTTGCCATTCATTAAAATATGAAAGTTATCAGAATAATATGAAAAAATTATCCAAGGATAAATTTTATATCCTGATTCCAAATAATAATTTTATTTTGTAAAATTGAACTTATAAACATGTCAAAAACTATATTTAATGTTTGTGCTCCATCAAAAGGCGGCAAAACTGCATTTTTTGAAAAATACTTATTTTACCCAAAAAACATATTTTGTTCTTATACCATATTCTAGAAAATGTGTAAGATGAATAATAATTCTATAAAATTCAAAATATAGTTAATACTATTAATAATTTCTAGTTCATAATAATATTATAATAATATATCATTGTTAGTAACACCTGATATTGCGTACAACACACGCTATCGAGGAAGGTCGTGATTGCGTGTAATGCAAGCCAAGTCAAGGTTGCATGTCGTCCAAGCTCGTTTTGGTGTAGCGTATAACACAAGACATTAATGAAATTAAAAATAATATTTTTCATAAAATCTCGGGGTGTTACAACGTTCCAGGACTACCTCCTCACAGAGAGGTAGACTTTTTTATTGACATGTACCCCGGGACAGCCCTGATATCCACTCCAGCATATCGAACGGCTCCTGCTGAGATTCGAGAGCTGCGGGTACAGGTGGAGGACTTACAGGGCAAGGGATTCATCTGACCTAGTGTTTCACCCTAGGCATCCCCAATTTTGTTCGCCATGAAGGCGTATAGGAGCATGAGACTGTGTGTTAACTATCATCGCCTAAACCAGGTGACCATGAGGAACAAGTATCTGGTACCATGGATTGACGACCTCTTCAATCATCTCAAAGGAGCATGGTGGTTCTCGATGATAGACCTCAAATCAAGGTATCATCAACTCAGAGTTCGGGACGATGATGTGAAGAAGACGACCTTCAGATGTCGGTATGGCTACTATGAGTTCTTGGTTATGCCTTTCGAGATAACCATTGCTCCAGCAGTGTTCATGGGTCTCATGTACAGGATCTTTCCTCCATACCTTGATCTATTTGTCGTGGTCTTCATTGAAAACATTTTGATATACTCGACCACTGAGGAGGAGCACGCCTACCACTTGTGGGTGGTACTAGACACACCTTGAGAACACCAGCTTTATGGTATGATCTCAAAGTGTCAGTTTTGGTTACATGAGGACCACTTCTCGGGACACGTCATCTCTGAGGTGGGTGTTGTGGTGGACCCTGCGAAGATCGGGGCAGTGGTAGCTTGGGTTCCACCCAAGAGCATGACAGAGGTGAGGAGATTCTTAGGTCTAGCTGGGTAGTACCAGAGATTTTTGCCAGACTTCTCCAGAGGTTGACCATCACACCTATCATGAGGCTACCGGAGGAGGGAGTAGGGTACGTAGTCTACTCCGATGCATCAGGGACCAGGCTCGGATGTGTCCTAATGCAGGAGCGAGCCGTGATTTCCTATGGGTCATGATAGTTGAGGAATCATGAGCAGAACTATGCTACCCATGACCTAGAGGTGGAAACAGTGGTCTTCGCTCTGAAGATGTAGAGACACTATCTGATGGGCGAATACTTTACAGTCTACTATGACCACCAGAGTCTCAGGTACATCTTCTCGCAGAAGGACCTGAACCTGAGACAGTGGCGATGACTCGAGTTCCTCCAGGACTATGACGTTGAGATAGTCTATACTCCTGGAAAGGGGAATGTAGTAGCTGATGCCCTCAGTAGAATGATGGGCATTCAGCTACTTAGAGAGGGGACAGATCTACTTGCTGCTTTGTAGATATCCTTCGTGGATAGAGAGGGAGTAGCATTTCATCAATTACTCACAGTCACACCTCCACTACTACAGCGGATAATAGAGGCACAACATGCAGATGTTGACTGTGAGATGCGGCGTACACAGATATCCTCAAGATTGGCACCTGATGCATTCTCTATAGGAGGAGAGAACGATGTCCTTTTCAGAGGACGTACCATGATACCAGTTTCTTTACAGGAGGAGGTCCTGAGGGAGTTTCACACTTTCCCGATAGCGGTACATACAGGAGTGGCGAAGATGTACCGGGATCTCAGACGACAACACTGGTGACAGGTATGAAGAAGGCTGTAGCAGAGTTCGTTTCTCGATGCCTCACCTTCCAGTAGGTGACGACGGAGCAACAGGTACCAGTGGTCTTCGTACAGCCCTTTGAGGTCCCATAGTGGAAGTGGGATGGGATATCTATGGATTTCATGAATGGACTTCCACATACTTCAAATGGTCACGACTCAATTTGGGTGATTGTCGACCGACTCACCAAGTCGGCCCACTTCTTACCCATAAGAAAGCAGGGCTCAGTAGAGAGTTTGGGATGTCTCTACATTCAGGAGATTGTACAGATTCATGGTGTGCCATCATCTATCATCTCTGATCGAGATGTTCACTTTACTTCCCAGCTTTGGTAGGGTTTGCAGGAGTCATTCAGGACACAGCTACATCTGAGCACCGCCTTTCACCCTCAGATGGATGGTCAGATGGAGAGGACAATTTAGACTCTCTAAGACATGCTCCGTGGATGTTTCCTTGACTTTGGTTGCAGCTGGGAGAACCACCTACACTTGGTGGAGTTTGCGTACAACAACAGCTACCACTCAACCATCAGGATGGCACCATGTGAGGCATTGTATGACCAACCATGCAGATCACCTCTGTGCTGGACAGACCCTGCAGAGTCAGCACGTGTGGGACCAGAGATGGTCCAGGCCATGATAGAGAAGGTCCATGTCATCCAGGAGAAGATGAGGACAACTCAGAGCCGGCCGAAGTCTTATACTGACATGAGTCGGAGACCAATAGAGTGTGAGGATGGCGACCACGTCTTCTTGCGGGTCTCACCTCGACGTGGATTACAGATATTTTTCCGCGGTGGAAAGTTATCTCAGTGATTTATCGGACCATTCTAGGTTCTCAGCAGGATAGGAGAGATGGATTATTTCCTGGCTCTACCACCTCAGTTTCACCAGGTGCACAACGTCTTCCACGTATCTCATCTGAGGAGATACGTGCATGACCCGACACAAATCATCGACCAGGGGGAGCTGGACATTGACGATGGGGCATCTTTTGCGGAGGTCCCAGTGGAGATCGAGGATCAACTTGAGTGGGTCCTATGAGGGGGGTCGATTCCTCTAGTGTGCATCGGATGGAAGAACGAGAACCTCCAAAAGAGCACTTGAGAGCGGGAGGCTCATATACGTGCTCAGTATCCTCATTTATTCCCCTAGTTGTATCTTTACAAGTACGTAAATACCTGAGGTGGGAGTAATGTAAAGACCTATAAATTTCAAAGGAAATTTTTTTTTAATTTTTTTTGGGATTTTACTAGTATGCAGATTCTAACGGCACCTAATTCCGAGGCCCAGTGTGCCCGGAATCAATTTCTGAAATTTACCTCGGGTACGTTTAGTAAACGAACGAGCGGGATTTTCTATCTTTTGAACCAGTGCTCAGAATCAAAATCCATGGGCATCATTGAAAACAAAATGTCGATATATGCTTAGGAACACCTTTTCAGAAAGTGTGTTTTCTCGGGTGGTGATGTTAAAAAAAGTGAGGAAAAAAAATATAATTGTTTTATTTTTATTTCTTTACTAAGCGGTTTAAGTGAAATTAAGTTGTGTCACAACTTAATTTCTCTCTACATTGTTTCTAAAATCCATTTGAGGGAGTTGGGTTGGGGCCCACACGAGCCCCCGCCTTTCAATTCTATAACTCCTCATTAATCACCCTATGACTTTTAATTTTGTGTAACACACCCGCACCTCCCCCGTTCTAATGTCAAGTAAACTCAAGTCGTTTTTCATCCACATTAATTACATTCCAATAAAACACCTAATTAATTGGATAACGTGAATTAATTAGTTTGATGAATTCATTTTTAATTTCAAATTAATGATGGCTTGTGTGTGTGTAATTTAAATAAGACAACTTCTTATTTTATTGGGGTGATTCGCTGTGTCGAGGAGAGAACCCTCGAAGATTTTCTCCTTCCTTCTTAATGAACGCGAAGAACACTGAAACTTCAATGAAGAACTACATCACCTCAAGGGAAGATCCTCGTACCGTCTTCTTCCCTCTCCACTGCTGGTGTGAGACGCCTTCTTCAAGGAACGACGATGTGCCACATCCTTCATCGGGCGAACATCGACGACGTACATACCCTCTTTCCGCGACGTCATCTTCCACGATGCCGTATCTTCGCGACGATCCTCGTTCGATGAATTCTTCTAGGTATGGGGTTTTTTTATAAATTATATGTGAATTATCCCCTCGTGTATGCATATTTTGATTTCAGGGTGTCTGAATAATTTACCTTCATTAAAATATACCATCTTCTAAAGCATGTCTGTTAAAGATTGCCTTTGAAAAAAACATAACGCAGAGGGTGCGGGCCGAACAAACATGGCCTGACAAACCTCCGCGGTTTGTGTTTTCATGTATGGATCGACAGGAGATGACGAAGCGGGCCGCAAAGGCGTTTTCAACCCTTCGCAGAAATCTACGGGTCCCGGGAGAGCCGTAGGCGCAGACAGTGGGCAAAACGGACCACCGGAGCACGTCTGGTGGTCCGCGGAAGGCACTGCCGGCCCCCTGGAGGCTGCGACACCCTAGCACGCCGCCAACAGGAGCTATCACGGCTGAAGCCCCGGCGGTGTCGGGAAGACCGGATCCTGCGGCCGCGCGGGATCCGGGGAAGACGCGGCGACCAGTGCTGCGTCCGCTAGCAAGGGGGTGGGGGAGCTGCATCCTCCCCCCAGCTCGGCCCGTAGGCCGAGCCCGCGCGCCCCCCCGGCCAGGTCGGGGCGGGTCGTGCAGACCAAGTCAGGCCGGGCCAACCCTGGGGGGTTGGGCCGGGCCAGGCCGGGCCGACCCAGGGGGGGTTGGGCCGGGCCGAGACCCCCCCATTTCAGACTATTTTCAGTCTTTTGCCCATATCTTGGGCTTCAGTCCTCCGATCGACACACTGTCAGTTGCGTTGGGATCCTTTGATTGATATGGTACTTTTGGTATATTACACTCAAGGTTTCAGAGAAATTTCGGTATGGCTGGGTTGGTTTGAATACAAAACCAACCGAGCCTTCATAGCGGAATTGCTTATAACTTATGCTCCGGACGTCCGATTGACGTGCTGTAGACTTTTTTGGATTCTTATTGGTGAGATAGACCTTTTGGATTACTCTAATCAAGGTTTGGACGTAGTTGGAGTATGGTCGGGTTGGTTTTGACTTAAAAACGAATCGTTCCCCTGGAACGAAAAAGACAATAACTGTCTGATCAGGCGTCCGTTTGACATGTCGTCTGTCACATTGAGTTCCTATCGTCAAGACAGAACATTGGGATTCATCAACTATGTATTGTGTGTCAGTTGATGTATCGACCCCCTTTGCTCATGGAGCGGACCCTCCCGGAATCGAGCATGTTGTGTGAGGGAACCCTAGAGCTGGCTGCGACTGCGACGACGATGATGACTGCACTGAAATCTTCAGTGGGTTCGGCAGCGAAGACAACAACACTGAAATACTATGTGGGTTCGGTAGCGATGATGATTGTACTGAAATCCTCCATGGGTTCGATGGCGATGACTACTATTATTGTATACTAAGTGGGTCCGACAGTACTACTGTTCTTGTATCCTACATGGTATCAGCAGTGTTTGACTCTGTACTTGTATCCTACATGGGTCCGGAAGAGTATCTGGTCTTATATCCTATGTGGGTCCGACAGCTTAGCTGGTTTAGTATCCTATGTGGGTCCCAACATAGATGAATCAGTGGCTACATCTGATCATATCTATCCCCTTACGAAGAAGTATATCTATGTGAGCTGAGTCTTGACTTTCAATCATTATCTTCCATATGATTGACTTGCATTCCTATGTGGATTGTGTTGTGCTTTCCTATGTGGATTGGGTTGTACTATTCTGTGTGGACGTGATCGAACTTGTTCTCAGATGTTGGAGCTGAACTAGAATTTATGACTTAGGTATATGTATGGGCATATACCTAAGTACTATTGGATGTTACTTCGTGATATTATCTTTCCTTTGTGGATTATCCTTTGTGGATTCTGGGAGACCTTCGGGGGTCTCGGGGTCCGTACTAAGTAGCGTATACTCACCCCTGCACGGGCTACGCCCACACTACGTTGTGTTGGATGCATACAAAGGAAATCACTTATCGTGGTTGAGGATTGTGGAGCAGGTCGGTACCTGGAGGTGGACCACTGGATTGGACGTACACGGAGCAGACGACTGGACCCGAGGAGCTGAAAAGGCTATCTGTACCCACCCATCTGGTGGTACTTCCAGTGGATGGCTCGACGTTGCTGCTTTACATTCAGTTGTTGTACTATCTTTCCAGTTGTACTTTACTTTCAGTTTGGGTTTGTATTCTGGCCCATTTACTTTCCACACTTACTATTGTACCCAGTTTTAATTAGTGTTTACTTTTTCTTGCTTACTCTGTTGGGTTTGTTTACATCATAAGGCAATGCCTTCCCCTTTTTCCGGGATTTATGCCTTTGGTGCTAGTCACCAGCACCTGACCTATGGGAGGCGGGCTTGGGGTAGTCACGGCACGGGTCCTGAGGATGGGTCGTGACATGTTTGTCTCAAATTACTATGACACTTATGGTATAACATGTTTTCTTCTTCCATAGTCAGAAACAACATATCATATTTTCCACTATCGAGGTAGAGATTTACTTTTGTATGATTTTCCTACAAAAAAACTATTCTATATTTTCCTATAATGATACATAATTTCATAGAAAACAATACAGCATGTCTGGAGTCACACTGTTGACTTACACATTGTATGTTGTGACTAATACCTTTAACAATCAAGACATATGCACGTCTTATGTCTTTTCAACCAAACATGGCTTCTCCTAATCCAATAATTATTATGCATTTATCATTAAAAATTAATAAAATATATTCCCTAATGTATCATATTCCATACACAAAATCATTATTTATTTTCATATGGGAGGCGTATCCTCCGTCATTGTTCCACATTCTGGTGTGATCCGTTAATTTAAAATAAATATCTACAGCCAATTCCTAATCATATAACTTATTTTTTATCAATGTATTCAACTTCATAAACTGTATTGATTTATAATCCACATCTTCCTAAACATATGGTTGACCAAAATATTATTAATATGATACAAACTTATTTTTCATTTTAAACTCAATTCATGATACACATTCATTTTTCATAGAAACATTTCTCATCATTACCGATGAGTAGTATATTTTTGTGTGCATGAATCATCCATGTCTGAAATAGTGATCATTAAATTATGTTCTTTAATATTGAGTTGTGTGTGAATTTATATGTTTTTCTTGTTCCCTATGGTACGTCTTGGATATGAAAAAAATAATTGTTTTATTTTATCATCTTTCTAAAACAATAACATCACATACAGGGTGTATTCATATGTGGAAATACTACACTACTAGTTCTCCCATGGGTTCTTTGAATCCTCTGGATCAAATTCATAACTAAATAGATCATTAATCATGGAGAAGGTTCTTAGGGTATGACATCAACAATTACTAAATTCCATTTTCTATAAATCCAAATACTAGCCTTATCATCTATATTTAACTATTTTACATGATCTTCATGACCTCTATTAGCTACATGTATCTTTTTTGTTGCCTGAAAGATCATCTTTCCTAATAGCATACTACGATTCATTATTTTATTTTCTGATACATAACACTTTGACACAGGTCGATGAATTCCATTTCATTTTCTTCAATATTCTTAATTTGACCATTTCAAGTGTTAGAGAAACTATCAATTTATATTTTCTGTTATTATTATTTTAATTTTTACTCAATAAAATATTTTTAGCACTATGGTATTGAATACTTTAGTTCCACAATTTCACCATTTATCTTAGACTTCCCTTCTTCCATACACATCAGATAAATCATGTCATCATGAACCAAATTGTTGGGTTTATTTGTTTTGGCTCTCTAAAATTCTATTTCATCAGGAGTGTATTATAATTTCACATGAACTACCACTCTTACTTGGACTTATCCTTTTTCATTGTCTATTTCTTCACTTTTTTTGATAATTTCTAACTACTACCACTATAGAATTTTCTACAAGATCCTTATAAACATCCAAATATTATTCAAAATATTCCTTTACAACATCTTCTTCTTTTTATAGTAGACTATTTTTTTGAAGAAATTTTCTATTAAAGTTTCCTTGTTATTCATGTTGGCTGAATACTTCTCCATGGTAATTTCAACATCATTCACTTCATCTTCTATAAACTTCTTCTGGATCCTTACAACATGATTTCAAACCATTCCACATAAAAATCATGTAATCATGAGTTTCACATTGAACATTCCTTTTCTTGTTTTTTATTTGAGGAACGGAATTTCATAACCACATTCATCTCTTTTTCTTCATATACATCTTAAAAAGTGAAATTTTTCAGGGCCTTAAATTCCACTTTCTTGGACATCCATTTTTATACAGACTCATTATATTAATTTGTAATATCATATGAAATATGTGTATTGTGAAAGCTATCTAATTTCATCTCATTTATATATTTATCTTCCAATATATAAACTTATAGATTGAATAAAGGAGGAAGTCCTCTCATTTTAAAAATAAAAATATTTAAAATTTCAATAATTTTCCCTGAAAACACATGTATTCCACAAAAACATTAAAATGATCAAAAAATGTGTTAATAGACTCATTAGGATTAATTTTTAAAACCACGTACTAGTTCCATATAACTTGCATCTTTTATCCTTTGACTTTTGAGTCACCCTCAAAAACAATTTTAAAATTTTCCCACATATAATGTGATGCATTACACAGTATTTACTTTATATATATTTCATTTTTTAGGGTTCCCCCAAAATAATTGTTTTCATTGGCGTCTACATCCAATTTCCATTGGTTATCTTATAATAAAGCACCACTTTTTATATTGGCTTAAATTCCATGCAACAGTGCTGTAACGACATCCATTCCTAATTTTCAGGAATACTACTGCATTTTATTATTACATAATTGAATATTGTTTATATCAAAGATCACAATCTCTTTATGATTGAAAATATCTATTTTTTATATTGAGAGAGAACCATTAACATTCAACCTTTTTCTCGGATACAATTTTTTAGCCCAATTAGATTAAATTTCCTAAGAGGGGGGGTGAATCAGGGTATGACATATTAAAACAACATAGCATTGGGATCTTATTTTTTCGTTAAAAACCCTATATTCTCTCTCTTTCGCATAGAAATGTATGAACATAAATGTCATCTTGCAAGAGACAAATATATTTTATTTTTCTCACCCTCACTAGGATACAACCAATGAGAATAGAACAATGATGTGATGAGGAACCAAATGCACTAAGGGTCACATTCAAAATATATGGTTTGAGATAGATCACTTCTATGCCCATTTTCACTAACTTTAAAAATATTAAGGTCATCTCCCTAAAATCCCAAAGGTCAATTCCTCCTTTTATTTTATTAGATCACTACTATTGGAAAAGATCACATTCATACTTTCACTTTTGTCTCTACTTTAGAAATGATTCACACTCACATTATGGACATGTTGGTCCATTCATTATCATTAATGATAACATCCTTGGTTGTACATAGATTCTCTGATAAATTTCGACTTTCATCCAGTTGATTAATATCACATTAAATAAAGATTAATGTGAAATATATTTTTGAACACTTTATCAATTCTCACTGCCTCCATGAAGAACACAACTTTCATGAAGCATAATATCCTTCTTGAAGTAACCTCATTTCACAAAGCTCACTTATCCTTCACAAAGCACATACCTTTCATGAATCTCACTTAGCATTTTGAATCTCCATTAATTTCACGATACTTATAATTTTTGGTTGTCCTTTATAGCCATCACAAAATCCATTATTTCATGAAATGTTTCACAAAAACACCCTTTGTGGATCACCATCGTGAATCTAGAGCCTTATAATCTTCGTTATGTCTCAAATAATTTCAAAAGGGGGTATATGTCTATTTACGAGTGTTTCATCCAATTCTATAATCTACTACTGACATAATCACCATTATTCAACAATCTACCATTTTGTTTGTGATGGTCCATGTCTTCGCAGAGCACCATGGGAACTTCCCGTTTATGAATACTTTTGTTGTCACAAAGATTACCATCAACTCTTTGCACATTCGTGATACTGATTCAGGAAGATCCACACCTTCATGAAACACCATTTGGGAACACAAATATTCACAAAACTCATCCATTTTTCATATTTTTACAACACATTCATGGAAATTACACATCATGATACTAGCAATTTTCAAAATTTTGTACCCTAAAAATTTGGAAAACACTGGGAAATGATGTCATATTTAAAATCAAACATTCCACTACTTACTTGGAATCCATTCCTTTGTCTTGTATCTTTTTCATTATATAATTTATAGAATATCTCTATAACATCACAACAGACATGGAAATATTCTTTTTCAACAACATCAACCAACAAAAAAATATTGCATTATTACCATGAGGTATTTTTATCCCACATGGTCTTTAACATGTTCATATTAGACACTCTATGAATGATTTTGTATATCTAATATATCACTAGAGGCTACCTTCTCATATTCATGTTGCTCACATGTTTGTAACTGAAACAACATGAATCCACGAAGATCCCCTATAGTATATGATACAAAACATTATGTCACATTACTATAGTAACTCATAAACACTCCCTTTCATGTATTTGATATCAGGTATTTTGGATATACGATCATAGGGGATACCCCTCAGTTTCTCCCTTAGCCATGAAGTTCATATAACCCATAAAATTATACACACATAAAATTTAAAAGATAAACATTACAATGTGTAGAATAAATTATGTTTTCAAGAACTTATTATTCCTACAATAAGACCAAACATGTAACATAATTAATTGAAACTACTTTAAAAATAATTAAAAAAATTGTGAGTAATTATTTACAAGAAGAGTACCTCTTCGCGTATATTAAATATAATTCGTAAAAAAAATAATATGGGAATCATAAAATTGAATCATGATATACTTGAGTATAAAATTTAAAAACTTATCATTGAATTTAACTAATTATAAGGAAAGTCTTCCTAAACCATGTAAACCCCCACCCTAACCCAGTAGTAGGTATCACTTCTTTTAACTAGAAGCTCGTCTAAGTCTTCCATAATAGAAGCCCTTGATCTGTATAATCAGAATCAGTTCTCACTTTTAGAAATTAGAAACATAACTATTTCTTCCAACCAGATAATCCCTCAGAAATATGGTTTGAAAAACATTAATTAAAATAATAAATACTAATATCATCTATAATAAATCCTAAAAAAATTAAGCTCCTAGAAAAACACTCAAATATAAAATTTAAAGTTTTCAAAATCTATCAAACAAAATACATTTTTCCATGAATTCATGTGATCATAATGATTTTGAAATATTTGTTACTATTTATAGTATTTTCCTATAATCAAAACTCTCACAACTATATATACACCCTCTATCAATGTATAAGGATTCATTAGAACTAACAAATGTTCATGTTTTAAGATCCTTTAAAATTCCAGTCTATTTACCTATTATTGAAAAAAACATTGATAAAGGTAACCTTTATCAACATTAAAAAAATAATTGATAAAGGGGGGATCAATGGTTATTTCTAAAAATTATAAATTCCGCCATTATCAGAGCTAAAATTAGCACTCATAAAACTGGGGTTTATCAACATCGCTATTGATATTTTTTTTCAAGTTTCAGAAACCACCAAACATTCATTAATAGTTATGTTCAAAAACCATTATCAATGCTCACCTTCCCCCAATAACTCTCCATCGCTAATTATCAACACCCCCTTTCTACCGAGGATCACCCACGCCTTTATCAGTATTCACCAGCCCTCACACTTTTGTGCGCCTACACAAATTTAAACATGGGGAATATACCTTCATTTAAATCTTATTTACCATTTCTCTATTCTATTTTATTCTATATTATATGATATATTTATTTATTTATATATTTTTTTATTCATATTTTCTATCCATATTTATATATATTTTATATATATTTGTATTTTTTTAATACATTTATAAACCACGTGTGTTTATTTGTGTATATATACATATTTATTTACATATATTATATATTAATATTTAATTAAATATATTAGAATATACATATAAATATATATTTTTTATTACAGACACACATATTTATAAAAATAATTATATATTAATTTTTATAGGTGTATATATATTGATAAAATTTAATATTATATAAAATTGAAAATAAATTTATATTTTCAAATGTTTTCTATTTTGAAAATGACATATTATATGTAAATTTTATTAAATATTATCTTTTACAATTAAATATTTATTTAATAATATATTTAAATATTTAAATATATAAACATATTTTAATAATAAATAAAACTACAATATTAAAAATTGGTAAGCATTTAACACGATATTATCTATATGACTGTAACCCCTTGTGAATAATTTTAGTATCCACTCAAAAAAGGCAACAATAACCTCTTAAAAAAAGATGAATTCCCATAAAATTTGGGAAAATTTGGGTATACAAATTAAAAAATCACTTTTAGAGCCCCTTTCTTCCATTTCTAACTCAAAAAAATAGTTCTCTAGGTTTTAATATGAATTAGTATAAATATTTTCTTAATAACCAATTTGATATGTGGTAGAGCTCCAATGGACACCGAGATTAAATTTTATTTTTTTTTATGTTCAAGTAAAATATTTCACTAATATTAAAATATTAATTGGTTTTCCAATTTCCCCACTGACCAAATTCAGATTATTTAACTAAAGAACAAATTTTATATGTGGTAAATCTATAATGGACAACAAGATTAAATTGTATGGTTGTTTTATGTTGAAGTAAATTTTTCCACTAATATTAAAATATTAAATGATTTTCAAATTTCCCATCTCACCAAAATTAGATTAATTATCTATTATTCAATAAAAAATAGAATATTACTATATAATATTATTAGTTTCTTTTTAAAATATAATCATGAAATATATGTATATTACTTGTAAATAGATATTTACTTGTATATAAATCATATTTATTAACATATATTTTATATATGTCAATAAAATTTTGGTCATATATTAAAATATAATTTTTAATAGTATATTTCTTTATTTTTATAAATATAATCTTTTATTTGTGCAATGAGTATCATTAATAAAGTCCCATTTTTTCAGTACATAAAACAATGATAAAGAAAACCTTTATTACTGCTATGAAAAAGAAATGATAAAGCAGGTTATTTTATCAATGTTTTTAGGGCTTATACAGAGGATCTTTTTTAGTGCATTTATCTAGAACAAATAATAGAATCCCATTTATATGTGATTTTTTATCATTGGTAAATTATAGAATTGTGTATGTCCGATTATATAGTAGTGTAAATTTATATACAAACCACCAACCATTAGATTAAAAAAACTATAGGTTCTGTTATAACAACATCAGTATATGATCTATCACCCACTAATGAACTCAGAATCTCTCCATATTATTTCCAGAGTTACCCAACATGTTTATAGAGCCTCTCTAAAAAATGATGATTTAGTGGTGGTTTATTAGCAGCATTTCGTAAAGCTATCGGTAATTTAAATGTATTAAATTACAATTATGATATATGGTAAATTTCATGAAACTTATATTAATCATTGTATACAGTGGATGTTTTCATAAAACCATTACTAAATCCATAATTACCAAAATCACCCATCCCCCAGCACATCCCTGGCCTCCGCTCCCACACCCAGACCTTGACTCATATGGCCATGAACCCTTCCCTCCCCCAACCATCCATCCCTCAATAATGAAAATGAAATTCCACACCCCCCCCCTCTCAATGATGACCCCGACCCACATCCCTCGTGAACGATCACCAAAACCCATCCCCCAACCCTCGACGCCAACCCCTGACCCCTGCTGACCCCTGAAGCCTTCCCCATGACATTGTTTTTAGTGATTCCCAATAACTTGTCTTCGATAAAGATGCAGGAAGCACTTTTCATTTTCTCACTGACCTCCACCCTCAATGGATAACATGAACTGACCCCTTCCCCACTTCACAATACTTTTGTCTTCCTCTTTGAATCCCCTAATTCTGGGTATTATTGGGATTATATCCACAACTTCATCATTTTATGATTCCCTCTCTGTGCCTCAATTAACTTCTTCCATAACATCTGACGTTATAATTATGAGGGATAGTATTTATTTATTTATGTCTTTCATATTTTTCATGTCAAAATTAATAATTTTCACGTTAAATATGTGTTATAACAACTGAATACCATTTCATAATCAATAATGAAATTGGGTGATTTCTTAAATTGATTATAATTGTTTTACTAAACATTTATTTTGGATTTTTAATGGTGAATTAAATGTTGTATAATGTAATAATAATAATTATTCTATCATCAATACTCAAATTGACCCTTGAGATTATATTTTGGATTAAAACATGATAAATAATGCATTTGATTTTTTTTGGATACGATTTCCATGATTTTAATAGTTCACATAACAGTCATTTTATCATGGGAAGGTTAGTCTTTGGCAGAACATCAGTGAAAAAAAACAAGTTTTATGAATTAGTTGATGATGGAAGGAAAGAATAGTATGAAGGGTAATCCAAGAAATCAACGTTGTATTTTATACTAAATATCTGTCATATAAATTGAATTTGTGGAATTACTAAATTTGTCTCCCAAGATTTAATAGCTTCATCATGCTATATGTATCAATTATAATATCCCAATACCATTATATGAAATGAATAAAATCATCAAAACACGTGTACATTATTAAACAAAGGTACCTACATTCCTTAATGATATCATGATTTACTAGAAATTTGACTCTAATATATAATAATGAATGAGGTTTCAAACAAAATATAAGTTAGTGGGAAACAATGAGAGTTTAAAATCAATGAAACACTAGTAATATGCATAAGAAAAATAATATATCAATTGTATTACATTAAATTACTCTAAATATATTCATAAAAACCTTATTCATGTCATATAAAATTGTATATGACATGATTTACAATGATCTGGATAGTAAAAAATATTGATTTATGAGAAATAATAATGACTAAACACCATGGAAGGTTCTTGGTTAATTATAACCATATTTTTATTCATACAATAGGAATGTAAATTTATGATCATCATATAGTGGATTTAACCCTTTTGGTAATTTACATAATAATTAAAACATTTGGAAAGTTGTTTTGAGCCCCTATAATCTACCTACATGGATGTGTATAAATATGAATTATTTAATTAATTCGATGACTATTACTATAAAGAAAATATCTAGAAATGAAATTGATGTATAACTTCATCATCTAAAAAATTAATTACATGAATTATGGGAAGATGTCATGGAGACATATGATAATTCAGTATGAAAACTATTGAAAATTAATGATGCATTATTTTGGATGATTATTGACATTACTAGACAATGGAACCTATCTGGTTAGAATACTCATACTAGTTTGGATTTTCTAGTTTTTAATTTTTATTTTTAAACACAAAATTGCCTTCTAGTCGAAAATGGTGTTTTGTGTTTCATAATTGATTTCATGTTTCCATTCATAAATTAAATATTACCAAGGAATAATTAAATGATTATTTTGAATTAAAAAAACCAATTAAGTTGTTATTTGTTACAGAAATATTGTTATAATTAATGAATGAAACTATTATATTTGGTAAATATAAGCAGTTTAATTTAATGGACCATGGTATGATTTAAAATCTCTAATGTATCTATAACACTATATAAGAAACAAATTTGTAAATTTTTCAAACTTACTTATTTGTTTTTTAATTTGATACATACTAATGTTGTCATTATTCATATTTAAAAGAATATCTATGATAATGTAATTTTCACATTTCTTAACCACCAGGATAAATAAAAGGAGCACCTTAATTCTCATTATGAATTGGAATCTATGAATATAAAGTAATTATTTTTGAAAATTGATAATAAAAACAACAATTAATATAGTTTTTCAATAAATAATTAAAATAATGACAAATGTTTTTGAAATTTAATGGATTTAAAAGTCCCAAATGAATATTTGAGTAACATTTCAAGGTGTTTTGACCCAATAAAATGAATGTTACACTGATTTAAAACTCATGAATCACATATTATGATGTAGTAGTTATTCCCATTGGAATTATATAACAAAATACCTTGAAATTATCAAAAGTACTTGTTGGGTTGTGTACCTTTTTCAGATATATTTTAAAAAGAACTAAAAATCCAACAAAATCAAGATAAATATCAAGAAAGAATTGTTATGAAATTTATAATTTAGAGATGTTATTTATAAACTCATTATTCCCAATCACGATTCATTTCAGTGTTCATATATTTAAAGCTCCCCAACCTGGTAGACTGGAATATTATCTATGGATATATGAAATTTGGAGGTATATTAATATTATTTGTATCTTCATTGATGATCAAATTTTATCAAATATATGTGTAAACTTTTTAACATATTTCTTTATTTTTTAAAGTACATATGTGATTTGAAATAAAATTTGAGGAATAAATCTCAAACAAATGGCTCTATTTCTGAATGTTATGTAGAAGATGTGTAGCACCCCACCCTATTAGCCTAGATTAAGTGGTTAATTTTTTAAATTAGTACAATATATTATGAATATCATCATGACACACCGAATTTTTTAGTAACTTTGGAAAACTAGTTACATAAACCGAAATTAAAATATAATATAAATATAAAATACAACATAGGTAATCTATTGATAACACCGTTATTATCCTATCTTATCCATATATATCAGTCATAGTAAACTTCTTAGCATCCTGGTAAAAAATGAAACATAAAAAATATGTGATTTAAAATTTCCATTAAGGGTTAATCATATTGGGGTTAATCATAAATGAGAAACAACAATTATGCAATTGTAAATAACTAATGCATAATAAACAATTTCAATATCATGAATATAATATGGCCGAAATAAAATTTGATAAAATAACGCCACATAAATAATCAAATAAGATAGAAAACATAACCCATGATATTATAATAAACGAATGGTCATGTGTAAATCAATAAATAATCACATAATGAGTGAATTAATAATTATAGAAATCTAAAACTCACCCTCAATTCTATGACCAAGACACTATACATAAACGGGTAAGACATAAGAAAATACCCAATCTAGTTTGTCTAATGATACCTACTGAAGCATCAAGGGGATATAGTGGGACCCATCTATAACATACTAAGTCCAATAAATTCCTCATTTTAGTGTGTTGAATCATAGTCAATATATCAATTTCTCATGATACTTTCATAAAAAAATTTAAATTTTTTTATTATGTTGATATAATCACAAATTATGAAGAGTTATATGGAGAGTAGTTTCAAAATTTTACACCCCCATAAAACTAATATATAGAAATTAAATTAAATATGGTAGAAGGTGTCATAATATATCATCATCAATTATGTATAATATTCAATAAATCATTCTGACCATGATAAAAATTCATTAAACAAGATCATTGTAAAAGTTTTGAGAAAAATACCCTATTCACTATGAATATTTTTTTAAAAAACGGTGTAGAAATATAAAAGGTAAAATCTCATTTGAAAATAATAAGTAAATAATATAAACAATGTTTAATATAATTTATGATTCATGATATCTTGAAAATATTGATCAGAATGTATATGTTAATAAAAGTCATTCCATCCATTTTTTTCGGAAAAGTCTCAAAGAACCATGTTTAGAAAACAAAAAAAATTAACATTCAATCCATTTTTAAAAAATTTAAAAATGATTAAAAATTAATATAAATAATGAAGAATGATTAATAAAAAATTTTAAATAATTTAATAAATCATGGCCATGGAATAAAAAGAGATATTAAAGTGAAAAATTATAAAGATAATTTTCTTAAAATAATGTTTCATTAAAATATCATATAATTGAAGTGGGAATTAAACAGATTAATAAATTTTCTGTATCCAATATAAAACCATTGATGAAATTTATGTACAACATTATTTATTAAATATTCATTTCACACATAATCTTAATATGAAAAAATCAATAAAGTATTAGTTCAACTCAATAAATGGATATTGAGTTATTAAATCCCTTATTACTTATAATCGGCCCAATAATATACACAATAATAATTATTATTATTAAATTAAATAATGAGTAAAATTAATATAATTTTATTAATTATATGATATATCTATGGTAATTATATACACCCCAAAAATTAAATAAGTGGTGAATGAGACATATATATCAAATAAAGAAATGTTAGATGAGAAGCCCCTAACCACACACTTCCCTTTAGAGTAGTATTCATTGACCACCTATATAATTTTATAAAGAGTATTTATAATTCATTATATAAATATTTTATATTTTAAATACTTTATGGTATTAGTTTATAACAACTTATGACCCATTCATTAATAATATTTAATTATTTTTATGGTTATGGGAGTGTTTGTTTCATGGTTTCATAATCAATTCTCATGAGTAAAAATATGGTTATTTTTAGAAAATGGGAATAAGACTAATGAAGTGTAATTAAGATATATTATTTTAATTACATAAGGATAAATGGTACACAATACCATATTAATTTCTTTTTTGAGGACGATTCATTTCATAAAATTTTAATGATGATTGTTTTGTTAATTTTGATTTTTTTTTTCAACACCACAGACTAGTTTAGATTTTTTTTACTATTATGTGTATAAAATAGTTTTATAATAAGAAATAGATTATAATATACCTATTAAAATATAATTTAAGGAAACATATAATTTTATAATCATTTGTTAAGGTAGTAATGGAAAAAAAAAATTTCACGAAGATGACTAACCGACATAATTTGGAAAATAGTTTTTATTCTATAAATAAATGGGGGTAATAAAATGGTTGGATATAAGATAATCCATTGGAAACATAAAATTTTAATATTTGAATTATTATAGAATTATTACTATTTTTTGGATGAAATAGATGAGTAGAAAGTAGAATAAAAATAATATAATAAGAGATGTCTGCTAAGAAAATTACCTCTTTAATATCACCTCCATGGAGGGCCCCTTGAGGACCATGGACGTTTTCTTTAGGTAATATCAATATAAATTAGACAAGGGGGAGTTAGGAAGCGTGGTTTTGGCATAGGATTGATTATTATCAAATCTTATGAGCCAAAATGGGGTGGTATTTATACTTGAGGAGATGAGGGTTTATGTTTATATCCAAACCCATTGAGGTGAAATTAATTTCATTAAATTTTAATGATAATGAATGTATTATGTTATTATTGTAGTCAATAGATACCTCAAAACAAAATATAATTTTTTAGGTGTTTTAATTCTTTTACTTTTAACTTTAAACTCTATTATTTTACCTATAATGTGGTAAATAATTTTTTACCATGATATTTATTGTTCTAAAAATTAACAAAAACCTAAAACCTAATTTTGAAATTAATATTTCAAATTTGAAATAAATTTTACCAAATAAAATTCACATAACTGGAAAACATAGATTTAAAATTAATCTCACGGAAACAATGGTAAATCTGGCCTTTAATGTGGAAAAACATTCAACAGTTTGAAAAGTTTTATATCAAATTTCGAACTGAAATTGATTCCAATGACCTATTTATGATTTATCAGTGTATATTTTAAAATATTATACTTTAAAAAGTAGAAATATATTTTAATATTATTAAATATTTATATGAAAATTCATTTTACAATTAAATTAAATGTTTCCATTTTTTATTAAAAAATTAAAGTCATTAAAAAATAAGAAAAAACAACCCTAAGACAAAATTTATATTCTCATATTAAAAATTACTTATTTATTTTTTTTTAAATTAAAAAAAATTAGATTCGAAATGGGTGCACTGTTAATCGGCAAACACATTTTCTTTTCGAGAAATATAGCCTTTTATCTTCAAAATTTGATTTATTCTTATTTTAAGAACAAAAAAATTCTTGGATTAGTTCAAGAACACTTTATTGAATATATAAAAGAAAATATTTAATATACCGTATTAATAGTGATTAATTTAGTTTAACAAAATAATATTTATTTTCTGGAATAAATATATATATTTTTAAAAATACCTCTTTTATGTTCAATTGGTTTTCGTTTTTATTTAATATTAATTTTAAACAAAGAATTAATTTTATAAAAATGAATAAATAATATTTTAGAAACTTAGTTAAAATAATTCCTATCCACCATTCCAATGGCTTGGTGAAAACTATAATATTTAAATAATAATTAATCTTTTTTTAAGCTCGATGTTATATAAGTTATCAAACCTAGTTTTGTTTAAAAATCATAGTGAGTAATAATATCCCAACCATCAAAAAGATTCATTATAATATGAAATCAAAATATGAAAATCAATGGATGATACGTGAAAAATAAAATATGGTAAACCCACATCCTAAATAGGGTTAATAAAACATCCCATTACTAAGAAGGAAATGGAAATGAAATGTCACCAAAAAATTAAGCTTTCTTATAGGATAACATTTCTGAGAAGTGAAAATCGGGACATTAATGAGAAATACAAATATCCTCTTTTTATTGAGGTTGATATATATCATTATCATTAGAAACTCTACCATCACAAAATCATAAATATTTTATTGGTAAAATAGTTCATTTATTATTAAATATGAAATTAAAACTAACATTGTTTTTATTCCAAACTTCATTCCCTAGTGGTGAATAATTCATTTACAATCCTAAAAAATAAAATGAGAAAATAAAATTACCTAATTAAATTCCATTTCCCATGAATATTATTAACATTTTTTTGATCTATTTCAACTTCATTTGATAGGCCAGGTAATGGATATTCAAGATGAATTTTTATGCATGAAGCACTTTGATCAATAGATCCATAAGTCGATACATTGGTCAATACATATTTACCAATGGAAAATATTTTTGTACATGATATCCAATATAATAATTAATACTTTAAACTCTAACAATACTTTGTAATGTTAAAATTAATCAATTCCCAATGTAGTTAATCTTAATAAACATTCAAAATAACACTTTCCAAATTTAGAGACAAAAAATATATAATTAATGTCAATAAATATCTAAAATCAAATTAATATTAGATTACCCAAATCATATCATGTATCTTTTTTATCAAATATATACATACCTTTATCACCTTTAAATCATATTTTAAAAACAATTTTCCCATAAAAAAAATATGAGATTGTTGGATTTATTCCATAAATCCAAACATGTAGTAAATATAGAAAAGATAACATAAACCATGAAATCACTAACCAAAATAATGGTCACCAATATTTTACCATAATCATATATTTATCATCATTATCTAAACATCATGTATATATTAAGGTTATATTCCACAAATCATGTTTTTTTAAAATATCCACTTGAAAAAAATAAAATATCTTTGTTACTAGTATTATTCAACACAAATAACCATATCCTTAAAAAAGAAGTACTAAGTTACAATCCTTATATATCTCATGATTATAATAACTATAATATCATTGATAAAAAAAATTAGAACATAAATCTAGCATGTATAAAAAATATAATTAATAATTCATCTTTATTTGTGGTAATATAATAAGAATGACTATGTTATGTTATCTTCTTTTAAGGTGTATTAATTTTATTCAAGATACATTGATTTTTGCGGTGCCCTATATTCTTGTAGATAAATCATTGTAAATTGGGATATTTTTATTTCATACAAAATAAATCACAAGCATTGTGGTATTTCTATTAGTAATTCTAGTAAACTGACATTCCTTTTAAACAAGAACTGATGTGTTTATTTCCATAATTACCATGTTTAGGGAAATCCTCATTTCATTTATTACCCATATCCATTTTATTCTTTTAATATTTTCATGTATTACTTTCTTTCAGATCCATAAAAATTTGAAAATACCTTTCATGTCACGATGGCCAATGGTATTATTTCCTCATATAAAGAGAATGTTTGGGAGACTACTTCCCTTGGAAATATTTTTTTACTTCTATCCAAGAGGAGATAATTAATCTCTTTGGATTATGTGCATTGTTTTTCTAAACATTTATTTTCATAGGATCCATTTTTTACATTATGTTATACATAATAATATATCAATGAATTAAGAAACATAATGTATAATCTTAAAAATCATAAAATATTTAGAATAAATTGAGAATTTTATGAATATCTAATCTCATAATCATAAAAATGGTTTATTTGGGATATTTTTATATACATCTCCTAAAATTATAAATTAGGGTTCTGTTTTGTAATATAATTTTCAATAAATATAGTTCTTAATGTTTCTACAAAACTTACTTAGATGCCAACTATAATAATTATGGCCCTAGTATCCTATATTCGGAGATTACTTTGTCATGTTGACACAATATACACTCAGTCATATCTTAAAGGACCAAACTATTTAGTGGTAATAGAAAACTAAATACAAAATTTAAGCCTTAATTAAAATAAAAAATAAATAATACAAGATAGATAATCCACTAAATAAAACATTATTAACCAAGATTATCCATCCATATCTGTCATAGTAAACATCTTGATATCCTTGGGAATATTGAAACATAATAAATGGGTTAGATCAAATTCTTAGTAAGGGTTATATATAATATAAGAAATAAAAATTAATTAATATAAATTATGGAAGTGTAAATAAGTAAAATAAAATCCATTTAATCAATAACATGAAAATAATATGGATAGAGTAAAATACGATCAATTAATGGCATAAAAATAATCACATGATATAGAAAACATAACCATATATATTATAATAATTGAATAATCACATGGAAATAAATATATGATATCATAATGAGGGAATTGATAATGTCATAAATATAAAACTCACTGTCAAGGATTCATCCAAGACATCATACATAACTTAGTAAGACATATTCTAATAACCAAACTCGTTTATCTCATAAGACATATTGATGCATAGAGAGGATATAGAGGAACCCAATAATCACTTAATAATTACAATATATTCCTCAATTTAATGTGAAGTAACATAGTAATTATATATATTTTTATTAAAACTAGAACACACCATGTAAATAACCTTCATTAAGTATACATGATCACAAACCTTCTTTAGTAATTTGGTGAGCAGAATCCAAATAGAACATCCATAATCAAAATAATCAATATCCATATAATAACATATTATATATTGGAATCATTATATATCAATCCCAATGATTTATATTCTTCATCAATGTATTTTTATTGGGATATAAATACATCAATGATATCATTGAAATTTTCTTAATAAAAGTTCCCTTTTCACATAAAAACAATTTATTTTTAAAATGATGTGAAATTATAAAAAGAATCATATTATTCAAAAATAATATATAAAACATGTAAAGTAACATTTAAATAATTTTGGTTTCAATATGGTTGGAAAATCCTTTTACTCCGTATTATTTAGAAAAACATTACTTCAGTTTTTTCTTCAAAAACGTCTCAAAGAACTTTTCTTATAAAATGAAAAAATATAACATTCAAACCATTTTTTTTCAAATGTAATAAATTAATAAAAAATAATTTAAATAATGATATTATAATATAAAAAATAATTTAATCACATTTATGAAACATTATCGTAGAATTAAATTAGAGTTTTAAGGAAAATATTAAAAATATAATTTTTTAAAAAGAAAGTCTCTTAAAAATATCATATCATTGAATTGAGTGCTTTCCAAAGTAATTTTTTATAAGAATCCATAGTAAATACTGATGTTATTAATATATTTAGGACTTATTATATACTCATGTTACTGATTGTATATGAAATGTGCTAAATATTTGTGAAATATTAATGTTTAAATATTAAATATAATTTTAGAACACTATCTGAATTCATCCGGATTGCTGTATGTTTAATTATTTAATAATAATTCTCACCATATTTATCCAAATTGATGTATTTTTGTTTTTGAGGATTTCTTATGAAAATTAAAACATTTCATTAGAATGGACCTTTGTCCAAATCATCAATTTGGAAGGTCATGTAGTTCACATAAGAAGAACCAATGAATCTGTGTTGAAACTGGACCCGCCATGATGATTGAGTTACTGTGATAAATCTCGAAGAAATTTTTTTATGAAACTCCACCAAATATTCATGATTATATGACTTAATCATGGATAAAAAATTTAAGGTCCATTTACAATAAAATGTTTCCCAACTGATGCCTTGACCTCCAGCACACAATTCTGGCCGGGAATTAATATCTGGACACTATGCATGACATTTCAAATGATATAGTCATCAAATAAAGCATATATTTTGTAGCGTCAAAGGGGACATACAGGTGGACTACGTTTTTAAAGAAATAGTTTTTATTTTATGGAATATTACTATTCAAAAAATCCATTCACATTTCGTCCAATGAAAAATAATGGATACAAATGGACATTATAACATTGATTATTAAAACTGCCAAAAATTTTACTACAGAAGTCAAAATGCCTCCTTATATTGATTGTATAAATAATGTTAATATTTACTACTTTTAGGAAGATGATTTCTCCAAATTATGATTTTCCAAATATCAACATGTTGATGTAAGTTGAATAGATAGTTTTGGAATGTAAATAGTTAACTTTCATGGGCTATAAATACTTCCACATCCTCTCCTTGTGAAGGATTAGAAATTTGGAGAAAAGGATGATATTTTGGTATGACCAATTCACTTCCAAAGCCTTGGTATGATATTCCATACTCATTTTTCACATTAGATACCATTCCTCATTGCTTCTTTCATTAACATTTTTGTTGATCATCGTTTGTAATATTTTAAGGGTATGTTTTCTGTAATTCTGTTTTAATTCCAATTTATTCTTCAATATCTCTTATTCTCATCCAAATTATTTATTTTTATATTAATATTCTTAAAAAAATTTAAATCATGTAAAAACCCAATCCTTTATGTTTCTTCCTCATTCAATTGAAATTTATTTTTTAACACTATTCAATGATCATTTGTGTGTTCGATGCACTACTCTTTTCTTATCCCGTTCGTTTCACATTATTTATAATTCATCACAGTAAACAAAGGTAACTATATTAATAATAATATAAATGGATGAATAAATCTATAATGTCCCGGACCTCTCTGGTCCATTCCATTGTAAAAATGTGGTGATGGAGGTGTTCCGGGAGGTCAAGGTGACTTGTTGTGTATTTGGGTGGACTTTTAAGAAATGTTAAAGGGTTATGGACTTCGCACGGTTGGCGCATGGTTTGCCTAAACCATGAAAAAAATTTCCAAGGTTGGTCTTGGAGGTAGTGGATAATGCACGGTTAGTACACAGTTTGTCTAACCATGCGGACTAACTGTGCGAGGAGTGATTGGCAAGGCAGAAGCTAATGCATGGTTAGCACACTGTTTGTTAAACCACATGAACTAACCATGCGGGAACTTAAAGTTAGATCATAAAATTGTGGATCTGAACTCTTTTGCCTCTAAATGGTTCATTTAATCCCCTAAGTGGCCATACCTTGGGATTACCCTTCCATAGAGGTAGAAAAACCTCCCTTAAGGGTTTTGGAGGCGATCTGGAGGCTTCTTTTCGCGAATCGAAGCCGGATTCTCGAGGTATGTGATATTTTTGTTTTGGTGTCTTAGATATTCCTAGATCTATCCATCCTCTTCTCTCTAGATCATAGATCTATGCCTATTATGGGTAGATCTATATGTGTGGATGTCGATTATGATGAGTTTTAGTATTGGTTGTGTTAGGATAAGGGATCCAAGGAGGATCATTGGTGAATCGGCCCGGTATTCTTGGGCGTTCATTGACCGTTGTGGTTTCCATCAAAGCCATTGAGGTAGGGGATTCCTGGCTTCTCTAATTGTTTATGTGAAATGGAAGAGTTATCATGATTTGGCCTTTGGATCACAATGGAATTGACCTAATTAAATACTTGAACCGGATTAAAAGAATTGGTTTGGCCTCATGTTGTTGCTTTGTTTTGTGATAACAGTTCGCCTCTTGATTTGCTATATAGTGTGATATATATGCCTTTCATGTTAGCATGTTTCTCTTGATTAAATTGATAAAGAACGTAACACAGTAATTAATTGATAATTAATTGGCCAAAGATAAAGAGGCATGTAAATGAATCTGGTTGTTGTTTTTGTGGATGTTGTTCCAAATTGGTTTTAATCAAATTGAGGCTGATGATGTGTTTAATTAAATTGGTTGGTAAACCTAAAATCTGTTGGTGCTTGTTGATTGAAGGTCAGATTCTTTGTTATAGGGCCAACAGCCCAAATTGATGTGATGTTTGTTTACCTACTGCTTGTGTGGTGATGTGCCCCTTGGAGGGTGTTGTGATATGTGGGGGCATGAAGGCCTTGTAGTTGTGGCAGCGGATGACACCTAGAGTGGCGAGAAGAATCGGTTTATGCATGTGGGTGTCGGGGAGGACACTAGGGATGATGGAATGGGATGTATATGGTTTTTGGATGCTTGTGTATTCTTTGGTTGTTTATCTTCTTTGCTTTTCCACACTGCTCAAGGTAGCTGGTCTTGCTTACCCTTCTTCAGAAAGGGTAGAAGACACGTGGGGTATGCCATGTGCTTTCCGTGTTTATCCTCTCCAGGGATAATGGGTCTACGCTCTTGCTATAGGCGGCATAGACTCGGCGGGTAGTAAATCTACTCACCGTGTTGAGCCCCTTGTGTTTAGTAGCATAGGATGCTTTTCTATAATGCATGGGAATATGGAAATGTAATTCTATAATGAATGTTTGAATAATTGATGTTAAACCATGGGGATGGATATGCTAGAATATAATGATGATGTTGTAACATCGAAGGAACATTTTACTTTGTGTGTGATGTTGATGAATTTAATGTGGATTTGCTCATGGTTAATTAATGTTGGAAGAATTAATTAACGTATAGTGGAACCGATAAAAAAAGAGAATAAAGTAACCTAATAAGGCACATTAATTGGTTTTCTTCTTATAGGATACCTAGTCTTAGAAGTGGCAGCCTGGAGTCTGAGAGACGTTAGCTGCAATTGTTTCTAATAGTGGGTTATCCCAATAGCGTGGTTGTGAGTTTTAATATATTCTGTACTTTTGGTGTTTCTATAAACAACTGCACCCTATCGGTAAGTGAATCTGGCACCTCGTGGATTCTGTGCCATGGGGGGTGTTTTCCCCAATATTCTGATGGGAGGGTGAATGGATGAATACCCCCTTTGACCCTACTCTCTTCTCTTGGTAGATACTAGTGCCATTAGGCACAATGCTTAGTTTTCCACATATATGTTTGTAGAGGGCTGTAATGGATTATTGTTATTCACACACATATATTCTGGATATAGTATCATATGGACTACTATAGGTGTAACGTGAATAGGCTGTGATGTCTTGAGGATCCTAACTTGGTGTATGGTCTGTATTGGCTTGAGGTATAATAGCCGACGTATGATACATGTTATGCGGGCTGTGGTGGCTCCCGGAAACTACATGGATACTTTTGGATGTTAGAATGGTGTGGTTCTTAGGCTAAGTGTCTACGGGAAAGACTTTGTGGTGCACGTGGTGCAGATTGTGGAGATTAGCCCTGGTGTATTCGGGCAAGCCTTTGGAGAGAGATGCACAAGATGTACGTCATTGGAGAAAATCAGAAAACCAGTGGGGAAGCGGTAGCGGGGTACCCTTGATATCTTATCCATATGCTACATTATTGTATGCGTTACATGGTGAGAGTAGCCATGGTGAGGTTGAGAACATAGTATACTTGTTTTGGTGACGATTTAGTTACACTTATTGTTCAATGTGCTTTAGAATTCTTTCTTTACTTTTCCATGACAGGAATCGGGGAGGATCATTCTGAGTATACTGTTATACTCACCCTATGTATATATAAACTGCTTTCCAGGTGACTTGGAGCAGGTTGGAGATCAAGCTGGTTACTACTATCTTGTCGTTGGAGGAGCTGTTCGGGCTTGTGGTCGCTGTCGTTTTACTTTCATTTGGGTACTTGTAGTTTTCCCTTTTATTTGTATTACATTTTCATGGAATTTCATATATGTACCTGAGATTCATTTATATTTCAGTTCTGAGTTGGATTTGGTTTGTGTCTATCTTATCTCTCTCTTATTCATGTGTTCTCATAGAGGGCAATGCCTCCCATTTGTGTGTTTATTATACCCTCGGTGCTAGTCTCCAACTCGGGGCCTACTCAAGGTGGGACTCGGGGGTCATTATCTCCCTTTTCACATTGTCGTCCATGGAGGGTACACTTTGTGGGGAGGGGGTCATGATAGAGTGGTATCAATGGGAGGTTGAGGGATATGATGGAGTTTGGAGTGAGGCACATGTGAGGTTTCATGGGTTGGTAGGGAAATTGTGTCATTCATGTTTAGCATGTGAGGTAAACAATGGAGACCGGATGATACATAGGATTTTAGGGCCCCCTATGATCTGATGCACAAACAATTATTTTTACAATGTCTACTAAACAAGGTGATACTAGTTGCCGGGTAGAGACCAAGGAAAGCATCATGTATCATTTTTCTTTGTGTCTGTGTTTGAATGGGTTGACCTTGGGATATGTTAACCTAATAAAAATAAATAGAAAAAAATTAATTAATAAATGTTGAGTCTTCCATATTCAAGGATTAAGAGAACTAAGGGTTTTTTATTTTGCAGGTATGGCTCCAGGTTGACTTCCTCATCAGGTTTGCATAGAAGATGCCCATCATGTTGTTCCAGTAGGTCGTCACAGTGTAGAGGTTGATGACGATGACACTTGGAGAAAGACACTCAAGGAATTTCAGTGCCAGAGTCTACAGAAGTACAATGGCTCCATTTCAGATGCAGTCAAGGAAGACTGGTTGGAGGAGGTTGAGATAGGATTCAGTTCGATCCATGCTCGGACGAAGCAATGGGTGTCGTTAGCTGTGACGATGTTTTGTGGAGAAGAAAGACAGTGGTGGTTCTTGTTCCTCAGGGATTGTGAGAAGTCACCGATCTCATGGGAGGTTTTTTTAGAAAAGTTCACAGTCGAGTTCCTTTCCTCGATTTCAAAGGCGTCCAGTCACCAGGAGCTTCTTACCATTCGACAGGGGAGCTCCACTTTTCGAGAGTTTGGAATCTATTTTGGAACCTTTTATGGTATGCTTCAGACATGTTACCTGATGATGAGGCCAGGGTGAGGAATTTTGAGAAGACTTTGTGTCCAGAGATCCAGCGCCAGGTCACCCCATTTATGCTGAAGACATATCTCGAGGTGCTGGAGAGGGTGGATGGTGTCGAGATATCTTTTTCTCGGACTGGATCATTACGAGAGGGGAATTAGCGTGATTCCTCATGAATCATAGTTCTGTTCCGGGGTTCCCGGTATTCAGGGAAGAAGAGTTTTTGTTCATCCAGGGGTAGGTCCCAGCCCTTCAAATCTCATTTCTCTAGAGGCAACAACTCTCAGGCCTATTCTAAGGGATCATGCTCTTGTTTTTCTTATGGTGGTAGTGTCCATTAGTAGTGGGAGTGCCCGACAATTCAGAGTGGTCATCGTGCACCAGGTGTTGCGCTCCAGGTTCCCCCGTTGAGGTAGTTCCAGCCGATGCAACAGCAGCCAGTTGCACCGGGTTTAGGTCACCCGAGGGGAGATGGGGCTGGCAGAGGACAGTCCCATGTTGCTACCCGTCCTTAGAGAACAGAACACGACCGTGGTGGTGGTCGTCATCAGGGTTTGAGAGGCCATGGAGGAGGTCCTGGCCAGCTTTATGATCTAGTGTTGTCAGCACCAGATGAGCCATATATCGTTCGATGTACCCTTTTCCTGTTTCTACCATGGATTATGCCATGTTTGATTAAGAATTGACACACTACTTCATATCAACTACCCTTTTCCATGCATTGGGACATGAGGTAGAGAGGCTTCCAGTTCCCTTGGCATTGACTACACCAATTGGAGGTTGAGCTGACTTGTTTGATGTATGTAGAGACTGTGAGCTAGTGTTGGGGAAATATCTCTCTTGGGGAGATTTCCTGAGTTTATAAATACAACCATATGATGTAATCCTATGCATGGATTGGTTGTATTCGGAGAAGTCTATCGTGGATTGCTTCAGGAAGAATTTCATTTTCCTCAGTGCAGATGGAGATCAAGTGGTGTTTGTTGGTGAGTGTGACCCTCGGATGGTTCATAGGTGCATTTCATCCATATCATCCATGGAATATGAGATGATGCTGAGTTCATCAGAGGTTCAGTAGTTGGAGTTTCCTATGGTTTTAAAGGAGTACCCGGATGTCTTTCTAGAAGAGGATGTGGAATTAGCCCCTCGACGAGATATTGAGTTCAGGATAGAGCTACAGCAAGGAGCATCTTCTATATCTATCTCTCCATATATGATAGCCCCTTCTGGGTTGCGAGAGCTACATATACAGCTTGATGTTCTTTTTCAGTGTGGTTTTGTTCAGCCTAGTGTGTCCACATGAGGTGCATCAATTTTGGTTGTGAAGAAGGCCGACAACAGTTTGCAGTTATGTGTCGATTATCATTTCTTAAACAAAGTGACAACAATGAATCACTATCCTCTTCTGCTGATTGATGATTTATTCGATCAACTAAAGGGTTCATGTTGGTTCTAAATGATCGAATTGCGGTCAAGATATCATCAGATGTGTGTGAAGGATGAGGATATTCTGAAGACTACTTTTTGTTGTCGTCATGGGCATTATGAGTTCTTTGTAATGTCGTTTGGTGTGACCAATGCTCTAGATGTGTTCATGGGATTGATGAATGATGTGTTCCGTGAGTTCCTGGACAAGATTTTGGTAGTTTTTATCGATGACATCCTTGTGTACTCCCCATTTGAAGAGGAGCATGTAGAGCATCTACGAGCCATTTTGGGAGTTCTTCGTTGACATCAGCAGTTTGGGAAGTTTTCGAAGTGTGATTTTTGGGCTTGAGAAGTCCGTTTCTTGGGGATTTTTTGTCCCAATAGGGAGTAGCTATGGATCCATCGAATACTGAAGCAATTGTTTCTTGGGATGCTCCCAAGATAGTTTCAAAGGTGCGAAGTTTCCTTGGTCTCGTAGGCTACTACAGGAGGTTCATAACCAATTTCTCACGGGTTGCAACTCATCTGACATCTTTGACAAGAATGATCAGGCTTTCATATGGACTAATCAGTGTCAGGCGGCATTAGAGTATCTAAAAGGGAAGTTAGTAAGTGCTCTAGTCATTTGTATTCTAGATGAAGATGTTTTTTTTATGTCTTCTATGATGCTTCACATATGGGGTTAGGCTATGTTCTTATGCAACATAGGTCAGTATTTTCATACGGGTCTCTGTAGTTGCGTCCCCATGAATGAAACTATGCCACCCATGATCTTGAGTTGGCAACTGTGGTGTTTGATCTGATGTTGTGGAGACATTACCTCATCTGTGAACACATTATGGTTTTCACTGATCATAAGTGTTTGAGGTATGTTTTCTCCCATCGTGACATGAACATACAAAAACGTCGGGGGATGGAGTTCTTACAGGAATATGACTTTGAAATATTGTATACACCAGGAAAATGGAAAGTTGTGGCTGATGCGCTGAGCCGAAAGTCACGTATTAATGTTGTGTGTCAACCAGGTGATTCCTCGAGAGTAATGGAAGAACTGTCTGCATTACATCTTGATATGGGAGAAGTTGGGGGTAGAGGATTTCTTTTTCAGATGACAGTGTAGTCATCCCTGGTGCATAAGGTGGAAGAGTCCCAGTTGGGGGATCTTGAGGTGGAGGTATGGAGAGACCTATTTTTTGTTGTGAGTCCCCTGATGGTTGGTCTGAGGATAAACAACATAGAGTGTTGTATCATGGAAGTCTTTTTGTTTTCTGGGTGATGCACAAGATAGTCCTTAGAGAGTTCAATGGTTCTCCTTTATCAGTGCATCCTAGTGTGAAAAAGATGTACCGATCCTTGATGAGTCAGTTTTGGTGGCCTGGGATGATGTGTGCAGTTTCAGAGTTTGTGTCTCTTGATGTTTAGTCTGCAATAAGGTGAAGGACGAACACCATGTTCCAGGTGGTCTTATTCATCCATTAGAGATTCCTCAATGGAAGTGGGATGATATCTCAATGGAATTTTTTACTGGTTTACCTCGAGCTCCGGGAGGATATGATTCTATTTGGGTGGTACTGGATCGTTTAACGAAATCATCCATCTTTATAGAAATCAAGGAGTCAAGATCATTGGATGTTTTGTTGAGGAAGTATAAAAAAGAGGTGTTGTGACTTCATGGTGTCTTTAGGATGATCATTTATGATCGATATCCTCATTTTACCTCCAGGGTGTGGAGAGGTCTCCAACATGCTTTCAGTTCTCAGCTATGCCTTAGCACTTCTATTCATCCTCAAATTGATGGACAGATGGAGCGAACCATCCAGACTCTTGATGACGTGTTCCGCTCTTGTGTTCTTGATTTTGGGGGTTCATGGATGAGGCACTTAGCCTCGGTGGAGTTTTCCTAAAATAGTAGTTTCCACTCCACCATCAGTATGGTGCAGTTTGAATCCAAGTATGGCTGGCCTTCCCATTCTCCATTGTGATGGACTGGGGTCAGAGAGTTAGCAATTATTGGACCAGAACTAGTGTAGAATACAACAGAGATGGTTCAGGTGATTTGTGAGAGGATGAAGGTAGCACAAGATCGTTAGAAATCATTTGTTAATCAAAGGAGGAGACCCTTTGAGTTTAATGTTGGGGATCATGTGTTTCTTAAGTTCACTCCCCATCATGGGTAGAAAATGATTGGTCATGGGGGTAAGATTTCTCCCCGTTTTGTTAGGTCATTCGAGGTTTTAACATGTGTTAGAGCTGTGGCGTATTGAGTAGCACTTCCTCCTCATATGAGACAGATACATGATGTTTTACATGTATCACAGCTACGTCGTTGTATTCATGACTACTCAAACATCATCAATTGGGGAGAGATTGATGTTGATGATGATGCCACCTTTGAGGATAAACCTATGGAGATCCAAGACCACAAGGAGAAGGTGTTGCGAGGGCATTCCATCCCCATAGTTTGTGTCTTTTGGCGACACGGTGGCATGGATGAGAGTACCTAGGAACGTGAATCACAGTTACGTGCTCAGTACATAGAGTTGTTGGATGTTTAACTCTTTCCATGTGTCGTTGTAGCTGATGTGGTTATGAAACCTTCATGTTTATGAGATAACTCCCTTTGTTGCTTTCGTGGCTTGCTCTTTTATGAGAGGTATCTCGGTGGGTGGTTGTTCAGACCCTGTTTCATTTTTTTTAGGTGGGTTTTGGATTCGTGAGGATGAGAATGTTTTGAGAGGTATCTGATGTAATGTCCTTGACCTCTTCGTTCCATTCCTTTGTGGAAATGTGGTGATGGAGGTGTTACGGGAGGTCATGGCAACTTGGGGTGCATTTGGGTGGACAAGTAATGTTAATGGATTATGGCCTTCGCACTGTTGGCGCACAGTTTGCCTAAATCATGCCACAAAATCATGCGAGGATGGTGTTGAAGGCACTGGCTAATGCACAGTTAGCACACAATTTGTCTAACAATGTGGACTAACCTTGTGAGGAGTGTTTGGTGGGGCAGAAGATAATGCATAGTTTGTTAAACCGTGCAGACTATCTGTGTGGACTAACCGTGATGGCACTTAAAGCTAGATCCTAAAATTGTGGATCTGAACACTTTTGTCTCTAAATGGTTTTTAAGCCCCTAAGCATTGGTAACTTGGGATTACCCTTCCTTGGAGGTAGAAGAACCTCTCCCAAACGTTTTAGAGGTGATCTGGAGGCTTCTCTTCGTGAATCGAAGTCGGTTTATCGAGGTATGTCATTCTTTTGTTTGGTTTCATAGATCTACCTAGATCTACCCCTCCTCTTTTCCCAGGATATTAGATCTACACCTGTTATGGGTAGATCTAATTGTTTGAATGTGGATTATGATGATCTTTGGTCTAGGATGTGTTAGGAGAAGAGATCTAGGTAGGATCCTTAGTGAATCAGCCTAGTCTTCATGGGCGTTCTTCGACCGTTGTGGTTTCTGTCAAAAGATTTGAGGTAGGGGATTCATTGGTTATCTAACTGTTTATGTGAAATCGTAGAATTATCATGATTCGGACTTTGGATCACAATGGAATTTACCTAATTAAATACTTGAACCGAATAAAAAGAATTGGGTTGATCGCATGTTTTTGCTTTGTTCCATGATAACAGTTCGCCTCTTGATTTTCTAGATAGTGTGATATATATGCCCTGATTATTAGCATGTTTCTCTTGATGAAATTGATAAACAACATAATTCTGGAATTAGTTGATAATTAATCAGATAAAAGATAAAGATGCATGTAAATGAATACGGTTGTTGTTGTTGTGGATGTTGTTCCAACATGGTGTTAATACAATTGAGGAAGATGATGTGTTTAATTCAATTGGATGGTAAACCTAAAATCTATTGGTGCTTGTTGTTTGAAGCCCGGATTCCTTGTTAAAGGAAAAAAGAGCCCAAATTCATGTGATGTTTGTTTTCCTGGAACTTGTGTGGTGATGTGACCCTGGGAGGGTGTTGTGATATGTGGGGTCATGAAGGCCTTGTGTTTGTGGCAGCCGATGACACCGAGAGTAGAGATATGCATCAATTTATGAATGTGGGTGTTGGGGAGGTCACCAGGGATGATGGAATGGGATGGATATGGTTGTTGGATGATTTTGGATTCTTTGGTTGTTTATCTACATTACATTTCCCCACATCTCAAGGCAGTTGGTCTGGCCTACTCTTCTTCCGAAAGGGGCAAAGACACGTGGGGTATGCCATGTTATTTCTGTGTTTAGCCTCTCTGGGGAGAATGGTTCTACGCTCTTGGTATAGGAGGCATAGACTTGTCGGGTAGTACATCTACTCACCATGTTGATCCCCTTGTGTTTAGTAGCATAGGATTCTTTTCTAGAATTCCTGGAAATATGGGAAAGTAATTCTGTAATGAATGTTGGAATAATTTATGTTAAACCAAGGGGATGGAGATACAAGAATATAATGATGAGGTTGTATCTTTGAAAGAACATTTGACATCAGGTGTGATGTTGTTGAATTTAATGTGGTTTTTCTCATTGTTAATTAATGTTGGAAGAAATAATTAACGTACAGTGGAACTGATAAAAAAATTGAAAGAAGTAACATAATAAGACTCTTCAAATGGTTGTGTGCTTAAAGGATACCAAGTCTTAGAAGTGGCAGCCCGGAGTCCAAGAGACGTTAGCTGCAGTTGTGACTAAGACTAGGTTATGCCCATAGTGTGGTTGTGAGTTATAATATATTCTGTACTTTATGTGTTTCTATACGCTACTCCACCTTGTCGGTAAGGGAAACTGGCACGTCGTGGATTCTGAGCCATGGGGGTTTTTTTAACCAACATTCTAATGTGAGGGTGAATGGCTGACTACCCCCTTTGACCCTTCTCTCTTCTCTTGGTAGATACTAGTGCCATTAGACACAGTGGGTAGTTTTCCCCATATATGTTTGTAGAGAGCTAAAATGGATTGTGGTTATTCAGAAACACATATTCTGGATATAGTATCCTATGGACTACTATAGGTGTAATGTGTATAGGCTGTGATGGCTTGAGGATCATTAATCGGTGTATGGGTTGTATTGGCTTGAGATATAATACCTGACATATGATACACGTTATGTGAGCTGTGGTGGATCCCGGAATATACCTGGTTACATTTGATTTTGAGGATGGTGTGGTTCTCAGCCCGTGTGTCTGCAGGAATGCCTTTGTAGTGCACGTGGTGCAGATTGTGGAGCTTAGCCCAGGTGTATTCGGGCATGCCTTTGGAGAGAGATTCACATGACATATGTCATTTGGGAAAAGAATAAAACCATTGGGGAAGTAGTAGAGGGGTATCCATGATATTATTTCCTATATGATACATTATTGTATGCGTTACTTGGTGAGAGTAGTCATGGTGAGGTTGGGAACTTAGTATACCTGTTTAGGTGACGAGTTAATTAAACTTGTTGTTCACTGTGCTTTGGCATGCTTTCATTACTTTTACACGAGAGGCTTCAGGGAGGATCCTACTATGTATACTGTTATACTCACCCTATGTATATATAAACTGTTTTTCAGGTCACGTGTAGCAGGATGAAGATCAATCTGGTTACTACTAGATTGTTGTTGGAGGAGTTGTTCGGGATTGTGGTCGTTGTCGTTTTACTTTTTTATGGGTACTAGTAGTTCTCCCATTCAGTTTTAGTACTTTTTCATGGAATTTCATATATGTACTTGAGTTTCATTTTAATTAAGTACTAAGTTGGATTTGGTTTGTGTATATTTTATCTCTCTCTTCTACATGTGTTCTCTTTGAGGGGAATGCCTACCATTTGTGTGTTTATTATACCATGGGTGCTAGTCGCCAACCCGGGGCCTATTGGAGGTGGGACTCGGGGGTCATTATCTCCCTTTTCACATTGCCAGCCCAGGAGGGGTACTGTCTATGGGGAGGGGGTCATGACAAAATCTATCATTGGGGTGAGTAATAATTTATTGATATTAAGTGATTGAGAGCTTTTTCTCGATGAGTATTTTTTTATTTAATATTGTTTATGTGGAACATTATATATTGTGGATTAATGACATGTTTTATTTAATATGTGGATTCCATGGATTATTGGAACAGAAAAATACACTACCATAAAAATTTAATGGTAATGATTATAACTCTATGTTATGTTATGGCATTGATTAAAGCATTAACACTTGGGAATTTCGAGCATGGTCATCTTGTGAAGTGGGTATTAATTTAATTCAATATAAAGCAATGATTATGAATATAATAATATTAAATCCCAAATAATGAACACACCCAAAGAGTTATCAATTTCTTAAATGAAACATTATCAATAAATTATTTCATAAGCTCTGCAAACAAACACCCAAATCAATATACAATCAACTAAAAACAATCGACTATTAAAAAGTATCATCGCCGATGATTCGACTTGAGTGCTGCTATACACATTAGAAGGGCACAAGAACCTTAAATGTTTGATATGTGACAATCAGCCACACTGACAAATGAATACATTTCAGGGGATAGTTCAATTATGTATTCGTTAGTTTCTAGTTTTTATAAAAAAACAAAATTAAATAATAAATCGATAAAAAATAACATAGAAAACCTCCCCTTCTCATAAAAATCAAAAACAAAAAAAACCCTATCATACTATTTCATCCAAAATATATTTGAATTCCTTATAGACTCTTAAAAAATCCCTCGTATTTGTTTGAACCTTAAATTGAGAGAACACTTTTCCATCATTGTCTAAACATTAGTGATAATCAAATAATTCAAGAACCAGTCCTTGTCCGACAAATTGGATTAGATATGGCCAATCCAAAATAACAAAAACTTAAAGAACATGCTTCCCCTGATATGAATTCACAACCCCTTGGTAATAAATATACAAACATAGAGGATGATTTCTAACTCAAATGGAAACACCCCAAGCTTCCACAGTACGCTTCTTTTTGAATAATAAATAGCATGTGTTTACGCAACATCGAGATCTACCACACCACATCCAATCAAACAAGCTTTTTTTAATAGTAATACTAAATTATTGAAATTTTAGAAATTTTATTATTCAAAACGGGCTTCATATTTTGATTTTGAATATCAAAATTATATTAGAGTGAATATTTGGTATCTTTTTGAGAACATTCAATTTTGATGAACAATGAAAACACTAAATTATTTATTAAACTGACCTTTTAATTAAATAATTATTTTTAATTTCTATTTTATTTAATTTCAAAATTGGTACCTAATACCTATATTATTCCAATGTAATTAATTGCAGTCATTTTATAATATGTTTATATATATATATATATCATTTTATTGATATTTTTACAATCTTTTACCCACCTTCTAGGGACATTTCATATTTTGAATAAAATTTAATTTTACCACTTCTGTGAATTAAATTTTAAAAATCCAAGAGACATGTTTGACATCAGTAAGTAATATTTGGTTTAATAAGATGCAAATAATTGTTGGTGAATAGTAACCTTTGACTTTTATTTACCACGGTTAAAAGTAAATAGGATATTTAATGATAAAAATTATATTACAATTACCCTAACACATGTCCTAATTCTATTGGATAAGTATTTTTATACTAAAATCAAACTCAAGAATAAAATCTGACCCTTTTTATACACTTGTAATTGATTAGGATGTTTATTATTATTTTATTTAAATACGAGTTAAAAGTGTTATATTCAAATTTTCACAACTAAAACATTATTAATATAGGGTTATAAATAAGATGAATTCATTAATAAATACTCATAATATATCTAAAAAGATGTTTTACAAAATTTTATTTTATTTATAATTTTTAGAAAGTAAATAATTAAATTTATTAATGACACAATGATGATGCAGTAATTACCCTATTAATGAAAGATTAATATAATTGATAATATAAATACCCAAATAAAAGTATATTGAGACTTTTGATGCATTCCAATAATTTTACAGGTTATTAAGAAATTTTAGGCTTTATAAAATAAATTTTGTTCGATGTGATAATGTTTTTATGAATTAAAAAAATCAAAATACCAAATACTGTGAAAATTGACATAAATGAGTTTTCAAAACAAATACTATATTTTTAAATGATATAATTTTAATAAGATTATAAGGTTCTTCCAATGGACTTAGATAAGGTTATAAATGTCAATAATTAACCACATTGTGTTCTCTTGGCTTTTTATTGTATGTTTAATAACCATTTATTATAATAATAACAGAATACATGGTATTAGTTAAACTATTTAACTAAGAGTTAAATCTAAAATATAGTGTTAATATGGTGACCTAAACCATTATAAAACCTATTTGTTGAAATTTTTGGACCCATCCCCACCTTATCCTTGATATAAAACTATTTTGAGCTATTATAAATCGAAAATAATTTTATTATAAAATAATATATCAAGCTTTTCCTAATGTGACCATCACATCTCTTATAAAAGGTTATTTACCCTTATCTTAATTTCACACCTCCAAAGCCATTGGGATCAGCCAAACACTGCTCAAATATCCTCAAACCTACCTTCACATTGACATAGAGGCCTTACATTGATCAGAAATCCAACCTAAGTATCTATTTTTATAAAATCAAAAGGAATAACCTGAATAAAATTCATTAATTTAATCACATCTTTCAAGTTCTTTTCCTCTTCTATTTCCTCTGTGTTCTTCCAATGCCAAAATAATAAGTCTAGTACCTTAAACATACTCTAATGTTATAATAAATATGGTACAAAAATAATCATTATTCTTTCTATCATATGAATCATAAGGTAACCATATGTGCATACATATGGCTTAACGTCTCCATGTCATGGTATAGTAAGTTATTCAAGACATATTTTTTTGGATGGGTATAATAATGAGTATAATTGATGTAAATATTTAATAAAAAAATAAATTATTCTTTATATATGATATACCATCCAATTACATATGATATTACCATAAAAATAATGATATTTTTTCTCATGATTACGTACAGATTAACGTCTCCACTAACACGTAGAGATTAATTCCCCATCATAACCGTTCAAGAATAAATTTCATTTTATGATAAAAAATAATTTTTATGAAACTAATATCATTCTATATATGAATCAAATATATCCTATCCATAACAATCATTACTTATATAACAAAACATATAATGTAAAACGAATCTATTAACACCTGAAACAGTGATACTACTGAAATATCATTTCCAATGAAATATTAAAAGATCATATATGATATCATATTTATTTATTTAGTAATTTTATAATTTAATAACAATGATTTAACTATTATACATAAGGTCAGTGTACCATAGACCAAGGAAATGTACAAGGTAAGGGTTAATTTTACAATCTCTTTATTTATCGGAGGTTATCTATATGAAAGTATTTACTGGGACATCATTATCACCCACATTCTGTTTCTTAAAAATTGATTCCAATACATTTCCACTATTTATTAGAATATGTGTTAATGTTATTTATTCACATTTTGGACTTTTTATGAATTTTTCTTGAAACAAATCTTTTCGTCATTTTCCAGACAAGTTACATTATAACCATTTCAACAAATTAAGTTAAGAATGTTTTTTTAAATTATATAGCGGGTGAGGCTATTCTCCGCCATTATAACACCTTCAAATCTTCCCTTATAAGCATAAAATAATATTTTCAGAATTAACTTTTTATTTTATCATTATAAAAAATTTAATTTATTACAGAATAGAAAGAGATATTTCTCTCAAATAGTTTTGATTTCATCAATGTCAGCATCTTTTCTTATATTTTTCGATTGCTTGAAGCTGATTTATTATGATACAATCTTCTATATTGTAACGAATGATTTGTGATATGATTGACTATGGATGTGCTATTTTTTTACAATTCACAGTTTATAGTTAATGTATTAACATTTCTAATTCTATTTTTATTATAAATTATTATTATTATACGTTTCAAACATTTCATATGTGGAATGCATTGGACTTAGTAAGTGATGTGTGTAACCTGCCATAGCTCATCGATGCATCAGTAGGTCTAACTATAAAAACTAGTGTTTTGGAACAAGGACACAAAAAATAATTAAGTTTTGTCTTGGAATGAGGACTTGACTATGTGGTTATGAATTTCAACATTATTCATTCCATCAATATGAAATAGGATATTGATATTACATGTGATTATTCGACTAGTATAATATCCATGTGAATAAGTAAATAGAATTATTAGATTTATCTTTTCCATATTATGATTTATTTTATTTTTAAAAGTCTTATTTTTTAGTCTTATACATTGCTTTAAATATTTATGATTATTTATGAATGTTTCTGCTAAACTGTTATCCTTACTGAGAATCTGAGCTCACCCCATTATATGTTATATTTTTACCAAGATGCGAATAAGTATACTACAATTAACCTGAAAGAATATGATTGGTAATATGAGTGTGTTCAATGGGGAAACAATGTTTTTTATTTTATTTCATGATGTAATGTAAAACTCATGTATATATCTGGTAAATCCTAGAATATTAAACTAATCGTTCTTTTGAGACTTGATCTCTTGTGATCATGGAAGTTTTATGTAATAATGAACTGACTCTAGGTAACTAGGGTTGGGGAATTACACAAATAAGGTTTGATTCATCATATTCCTCATTTACACAGGCTAACCAGTGAGGATCCACATCTCCAACTTGATGACATCCATGTGGTTTGTTCTACCATGAAGCCTCATGGGGTTTCTGAGGATAAAAAACATCGATCATTTCATTTTTCCATATTTTACTACACCAAATAATGACTCTACTACCTCCCTCCTAGTTCCATAAACTCATGGATTTAAATGAATCAACTTTTCTTAGAGAAATTCATTCTTTCTTCTCGTACTACTTCTATCTGAAAGGAAATAAGTGGTATCTGAAAATTCCAAAATGAATAATTCCATGAATACTAGGAGAGGTTCAAAAATCTTGTTGCAACCTGTCTGCACCACCAAATATCTGACCAACTCTTGATCAAATGAATTTATGAGGGTTTATCGACTATGGAGAAAACTCAAATTTATATTGAATGTGGTCGTGCTCTTGTTGAAAAAATAATGCATCTTCCATAGGTCTCATATGTATCATTACGTCAAACACACAACAATCACATATGTGAGCACATGCTCAAGTTGAACATGTCCAGGAGAATCAATCCATATAGTTGAACAAGATTACTCAGGGGATGAGTGAATATACATGTCTTGTGCAACAACTATATGTGGCTTCCAAATCACGAAATTCATCTTCTCCCTAGTCTCTATTCCATGGACCTATCAAGAACAATTAAATCTATATCTCCACATATCATCGAACTAACACATGTCCACAACATCAAGAGGATCTCTCTGATTCATCTGGACCAATGGATCTCAATGCTGTATATGCCCAGAAGAGCACCAACCCTCAAAAACTAGGTTAGTTTATTAAAAACCTTAACCAATCCCATGAAGATCCCTTCTCTTCTACCATAATCCAAGGTTTCAGGTACAGTAATCCCATTTATGATCCCCCTCAATTCCATCCTCAAAACCCAAACCAATTCAAATATGGTCGAAGTGTTGGTATCTTCCAACAAAATTACCGTTTTGTTTCTCAAACTCAAAGAATCAATCCTATTATTACTCCTCCTAGATTACACTATCATATTGAGCCTTCCCAATTCCCAAACCAATACAATCACTTTCCCAACAACCAAAATCAAGATCATCCCAATCTGGGTCAAGCCACTTATTCCATGAAACCATGTGAATGTATAGTTGATGATCTTGCCTCATTCACCAGTTCTACCCATAAAAACATTGAAACCATAATTGGTCAACTTAGATCCCACTTGAGTCAGCAACAACAATCAAATTCTTCCCAACTCTCATCTCAACCATTACCCAACCCCTAGGGTATTGTAATTGCAATTGCACTTAGATAAAGAATGAAAATTGTTATGCCTCAAGATAAGTCCCCCAACCCCCCCTTTGAATGTTGAACAAGACAATAAATAAAAAAATAAATATGAAAATGAATCTAAATCCATTCCCTCACCTCATTCAATTTCACATAGGATCCCAATTCCTTTTCCTCAAGCCATTTCTAAGTAAAATAAGTCCTAAGTACCTGATCTTAAAATTCTTGACTTGTTTTGACGTGTTGAAGTCAGCATTCCCCTCTTAGATTCCATAAAAAAAATCCTTAATTACTATATGTTTCATAAGGAATTGTGCACCGATAAGAGGCAACATAGGGCCTTAGAAATTTTTTCCACCCAACCGTCAATTTCTATAATGTGAAAAGAACCAGGGACCCTTATAGTTCCATGCCAAATTGGATGTTCCACCATTGATGATGCACTCATAGTCCTAAGAGACTCAATTAATGTCATCCAAAATCTATCTCCTCCAACCTTGTTCTGGTTCCCTTGAACCCAACGAGTGTTTCCATTTAGTTAGCCCATTGATGAACAACCAGTCGTAAGGGAATAATTGGGGATGTCCTTGTTCGTGTTAATGATCTTATCTTCCCTATTGATTTCTATGTTCTTGACATGGAAGGTGAGACGAATTATTCTTAATATCCCCTATTTCTAGGAAAAACATTCCTCATGATAGTTATAACCAAGAATGATGTCCATTCATGCATCTTATCCATGGAATTTTGTGACCAGCTTGTCATGTTCAACATTTTCCAAGCCATGTGATACCAATTTGAGGATCACTCTGAATTTTAAATCCATTCAACTAAGGACACTTCTAAGAGTCAATTGAACCCCAATCCATCATTTTCTTCATGTTATAATGACAAACGATCTTTTTAAATATGATCGATGATTAAACAAGACATTAATGGTGAAGTTGTTGTGGACCTGCCATTCGTAGACTCAATTAATTTAGAGGATCTTGACAAATCTCTTGAATCCCACATCAACTCTTATCTCTATTGCTCCACCATGAACAATATTAAGAAAAATGAATCTAATGCAACTGAAATCCCTTCCTCCATTCCTGGGTTGTCTAACCCACAAATGAGAGACAATACAGATCTGAAACCTCTTCCTGATCACTAGAAATATGCATTCCATTTCTATGATCAGTCATATCCTGTCATTATCTCTACTGCATTTACTGAAAATGAGGAGTCCAAACATATTCAGATATTAGAGGAAAACAAAAATTCCTTATATTGGGACCTAGATAACATCCCAATAGCCAACCCTTCCCATTGCATGCATCACATTTATCATGATGAATCATCCAAAAAAATTATACAACCACAAAGAAGACTTACTCCACTCATACATGATGTAATTAAGGAAGATATCACCAAGCTTCTTCATGCTGGTATTATCTACACAATTTCTTATAGTGAATGGGATAATTCGATTCTTGTTGTACCTAAGAGGCGTGGGATAACTGCTGTCAAAAATTAAAATGGGAAGGTAGTCAAAACTCGAGTAAAGAACAAATGGTGTGTGTGCATCGACTACAGAAAATTGAATGTGGAAACATGAAAAGATCACTAGCCTATACTAGTCCTTGATAAAATTCGAGAACGACTATCTAGAAAGTCACACTATTTCTTCTTGATTGATACACTAGATACATCCAAATACCAATCACGCCTCAGGACCAATAAAATACTAGATTCACATGACCATTTGGAACATATTCATATAAGAGAATTCATTTTGTCCTTTCCAATTATCCTATAATATTATAGAGGTGTATTATGAGTATCTTTTCTGAATTCATTGAGCACAAAATGGAAGTATTCATGGATGACATTACCATGTATGGTTAGTAATTTGAATGATTCATGGATTCACCATCTCTAGTACTTCAAACACGTGTTAAATGAATCCTTGTGATAAATTTTTAAAAATATCAATTAATGATTACCAATGGGATTTTTCTAGGGCACATATTTTCAAAATAGTGTGTTGAAGTTGATCCTACTAAAATTGAAGTCACCCAATCACTTCCAAAACCCACATCTATTTCAGACATCTGTTCCTTCCAAGGTAATACTGGTTTTTATCGGCAATTTATCTATTTAAAAATATTAGGATTTCCCTCCCCATCACATGGTTTCTTTAAATTATGTAACTTTCCATTTCAATGTGGTTTAAAGAGATCCTTTATTGAACTCAAAAACATATATTACATATTCTCTGATAATCCAACCCCTAGATTGGTCCTTACCATTTGAGTTGATGTGTGATGCTTCTTATAGAGCTGTTGGGGATGTTCTTGGTTATAGAAGCGAAACCAAATACTCATGTCATCTATTAATCCTAAAAAATATTGGATGAAACTCTATCTCACTAGACTATCCTTGAAAAGGAACTTTTCGCAGTGTTTCTTGCATAAGATAAATTCTATCCCAATCTCTTAGGTTCCAAATTCATCATATTCACATACCATTATTCAAAAATGTTCTTACTCAAGAAAATTTATTCCAAACAGAGGATAATATGATGGATCCTAAAGATCCAAGTGTTTTACATTGAAATAAATGATAGAACTAGAAACAAAAATTCTATTGTTGATCAATGGAGAATAATTTATAATTCATCTCATTGTTTAGTCATTCCTCCTGAATTCTCCATTAGGAACCATTAATCTCTCACTAAAAAGTTACAATGGTATGCCCTAATTTTAAATTACTTGGTTTCTAGTGTTTTTCCAAAAAATAATTCAAAAGAACAAAAATTGATGTTGAAAAATTATTCAAAACAATATTTTTGGGAGGAAAATAAACATTGGAAAACTGGGGTTGGAATAGTAATTAAGATATGTGTTGATGAAAATGAACATTCCTCTATCTTAGAATTTTGTAACTCACATCTCAGAGGTTTCCATGTAGGACCACAAAAGACCTACCAAAAGGTCTTAGACATTGTATTCTTATAGACTTCACTCTTCAAGGACTCACATGATATTTTTAATCATATCCCACTTTCCAAAAGTATGGCACAACATCAAAGAGAAATGAAATTCCCCAAAATCCATTAATTTTCTATGAGATATTTGTTGTTTGTGGCATCAGTTTCATGGGACCATTCCCCCTCCCAATGAATTATCATACATCCTTCTTGAGGTTGATTATGTTTCTAGGTGGGTCGAGGCTAAACCCACTAGAAAGGGTGATTCACATACTATTAGTGTGTTCCTAAAGACACACTTATTCCACAGATTTGGAATACCACGTTCCTTGATAAGTGATTTAGGAACCAATTTTTTCTATAGAAACATGGATTATAATTTTAATAATAATAGTGTTATACCTAAAACATCAACTTCATATCACCCAAAAACAAATGGCATGACTGATCTTTCAAATAGAAAAGTGAAAAGAGTGCATAAGAGAATTGTTAAGCCCACCATAAATGACTGGTCTGAGAGACTTGGTGAAGTAATTTGGGCTTATTGAAATACCTATAAAACACCCATTGGGAGGTCTCCTTTTAAGATAGTATTTGGTAAAACATTTCATATACCAGTTGAAATACAACAAAAGTATATTTGTGATTTGAAACCGTTTACTTTTGATTGTGAAAAATCTATTAAATAGAGATTGTTGTAGTTGACTAAACTAGAAGAGATTCATCATGATTCCTATAAGAATTAAAATATATAAAAATAAATTTCTAAGGTACTTCATGATAAATATATCATGAGAAAGATATTCTAGGAAGTTGAAATGGTATTTCTCTTCAACTCTCGATTCCAGTTTTACCTAGGTAAACATAATTCTCGATGGAATGTTTTTTTAATTTCTCATGTTTACCCATTTTGTGTAGTTCAAGTCTAAGACACATCCTCCAAAAGGACATTCATGGTAAATATACATCGGTTTAAGCATCACCATGAGATGACTTCATAAACATCCATATAATCCCCAACTCCTATTGTCGATCCACTTCTGGATAGAAATTGCGACCCACAAAATCCAAACTAGGGGAACCACATTCCCTTTAACTCTATCTATATCACTTCCTCTCTCCCCCAATTTCTTCATATTCCAATTTTTCATTTTTTTACCACATTCTTCATCAAACCCTTTCTTTTTATATTTTTATTATGTAATTTTTTATTTAAAAAGTACTAAAAAGAAAAAAAAATAAAAAAATGGATGAAATAAATGTCAGACTAACTCACCATCAAGTTTTCAAAATTTTTCGAACCATTTTCAGGAGTAAAAAGACATTGTTTCATCTCATTTTTTGTTTATTCAAAAAATTTGGATAAATAATATTGTCTCAAAACCAACAAATTTTTAATGCTCAATTTTTTATTTGAAAAATTATTTTCCCCACCAGTGAGGAACAAAATTTGATTTAATTAAAGGCCACCTCTGGTCATCTTTTCAAAATGTGTGTTTTCACCCCCCATTTGTGAGTCATGAGTTTGTAGACCTTAGAGCTTACTTTCCTACTTTGGTGTGCATTAATATGATATATTTGTTCTCTAAAAACCATGAGAATCACAACATAAAAATATCCTCCCATTTCCCTTAAATTAAACCTCCTTTTCAAATCCCCTTAGTTCATATAAAAACCATTTCTTTGATTGACACATTAGAAGCTAGTACCTTTTCCCACCTGATATCTACATGGATTTTCAATGAATATTTTATCAAAATTTAAGTGTTGGGGGAATGGATTTTATTTTTTGGTTCCCTTTTCTAGATTTTAAACTTTTTATCATATGATATAGGGAAAGCATTAATATTATTGTGAGGGTGAGGTTGTAATTTAGTGTGTTTTGGGGATTGGACATTTATTTATGTAATTTTGAAAATGTTATTGAATAGAGTTCAAAAAAAGTGAAAAAAAATGAAAAAAATGGGTTCGGTTTTGGGTAGTTGAAAAATCAGTCTTCTTAAACCTTTGATATTTTTATAACTATTAAAATTAGTTTCATGATGAGATAAAACATGGGTTGGGAGATGAGTGTGAGATATGGTTCAAGTTCAACACTGGATAAAAATGAAAAAAGTCATAAAAAAACATGAAAATTTATTTCACTAGGAGTAGTAGCGTGGTTTTTAAATATTTTATCTTCTAATAAACTTAAAATTTTCTTCCTATTTCGTGACTTATTTCGCATTTTCATTCCCTCATAAATTTGTGTTTCCATTTCCTTTCATGTCTCATTCAAAAAAAAATGTTCATTTCTTTTTCCATGTCGGTGTTTAATCCCCCCCTCACTTTTCTTTTCGTTTGGATATCATCTTCCTACCATCACATTGTAATATTAGACCCCCTAAAAAGACGTCTTGAATTTTGAGGGCTTTAGGATAGGGAGTGAATGTAGATAGCTATTACAAACTCTATGATTTCCACTTTTGGTTGGTTAATGAGTGAATCTTCATAAATTAATTCTATCACATTGAGAGGAGTATTTTTTCTGTGCCACCATTTTATATTTCTAAATTTGAGCAAGAAAAATGAATTTTTTTGGATCATTGATTCTGTAAAAACATGTGGTTAATTTCAATATGGTTGAGTGAAATTGTCTAAACCTCCCCTGATTGGGGAAAACAAAATGTTAATATTTGTTGTTGATTGAAAATTATTTTTTCATGTTTTAATATTTTTTTACTTGAGGACATGAACAAGAAAAACTGTGGGGGAATTAATGTTATTAATATTTTCATGACTTATTATGTACTCCCTTTACTTATTTTATTTGAATTGTGCATAATCTGTTTGAAATATTAATGTTTAAAAATTAAATATAATTTTATAACACTATTTGAAGTCATCCAGATTCAAGTCTACTAAATGTTTTAATAATATCTATCACACTTAATATCCAAATTGAATGATTATTTTTTGGAGGATTTCCTATTAAAATTACACATTTCATTAGGAGGGATATTTGTCCAAATTACCCATTTTAAGGGTCATATGGGCACACAAGAAGACACAAAATACCTGTGAAGAATTTGGACCATCCATGATGATTGAGTTACTGGGATAAATCTCGAAGCCTAAATATTATAAAACTCCAACATATATTCATGATTTTGTAAAGGAATCATGGATAAAACTTTTAAGGTCCAAATATAAAAAAGGTGCCAAACTAATTCATTGAATTCCATCCCACCATTCTAGGTGGGAATTAAAATTCAGACACTATGAATGACATTTATCATGATATAGTCTCAAATCAATTTGATATTTTGTAGTGTGAAATAGGACATATAGGTGGACAATGATTAAGAATAAATAATTCGAATTTGAATGCATCTTCCTATTCAAAAATCCATTGACATTTCAACCATATAAAAATCATGGATAGAAATGTATAGCTTAAAATTGTTTATGAAAACTGCTATAAATTTGGATATAGAAGTCCAAATGCCTCCAAATATTCTAAGTAATATGAAAACATTAATAAATACAACATTGAATAATAATATTTTTCTAGATTCTGTTGTATGATATATCAAATAGGTGATGGAAAAAAAGGATAGTTTTAGAAATGAAATAGTCCACTTCCATGGGATATAAATACTTCCCCCTCATCTCCTTGCGAAGGGTTGGCATTTCATAGGAAAAGATGATAGGTCGTCATGACCATGTCACTTAAAATGGATTGGGAAGATCTTCAATACTCATGTTTTCACTTGTGAAATCATTCCTCCTTGATTCCTTTCATTTAAATTTGTTTTTTTTTCTTCGTCTGTAATCATTTAAGTGTTTGTTTTTTTTAATTCTATTTTAATTCACGTCTCTTATTCAATATATCATATTATCATCCACCTTATATATTTTAATATTAATGTTCTTAAAATTTTATAAATCATGTTAAAACCCATTCCCTTATTTTTCATCCCCATTCAATCGAAATCCTTTTTTAACAATCTTTAATGATTCTGTGATTTTTCGATTCCCTAATCATATATTATCAAGTTCATTTCACATTCATTATAATTGATCACCTTAAACATATTTAAATAGATTAATAATATTTTAAATTGCAGAGTAAAGATACAGTTGGTGTGAGTTATAATTTGGGGATATTAATTGATAGAGAGACTTTTCTCGATTAGTATTCATTGAGTTAATATTTTGTATGTTGAACTTTTTATGTCAGGAATTAATGACATGTTTTGTTTAATATGTAGATTCCATGGATTATTGTAACCAAAAATATACTACCATAATCAATAAATGGTAATGATTAGAACCCTAAGTTATGTTATGTCTTGGATTAAAGCTTTAACACTTCGTAATTCTGATCAATGTCATCTAGTGAAGTTGGTATTAATTTAATGAAATATAAAGAAAATCTCAACGATATAATAATCTTAAATAACCAATAATGAACTCAACACAATCATTTCAATTTTTAAATAAAACATCTTCCATAAATTATTTGATAAAATATACAAACAAACCCCCAAATCAAAATACAATCCACTAAAAACAATCAATTATTAAAAAGTATCATCACTGAGTATTCGACCCGAGTGCTTCTATACAAATTAGCAGAGCACCGGACCCTTGAACGTTCGATATGCGACAATCATCTGTGCATTCAAATACACATATAAAAATTGTAAATTTAAAAAAGGTAACAATAATTCATTTCACAAATAAACATAGCATGAAAAAATCAATTAAGGAGATGTTTTTCTAGTGAATGGAAATTGAGTTTTTAAATCCTTTATTACTTGTAATTGGTCGAATAGTATACCCCATTAAAGTAATAATTATCAAATGAAACATTTAATACCATGAATATACTATGATTAATTATATAATATATCAAAGGGCAGTACATACACCACACAAAATTAAAAAATGGTGATTAAGACATATATTTCAAAGAATAATATGTGAGGTGAGAAACCCCTTACTGCATGCTTACCTTTACTATAGAGTCTTTTAACCTTGTGTATAATGGTTTATAGAATAATGTTAAGTAATAAAATAAATATGTTTATATTTATAAATCCTTATTTTATGATTTTATTACATTTATTGACCCATTAATTAATAATATTTCATTATTTCATGGTCTTGGGTGTATGCATTTAATGGTTTCATGTTCAATTATCATTAGTATATTTATAGATTTTATTTAAAATGGGAATAAAACTATTGAATTGGAATGAAATTGTATTAATTAAATTAGATAAGTATAAATTATCCAATATATCATTTTCTCTCCTATATGATGATGATTCATTTGAGAAAATGTTAATGACAACTGTTTAGTTAATTTTGGAGATTTTTTCTGAACACCAAGAACATGTTTCATTTTATTTACTATTATGATAACATATTAGTTTCAGAAAATAAAATAGTTTATGATATAATGGTTAATATCTTCATAATAAATAATAATATTTTTATGACCAATGTAATGAGCCCATCTCAAAAATGTGTTCCCTCCCAATACGGTAATGTGACAAGAGAGATAGTGACTCCCATGTCCCGCCTCTAGTAGGCCCCAGGTTGGAGACTAGAACTAAGGGTATAGTTAATAGATATATGGGAGTCATTATCCACTAATTGAACACATTCATAAGAGAGATATAAGACAAACACCAACCAAATCATGATCATACCATGATATAAAAGATTACTTAGGTACACATATTTAATTTAATGAAATAACTACTAAACTTGAAAGGAAAACTACAAGTACCAAAAGAAAGGTAAGGACAACATTGACCATAAATCCCAAATAACTCCTGCAAAACCCTAAACTAGTAGTAAAATTCCAGATCTCAAACCTAATACAACGGACATTAATTTTTTTTTCTATACCTAGGATGAGTATAAAAATATACTTAGTACGATCATCCCTAAAGCCTCTCATGAAAAAGGTAAAGAAATCATGTTAAAGTAGGGTGAACAACAAGTGAAACTAACTCAGCACGTAAACAGTTATAACAAGTTTCCTTTAAATCCATCGATATAATCTCACCATTTATTATGTATAAGATCGTATAATATAATAAATAATATCATGGGTACCCTTCTCCACTTTCCCACTTGTTTGTCACTTCTACCCAATGTTTCTTGTCTTGGACATCTCTCTCAAAAAAGTGTAGCCCAGAAACAGCTTGGAAAAGCACCAAAATAATGATATACATCCAACACACCACCATGTCCGTTTAAGAAAAAATAATTAAGTTAGTTTTTTTGGACAACCATATCCCATAAAACATGTATGATACCTTTGGTTTTTTTACCTCAATCCATCACAGCCCATACATTGAGTAAGGTTCAGCAATCCATCATAGTCTATACATGTTATACCTGTAGTAGTCCTTAGGAAAATATATTTTTCATACGTGCATATGAAATAACAAAAATCCATTACAACCCTATACATAAATATTTTGGAAAATATAACCACAATTAATATGAGCACATGTAACTACCAAGAGAAGAGAGTAGGGTCAAAGGGGGTAGTTAGTCATAAATCCTCACATTGAGATGTGAGGGAACCCCCCTCACCTAGGCATAGAATGAATGAGGTATCAGTTCCCCTAACTAAATGGGTGGATTAGCATAAATAATCAAAAAAAGGACATGGTATAATATATTTAACAAACACACTATGGGAATATCCTAGTCTTAAAATCAACTTCACTTAACGTATCTCGTACTCCCAGATGCAACTGCAAATACCAGATAACCTATAATATCACAACCATTTAAAGAGATATATTATGATATTTTAATCATTTTTTAATTTTAATTTATGTTAATTAATTATTTACCACTAACTAACCATTTACAATTTCCACATTACATTATAGTATCATTGCAATGATGTTTCATGCCTTCTGAGCATTATAAAATTGAGTACATGACTTCTCATAATTACATAAAAAAAATTGAACCCTAGCATGCTCCAACCCCATGGGTTAAACATTTATTAAATTATTAATAATAATAATTTCTATATTACTAGGTGTTCTTGGAAAACATTCTAATCTTCCAAACATTAGGGGCTCAACACAGTGACCAGGTGAAATGACCTCGAGGCTTTGCCACCTATAGCAGGAGCATAGACCCATAAAACCATGTGAAGCTAAACATATGAAGCACATGGAATAACCCATACATCATCGCCTATATTAAAATGGTAGTAACTGAAACCATTTTCCACTATATTGGGGAATTAAAATAAAATAATCTACAAAATGGTAATCCACCACGAAACCAAATCAAACAAGTATATAGTTATCATATCAATGGGTAATCCCAGCTTCAATTTGTTATGTCATCTTTGGTGTCCTCATTGACACCCACATGCACATACCGATGCATCTCACCACTCCATGCTTCAACTGATACCACGACAACCATGCCTCTCTGCCCCTCATTCGACAACATCCCTCCAAGCTCAGCCGTCTAAGGCTCACAAAATGTAACAGGTAGCGGGAAATGTACAATATACCAATCTATTTTCCCAAAATTATGGAATCAGACCATTACACATAATGATATCTCATGCTACCAAAGAAAAAAAAATATGGCCCTGAAAAAAATGTAGTAAACCCATGCCCTAGAAAGGCATTATCTGTTTTCACACAATTGGTGCTTCTTCTAATGTGAATTGGACGATTCATTATTCAGATGTCCCTTCTATGAGAAACCTAATTCACAAGCTATCACATGCTATCACTAATTGATAAAACAATGAATTTTATATGTAATTAATTATATTATTAACATGTATCATCAATATTCATGTTCATTAACAAATTTAAATAACCCTCAACTATTTCATCAATTTGATTATCATCAAATTACAACAACAACCATATTAATTGAGCATGCCTAATTACATTTCTTCAAATTAATTTACAATTAATTATTGATTTACTTTATTTACCAATATCCATAATGAATAAAAGTCAATACAATCATCAAAAAGATAACACACTCTCGAGAAAATCAAGAGTCAAACTATTATCATAGTACAAAGCAGCATCATCGCTATGTCATCGATACAAATTATTTTATCTAATTCAAATAATTATTAGGTCAATTTCTTTCCAATATAATGTTAAAATCGTGATATCTATACAGTTTAATGTAAGTAAATAGAGAATAAAATAATCTTGTTCCTGAAATGGTCATCGTCGTTATTCGCATGAGAATGTACCATGTAACATATCCCGATCACCTCTCCCGCAACAACTGCATCCACACGAGGATGATATGACACAACCAAAACAACCAAAGTCCAATATAACTACATTATAAATAGATATATCAAGCACTATTACATGAAAAAAGATAAAACATAGTAAATTTTTGAAAAAACCACAAGAACGAAGATAAAGCATACATCTAGTTGAAGAGAGACCACTACAGATTGAAATATGGAAGCTAGGAATCAATCCTTGATATAGGAATGACAAAAACATTAACAAGGGGGTTTACATGTCTCTTGGAGTCAATAAATATTTGTTTCATATATAGTTTTTTATAAACAAAGTGGCTGGAAATGTATTATAAAATATATCGTTTTGAAATTACATGACGTGTAATCCAATATCACATCGTGTAATCCTCAAGTTTTTTATGTGAAAATAAAAATCATCGCCTCTTATCCTTATTTTATTTTTCAATCCCCACTTTATTACATGATATGAAACCAAATTTTAGATTGTGTGGCTCTTTATAATGTTAAATCCTTCCCAACATCCATCATCTAGCAACAAAACCACTCCAGACATTCTCGGAACATCTCACAGGCACCTCAATCATCAGAGAAAACACCAAGGGTCAATCCACAAGGATCTACGCCATTCAATTAGATACCCCTAAATATATTATCCTCCTCAAGACTCCAAAACTAACCGAATGAGTAACTAAAATGGTTCATCTGAATATTCATCTCGCATGATACGTCTAAAATGTCCTAACACCATAAGAGCTTAACAACCATACAATTGGAATAGTGAAAAACCATGAAACAACTAAATCTATCTCCAAAACACTCTCCTAAAAGATATAACTCTTATTATAGAGGAATATCCACAAATAATCCAGATAAAGACATGTAAAAATCATAAAATGTCTACAAAAATGAGATGAATAATGATACAATAGAGGATCTAAACACAAAATAGATCATGGTACTGAGAACCTATCTATAACTCTTATTCCCAGGTACTCTCCTTCACACCACAATGTCACCACAATACATGAACTGATGGGATAAAATGAACATGTAACACCTTCTCTTGAATTTCTTGGATCATTATAGGCTGCTCCTTGGAGTCCACATCATTTTCAACATTGATCTCTCCCCAATCAATGAATTTTGAGTTGTCATAAAGATAACAACAGATTCGTGAGAATTGAAAAACATTTTTTTTCCAGCTCATCTGTGGGGGGGAAGTTCTATCCTAGAATCCATAGCTCCAACATTAGCCAACACCTAAAAAGCCCCAATAAAATTTGGGAGAATGCATACTCCCATGACTAAACCATCACTTCTAACAATGATTAGACACCTTTAGAAACACATGATCCAAAATGAATAACTCTAATGGTACCCTTATAAGATATTAATTGTACTTCAGAGGATCTTTTGTTGCATTCGTGTTCTCCAAAATCACCTAAACCATTTTTATCATATTTTATACTAGTTTCAGCATGAGAATTATTGACTCTTTGATCCGGGTCCATCATAACAGAAAAAATAATGTTTTTCCATACATATCATAAAATGACACCATATCGATGGTGGAATGAAAAGTATTGTGGTAAGAGAACTCTACCAAATGTTGGTTTCTCTTCAATGAACCTCTAAAATCACGGACACAATTTTGAACCATTTCATCAAGTTTATTGATGTTCAGCTATGTCTGACCGTCTATTTTAGGATGAAAAGTAGTGTTATGTCATAGGTGAGGGAAAATGTATGATGGAGACATCTCCACACAATACTGGTAAAATGGGGATCTCGATCGAAAATTATCATCCTCATGACCCCATGGAGTCTACCACCACCACCGGATACTTCCATGATAAAAAATCCACTGATCTCGATTCCATGAAAACTATAAAGCTGGAATTTTCAACAATTTATCCATTAACACAAATATATCATCATAACCTCCCTGATATTGAGGTAATCCTCTAAGAAATTACTTCCATATTTCCTCCCACATCCATTATGGAACATCAAATGGCTGGAACAACCCATCTAGAACACAGTGCTTGGTCTTCACATTATGGAAAAAAACATAATCAAAAAAATTCAGAAACAGCACGCTTCAACCTATACCACCTAAAATGACCAATAAATGCATGATAAACATTTTTAATGTGAATTCGTACCACCAAATGAAAACTATGGAACAATATGAGAAACATCCCAAGTAAAACCAAATGATGGAAAATCCTTCCCTAAAACAATATATTGTGTTTTTTATCCTTATACAAACCCTCAGGGGCCTCACCAAAAAAATCATGGTCTCTCAAGACCTCCACCTCAATATCCCAAAATTGGGATTCCTATACTTACTACACCATAGATGACTTCACCGTTATCAACGAAATATAACCAATGCCCCCAAATTCTCCCATATCTACATGCAATGGTTAAATTACTTCCATCACTCTCATGGAATGGCCTAATTCCCACACTACATGCTTAATTAATTTTGGGAGAAACATACCTCATTCTCGTATGATTAATGTAGACAAAAAAATATTCACCAATGAGGTTATTTCTACAAAAAAATTATGAAAACACACTACTACGAACACAGGATTGGGGTGGTAATAGTTATTCTCATGGGGATGGAACTACCAATACCCATATGAAATGACCAATCACTACTAAATCAGATCACAACCCCACACAATACATGAATCATCACAAAAAAGTTAAAATGTAACATCAATTTTTGGATGAAATGGAACGGTAGCACTAACCAATATCTCATTGAGATACTCATAAGATGTATTAAACTGATAAGTCCTCAAGAATGCTCGAACCTTTTTTGTCAACAATGTCATATGATTCACAACCCGATAGAAATAATTTACATTCCTCCTATAATATCTAACAATACTGAAAAAACTTCATATATATTCCATTGTCTTAGGGGATTCCCATGACACAACAACATATACATTCAATAGATCCATAACTACTCCCTTATGGGATGCAACATGCCCCATGAAACAGACTTCTTGAGCCCAAAACTAACCCTTAGATAACATTACAAACATATTCTCATGGAGAATTACTCCCTAAATTTAACGTATATTCTCTTCATGCTCCTCATCAGGCACAGATTACATAATAATTTCATCTAGGAAAACTGCCAAAAACATATCCAGGATCTCATGGAAGACATCATTGATTATCCCCATGAACACATCGGGAGAATTCATTAAACCAAACGAAATTACAAAAAACTCATAATTCCTATGAGGAAAACTGAATGTAGTCATTGGGATATTCTCAACCATTACATGCATTTGATTATAAATTGACAGAAAAAATCGATATTGAGAACAATCCTTCACCCTTGATTTAATGAAATAAATAATCAATTCATGGAGGATGATAGTGGTTCTTCAATTTCATTTGATTCAAGAAAATATAATCGAAACAGAAATGAAAACTTCTATAATCCTTCTTCAAGAAAAATGGGTCAACCGCATGGTGACACACTTGTCTAAAAATACATAACTAAAACGGAACATAAATTTTTATACATAGCTCTCACACTCAAAAAAAACCATCCAATAGTGAGACTTCGAGATAGGATAATTGCCTCAATGTATTCTGATCCGGAACTTGAGGTCTATTGTGGGGGTAATGCTATAACCTCCTTTGGAAAGGCATTGGGGTACTCTCTGATGATATTCTAACAATCAAACTACTAAACCTCTAATTAACTAATAGTTTAATCAAGTATCATGGATTATAAGGACGAAACATGCCTCTAAAACATCTATGGGTCTCTCTGACCAAAAAAAATATTTTTTTCTTTCCAACCTCTTTGAAGAAAAAAACATAACCTCTCGAGAAATCTATGATATCCTATATCAAATACAACCAGTCCATGTTGAGGAATGTTGCATATTGTATTATCCATAAACATAGAAAATATACCATTGATAGATGTTTCCCCAACCATAGATCTGAATGTCTACATACATCAAACATGTCATCTCGACCTCCAACTGTTCTAGTTAACGCCAAGGGTACTGGAAGTATCTCTAGATCATGTCTCACCACATGGAAAAGGGAAGGTGATATGAAAGAGTGTTTCTCTCCTATATAAAAAAAGTAATACACCCAAGTATAAAAAAAATAAATTGGTACCTCGATTGAAATCTAGATCTACTGGTGAATGAAATGATAAAGCATGAAGCAAACCACAACATGATCCATGGCCTCTCTGTCCTAGTAGAAGACCAAATCCATGATCATGATATGCACAGTAAGGATAATTAGTGTCTTGGAGATGTCCTATAATTTCCCTAACTACCCTCTACTAATCCCAAACTAGAGTTATTGAATCCTAGTTCCTTAGATGGAACTACCGCAACAAAGGAACCTAAAGCCGAAAAATGGCTGCTCACTGACTGTTCAGAAATATTAGGCACTCTCACCATTGATGACCTAAGTATCCAAAACAAAAACATGTGTATGATCCCTTTTCATAGGAATGAGATCCACTATACCCATAGAAATGAGACATTGAGGGGTGTTAACCACCCCAGCTAATCAGAATGTGACAACAGCGTCCCAGTGACAGCACAGACACCCTGCCTTAACATGGCTGTCGGGTCCTGGCCCACCAGGTACCACCAGTTGCCCCGCAGACACGTGGGGCCCACCCCACGGTCCACCCACATGCCTGAACGGTTCATCTGACCAATGATAGTCCCCACAAGCCAACACACTTCCTTTCCAGTGTCCTTTGTCCTCACCCACAGACACCCTGGGAAACATCCCAGAAGGTCACCCATCCTGATCACTACTCCAGGCCAAGCATTCTTAATTGTTGAGTTCTAATCAGGCAGGCTCCTGAAAAGGAAGGTTCACCATGTTGACATGAGTCATATAATTTATTAATTTAACCCTATATCATTCTGGGGTGTTACAATCACCCCCCCCCCCCATTTAGAGCACAACTTCCTCGTTGTGGGCCCTACATCTCAACCCAGGCAGTGCACCACACTTCAGGCTGGGTTCCCCCTCTGATACCAACTATAAGGCCCCAGCCTCAAACATTACTTAATCATGAATTAAATGAATAATTCACATAGATGATCTTTTCAGGTTTAGTGTTTTAGTGAATTAGGTCATAACTATTACATCTCAAAAGATTACATAGTAGACACTTCTACTAAGTTTCCATAAAATAAAAAAAACTCTTAAAAAGAAACATGTCTTGTTCCATGTTTTAGAAAGAATGTCTTTCCTTTATCCCATCCTTGACCCTATTCATCTTTATGTCCTTTGGAAGACATTTAAAAAACATGGGATGAGTATAAAAAGCCCAGTAAAGGATACACAAAGAAAGAAAATATTTAGTTTTTTGAATCAATAAGTAAACCATGAGTACTTTACAAAAGTAATACTTTTCACCTTTATGAATTATTAAAAACTCTTCACTGAATAAAAGACCATTACATACACTTTTGTAACCAAAATATTACCATAAAACCCATAAAAAGAACACATAACATATAAAGGTAACTTGGGACATAAACATACTTAAATAGAATAACCATACGGGCATCTTCCACACATACTTAATGGAATAGCCATACGACCGACTTCAATACCCAATGCATTGGAGGTTATAACATAACCACCCATCCTGGTATTCACAGCACCACCTATCATATGGTTTATCACGTAACCACCCGTCAAATTTCCAAGTACCATTATAAAATCATAACAATTATAAAGGAAATAAAACATTTCCACATTTCAATCACAATATATCACTGAAATATATTGACATAAAAAAATCCATTATAAAACCCATTTTCAATACCAAAATACATAAAAGAGTATATGGTATTTATTTCATTTTAAAAAACATCCTGTCTTGTTAAGGAAGCCAAAGAACAAATAATACTCGTGGCGGCGGAAAAGGTCGTCGTCACCGCGTACGTTAAAAGAAACATTCCTTTTTTTCATTTTGTAAAAATTTTCGTATAAAAATATTCCTTTTGTATAAAATTAAAAGTCAATGTGACAACCGCATCCTGGTGACAGCACAAACACCCCACCTTAATGTGCTCATCGGGTCCTGGCCCACCATGTACCACCAGTTGCCCCACAGACACGTGGGTCCCACCCCACGGTCCGGCCACATGCCTGAACGGGTCATATGACTAATGATAGTCCCCACAAGCAAACACACGCCCTTTCCAGTGTGCCTTGTCCTCACTCACACACACCCCGGGAAACATCCCAAAAGGTCACCCATCCTGATCACTACTCCAGGACAAGCACGCGTAATTGTGGAGTTCTAATCAGGCAGGCTCCCGAAAAGGAAAGTGCACCTTGTTGACATGAGTCATATCATTTAGTCATTTAACCCTTTAGCATTCTGGGGTGTTACAATCACCCCCCATTAGAGCATAACGTCCTCATTGTGGGCCCTACATCTCAACCCAAGCAGTGCACCGTACAAAAGGCCGGATTCCTCCTCTGATACCAAATGTGACAACTACGTCCCGGTGACAGCACAGACACCCCGGCTTAACATGGTCGTCGGGTCCTGGCCCACCAGGTACCACCAGTTGCCCCAAAGACACCTGGGGCCCAACCCACGGTCCACCCACATGCCTGAATGGCTCATCTGACTAATGATAGTCCCCATAATCCAACACTCATCCTTTCCAGTGTTCTTTGTTCTCACTCAAAGACACCCTGGGAAACTTCCCAGAAGGTCACCCATCCTGATCACTACCCTAGGCCAAGCATGCCTAATGGCTCCCGAAAAGGAATGTGCACCTTGTTGACATGAGTCCTATCATTTAGTCATTTAACCCTTTATCATTCCGGGGTGTTACACAGAATCTCTTTTATCCAAATAATTTGGAACCATGGACCATAGATCTATATCATGATGAATCCTAAATACTCCCATCTCTTGATTATCTTGTTCAAGCTAATGTCATATCCATTACATCTTCTATTTCAAGAACATTGAGATACATCATTAGTATAAATTGGGTGACCTAGAACATGATCTCTAAATGATAATCCTCCTTGAAATGACTCGCCCTAGCCTCCTCATCTAGACAGAGGTCTGAATAATATCTCAAAAGGTCCCTGAAACAAATTCTAAACTCTCACACATTGAAGATCCACTGCCAAAGGGAAAGAATATCATAGTTACTTTCTATGTATGAGTTTGAAGAAGGAAACTTGACTCAGAACTGGTCTCAGAACTCTTCCCATGAGACCATCGACTCCTTGTAGTCTCATAGGAACAAGAAAAACAACTACCTTGCAGACCCACATAGAGTCATCACAACCAAGGATACCCAGTTCCCCCATTCAATCAAGGATTGAATTGAAGGCTATATCATCCCCTTCCAACCAGTCTTCCATGATTGTATCGGAAAATGATCTCTCTCAACTATAAAGTCTATGGAATTAAAACCATCTAAGTGTCCTCTTCAATGTTTTATACTCATCAACCCCAACTCTATGGTGATCTGGTGGTGAAGCCTACTAAAAATATTCTTTTCGAGCCTCACTAGGACATTGACCAAGATCAATATCAACAAAACAATAAAATATTAGAGATCCTAAACATGGAATATATAGGAATTTAGCATTAGTTGTTTTTTTTCTTTTAATTTTTTATTGTAACTTATCCCTAGGTCTACCCATGCAATATATGTCTAATGAAGAGTGATGTGTGATTCACTTTAAGGTCTATACACTGTGACTAGTTTAACCTCCTTTAGAAAAAAATATAAGCTTAAATGTCTATGAATCAGATCATTGGGGAGCCTAAATACCCATGTATTAGCCAGTATCGTGTGTTTACAATGCTTTATGAACATAGTTGACATTGTTTACCTACCAAAACAAACAACCTCACATGCACCTAACATCGAAATCCTTCAAATGATTCATCCATAAATATTATACAACTATCTAATGACCCTCTACCCACAAAATTGTACCCCTATTAGGCCATAAATGTGAAAAGAGAGATAATGACTTTTTATCCCCAACTCTAGTAGGCCATGTGTTGGATATAAGAAACAAGGGAATATTAAACACACATATGGGAGACATTAACCTCTAAGAGAACACATGAAAAAATGAGACATAATATGGACACCAAAATACTCGTAAACAGACTAAAATCTAAAATAAAAACCTAGTACACATATATAATCTCAGGAAATAACTTCTAAAACTAAATGGAAAACTATAAGTACCAATAGAAAGGTAAAGAAAACAGTGGCCATGATGCCCAAATAGATTCTATTAAACCCCAATCATGTTGTAACCAGCCTGATATCTAACATAATCTAACTGACATAATATATATATATAGATAGATTTAGTGAGTGTAATAGTATACTCAGTTTAATCCTCTCTAGATCATCCCATGTAAAACGTAATGAAAGCGTGCTGATGAATAACTAACAACAAGTGAAACTAACTCGTCACCTAAGAAGGTATACAATGTTCCCAGCCTCACCCTGGCTACTCTCACCAAGTATCACATTCAATAGAACATAATATATTAATTTATATCAAGGGTACCTCGCTACCGCTTCCCCACTAGTTTTCTACTGTGCCCCAACATCGAACATCATAATCATCTCTGAAAAAAAAGTTGTATCTCAAACACCAGGGCGAGGCACCAAAACATGCTCTCACACAACACACCAACAAATTAATATTACCAACTATAACAAGGTAGTTTTTTGGATCCACAATATCCAACACAACATGTATCATACATCGGGTATTATACCTCAATCCTTCACGTCCCATACACCGAGTATTGATCTGCAAGGTATCACAACCTATACACATTACACCTATAGAAATCCTTAGGAAAATATATCCAGAATACATGTCTATGAAATAAACACAATCCATTACAACCTTTTACAGACATATATGGGGAAATATTACTACCATGGATACCATCACATGTAACTACCATGAGAATATAGTAGGGCTAACTGGGGTAGTCAGCTGTCCATCCTCCCACTATGATGTTGGGGGAGAAATCCTTGGATCTGAATCAACTGTGTATCATTTTCCCTAACCAAAATACAATTGTATCAAATAGAAACACAAAAATTTAATGATATAATATATCTCACAACCTTACTATGGTCATATAATAGTACTAGACTCATCTATATATAAAGTATCTCTGACTCCCGACTACCACTGCTAATAAAGATATCAAATAAGCACAAAACCAATTAAAGAGAGAGATTAAGTTACATTATCACTTTTTATTGGTTAAACATTACATTAATTAATTATTTTACAATTAATTAACTATTACCAATTTTCCCATTACACCACATTATCATTACAACAAAGTCACATTCCTTACATGAATAAGAAAAATGAGCCAGCGTCTTCTCAGAATTGAATACACTGTAACAGCCCAAGATTTTATAAAAAAATATATTTTATTAAAGTCTTGTGTTGTACGCTACACCAAAAGGAGCTTGCATAACATGCATCCTTGACTTGCCTTTCATTACACGCAATCACGACGTTCCTCGATAGCGTGTGTAATACGCAATACCGAGTTTCACTGAACAACGATATGCTATTAAAATATTATTAAAACTAGCTGTTATGAATAGTAATAACCACTTTTTAAAACTCTGTAAATTTTATTTTTCAAAATGAACTTCATTTTTGGATTCGGAGTATCGAATTTAGCCTAAGGTGAAATTTTGGTACTTTTCGGATAACTTTCATATTCTGATGAATAGTGAAAATTACTAAATTATAATTAAAAACAACTTTTTTAATCGAAATAATTAATAGTGATAAATCATTAATTTGAGTGGTTTTAAAGTATATTTAGAATATATTTTTACAATTTAATACAATGTTGGTCATTGGATGTAATTTCACATTTAAACTAGAACAAGTGTCAATCTTTTGATAGATATTGTTTCTTAAAAACACGCTATTTGTTTTAACAGCGGGATTTAATTATAAAATTAAATAATGACACTTTTATGTTATGAATTTGGTAAAATATACTTCATTTTTGAATTCGGAATATAAAATATAGCTTGGGATGAAATTTTGGCATTGTTCTGAAAAACATCAATTTTTGATGAATAGTGAAACTACTAAGTGGTAGGTTAAAAACTGAATTTTTCATAAAACTTAATTTTACCGCTTCTGTGAATGGAATTTCGAAAATCCAAGAGACACGGTTAATATCAAGGACTAAAATGTGGTTCAATGAGATGAAAATAATTTTTTGGTGAATAGTAACTTTTTACTTTTTTTACCACGGTTAATAGTAAATAGGGTAACTAAGGGTAAATATGATATTAATATTACCCTAACACATGTCCTAATTCTATTGGACAAGTGTAATTCGACCAAAAACAAACTTAGGAATAAAATATGACCATTTAGGCCCACTTGGATTAGATTTGGACATTTATTATTAATTTATTTAAAGAAGGGTTAAAATAGTTAAAATCAAAGTTTAATAAGTAAATCATTTTTAATATGGGGTTATACATAAGATAAATTCGACTATAAATATTGATTATAAATCTAAAAATATTTCCTACATGATGGTATTTTATTTGTAATTTTTAGACATCAAATAATATAATTTATTTATGACACAAAGATGATGCAGTAATTATCTTATTAATGAAATATTGACATAATTGATAATATAAATACCAAAATAAATGTAATTTAAGACTTTTTATGAATTCCACTACTTTTCTAGGTTACTATGATATATTATTGTTGATTTAATCAACATGGTTCGAACATATAATTCTGTTATGACTTTCACAAAAATCATATATCAAATAGTGTCAAAATTGACACAAAAGAGTTTTTAAATCAAATATTATATTATTAATTGTTATTTTATTCCTAAAAATATAAGGTTCTTCCAAATGACTTAGATAAGGATATATGTATTAATAATATATAATTTGGGGTTCGTTTGGCATGTTATAGTAAGTTTATTAACCATATAGTGAAAGAAAACAAAAAGACACGGTAAAAGTTAAATTATTTAACTTAGAGTTAAATCTAATTGATAAGGTTAAAATAAGAACCTAAACTTGTCTAAATCTTATTGGTTGATAGGCTTTCGACCCATCCCCACTTTAGCTTCGAAATAAGACCCTTTGGAACCATTATAAACCGATTTTGACTTTAATATAAAATAATATTTTGAGATATTCCTAAGGTGCCCCTCTCCTCCCCTATAAAAGGACACCTCTTCCCCCTCCTCCTCACACCAATTTGAGCACTCAAGCTCGGCCAACCCCTGCCAATTTCTCCTCTCCACTTCCCTAGAAACATCCTAGAGGTTCTGGTCTTCCTCAAAGACCAATTTTAGTGCCCTAAGAGGAGGTCTCAAAGAGGCACTTCAAAGAAGAGGTAATTACCGTTACCAATTCTTTCATCATTATTTCTTCTTCCACTTCTTCTTCTTAGGTTGTTTCATTATGAAGTAATAACATCAGTATCACTCATATACTGATATGTTATTATAATTATGAAACAACCCTATTTCACCATCTATCCATCCTACGGAAAAAGAAATCACCGCGCGTGCGTACGTACGGAATACCGTCTCCACGCCGTGGTGTAATCTATTTTCCACCACCACCTTACATGGATGGGTATAATGGTGTAAAGAATAACTATACATAGTTATTACAACATCATATTGATTCTGATATATTGTATAATCCACTCCAATTCAATTCAATATTTATAGAAATGATATCATCGCTCGTGCGTACGTACGGAATACCGTCTCCACGACGCGATGAGATTCATTCTCCATGTTAACCATTTAAGAATGATTATAATGTATATATAAGAAATAATAATGAAATATATGACATTATAAAGCTACTGGATTTATGTATATATATACATATGTATGTCATCTACTTACTTCCATTTCAAGACAATAAGGAATGGAAAACAGCGTTCATGCGTACGTACGGACTACCGTCTCCATGAACGGTGTTTTTCATTTTATTTATCTACCTATTATATATATATATATACTGGATATATATGATATATAAATCATATTTTATATTCTGGAAGTAAGTAAATCATGATATAAGTAATAATGATGTCAAGAACAACAAGTCAAAACACCTACGATAAATGAAACGATTTTACCCAAAACGCTTCTTTAACATGGAATTTACAAAAGAACGGGTAATATAATGTCATAAGTGAACCATATATGATATCATAACAATTAATATGATTCTGTAATAAGTCAATAACATGATTTAAATCATTATACAGGAGGTTCGGACACTTACAAAGCAAGTCGGACCTAAGGTAAGGGAAATATCACAATCTCATTTTTATCCGAGATTGTTTGTTCATAAGTATTTAACTGGGGTGTATTTTATCATCCACATCCATGTTTCATCAATATGTAATATTATTTCCATCCAACTACAATTGTTTAAATCCATTTTTACCCTTCGGTGAGTTTTTAGTAATATCTATGAAAGGAATCTTTTGTCATACGAGGTACTTTTTGACTTTTCTGACAAAAGTACGAAGAATGTTTTTTTTAACTTATACGGCACGAACGGATTTCTACTGTTTTATAAAGCCTTATTTTCATGAAGCTTCCTCTAAAAGATTTCATGACTATTTTCAATAAAATCTATTTCTTTTAAAATTTCATGATGTTTTGTGAAAAGAAATTGATTTTGAAGAAGAAAGGATATTTTCCTCAAGAATTCAATTCAAGTGTTTTGTCAAAATTATTTTCCATCTAAGATAATAAAGGGTTCTGTTTCTATCCATATTTTTACATTGATTTGACTATGTTGTGATGGAATTATGTTTATGAATTCCTTTATCTTATATGAATTGATTTATGATGTCATGATGTTTCAAGAATCCCATTTTTGTTACATGTGTTATGCGATGATGTATGTTTTATGATTATGTGGCACACATAAGAAAGGATTCATTATAAGATGGGTGGGACCTATATCTCCCTCCAATGCATTGGGTAAATATTTTATATCTCATGAGATAGACATGGCTGGAACGGAAGGTTATTTCAGTTCAGTGATACAGGACTGAAACGAGGAGTGAACTCGGTTCAGAAAGGGACTTTGTCCACTAAGATAGTCTTGGCAATGAGTCATGACTAACAAGAAATGATTTTCCATGATTATGTGTGCATGCCACAAAGTTTCAAGTTTTATGTTATGATTATGGGGATCTCATTTTCAATTCTATGAATTATCTCATGTTATGATATTATCAGCTCTTTTGCAGGTCAAGATTTCCAAAAGCTACGTTCTTATGTATATGATGTGATTGATATTTCTTTTGTTTACCCTTACTGAGCATTTGAGCTCACCCTTTTTTGTTTTTCTTTCCCCAGGATATAAAGAAAGGTTTTAGGTAAAAAAAAGGGGAAGATCATTATGGGAGATATTGAAGATCTTTCACCACGTTTAGAAGATTACGTTCCGAGTTTCCAAAGACACTAAACTATTACGATCCTTGTGTGTGTGTTTTTGTTATGTACTAAGTATTCCGCAAAAGTAATGTAATGTCCATGTACGATAAGCTTCGGGTTATTATAGTTGGTATCAGAGGGAGGTTTAGTCAACCTTTGGAAACTAGGATGCGAGAACTTTAGTGAGATCCCTAGAGATATTTCTAAGGTATGTCTAGGGATGTCCCTAGGGATAAGTATACGTATAGGTTATAGTAATAGAATTACGCTAACGATCATAGAATTAAACCTAAGATGTTGGATATTGAAGGTACTCCCCCTTTATTATGTTGTTTTCCATAGCATGATTTTTGCCTCTCACACTATTCTTTTTGGGTTTTAGACGATGGCTGGAACCCGAAGGAACCGCGTTGATCAATGCAATGGACAATGCAATGATTGCCCTCCTGAACAAACAAATGTTATGGGAGATGGAGTGCAAAATCTTATTGCTATACTTACACAAGCTATGAATCATTCTGGACTTTCAAATGAGCAGAGAAGGGAACAATATTCTATTGAGTCCTTCATGAGGCAACGTCCACCTTCTTTCAGTGGGTCTACTGATCCATTAGTTGCTGAACAATGGATTAGTACTACTGAAAAGATATTTTCAGTTCTTCAATGTTCTGAACATGATAAAGTCATCTTAGCAGTATATCGTTTGGAAGGTGAAGCTGATCAATGGTGGAATCTTATCAAGAATACGAGGCCAAGAGATGAAATTGAGTCCATGGAATGGGATGAGTTCAAGAACTTGTTTTTCAGTAAGTACTTCCCTCGTATTCTTCGAACAAAGATGGAGAAAGAGTTTCTTGAACAGAAGCAAAGGGACGATGAATCTGTTGGTACCTATGAAGCAAATTTTACAAGACTTTCAAGGTATGCTTCTGGAATTATCATCCAACCTGAAAGTAAAGTTGATCGATTTTTCAGTGGCTTAAAACCAAGTCTTCGAAGGGCATTAGCTATAAGAGACTTCAGTTGCTATGAAGAAATTGTGCGTTGTGCTATCAAGGTAGAAATGGAAGTTGGTGTTACATATCCATCTCATGGTTTTGACAAGAAACGAAAGATGGAGTTCAAGGAGAAATCTCAGAATAATGATGAAAAGAAGATGAATGTTTCCTTATGCACAAAGTGTGGGAAGAAGCATGGTGGAGATTGTCTTAAAGGGACTAGAAAATGTTTTAAGTGTGGAAAAGAAGGTCATCGAGCAGCTGAGTGTCGAAGTAAAGGAAAAAGGGTTTCTAATGATGTGAATAAAGCAAACACTGCAGAGAACGCACCACCAACACTTCAATGCTTCAAGTGCAAGGAAATGGGGCATTATGCTAATAAATGCCCTAATCCAAGGGTTAGTGATGATCAACATGAGCAACCACTGAAGGCAAAGGACAAAGGGAAATCACATGCGATCACTATTGGCAATGTTGAATATGACAACGATGTGGTGGAATGATTAAGTGTTTATGTAATGGGATAATGTTGTATTATTGAGTATTGCAATATTTATTGATGTGGTATTCAAAGTGATTGATATATTTTGGAAATAAGATGATATGCACATAATGAAGGGAAAATGAGAAAATGAAATGTTTAATAGAATTCATGAGCTCATGATTGATATAAGGACTAAGTGATATCATGGTTTGAGTATATAGAATTTTGAGGATTTTGGTATGTGGAAAGTGTTAACTTTTAACTGCATTCAAGTTTTCACTAAGGTTCAATGGGTATTCAAGAGAGTACAAGATTAAGGCCTTTGAATGTTTGGAATGTGTCCAACAAGATATATCTTATGATATATGGGGATCAACGATGGTATTAAATCTCTGGTAATCATTTTCACTATGTTATGAGAATGGACTGCAGTATTATGGATATGACTAAAGATTGGAATGGATTATGTTGGACATAAGTTAGTATTGTTTAAGGATAGAAGTTTTTTCGATATTATTTATGGGATGTTATAGTAATATAGTTTTAGAAAAAGGACAACCTGCAGGACGGGCGACAACCCATCGCTTCGGACAAGGCTGTAGGAATCGAACCCACAACCGAAGTGCGACTGGCCTTTATCGCCTACCACTGACCTACAGGAAGTCCCTGTTTAGTAGAAACTAGTGTTATTATATTAAGCAGTATGATATATGAAGTATAAGTCCATTTTAGGAACCATATGTGATTAATTTCACTATAGAATGACTTATGTATATTTAATAACTTTTTCTAACCTTTTGTTTGAGACAGATGGAATGACCCATCATTCTATCACATAATCTGCTAACACTTCACAAATAACAAATTCAACTTCATTTATTTAAGAGATGAAGTAGAAATTGTTCAAGGCACGAACAAAAGTGAGATTGTACCAAAATAAAGTAAGTATTTATTTTATGCAAATTTTCAACTTTAGGGAAATGATCTTGAAAACCAAAAATGTTGTCCTAGTGATCTTATACCTGATGAATCAGATGGTACCTTATATCATCACAAATCTATGGATTTGTGATTACTGGCTTTTCCATATCCATGTTCTCTACCACTCTCCATCAGAACATGATGGTTAGATTTCTCTTCCATATCCATATTTTCATCTATGTGGAAACCCAATGATTAGTTTATTTGGGTAACCATTACGTTTCATACTTTTGTTTTTAAAGATTGGTTTCGATATTCCTTTTTACAATGTGGGTTTCTATTAAAGAAACTTTCGAATAGTAAACCATTTATAACCCCGACGAATTTCGAGGGCGAAATTCATTTTAAGGGGGGTAGAATGTAACAGCCCAAGATTTTATAAAAAAATATATTTTATTAAAGTCTTGTGTTGTACGCTACACCAAAAGGAGTTTGCATAACATGCATCCTTGACTTGCCTTTCATTACACGCAATCACGACGTTCCTCGATAGCGTGTGTAATACGCAATACCGAGTTTCACTAAACAACGATATGCTATTAAAATATTATTAAAACTAGCTGTTATGAATAGTAATAACCACTTTTTAAAACTCTGTAAATTTTATTTTTCAAAATGAACTTCATTTTTGGATTCGGAGTATCGAATTTAGCCTAAGGTGAAATTTTGGTACTTTTCGGATAACTTTCATATTCTGATGAATAGTGAAAATTACTAAATTATAATTAAAAACAACTTTTTTAATCGAAATAATTAATAGTGATAAATCAATAATTTGAGTGGTTTTAAAGTATATTTAGAATATATTTTTACAATTTAATACAATGTTGGTCATTGGATGTAATTTCACATTTAAACTAGAACAAGTGTCAATCTTTTGATAGATATTGTTTCTTAAAAACACGCTATTTGTTTTAACAGCGGGATTTAATTTTAAAATTAAATAATGACACTTTTATGTTATGAATTTGGTAAAATATACTTCATTTTTGAATTCGGAATATAAAATATAGCTTGGGATGAAATTTTGGCATTGTTCTGAAAAACATCAATTTTTGATGAATAGTGAAACTACTAAGTGGTAGGTTAAAAAATGAATTTTGCATAAAACTTAATTTTACCGCTTCTGTGAATGGAATTTCGAAAATCTAAGAGACACGGTTAATATCAAGGACTAAAATGTGGTTCAATGAGATGAAAATAATTTTTTGGTGAATAGTAACTTTTTACTTTTTTTACCACGGTTAATAGTAAATAGGGTAACTAAGGGTAAATATGATATTAATATTACCCTAACACATGTCCTAATTCTATTGGACAAGTGTAATTCGACCAAAAACAAACTTAGGAATAAAATATGACCATTTAGGCCCACTTGGATTAGATTTGGACATTTATTATTAATTTATTTAAAGAAGGGTTAAAATAGTTAAAATCAAAGTTTAATAAGTAAATCATTTTTAATATGGGGTTATACATAAGATAAATTCGACTATAAATATTCATTATAAATCTAAAAAGATTTCCTACATGATGGTATTTTATTTGTAATTTTTAGACATCAAATAATATAATTTATTTATGACACAAAGATGATGCAGTAATTATCTTATTAATGAAATATTGACATAATTGATAATATAAATACCAAAATAAATGTAATTTAAGACTTTTTATGAATTCCACTACTTTTCTAGGTTACTATGATATATTATTGTTGATTTAATCAACTTGGTTCGAACATATAATTCTGTTATGACTTTCACAAAAATCATATATCAAATAGTGTCAAAATTGACACAAAAGAGTTTTTAAATCAAATATTATATTATTAATTGTTATTTTATTCCTAAAAATCTAAGGTTCTGCCAAATGACTTAGATAAGGATATATGTATTAATAATATATAATTTGGGGTTCGTTTGGCATGTTATAGTAAGTTTATTAACCATATAGTGAAAGAAAACAAAAAGACACGGTAAAAGTTAAATTATTTAACTTAGAGTTAAATCTAATTGATAAGGTTAAAATAAGAACCTAAACTTTTCTAAATCTTATTGGTTGATAGGATTTCGACCCATCCCCACTTTTGCTTCGAAATAAGACCCTTTGGAACCATTATAAACCGATTTTGACTTTAATATAAAATAATATTTTGAGATATTCCTAAGGTGCCCCTCTCCTCCCCTATAAAAGGACACCTCTTCCCCCTCCTCCTCACACCAATTTGAGCACTCAAGCTCGGCCAACCCCTGCCAATTTCTCCTCTCCACTTCCCTAGCAACATCCTAGAGGTTATGGTATTCCTCAAAGACCAATTTTAGTGCCCTAAGAGGAGGTCTCAAAGAGGCACTTCAAAGAAGAGGTAATTACCGTTACCAATTCTTTCATCATTATTTCTTCTTCCACTTCTTCTTCTTAGGTTGTTTCATTATGAAGTAATAACATCAGTATCACTCATATACTGATATGTTATTATAATTATGAAACAACCCTATTTCACCATCTATCCATCCTACGGAAAAAGAAATCACCGCGCGTGCGTACGTACGGAATACCGTCTACACGCCGTGGTGTAATCTATTTTCCACCACCACCTTACATGGATGGGTATAATGGTGTAAAGAATAACTATACATAGTTATTACAACATCATATTGATTCTGATATATTGTATAATCCACTCCAATTCAATTCAATATTTATAGAAATGATATCATCGCTCGTGCGTACGTACGGAATACCGTCTCCACGACGCGATGAGATTCATTCTCCATGTTAACCATTTAAGAATGATTATAATGTATATATAAGAAATAATAATGAAATATATGACATTATAAAGCTACTGGATTTATGTATATATATACATATGTATGTCATCTACTTACTTCCATTTCAAGATAATAAGGAATGGAAAACAGCGTTCATGCGTACGTACGGACTACCGTCTCAATGAACGGTGTTTTTCATTTTATTTATCTACCTATTATATATATATATATACTGGATATATATGATATATAAATCATATTTTATATTCTGGAAGTAAGTAAATCATGATATAAGTAATAATGATGTCAAGAACAACAAGTCAAAACACCTACGATAAATGAAACGATTTTACCCAAAACGCTTCTTTAACATGGAATTTACAAAAGAACGGGTAATATAATGTCATAAGTGAACCATATATGATATCATAACAATGAATATGATTCTGTAATAACTCAATAACATGATTTAAATCATTATACATGAGGTTCGGACACTTACAAAGCAAGTCAGACCTAAGGTAAGGGAAATATCACAATCTCATTTTTATCCGAGATTGTTTGTTCATAAGTATTTAACTGGGGTGTATTTTATCATCCACATCCATGTTTCATCAATATGTAATATTATTTCCATCCACCTACAATTGTTTAAATCCATTTTTACCCTTCGGTGAGTTTTTAGTAATATCTATGAAAGGAATCTTTTGTCATACGAGGTACTTTTTGACTTTTCCGACAAAAGTACGATGAATGTTTTTTTTAACTTATACGGCACGAACAAATTTCTACTGTTTTATAAAGCCTTAATTTCATGAAGCTTCCTCTAAAATATTTCATGACTATTTTCAATAAAATCTATTTCTTTTAAAATTTCATGATGTTTTGTGAAAAGAAATTGATTTTGAAGAAGAAATGATATTTTCCTCAAGAATTCAATTCAAGTGTTTTGTCAAAATTATTTTCCATCTAAGATAATAAAGGGTTCTGTTTCTATCCATATTTTTACATTGATTTGACTATGTTGTGATGGAATTATGTTTATGAATTCCTTTATCTTATATGAATTGATTTATGATGTCATGATGTTTCAAGAATCCCATTTTTGTTACATGTGTTATGCGATGATGTATGTTTTATGATTATGTGGCACACATAAGAAAGGATTCATTATAAGATGGGTGGGACCTATATCTCCCTCCAATGCATTGGGTAAAGATTTTATATCTCATGAGATAGACATGGCTGGAACTGAAGGTTATTTCGGTTCAGTGATACAGGACTGAAACGAGGAGTGAACTCGGTTCAGAAAGGGACTTTGTCCACTAAGATAGTCTTGGCAATGAGTCATGACTAACAAGAAATGATTTTCCATGATTATGTGTGCATGCCACAAAGTTTCAAGTTTTATGTTATGATTATGGGGATCTCATTTTCAATTCTATGAATTATCTCATGTTATGATATTATGAGCTCTTTTGCAGGTCAAGATTTCCAAAAGCTACGTTCTTATGTATATGATGTGATTGATATTTCTTTTGTTTACCCTTACTGAGCATTTGAGCTCACCCTTTTTTGTTTTTCTTTCCCCAGGATATAAAGAAAGGTTTTAGGTAAAAAAAGGGTAAGATCATTATGGGAGATATTGAAGATCTTTCACCACGTTTAGAAGATTACGTTCCGAGTTTCCAAAGACACTAAACTATTACGATCCTTGTGTGTGTGTTTCTGTTATGTACTAAGTATTCCGCAAAAGTAATGTAATGTCCATGTACGATAAGCTTCGGGTTATTATATACACAATATTGCATCCCAGCATGATCCAACCTAATGGGTTAAACAGTTATTCATTATCAGGAAAAATTACATTCTATTTTACTAGGGGTATAAGGAAATCATATTATGCTACCAAAATCAAGGGGATCAACATGGTGAGCATGTGAACTACTAGTTGAGTCTTTGTCAACTATAGCATGAGTGTAGACCCATTCAACTTAGAGAAGCTAAAAATAGAATGAACATTGAATACCATGTGTTTCATTGCCTCACATGGAAGAAGATTAACCGAAACCATCTCCCTTAATAAGTGGGGAATGGATGGAATATAAAAAACAAATTGGTCATTGACCAATAAATAGATTCAAATAAGAATCTATATTTCATATCAATGGGTAATACTGAATTCAACCAGTTCCATCATCTATGGTGTCCTCCCCAACACCAACATGTTATTGTCTTGTAAATTACATGATTTTTTTTAATTATATAGAGTTATTCAATGACCACACGTTTTGAAGACAATTGATTCAAAATACTGGTGACCCCGCATCAAATGTTTATACTTTTTTATAGGGACATTCAGTAAACATGAGAGGGAGTTCTCTATATTTTGAACTGGTGAATGGATTTGAAATATTAGGGAACTTTTGAACTCTAAATGATGAGACGCACCTAGAAATTAATTAACATTGGATAGAAATGGTCAGATGGAAAATTGAATTTTTTGGGACTTTCCAGAAAAAATAAAAAAAAAACATTAAAAAGTTATTTTATTTTTATTTCACATTGTGGAGTTGCGGACAATAGCTTTGCGGTGTAGCGAAAAGGTGAAAACGAGGTGTATTTAGGTATGGTCAATAGTGGCTCGGTTGATACAACAACAATGTTATCTTAATGGGTTATTAACTATGGATCATTTAATGGGAATCATTAATTGGTGAAAAGTTGCTACAAATTTTATTTCTTTTCATATTTCTACGTGTTGGGGTTTGGGAATTTAAAGTAATGGGGAATCTATGATGAACCACTGGAGAAATTAATATCCAAAGAAAAAAGAATAACGTAGGAGAGAACATTGGAGGATCAGATCCGGATGTTGGAAAGCGGGGACGAACGCTAATGAAATCGGGTCGATGACAATGTGAATTGCATCCTGCGTCATTAGCAAACCCAATGAATCCAGCTATGGGTTTATGTGTTCTATGTATTTGATGTTTTCTTCTTCATTTTTGAAAATTATCAATGCACTCTAATAAACTGACTATTGGGTTGATCTGTGAATCGACCGTTCTTGTGGGTTGATATAGTGTGGGGGTATCAATTTGGGTTTTACAGTTGTTGTATGGTTAATACTTTTTCCCATGATTAAACTCTAACACGGAGGGTGCATGCTGACACAAACAAGGTTCAGGCACTCTTCCATAGTTGTTTATTTCTTTTTCTTCACGTATGATTTCTTAAGATGATGGAAAAGGGATTATGAGTTTTACGTAGTGAATGTTAAGGCATAACATTTTTGTAGACGCAAGAAGATCAAGAAACGGACCACCAGAGTTACTCAAGTTGCTCGTCAAAGGTACGTCTCATGCATCGGTGGTGGCGAATAGCAGTGGCTGCGGGAAAAGGGTGGCAGTGCACCCATCGGTGGCCCGTGGTAGGGAGGAGGTACAACACCCGTTGGTGCGTCGTGGAGTAGCGGCATGCCCGGGCCACTCAAGAGACATGGCACACGCAGTTGATTGACCACGTGCAGGAGGTTGGACCGGCCAGGCTAGCCGGCCAAAAGGTTCCTCCATAGTCACTTGAATACGGCGTGGAGACCACCCCACATCGATCTTGGGGTGGGTGGGAGGCTGGATGCGGGTGACTGCCACATCTCTCCCTAGTGGATAGGACCCGCGGCTTAGCAGGCCAGACCCGCGCTATCAGGCCGGTACCGCCACTGGGTGGAACATGTATTATCGGGCCGAACCTGCAGGCCCAATGTGTCGGCTAGATCGGACCCATGGTGGACCCATTCCAGACCCCTGGACTGGGTCGGATCGGGTCATCTTTTTCTTACTGGGTCGGCCCGGGACCAGACCAAACGGTCTCCCATTTCACTAAAATGCACATATCTCTCAAACTGGGCATCTGATTGACACAACATCAGTTGCATTGGGACCCCCATGATAGGGAGGTACGTATGAGATAATATATGTCATTTTTGACTAAATTTTTTATATGGATGGGTTTGATCATACTGAAATCCAACTGAGCCCTTTTTATAAAAAACCCTATAACTTAGAGATTATATGACCGATCGATGCAGTGTATGTTGTGTTGGGACCCTTATGATGAGATAGTACATTGGGTCTAATATATGTGATAATTTATGGAGGTTAAGGTATGAATAATGGGTTGATAATAAGATCCTCTAGGTATCAAGTCTACTAAGTGCGGGAATCCAATGGTTTACTTTGATGTAAAGAAAGAATAGCATTGTTGAGTGGGTCAGCACCTAGAGATCATGAGTGGGTATGCACCTAGCGATCTTGTGTGGGACAGTTCCTAGCTATCTTGTGTGGGTCATCAACGAGAGATCATGTGTGGGTTATCCCAAGCGATTCTGTTTTGGCAAGCACCTAGCAATTCTCTATGGGTCAGCACCTAACGACCCTATGTTGATCAGCAATAGAGACTATCGATATAATAAAATGATCTAGCTTTATGACTAACCATTTGTACATCTTTAATTAAGTTATACCATCTGTGAGGTGCGTCTTTTTCTTTCTTCATTGTTTTTGAGATCTCTCTTGGTAGTATTACCTCGATGTTATTTTCTTTTGGGGTGTTTTCCTTCGTGGATTTCTAAGAGAACATTAGGGGTCTTGTGTTCCCTATTGAGTATTGTTTTACTCACCCCTGCATGGGGTTCACCTACAAATGTTGTGTCTGGTACATATGATTGACGTTTCGACAGAGGTGCTCTGGGGGACGAGACTGACGGATGCTACGACGGTGGACATGGTGGCATAGGAACAGGTGGGGGCCAGTAGAACTAGGTGGATATGACATACAATTAATCTTCATGTAGCATCACTACTATCACGATCCGTTGGGATTTTCTACAGATGGACATCAGAGTATCCTTTTGTTTTTTTAGTTCCTCTTTTGGTTTGTATTCTGGTCCACTGAAATTCTCATGTACATGAACTCATAATTATTTTAAAAGTATACCTTTTCCCCCTTTCGGTGTTATGGGATGTGGTTTGGTGTGTGTTTGTATACATTTAATGGACATTCATTCCCATTTTGGGATAATCCATTCATGTTCTAGCCAACATCCCATAGCCTAGGAATGGTGGGCTTGGGGTAATCACGATATGGGACCCAGGGGATGGGACGTGACAAAGTTGTATCAGAGGGAGGTCAATTCTCCTAGAAATACTAAGAGTCTATATTTTATATGGGGGAAATAGTGTTTAGTGTCTTTATTTTGGATTTAGGATCATGTAGTCTAGTTTTTTTGCAACATCTGATGTATCCATAAACATGTACCCTGAGTTCTTTTTTTAGATGCAGTACACGAAAATACCGGTTACATTTGTTTATAAATGTTTACCTCTAAATCACTATTGAGTCATCTCACTGGGTATAACTTATTAACTGTGGCTCATATGTTTCCTTATAAGATTCATGCACAAAGACTGCCAATCAAGATTCTAGTAAGAGATCAAGACAATGGTCCACCGAGGAATGAGGTGTTGGTGTAGGGACCACATACAGCGATAGAACCATCAGGTGGTGTGCCAACAGATCCACCACTCATATAGCAGTAGATGCTACCAGCCCCACCAGCGCACATTGCACACTGACTAGGTGTGTTTCACGAGTTATATAGATAGTAGCGTCCTATGTATCTAGGTGATATAGATCCATAGGATGTCGAGGATTGGCTGGAGGTAGTTACTCAGTTTTTTTACTAGTAGAGACACCAATGAACTAGGTGGTATTTCTAGCTGCTTTCCATTATCAAGGAGTGACAGGGTGGTGTTGGAACTCCACACACTAGACCCATGAGGAGGTGAGAATTTTTTTTAGTCAGACAACGAGAGCCTCTTCAGGGAGTAGTTCAACTGGAGACAATATTCTTAAAGTGAATTGAAGATTTATTAACCTATAGTAGGGTAGCCTAACTATGGTCCAGTACTGAACGAATTTTAGCAACTTATCTTGCTACCCACCAACATGGTACAAGACCCCTTATATAGGGCATAAACCTTTTAGTAGGGACTCCAATGGGATATTAGTGCATTTATTATTTCTCTTAGCATCCCGATGTAGGATGTAGTGGAAGAGAGAGACCTACTAGTGGAGAGATTCCTAGATGAGCTGGCACCGATGGTGACAGCCACCACCAGACGACAGGTGGATAGGTCACCTATAGTCAGCAGGGGAAAGATGATGCAGAGGCCCAAATGGTTCATACCTTTTAGAGGGTGACCCTAGGACATAGAGACAGAGGTGCAAAGCGTTATAGGTAGAGGATGTCATCATAGGGATAGAGTTGGTTTCTATTGTAGTGGATAGAGGTACGTGGCTTGTGACTATGTGACTCCCCGCAAGAATGACCATCATGAAGTCAATGGACCATTGATACAATGATATAGGTTCAAGTGAGGAGGTCTGCAGGGCATCGAATGTGGCAGTGTTGTAGGGTGAACAGCTGGTGTTGGGAGAAGATTTGATTTACTACCACCACCACCCCTAGAAGGTCCACCATGAGCTCTGGGAGTAGGTGGATAGAGGCTGAGCCAATATTTGGTGATGGATTCCTATAAAAACGGTGCTCCAAATATGAATATACATAAAATATATTTCTACTCCAATATAGAATTAGTTCTTATAGATATAAATGTCAGTCACAATTTACATTCAATAGATCTCTTTTGAATATCTGAGATTCTCATTGATCTGTAGGTATGATCGTTATGATTAGTGACTCCAACGTGAGGGTATTTGATTAATACACAATAGTTTTGGTAGTGTGATCTTCTTATAGGAGGTGAGGGATTCGACTGGGATATCCAAGTAGCTATGTCGAGGCCTTTTGATGACATCTTGGTTATTGACTGGTTATCCATAGTCCATACTCATATCGAATATTTTATGTGAGAGGTGTGGTGTTTCCATGAGTATGGGAAAAAGTATTCCTCTAGTGGGGAGAAGGGAACCTTTGCAGTATAGGATTAGCTTTCTTTGAGGAGGGTGTAGCGATCACTCACCAGTTGGATATCCACACCCATGGTATGGTGGATGAGGGGGGTCTCTGATTTCCTATAGTGGTGGATGAGTATGAGGATGTCATTCCAAAGACATCTTAGGACTACCACCTCGTATAGAGGTAGATTTGTGTATTTACATATACTAGGATATGGTACCGATATCCACATAAACAAATAATATGGATCCCTCATAGCATCGTGAGTTGAGGGTATATGTGGAGGACTTGGAAGAGAAGGTGTTCGTAAGGCCCAGCGTTTCACGATCATAAGCAGTAGTGTTTTTTTTTCAAGAATTCATATGGGAGTTTGAGGATGTGTGTGGACATATACCACTTCAACTAGGAAATCGTGACAAACGTGTGTCCACTATTGAGTGTTGACGACCTCTTTGAACAACTGAAGGTAGTGAAGTGGTTTTCGATGACAGACCTATGATCAGGCTTTCACCAGCTACAGTTAAAAGATGAGGATGTACCAATGACTTCCTTTAGATGATGGTATAACCCCAATGAGTTCAATGTGATTCCCTTCAGAGATACAAATTCCCCATCATTGTTCATGGGACCCATGAACATGATCTTCCAGCATTACATCAATTGTTTCATGGTCTTGTTCATTTATGACATCTTTGTGTACTCGACATTAGAGGTAGAGAACTCTATACACCTACAGATAGTCCTAGATTCACTATGAGAGCACCAAATTTATGGTAAGAACATCAAAATATAGTTCTGTATTCGAGAGGTCCACTTTTAGGGACACGACATCTCAGAGGCTGGAGTTGCAGGGGGTCATGTGAAGATAGAGGAAATTCTTTCTTTGAAGACACCCCAGAGCATTAATGAGGTGCAGAGCATCTTGGGATAGGCTGGTTACAATCGGAGGTTCGTACCTATCTTTCCCTGATTTTCAGTTACTTTTTCATACATGAATTTGAATGGAAACCCCTTCTTATGAATGGATAAATGTCATCAAACTTTCTAGGAGCTGAGATAGAGACTGACTAGTTCCTCCATATTTATACTACTAGAGGAGGGAATTTCGTATGAAGATTAATGTGACAAATTAGGGACCAGATTAGGTTGTGCCCTGATGAAGGATCAAGAAGTGATTTCCTAAGGCTCACACAAATTGAGGAAACATGAGCAGAAGTACGTAACCCATGTCTTGGAGTTAGCAACAGTGGTATTTGCCTTCAAAATGTGGCGGCACTATTTGACAGGTGAGCGGTTTACAGTTTACTCCGACCACAATACTCCAAGGTATATCTTCACACAGAAGGACATGAGCATAAGATAATAGTGATGGATATATTTTCTCAATTAAAATGCCTTTGAGATAGTCAATACCCTTGGGAAGGGGATTGTGGTGGAAGACACGCTCAATAGTAGGACTTGTTTGTAGCTGCTGAGTGAGGTGACCGAGCAGTTGGCCGCGATGTAGATATATATTGTAGATGATGGTGGAGATTGTTACCTGTAGTCTATAAACATCACTCCCCCACTCGTACAATTATTTAGAGAGTCACAACTTTTCAATGTTAAATGTGAGGCCCAACATGGTTAAATATCCTCAGAACATGCTACTGATGGATTTTCGATAGGTGGGGAGCACATCATTATTTTTAGAGGATGAAACATTATACTGGTGTCTTTGCAGGATGTGGTGTTATGGAGTTCCATAATTTAGCATTGATGGTACATCGTTGTGTTCTATATATGTACTAGGACCTTTGATGTCAGTACTGGTGTCCATGGATGAAGAACATGATTGTATAGTTTTTTTCTCGATGCCTCACATGTCAGTAAGTGAAGGTGGATAATCAGGTCCCGGAATACTTGAAACAACCACTTGAGGTACCAGATTGGAAGTGGGATGATATCTCCAAGGGCATCATGATGGGTATATGAAGTACATCCATGTTCTATGAATATATTAGGGTAATCGTCGACCAACACACCATGTCATCTCACTTACTTCCCATTAATGAGAGGGAATCAGTAGAGGGATTGGGATACCTCTACATCCAATATTTAGTGAAGCTTCACAAGGTTCCTTCAAAAATAAACTCATAATGTGATGAATGATTTACATCCAAGTCATAAAACGGGTTGTAGGAGGCATTTGGGACATAGTTGTTCTTGAGCATATCATTTCTCCCCCATACGGATGATCACACAGAGCGGACCATACAGACCATGGTGGAAATTAGTCATGCTTGTGTCCTGGATTTTGGTCACAGTTGAGAGGACCACCTAACACTCGTGGAGTTTTCATAATAAAATAGCCATCACATTACAATATCTATGGAACAGTTTGAGGCCTTGTTTGGGTGGCCTTGCAGATCACCCCTATGCTGGACAAACCTTGGGGATTCAGCACTCATGGGTCTAGAGTTGGAACGAGCTACCACTAAGAAGGTGAATATTATCTAGGAGTGGACGAGGACTGCACAGAGTAGATATATGACTTATGTCGTCTGGAGATAGAGACCCTTGGAGTTTGAGAAGGGTTATTAGGTGTTCTTTCGGGTCACAACCTGGATAGGATTGAAAATAATTTACTATGGTGGCAAGCTATCTATAAGGTTCACCAGACCTTTTCAAATCCCGATTAGAGTCGGTGTGGTGGAGTACCATCTAGACCTTCCCCCATATATTCAACAGGTGTATTTAGTTTTTTACGTGTCGTGGCTCATGAGGTATGTGCCTGATTAATCACACGTCATTGATTTGGGTGATTTAGACATTGATGATGGGGTGACATTTGCAGATTTCCTGATAGAGATTTAGGATCAATAGGAGTATGTCCTACATGGATGGTTGATCCCTCTTGTGAATATTTGGTGTCCATATGGAAATATATAGGAGATCTCATTGGAGGTGGAGGCTCAGATTCATTCTCAATATCCCCACTTGTTTGATTGGCATTTGTTTTGTATTTTGGGGATGTAATTTCTAAGGTGGGGAGAATGTAATGTCTTGGAAATTTTGTGTAAATTTTATTTAAATTATATGTAATTATTATGATACCACATGTTTCAAAGAAATGTGATTCTGAGGCCCGGTGAGCCCACATTGGAATTTTAAACTTTTTTAAAGGAACTTTTATTAAATGTGCGAGTGAGTTTTTCTATCATTTGAACCAGTTCTAGGATTTGAAATCTGAGGGATCCATTAAAATTGGAATGCATGGATTACCCTTGAAAAGAATTACTATTGACCAGAAAGGGTCGGACACAAATTTTAATCATTTGGGACTTTCTGGGAAAAATAAAAAATAACATTAAAATGTTTTTTTATTTTCTTTCACACCATGGACTGGAAGACGAAAATTTTGTTGTGAAAAAACAAGGCAGTGACGAGTCACATTAAGGGATGTTTAATAATATCTTTTTTGAAACTGTGATGATGTTATCATAATGATTCAGTAAATGTAGCTCATTTAATGAGCATTATTAATGGGCGCAATGTCGCTAAGCCTTTTATTTATTTTAAAATTCCAACATGTTGGAGAATGGGAATAAGAAAACTTAGGGAATCTCTGAAGAAATTCCATTGAAATATCTATCCAACGAATAATGATGAACTATGTGATGAACATTATAGAATTATATTTGGATGTTGGAAAGTGGAAAATAATGCCAATGATCATGGGTCGACGATGACACAAATGATATCATTTGTCATCAGTGAACCCAGAAAATCTAGGTAGTGGATTATGTGTTCTATATAATTGATGATTTCTTCTTAATTCTTGAAATTAATGGAAAACATGAATCAACTGACTAATGGGTTGATCCACTAATCTCTCATTTTTTAGTGTGCATATTATGGGGGGTTTGAATTGGGCTTTTTCTCTTGTTATGGGGTTAATACTTTTCCCATGAAAAAACTCTAACTTGGAAGGCTGAGGCAGACAAAAACAAGTCCCAAATCCTCCTCTGTAGTTATTTATTGTGTTTTATTCATGTTTGACTTCTCAAGATGAAAAAAAATTAATTTTACGCCTCCCCGGTGAAGGTGAAGGCCTAACATCTCTATAGATGCAAGCAGACCGAGAAACAAACCACTGGAGTGACTTGGGTGGCCCGCCAACAGTACTGCTGGTGGCCAAGGGCGGAGCGCGGAAGTGCTATATTCGGCATTCCATGGTATTAGGAAGCCATGGACGGATGACTGCGACGACGTGGAGGCATAGAGCCCATCAGATAGGAGGTGTAGTGGCGCATGCAGGAGCGGCCCGCCCGGGCTACATGGGCAAGCTGGCGAACACGGTCTATCCGGCTGGGATGGATCCGCACCACATGTTGGTCCCACCACCAGGTCTGACCCATCCTACGAGGCATGACCCATGCCATAGCCATGTCGGACCACCACACCAGGTTGGGTCGGGTCTGTCAAATCTGGTAGGACCGGGCCCAGACCGAACTGGCACCCATTTCACTAAAACTCTCATATCTCTCAAACTGTCCTCTGATTGTCACACCGCCAGTGGCGTTGGGACCCCCGTACCACAAGGGGGGACCCTATGAGATACTGTATATGAGTTTTGGATGAAATTAGTGTATGGTTGAGTTGGATCAGACTCAAATCCAACCAGGCCCTTTTTTATAAAAATGCCCATAACTTACAGATTTTGCATCCGTTAGACATGTTTTTTGTTGCATTAGAACTTGTACGATGAGGAAATACCTTGGTGTTAATATATGGGGGAATTCGTGGAAGATTAGGTATGAATGATGGATTTATGAATGGAACCTCTAGGAATCAAGTGTGCTATGTGCGGGAATCCAGTGGCTTGTCGTGACATGACGAAATAATAGAAATCATGAGTGGGTCAGCACCTAGAATCCTGAGTGGGTCAGCACCAAGAGATCTTGTGTGGGTCAGCTCCTAGAGATCATATGTGTGATATCCCCTAGAGATCATGTGTGGGTCAGCACCTTGTGATACTATGTGGGTCCGCACCTATAGGGCCTTTCTAGGTCAGAACATAGTGACCCTATGTGGATCAGCAGGAGAGACTCTTGACAGAAAAAGATGATCTAGCTTTACGACTAATCATCATTACTTATGTACTTAAGTTATACATAGTGTGAGATGAGTATTTTACATTGTTCTATCTATTTAAAATATTTCTTAGTGGTATTACCTCTTTAGTATTTTCTTCTATGGTGTTTTCCTTTGTGTATTACTACGAGACATTTGGGGGTCTCAGGATTCCTACTGATTATTTTTATACTAACCTCTGCATTGGCTTCAACCACACGTGTTTTATTTTGTGATAACAATCGACATTTCAAAATAGGTGCTTAGGGGGACATTACTAAAGGATTATATGATGATATAATTGTTAGCCTAGGACCAGATGTTGCACAGTAGGACCGAGCAGACATGACATACTACTTCGGCTTCCAGTAGCTTCACTACTCTCCAGAATAGGTGGGATTTTCTGCGGATGGCCATCAATGTTTTCTTTTTTACGTTTCTTATTTTAGTTCCTTATTTATTTTTTATTCCGGCTCACTTACATTCACTTGTACTTCCACTCATCCTTGATTAAATGGTATCACTATTTCCCCCTTTCAGTTTGTTGCCATGTGGTTGAGCATGTTTGTTTACAAGTTTAAAGGTAATGCCATCCCTTTTGGGATATACCTTTCTGGTGCTGGTCACCAGCACTTGGATTCTTGAAGGTGCATTTGGGGTAGTCACGAAATGGGCCCCGAGGGAAGAGTCGTGACACACATGCATAAACCAAAGCATCTCGCCACTCCGGGAATCAACTACTATGGAAAAAACTGGGCATCCCTTCCCCTCCTACCACAACAACCCTTAATTCTTAACCATACCCGGATCACAACACATCTAACCCTACACACCCCACATACCACAACATCCCTCTATGATTAGCCAGCCAAACCTCACAAAACATCACATGAAGAAAGAAATAAATAAGAAATTGGGATCTTGGCCATAAAAAAAGTCATCTAGTCCTTACACTCAATGATATCTCATGGATCCAAAGAACAAGTCATATGACCTTTACAAGAAAGCAACCAACTCATGTACTAAAAATGAATTATTATTAATCACACATTTGGTTATTATTCCATATTGAATTATCCAATTATTATTCACATTTTATAAGTATGAGAAACCCAATCAACAAGCTATCAAAAGTTATCTAAAATAAAATATATAATTTATTTTATATCCCTATAATTATTTTATAAGTAATAATCATCATGCTTCTGATTCATCAAAAAATTAATCAACCATTCACACTTGAACAATTTTTATTATCATCAAATTAAAACATCGCTTAGATTCATTAAATATTCCTCTTTAACTTTAATCCAATTAATTATAATTTACTTATTTCATTATGTTATTTAACAATTTTTAGAAGGAAAAAATTTATAATCCTCCAAAGAATTGATATAACTATATCTAGGAAATCAAGAGGAAAATTTTTGTCACAGAAAAAAGTAGAAACATCCCTATGTGATTGATATCAATTAATTAATTGGGTTCAAATAATAATTAGGTCAATTTCATTGTTATCCAATTATAATATAGTGTTACCTATAAAATATCATGTATATAAATAGAGAAGCAATGAATATCCTACCAGAAATGGTCATTGATTTTCATCACATTGGAATGGACCACACAGAGGATCCTGATAACCTCACCTACAACATCTACATCCACTTGAGGATGTTGCGGAACAACTGAACTAAGCAACAACTATGAAAAATCCATTATAAACATATATATCATGATCTATAACTTGGAAATGGGAAATGGTAGGAAATGAATATAAGAAACCACAAGAAATGAGGTCAAACATACCTTATAATGAAGATGGTTCGCTATAGATAGAAGGACGGTATATATGAATCTATCCTTGATGAACGAATCCAAAAAATATTTAAGAGATGGTCATTGGGTTTCTTGGAGTCGATAGAGCTACTACATCCATAGGGATTGACAAACCGAGTCGGTGTAATTTTTTTCAAACATTCATCATTGGGTAATTTCATGAAGTGTTATCCCCTTTCACATCATGTAATCCTATGATATTGGTTTTTTTTAAAAAGGAACCACCTCTTCAATTTTTTCTTCAAACCACATCCAATATGTCTATGTGAAACCCACATTCACATCATTTAAATCTCCAAGACATGACATCCTTCCTTGCTTTTAGTTTCTAGAAACCGAACTAGTCCATCATTCCTTTGAGCCTCCTTTCATCAATTCAAGCCATAGAAACATTAAAAGGGTAAAACCATATGTATTTCAGCCCTTTGAACCTTCCATGAAAGGGATGATGGATATTGAATAAAATCATTATTCATAAATACGATTATATGAAATAATTTCAGAAATGGTTTAATTTATTTCAATAAGAGGATATAATAAAAGTGGTGGATATATGATATTCCATTAGTAAAATAAAATTATAATATGAACATGATTATGGTATTATTATTACATTATATGTGAAATATATAAGGATAAGTTTGAATAATAAATTATAGTTCAAGTGGTTTTTATTTTGAAAATTACCTTATCAATATCACATCATTGGAGGACCCATTGTGGACCATGAATTTGTTATTATGGTGACACCAAAAACACTTTGATATATGGAGAGTGATGTTTATAATGTCTGATATATTTTTGAGGAGCATCAAGGCATACGAGTCAATATGGGGTGGAGAGGTGTGGATTTATACTTGAGGAGAGGTGGGTTTATGTTATTAAATAATAACTATTTTAGGTTTAAATCCAACCACATTGATGTAGAATTAATTTCCATGATTACTCTGATAAATAATATTTTAAATACCAGTTATGTATAATATATATCTAAAAAAATTATATTTTAGTTTTATGTATTTTATATCTTCATATTTAAATTTAACATGTTTCATTATTTTAAATACACTGCTATAAATAATTTTTTTTACCACTGCAATTTTTTTATTAAAATAAATGACCATAAAAAATAATATGGATCTTATGATTCCAAATATGAAATCAATTTTACTAAATTCAATTCATATAATTGGAAAATTATATTTAAAATTAATCCCACAGAAACAATGGGATATTAATTTTTTTAAGTGAAGATGTTTGAAAGCATGAAATGTGATTATATCTAATTTCAAAGTAAAGTTGATTATAATGACGTAAATTGAATTTATTGATTTATTATTGAAATAAATATACACTGAAAAAATAAAAATATAATTTAACTTTATAAATTATTTATATGAAAGGTTATATTTTAATTAATATGAAATATTTTTCACTTTATATTATTAAATGAAACTTATCAAAAAAATACCAAAATACAACCTAAAGAAATTTTAATTTTCAAATTTTATAAATTGAAAAAAAATTAGAAAAAAGTAAATGTTTCAAAAATAATTTCTAAAATAGGTTCACTATTGAAGGGAGATAAAATTTCCATTTAGAAAAAATTTATCTATTATTATTAAAATTAGATTTATTCAAAAATTATGTTTATCAATCATATTCGATTAGTATAAAAACATTTGATTGAATATATAAAATATATATTTCATTAATATCTTCCAAAAATAGTTAATAATTTAATATATTAAAATATAATTCAATTGTGTGAATGAAAATATTTTATTATAAAAACACCTCCTTTATGTTCAACTGATATTCATTTTTATTTATAAATAATTTGGAACTAATGAGTTTATTTTATAAAAATATATAATGTCTATTTTCAAAATTTATTCAAAAATATTCCTTCCTTCCATTCCAACAGATAGGCAATAACTATCATAAGTAAATGATATTGAATCTTTTTTTTAAATCAGTGTTATATAAGTTATCACACCTAATGATCTTTTAAAATATTTGGGTGTTGCATGCAGATTCATTAACCCTTTCTCCTAGTTATTTAGATGTTTCTAAGACTATATCCAATCATGATAGATGTGTTGGTGTAATATCCACTAATTTTCATTCTAAAAAGTAGTCATTATTATTTCCATCTATTGGAAAACCAATTCGAATGGGGACAAATTTTACACTAACTATATTTGTGTTACTACAGGTGCATAGATATGTGATAATAAATAGTATTATTTCATAAATGTTTATTTAAAAATATATATTTCAAAAAAAGTGGGCACTAATTGTTCAATCATGAAATAAGTATGAAATAACAAAAATTTTCAATAAGGAAAGAACTGAATGTTTAACACATCATGTATGTATAAACTCATATTTATATTATTTACATGTAGTTTTTTATATGTGAAAATTTACACCTTATATATTATTTTATAGATAAATAATGATGATAATTGAACTGAAATATCAACAAAAATTATGTTTTTTGTTTGATGAATTATATGTAAGGGTAAATGATTTGATTTGTACAATATTCATGGATTCATGTTTCGTACAATTTATCAGGAAGAAGGCATGAACAGTAAAAAAAATATATATTTACACTTTCAGAGGTATGATACTTTAAAAATATAATTTAATTAATTTAATTAAACAATTCTTATCAATTTTTAGTTTTATTTTTCAAATTCTAGTGGGTCAAAATTTATTAGGGTATAAGGGAAGATGCATTAATTTTTACTAATATTAAATTCTATCACATTCTCCATACCAGTGGTAATAATATTAGTGATCCATTAATATTAGTTTCACATTTCAATATGGTAAATTATTTGGATGATGAAATAAAAAAAGGTAGGAGTGTTTTTGTAATCTTATATATGATATACTTTTATTATATTGGGAATGAAGATCAATTAGTACTTTGAGATAGTGAACCTAATTGTAACACCCCAGTTAAATAGAGTATTAAATTTTCATATTTATCCATATTTTTGAATAAAATATTAATATTACATTAAAGGGAATTCTATGCTCGAGGGTGTACCCAATACGCAACAACGAGTTTCTTTGAAATCTTACGTTGCTCTCTAATAATAAAATAATAATATTTTAAAAGGTAGTTAATGCCTAGACGTTGTAATGGCGGGAATGAATGGAAATAACTACAAAATGATTATATATTTTTTTCAAATATTTTTACGTTTATCCAATAAATGTTGGAGGCTTAAAATGAAAATGAATCCAATTTTAAGCATAAATCATCTAATATTCTTTAAAAGGTCGATTAACCGCCTTTTGATGGAGAACCCTTTTTAAATATACTTTTGAAAATTTTATATATTGTATTTGACAAAATAAAATCCTTCTTTAGAATCTGGACATCAATATTTACTTTGTGTAAAATTTTGTTATTTTTCCGATAAAGATCATTTTTATTGAAAATGTTACATTTTAATTCAAAACCTCCTTTTAATCTTATTTATTTATATGGATAGATTATATTTTTAATTTAGATTAAAGTGTATTTAGAATATATTTTTACCATTTAATCTAATGGTGGTCATTGTAATTAATTTCACTTTGAAATTGGACTAAAACTAGGGTCAATCTTTTAATAGATATTGTTTCTTGAAAACACGCTATTTGTTTTGACTGCGGGAATTAATTATTAAAATAATTTATTCATAATATATGTTTCTAATCTTGTAAAATAGACATCATTTTTGAATTTGTAATATCATATATATCTTAGGGTGATGTTTTGGTATTTTTCTGAAAAACGTCAATTTTTGATGAATAGTGAAACCACTAAGTGGTAGTATAAAAAATGATTTTTCATTAAAATGAAACTTTAACACTTCTGTGATTTGAATTTCAAAAATCCGACATACATGGTTATCATTAGGATGTAAAATGTTGTCCAATGGGATTAAAATAATTTTTTGGTGAATAGTAACTTTTATGTTTTTAATCGCGATTAGAGGTAATTAGTGTAATTTAATGTAAAAATAATGTTTTAATAATATGAAATGACCTAGACACATGTACTAACCTCATTGGATGTGTCATGTCCGACCAATATAATCCATGTTTCAACATGGGGACCCCATGGAGCCACTTTGGTTGGAAAATGACATAAATAACTTTTTTTTAAAGTTAAAATAAAAATGTTACAATAATGAGTTGTTTTACTAAAACAATTTTTAAATGGGGTTATACAAGTAATATTTTTTACTATAAATAATCAATAAGAAGATAAAAATATTTCCTACATCATGATATTTTTTTTATAATTTTTAGACATTAAATAAATTAAATTATTTAGACATCATGATGATGCAGCGATTACCTCATTAATAAACGATTTAAATAAAATGAAATGATAATGTTAAAACAATAACTTACACTTGTCAAAGACCTATTAGATGAGTATATTTAGAACTATTACCTACATATCCTCTAAATACATCAATGTGGGACCTTGAAAATCCTAAACTCATTTGAAAATAAAAGAACATTTTGTAACTTTCCAAGAGAGCTCCTCCTCTACTCTTATAAAAGGCCCCAAACTCTACCACCTTACCCACACCTCTCAAGCCTTTGGATCGTCCAAACCCTGATAATTGTGTCTCTCCACATCCCTCTATTACTCCTAGAATCCTCACTTTTGTCATAAGTCTTCCCATGGAAGCCTTTGATCTCAAATCAAAGAGAGATACCCGATTTTAAGGTTATGTCTTCACTTGTGTTCTTTTGTTTTATTTTGCTTCTCCATCCCCGTAAACTCTTTTTATTCATTTCTTTTGTAACAACTGAAGTATCCTACATATAGTAGAATGTTTTTATAAGAATTATTCGAGCTATACTTACACACACCAACATCTAATTGTTAAAGAACATACAATTTCTGTGGATGGTGAATTTCTGCCTCACGAAACGATGATTGTTCAATATTCTTTTAACAACCTCAACGGTGGCAATTAAGATGTAAATATATTTATATATGATATATAATATGTTTATGTTTTACTGAATCTTTTTTATATTTCATTTATATAATACCTTTATGGTTTCCATTATGGTTAAACGCGATATCTTCATTTTAGGATGTGCGGACTACCGCCCCCTCAAAGTGATTTGATTCGTTAATACCATATGTGGTACGTATAAATGATAGATTTAATTATATTATATACTATAACATACTGTAATTATAATAATATTATGTATCATTATGTTATAATTATATTAAATAAGAAATAGAAATGGAAGTAGCGTTCATGCATACGTACGACTTACCATCTCCATAAACAGTGCATTTCATTTCTTACCCCTAAATGTTATATAATATTATAAATGCATGTATATAATGGATATATATGATATATATTATATCTACATAATTAATATAATTCTGGATATAATATATATTTTACGACATGAACAACTTGTAATTATAAAGAGTTTATTTTTGACTGAAGTAGCAATGATCTACAAAACGACCATTATTAACTTAAATATTTACATAGTGTTCGTAGCATGGTAGTAAGTGATATAAAAGGAATAATGAACATGAAAAAGGTTCTTAATCAAGTATAAATTAACTCATGTTTATTATTCAGGAGGTTAAAGAACGATCGAGTCAATTCGGACCCGCGGTAAGGGATCCTACCCCTCTTTCATATTAAGTACTCTCTTTTATGTCATTCCTTTTAAGCTCATATTTCTTATGATTGGGATGTTCTTTTATATTAAACTTACTTTACATTTTTTGTTCATATGATGAGAGACCCTATTTTAACTCATCAATCCATTTTGGATGTTTTAATTGTCACCGTTAGGCAGCCTAAATTTTGTAAGGGGCTTTTTATCTCACTTTGTGTTTTCGTGAGATTCATGCTACATTTGACAATATTTCCTTTTGAGAGGTGTATGTACTGTCCAATATTCTACTCTTTCTGTAACATAATTTCGTTTATGAGTATTTACATCAATGTTGTATAGACCTTCTTTCATGGGATGTATGTTTCGAATGTTACCCAAATCCGTAAGGGAACCATTCACCCTCCTCTTTTTAAAAGACTTCTTTTGTTATGTCTTTTAATTTTCATCTTATTATTTGGGGATATGTACTTATATATCCTTATTGCCGTAAATTGTATGTCCAAGTGATGATATACCCTTTATCTCTCTCATCAAATCTTTTTCTAAAATTTGATGTGACGCCGTTAGGCTGTCAAGGGAACTTTTTAACCCAATTTCGATTTCTTTGGGTTCAACATGTAGTTATTGAATATGTCATCCTTTGAATATGTGTTAATGACCTTTGATTATTCTACACTTAATATCCACTTATATTGGGTGTATTTATATTTGTCTCACATAATTATGAGATTGATTTATCCTTAATTTAAGGATACCATCTTTATAATGGATTTCATCTCAATTTACATTTCCATTGAGACTTCATTGTTGTTATGCACCAATTCACTCTTATATGGTGTATATACTATACTTTGGAATATTATATCATGAATCCCTTTATTCTCATGATATTATAATGTTTTGATTAAATGTTATTTCTCAATTATTGTATTCAAGTGTCTCTCATTTTGTTAAAAACCCTTTAACTTAAATATCATTTTAAATGTTTTAATTATTTATTATTATAAATATTTCTCATTAATATCCATGTTCTCAAAATGGTTTTAAGTATTTATTTATATGGATATTAATGGATTAAAATGTTAAAAGCATCAATGTGGTATAGAAAAATTTGATTTAAAAATCTCTTTATTAAATGTTTTAAATGGTTTTGTAAATGGTTTTTAGAATGGATTCATTATTTCAATATCTAAAAATGTTATATTGTTATTGCAATGTGGGAATGTTATCATTCCTTTATAGTTAAGTTATGTGGTATTATTATGTTATGGTTCTTGGGAATTGTTATGATGACGGGTGGTTCCGTGATAAACTAAGGGCGGGTGAGCCCGATATAGCTCTCCAATGCATTGGGTAACGCGAAAGAGTTAAACATTAAGGTTTTTCGAATAGATTTAGGTAATTACTGTGATGGGTATTCCAAACGTAACCAAGAGGGTTACTCCCTATGTAAGAATGTTATGAATGCATCATGTTACCTTTATGTCTTATGATTTCTATGATTTATTCATGATTTTTTGAGGTATGTTAAAGTGATTATGTATTATGGGTAAAGTATGATTTCATTCTTATGTATATATGTACTCATGTTTCCTTTCCATACTTTTTATAACCCTTACTGGGCTTCTTATGCTAATCCCAAGTTTTTTAAAATGTTTTTCACAGGTCAAGGGAATGGTACATGATATGATTATAGTGTCAAGGAAGTGTCAAGAAAGAATCCATGTTTTATTTTAAATATGATTCCATTAATGAGAAAAATGAATACTATCTTTTATGTAACCACATTGTTTAAATGTGGAATTTCCTGCAAGTTTTATGATCTAATTATCTAGAAATCTAAACCTGAAAATATCCTCAATGTGTAATCTTGTAATAACTCAAGATTAAGTAAGGTTTAAGGCTGGGGCCTTATGCTAATTATTAATAAAACATTGAACTTTTTTTCCTTGACAATCATAAGGAAATAGAACCTCAGACATTTTATGAAAATGATTTACCCATCATAACGGTGGTAGATAACAATGATAAAATTATGGTGACTATAATTTAATGTATAAATTGATAATGATACTATGTTACAAAGTCTCATTTAGAAGTGTTTCATAAATATATAAATTTCTCAATTATTTACATTTTTGTAAAAAACTATTAATTATGATTTTTTAATACATCATAATATTATGAAACATTTTCATTATAGAAATAATAATAATATTATTATGTTGAGATCAGATCTGATCAATATTGTGGAGTACATCCCCACTAATGTTAGCTTCATTGGATCCCTATGATTATACTAAACTAGAGACTTCTAGCGATCTAGATGTTTTCCTAGATATTGTTGGTAACCCACTATTTGGTGCATCTCTAGTAATACTACAGTTGGTTACCCCTATATATGGGCTATATTGGTAGGTTACCATTAATGGTTTGTATGTCATTATATAAAAAACTATATACATTTTTAAATATTAATGTATTTTTTAAATAGATAATGATAAAAATGAGAGAGATATAAATATGAACATTGATAATGAATGGGAATGGAAAAAATGTAGAATTATCATTCCATTTGTGGAGTTTGGGAATCCGGTAAATGTTTTTTTGGAATATATGGATGTATTCTGAAGCATCTGGTTTTCAAAATGGAGAGACTTACCATAAATTATTAATATTACAGGCCAATTCCCACAATGTGTAAAAATGATGTCTTTGATAACTATATAAAGGTAATATTAATTTAATATTCATTTATAAATAATGTAAAATAAAATAGTAATTTTATTAATGTACTTATAATGTTCTATGTTTGTATTTGTATATTTTTTTCATTTCTATGTCCATGACTCTATTTTACACCCATGGACTTTGAGAAAGTTGTGCATTATATTGAGTAAATTTAAATGGATATTATGGATTGAGTTTAATGAAACATCAGTGAGCTTATGAAAAATGTATTAGAAGGTTTTTTAATTCATTTCTCAAGATTAGAGGAAGATGTATGTCAATATTAATATATATATATATATATCATTAAGCAATTATATATTTTTAAATATTTTAATAAGATAATAAAAATAAAATTATAATTTTTGTTAATATTGATATTTTGTAGTTATTAATTAAAAATAAATCAATGAACTAACAAAATTAATTTATTCCTCATAGCCATTGTTCTCAGTGATTATTGTTAAAAAGAACTATATTAGTTCTATTTTATCCATTATTATTTATATTATTTTATTATAAGTCATGAGTTTTTCAAACATGTATATATTTTTTTCTAATGGTTAGTGAATTAAGTCACTATGTTGACCAGATTGATATGTGGCATATTGTTCATTAGAAACATGATGATAGTTTTGAGAAATAACCTATATGAGATGCTGGAGTAAGTATTTTTCATTACAATTTAATGTTATTTCATTATTATTAAAACATAATAATGAAATTTAAATTATAAAAAAATGGAAGCCTTAAATGCAATTAAATGGGGCATACATGTTGGATAAAAACATTCCAATTAATTATATTGGCATATTTTTATCCATACAATCATCCCCAATAACATAAGATTAAGGCCTGTTTGTTGTCATAATTTATTTTCAATTATTATATTTTTATATTAATAAAATAAAATTATATAGTAATGAAAATTTTATTAATTAGATAATATAATGAAACTAAAATTATTTGAAAAATTATTTTAAATAGTGTTGTATCAATAGGGTAAAATTCAATAATCCTCAGATGTGAACCATTGATAATAATCATCTGTATCCCATAATGAAGTAGTTGTAATTGTTTTTGGGAAGGAAATCACAAGATTGTTTATGGGGTGGATTCTTGGTGTAATCCATCATATAACATTGATAGTTAATCATCATCCTTTACACCTACACCCATTAGGGACTAGAGATGTGTCGTTGGTTGGTATAAACAAAGATAAATTTCAAGGTTGAAATAAAAAATGAATGAACATGACTCTTTTCAGAAAAAAGTGAATCAATTAATGTCAGAACAAAAAAGAAATTTACATAGTTTCTAGATTTCATAAGCTGATGGACATGAACATTAATATAATTTTTAGCCTTATATATCTCATCCCACCAAGGTAAATTCTATATATGAAATATCATTCAAACATTTGAAAATAACATATATAGATTCTGTTAATAAAACTTAAATGAAACAATGTTATTGAAAACATGAATTTTGAATCATTCCAACCACAGCATAGGTCATAATTATGTGTCGTAAATTCTTATAAGTCAACAAATAATTATTTATATTTGTCTTAATAATTAAGATCACTCTGATCCCATTTCCTTGGGATTCTTGTAAACATGTTTTTAATGATTAATACAAAAAAACATATGTATAAAGGTTAAAACGATATTAGAAAACCATCATTTTGTTTTGAAATTCAAGGGAAAACCCATTGATTTTTTTGACATGTATACATAGAAAAAATGTCTATCTGATGTGAGGTGTGCTTAGAGTGAATCAATAAATAGTTTTAAAAGGTACTAAAGTATTTAAAAACAATTTTAAAGATTTAAAAACAAAGAAAACAATGTTTTTTGGCCGTAATATCATTGTAAAATTTCCATATATAGATTTGGGAAATTTTGTAATCAATGACACATCAATACAAGGTACGATTTTCAAGGGATGTTTGTAAATAAATTTTTTATGTTTTTAAACACTAAAATGTGAATTTAGTAGTGAAAACCATATTAAATAGACCGATATTGATTTTAAATCGTGTAAAATGAACCATTTAATTATTTATGATGTGTACACAGAGAGAACACATTCACATAACATGAGGGTTTCCTGAATGACTCAATAAATATTATTAAAAGAGACCAATGTCTACAAAAACTTGTATCATGGGGTTAAAACCAAGAAAATTAAATCATATGGATATGAAATCACATAAAAATATATGTAGATTTAATTTTCAGATATAAGAACTGTCAACAAACAATTTTTACTACTGATTTTCTCAAGATTATGGTAATCATTTTTTTAGTGTTTTATAACACCTCAACAAGAATGTTATGATAATAACCATATAAAATTACCTTATATGGATGTGATATCATGGTATAACTGAAAATTGATTGTTTTTTATGTTTACTCATAGACAACACATCTTTCTGACATGCGGGGTGCATAAAATGACTCAATGATCTATTTTAAAAGATACCAATTTATTTTAAATTTTGTATAAGGGGTTAAAACCAAGAATGAATAATCATATGGCTATTAAATCAATATAAAATTACTCTATATTTATTTTTTATATATTAGAACTAATAATAAATGTACCTAAGTTACATCTTTCCTAAGAAGCCTGTAAATATGCTTTTATTGTTTTAAAACACTAAAACATGCATATAACTATAAAAACCATAGAAAAGGACCTCATATTAATGTCAAATAATAGAAAAACACCATTGAATTATTTTAAACATGTATTTATATAAAATACATTAACATGACATATGGTGTGCTCAGAATGACTTAATAAACTAGTAGAAAAAATTTCAAAGTCTTTAAAAATGTGTGTTAGAGGGTCAAACCTAGAAAAAGACATTGGATTTTTGTGAGAACATAGAAAATAGAGAATTTTTTTTGAAATATTTGAAATAGACTGTATATTATCTCATGTAATATTTTACGTCGGACTCTCATAAATATATATATAGTGTATTCAAATAATAACACATTTGTGTTATGGTCAAAACTAGAGGAATGATTTATATTGTTATAAAACCACGGTAAAAACACAATTGATTTATTTTTTAACAATTTTTCATATAAAACATGTCAATATGACTTGTGTTGTGATCATAATGACTGCATAAATAGTTTTAAAAGATATCAAAGTCATTAAAAACATATGTCAGTGGGTAAAAACCAAGAAAGAGACATCATATGGATTGTAAATAATAGTAAAATAACCATAGATTTATTTTTAAAATGTAGGAACAACGTCACATAAATCAGAGTAATGGTTTTCCTAGGATTCTTGTAAATATTTTTTTTTGTGTTTTAAAATATTAGAACTTACATATAATGGTAAAACCCAAAAAAAACCCAAAAATTGAAATGAAATCAATGGAAAACCACTACATAGTTATTTTTGATGTGTATTTATAAAAACAATTCCCATTTTACTTTTTATGTGCTTAGAATAACTAAATTAATAGTTTTAAAAAATATAACAATGAGTTTAAAACATGTTTCATGGGATCTAAACCATGAAACATGTGTCAAATGGCTAGGAAATCATTGGAAAAAAATAATATAGATTGATTTTTGAAATGTACGAACTAATGACATATCGTTCTGAGTTAATATATTCTTTGGATGAACATAGACATGTATTTTTTGTTTTAAAACAATAAAATGTGTCTGTAACTATCCAAATCATAAACAATTACCATATATAAATGGGAAATAATGGGAAAACTGAAGTTGAAATATTTTTGATGTGTACCCATATAAAACACATCCATATGACTTGAATTGTTATCAGAGTCACTCAAGTACTCGTTTTAAAGGATAATGAAGTCCTTAAAAATTTGTGTCATGGGTCAATATCATGAAATTGATATTTAATTCCCATTTAATAATACAAAAATTAATATATATTGATTTATAAATATTTGAATACAAAACATGTCATTGTGAGGGAAATGTTTCCCAGGATTCCTATAAATTCATTTATTAAATTTTAAAACATGGAAACATTTGTGTTATATTACAACACATAAAAAAATTATCATATTTATGTGAAATAATTGGGATAAAACCATAATTTTTTTTGTAATCCATGAATTGAAAATATGTCCATACAATGTGTATTATGCACCAAATTACCCAATAAACAGTCTTAAAAAATAGAAATGTATTTGAAAACATGTCTGAGGGGGTCCAAACCAATTTCAATATGATAAAAGTTTATAAAAAAGGAAATTGATAGTATATATAGTTCTTAAATGTATTAACTGATTACATGACATTTAGAGTTATAGTTTTCAAGGGATGGTTGTAAACAAATTTTTGGTGTTTTAAAACACTAAAATGTGTCTCTAATAGTCAAACACATAGATACTGTTCTCATATTGATATTAAATCATGGTATAACTAACACTGAATTATTTTTTATTTTTATTCAAATATAATAGGTCCATCTGATATGCAGTGCTCTCAAATGAGTTAAAAAATGGTTTTAAAAGATTCTAAAGTACATAAAAACTTGTGGTAGGGGTTAAAACAAAGAAACTGTCATCAAATAACCCTGTAATAATAGGAAAATAATGATAGATTGATTTTTGAAATGTGAAAACTAAAAATATTTCATTCTAAGTTCAGGTATTTCTAGGATTCTAGTAAATGAACTTTTAGTGTTTCAAAATACAAAAAAGTATGTGTAACAATCAACAACATAAACGAAGACCTCATATTGATGTGAAATCCTGGGATAACTACTATAGAATTATCTTTGAAATTTATGATATGATTCCTAATAAAATTATTTAAAATTTTTTTATTAATTAATTTCATGAACAATGCATATCTAGTTTCAAATTGATTATATTGTTATAGACTTAACACTTTACAACTCCATTTGTTGAAACACATTAAAACTAAATAAAAATTGGTTCTAAAATTTTTTTTATTAGATATTTTTGGTCTTTTATTGAAATTTTTAATGTTTGATTAACAAAATAGCAAATTTTATGTGTAAATTTCTAAATATACTTTATGTTTATTCACTTTTTTTCACATGTTTTCTTAAATGGTATGGATTATATTGTTGGTGATATTTGTCAAGGGTAGGAAAGAGGTTGAACATTCTCATACACAACATTCTTCAAGTGGTATTCATGATGTTACTTTGCTTCTATGGCATAGTTAAATATAATAAATCATTTTACAGTAATTCTGATTTATTTTGTTCAATTTTAATTTCTACAATATTTTTTATTCCAGTTGCTGACAAGATTTTTTTGGTTCTAGATGATGATCTGTTATAGAGGTTGACCAATTTAGTATATTTCATGGTATTTATATATTTTGGCCATGGGTCATTAAAAATAGTTGGACATAATTTATATTTATATATTTATTATTGATGTTATGGGATAACTAATTGATTTATTAAGAGTATTTATAATTTAGAAAAATATGGAAAAGGCATGAATGTCGTCTAGGCCACAAAATGTTTCTAAGAACAATAGATGACATTCATGCCACTCAGGCCTGGCCAAATATGCATAAACCTCATTCACTCCCATTGATGTTATATTATATAAAAAAATTATAAATATTTATGATCTTTTTTAATATAATTATTTTTAATTTTTTAATAATTAATATATTCATCAATTCCGAATTTTATTATTTTTTAGTAAATAATAATATATTCTTCGATTAACAATTAATTTATAATACTATAACTATTATTCATTATTCAATAATATAAAGAAAATATTTTTTTTGAGAAATATATTTACTAGTAAATAATAAGAATATATTATATATTTTATGATCTATTTTTATTTATTTATTTATTAAATATATTATTTATTATTATTAAAATATACATGTATTTTTTTGGATTTTTTAGATATAAAATAGTGTTAAATTAATAATTATGTAATTATTTATTAAAAATAAATTATATTATTTATTACTAATTAAAATTATATTAATATGATATTAATTAATTAATAGAATATGCACTACCCCAAGTTTCTAGTATGTGACCCTTACTCCATGGTTTTTATGATTATAAAGATAAGGGTAATGAATGTGTGAGCCAGAAGAACATTGAATGTTGTTTTGTGGAAAAAGGGGAAGTCACACAGGAAACACACGATTTGTCTAACGGTGCGGCCAAATTGTACATATTTGTTCCATTTGAGGTAGTCGCCCTTGTACGGTTAGAGCACAGTTAGAGAGACCATATGAGGAATCTATGTGAGGGTTTGTCAAGGTAGTGGCTAATGCATGGTTTGTTTAACCGTGAAATCTAACCACATGAACATATGTGAGATCCTAAAAAATGGATCTCAGACATTTTTTACTCTATATTGATACTTTTTCATCCTATGTAGCCATAGCTCGGGGTTTTTCTTCTACTAAGGCCAAAGATGGTTCTACCATCGTTCTAGAGGTGATCTGAAGGCGTCCGATGGAAAATAGAAGCTGGATTCTTGAGGAATGTGATCGTTCGTCTTCGTTCTTTTTTGGTTTATTAGATATACATATATTTACATCAATTATCTCTATTTAATATATATATTCCCATTAAGGGTAGATATATGTTTTTGGATGCCAAATATAATGAGATTTGGTCTCGGTCTTGTTAGAAGATGATATATAAGGAATGTTCTTAGAGAATCATCCTATCTTTCTATAGCATTCTCCATTTGTTGGAGCCTTGATTGAAACCTTCATTGTAGGAGTCTTATCTCCCAACTCTTTATGCTAGAATTTATTATTATAGATTCAAATTGGTTTATTTAAATGAAATTTATTGTGAAAATCATGAAATAAATCTTCCTTAGTGATTATTTTTTGGTTTTGGTGAAATTTCGTGATCTTGGTTAGTTGTTGTGAATAGGGGGTTTAGATTCATGAATTTAAAATGATGATTTTAAATTATTGATCTTTTGAATTTATAAATGGTTGATGAAAAATCTGTTTTCAATTGAAATGGTTTTCAATAAAAATGGAGTTTTAATGAAATTGTTTATCATTTTAATGGGTTTTCATTGAAATGGATTGTCATTGAAATGGTTTGGCTAGAAATTGTGTTTTATTTAAAGGGTTTTGCATTTATATGGTTTGGAGTTTAAATGGTTTAGATGGAAATGGTTTTCAGTAAAAAAGTAATTTTTATTGAAAGGGATTTTTTTCCATGATCTTATGGCATATGTGTTGTGTTTTCATGTTACATATATAGGGCATGGTTGAAATATGACCTTGTGCTCGGTTCCAAAGGTTTAATGTAACATGGGGAAACAATTTCCTTGTGACGACTTGGAAAATCAATGATAAAATGCACTTGAGTCTGGAAATGTCATATCGTAGCATGCATGGTTGGTTTCATGTGTTGTTTTAATGGTTGGTTATTCCAAAAAGTGATTTTCTGAAATGGTTTTAAAGCTTGATTAGTTATTTTTATGGAAAATTAATTTTTTTTGGAAAAATGGTTTAAACTACTTTTGGTTATAAATGGTTTTGGAAACATGTATATATTTATTTATAAACTATTTTATGAAATTTTTTTATATAAACTGTTTTATATTAATGTTGATAACTTCTCTATCCTAGTGGCTTGTGTAGGGAAGTCATTGGAGGAAAACCTACTGAGATTCCTAAGCTCCCCTAAATTATCACTTTGGTGCTTTTGTCGATGCTATCTTATGGGACAAGGGAAAAGGTAACATTTCCAACATTTTTAGAACTTCCTTGTAATGTTTGGGAAGTTTGGAGATTGTGGTTCTTGGAGCTTGTGGAAGATGTTGTCATGTGGTCTTTTGAGAGTGTTTCTGACGCTTCCACCGGGGAACGTGCGCATCCGTCTGCGAAGGAGGACGCGCGACGTTTGTGTGTTGCCCCACATTCCCGCTTTCCAAAGGCGGGCGAAATTCGTTCCTTGTTTAGGTACATCTGCTCCTTGATCGAAATGGGATGATGGGATGTCAGTTCTTCCTTCCGTGGATTCCTCCTCGGAACTCGTCACCTAGTCTGGGTCTCCCTCATAGATTTAATATGTTGTTCGTGAAAATCTTCCCAGTGCCATGTTTCCATGGACGCCGGTTATTTACCCTGCTTCTGTCGGGACATTCCAAAGGGTCCGGTCAGGGCAGCAACCTTCAGTCGGGGGAGTAGTCACGTCGAGGCATCAGTAGCGTGTCTGGATGTCGGGGAACTGGCATTTCTGTCTATTATCCCATGTCATAGGGCTTCTCGACGGCGTGCAAGCCGGTGGCATCCCACGTCAAGCGCGGGGAATTATATGCCATGGACATATATCTGATGTTTTCCTCATCTTCTTTTGTTTAACACAGGGTATGCCGCAGGTTTAACGTCCGGTGGAGACGGATCATCCCGATCAGAGCATTAGCTAGAATGGATCGGATTGATGGATTTCCCTTGAAGGGGTGCCAATACCGGGACCAGCCCATGGGCGGCTGCGAAGAGGAGCAGAATGGTATGATCTTGCCGGGACATGGACGTCCGGGTGAGAATCAGGATGGGTGATGGAGAGTTGAATGAAATAGAGGGGGGGTGAAATGGGACCATCATATGGGCGACAGTGTAGTTGGGATTGAGTCTCAAAGAGACCTCCTACGTATCCATGTGGTAGGGAATCAATGTTTTCATAGTTCGGGATGGTGCCGGTGAGCTGACCTGAATGTGGACCTTTGCCCGATGGGTGTCATCAGCGAATCGAAGTGAAGGTGGGCCTTGGTCCAACTGTACGGGGCTTACAAACTAGGCCGCCCAGGTGCTGGTGAACCGACATGGAGGTGGGTCGGGATGACCAACGGATGGTGGGCTTGAACCCTTGGGAGGCTTCCTACGTACCATGCCTTGACATGGATCAAAGAACTCGTAGTTCAAAGGGTGTGTGGAATACAGTTTAACGTCATGCAGGACAGGGGTGAACCGACGTGAATGAGCTCGGAACGACCGGGTGGTGGGATTGAACCTTGTGAGGCTTCCTACGTACCATGCCATCACTGGGATCAAATACCACGTAGTTCAGGTTGGATGCCGGAAGGCTGACGTGAATGAGGAGGACCAGGGGGGTCCCAGTGGTGGTGGGATTGGACCTCATGGAGGCTTCCTACATACCATGCCATAGCACAGATCAAAGACCACGTAGTTCAGGTGGGTGGTTTTCATCAGCAAACTGACGTGAAGGTGAACCCGTGGGTCCACTGGTGGTGGGATTGAACCTCAGGGATGCTTCATAGGTACCATGCCTTGACATGGATCAAAGTCCTCATAGTTTGGGAGAAAATGGGGGCTTGCCACACCGAAAAGGATATGGTCTGGGCCAATGACTTTTGGGCTTGAACCTCAGGGAGGCTTCCAACGTACCATGTCTTGACACGGATCAAAGTATTCATAGTTCGGGTTGGTCACAACGGCTTACCATCGGACTGGAATGCAGTTTAATGTCGTACTGGACGAGGATGAACTCGACGTGAATAGATGAAGAGAGGTGGGCTTGAACCCTTTAGAGGATTCCTACGTACCATGCCTTGACATGGATCAAAGGCATCGTAGTTCAAATGATGGAAGTCGTCAGTGAACCGATGTGAAGGTGGACCTTGGTCCAATGAGAGATGGGCTTGAAACTCGGGGAAGCTTCCTATGTATCATACCTTGACATGGATCAGGTACCACGTAGTTCAAAGGGTTTCATCGGTGAAATGACGTGAAAGTAGACCCAGGGGTCCACTAGTGGTGGGCTTGAACCTCATGGAGGCTTCGTATGTACCATGTCGTGACTTGGATCAATGTCCTCGTAGTTCGGAGGGTGGGTGTCGGCGAACCGACGTGAGGAAGGGACCTGGTTCTGATGGGAGATGGGATTGAAGCTCAGGGAGGCTTCCTACGTACCATGTCTAGACATGGATCAAAGACCTTGTAGTTCGGGTGGTCACAACGGCTTGCCGTCAGACTGGAATGTAGTTTAACGTCATACAGGATGAAGGTGGAACTTGACGTGAATAAATGATGGGTGGGCTTGAACCTCATGGAAGCTTCCTAGGTACCATGTCGTGACATGGATCAAAGACCTCATAGTTCAAAGGAAATATGGACCTTGTTCCAATGAGAGATGGGCTTGAACCTCAGCGAGGCTTCCTACGTACCATGTCTTGACATGGATCAAAGACCTCGTAGTTCAATGGGGTGTGCGGTTTAATGTCATGAGGGGCAAGGGAATATAGTTTAACGTCATGCTGGATGAGGGAATATAGTTTAATGTCATGCTGGAAGAAGGTATACAGTTAAACGTCATATTGGAAGAAGGTATACAGTTTAACGTAATGCTGGACGAGGTGTTGTCTTGGCCAATGCCACTGTAACTCGAGACATCCCCTCCTCTGTACCGTACCATGCTGAAGGCGGCGTTGCAGGATCCGAAGAAGGGGTGGTCTGATAAGTGGGACCTGCGCCAGGGCGACAACTTTACTGATGACTGGGCCTGGGCCTACTGGGTAGGCGCCTCATGCAAGGAGTTTGGGTCCGAGCTGAGAAGAGTTGGTTTATATGACGCGTCATGGGCCTCCCAGTTCCACATTTACCAACCAAAACAACTGATGCTGGAATTGCTGAGCAGATGGTTTTATAGGACCAATACCTTTCACCTGCACCACGGGGAGGTGGGCAGCATCCTGTGGGATGTCCACCAGATTTCGGGGGTTCCGATCTTCGGGGCCATGTATGATGAGTTCCTCCACGTCATGAGGGTGTGGGAGGATACATAACAAATGTCGCGACTGGCGTCGGTGCTAATGGCACTCGTCCCTGGAGAGGACAAGGAGACAGTGAGGGATATCCACTTTAAGAAGTGGTTCAAGTGCTTCCTGAATTTCCCAGAAAATTGAGAGTTCCCTCTGAGGCCTCGAACTTGTCCGAGGGTGGCCCAATGGGGTAAGGAGAACTTCTATTGGAGGTTCTTGGAGGACAGCCAATGGAAGACTTGGGATTTCAGTGTCAGCACTAAACAACAGTCGATAGTCAGGCTGGAGGTGTTCATTGTGGCTCTCATTTGCGGTTGGATCATACTGGTGAGGGATACCAGCATGGGGGTGCGGCCCAGCTCGTTTATCATGGCATCCATGCTGGCCATGGGGAAACTGGTCAATCTGGGGATTCCCATGCTCGCCAAGCTGTATAGAATGATGTGGCACATTAGCAAGGGTAAGAGGTCGCCAAGGATAAGTGGGCCCTTCCACCTCCTATATGGGTGGGTTGCAGCACACATCAGGGGGATCTATGAATATCATAACCCTATCTCGCCGCTGGGATCCAACTTTTTCCCCTCCATCCTGAATGCGACCGGGAGCTTCCCGTTCAAATTAACCGTGTCGACGGTGCTGAATCGAGTGTGGAGGGCCGATGAGTTTAATTTACACCCCTTCCCATTGCCGACGGGGATACTTACTAATGACGGGCGGGAAATGGAAGAGTACTGGGATTACCTCCTGGCCGTTCGAGGTAGAGTTTTGGTGGCACGAGTGGATCATGAGCCACTCTGTGAGCCATATACCCCACATCGTTTTGCGAGGTAGTTCCGGTGCCTCCAGCAGCTGACCCCGCAGGTCTACTGGGAGGTGCGTCACGAGGAGCACCCGTGTGTGATGAGGCACATGTGGCTCATGTTCACACGGGAATATGGGAAGATGCGAATTGCATTGCCTCCATCCACCGCCACTTTCGGATTGGTGAGCGAGTATGCCATTAGTTGGGAGGCATCTAACCTAGGGGAGATGCTGAAGTAGCCAACTATTCGGATTGGCGACGGTGGGCCTCCTCTATCCCGAGGTCGGGGTTGGAGGGCAGCTAGGGCCTCTCGCGGTGGCGGGGCTGTCGTGGCGGCGAGACCCGCACCGGCCGAGGGTGTGGCAGTAACGGAGAATCCGGTGATTTCGGAGGAGAAGGGCCATCCAAAAGGGCGACCACTGAGGGGATTTCGTAAGATATCCACTCAGGTGCCGGGGAAGCGGCTGCGTCATATTGACATGGCATATGATTCCATCTTCTCGGAGGCCTGGTACATTTGGGACATCAACCGACAATTCCTCAGTCCACCCAAGATATGGGCAGACTTGAATCGCCTCGGGATAGAGTTACCGGGCATAGGCCTAGTTTGGGCTGGTTTCATGACGTCTCCGGCGGTGGCAGAGTAATACATGGATGAGCTGGAGGATTACGTTCACTCCAGTGGTGTCCCTCGCCCAATGACATACCGGGTGAGGGTACTGCTGGATCGAACGGTCCCCCCATAGTTGTCAGCCGCCGATCTGAGGGAGAGATTTCCCCTTCTAGATGAATCAGAGAACTCCTCTCGAGAGGATGAGGCTGGGGGAGGGATCCCGTTGGAGGAGGGCGAGGTCGGAGGTCAAGGCTCAGATTCCGACTACTTTGAAGAGGCTCTCGAGGTAGAATTCATAACTTCTTTCTTTATGGTCCGTTCATGGGCCATTATGGACTTCTCACCAATGCTTGATCCATGCAGGAGGAACTTTTACGCATGCCTCGTTCTCTCCCCTCGGCGGGTGATGATGTAGGACCTTCAGAACCTACGCCTATGGCTACGTCCAGTTCCACGTCTTGTGGGACCAGAGCACCCGAGGTGGCTCCTCCAGAATTTCTAGACCTTCCAACAGTATACGGAGGGCCTCGTCTCGGGATCCCGTCAGTATCGACTGAAGAGAGGCACTAGGAGGTCTATCTCTGTAAGTTTCCTATACCGGTTTCCTTGTCATCATATGTAGACTATTCCCACAAACGTTTATGTCCCTCTCTGTCGTACAGTTCTCCAACTGACGTGGGCTGCTGCGGCAAGGTTAGTCACGATGTCTGGTGGAATCCCTCCTAGGGGCATGCTAGTGATAGTGGTGATAGTCCCCCCATCTCCCCGAGCTACGACACACATCATCACTGGCGGGGCCACTAGTAGGGTCATGCCCGAGGTCATTGAGGTGGACTCTGATGAAGAGGATCGATCGGCATGTCCAAGTTCTGTCTTGCCTGCTTCGGCGCCAGATGTCACGCCGGATTCAACACCAGATGAAGATCCTGCTGAGGAAGTCCTGCGGGCATATCCTGCATACGAGCCTTCCAATCGCGCAGACTGGGATGAAATGGCCTCTGACGAGGAAGACATCAGTATAGTCTTCTGCCGGTCGTGGAATCTAATCATGCAATTCATCAAGGAAACCCCCCAAACGCTATGGCTGGACGAAATGGACAGACTTCGCTCGCGGCTGCACGAACTGTGCACTGGGGGAGTGGATTCCCAACGTCGTCATGCGCTCATCCGAGATCTTATGGGTGAGAAGATCTGGGAGCATGGTCGTGGACTCATCGTGGGCTGGCAGCGGAGGAAGGAAGCTAAAATCAAGAAGGTCCAGGATTCTGAAAGCGAGGTTCAACAACTGCAGACCCGGGCAGATGAGCACTCAACCACTCTTAATGCACAATCTGATCTGATCTCACAGTTGAAGGCCCAGCTAGCAGAAGAAGAGGAGCATATGAGGCAGGCTTCTGGAAAGATGGATACCGGTCAGGCTGGGGTAGAGAGGGCTAGATCCAAGGCTGATGAACTGCGACCCACCGCTACTGAAGGGGTGTGGGAGCTGAGTCAGTTGCAACAAGTCTTGGACTCCACAAGTTGATGGGTGGCGGAGCTTCAACGCTCTTTTGACGGGGTCAACCCGTCCATGGGGGGAGTTGACCCCCGGGTACTGTAACAAACTAAAGAACTTTTATTGGTAATTTCGCTCTTCAATTTCATCCTTCTTTGTTTTGAATGTCGTAGCTTACACGATTTCCACTGTTTGAATCGGTTCATTACATCCCTACAATGTTTGCGGGACGTTCGGCGATAATTCCCCAAGCTCACATGGGTCAAGCCCGATGTGAGAAACATGAGATAGTTTCCTTCTCTTCCAACCTAACATAGGAGTGGAGACCAAGTTCCAGGCATCTGGGATTTGGATTACCAATCCGAATTTCTGAATGATGGGAGAAGTTTGGCCGGAGAAGAATTTTCTCAAAACAGTCGAATTATCGTTTCTTCAGCGTGCCCTCATACATGAACGGTGCAATGCTAGGGGTACTAAAATCGGTCTGAATGGACAGAAACGGGAATCATGAATTACGATGCCCAAGATTCGGAGCACTGTGGGGATGGCGTGACAATAAAGGAAAGCCGTTAACCATAGAGGAGAAGCAGTATCCTTACTACGTTAGCCTGAAATGGGCACAAAAAATGAGGGTCGACCTTTGACCATGTTCGAAACACGGGACCATGTCACAAATGTTTCTGGTCAATCTTTCGGGACGTTGACCCAGGACAGTTGGCGGACCCTGGGTCGAGCATCTATACTGTTAGGGGGTCCCTCCAAACATGACCAGTCTTCCGGAATGTTGGCCCATGATGGTAGGTGAGCCGATGAGGCATGATACCAGGCCATTAGAGGGTCCCTCAGACATGAAAGAGGGTGAGGGTATGAATTAGGGGCACACAAAGCATGGAATATGAAGTGATGGTTTGTCCAAACAGAATCCAACACTCATGTAATTTCATCATCATGGTGGGAACACGCCAACAGGGCGCGTCGGCTGGGTTATGGATCCTTCCTTCTTTGGGACAGGGTCTCTCTAGCGAGGGGTCCGAACAGGGGGCCGGAAAGGGGAAGGATGGGATTAATGATTTATATGGGCTGGACCCTAGGCAAAATACCAGGGTGTCCCTATGTATCCCATGAGGATGGGAATCAAGCCGCACGTAGTTCTGAATACACATTGTAATCATAGACCAACACTGACAGGCAAAATCCTCTCTAGCAGAGGCTCTAGTGCATCCCATGATTAACATGGGGCATCCTGAACTTGTTCAGGGTAGCACCGCAGTTTAGTGTCATGTGTTGAGGGCACATGGACTCCTGTAGTTTAATGTCATACGATAGGACGTTGGATAAAAGGGAAGATCCCAGGGATCGCATGGTGTGGTAGATATGAAACTGATGTGGATGAGGACTTGGAGTCCAAATCACACCACGTATCCCCGAAGGAAACTCTTCAGGTCGAGGGACCAAGAGTGAGGATTAGACCGGGCCCGAAGCAGAGTCGTCGGTTGTTCCTACGTACCCCATGAGGATTGGAATCAAGCCATATGTAGTTCTAAAAGCACAGTTTAATGTCATGAAGGATGATGAGAAACTTGGCTGTGTTGGTACACATCCCGCCAAAACTACTAAGCCCACGTGAGTCATGCTCAGTGTGGGAAACAAGAAGTATTGGTGGGAATTTCCCAACACAGAAGGGGGAAGGTTAGGGAAAAGGGACTCTGAGTGAATACTAGCCCAATGACACTAACACGATCATGTGGTGCACCTAGATGCGAGAAGTGAAAGAGCCTAGTATGATGGAATTCCACTTGAACATGAGGAAGTGGAAATGTGTGAATCATGGCACTCGAGATTCAGATCACGATGATGGCGGCGTGAAAACAGAGGATAACTGTGGACCGTGAAGGAAACCCAGCATTCATATCGCGTTAGTCTAGAATGGGGAAAGAAAAATGAGGGTCGACCGTTGATCATGTTCGAAACACGGGACCATGTCACAAATGTTGTCATAGATCCGTAGGGAAGTTTGTCTGACACGATTGGAGGGCCCTTAGTTCCAAAATTCATGGGGAGCCCTTATTCCAAGCATCCATGTCGTCTGAGGGTCCATTTGGATGTGGAAGAGGATGAGGATCCAAATAGCGAGCTCACGAAGCTTGGTCATGGGACGAGGGGAATGTCCCCATGAAAATCCCACACTTCGGGCTCTATGTCAAAACACATCTGAATACGACAAAAAGACGTATTAGATAGAGGGAGTAGAGTCCTTTCCCATAGGGATATCTTCGTTTAGGGTCGTATAATTCAGACCATGAATGGGTAAGGGGAGCAGGGGACACATGGAAAGGCGGTTACCCCTGCCTACCATGTGTTCTCTGGGGAAATGCTCGAGTCAAGGGACCGAACACGACGGTTGGGCTGGGCCTGCGGGGAAGTGCCCGAGCCCCCCTACGTATCTCATAAGGATGAGAATCAAGCAATACGTAGTTCTGAAAGGTGGCACGGTAAGGTACCAGTTCCAGGGAAAAGGGGAGTGCAGGCGTGGCCCTTGCACTAAAAGAAGCGGAATTTGATAAATCTCATTTGTCCTTTAAATTGAGTGGTTTTTTTTGTGAATAGATAGGCCTAGGGTTGAAATCCCTGGTGTCCCCACAATAATCAAGCTGTGACAGGCATTGATAAATGGCATGGCACATGACCAATACCCAATGTGATCTCTTCTACAACGAGGTCATCACAATGTAGTGCAGTTTTTCGTCGTGCGGCCAGGACGATAATGGCACAGTTTAGGGTCGTATGATAGGACCAAGCATTCATTTTAACGTCATGTAGCATAGACATAGCAGAGGCGATGCTAGGTGGGGAATGTGTGCAGCATCACGAAACACAATTGATGGAGGCATAATCCCACATCCCATTGTACGCCACTCCGAGAGGGAGACCTCAGGTCGAAAGGCCTATATAGAGGTAAGAGTTGAAAAGAGGGGGGGAGAGACTAACTCCCTAAATGGGTTGGACCCAAAGAAAAGGAGTCCGGGTGGTCTTACGTATCCCATCAGGATGGGAATCAAGATAAACGTAGTTCTTGATGGATCTTAGTTTATGGTCTTAGAGCTCGGACCATGAACGGTGACAACTTCCCGAGTAAGCACAGACGTCAACCTGATCCGTAAGACCACGTGAGTTAAACTCGGTGTGGGAAACAAGAGGGGATCCTTATCGCAATACGTGGGGTATCCATCAATGTGGAGTCAACAGAGAGCTCCGAAGGACACCATTGACACGACTTGTTCCCCAAACCTGTAGACGTGCACGGAGGAATAGTACCAAGAGTTCTGAGACTCTACTTGGACATGATGAGAATGGAGAAGGATGTGAATTGTGTAACCAACATTTCGGGCTTAATGGGGTTGGCATGGAGATAAAGGAAAACTATTAACCGTGGAAGAAAAAATAGTCTCCATATCATGTTTGCCTGAGGTGGGAACAACAAACGGGCATCGACCGCTGACCATATTCGTAACGCAGAATTTTATCGATTCGTTGTCTGCAACCCTCGGGGGAATTGGCCCATAACGGTAGGAGAGCCCTTGGGAATGGTATCCAAACCGTTCTTGGGGGTCCCTTCGGTTGTGAAAGATGATGGAAGCCCTGATGCAGGGATACACATAGCCTGGAAAGCGGGTGTAGATGTGTCTGAGTAAAGTTTGGCATTCCAGGTAATAAACCAAAGTTCCCTTAGGCACATTGGTGAACCGTCAGAAAGGGCCAACGAAAAAGCTCGAGAATGAGAGTTACATGGCAAGGTCATTACAAGACCGACGTGAATGAGGACATAATCCCATATCGTGCCATATACACCCCTCGTGGAGGAAGGGTAGGTCAAGGAGCCAAGGTGGGATGGAGACTCCCGAGAGATGGGGCTGGACCCGAAGCCTAGACATTCAGGTGATCCTACGTATCCCATGAGGATAGGAATCAAGCCATATGTAGTTCACTAGATGCAGTTTAACATCATGTGGGATGAAGAGGGGTGTAATATACCCCCAAACAAGGGAGGTGTATGGTACGAAGAATAAACCGACGTGAATGAGGACATAATCCCACACCGCACCATACACTCCTATAAGAGAGGACCTGGTCCGGGGGCCTGAAAAGGCCAAGGGTCCTGAGGCTAGGCCTCGGTGAGGGAGGCAGGAGGCTAGGCCTCGGTCAGGACAGCCTGACTAACTTGCAGTTTAACATCTTGCAGAAAGGACGGAAGAATAGATAACTATATCTCATCCGGGGATGTGTACGGCATGACAAGTAACCTCACGTGAAAGAGGACGTAATCCTACACCATGTCGTACATTCCTTATAGGATAATCGGGGCCGCGGGTCCGACCGCTGGCACGCCACGAAGGGAAGTTTGTCGCTTCGGGATAGGGCAGAATGAATTACTGCACTCGATGATTGCGACATCTCGAGGTGGACTTGAGGGACCAAGACACTATTGACCATGTTCGAAATACAGCGTCCCTATGGTGACCTGATGTGGGAACAACCAATGAGCATTGAACGTGGACCAAATTCACAACACGAGACTTGTATCAGCTTGTTGCTCAGAAACCCTCGGGGGCGATGGCCCGTATCGGTAGGAGAGCCCTTTGGTGTAGTATCCTAGCCGTTCTTGGGGGTCCCCCAGGGTGTAAAAAATGATGAAATCCCAGTCAAGGAGTGGGTGAAGCATATATTTATCCATCCAAAAAAATGGCGAACATCTCCAGGGGGGACATGCAGCCGGGTCGAGCCTTGCTCGATGTGTGTTGGGGAAAAAGTGTGCACCCTGCCATATGTCTCAACCCAAGGGGAAGATTTTGGCTTTTAGGTTGGGCCAACAGACGAAATGTCCAGGAATTCCTACATATCCCATTAGGATGGGAATGAAGCCATACATAGTTCTTTAAGGCCATGCAGTTTAACGTCATGCGGTGAGGACGTGGGAGGATAGGAGAACGGGAGTGGGCACATGGTGCAACCCTTACAATCCTTGTATGAGCGGGGCTGTATTCGCAGGGCCAAGAAAGCCTACTCCTTGCTATGCCAGGATCCTCCAAGGAAACTATTCCCAGGGGGATAGTGAGATAGAAGAGCTTGGGGCAGGGCTCAAGACGAGGCATCCGAGCGTTCCTACGTATCCCATTAAGATTGGAATCAAGCCACACATAGTTCTTGAAGCGTAGTATAATGTTGTTCTGGACAAGAAATTTGTCTCAACTGGGTATATGTATGGTACAACGGGTAACCCGATGTGAATGAGGATATAATCCCACACCACACTGTACAATACCATAAGAGAGTCTGAGTCGATGAAGGCCACGGGGCCCGAGGCTACGCATTGGTCAGCGAGGCCTGACTGGCTTGCATTTTAACATCATGTAGTAAGGACGGGGGCCGGGTGCCCAAGGAGACCAAGGGGACTGAGGCTAAGCCTCGGTCAGGAAGGCCTAACTGGCTTGCAATTTAACGTATTGCAGTATGGATGGGGGGATATCTTAGTTCAAGGTCATAGAGCTCATACCATTTTTCAATTTATCGTCCTACAGGACGACGGTGCAGTTTAAGGTCGTGCATGACCATACAGTTTAAGGTCGTGTTGGACCATACAGTTTATGGTCCTGTTGGACCTTACAGTTTAAGGTCATGATGGACCTTACAGTTTATGGTCGTGTTGGAACATACAGTTTATGGTCATGTTGGAGCTTACAGTTTATGTTCGTGTTTGACCATACAGTTTATGGTCGTGTTGGACCTTACAGTTTATGGTCGTGTTGGACCATACAGTTTATGGTCGTGTTGGACCATACAATTTTTGTTCATGTTGGACCATATAGTTTATGGTCATGCTGGACCTTTTGGATCAGGCGAAGTACTACTTGAGGAAGCTGGCATTGGTGGGAGGAGTTACGTGCTCACCATCCGTGGTGACCAAGGAGTACGCCCCGTTGGGGTAAACCTTATGGATGATATAAGGCCCTTCACATTTGGGTTCTAGCTTGGGAGGTTTCCTACCGGGGATCATTGGCGCTCGAAGGGCTAGCACTAGGTCACCCTGTAGAAATGAACGGATGTGAACCTTCTTGTTGAAGGCCCTTGCTATTTTATTCTAATGCCTTTCCAGATTGTGCAGGGCATGAAGCCGGTTCTAGTCGAGTCCTTCTAATTCAACTAGACAGATTTCAGCCACCTCATCTGGTGCCTGCTGGTCATAGACTGCAGTGCATAATGATGGCAGCTAGATTTTAATGGGTAGGACGACCTCATCCCCATACACCAGGGAGTATGGGGTCACCTGGGTAGAGTTTCAAGTCGTCGTCCGATAAGCCTAGAGGGTATTGGGGAGCTTGTCAGGCCAAATTTTCTTGTTCTGGCCAATCATATTCTGCAAAATGATAGATAGGGTTTTGTTGAATTCCTTGATCTGTCCGTTTGCCTACGCGTGATAGCGGGAGGTATGGTTCGAACGGGTGTCGTACATGGCATATAATTTCTTCAGCTCAGCTGCTCGGATGTTGGTGCCATTATCGATGAGGACGGCATGAGGGACCCCAAACCGGTGGATAATATTGGATCTCAGAAAGTCAACGATGGAACGGGCCTTGACCTCTTTGAGTGGAACTGCCTCTGCCCACTTGGAAAATAAATCTGTACCAGTCAGGATGAACCTACACTGGAGAGCTGTTGCCTGTGGATATGGTCCCACTACATCAAGTCCCCATACCGAAAATGGCCAAGAGTACACAGTGGGGTGGAGAGGCTCCGGCGGCCGGTGCAGGAAGTTGGTGTGAACTTGGCATGTGTGGCATCTCATGGCATACCCGATACAATCGTGGATCATAGAGGGCCAAAAGTACCCCAGCCTCCAGATTTGATGGGACATCTTCAGCCCGGCTTGATGGGAACCACAGGAACCGGCGTGGACCTCCTGCATAACTTGTGGAATCTCTACTCCTTGAATTCAACGGAGGAGAACGCCATCGAAGCTCCACTTATAGAGGATCTTCTCAAGACTGGGACCACTCTGCAGGAAAAATTGCAGCGCGCGACATCAGATTTGCTCGTGCTCAGCCCGGTCATCTGGGAGGCAACCATTTTAGAGATACTCAACAAAAGGTTCCCTCCAGTAGGGAGTGAGTTCAACCGCTGTGTTCGACGAACCCGGGACCCCTGACGTAGAGGGCCCGGTGGTGAGATGACTTACCCACAGGCCATCATTGTCCTATTGGGTGACTGGGGTAATGACTCTCTGGTGTTCCACATGTATGATCAAATCATTTTGCTTGGGTTCTGCGAGCGATGCAGCTAAGCCGGCCAAAGCGTCAGCTCGACCGTTCTGTGACCGAGGAACATGGGTGACCTCTGGCCGAGAGGGGAACTTGGCCATTAGGCGAAGGGTGAACTCCAGCAATGGCACAAGCTCCAGCTTCCTAACGACATAATCGACATTGACCTGCTTGATTACCAGCTCGGAATCTCCTTTCACATGTAGATGGGGCACATCGATCTCAAGGGCCAACTCGAGGCTAGTGATGAGAGCCTGGTTCTCTACTCATTATTGGTACAACCTTCTGACAACAGGAACGAGTATGGTAGGATGGATTGCGCCAGGGTAATGATGACGATACCCAAGCCCACTCTGTTGAGCTTAGGATCGGAGAGCCTCTTATCGGTGGGGCTCAGGGAGGCACCGTCGAAGTGCATTTGCCAACATGGGACGACATGATCGACTGAGAGGATCGCCTCATCAGGAAAATCCAGGTCCTAGGACTGATCTGCAGAGGTTGGGTGGGCGGATAAAAAGTCTACCAAAGCCTGTCCCTTAATGGCCTTCTAATGTACGAACCTGATATCAAACTGCTGGATAATCAATGCCCATCGCCCTAGTTGGAAAGTCAACACGGGGCGGTTCAGTATGTACATCAGTGGGACTATCTGAGAGACCAATTGTACCTCATGGTGCTATAGGTAATTCTTCAACTTCTGTACGGCAAATATGAGCGCAAGGAAGCTCTCTTCGATAGGGGAGTATCAGACCTTCGTATCAAGAAGCATGCGGCTAAGATAGTAGATATTGTTCTCAGTACCCTCGTTATTCTTCTACGCGAGAAGTGCGCCGAGGGACTGTTCTAGGGCGGTCACGTAAAGGACCAGCGTCTTTCTAGAAATAGGTGGAATCAAAACCGGAGGCTGTAGCAGATACTGCTTTATTTCCTCGAATGCGGTCTGACATTCCTCATCCCATTCGTAAGCGGTGACTTTCTTCAGGAGCCGGGAAAAGGGCTTACACTTGCCAGCCATATTCGCGATGAATCGGCATATATAGGCTAAGTGGCATTGGAGACCTCGAAGTTCCCGAATATTTCTTGGGGGAGGCATTTGGATGATGGCCTTGATCTTCTCTGGGTCGATTTCAATGCCTCAGTATCTAACAACAATGCCAAGAATCTTCCGATAGGTGACCCTGAAGGCACACTTCAATGGGTTTATCTTCCGGTGATGGGAGAAGAGGAAACCGAACATTTTCTCAAGGTCTTTGACATGGTCCTGGCGCTAACATGATTTTACCACTAGGTCATCTACGTAGCATTCCACCAGCGTCCCGAGAATTGGCTTGAATATGCGATGCATGGACCTCTGATAAGTGGCACCTATGTTTTTCAAACTGAAAGCCATAAACTGGTAGCAAAAGGTACCTTGGGGATCCCTGAAGGCAGTGGACTCCTCGTCCTCAGGGGCCATCCGGATTTGGTTGTACCCAGAATACCCATCCATGAAAGAGAGAGCATGCAACCCGGCCGTGGAATCAATCAATAACTCACTCACCGGGAGGGGGAAGTCGTCCATTGGGCAATGGCGATTAAGGTCGCTAAAGTCGATATAGACTATAATCTTCCCATTCTTCTTCATGACTAGAACAATGTTGGCAAGCCACATGGGGTACTGGACTTCCTTAACGAAGTTGGATTTGATAAGCTTGTCAACTTCGTCCACAACCATAGAACCATGATAGGGGTGCATCTTCCTGGGAGACTTCTTAAACCCGCGATGGTTTGCCGGGAGGCCCAGACGGTGAATGACTACATGAGGATCTAGTCCTGGCATCTCACTGTAACTCCCGGAAAACACGTCACGATGTTGTTTGAGAATGTCTACGTACTTCTGTCGCTTCTCGGGGGACATGGCTGCACTGATCAATGTGGGTCTCGGATCTTCCTTGCTATCAAGGTTCGCCTGTACCAGTTCATCAACCGTGGAAGAGACGCCTACCTCAAATGTGGGGGGAGCATCCTCCATGTCTTCCTCTCCACCCGTGGAGGGGTTCCCCACAATAGGAGATATTTTTTGGGCATCAAAACCTGAGGGGCAGCTTGTTCCGGCTTGGCCAGCAGTGTTCAACATATCAGAAGACTCACATTCCATTAAAACCATAGTAATGAAGGCAGTAGACCCTATCCCATCTGGCCTTCGGCCCAAAGGGCCACATTTGATGACATCAAAGCAGTGGTGATATGTCAGCCTAAGTCGGTTGATTCAACCCCGGTGGAAGAGACACATATGGCATACCTTTGTTATCATAATCTTGACATTCTGCTACCGCACTGGGGTAGGAGGCTCCGGGATCACCTGAGCCTGGTTGGTGTAGGAGTACGAGGTGATTTTCCTCCGTCGCATGGACATGGGAACATGCCTTCATTTCAAACTTGAAATAAAAAAACATTGCCCCATGTTTGGGGTCGTGGACTCCAATCGGTGGATCAGGAGGATGTATGCATCTTCCCTTTTTCCCCAGGGATCACTTGTGACCGGGGCGAGTTCATCCTCACTTAATAGGATTTGCTTATCCTTACCTTGTAATAACCAGCATCTAGATAGCAGGCCTCACAAAAGGTGAAAGGAGATGCATATCCTTGGAGCACACCTACTCGACCATTGAGGGAGTATTTGAGGCCCTGGTGATACGACGAAGGGACTGCTGTGTGCAGATGGAGCCATGGCCTACCGATCAATGCGTTGTAGGTGGTGTTCTGAGAGACGACCATGAACCCGGTGCTGGAAATTAAGCCCATGAACTGAGTCTTCAGGAGGATCTTGTCAACTGGGGTTTGCTCGGTCCTGTCGTATCCCTGGATTCTAAGGTCCGAGGGAGTTAAATCATCTTCAGAGAGACCCATCTTTCGCAGTGTCCGAGTCAGGATTAGGTTGATTCCGGAATCTGTGTCAATGATGCAGTGGAGGACTTCCACACCATTGAAGTGGATAGTGATGTTTATCGGGCGAATATTACCCTGTATAGGAGGGTCCTCATCTTCACCGGAGAACGAGATAACCGCCTGAAATTCGGCGTTCTCAATTTCCTCGGCATGGAAGGCTTCTGCAGCTTCTACCTCCGTCTCAAACTGGAGGGGGCTCATTAGGGCCTCGGCAAGTGCCTCACACATTTCGGACGATAGGCGAAAGGCCTCAAGGATAGAAATCCTTGACATAATTCCATCTAGGTGTTTCAAGATATCATAGTTTCGTGCCAAGCGTGAACCTCTGCTTACAGGAGGCCATTCGGCAGTTGGAGGTATATAGGGTCTTGCCGGTTGAACCGGCGGTTGGCTAGTGCTGGGCACATCCCGTTGCCTACTAGTTGAATCCTGGAGAGTAGTTTCCAGACTAAGATTAGACAGCGTAGACTGGCCCTTAGCTGGGAAAGACTGACTGTGATACGAACAAGGAAGCTCTTTATGATCTAGTAGCACAAACGTCGGGGGAGGTAGAGCTGAGGGCGCCAGATGGGGTTGAGAGTGCTGAGCTCTGTGCTAAGCCTGCTGTCTGGTCTCAGTAGCGTGCACATTTTGGATGAAAGTTCCGCTAACGTTCCTCGACAACCGGTATGATTGTGGTTCCATTGACGCTGACGTCAGCTAGGGATGTTGGGGAAGCTCGCCTGACGTTCCCCTTCGTCGGGAGTCATATAGGGCTTTACCATCTCCACAGTGTTAACCAAAGCATACCGCTGGCTGTCGCTCGACGAGTCATCCACTACCGGGCGGATTCTGGGAGGAATCCCCATTTCAGGGGGCATAATGTCTCTAGGAGTGCGGGATGACAACAGCACCGCCAGAGTGAATTGTTTCTTCTTGCGTCGTCGCTGCTTGCCCTTTTGGGAAGAGGTCGACTGTGAAGGCGATGCAGAGGTACTGGCTACTCCTTCTGAAGGATTCGGCTGCTTCAGGTGCGCCCGGATGATACCATGGGCATAGACGCTGGTTTTTCGAGCTATCCAGTCGTTGTATTTCTAGGACCCACGGCTGGCAACCTGCTGCGACTCGCCTTCGCTGTCGCTACCAATCTCTGACCCTGCAAAGACACCCACTACTTGTGTTATTGTCGGGCCCAACCTGACTATGTTGTTGTTGAACTGGTCTTGAAGCCTGTCCTTAAACACATATCATTTCTTGAGGGTGTTCCCTAGAATCCGATGATAAGGATATTAGTTGGGGTGATCGGTAAGATTCGCCTCCATCGGCCTTCTGCACTCGGGTAGGAGCACAATCCCTTGCTCTAGAGCACTTCGGAAGTAGGTAGGGACCTGATTTTCGTCGAACGAATAAGTCTGGTGCCTTTTTTCTGGATAGGGGGATCTGGGGGCCTAGCCCTGACGTGGGGCCAGAGGGGCCTGCCAAGGAGGCGGAGCCTGAGTGTCACGCCTAGGTGGGGGTGGTGCATTGCGCGGGGGAACCGGTCTATTATAAGGCGGTCAATGCTGGATAGGAGCATGCGCTTGAGGTGGAGGACCTCTGCGGGGTTGAGGGGATGGTACCGCTGGCAGTAATTCCAACTGCCTATGGGCTTCTATTTGGGCCACCGCGGTGGGTTCAGCTCTGGCAGTCCTCCTAGCTGGGATCGTAGGGGGCAACACACGTGCCTGACTAGCCTGTTGCAAAGCCTCCTCAAGGCGCCGAGCCTGATATGAGAAATCCCGGAACCCTCCAGGGTAGTTCCGGGTAATCAGGGAAGGTACCAGCTCCGTTTTAACGTTCCCTACACACATCGTCAGTAATTTCTTCTGAGTTAGTGGCATATCGAGGGAGTATGTAAGTCCCTTCCACCAGGCGATGAAATCTGCGACTGGCTCATCAGGCCTTTGCTTGCACTTGAAGAGGTCGGCGATGCTGGTCTTCCGCGTGGTGGAGCTGAACTGGTATAGGAACTGCCGGTGGAGATCCTCCTAACCGGTCACCGATTTGATAGGGATCTGGCTATAGTAGACGAATGCATGACATTACAATGTTTGCACGAAGCATCGGAGCTCGGCAGCTTCTTGCTGGGCCGGAGTCCCTAGCATGGGGCCACACCTGGAAGAAAAGTGGCCCAAATGCTGTGCTGGGTCCCCTGTCCCGTTGAAGTGCGAGAAAGTGGGATTCCCAAATCTCGGGGGTGTGGGCATATCATCCACCCATGCTGGATATGGCTTGCCAACCTGTGGGACTGCCACCTGCCGCGTTTCCAATGCTTCGAGGCGGGATATGAGTGCCGCTATAAGATCACCCAGATGGGGGTCCCTGTCTTGACGGGGATCCCTAATCACAAGTGTGTTTCCTGGTTCTTTGACATGGTAGATGGCTTCAGCGGATCGTGGAGCGACTGGGGGATCTCAGACTAGATTCTTCAGATTGCCCCGCCGTTCAGGAGGGTTTAGCGAGACATATCGCGCCCTCTTGCCGTAAGTTTCGGCTTCCGCACTGTCTGCGGAAGTTGCATGATCAGGGTTGTCTGGAGGAATCTCACTAGGGAGAAATTGTTCCTGCCCCTACTGCCCCGGCTTGGGATTACCATAGTCGGGTCGCCGCTCTGCAGCGCGCTCGGCCAAGTGTTCGTCAACTAGCCTCTTCTGCTCAGCAAGCTGTTGGCATAACGTGGCCTTCTCGGGATCTTTGTTTCTCTTCTGTACAGAGGCGGACGGGTTGGAGTGCTTGATAGTTCCGACGTGCTCCTTACACTTACCGGCATTTCGACTGAGCACCATCGATTCGGTTGGTGCAGGGATGCCTAGAAGGTTCCTCTGCTAATGGGTAACCCTTCATGATGGGTCCAGCAGTGGTGGTATGCCCTCAGTGGGTAAGTATCCATCGAGAAATTCAATCTCATCATCCATGTCCACTACGTCAGTCATGTGGACCGCGACCCCTCTCGAGGTCATGTCATCAATGTTGCATAGCGAATCAGGCTGCCATCGGATAGGGCTGAAGAGGAGAGTGGCATAGTGTCCCCAACCACAGACTTGAACATGGGGGGTAGCTTCCCTGATGACTCTGCGAAGTACTTTGAAACTCTGAACGCATTTCCGTTGAAGGGTTCCCTGACGGCCCAATGACTCAGGGTGCTGGGACACAGGGAGTGCAGCCAAATCGATCAGGCGGCATTGCTCGCCGATTTCTTCAAAGTGCTCTCAACTTCTAGGGTACATCACATGCTCGTTATGAAGGCATAAGTGTGTCGCCCAAAGGGTTAGGCAAAAGCACCCCACTTGTTCTGGGGTAAGGGACTCTGGTGCATGAAAGTTGGGCACCGTTGTCGGCCAGAAATTCTCCGGGAAGTGATCCGCTGCGAGAATGCTCCAGAAGCTCTTGGGTTTGGACTCGGGGTCATGCCCTGTATTTCCCCACTCGTCAACCGGGGGCGGCTGAGGGACCGGTAGCAGTACCGAGGTGGACCTCTGGGACATTGAACTTTGCGGAAAAGAATCCTGTGAACGAGCTGACTGGCCACCGAATTTCGGGCCGTCCTCTGAAGAGTGAGGTGACCTGACCACGATATGAAGATACGATGGGCTGATAGCCATAGCTTCAGGCGCAGGAGTTGCGGTTTCCGGTGATAGGTCATGTCATTTCTCTACCTCTGTTGGTCCCCAAAATATCTCTTCGTGACCTCTGGAAGAGGTAGAGGGTGCTTTTGGGGACAATGGTGGTGATTTCACGGTCGGGACCTACAAAATTTCCACGATTTCTTCCTCCTGGATGTACCTGCGGAGAGAGGTGGGAATATGTTGGACCTCACATTCTAGGAGAATGAGGCTGATGCGCCTGGTTCCTGCCACAGTACTTGATGTGGAGGAGCTGGGAGAAGGTTCTATCGCTGAGTCGCATTCCGCTTCAGAATTTGAGAAATGAGGCGACTTGATCTCCACCCACTCGTCCCCAGGATTCTTCCTGTGGCGGCGACGACCCGCTCTTCTACCCGGGGTGGCTCTTCGGGACAAGTTTGATTCTCAAAATTCAGTTTTGGGGCGGCGTTGGCGTCGTGGCGGAGAGGTCCCCTGCTCGAGGTGGTTGGGGTGTGAGGGGAACCTGGGAAAATGTCGAATGGCACATAGGGAGGACCTCCATGGATGGTGCGGGCTGAGCGAGGCTGACCTTTACTCTTCATGTTGCCAGGGCGAGGAGGACCTTTGCTAGTTACAGAGAGTACATACGGAGTACCCCCACCTTAGAGAATGACTGGATGGACAGTGCCTTCAGATCGGTGGTCGGGGGCAGGAGGAGGGACCCCATACCCTGTATAGTGGGCGCGGGAGAGGTTTATGTGCCCCGCGTCACTACCGCGGAGCGGGTATTCCTTCGGGATGGGGGTAGCACGAGGCATACCTCCGTGATGAGATTCGGAGCGGCGAAATCCCATTCTCTGTGGAATGGTGGTACAGAGAGGACCTCCGTATGGAGTGACGTTACCGCGGATTGGTTCGCGACAATCATCTCTCGGGCCGGCGACCCCTCGAGTCAACCCAGCCTGCCCATGGGGCGGCTGAAGCCTCAATCCCAGTCGGGTGAAGGAGTGCTCCTGATTAGTGTATACAGGAACTCCATGATGTACGTCGCCAGTGGCTTGGGCCACAGTATTTGTTGACGTCGATGTATCTTGGAGAGCGTCCTTAGCTCGGGCCCGGCGCTGACGTCGGGTTAGATGAGCTGGCACAGGTGGTGCATGGGCATAACCTACCTGCTCTTCCTGCAAAGTCGGACGGTGGCGCTGATGGGGCCGAATGGGAGCCTGCACCTCGAGCCCTTGGATCAGGACTCTGAGCGTGTCGAGCCGAACATCACCCATCTCATCAGCATAAGGCGTGGAGGCATCGAGGCATACCGGGGATAGGCTCCCGAAACGATTGAACGTTGGGGTGGGGAGCAGGGGCTCCCTGCGTGGCCTGTTAGGGTGGTGTTGACAGCGGGGCCTGGATGCCTCCTGGTCTAGGCGGTCCATATCCTGAGTTGGGATGACCACTTACTCCTCATGCCTGCATAAAAGGTTGTTGATCACCTTCCGTTGGATGATCTCTGATGGGGAGAGGGGACGTGTGCGCCCCGTATTCACGGATGTAGAGGCCGTGGCAGCGGAGCCATGCGGGGTGGCTGTGCCGGTATTGCCCCTGCGTGGGCAAGCGGGCTGTGATCGCATCTCCATAGTAGTAACCTGGTTCTTGGGAAACGGAGAGATCAACTCATCAGCACTGCGAGGAAAAGGGTTGACAACTAGTGCCCTAGCGTCATTCCATTCTCCATGTCTGTAAGAAGGATCCACGCCAACATGTTTCAGAATGGAATGACCCACTCTCTACTGCCCCAACTTCCGGTTAGTGTCATGCAAGGACTCCCATTTTCTTGGTGGGACCCAGCACTGGATATCTATATCCGGTGACACGTCAATCTATTGGTGTCTCGAACGCTACTAATCACTACATTGAGGAGAAGAATTTCATGTCGAGTTCACCATTTCTGTTTCTGACGCTTTCACTGGGGCGCGCGCGCATCCGTCTGCGGAGGAGGATGTGCGGCGTTTGTGTGTTGCCCCGCATTCCCGCTTTCCAAAGGTGGGCGACATTCGTTCCTTTTTCAGGTACATCTGCTCCTTGATCAAAACGGGATGATGGGATGTCGATTCTTCCTTCCGTGGATTCCTCCTCAGAACTCATCACCTAGTCCGGGTCTCCCTCATAGATTTAATAAGTTGTTCGTGAAACTCTTCCCAATGCCATGTTTCCATGGACGCCTGTTAATTACACAGCTTCTGTCGGGACATTCCAAAGGGTTCAGTCAGGACAGCAACCTTCATTCGGGGGAGTAGTCACGTCGAGGCATCAGTAGCGTGTCTGGATGCTGGGGAACTAGCTTGTCTGTCTATTATCCCATTTCATAAGGATTCTCGAGGGTGTGGAAGCCTGAGGCATCCCACATCGAGCGAGGGGAATTATATGCCATGGACATATATCTGAGGTTTTCCTCAGCTTTCTGTGTTTATCACAGGGTATGCCGCAGGTTTAACATCCAGCGGAGACGGATCAGCCCGATCAGAGCATTAGCTAGAATGGATCGGATTTATGGATTTCCCTTTAATGGGTGCCGATACCCGGACCAGCCCATGGGCGGCTGCGAAGAGGAGCGGAATGGTATGATCTTTCCGAGACATGGCAGTCCAGGTGAGAATCATGAGGGGTGATGGAGAGTTGAATGAAATAGAGGGGGGATGAAATAGGACCATCGTAGGGGTGACGGTGGAGTTGGGCTTGAGTCTCGAAGATACCTCCTATGAATCCCCATGGTAGTTAATCAAAGTCCGTGTAGTTCGGGATGGTGCCGGAAAGTTGACGTGAATGTGGACCTTTTCCCAATGGGTGTCGTCAGCGAACTGACGTGAAGGTGGACCTTTGTCCAATGGTATGGATCTTACACACTAGGCCGCCCAGGTGCTGGTGAACCGACATGAAGGTGGGTCGGGATGACCAATAGATGGTGGGCTTGAACCTCTGGGAGGCTTCCTATGTACCATGTCGTGACATGGATCAAAGACCTCATAGTTCAAAGGGGGTGTGGAATACAGTTTAACATCATGCGGGACGGGGGTGAACTGACGTGAATGAGGTCAAAATGACCGGGTGGTGGGCTTGAACCTCATGAGGCTTCCTACGTACCATTCCATGATAGGGATCAAAGACCATGTAGTTCAGGTTGGATGCCGGAATGCCGTCATGAATGAGGAGAACTCAGGGGGTCCCAGTGGTGGTGATCTTGGACCTCATGGAGGCTTCCTACGTACTATGCCTTAGCACGGATCAAAGTCCACATAGTTCAGGTGGGTGGTTTTCGTCATTGAACCGACGTGAATGTGAACCCGTGGGTCCACTGGTGGTCGGCATGACCCTCAGGGAGGCTTCCTACGTACCATGCCTTGACATGGATCAAAGTCCTCGTAGTTCGGGAGAAAATGGGGGCTTGACACACCGAAAAGGAGACGGCCCGGGACAATGATTGTTGGGATTGAACCTCAGGGAGGCTTCCTACGTACCATGTCATGAAAAAGATCAAAGTCCTCATAGTTTGGGTTGGCCACAATGGATTACCGTCGGACTGGAATGTAGTTTAACGTCATACTGGACGAGGATGAACTCAACGTGAATAGATGAAGAGAGGTGGGATTGAACCTCATGGAGGATTCCTACGTACCATGAATTTTCATGGATCAAAGACCTCGTAGTTCAAATGGTTGAAGTCATCAGGGAACCGACGTGAAGGTGGAACTTGGTCCAATGAGAGATTGGCTTGAACCTCGGGATGGCTTCCTACATACCATACCTTGACATGGGTCAAAGACCTCCTAGTTCAAAGGGTTTCATCGGTGAACCGACATGAATGTAGAACCAGGGGTCTACTAGTGGTAGGCTTGAACCTCGAGGAGTCTTCCTACGTACCATGTCGTGACATGGATCAAAGTCCTCATAGTTCGGAGGGTGGGTGTCGGTGAACCGACGTGAGGTAGGGACCTTGGTCCGATGGGAGATGGGCTTGAACCTCAGGAAGGATTCCTACATACCATGTCTTGACATGGATCAAAGACCTTGTTGTTCGGGTGGTCACAACGTCTTGCCGTCAGACTGGAATGTAGATTAACGTTATAATGGACGAAGGTGGAACTTGACGTGAATAAATGATGGGTGGGCTTGAACCTCATAGAGGCTTCCTACGTACCATGTCGTGACATGGATGAAAGACCTTGTAGTTCAAAGGAAATGTGGACCTTGGGTCAATGAGCGATGGGATTGAACCTAGAGGAGGCTTCCTACGTACCATGCCTTGATATGGATCAAAGACCTCGTAGTTCAAAGGGGTGTGCGATTTAATGTCATTCAGGACAAGGGAATACCATTTAACGTCATGCTGGATGAGGGAATTTATTTTAACATCATTATGGACGAAGGTATACAGTTTAACGTCATTCTGGACGAAGGTATGCAGTTTAACGTCATGCTGGACGAGGTGTTGTCATGGCCAATGCCAACTCTAAGCCCACGTGAGTCATGCTCGGTGTGAGAAACAAGAGGCAGCAAGGACCTGACGATCACACCGTGAAGGGTGAATCCGTGAGAAGCGTATAGGGGATTACGCGTTAGGTGGCCCATGGTGCTGGGACTTACTCCAGTATGGAGGCCCGAAGTGCGGAAAAGCACAACGAAAGAGGGATTTGGGACCAATGATGGGAGGTGCCTCGTTACCTATCACGCCCTCCACTGACCTTGGTAGTGGGGAAGTACGGAGATGCAGGGGTGCAGCCTTCCAGAAGAGGGGCTAGGGGGCTTACACCAAGGTCGTTTCCCTTCTCCCATGGACATACGCTACTCTGATATGGAGGATACCATCCCTTGTGGAGGGGGTGACCTCGTCTATGTGGAGAAGGGTGGCGTAAAAAATGTCCGAGCTGGGGGGACCCTTCGTGCAAAGCATGGGGCCGGATCACATTTTAACGTCATGTGTTGAGGACGAGGTGCTTGGCCGTTTAACGTCATGCAGCTCGTACGAGGTGGGTTTACTCCACACCCCTAGGACTTACATAACTGGTACCCTTTGCTCCTTGGGGGAGGCAAGGTACCAATAAGGTCGTGGTCAAGGGGGTTTGTAGAACGAACCATTGAGGGGTCCACGTTAACATGGCTATCCAATGAAGCAATAGTCATTAGCGTGCTTATGCGAAGAATCAATAGGAGATGCAACACTATGAGTGGTGTTGTCCGTGGGATTTTGAAATTACATCATGCAAACCTGGAGGGTCGCATGGGGAGAGGAATTTCCAATCAGAGGAGTGTGCTTCGCAAAGTGGGGTGCCTTGGCCTTAGCTTGGGGAAATGGTGTGTGTGGAGGGTTCTTCGTGATGTGGAACCATATTCGCGGAGCACTGCCTTAGGAAGAGGAGGTGCCTCGTGAAGCACGGTACTGCGAAGCAGTGTGCTTCGCGATGTTTAGCGATCCTGCCTTATCATGGGGATCACTAGTACATGATGGGTGTTTCCCAAATCAAAAACGCTCCGCGGTTGCCCGGGTTCCCTTGGGAATCCCCCTCCTTCGCGAATTCCCTTGAGCATCACGAAGGGCATCCCTCTTGGAAGAGGGGATCAAAACGAGACAAAGCGAAGGCATCACGTGAATTAGAAGTACCTCGCGGAGCTCATGATTCCCTAGGCAAAGGGTGCTTCGCGATTCGGGAGAGGAGAAGCCGAATGGTCGGATTTTCCATCCTCCTGGGCTCAGGGGGAACCAAGTATTTATAGGCAAGGGGCGCCGCGATCCATAACTCACGCGGCGCGAAGGGGCGGTGGTGCTTCGCGACGGGCTCGCGAACTCTACGCCGTTCGTGGAGAGGTACCACTTCCGGTGCATCACGGCAGGCTCGCGAACATCAGGCCGTTCGGGGAGAGGTGTCCACCTCCGGTGCTTCGTGGAGGGCTCAAGAACATCAGGCCATTCGCGGAGAGGTACCGCCTCTGGGGATTCACAGAAGGCTTGCGAACGTCATGCCGTTCGCAGAGAGGTACCGCCTACGGCGCTTCGCAGGACCGTGATGCTCGGGGGTGCTTCGTGTCGGTGCTTCGCGAGGCAGCGTCTGGGGCTTCTTTTTCGCTCCTTCCTTTCATGCAATATTTTGGAACCAACAGAGAGTCTTTTGTCATTTATCTTCTATGTACTTTGATAACTGGTAATTCTTCCACTGTTTCAATCATTGATGTGGTTGTGTGATACTTGAAGTTTTTTAGTTTTCTATCATTTTTTCATGAATTATATAGTGAATGTTTGGTTATGGTTGATTGGTTTGTTGGTTTATTTCTTGAATGGTAATTCTTCCACAACTTGTATTAAAAATCCTTCAGAAATAATTGTTATCTTTGGCCTCTTGGGGATGTTTCGTAAAGACAAGTAATGACTCATTGTGCTCTCAATAAAATGATAATGATAGTGTCATTAAAAACGGTATCAGTCTGGTCCTTCCTTTTTGGTATAAATGGTAGAAATGGTCATATTTGTTATTGGTCTTGGAGTTGAAACTACATCTTTAATATCCCTTCGGTTGAAAACATAGACATAAATAGGATTGTCAGAATTTGAAATGCATAGCATAAAATGGTGTATCTAACCCTTTTATGTTGAACTTCAAGTTACCAGGGAGTTGGGAATATAACTATTTGGAGACAATTCCAAGATATAGGAATCTCATTGTCATGGGTTTATCAAAAGAGATTTTCATGAAATTAATTTTAGAGTAATTATAGCCCACTATGACTGTATACATCATTTTGATAAATTATTCATGTTGTAAAAAACTGTTGATTGTTTATGAAAAATATGATTTTGTTTCTCAAATGAATAATTTAGAAAAAGGGAATGTTTATTATATTTTGGAAATGGTTTAATTTTTAATTGTATGTTGAATGTTTTCAAAAATGGTGAAATATGGAAAGAGGTTCTTTTGGAAAATATAGTTGGGATATCGATGTGATATAATTTGAAATTATTATCCATCAGTTTCTAATGAGTTAGATTCAAATTGTTTGGTGTTGCTTTAGAAAATGAAACCTGATAGGAGTCCTTGAAACCAACCTGAAGAAGCAGCGGAGAATGTAGTTGCACCAGAACCACGGGTGAACCAAGAGCTGATTTAGATTTTTTTCCATACATTTCATGTTTTGGATGTAGGTAACTATAGGAATGTGCCAAGGAGTATGGATCATACCATCCAGTACTCGATGCCGAATCCACCTAAATTCTGGGGTTATTCTGAACCTGATTAGGCGGAGGTGCTGCTGAGTAGGATGAATCGTACATTCGACATCATTGGCACACTAGTAGAGATGAAGGTAAAGATAACGATGTATATGCTCGAGGATATGGAATTCCATTGGTGCGATTTAGTGGTGAAAGCTAAATTGGATTATGGCCTTACATGGGGGGATTTTGAGTATTTGTTCAACATACAATTCTACCCTCAAACATTAAAAATACAGAAAACGATGGACATCTTTATACTAAAACAATAGAGACTCTCCATCACAGAGTATGTGGTTATGTTCATGAATATAGTCTATGATAAACTAGAGGATGCAACACTAGATTCTTTGAAGGCACACATCATTGAATCAGGGCTACGACATGAGATTCGATCAATGATTGTGGTGCTATATGTTACGTATTACACATAGATGGTGAAAAAGATGATTGTGGATGAACGTGATATCTTGGGATCTATGGGAGGAGTCATGATGATACCCATGGGTAATGGTGCGAACTCAACCAATGGAAGCAACATAAAGAGGGACACATATTTATATGGTGGGAGTGGGAATAAGAATCAAGAAGTTCAATCAGTGAACCTTCCTCTATAACCCTAGAGAAAATCAGTTTGTTTTCAATGTGGTTTTCTTGACCACATAATGTGTGAGTGTACCACACATCCTAGAGAATTTCATAATTGAAACAATATGGGGCATTCATAGTGCTATTGTCACAGTGCTCTATGGTAGGGTACTCGGGACACTTCTCAAGAATTGCAAGCATCGTATGATTTGATAGGATGAGGATAGCATAACCAGACTCATCAATGGTGTCGGGCTAGCCACAATTATTATAGGGATACCATGATTCATCAACCATAGAAATCATAAAAGGAAACAAGGAGAACAGTGCATCTATGAAGAAGTAGTATGGAGCTAAGGAGATGATGGTAAATAATCAGGCTAGACCATCTACTGTGGGAGGTATGATTCTTTTGAATTCGATCCTTGTGCAAGTACTCTTCGATTTTTCTGAATTGAATTCCTTCATTTCTCCTTGTTCCATCGATTTGATATTATTAAAGATGTAAATGATGCTTTTGAATTGACACTTTACACTCCACTTAGTGAAAGAGAATGTCAAGCCTTTGTGTGTGGATCATGTTCTATAATTGTTGATGGAGTTGAGTTTAAATGGGACTTCTTGATGTTGGAGATGGATGTCTAAGATGTAATCATGGGTATTGATTTGACGACAACTTTTAAGTCTAATATCGACTACTATAAGATAAATGTGAGTTTCATGAATGAGCACAACATCAAGCACCTCTTCTGAGGAAAGAGGATGTTAAAGAATAGTGAAAAGAGCTTCGTGGCACCAATGGTGGAAACGATTTCTTTCAAGATGGAGGACTTGACGTTGACATCAATGGATGATATTGAAGGAATTAGTTTCACAGTAGTTGTGGATGTAACACTCCGAGCTTCCATGATACACTTCTCTTACAATAATGCAATAGCTTGCATTGTATGCAAGTTCGAGATTCTAACGCACCACGACCAATAAAAAAATCCGTTATGAATAGTAATAACCACGTTTTGAAATTATATATATTTTATATTTCAAAAAGGACTTCATTTTTGGATTCGGAATATCGAAATTAGCCTATTCTGAATTTTTGGTATTTTTCTGAGAACTTCCAATTTTTTATGAATAGTGAAAAATACGTAAAAACTAATTTTTTAATAAAAAAAATTAAAGTGATAAATTATACTATAGAGTGGTTTTAAAGTATAATTAGAATATATTTTTACCATTTTATCCAATGGTGGTCATTAGAATTAATTTCACATTGAAATTGGATATAAACAATTGTCAATATTTTGATATATATTGTTTCTTAAAAACACGCTATTTGTTGTGACAGCGGGAATTAATTATAAAATTAATTAATGCAACTTATATGTTTGGAATTTTATAAAATAGAAATCATTTTTGAATTCAGAGTATCAATTATAGCTTAGGGTGGAATTTTTGAATTGTTCTAGAAAACATCAATTTTTATGAATAGTGAAACCACTAACTGATAGTTAAAAACAGTTTTTTCGTTTAAATGAAACATTGCCACTTCTGTGATTTGATTTTCAAAATTCCAACATAAATATTAGTCATTAGGATGTAAAATGTGGTTTAATTGTATTAAAATAATTTTTTCGTGAATAGTAAATTTTAAGTTTAATTATTCGTGATAAATGGTAATTAGTAAAATTTAAGGAAAAAATGATAATATAAAAATATGAAAATACCTTTACACTTGTCCTAACCTTATTGGATGACTCATGGCCGACCAATAAAATCCATGGGTCAACTTGGGGACCCCATGGAGCCACATGGGTAAGAAAATGACATTAATAACTTTTTATTTAAAGTAAAAATAAAATTGCCACAAATAGGTGTTGTTTTACTAAAACTATTATTACATGGGGTTATATAAGTTACCTATTTGACTATAAATATTAATTGTAAATCTAAAAATATTTCCTACATCATGTTAATTTTTTTATAATTTTTAGACATTAAATAAATTAAATTTTTATGACACCATAATGATGCAGCGATTACCTCATTTATTAACGATTTAAATAAAATGAAAAGATCATGTAAAATATAAGACTTACACTTGTCTAAAACCTATTGGATGGGTATATTTCGAACCCTTATCACCTTATCATTTATATATCTCATTGTGGGACCTTTGAAATCCAAAAATAACTTCATAATAATGTAACATTTCATGACCTTCCAAGAGTGCGCCTCCTCTCCTCTTATAAAAGGCCCCCACCACTATCACTTTATTAACACCTTCCAAGCCATTTGGCTCGGCCAAACTCTTCCCAAATACTCTCTCATATTACCACTCCAACTACTAGAAGCCTCAATTTGGGTGGAAGTCTTCCCATGGATGGCTTTGGTCAAATCAAAAAGTGTTACCTGATTTTAAGGTAATGTCTTCTCTTGTGTTCTTTTGTTTTATTTTGCTTCTCCAACCCCCTAAAATCTTTTTATTACTTTATTTTGTAACAAAACCAGTATAATAAATATACTTGGATGTTTTATGAGAAGTATTTCATTTACACTTACAGACACCTTCATCTAATGGTTAAAGAACATATCGTTTCTGTGGGTGGCGAATTACTGCCTCACGAAATGATGATTGTTCAATATTCTTTTAACACCTCTCATGGCGGCCATTATGATGAAACTATTTTTATATATGATATATATTATGTTTTTTTTCCTTATAATTCTGTAATTTTCATTTATGGCATACCTTTATGATTTCTATTATGGGTAAATGCGATAATTTCATTTTAGGAAGTGTGGACTACCGCCCCGTTAAAGTGATTTGAATCGTTAATGCCATATGTGGGATGTATAAAGGATGGAGTAAATGGTATTATACATTATATTATACTGGAATTATATTATACCTTTATGTAATTATAATTTCATTCCATTAAATACGAAATAGAAATGAAAGTAGCGTTCATGCGTATGTACGGCTTACCGTCTCCATGAACGGTGCATTTCATTTCTCACCTCTAAATGTAATGTAACATTATAAATGCATGTATATACTTGATATATATGATATATATGTCATATACATCATGAATATAATTCTTTATATAATGGATATTTTTCTACATGAACAACTTCTAATTATAAGAAGATTATTTTTGACTGAAATACCAAAGATCGACAAAACGACCGTCATTAACTTAAATAATTACATAATGTTAATAACATGGTAATAAGTGATATTAAAGGAATAATGGACTTGAAAAACGTTCTTAAGAAAGTTTAAATTAACTCTAGTTTATTACTCTGGAGGATAAAGAACGTTGGATTCAAGTCTGACACGAGGTAAGGGAACTTGTTAACCCAATTTTTGTTCTTTGGGTTAATCACCTACTTTCAAATTACGCCATGATATTATTATGTCATATCCTGTATTTGTACTTTATTTATGTGTAATTATAGTTAATACACATAATAGATCTATTTTATTTTAAAAAAATTTATATTTGTAAGGACTTCTTCTCAATCTCCTTTCATTGAGGCATATTTTGTTTTATACACAAATTTCATTTATACTGTGTATAAACCAGTTTGATGTGTACATTTATTCAAAATGAATCTTTTTTATATGAATAATTTTACTATATTACAAAAAGGAATGTTTTATTGTCATACGTATGCGGCGACAACGACTTTTCTGCCGATGTGACCATTATTTGAGTATCGGCTACCACTACAAGCCATAAATTTTTTTAAATGAAAAATATATACAAAGTTTTATTTTTATTTTATTTTGGTATTGAAAATGGTTTTGAAAGTGTTTTTTATCATATCAATGTGTTTTATTGATATGTTGTGATTGAAATGTGAAAATGTTATGTTTCCTTTATGCATGTTTTATGTTATATGATTATGTTATGGTTTATGATATGTTTAAACATGTTCATATGAGGAATGCATTGGACTTAATAAGTGACGGGTGGAGTTCGCTATAGGTCCTCGATGCATCGGTAGGTGTCATGAGAAAAACTACTGTCTTGGCACGAGGCCTTGACAAAATATTATTTTTAGGCTTGGCACGAGGCCTTGGCTACGTGGTTATGATAGTCTGGCATTATGAATTCCATCATTATGAAAGTGGTTATTGATATTTCATGTGATTATTCAACATTTAGAATATACATGTGAATAAGTAAATGGAATTATCTCATTTTTATTTTTCCATATTATGTTGAAGTTAAAGTTTAAAAGGCTTTTTCTTTAGTTATACATTGCCTTAAATGTTTATGTTTATTTATGAAAGCATCCAATATATTGTTATCCTTACTGAGCATCTAAGCTCACCCATTTCAATGTTTTAATTTTTCCAGGATGTGAAGAAGTATTTTATGAATGGCCTACAGGGATAGTATGAGGGGATATGATGACAAGAAGTTTTTTTAGTTTTGATATACATTATGATGTAATGTAATAATTATGAATGTATCTAGTGCTTTCAAGGCTACTAAACTAATCGGTCTTTTGAGACTTGATATTTTGTGATCATGCCAATGTTACGCAATAATTCAGCGACTCTGGGTAACTGGGGTTGGGGCGTTATAGTTGTTATCAGAGGAAGTTTATTAATAACCTTGGAAGCCAGATTTAGATAAACTATGATTAGAGCACATATCCCAAAGATAGACGTTGAGGATTAGTATAGACGAACTTCCTAGAATTTTTGTATTATTGAGATTTTGTGAGTTTTCTGAGAAATACATCCCTGTATGGATACGAGTAGGTAGAGGCAGCTCTGGCAATGATGTACCTAGGGGTAAAACCCAAAAACACCGCTTTGAGTTAAAATCAAACGGGAACTGGTGCACGACAACGGGCCTTGCTGTACTCTTGGTTATGACACTCCCGGGGGATATGCTTAGGATAATTCTCATTTTCTTTACAAACCATTATGAAGATTTTATGAGTATATAATTCCTCGAAGAAAACATTTCATTGTATGATTATGGATTATATCCATAAATAGTTCAATTTATGTTAAGTGTTTTACAAGTATGGAATTATGTATTTTGATTCATAAACTAATCTAGTTTATTCAATTTCTTATAAATAGCGCCTAGTGGGAGGAATAGAAACTGTATAAATGCACACACTCCATGTAGGGATTTCCCTCATGCTCTAGATAATTATTGTGGAGATGGAGATACAACTAGTGCTGATCAACTTATCACCATACTCGGAAAACTCACTCTAGTTATGAATAATAACCTTACTCGTATGGAGCACCCTGATCCGCAACATGGAGGATCAATGTTAGACCGCTTCATGAGGGAACAACCGCCAACATTTAATGGGGGTACAAATCCATTAGTATTGGAGCAATGGATAAACTCCTTAGAGAAAATATTTCATGCCCTAGGGAGTAGTCAAAAGGAAATGGTTATCATGGAATTTTAACGCCTCACTGGAGATGTTGATCAATGGTTATCATTGATTCAAAAGTCAAAGGGAGATGATGAAGTATCAAATTTGGAATGGAGGGAGTTAAATGATATTTTCATTGAAAAATACTTTCCTAGTGACCATCGAGTAGATATGGAAAGGCAATTTCTGAGTCTGAGACAAAAGGAGGATGAGAATGTAATAAAGTATGAGGCCAACTTTACTAGGTTAGCAAGACATGCTGCAGATTAAATACATAACCCATGAACTAAGATTGATCGTTTCTTTGATGGGTTAAAACCATTTCTCCATCTTGATTTAGTATCAAAATCTTTCTCAATGTATGAAGAAATTTTCTCATGTGCCATCAAGAGAGAAAAAGAATTCTCTAAATCTTATTTCAATAAAGTAAAGCATGAGAAGAAGAGAATGGTGGAACAAGAGACAGATAAAGGAAAAAAAGGGAAAGAAGGATTTTCCATTATGCGATAATTGTGGGAAGAATCACCCTGGTACTTTCATGAAGGGAATGGGAGTTTGTTATAAATGTGGATAAAAAGGTCACCAGGCTCATGATTGTAAGGGAAAGAAAGAGGCTATCAATGTTGAATGCTACAATTGTAGGGAAATGGGGCATTATGCAAATGAATTTACTAATTGTCAGGGAAACTTACCTAAAAAAGGCCATGGGATCAAGGACAATATTATGCTGTTACTACGGTTGAAATGGGATAATTAATGTATTTGGAATCAAGGATTATATTCTGGTTATAAGGATAATCTGATATATATATATATATATATATGTAAGGATTGTACTGCAGTACTTGTTGTTTTCAATAAGGATTTAATTTGATTAAGGTAATCAGATTTTTAGTATGTGACAATAAGAGAAACATTACTTTGTTTGGGGAATCTGATGTTACAATTGATTTTGGAATTTAGAGACCTTTTAGAGAAAGTATGGATAGAGGTATTTTGGATAACTATACAGGTTGGAATGAATTAAGTTGATCTTTGGATAGTATTTTTTAATTTTAAAACATTTATGATGATTATTTTTGGAATATTATAATACTATACTTTTAGGAAAAGGACAACCTGCAGGTTTGGGGATAACATGTCGCGTCGGACAAAGCTGCAGGAATCGAACCCACAAGCATAGTGCGACAGGCCTTTATTACCTACCACTAGCCTACTGGAAGTCCCTAGTTATTACAAAATAGTTTTCTTAATCTAAGTGGTATTTGGTAATATTTGGAACCTTATAAAATTATGATAAATAGAATATTTTTGAGTTATGTTACAATTTGTAGTGAAAGATGGGTTCGTGGTAAAAATTTATTAATGAATGAATGCCTACATGACAAGTAAGTAAATTTCCATACGTTCTTAGTAAATCTCTTAAATAAATTCCTCAACTTTATTAAATGTAACGTAAAACAAAAACATTGTCGGTTAACTTTTCCAACTGGGGATTCAATGACCGTTTAACCAATCACACGTTTGTGATTTTCATGTGGTTAACTTTCTCCTAAACATGTTTTCTACAACTCTTTATCAGACCTTGATGGTTTTTTTCCTCCATATCCATATTTTCATATAATCCTAGTATGGGCTATCTTGGGTGACCTTTGTACCTCTCTTTCTTTCTTTTAATGTTATATTTTTATTAACCCTATTTCCAATGTGGGTTTTCCACAAAGGTATTTTCTATATTCAACCTTTTATTTTCAAAGAAAAATTTCAATTTCCTAGGATGCAATTTATTGAAGGAGTGGATAATGTAACACTCCGATCTTCCATGATACGCTTCTCTTACAATAATGCAATAGCTTGCATTGTACGTAAGTTTGAGATTTTAACGCACATCAACCAATAAAAGAAGCCGTTATGAATAGTAATACACACATTTTGAAATTATATATATTTTATATTTCAAAATGGACTTCATTTTTGTAATTAGAGTATCGAAATTAGCCTATGTTGAATTTTTGGTATTTTTTCTGAGAACTTCCAATTTTTGATAATTAGTGAAAAATACTTAAATACAAATTTTTTTATTAAAAATAAATTATAGTGATAAATTATAATATAGAGTGATTTTAAAGTATAATTAGAATATATTTTTACCATTTCATCCAATGGTGGTCATTAGAATTAATTTCACTTTGAAATTGGATATAAAAAATTGCCAATCTTTTGATATATATTGTATCTTAAAAACAAGCTATTTGTTGTGACAGCGGGAATTAATTATAAAATTTATTAATGCAACTTATATGGTTGTAATTTTGTAAAATAGAAATCATTTTTGAATTCGGAATATCAATTATATCTTAGGGTGAAATTTTGGCATAGTTCTGGAATACTTCAATTTTTATGAATAGTGAAACCACTAAGTGATAGTTAAAAACTAATTTTTCGTTTAAATGAAACATTACCACTTCTGTGATTTTATTTTCAAAAATAAAACATACATGGTTGTCAATTGGAAGTAAAATTTGGTTTAATAGGATTAAAATAATTTTATGGGAATAGTAACTTTTAAGTTTAATTCATCGCGATTAATGGTAATTAGTGAAATTTAAGGTAAAAATGATATTATAAATATATGAAAATACCTTTACATTTGTCCTACCCTTATTGGATGTGTCATGGACGACCAAGAAAATCCATGGGTCAACTTGGGGACCCCATGGAGCCACTTGGGTATGAAAATGACATTAATAACCTTTTATTTAAGGTAAAAATAAAATTGCCACAAACATGTGTTTTATTACAAAAACTATTATTACTTGTGGTTATATAAGTTAAATATTTGACTATAAATATTAATTGGAAAGCTAAAATAATTTCCTAAATCATGGTAATTTTTTGATAATTTTTAGACATTAAATAAATTAAATTTTTATGACACCATGATGATGCAGTGATTACCTCATTAATTAATGATTTAAATAAAATTAAAATATAATGTAAAATATAAGAAATAAAATTGTCTAAAACCTATGGTATGGGTATATTTCGAACCCTTATCACCTTATCCTAGAAATATATCTTCGTGGGACATTTTAAATCCGAAAATCACTTCATAATAATCTAACATTTCATGACCTTCCAAGAGTGCCCCTCCTCTCCTCTTATAAAAGGCCCCCACCACTCCCACATTATTCACACATTCCAAGACATTTGGCTCGGCCAAACTCTGCCCAAATACTCTCTCAACTTACATCTCCTACTCCTAGAAGCCTCACTTTGGGTGGAAGTCTTCCCAATGAAGCCTTTGGCTCAAATCAAAAAGAGTTACCTGATTTTAAGGTAATGTCTTCTCTTGTGTTCTTTTGTTTTATTTTTCTTCTCCAACACCCTAAAATATTTTTTTTACTTTATTTTGTAACAAAACCAGTATCCTTAATATACTTGGATGTTTTATGAGAAGGATTTTATTTACAATAACACACACCTTTGTCTAATGGTTAAAGAACATACTGTTTCTGTGGGTGGCGAATTACTGCCTCACGAAACGATGATTGTTCAATCTTCTTTTAACACCTCTCATGGTGGCAATTATGATGACACTATTTTTATATATGATATATATTATGTTTTTTCCTTATAATTCTGTATTTTTCATTTATGGAATACCATTATGATTACCATTATGGGTAAATGCGATAATTTCATTTTAGGAAGTGTGGAATACCGCCCCCTCAAAGTGATTTGAATCATTAATGCCATATGTGGGATGTATAAAGGATGGAGTAAATGGTATTATAGATTTTATTATACTAGAAGTATATTATACCTTTATATAATTATAATTTCATTCCATTAAATACGAAATAGAAATGAAAGTAGCGTTCATGCGTACGTACGGCTTACCGTCTCCATGAACGGTGCATTTCATTTCCTACCTCTAAAAGTTATGTAATATTATAAATGCATATATATACTGGATATATATATGATATATATGATATATACATATTGAATATAATTCTGTATATAATGGATATTTCTCCACATGAACAACTTGTAATTATATGAAGTTTGTTTTTGACTCAAGTACCAAACATTGACAAAACGACTGTTATTAACCAAAATAATTACATAATGTTCATAACATGGTAATAAGTGATATAAAAGGAATAATGAACTTGAAAAAGTTTCTTAAGCAAGTAGAAATTAACTCTTGTTTATTATTCATGAGGTTAAATAACGTTTGAGTCAAGTCGGACACGAGGTAAGGGAACTTCTTAACCCAATTTTCGTTCTTTGGGTTATTCTCCTACTTTCAAATTATGCCATGGTATTATTATTTCCTATATTGTATTTGTACTTTATTCAGGTTTAATTATAGTGAATACACATAATAGATCTCTTTTATTTTAATAAAATGATCTTTGTAAGGACTTCGTCTCAATATCCTTTCATTGAGGCATATTTTGTTTTATACACAACTTTCTTTTATACTGTGTATAAACCCCTTTGATGTTAACATTTATTCAAAAGGAATATTTTTATACAAATAATTTTACTAAATGATAAAAAGGAATGTTTTTTTGTCGTACGTATGCGGCGACAATGACTTCTCTGCTGTTGTGACCATTATTTGAGTTTCAGCTTCCTCAACAAGCGATAAATTTTTTTAAATGAAAAATAAATATAAAGTTTTAATTTTCATTTATTTTGTTATTGAAAATGGTTTTGAAAGTGTTTTTTTATTATATCAATGTGTTGTATTGATATCTTATGATTCAAATGTGGAAATGTTATGTTTTCTTTATGCATGTTTTATGTTATATAATTATGTTATGGTTTATGATATGTTTAAACCTATTCATATGAGGAATGCATTGGACTTAATAAGTGATGGATGGAGCCCGCTATAGCTCCTCGATGCATCGGTAGGTCTCATGAGACAAACTAGTGTCTTGGCATGAGGCCTTGACAAAATCTTATTTGTAGCCTTGGCATGAGGCCTTGGCTACGTGGTTATGATAGTCTGGAATTATGCAATCCATCATTAAGAATGTGGTTATTGATATTTCATGTGATTATTCTACTAGTAGAATATCCTTGTGAATAAGTAAATGACACTATCTCATTTTTCTTTTTCCATATTATGTTTAAGTTCAAGTTTAAAATGCTTTTGTTTTAGTTATACATTGCCTTAAATGTTTATTTTTATTTATGAAAGCTTCCACTATATTGATATCCTTACTAAGTATCTGAGCTCACCCTTTCAATGTTTTAATTTTTCTAGGATGTGAAGAAGTATTTTATGAATGACCTGCAGGGATAGTATGAGGGGATATGAAGACAAGAAGTTGTTACAGTTTTGTTTTACTTTATGATGTAATGTAAGACTTCTGAATGTATCTAGTGTTTTCAAGGCTACTAATCTAATCAGTCATTCGAGACTTGATCTTTTGTGATCATGCCAATGTTATGCAATAATGCACCGACATTGGGTAACTGGGTTCGGGGCGTTATAGTGGATCACTATAAAGATGTATTTTCCAATAACATATCAGGGTTATAACCCATATTGGATGTGGAGTTTATGATTGATCTCCTTATAGGGACCAGTAATATGACCTTTCTATCATATATTATGGAACCAATAGAGTAATAGAAATTTATAGTGATGTTGTAGGAGCAGGAAATCAAGGGTTTCATTTGATGAAGAACATCTCCTTGGGAAGCACTAAATTTGTTTGTGGAAAAACAAGATAAAACTATTCATTTTTGTGATGATTATTGTATGATTAACCATATAATGATAAAGAATAGATATCCACTTCCACACATTGATGATTTGTTCAATCAATTATGGGTATCTCAGTGGTTCTCTAGTATTGAATTGTGATTAGGATATCAAAAATTCTGAGTTTTGAAGGAATATATTTCAAAGACAACTTTTAGAAGAAGATATGGCCACTACGAATATCTAGACATGCCTTTTGGTTTGATGAATGCACCTGCGGTATTATTGGATTTGATGAATTAGATATTTCAGAACTATTTGGATTCTTTTGTTGTCGTGTTTGTGGATGACATTTTGGTGTATTCAAAGACAGGGTCTAACCATGAAGAGAGTCTATAAACAGTGTTACAATCCTTTAGAGATCACCATTTGTATTCTAAATTATCAATGTGTGTTTTTTGGATATAAGAAGTACATTTTCTTGGCCATGTCATTTATGAAAAAGGCATTTCTACTGAACTTGAATAGATAGAAGACATCATCTATTGGCAACCACTGATGAATGTTTTCAAGATACAACGTTTTCTTGGTCTAGATGGTTAATACAAATTCATTGTGCATGATTTATCAGGACTAGATTTTCCAATGAAATCTCTGGAAACGAAGAATGCTCTATTATAATGGACAAAGGAATACCCTGAATACTTCTAGTAACTAAAAGTATATCATACATCAACACCTATCATGATATTTCCATAATCAGGACATGGGTATGTGGTTAACTAATATTATTTAGGATCAAGGTTGGGATCTGTTCTCATCCAAGTATACCATGTCCATGCTTATGGTTCAAGCTAGTTGAGGGTGTATGAGAAGAATTACCCAAAAAACTATTTGGAGTTATCTATAGTCATCCATACTTTGAAACCAGGGAGACAATATCTATTTGGTGAGAAATTAATTGTGATTACAGATCATAAAATCTTGAAGCAAATTTTCTCAAAACGAGATTTGAATCTGAGGAAATGGAGATGTATGGAGTATCTCCAAATGTTTGAGTTGTACATGATGTACACACTAGGGAAAATAAATTTAGTGGTGGATGCATTTATTAGAATGTCATATACTCAGTTTGAAAACTAAACATTAGATGAATGCAATATGATGTCATTTTCAACTAATATACATCTGTAATGTGAAGACCAAGGTGATGTGGATGTTTTCTTTTCAGCTACACATGTTCTTGATTTGGTAAAAATGGTCAAACAAGCACACAAATATTATTTAGAATGCGTGTTTAGGATCAAAAAACTCAATGGTTGGGAGACCATTGAAGGATTAATACTTAATTAGAGTTCAATTTTCTATTTCAGAGATCTGATGGTTGTACCTATGGATTAGCAAGAAAACATCTTCATGCTTACCACCATTCAAGATGGGATATACATCCATATACACAGAATATGTATAAGGTTCTAAATGCACAGTTTTAGTGGAGAGTAATGAAAAATAAGGTGGATGAGGTTGTTGAAGAAGAGCATCAGAGACTAGAAGGAATGTTGAAATCATTACCTATCCCAGTGTTGAAGTGGGAGAAGATGGCAATGGTTTTGGTTACATGTATTACAAGAATGATATGGAAACACGATTCTATTTTGCTGATAGTGGATCATCTAACTAATTCATCACATTTCATCCCTATTCATGAAACTCATACAGTGGGGGATCTCTCAAAAATCATTATCCTTGAAGTAGTAAATAGTCATGTAGTTCTCGTTTCTATCATCTCATATAGAGATTCATGGTTCACGTATCTTTTCTAGAAATAGTTACAGCAAGCCATTGGGACCCAGTTTACTATGAGCACGACATATCAACCTCAGGCATATGACCAATATGAGAAGATGGTACAAATGGTGGAAGACATGTTTCAGGACAGTGTAATGGATTTTGTGGTGCATGGAAGGATCATAATCCATTGGTTTAGTTCGCATAGAATAAATGCTATCAGGCCTCAATACATATGGTTATGTTTGAAGTACTATATCAACATCCATATCGTTCTCCACTTTACTGAGTGGAAACAGATTAAACTTAACTAGTTGGGATGAGACTTTTCCAATAAACACCATAGGAAATTCAATTGATTAGAAATAGGATGGATACAGATCAGAGATGTTAGAAATATTATGCGGATCATTTTCAAAGGCTGTTGTCATTTGACATTAGTGATCATGTGTTATTGAGGATATCTCCAAGAAATGGTCATTGTCATTTCAGAAAGCAAGGAATGTTATATCTAAGATGCATCGTCCCTTTTGAGATACTAGAATGGGTAGGATAGGAGGAATATCGGTTGGAATTATCATTGTGGTTCAGTTTAGTGAATAATGTGTTCCATGTATCTTAGCTGAAAAAGTATCAGCCAAATCCAGACCATTTGATCAGATGGGATCACGTAGACCTAGAGACAGATGATTCATTGATACATATTATAGTAAATATTATGTATAGGAAAGAGAAATACTTTCATGGAAATATAATCATTCTAGTGTGTGTTTTATGGAAGCATTTTCAGATTCAGGAAGAGACGTTGGAAGGTGAGAGGGAAATGAGAGAGCAATGACCATAACTCTTTTAGGGTAGCGAATGTATTCTACACTCTAAATATGGAAAGAAAAGTGGTTGGGAGAATTTAATACCCCCAGTCTCTAGTATGTAACCCTTACTAAATCCTTTTTATGTATATAATGATAAGGGTGATGAATAGGAGATTTGGGAGAACATTGAATGATGTTTTCATGCAAGAGGGGATGTTTCATAGGCATCACACATTTTTTCTAACTGGGTAGCCAAACTGTGTATAGTTTTTCCAGTTTATGTAGTCTCTCCCACATGGTTGGAGAATAGTTATAGAGAATATGGATGGAAGTCATGCATGGGTCTACCTAGACGGTGGCTAACACATGGTTAGCACAAATATTGTCTTACAGTGCGATCTAATCATGCAGGAACTTAAGTGAGATCCTAAAAAATGGATCTCACATGTTTTTTCCTCCATGTGGCTCTTTTTTCTTTAAAATCAGCCATAACTAAGGATTTTTATTGTCCTAAAGCCAAATATTGTTCTCACATCATTCCTAATGTTGTCTGAATGATTCTCTTGGCGAATCGAAACTGAATTCTTGAGGTAGGTTATCATATTTCTTTGTTATTTCTCTGTTTCATAGATATACTTAGATCTACCTATCCTCTTCTCTCAGTTTCATAGATCTATTCTAGTTATGGGTATATATAGGTTTTTGGATGCAAAATATGATGGTATTTGGTCTCAGTCATGTTAGGAGAAGAGATCTAGGACGAGTTCATTGAGAATCGACCAGGTTTACCTGAGTGTTCTTTGTTTGATGGAGATTTCATCAAAACTGTCGAGGTAGTATGTTTCTATCTCTAATCATCATTCTATAATTGATAGTCATAGATTCAAATTGGTTTATTTAAACAAAATTGATTGCGAAAATCAAGAAATAAATCTTTATTAGTGATGCCTTATGGTTTTTGTGAAATTGTGTGATCATGGTGAATTATTGTGCAATGGGGTATAGTTTCTTGAATTTAAAATAATGATTTATAATTATGGAATTTATGTAATTTCAAAATTTCTGATAAAAATGGGTTTCCAATAGAAATTTTTTTCAATAAAAATGGTGTTTTATCAAAATGGTTTTGCATTGAAACAGATTTTATAGAACTGGATTTCAATAAAATAATGTTTTTTCTTTAAAGGGTTGTTTTGGAATGAGTTTTGGGAATATCTGGTGTGTGTTGATGTTGAATATATAGGTCTTGGTTGAAATATGACAATGTGCTCAGTTCCAAATGGTTAATGACCCACTAGGAAAAGATTATTGTGTGACGACTTTGTAGATCGACGAGAAATAGCTCATGTGTATGGTATTATCATAATGTACCATACATGGTTGGTTGTATGGGTTTAGTAGAATGGATGGGTATTAAAATAAAAATTTGGGAGAAATGGTTTTAAATCATGATGAGTTATTTTTCTGCAAAAAAAACTCTCTATAAAAATTGGTTCAAAACGCACTTGTATTCTTTTGGTTATAAATTGTTTTGGAATGGTTTTTATATTTAGTTATAAACTTTTTTGAGAATTTTTATTATGTAAAACATTTTATATAAAGGTTGATAACTCTTCAATCCTAGTGTCATGATTAGGGAAGTCATTGGGGGAAAACCTACTGAGTTTTATACTCACCCCTTATTTCGAACATTGGTTCTTTTGTAGGTGATATCTTCTAGGATATGGGAAAATGTATCGTTTCCAACATTTTTAGCACTACCTCGTGATGTTTGGGATGTTTGGAAATTATGGAGAATGGAGCTTGTGAATCCTAGAGTCTTGTGGTCTTTTGAGAGTCTTGTGTTATTTATCCACTTTATAGATTGATACATGGTTATTCTTCAATTTTTTCACACTTTGATGTTGATTTAAGATACATGAAGTTGTTTAGTTGTCCATAATTTGTTCAGGCAACATATAGTGAATTTCTAGTTATGGTTGGTTGGTTTATTGGTTTATTTTGTAAAGGGTATATCACCCCCCAATTGTATTTGAAAGCCTTTGGTATTTATTTTCCAGCCTTTGGCTTCTTGGGGATGTCTCTTAAGGCCATGTAATGACTCATTATGCTCTCAAGCCAATGTGAATGTGCGGGTCATTACAGTATAACTACTGATATTTATAAATTTTAAATTGTAAATATTTTTCAAATTTTTATATATATATTTTTTATTAATATGTTAATATGTTAAATATTTTTTATTTATCAATTGTATTATTTCTTAAAAATTTATAATATATTATCATTTTATTAATATAGTTAATATTATTATAGAAAATATTTATTGTATAATACAATAAATAAATAAATTCTTCAGATGGAAATTTTTACTTGTTAATAATTTTATTATTTAAAATATATTATATTATATTATTTATTAATTTCTTATAAAATAAACAATATATTATTTATAATTAATATTAATAACATCTATAGAAATCAAAAAAATAACAACAGTAGTATTTAATTTTAAATTTAAGATGATTATTTGTTACACATCATATTGATAATAATTTAATGAATTGATAATATACACAACAAAAATTAATTATTATTATTTGTACCAATGCGGAATTTAATATTAATGTTTCTTAATCATTACTATTTCTATGAATTTCTTATTATATATATTTTTTGTTTTATTCAACAAAATATATCATATTAGAATTAATTTAAATAATGTATAATAAATGATTTAAAAATCACATAACATACATAAATATAATATTTGTAGGTTTCTTATATGCTCCTTCATGCAGTTTTCTAGTGTATATATTGTTTTTCCACGACAAGTATGTATATTCCTATGCACTGGAAAATGAAAATAGTTTGTATCATCCCTAGAACATACCTTCGCATCATCATGTGTGACTGGCATAGATCTACAGTCTCTCTACCTGTACCATATCCTAGCTCAATGGAAAATGTATATTAACTGGACAATACCTAACATGTTAAGAAGATGTTATCCATGCAGAAAATATATACGGACCAGAGGAAAATAATTTTTTTAATGAACTGTAGATAGAATCTCACTGTATAGAAAAAGATTCAATGATAACAAATTGGGATTGTGCCTAAGCGTCTAGGAATGGTGGTGGCTCATACTCAATAGGAACCGGTGGAGCATCTATCTTGTCATGATGAGAACCCTAATATTAGGCAACATAATCATCTAAAATATGGATTTCATACACTTACTTGTCTACGTGATGACATCCACCACCACCGTCTCCTAACACAGAATGAAAATCCAAAGATAAATCTCATCCATATGAGGAAGTATATCTATCACTGGTTTTTGCAAATAGTCATGGTAAAAGCATCCTCCATCCGTGGGAACAATTATGTGAAGGAGATGAGTGATATGAGCATCTTGTAAAAACAAATTATAAAGTTAGCTACTGTTAATGAAAGAAACTATTCAAAAGTGGAAGGAAAAATTATTTCTAGATCATGATATATCCATCTATATTGGGTAATATATCTAATATGGTACATGTGATACCAGGTCATATAATCCATATTATCTAATAAATTCATATGTATTGGGTTCACCCTTTTAATAATGTTTCTTTTTTTTCTATCCTGTATCTCAATATGTCTTTTGTGATATCACCTCAAGTTAAAGACTCAATTCCCTGACATGATTTCTTAATTTAGTATAGGTAACATACTGGGTGATGCAGGAATAGGATGATATAATCCAAACATCTTCATAAATCTATCAATATGATGCCACGCAACAGTATAAAAATGAGTCATATGTATGACGCACAATCAAATAGAAATCATCTTCATAAGATAAACTGCGAGAGTCTAGATTATTGCCTCAATATATGGAATCCATCAAACCTAAAAAATCAAAAACAACATTCAAAATTAATAAATGAATAAATTCACCATAACAAATATAATTTATCTATATCATTAATAATGAAATATGTCATCTGTTCAAAGACTATCTTGTATTTTTCTATAAGCGTAGACATGAAATCTAGATGAATCTAAATATTGATGTGCCTAAATTCACATATAAAAAAAAATTCCCTAATACTTCAGTATAGAATGGTTTGCATATGGTATTAACAAAATTTAGAAGAAAAAAACCATCATACATGGATAATATGATAAAATATTAGTATGAAATTGTGTACAGTTATGTAGAGATTAGTGAGGGATGTGATCACATATCCACATTTATATCATAATAATACATCTTATGATTTCTGTATTATCGATACAACATGTGCTAAATTGTTCCCAATATGTATATATAAGACATAAAGACCCTAGATACACCTCCCAATCAAGTCCAAGACCCCTAATAATGGTAAATACATCAAATGTACAATTGTAGAAAAATGATCAAATTTTGTTTTTGTTTCTAATAAGGCTAAAAATTCATGTAAAGGAAAATCGTAACATAGTGATCTCATCAGCATCGTCAAATATATTAGTGAGGTTTTTGTCTATCCATGTAATGTTCCATTAATTGTGGAAGATAACCTTTTCATCATCATGGAACATAATTCAATGTAATATGTGAACTAGAAAAAACCATTCTGCACTATCTTGGCTTGTCATTGTTGCACCATCAATAGGGATGCCCCACACAATGGACACAACCTTGAGTGTAATATCCATCAATGTAAAGCCCTGAATCCACAATTTCAGCTTCAGTACTATAATATTTTGACTATTTAATTTTTATAAATGATAAAATAAAACCACATTGTATATTATACATTCGAGGACCTTTTCAGTCTAGGTTTTGGAGGATTAAAAAAACCATACATAAACATTTACATCACAAAAAATTTACATTTTTTTAATTCCGTATTCTCTAGATTCTTATTATACCTTGAAAACTCTTTAGTATACATAATAACCTGAAGTTATATATCAAAATGGGGTGAAATAAAATCCTAGTAAGAGGATAGATAAGAACAATGTACCATGGGGTAAGAATAATCAAAACATAGGAAAAGGATTATGAACATGATAGGAAGCATAAATATAATACTTGAAATTTGGGAATGCATAAAAAATAAAACATCATGCCTTTGTAGTTAACTACCAAACATAGATGTCAAAAAAGATATAATCTTGTTCGCACGACATTTCAATTTAACCCATGTGATTAATCACTTTACCAAATGCATTGGAGTGCTATAAAATTCCAGGCATGCCCATCACATTCAAACATTCATATTACGCTATATAATTATGGGTGCACACGCCACATCATAACATTATAATTTTCATGCATGCGACATTGAACACATATAAAAAATATACATAACTAATCCATCAAAAGGAATGGGTTTCATCTCATAGTAACACATTCATAATCATTGGGTTCCCATGTAAAAGAGGGAATAACATACATGTTAAAAGAACAGTCAACCTTGAGTGAGAAGTAAAAGGTGAGTTCTAAAAAGAAGAGTTTCTTTGGAAAAAATTTTGTATGAAAAAAAAACAATGGTAAACCTATATATCCTAGAAAAGGAAATAAAAAGATGAAATTTATTTTCAAGAGTAACCATATAAAAAATTGAGTGAAATAGGGAGAACTGGAAGGATGAAATTGGGTTCGAGAATTTACTGTTACCTGGTAACCGAATGATTTATTCACATTAATAACCCATATAACGACATTATATTCATTAATTAGTAAATACAGAACCTTTTATATATTAATAGGGTTCATTTTTGTTTCTTTATGTTATTTTATGGGCCTTTTGATGAGTTATAGGGTTTAAAAACATTGTTCGGGAATATATGTTTTTATGATTTTTTAGAGTGGTTCACTTGTATTCATGAATTGAAGTTTAGTTAGAACATGGGTAAAGACACATGGCAGATATTACATGATATTAATGATATTAAATAATTTAAAATGATCTTATAATGAAATATAATATAAACCATGTGGATGAATCATTAGATAAAAATTAAATGATGATTGTTTGGGTTAATTTTGGCGGTTTTTCGACCACAATGAAAGTCATTTGATTAATCATCTAGTAATATGTACATAAGTTAGTTACATAGAATTAAATATAAAAAAATAAATTTATGATATTCTGGTAAAACCATAAAAATGGTTTCATGACCAGATCTAAAGGTAGATGTGGAAAATGAAAACAGGTCGTTCTTGAAGCTGATAGATTAACACCTCACGAACAATGTTTTCATTTATAAAATAAAAGGATGAGTGAAAAAGGGTTGTATGGTATGATATAACATTAGTATAATTAAATTAATTTATTTTTATGATACTTAAGTTTCCATACCATGTTGATGAAGATAGGTTGGGAGAGAATAAGAAAAGAACATGAAATTGAAAGGAAATTAAAGGAATGAGGAAGGGCAATTATCTCTTTAATCCTCCTCTTGAGATTTTACATAAGGGACCTAGTCATAGACTTTTGATGAGACCAAAAGCTCTAGGACGTGGGGAGGGGCTATAGATGATGCTTGGGCAGGGTTTTGACAAGAATTGAAGCTTGAGAGGTGTGAGGAAATGAGGGTTTTAAGGGTGGTATTAATAGTGGAGGGAGAGGGGATTTCTCAATATAAAATGCATTAATGTACTATTTCCACAAAAGATAAGGAATAGTTAGTTTTCCAAGACCATGAATAGTAATTTTATCATGTTATACCAAACCAATTGGGCTTACATCAGCAGAACATCATATATGACTCTATAATTAGTGTATTTTTCTTTTTTTGTAAATTATGGCATTTCACTATTTATAAAAAATTCATGTATTTCAGATAAAACCCAAAAAATCAACCCAACCATTTTTCTATGTCTATAATACAAAAATTAATTCCATTATTCAAAAATTATTTTCTAAATATGATTAATTTAATATTTAATTAAAATCATCATTAATTTGAAAAATACAGCTTTTTAAAATTAAAACTGATTTTATAATGCTTTCAAAAATTACATGAGGTCATATAAAATTATATTAAAACTATAAGACATAGATATGTTAATTTATTAAGACAAGTTAATAAAATAATTTTTATTTTAAATTAATGAATTATAATTATTTATTTATAACAATAAAAAATACCATTACTTTTTCTATGGTCAAAATGTAACTTATAAGATGCCTAAATTTCATTTATTTATTCATGGGTAAGGTTACTATTTTTTGGGTGATTTAATATTCATAAAGGTCATGTAACTATTCATAAGTGTAGGGTACTATTAATATGGTATGTTTCTATTCACCAAAAAAATACATTTTTCTTATTGGACTCCAAATAACATACTGATTGCAACCATGTATGTTAGATTTTCAAAATTAAAAACATAGAAGGGGAAAAATTATGTTTAATATATTGGTTATAAATTTCACATAGTACTCAATAGATTATTTAGTCACATAGTGTTTCCTCTTGAAATCATGGGATGTTACATTCTTCCTCATTAAGTGAATTGCGCCCTCACAATTCGTTCATTGTACATATATATCTAAATTGTTAAATTGATAATTAATAAATAATATTTCATTATGTGTACCTATTTAACCATAAATTTAAAGGTTAATTTTTAAAAGACAACATCTAATCTCCAATTTTTCTAGAACATTCCTCTAATACCAATTGTAAATACCTGAACCCGCACTTCTAGATTCAGTACTAAAATATGTTGTGTATTTATTTTTTTTATAATGGAAAAAGAAAACCCCACATAATATTATACATTGAAGGAACTTTTCCGGTCTACGGTCTGGAGGATTAGACAAATCATACATAAACATTTTAATATAAAACTTTTACATTTTTTTAATTCCTACTTCTCTAGATTCTTATTGTCCCTTGAAAACTCATTTGTACACATAGTCACATGAGGATATACATCAAAATAGAGTGATCTAAAATCCCAGTAAGAGGATATATAAGAACAGTATAGCATGGGGTGAGCATAATAATAACATAGGAAAAGGATCATGAAAATGATAGGAAGCATAAATATAAGACATAAAATGTGGAAATACATAAAAAATGAAACATCATGCCTTAGTGGATAACTACCACACATACATGTGAATAAATATAGAATCTTTTTCAGAAATTATTTATCATTTACTCATGAGATTCATCACATTACCCAATGCATTGGAGCTTTGTATAATTCTGGGCGCACCCATCACATTCAAATATTCATATTGCGCTATGTAATTCCATGTGCACCTGTCACATCATAAAATTATCATTATCATGCATTCCATGTAGAAAATATATCAAAAATATTTATAACTGACCCATGAAAAGTAATGGGGTTCATATCATAATAACACATTATTAAACTCCGGGTCCCCATAAGAAAGATGGAATTAGATACATGTTATAAGAACCGTCAACCATGAAAGAGAAGTTAAAGGTGTGTTCTTAAAAGAAGAGTTCTACGGAAAACAGTTTGTTTGACAAAAACACCAATGGTAAACAAGTATATCACAGATAATGAAATACAATTAAGAAAAAATTGATTTTTAAGGAGTAACCATATCAAAAATAGGGTGAATGAGGGAGAACTCAATGATGAAATTGGGTTCGAGAATTTCTCCTTACGTTGTATCTGAATGCTTTCTTCACCTTAATGTCATATATAATGACATTATATATCTTAATTATAATTTCAGAACCATTTATAAATTAATAGGGTTCATTTTGGTTTCATTATGTTATTTTATGAGCCTTTTTATGTGTTATAGTGTTTCGAAACATTGTTCGATATTGTTCATTTTTATAGTTTTTCTTGAGCGGTTCACTTGTATTCATGTATTGATGTTTGGGTAGAACATGGGTAAAAATAACGAACTAATATTACATTTTATTAATGATATTCCATAATTTAAAATGATCTTATAATGAATTATATTATATACCATGTGGATGAATTATTAGAAAAAAAAATTAAGTGATGATTGTTTGGGTTAATTAGGGCAGTTTTTCGACCACAATGAACTTGTTTTGAGTATTCATTTAGTAATATATACATAACATAGTTCCAGAACATTAAATAGGAAATAATAAATATAAAATATTAAGTTATAACCATAAAAATAGTTTCATGACAAGATCTTATGGTATGAGTGGAAAAAGAAAACATGTCGTTCATTAATGGGAACGATTAACACCTTAGAAACAACATTTTCGTTCATAAAATAAAAGGAAGATGCACAAGGGGTTGGATGTTATAATATAACATTAGTATCATAAAAATCTAGTATATTTATGATACTAGAGTTTCCATACCATGTGTATGAATATAGGTGGGGAGAGAATAATATAAGATATTGAAATTGAAAGGAAATTAAAGGAAAGAGAAAGGGAAATTTCCTCTTGAATACTCATGTTGAGATACTCCATAAGTGATTTAGGCTTGGACTTTTGAGGAGACCATATGATCTTGGGTAGTGTATAGACAATGATTGAAACTTGAGAGGTGTGAGGAAATAACTGTGTGAAGTGTGGTATTTATAGTGGAGGGGAGAGGGGATTTCTCATTATAAAATTCATTAATTTATTATTTCTCCACAAGACAAGGAATAATGACTCTTCCATCACCAAGAATAGTAATTTTATCATGTGATCCTGAACCTATTGTGCTTACATCAGTAGAAGGTCATGCATGACTCTATAATTAATGTATTTTTCATATTTTTGTATATTATGGTATTTCAATATTTATAAAAAATTCAATTAATTTAGAAAAATCTGAAACATTCAACCAACCATTTTTCAATGTGTATAATCAAAAAATGAAGTCCATTTTTCAATAATAAAATTTTAAAAATGATTAATTTAATATTTAATTAAAATTATCATTTACATGAAAAATATTGTTTTTATAATTAAAACCGATTTTATAATGCATTCAAAAATTACTTGAGGCCTTAAAAAATTATCGTAAAAATATAAAGAAAAGATTTTTTAATTTAATAAAACAACATAATAAAATACATTTTCTTATAAATAAATAAATTATAATTAATTATTTATGACTTACAAAAATACTACTACTTTTCCTATGGTCAAAATGTCACTTATAAGATGCATACATTTTATTTAATTATTCATGGGTATGGTTACTATTATATTGGGATAATTACTATTCATAAGGTTTAAATTACTATTCATAAGGGTAGGTTACTATTCATAATGGTATGTTACTATTCACCAAAAATTATGTTTTTCTTATTAGACTCCAAATAACTTTCTGATTCGAACTCTTTATGTCGGATTTTTGAAATAAAAATCATAGAAGTGGAAAAATTATATTTAAAAGCTTGGTTATAAATTTCACATAGTACACAATATTTAATTTATGAACATAGTGTTTCCTATTAAATTATTTGGATATTACAATAATTTTCTTTGGAAAATAAAATAACTATATATCTAGTATCCATATATTTATGAGAAGAGTAATGAGCTTTTGATATAAAAATGTGAAGTCTCACATCTCTAGGACATAGAATGAATTACGATGAATATGAGGGTCCCTAAAATAAGGTTGTGAAAAATGACCAAAATCAATATATCTTTGTACACTTAATACAGAAACAAGACATCCCTCTATAACCAACTTGGAATCAATATTTCCCAGTGAATTTTATTAATGGAGGACCCTTTATTTATACATTTTATATCATCGTTTCTTTTTGTTGGGAATTATATTAAATTTATAAAATATTTCTATGATAACAACAAGGAAAAAAATTATGTACACAATTATCCTTCATGATTGTGAAATATTCAGAAAATGAGGTAAATAAAAAGAATTTATTTATTTTTTAGCTTATTCAGTCAATTTTTTTATTTTAATGATATATAAAAAAGTTATGTTATTTAAAAATAATTCTATATAAATCAACCAGGACGAAAATCCTATATAATAAAAGATCATTCTTGATATATTCAACCTAATTTGTGATTTCATGGAATGATTGGAAGATAGTTCAATTAAAGAATGAACTGTTTATTATTCATTTATTTTGTGTGTTTAATTTCAGAATTTTTGAAATGTCGAAAAATTATTTCTAATTGAAACTATGAATGAAATAAACATGAGATGAAATAATACTGAAATTATGAATGTTATAAATAAAGGGATCTATTAATGGAATCATCTTCATATGAAAACAAATGTACAAAATCATGAAAAAATAAATAAACTCGATCAAGGATGATGTGAAGTGGATGCCCATAAATCCACTTGTGGAAAAAATTAATAATTCTTCCATTCTATTTGAAAAATTCTACAATGTATCCAAACTCCACGTTGTTGATTCTAGTCCATATCATTCATCGTATAAGTATACATTGGTATTACTTAGGGTTGCAACTTGGTAATATCATCCACTATGGTTGGATAATGAGTGGGTAAGGTAAAAGTATAATATATCACAAAATGTTTTCTATTTCATACCAAAAATTTATAAATACAAAAAGTAAAAAAATAAATTAAATAATTCATAAATTAAATATCCATAATATGAAACCTAGTAATATTAGGGACCACAGTCGGTTGATGAACATGTAATATAGTAGTTTGAATTTCAATAATAATAATCCAATGTGCAATAGAACATTCAACTAGAGTTCTCGTGTGATAATATGGGTCAATATAGGGATCCCATGATTTGTTCACAAATGCACAAGCGTTAACATAATGTGTATAGGGATATCTCACTACCTGAAAATCACCAAAAATCAAGGTACCTTATTTATAATATGACAACAATTACTCGACTACAATTTATTGTTAGCACATTAGGCACTATGTTACCTAAATTTGTCTCCCTACCTGGTCAAAGGTTCCAACATGAAATGATGATGAATCTTTTAGTGTCTGACCAACTTCACTTCGTAAATTATAACCAAAACACATTCCATTTTGAATCCTTTTATAGGAATGTTGGGATCGATAATCAATGTCATTTATATAAATAAAAAATTTCTCTTATACATACCATGTGATTAGTAATTTTCACACACACTTGAACAACCCAATTATTCACAACATAGTATTATTATTCATATGACAATATCCTCTAACACCATCATGTTACAATGACTAGTAATCCATTGAAATCTAGATTAAATAATCATACACATCTAGATGATCCATTAAAAATTATTTAAGTATTTGATCATAATTTCCTTCTTGGGGATTGTATAATTAAATAATAAGAGAATATTTTATTTAAAAATATATTAATTTTTTTACAGAAAATATAATTTTATGAAAACATACCCAACATGATAATCACTTTCATTATTATCACATTTTTTTAAATTCATTTATATATTACTAGAAATATTTCCAATTAAAAATATAGGATAGGTATTCGTTTATCAACATGAAACTTAATCAATATTAACAACCTCTATAATCACTCTATGGTGATCCGATCTATGACACTCCACATGGATTTTCCCAAAATGGATACTTATACAGGCCAAAATCCTACTCAAAGATACAAAATTATCCTTTTAAAAAGTTAAAGATGAATATGATAGAGGAGAAAAGTTATCACCATGTACGGTAGAAATAAGTAGAACACCTAAAAACTTTCCATCAAGAAAATTTTTACTAACTTGAATGAATTTTTTATAATAATGGAATGCAATGATAAATGGACTGAATTCCTAATCCAGTCAATTCAAATTTACCTTTTTTTGTCAACACATTGATCTCCAGAGACATACTCTATTTAATTTGTGTTCCCTATATTGTAATTTTTTATGTACATTAATTACAGGTACATGTATAAATTTTGGGATATGCATAAGTTTATCATACCATGATATTTTTGATACTTATGTTACCACTATATTAATGGTAATTTTCATTGATTACATTTCATACCAAAATTTATATAAGTTCCTATTCTATAATGAGAACCTATAGATACTATGATAGTATAGATAAATTTATGTCAAAAGATCCAAATATATAATTTTGATAGGACACGGATTATATGAAACTATTAGGAGCTGGGGGATCATAGTCATTGAGACTTCTTCTGATGAAGTTCACAATTAGTGGTCTATAGTAGTTGAGATCATGAGGATAGACCCACCAGTATGAACACCATTTTTTTGGGTTTCATTTATTGTTCCTATCTACAGAAAGGTGCGTTGTTCTCCTAAACTGTGATCATTATGAGTTTATTCCATTTTATCACATACATTGATGAAAGGAAAAAACAACAACATTATAGTCTTGGTGGGGTATCTTATGTTGGGTGAATTATTGGTGGTTTTTCATTGGTTGAATGATCAAGATATAATGTTTTTCTTCCTTGTTGAGGTATTGATATCTCAGGTCTAGTTGATCAGGATTTTAGTACATCCATAACTCTATGTCCATGGTAATAAAAGGTATGTTCATTCATTTTGATCAATGAAATAAAGAAATAAAGGGTGATGTAAGTAGTGTGCATCCTGATTTATAACATATCATATAACAAAGATATTATATTATACAAGGGGTGTTTGTGGGTTGGTTTTCATTACTATAACTATTCCATATCTATTTATAGGACTTTATGGCTTTCTATACTCTTAACATTATCTATGAATAATAATCACTAGTTCCTACAAAATGTCCTAGAAGGTCACACACAATAGATTATTCGAGAATCTATCATATTCTGGTAAAAATGAATATAAGACATGGTGGGACTGACCATGAAGTACTAGTGTTTTCCATGTATTATCGATCATAGATAAATAACTAAATTCATCATTATTCAAGTAAATCATAATTGGGTTCAATTCATATATTAAAATTATTTTTATGTTTTAATGTAAATACAAGGATTAATATTAAATGAATACATATTATTTTTATAGTTATTCTTTCTTAAGTATTATTGAATATTACCAGTCAATTTAATGGCATTAATTTATCATTTAATATCATTAATATATATGTAATATGTATGTGGTAATGGTAAATAATATTTATGACATATTTTGTTTATCATAATTAAAATTTTACTAATTATTTAGTGGACGTTAAATATAGAGGGGTCATAGAACCCTAATAGGGTATTTGGACATAGAGTATATATGTGTAGTTAGAATATCTTAAAATTGACTATTAATCAATCAAAATTGAAATATTCTCTCTACTAACAAATCCAAGAGAGCTAAGCTCTCAATCTGAGCAACTTGTCATAGAAATACAATATAGATCGAAGAAATAAGATCATAGTGATTATTGGGTAACTAATGAGATCATTAGAGCTCTATGATATGATACAAAATATGTAAGATGATGTATATGAATATTTGAGAAGTTTTTCATGATGATATATAGGGGTTCTGTATCATATCTTTTGAACAATGGTCACCAATGACTTCTGATAGAATTAAACAGTTCATGTTAGGACACGATACTCGTTATTTTTTATATGCACTTATTAATGCATGCAAGATCATCAGACCATACCGGGGATCATATTGCTATATAAGATGATATTTAGGTACATTAGTGATTGAAAAATTTTTAATCCCTATCCCATCAACTTCCTCGGTGTGCCCCAGTAACGAAAATTGGTATCAGACGGATCACATTAATTTTTTGAGACAAGGAAAATGATGTTTCTTTACATTTATGTTGATGGTATGAAATAAGTTCCAAAACAATTAACCATGATTTGATATGATCATGTATTACAATGTTATAACAAGCAAACAAAAATAATGGATAAAATAGTGTTTTTTGATATTATAATTTCAGAATCTAAAATTTATGAAAAGAGTAATTTTTTTAAATATTTTTTAAATTTACATGAATAAAAAAAATCAATCCATCCATGAACCAACTAAAATATATTCACCTTATTTTCACTAACTAGTCACCCATATTCAACATTTGGTGTTGAATTATTCATGTGGTTGGAAAAAATGAAATAAAAATAAAAATGCGGCCTTATCGCATCTATTAGTTTCCACTCACGGGACCCATCATTGGATTCCCTTCATCTTCCAGGGGTCTCCTCCTACCATGCTGCATCCACTGCTTCTCCCTTATAACCTTGAGTAGAACTTCCTGCTATACCTAAACTCCATCATCGTCAGCTCCCTCTGGACAAATCCAACATGACACCATCCTTGTTGTCTACCTCCCTTATGATCTTTATCCTACTACTTGAATAGAATTGTAGAGAGTTCCACCTCCTCCTGTGATGTCCTACCACCATCACTCCCTCGATCCAAGCTGACCAATGCACCTATGTAAGATTTTGGCCACCTTACCACCCCTGTCATGTCCTTTATGGGACTAGTAGAACCTGATTTGCTTCTATTTTGGTCAGGGTTGGTGGCCCATATAAGTCCCCATCATTAAACATTACTTATTATAGAATTAAATGAATAATTCACATAGATGATCTATTCATGTTTAGAGTTTTAGATAATTATATCATAAAACGTGCATTACATTCCACATTTAAACAAAGTGGTTACATAGAAGATATTATTATGTTTTCCCATCAACGAAATCATATTTAAAATAAAACATTGATTTTTTCTTGACACATACTTGAAACTATCATAATATCATGTACCATTCCCTTTACCTATGAAAAACATTTCAAAAAAAACCTGGGATGACCATAAAAAGCCCAGTAAAAGATACACAAAGGAGGAAAACTATTAGTTTTTCAAAACAACAAGTAAACCATGAGTACGTTATCAAAGTAATACTTTTCACCTTTATGAAGTAGTAAAGACTCTTCACTGAATAAAAGACCATTACTTACCATTTTTTAACCAAAAAGATTACCATAAAACCCATATAAAGAACACATAACATATAAAGGTAACTTGGGACATAAACATACTTAAATGGAATAACCATTTGGTCGACTTCCACACATACTTAATGGAAGAGCCATACGGCTGACTTACATTCCCAATGAATTGGAGGTTATAACGTAACCACCCATCCTAGTATTCATGGAACCACCCGTCATATGGTTTATCACGTAACCACCCGTAAAATTTTCAAGTACCATTAGAAAATCATAACACATAAGACAACTATAAAGGAAATAAAAAATTTCCAAATTTCAAGCACAATATATCACTTAAATGTATTGACATAACAAATCCATTATCAAAACTATTTTCAATACCAAAATACATAAAAGAGTATATGGTATTTTTTTACTTTTAAAAAATATATAACAACTTGTTGAGGAAGCCAAAGATCGAATAATACTCACGGCGGTGGAAAGGTCAATGTCACCGTGTACGTTAAAAAGAAACATACTTTTGTTGTTTAGTAAAACGGTTCATATAAAAAAGATTCCATTCCAATAAAAGTAGAAGTCAAAGGGGTTTATACACCGTATAAAAGAAAGTTTTGTATAAAACAAAATATGCCTCAATGAATGGATATTGAGACGAAGTCCCTTACAAAGTTGGTATCCATAGATTAAGGATAAATAAATTACATGATTATGTGTGACAAATATGAATACACCAAATATAAGTTGATATTAAGTGTAAAACAATCAGAGGTCATTCACACAATATCTTGGAAAAACAAAACCAATGACATAGATATTTAACTCAATTAAATGAGATTGAGTTATGATTTCCCATACACGTTCGTCTAAATGACGAAAGAAATTATTAATGAGATGATTATGTGTATAAATAGAATATCCAAAAAAAGGTTTGTGGAAATTACAACATAGAGATTCCACACATAATCTTGGCATAAAAAAAATCAAGATGTAGAGGTTTAATCTAAAGAATTGAAAGTGGGTTAAGATGTTCCCTTACAGAAATCCGTCTGCCTAACCGCGTCACTTTAAAATACAGAAAATTAGTTGATGAGAGAGAAAATGGTATCTCATCACTTGGACATAAAATTTACATAAATAAGAATATATATAAGAACATATCACAACATAATAGTATGTGAATTAATAGACATAACAAAAGAAGTCTTTTAAAAGGAGGAGGTTGAAAGGCCCCCTTACCGAGTTGGGTAACTTTCAAAACGCACACCCCATGGAAGAAGGGTCATACAATTAAGATGTAAATACCCATAAATTAAATTATAATACAAAAAATGTATAATAATGGGTAGTACATACACCACTCAAAGGAAATAGTGGAAAACGTAGCATAAATGTCACGTGAATAAAAGTGAGATGAAAAATCCTTTACAAAAACTCGGCAACCTAACAGCGCCACGTAAAACATCTAAAAAAGGATTTATGAGATCAAATAGGGTCTCTCATAATATGAACATAAAAAATACAGTATGAGGAATATAAAAGAACATCCCCAATCATAATAAATATGAGCTTAAAAGAAATGACATAAAAGAGAGAACTTAAAAAGAAATAGAGAGGTTGGATCCCTTACCTCAAGTTTGACTTGTCTTATTCGTTTCGTTATATTCTGTAATAATAAACATGGGTAAATTTATAATTTCATAAGGACCTATTTTAAATATTGTTACTCAGTTCATATCACAAATTATAATCTTATAATAATTGGTTAATAATGTGAGTTCATATCAGATGTTTTTGTCGATGTTTGGTACATGAGTAAAAATGAACTTGTTTGAAAATGATTGTCCATGTAGTTATAAGTAAATCAACTCTAGAATAGTATTAACGATTTAAATATCATATATATCCAGTACATATTCATTTTATACTACTACATATCAATTGGAGATAAAAATAAATGAAATTCACCGTTCAAGGAGACGATAGGTCATACGTACGCATGAACGCTACTTTCATTTATTTGTCATATTAATGGAATTAAAAATAATTGAGAGATATATATATTATAATTATAGTATAATATATGTGTTATATAGGTCACATATGTTCATTAATTTCATTCTTTATAAATTCTATGTATTTTATGAACGAGTCACATCACATGAGGGGGCGGTAGTCCACACATCCTCATATGAAATTATTGCATTTACACAACATGAATAGCATAAAGGAATGTTTTAAATATAAAATTCAGAAGAATATGGAGAACATAAATACCATATATATCATATATAATATATAGTGACATCATAATGGCCACCATGAAAGGTGTTAAGAGAATATTGAACAATCATCGTTTCGTGAGGCAGAAATTCGCCATCCACAGAAACAGTATGTTCTTTAACCATTAGCCGAGGGTGTGTGTAAGTGTAGCTCTAATAGTTCACATAAAAACGTCCTAGTTTATTGAATATACTGGTTTTGTTATAAAATAAAGGAATAAAAAGAGTTTAGATGGTTGGAGAAGCAAAATAAAACAAAAGAACACAAAGGAAGACATTACCATTAAATCGGTTAACTCTTTTAGATTTGAGCTCAAAGGCTTCCTTGTAAACGATTCTACCCAAAGGTGAGTCATAAATGATGAAAAGAGGGATTTGTAGAGATTAAAAGGGAAGGGGATGGCCAAGACAAATGCTTTAGAGGTGTGGGTAAAGTGGTAGACGTGGGGGCCTTTTATAAGAGAATAGGAGGGGGACTCTTGGAATGTTATAAAATATTAATTTATTATAAAATGATTTTCGGATTTTAGAGGTCCCAAAAGAATGTATTCCGAGGCTAAGGTGACAAGGATTCGACATCCACCCACATGATAGGTTTTGGACATGTTTAGGTCTTATATTTTACATTATATTTTAATTTTATTTAAATCGTTAAATAATGAGGTAATCGCTGCATCATCATGATGTCATAAATAATTTAATATATTTATTGTCTAAAAATTATAAAAAAATACCATGATGTAGGAAATATTTTTAGATTTCCAATGACTATTTATATTCAAAAATCTGACTTGTATAACCCCATGTAAAAATTGTTCTAGTAAAACAATACATGTTTGTGTCATTTTTACTTTTACTCTAAATAAAAGGCATTAATGGCATTATCTTACCCACCTGGCTCCATGAGGTCACAAAAATCGATCCATGGGTTTTATTGGTCGGCCATGACTCATCCAATAGTCTTAGGACATGTTTCAAGATATTTCCATTTTATTATAATATCATTTTTACCATAAATCACACTAATTACATTTAATCGCGATTAATAAAACTTAAAAGTTACTATTCAAAAAAATTATTTTAATCTCATTGAACCACATTTTACCTCCTAATGACAACCATGTATGTCGGATTTTTGAAAATCAAATAACAGAAGTGGTAATGTTTCATTTAAATGAAAAAATCAGTTTCATTAACCACTACTTAGTGGTTTCACTATTCATAAAAAATTGAAGATTTTCAGAAAAATACCAAAAAATCACCCTAAGCGATATTAGATATTATGAATTCAAAAATGATGTCTATTTTACCAAATTAAAAACATTTAAGTTACATTAATTAATTTAATAATTAATTCCCGCTGTCAGAATAAATAGCTTGTTTTTATGAAACAATATACATCAAAAGATTGACACTAGTTTAAGTCCAATTTCAATGTGAAATTAATTCCAATGACCACTATTGGATTAAATGGTAAAAATATATTCTAATTTCACTTAGAAACCAATCCAAAATATAATCTAATCATATAAATAAATTAGATTAAAAAATGGTTTTGAATTAAAATACAACATTTTTCACTATTCATTAAAAAATGAACTTTATCGGAAAAATACCAAAAATTTACACAAAGTAAATTTTGATTTCCATATTCCAAAGAATAATTTGATATTGTAAAATATAACACATAAAATTTTCAAAAAGTTTATTTAAAATAGGTTCACCATCAAAAGGTGGTTAATCGACCTTTTAAAGAATATTAGAATATTTACGCTTAAAATTGGATTCATTCGCATTTTTAATCCTCTAACATTTATTGTAAAAAGTAAAAATATTTGAAAAACATATATAATAATTTTTTTAGTTAGTTATGTTTATTCCCATCATTAAAACGATAAGGTGTTAAATAACATTTAAAATAAAATTATTTTATTATTTGAGTGCAACGTAAGATTTCAAAGGAACTCGTTGTTGCGTATTGGGTAAGCCATCGAGTATAGGGTTACCTTTAAATTAATAATAACATTTTATTCAAAAATATGGATAAACATTAGAACGTAATATTATTTATTTACCAGGGATGTTACATCCTTCCCCCCTTTTGGGAATTGCGTCCTCGCAATTTCAATATTGGGCTTGGAAACTCCATTGAATGTCCCACATCGGAACAAGAGTCAGTAAAACTATCACTTAAAAAAGAATGGGAGAGAAGTTAAACGGTCACCCGATTTAACCCCTACAAGGATTCCATGTATTAAAATATGGATATGGAGGAAAAAAAAGGTTCATGTTCTGATGGAGATTGATAGTAAAAATGTCTAGGAGAAAGTTAACCATAAGAAAATCACAAACTTGTGATGGGTTAAATGGTATTGAATTCCCCAGTAGGAAAAGTTAACGGACAACATTTTTTTTGTTACTTTTCATTGAGGAATTTATTTTTTTGGTTTACTAAAACATAAGGAAACATACTTACTTGTCATGTTGACTTTCATCTTTTACTTGATTTCTTACACGAACTCATATTTTGTCCAAAAGATGAGTATTTAGGATGACCTGTTTACATTATGAGAGCTATAATCAACTTCTAGAGAATCACCTAATCCACAAAAGAGAACTGTATACATCCCATGTCTTTAGACCTTAACCAAAACTAAAACCAAAAAGGTTAGTTTGAGATCATATAATACCCAAAAAGGATAATCCATTATAAAAATGAAATCTATTCTTAATCTCCAAAATTTGTCCAACACGACCCAAAGTTCATCAAAGACCAAAATTAAACCAAACTAAGATTGAAACCCAAATATTTGAAGGATTTAATCACATATTCTTCCATTTTAAATCGTAATATTTATCTCCAAACAACATCAGTTTCTCTTAAAGTCTCTCATTGAAAAGTAATTAGCCTAATCACATATTCTCCATGATAGGATAATCATATCCATAGATAACTCAAAATAAACTTATTATTGATTCATAAAATCATATAACTATAAAAATTAGTCAAAATAACCAGGGACTTCACATAGTCCAGTACTATGTGATAAATATCAGTCGCACTTTGGTTGTGGGTTCGATTCCCACAGCTTTGTCCGACGTGACGGGTTGTCACACGGTTTGCGTGTTGTCCTTTTTCCAAAACTATATAATTCTCAAATAATTCCCAAAAAGAGATAAAATCATCAAAAATAACCATAACATAATTTAACCTCAATTTTATCTTATGCCTTTCTATTTCCATCATAACATATAGTAACCCATAATTACCTGAAAAGTAATGATCATATAAACCCGAATGGTTACCTTTATAATTATTACCTGCACTTCCACATCGAGTTGGTCATATCATACATGATGCATTAGAGAACTCACCAAGGTTAAATTGGTTGATCATTACTCCTTGATAGTTAGTTTAGAACAACCGTGAGATTCCTCATTGAATCCACCATTTCATCCAGTCTCTTAATCAGAGAACCACCACAGTTTCTTTCAAACCCATTGTCACTTTGGTGCCTGCTAGATCCACCCATTAAAAAAAACAGAAATGACAGTGTGAGTATATCAACAAAAACATAATGTACTGATGAGGAAGATAAACACTAAGATATACTTACTCATTCACTTATTCTAAAACTGGGACTCTTTCTGATATCCTAACCATTATGGTAATGTCACTTATGCTTAGAGAATACCCTATCCTCTAAAGTTATCTAAACCGGCCAATGATACCAACTATAAGGACCCAACCTTAAACATTACTTATTATAGAATGAAATGAATAATTCACATTGATGATCTTTTCAGGTTTAGAGTTTTAGAGAATTAGATCATACAAATTTCATTACATTCCACATTTAAACAAAGTGGTTACATAGAAGATAGTATTCATTTTTTCCATCAACGGAAACATATTTAAAATAAAACATGGATTCTTTCTTGACACTTTATGGACACTATCATCATATCATATACCATTCCCTTAACCTGTGAAAAACATTTCAAAAAAACCAGGGATGATCATAAAAGCCCAGTAAAGGATACACAAAGAAGGAAAACTGTTAGTTTTTCAAAACAACAAGTAAACCATGAGTACTTTACCAAAGTAATACATTTCACATTTATGAAGTAGTAAAAACTATTCACTAAATAAAAGACCATTACATACCCTTTTGTAACCTAAAGATTACCATAAAACCCATATAAAGAACACATAACCTATAAAGGTAACTTGGGACATAAAAATACTTAAATTGAATAACCATACGGCAGACTTCCACACATACTTAATGGAATAGCCATACGACCAACTTCCATACCCAATTCATTGGAGGTTATAATGTAACCACCCATCCTGGGATTCACGACACCACCCGTAATATGGTTTACCATGTAACAACCCGTAAAATGTCCAAGTACCATTATAAAACCATAACACATAAGACAACTATAAAGGAAAGAAAAAATTTCCACATTTAATGCACAATATATCACTTAAATATATTCTCATAACAAATACTTTATAAAAACCATTTTCAATACCAAAATACATAAAGAGTATATGGTATTTATTTACTTTAAAAAAATAACGGCTTATTGAGGAAGCCAAAGATCGAATAATACTCGCGGCGGTGGAAAGTTCATTATCATCGCGTATGTTAAAAAGAAACATAATTTTGTCGTTTAGTAAAACACTTCATATAAAAAATATTCCTTTCGAATAAAAGTAGAAGTAACAGGGGTTTATACACCGTATAAAATAAAGTTGTGTATAAAACAAAATATGCCTCAATGAAAGGATATTGAGACGAAGTCCCTTAAAAGTCAATATCCTTAGATTAAGGATAAATCAATTACATGATTATGTGTGAAAAATATGAATACACCAAATATAAGTGGATATTAAGTGTAAAACAATCATAGGTCATTCACACATAATCTTGGAAAAACAAAACCAATTACATAGATATTTAACTCAATGAAATGAGATTGAGTTATGATTTGCCATACAAGTTCGTCTAAATGACGTAAGAATTTATTAATTAGAAGATTAGGTGTAGAAATAGTACATAAACACAAAGGATTGTGGAAATTACAACATAGAGATTCCACACATAATATTGGAATTAAAAAATCAAGAAGTAGAGGTTTAACCCAATGAATTGAAAGTGGGTTAAGAAGTTCCCTTACAGAAATCCAACTGCCTAACGGCGTCACATTAAAATTAAAAAAATGAGTTGACGAGAGAGAAAATGGTATCTCATCACTTGGACATAAAATTTACATAAATAAGGATATATATAAGAACATATACAAACATAATAGTATGTGAATTAAAAGATATAACAAAATAAGTCGTTTAAAAAGAGGATGGTGAAAGGTCCCCTTACCGAGTTGGGTAACTTTCGAAACGTACACCCCATGGAAAAAGGGTCATACAATGAAGATTTAAATACTCATAAATGAAATTATACTAAAAAAAGTGTATAATAATGGTCAGTACATACACCACTCAAAGGAAAATGTGGAAAACGTTGCATAAATGTCACGGGAATAAAAGTGAGATGAAAAATCTATTACGAAAACTCGGCAGCCTAACGACGCCACTTAAAACATGAAAAAATGGATTTATGAGATCAAATAGGTTCTCTCATAATATGAACATAAAAATTAATGTATGAGGAATATAAAATAACATCCCAAACATATGAATTATGAGCTTAAAATAAATGACATAAAAGAGAGTACTTAAAAGGAAAGAGAGAGGTTGGATCCCTTACCTCAAGTCTGACATGTCTTGTTCGTTTCTTTATATTCCAGAATAATAAACTTTGGTCAATTTATAATTTCATAAGGACCTCTTTTAAAGATTATTACTCATTTCATATCACATATTATAATGTTATAATATTTGTTGAATAATGTGAGTTCATATGAGACGTTTTTGTCGATGTTTGGTACATGAGTAAAAAAGGAACTTGTTTGAAAATGATTGTCAATGTAGATATAAGTAAATCATCTCCAGAATAGTATTAATGATTTAAATATCATATATATCTTGTAAATATTCATTTTATACTACTCCATAACATTTGAAGATAAAAATAAATGAAATGCACCGTTCATGGAGATGGTAGGCTGTACATACGCATGAACGCTACTTTCATTTTTTTGTCATATTAATGGAATTAAAAATAATTGAGGTATATATATATTATAATTCCATTATAATATATATGTTATATAGGTCACTTATGTTCATTAATTTCATTCTTTATACATTCCATGTATTGCATGAACGAGTCACATCACCTGAGGGGGCGGTAGTCCACACTTACTCGTATGAAATTATCACATTTGCACAACATGAAAAGCATAAAGGATTGTTTTAAATATAAAATTGAGAAGCATATGTAGAAAATAAATACCATATATATCATATATAAAATATAGTGTCATCATAATGGCCACCATGAAAGGTGTTAATAGAAGATTGAACAATCATCGTTTTGTGAGGCAGAAATTCGCCATCCATAGAAACAATATGTTCTTTAACCATTAGACGAAGGTGTGTGTGAGTGTAGCACTAATACTTAACATGAAAACATCCTAGTATATTTAAGATACTGTTGTTGTTACAAAATAAAGGAATAAAATGAATTTAGTGGGTTGGAGAAGAAAAATAAAACAAAAGAACACAAGGGAAGACATTACCTTTAAATCGGGTAACTCTTTTTAATTTGAGGTCAAAGGCATCATTGGGAAGGATTATGCCCAAATGTGAGACTTCAATGATGAATAGAGGGATGTGGAGAGATAAAATGGTCAGGTTTTGGCTGAGACAAAATCTTGATAGGTGTCGGTAAAGTGGTAGAGGTGGGGGCCTTTTATAAGAGAAGAGGAGGGGCACTCTTGGAAAGTTATAAAATATTACTTTATTATAAAATGATTTTAGGATTTTAAAGGTCCCAAAAGGATATATTTCTAGGATAAGTTGAAAAGGTTTCGAAATACACCCATAAAATTTGGTTTTTACATGTGTAGGTCTTAGATTTTACATTATTTTTTCATTTTATTTAAATCGTTAAATAATGAGGTAATCGCTGCATCATCATGATGTCATAAATAATTTAATTTATTTAATGTCTAAAAATTATAAAAAAAATACTATGATGTAGGAAATTTATTTATATGTTCAATGACTATTTATAGTCAAAAATATGACTTGTATAACCCCATGTAAAAATTGTTCTAGTAAAATAATACATGTTTGTGTCATTTTTACTTTTACTTTAAATAAAAGGCATTAATGTCATTATCTTACCCAAGTGGCTCCATGGGGTCCCAAAAATCGACCCATGGGTTTTATTGGTTTTTCAGGACTTATCCAATAGGGTTAGTACAAGTTTCAAGATATTTTCATTTTATTATAATATCATTTTTACCTTACATCACACTAATTACCTTTAATCGTGATTAATAAAACTTAAAAGTTACTATTCACCAAAAATTATTTTAATCTCATTGAACCAAATTTTACATCCTAATGACAACCATGTATGTCGGATTTTTTAAAATCAAATTAGAGAAGTGGTAAAGTTTCATTTAAACGAAAAAATCAGTTTCTTTAACTACAACTTAGTGGTTTCACTATTCATCAAAAATTGATGTTTTTCAGAAAAATGCCAAAATTCACCCTAAGCTATATTTGATATTCTGAATTAAAAAATGATGTCTATTTTACCTAATTAGAAGCATATAAGTTAAATTAATTAATTTAATAATTAATTCTTGTTGTCAGAACAAATAGCGTGTTTTTATGAAACAATATATATCAAATGATTGACACTAGTTTAAGTCCAATTTCAAAGTGAAATTAATTCCAATGACCACTAATGGATTAAATGAAAAATATATATTCTAATTTCACTTTAAAACCAATCCAAAATATAACATAATAATATAAATAAATTAGATTAAAAAGAGGTTTTGAATTAAAATACAACATTTTTCACTATTCATTAAAAAAATGAACTTTATCAGAAAAATACCAAAAAATTACAAAAGTAAATTTTGATGTCCCAATTATAAAACAGAATTTTATTTTGTCAAATATAACACATAAAATTGTCAAAATGTGTATTTAAAAGAGGTTCACCATCAAAAGGTGGTTAATCGACCTTTTAAAGAATATTAGAATGTTTACGCTTAAAATTGGATTCATTCCTATTTTTAATCCTCTAAACATTATTGAAAAAATTAAAAATATTTGAAAAAAATATAAATAATTTTGTAGTTAGTTCTGTTCATTCCCATTATTAAAATGTCTAGGTGTTAACTACAATTTAAAATCAAATTATTTTATTATTAGAGTGCAATGTAAGATTTCAAAGGAAATCGTTGTTGCGTATTGGGTAAGCCATCGAGCATAGCGTTCCCATTAAATTAATATTAACATTTTATTCACAAATAGGGATAAACATTAGAACGTAATATTATTTATTTACCTGGGATGTTACAGTCCATCCCAATACAGTTACGAGATATCACTCCTAAATAATAATACCCATTTATGGTTAATTATATAAAAATGGAATGAAATGAATATCACTCAGACAAAAATGGGTTTGGGTGGGGTTTAGGGTCCCATTATAAATTTATATAATAATAAATCAGTAAATAAATATAATTTAATTTTAGAAATAACTAAAATAATATTATCTTTTGTATTATGAGTAATAATATTTGAATATTAAAAAAATATTAATTTAATTATAGTAGTAAAATTAAATTATTTATTTTATTGAATAAAATAAATTAGGTAAATTTATATAAATCATATAATTTATTTAAATACACCAAAACCTCAAACATACTGCAATTCAATTTTTATTGCATGTTTATTTACTATAACGACTGGTCTTGAGCTAACGATCTTAACTATTTATGTCTGGGTTAATTGATTTAATTATTTATTACATGCATGTGATGATTTTAATAAGTAGATAATAAAATAATGGTTATCACATTGTCTTATTTTCATTCAACATGTATAAGATCGTGTGTGTCCAATTAATTTGTTGTATATTGTTCCCCTACACACAATATCTTGTTTGTGAATATACATTTACATTTTACTATGACACTGTAAGGTAGATTCCCCTTCCAATATTAGGTGGTACACTAGATTATAAACAAATACACTAGATTGGGGGTGAGCTATTTAACGAGTTAGAAATCAGCTCAAGTATGAAAACCCCTAGGTATCAATTTATCCATTACTTTTAAAATGGATCTATCATAATTATTTGATCAAGATCATTCATGTAAAATTATTTCTTTTATGAATTTGTTTATAATTTTATACATGTGGATGTTTATTGTGAGATCACATAAACTAATAAATAATAAATATGAATAATTATGTGACATAAGTTTTTCTGTTAATTCATATCCAGTTTCAAGTGTAATAACATAGGTGGAACATATTTAATATAAATGGATTATATTATCCAGCGAAAAAATAAAATCCCTCAAATATATATTATGTCGTAATGTATTTCATTGCTCAAATATGAACAAAACTGGGTGTTTAGGGTGCTTGTTAGCAAAATTTCAGGGTGTCTCCAACTATATGGGAGTTCTAATGAAGGAAATGTGTTGTCATGACAAATGTTGGTAAATGAAAAGTAGAAAAATATATCTTCCATTCACATTAGAGGAAATTAATTGAGGGAATATAGTTTGGAATTATAATATATTTTACATTATTCTATGGTACATGGAACCTTCAGTAAATTGTGTTTGCTGGACTATTTCATACCTAGTAGCTCACCAAGCCATGATGTTGACAAAGCCAACAACCTATGCAGAGAGGTTTTGAGGATCATTTCCAAGGAATACTCAAGTGAAACAATATTTTGAATATAAATTTGGGGGTTGTTGAGTTTAGATAAAATAGATGGAGATGTCAAATTATTTTATAAGTAATTAGTCAAACATCTATATAATGTAATCAAGATAAAGAAATAACTGATAAATTTATATTTTGTATATCATATTTGTAAATCATAAACACCACAAAAACATTATCACTACAATATATATTGGATAAAGTAAATATCATGACCACACATGACTACTAAGAGGGGAATAGTTTTTTGAACATAGTAATATGCAAAGACATAAAGATTTATGTGTTGGAGTCCTCACATAATGTTGATACTCCTCAAAGATCAATAATGTAAGATTAATATAAATGGAAAAAATCAGATAGATGATGTACTAGATGCACAGTTTATCAAGCTGTCATCTATATCTTGTAAATTACAAAAAATAAACAAGGACATTGATTCTTACAAGCTTTTAACTCATCTGAAGTAGTTATTTCTAGAGATTACAAGGAATTAATGATATGAGATATCTTGTTAAACATATAGGTAGATTATATAAAATAGAATCATTTCAGACATGATGTGGTCAAGATGATTGAGTACATTGATATTCATGAAGCACTTATGTATAGGAAGAAACAAGAACTATAAACTGTTCTTAGTCTTGCAATGATACTAAAATGTTTCACTTATTTTATTGATAATTAAAATATTAACGAAATGAAAATATTTCTCCTGGTTCATTTTGTGTTATTTGTACAAGATGATATGGGTATAAAAAATACTAATTACTCATTCCTTACGATGAATAAGAGAACGAAGGGAAAGGATAAGGGGTATAAGTTCAGGTCCTGGAAAATGATACTGATTACCAACACTTCCAAAAATCCAAATATAAAATGTTATTGAAATTATAAAGAGAATTTACACATTCTATGTGGAAATAAAATCCACAAGAAGAATAATTTTAGAGATGGGAATAATATGAAAAGATATACTTTTACTTATGTTATTATTCTCATGAAATGAAATCTGTTAAGTAGGGTATTGGATAGAACATGTGGATCAAAAATTTGTATACCTATGCCATAACCATGTATATTTATGATGAATAAAAATTATAAGAGGATCCCTGGGCTAAAAATAGAGATATTTTAGTAGCCTTGATAGAGGGATATTATCACACAACATTACCAAGTTGTTTGGCTCATGAATTGAATAATTGTTAGTATGCACCTTTAGTAACTATAAACCTAATCTTAGTTTCATGAATGGGAACTATGATATTATATTTAATTATTGGAAACCATTTTATTCCCTTCTATAAGAATAACATGTGATATGGTATGGAACATCTTAATAATGGTTTTTATATACTTGAAATTAAAATATCAGTAATGACAATCGATAACAAAACTAGAGAGACTGACTCATATAATACCCACCTATAGAACTTCAGGATTGGTTATGTAAATGAGAAACGATTACATAAATTAAACAAGAAGGGTATTTAAACATAGTTGACATAAAAAACGTGGATATATGTCAGTCCTATTTATAATAAAAATTGACATAATCATGTTTTTCTTTGAAGGGAGTAAGAGCTTCTAAAATACGTGATTTAATTCATACTGATGTATCTGGCCCACTTCTAGTGGAGTAAATGGTTTGGATTTTGTACTTCAATACATTTAAAAATGACTATAGAAGGTATGGTTATATCTAATTAATGATTTATATGTTAGATTCCTTAATGATGTCTACGGAATACCAACATGTAGCATAAAACCAGTTTTGTAAGAAGACTAAGTCACCTTGGTCAGACCAAGCCAGAAAGTATCTTAACTAATATTTCATTGATCACATGATATAGTTTTGGATAATATCTCAACCCAGTCCTCCTTACACACCATAGTGTAATGTTGTTAGTGAATGGAGGATTAGAACCACACAAGAAATGTTCAGATCAATGATGAGACAATAAAATATTCCATTATCCTTTTGGGGATATTCCTTGTAGATAGAAACACATACCCTTAATCGAGTACAAGATAAATCTATAAATGGGATCCCATATGGTTGTGGGGTTGAATGTAACCCAGTATATCACAATTATGTGTATGTGGATGTGAGGATTTGGTCAAGACTATACCCAGTGACAAATTAGAATCAATGATCATGATGTGCATCTTTATAGGTCATTAGAAAATAACCAATGGATATTACCCATATAAAACATCAAATATAAAAGTAATTGTGGCATGAAAATCCATATTTCAATAACGGGAACACATTACCATTGGAAATAATGGAGAAAAGTTTTCTTTGAAGATGATAATTCTCTAGATGCACTGAATTTGGTACTAGAACACTCCCCATGTGATAAAATATGAGACGAAGAAGTTATTGAGAAACAAATACTACATTTGATAACATGATATATTTGAGAACAAGAGCATTACATGTCTCTATTGAAAGATTCAGGTGACACATTACTCCATGAGGATGACGAACCTTTAACGTACAAGGAAGAAGAATGAGGAAATGATAATTGTAAATAATAATATTCCATCAATTCAGAGATGGAATCCATATATAAAAATAAGGTTATGATTTTGGTCTCCAACTGATGTAAACCTAGTTTGGGGAAAATGGGTATTGAAGAAAATGATGCCCATGAATGGTATGTTAAAAAATTATAAGGAAGTATTGGTATTGTAGGGTTTTAAACAATTTAATGTCATAGACAATGATGAATCCTTCTCACCAGAAGAAATAATAAAATCCATTAGAAAATTATTTTAAATTATTTCCATCCATGATTATGATATTTGGAAATGTATATCAAAAATTATTTTCTAAAGGGGGTGTTTGTTGAAAATGTTTATATAGCTAAACCTGAGTTCTTTATTTTTTCAATGAATGTCAGTAATATCTGAATGTGGTAGAGACCCATTTCTTGGTTTTAGGAGGTATCACAGTCATGGAATGTTTATTTGGTGAGGCTTTATGGAAATTCAGTTTTGTTAAAAATGAATCAGATAATTGTTTCTATAGGAATGTTAATAGGAATTACATCATTTTCATAGTATTATATGTTAATGAAATATGTAATATTGAAAATGAAGAGAAGTTTTAAATTCAATTAAGACATGGTCAATTGAATGGTTCTTAGTGAAATAATTAGTTTAAGTAGCATGCATTCTAATGATAATGATCTATTAAGATATATATCAGAAGCTGCACGGGATAAGTTAATGTTTATATATAGAAAAGTTCCATAAAAGGTACATTATGGAACAATCAAAGAGTGGGTTATTTCCTATGTCACATGGTATGAATATCACTAAAACAATATGTCCAAAAATACATGAGTATATATCAAGAATAACTATAATCACTAATGCTTGTGGAGTGGGATCAATCATTCATTCCATTATATGTAACAGGTTTGTGTATCATATTCTTTATGAATTTTGTGATTATATCAAGCTTGATGAGGAGAGATACATTGGGTTGCTTTAAAAAATATTCTAAAGTATGTGATGCATACAAATGATATGTTTTTACTGAATGGAGGATATGTATAACTTGTTGTGAGAGGGGTGATTCTAGTTTCTAGGAGGATCACGATAATATTTAGTTATTGTCAAGCTATGTTTTTTTTCATTATTTGTGGGGAGTGATCTGGATAAGCTCTAAGCAGCCTATCATCACAGATTTTATAGAAGAATATAAGTATATGGTGTATTCTGATAGATATTATTAGGTAGTTTGGATATAAATCATTGTATTGAACAATAGTGACCTTCCTTGAAGTGTATACCCTATTCCATTTTATTATGATAATAATGTAGTATTGGTGCATTCCAAAGAGGCCAAGTCAAACCAGAGGAAAAATCATATACATAAAAAGTTTAATCTCTTTAGGGATATCAATTATAGTGTTGAAGTCATAATTATAAAATTATCATCATAGGACAATGTGGCAGACTTCTTTAAAAAATCCATATATCATTAGAATCATGGTTCTCATGTGAGATTTATCATGTTGATGCTTGATAGAAGTTGGATGTTCTACAAGACAGAGTGGTGAAAGTAGGACCCCTAGACCCAACATGTGTACGTACTTGTATTACCAATACATGTATGTAGATTATTATATAAATTTATTCATCCTACAATCATAGTATCGATACATCTACATGAACTATATTTTTGGTAATTTCCATGTATTACTTGTCATATTATAAGGTTATATATGTTCTTTGGCTATTAGGAATTGCCATGTATACTATGAATGTAATATTAAAACCATTTCCTTTGGTCTATATACATAATTATGGAAGGAAATTGATGATATGAAACTATCAAGTGTTGGAGGACCATAATCCTTTAGAATTATTCTCATGAAGGTCACACATAGTGACTTGTAGTTGTTGAGATAATGTAGAAAACCCCACTAAAAGGAATACCAGATGTTTATGGTGTCTTTGATTATTCCATTATATATAGATGTGTATTGGCCTCCTAATTTTTTATCATTATCAGTGTCTGTTATTTTATCGCATACATTCTGGAAATGAAAAAATCATGACAATGATGTCAAAGATAGGTAGCTTATATTTGTATTGACATTGGTGGAATGAATTTTTTTGAATGATCAATATTGAATTTTTCTCTACTGAGTTAAGGAATTTATTTCTAGTTTCTTGTTAATCAGGAACGTAGTACCTACATAAATCCATGTCTATGGTAGTCAGAGGTTTGTTCGTCCAGTTTGATAAAAAAATAATCAAGCAATAATGGACGATGACACAAGTGTGAATCCTACTTTATGAAATATCGCTTGATAATGTGATTATATTACATGATATGTGTTTGTAGGTTGGTTTCTATTGTTGTCACTATTCCATATATCTTTTGGGGAATTGATGTGGTTCTAGACTTCACTCTTAGTCTATGAATACTATTCCCTATTATCAAGAAATGGAAGAGATAGTCACACAGAATAGTGTATTTCAAAATCATTCCTATTCTCATGAATAAGAGATCAGACATCATGGTGCCCACCAAAGGGTCTACCTATTGGCCAAGAAATATCAACTACTGATAAATTAATAAAATAATTTTAATTAGAATAAATAAGAATTGTGTTAAATTTATTTATTGAAAATATTTACAGTTTTTTAAGAAAATATAAGTATTAACATTAAATAAACAAATATTATTTTCATTAGTTATGGTTCATTATATATTATTAGAAATTATATGTTTAGTTAATGGATCGGGTTTATCACGAAATATATATAAATTATATTACATGTATGTGTCAAAATATACATAATATTTATGATTTAGTTAGTTTATAATAATTATGCATCTTGTAACTTATTTAGTGGATGTTAAATATACAGGGGTTGGGTAACCCTAACTCGTTATTTGAACATCCACTATGTAAGTGTATAGACAATATATTTCTATATAAAATTCATAAGTAAGAACTGGGAGATTCTCTCTCCTCTAAAATCCTAGATAGATAATCAATCAATATGAGTGAATGATTGGAAAATTCTATCTCTGCTCAAAAGATAAATATAATGCCTATAACACCCCAGAATGATAATGGGTTTAATGACTAAATGATATGACTAATGTCTATAAGATGCACCTAACTATTCTTGAGCCTTCCTGATTAGAACTCCACAGTTAAGCGTTCTTGGCTTGGAGTAGTGATCAGGATGTGTGACCTTCTATTATGTTTCCCATGGAGTGTGTGAGTGAGGACAAAGCATACTAGAAAGGAAATGTGTTGGACTATTGGGACAATCATTATTTAGATAACCCATTTGGGCACATGGGTGGGTCTAATTGTGGGGACCACATTTCTGAGGGGAAACTGGTGGTACATGGTGGTCCAGGAGGGATAATTGTGTTTCCAATAGGAACCAGTTGTCACATTTGGTATTATAGGTGGCACCTAGCCTTACATGATATGCACTTCTAGGGTTGAGATGTAGGCCCATAACGAGGATGTTTCCCTCTAAAGAAGGGGTGAATGTAACACCTCAAAATGATAAAATATTAAATAAATATATTATATGACTCATGTGAACAAGGTACACCTTAATTCTCAAAATCCTACCTAATTAGAACTCCAAAAATAAGTGTGTTTGTCCTTGGGTTTTGATCAGGATTAGTGACCTTTTATGAAGTTTCCTAAGGTGTGTGTGAGTGAGGAAAAATAACACTGGAAAGGACATGTGTTGACTGATGGGGTTAATCATTAGTCATATACCTTGTTTGGGAATGTGGGTGGGGCCTAGGATAGGGACCACATGTCTATGGGGAAACTGGTGGTACCTGGTAGGCCAATACCCGATGACCATGTTTAGGCGGGGTGTCTTTGTTGACACCGGAACCCAGTTGTCACAATGGTGATTCTTTCAGCATTGTAGAGATCATCAGATCTCTAGGATAGCATATGAAACTTTATGAATGACATATGTTTATATTTTAGTAGCAGGTGTGGATGAAATATTGTGGTTCAACATCAGATCTATCCTGAAATAGTTTCTAGTGAATTGTGAGAGATGCGTGTTCTTCAAATCGTAATGAGGTACTCGTTATTTTTATTTTCTATTCGCCAATTAAACCATATGAGATCCACAGACTGTATAAGGGATTAAATAATCAGAGAAGACAATGTCTAATCACTCTACTAATGGAAAACATTTAAATACATTGAACAATGCAATCCACAACATGACCTCGTACCAACACACTCAACATTTTCAAAATAATAAAAAACCAAATGGTTGAGAGACAATAATCCAATAAGTTATTCAATACTACAATAATGGAAATTAATAGTTATATAAATGGAATTTATCATAACTATAAAAGGATTTACTGTGTGAGGGATGTTAAAAGCGCAAGACATTTATCAACACTAAAAATGAGCTGATAAAGGGGACATTTATAAGTGCTATTGAATGTTATGATAAATGGGACCTTTATCTGGTCTATTAAAAGTGATGATAAAAGACCCATTTTCAATGATTTTATTTAGAACCAATAAAGGATTACATTATCAATTATTTTATAATGATGATACAATATACCTTCATCACATCTTTTATAAGCGTGGATAAATGTGCCGATTGTCTAGTCTTTCAAAAGCCTTGATAAACGTGTCCCTTATCGGAAAATTTAAAAGTGCTAATAAAGGTACATACTACAGTGTGTTTTGATATCACACCACAACAACAAAATCCCTAGAAACACACAATAAACACACACAAATAACGCCATAAAGACACCTGATACTAAGAAAAAAAGACCCAATATTGAATTTAAAAGAAATAAAATTTACAAAAAAATTATAAAAATAACAATAGTATAATCAATTCAAACATTGTTTTATAAAATTAAATAAATAAAAATTATTACAGACATTGAAAAATAATCCTAATTTTAAATTTTACAATGATTTCCATTGAAGTTATTTGAAGAACTACCAAATATATATGATTAGCATTAAACAATCCACATCAGCTCAAAAAAAGAAGCCACCTTTATAAGAAAAAAATTATTTTGAGAAATACTAATAATAATTAAATAATATATAAATATGAAATAACTCATTAAATCTATTGAATATTATTTTTATGAAAATATCAAGATTACTTTTGTAATTGAGTAGAGTCAGTAATTTTTATCTTCCTACAAAGGAAATGTAGAGAACACGAAAGAAAGTGATAGGTGCAACACTGTATGAGTGAAATGGTTTTGAGGGAGAAGAACCATTAAAGTCAGACAAAGCACCCCAAATCAAAAAAAAATGAATCTACCTTTATATGAAAAAATAATACTTGCGAAATACTAAAAATAAATAAATAAAAATAAAAATATGAGACATTGAATTAATTATATGGACACTAATTTTACACTAAAAACATAAATATTACCTTTGTGATTGAGAAGAGATAGTATTGTTGATATTCCTGCAATGTCATGACCCATGGACAATAATATTCAAAATAAACAAACATAGTAAGGAATAATGAAATTTAAATCAATGTTTAATTATATAATTTTTTAATAAAATAGAATGATTATATTATAAAATTACCTTAATATCTTACTAAATGGGTTTATTTGGTCCAGAAATAAGTTAATACCAAAACTAAGTACTCTTTATGCAGTTCACTAGTATCGGTTTACTATCAGTTTTCATAGAATCTTACGAGAACTTATTACCTTGTGTCCCTGTTATGCTATCATCCCACAAATTCTCTCCACCTTCTTTATCATATAACCATTCATTTTTCATTTTTCCTTCAATTATTGCACCCATTTACAACTTGTAATGATTCATGATTCCAGAAGCTATATTCATGTAGTAAATCGGTGCAAGAAGAGAATGAAAATACAATGTCGAATGGTGATATGATATCGATGGTGGAAAGAATGCGAGATATGAGCACATCATTGGGATTCGAGGTAGAATGTCCAGATTAGATTCTATATCAAGTGGTAGTTAGCTAAAAATGTTGATGTTCATAGAGAATCCTTTGGTTTGTTATTAAATTTTTGAGTGATGCACAACAAATAAATGTTTTAGCTTCATTGATCAATGGGTCCAAATAAAAATTAATATTATTCCAACAAACTACATTAGTAGAAGCAATAGAAAATATTGCCAAAATACAGAATATAAATGAACCATCATCCAGGGAACAAATAGTGATTTCCACAAAAATAGGCAGCTCCAAATAGGGATGATAAAAAAATGGTAACTAATCCATGAAAGGGTAACTGTTTAAGGATTCACATTAAAAAAATTAGACAATTTGAACAATGAATGGATAATTTTGTTAGACATTTATTATGATTTTAATGAAAATATTTATTAATAAAAATGAAAAACGAGAATAAGGAGGAGAAATGGTGAGACAAACATGAAAGATCCTGGAAAAATAGAAAATTAAAATGAAGAAAACATTATACATGATTTGTGTGCCTGAAATTTTGTTGGTATTACAGGAACTATAAGGATACCACAACAAATTATCATTATAATGGAAAATAAAAATCAGGAAAAATGTAAAATAAATTAATAGACATAATTAAAGAGATCATTCCCAAGGTGTGATTATTGTTAAAATAGTATGAATTGGTTAAATATGTAATGAAGAGTTAACATTCACTTCCATCAATGATTAACTCACATGGCCTACACCAATATAAATTATACAACATATTTAAAATAAAAAACCAAAAAATATAACAAATAGTATCCTTGTAGATCAAGACCGACACCGAGATGTTGGGATTGTTATTTGTATAAGAATATCAGAATTGTGTAAAGAGATATAATTATTTTTTTTATCTTAATATTTCTATGATATAGTATGAGTAAAAATCCTCTACTAGAGAAACACAATGATGGGATACACATGTCAGATGTATAAAATCTAACATAATATCCCTCTAACATTTTATGTTACATTAATTCTGTAACAAATTGTTCCACCCAGCCCCTTCAATTGGGGAGGGATGGGTATATGGTTGGTGCCATGCTCAGCCAAACCTAGAAACCATTGAGAGTAGTGAGATAGGCAGTGTGTAGGGGAAGAATCATCCTATAGAATGTATAAGGTTCGATTGATTTAATCATCTCAATCACAGGAAGCTCTTCATTTATATAAGTGTTATTTTCATAGGAGGATTCACCACTTATTCAATAAATTTATTTATAAGTATTTTATCCCTGTAATATATAGGTATTGTGTACCCACATTTACACATACTGACTATTTTCTGGTGGTTCATTACTCCTTTCATTTTTGGGGGTTTTCCATGGTTAATTTTATTTCATTAATTCCCAAATTTTTTAATTTATTTTTTTCCACTATTAGTGATTCACTAGTGAAGAAATCATTTTCACTCCCAATAATTGGTATCAGTGGTTGGTTTTTGTCTGATGTTGTTCATATTTTTAGGAATTAATGGTTTTCAATAATTTCATTATGGTCTATTATTGAGACTCTGGTTGATCATTCAAAATAAAAAATATTATTGAGACTATTTAATACTCCATTGGGAAACATATATAAATATGGAATAATTTCGTATCTAGATGGATATGAAAATAAATATTTAGAAGTTAAAATGGAATAACATCCACTGTAGAAAATGAAGTTGAAGGCAGTGTTGGGTAAGGATAAATGTATACTAGAAATTGTTGAAAACTAGTAGGTGTGATGATATAGAATGGTTCCAGTGATATCCAAAATCATAACATGGATGAAAATTTGGGGATTAATTTGGGTAATGGATATATATTAGTCAGTGGAGTGGTTATGAGTGATGCACATGTGTAGTATCTCAACGATGGATGTATAATTGACTTGGGAGAAACATGGAAAATAACATATTAACTAAATGGTTTGATCAATATGAAACTATACTAGAAGGACTTATGTACATGGAGATTGGTCACACCATAAAGATCCATGGAGTTGGTAATATAATATTGAAGATGAAAGATGATATTTTTTTATACGATCTAATGAGTATGCCATCTTAAGGATTTAAAGAAGAATATACTGGCTTTGGGAAAATTTGTTGAAATTATATGAAATACGCAAACTAAGAATGATGTTATTTGAATTGTAAATGATATTCTTATGGTGATGAAGGTAGGTAAAATCCTAAAAAACAAGTACATTCTTATGGGTGTAATGTATAATGCAGTAGAGATAGTTTTCATATCAACTACCCAGATTGATGTACTGATGACTTCATTTCATTAGGGGCTTGGCTATATTTTTGAATAGGCCCTAATGATTGATTCTGATCACAATTTCTAACATGGTCTTATGAAGGTATCATTACAATTTTTTTGATCATTGTGTTTTGAGAAGGAAACATTAGTTAGTGTTTAGGATGAAAAAATCAAGAATCTTGGAGAACATAGATTTGATCGACTCAAACATTTGGTAATCAGAGGTTGTATTACTCAGAGGATAAAGGTTATTTGTACCATTAATTGATGATTATTCTAGTACATTTAGGTTATACCCAATGAAGAAGAATGTGGATGTTTTTGAAGTATTAAAAACATTTATTTTCAGGAATGAACATGAATCTGGAAGGAGGACCAAGTGTTCATGGGTTGATAGGTTAAGAATATACATGTGAGGAGTTTACTGCATTTTTTCAATGGGAAGGTCTCAAGGTAGAGTTCACATTCGCATACACTCCATAGTAGAATGGAGCGACAAAGCATTTTAACAAAAACATATTGGATATAATAAGGGAGATGTTATATACAATATGAATTATAGAATGATTTTGGATAGAAGCACTGAAAACTTCCTATTATATTACCAAATTACCTCTTTCAATGGTGATTCATCTAAATAAATTTATGGTTATGTGAACCAATTAACTTTCCGACTATTTATGGTTACATATCTTTGGAATTCCAGTATATACATTGTTTATTATCAAGGAAATATTGAAGTTGGAATCAAGATCCATGAAATACATCTTCTTGGGACACAGTGATGGTGTGAAAGGGTATCATTTGTATGACCCCACTTACCACAAACTTATCATCAATATAGGTCTAATTTTAAAAAAAATAGGAGAAAATGAAAATTGATGGAGACCCAGAAAAGTAGAATACATAATATACTCTAGTTGAGGTGGATGAATAATATAAGGAAGAACAATTTTCCCTTGAGGAATTACATCAGAAAGATGATTATGTAACTGTTGAGTCTCGACCATAACAATCATATCAGGATAATAAAGAACTAGTTTGTAACACACATTATGTAATTCAAGGAAATATTGTATTTTAAATACTGATAGAGGATGTTGATCCATATTTTTTTTGGATGTGACCTAGAGTCTAGATTTATCATCATGGATGACGGTGATGTATGAGGTACTTGAAGTACTATTTAAGGAGAAGACATGAGATCTTGTTCTATTTCAACATGGAATAAAGGAAATCAACCATAAATTTTCATTTAAGATCAAGTGGGATGGAAAAGGATTAGGTGGAATGATATTGTGTATGAATGGTTGTAAATGAATATTCTCTATAAGAATGTATTAATTTCAATGATATATTTTATCATTTTTATTGGAAAAATGATCATGATTTTTTTGGAAATTTGTGCAACGTATAGTTTTCATCAAGATTATCTAGATGTGAAGACTACTTTTCACCAATGTGATATTGATAAATATATTAATATTAAATAAATGGAAGGCATTACAATAGAAGATAAAGATGGAATTGTTTTCAGGTGAAACAATTCTTATTACAGAAACATGAAGGTGATGAGCCATTGGTATAATATATTTGTTTCTTATACCATGAGAATTCGATACAAAATACATCGTTCAGATCCTTGTGTATATTTCATGTGTTTAGATGGAATTTATTTCATAATTATTATATATTATTTGGATTCCATGTTGATTATAGGTACTGATAATGATCATATCCAAGAGATCATGGCCCAACTAGCTTGTGAGATTGTTATGAATGACATTGAACCAGAATATTAGATTAATGGGACATTGATTAACTAAGACATAAATAAAGGGAATATTTGGATATCATAGAACAATTACTTATAGAATGACCTAAAAAATCTTCAACATGAAATTATATAAGAAACTCTCTAACCTAGTTCCTTTAAATTTCATATTATTTTTTAAAATGTGTCCTCACATTGAAGTAAATAGGATGGATATTTCTCTAGTACTATATGAATTAAATGTTGGGATTCAGATGTTCACTACGGTTTGTTCTAGATCTGACATTTCACATGTAGTGAGAGTAGTTAGTTAGTACATGGAGAATCCACGACAAGGGAATTGGATCATAGTGAAGATGATCCTATTATAAAATAAGGATACCTTAGATTCAACATTCTATTATGGAGGATCAGAATTCACTACTATAGGTTATATTTATTATATTTTTCAATAGATTCTGGCTATATAAACTCCACAACTAGGTATGTTTTTACTCTTTTAGGAGGAGTTTTATGTTTGATTTCAATGTAACAGTTAGTTGTAGATATATCCATGATGGAGGTAGAGTACATAGCTGATACACAGGCTTGCAAAGTGGCAGTTTGGATGAGAAGCTTGTTAGTGGATCTCAGTCACATAAAGGGGTTGATTCCATTAATTTTTGATAGTTAGATAACCTTACACATTTTATGAAATCCATATATTCATTTCATGATTAATATTATTGGGGTATAATATCACTTTTCCCTATATATGGTCGAGGACGTGTGAACATGTAGAAAATTCACAGTAATGATTATATGAAATATTTTCTCATGAAGGTGATTGACACTAATAAGTTTCTATGGTAGAGATATTCAAGGGGAATTATAGAGATGTCTGAATCATGGTTCGATATATATATATATATATATATGGTGTTTGGATGTATTATTGATTATCAATCAATCTCAATGTTTGAGATATCTCAAAAATATTACTTATTCAATGGACAGTTCCACCCCCTATTATTTTAATGAGGACATGCTATGTAGGTGGTATGTGGATAGCTCCACAAAACCCACCAAACATTAAGATAACTAGTAGAGGAATTGGGCATCGAATCTAGTATCATTATATAGTAAAGGTGTTCCACTAATTTTTGTATCTTAGTCACCATCAGTTCTTCATTTATATGTGTTGAATTTTGTAAGCTGAATTCCCTATATATTCAAGAGAGTTATTTATGAGGGGTTTATCCATGTAATACTGAGATTGTGTGTACCATATTTTACCCATAGTGATCCTTCTATTTTACCATGTTTTTTACCCATTTCTAATTTGGGTAAATTTTCTACATTTAATTTTGTGTCATTTATTTCCATATTTCTGTAAAAAAATTATATTAATATTTTTGATACACCAGTTAGATAATATTTTTCAGACCCAAAATCCCTCAAATTTTTTCTCTCATGGATGTTTTCAAAAAAATGAAATCTATTTACCTTTAACTAAATCTACTAAATAATCCTATGGATTCAAAAGGATGAGATATAATTATGCCAAACTAAAGAGACATAACCATGATGGTGTGTCATAGGTAGTGTCATCCTCAAGTAATGGACACCAAACACAAATAGTGGAGTATATTTGGAAGAATCCTGGAATCAAAATGTGTTAAAAATATCCAAATATCATGGGGACATGTGAAAATCCTGGAAGATTCTATGCTTAAGAAAAAGATCGCAACAAAATAAAAGTTCCAGAATGAATAGAAATAATAATAGACTGAAAACTATATGAACAGTATAACCAACTGATCCATAGGTGATATCATCCTCATGGAATGATAGAGAATCTCACTAGATGAAGCTCATGGTCGATAGATATAGAAAAAATATATGGGTTAAAATCCAAAAGCATACGAAATACAACACATGTCCTATAAATAAAATCCCAAAGATAAACATTAGCCCAAAAAATATGAGCACAAAAAGAGAAATAAATAACCATCCCACATAATAAAATAATATTTTTCGAATAAATTATAATTAAATAATTTTTCAAGGGGTAATTGAATGAAATATCTCAACACATAATATATATAACAATAAATTGAATCCCATGAGAGGTAAATATAAAAAACATCAACCACATATATAAAATTTCGAACACATTGTTGATTTTCATACAAACCAAAAATATCATTTATTTCATGTAGTGTTTAAATATAATATAGAATCTCTAATTCCAACTTATCAGATCTACCTTGATAGTCCTTTTCATGAATCATAGTGCAACATGTATGTAATGGATAAATGATTCAAATTCTAAATAATACATAAACATGATTAGAAAATTAAAACCACATTAGAAAAACCTAATCTTACCCATCATATTTTGTTTTTTTTACAAAAAACGTTCCATTCATGTTCTCATAATAGTTCTCTAACATATGTAATATAATAAAATAGAAGTGCGTTATGTATAGAAAAATATGTTTCAATAATAATAGAATAATATGAATAATCATATTTTGAAGCACCATAATAAATAAAGAAAATTAGAATTCAATCAAATAATAAATTATTACAATGAAAATGAAAAATATTACACATTAATCTTCCAATACAAATAAATATATGTACATGGAGATTGAATTTCCCAACTAATCATATAGAGAAACCTTTATTTTAACCAATGGACTTGAAAGTCACATACATAGCCATTTTTGTGGATTGCCGATGAAAAACACATAACTACCTAACCCTAACTATACATTAATCGATCTATGCTGGTTAGAAAGAGAACCGAATAATAAAAACCAACCACAATAACAATTGATTATTAAAATTTATCCTTAAAAGTATTCCTCTTAGGAAAAAATCCCATATATTGTCTTGTTTTACCACACTGGTAGTAATGAATGTTCCAACCCCAACTTCCAAACTCTCCATTAAATTTTTTGACATCTCAAATTTATCAATTCTCCCTTGTCTTCGTCTACCTATCCTCTACAATTAAACCATTGTTTTGAATCTCCTTATACACCAAAACCAATATAACATACTCAAAGTAAGAGAATCCCCAAGAACATATCATAAAATATCATAAGGAGTTATTTTAATCTTCTACATAAGTTAACAATATAATGTTCAAGTCATAATCTTCTATCTAAAAAAATATTATTCAAATTTAAACAACATTATTCAATTCACTTATTTGAACATCGACTAATGTTCCATAAAAATTTTTAATGATACAATGTATGACTATCATATATAACGAATTAAAACCAATATTTTTTCATATATAGATGTTCTATATTTAATTAGATAGAAGAACCAATAGGTTTGTAACCTACATCATGTATAACCTTATCATCAAGGGATAATAACAAAATATTTTGGTATTTTTCAATTAAATTAAAATGATCATCAACAAAATACATTGTGATCCATACATTATGTGAAAAAGTGGTGATTTTCATATTTACACCACACAAGGAATCAGTGAGTTTATCAAGGAAAAAAAATTCATTCATATTTATTCTAAAAAATTAATGCAATTACATATATCAAATTTCTATTCTTTAAACATAGTCGAATAAATTTTCAAACTACATGATCACAACCTTTTAAGGAGGTAAATTCTTGATTAATGATTCTTTAAATCCCATTAAATAATTAATTGTAATGCATCAAAAAAGTATAATAGTATTTATGGGTGTTCTAGGGGATGGGGCATGTAATAGCGGATGAAGAGGCCATTCCATGTATGGAACATTATTGGAGAATGGTCGTCACTAACTATTCATCATATCATAGGATAATATGGGGCCTTATCCATTTGAAAAGATATAGGTGAATGAACACTAAGTATATTTTCAAACTGTTCATGTTGTATTCCCAAACTATACAGCACAACCCCTTCTTGGATAGAGGTTTCTGCACTGTTGGCACAAAGTTTGTCCAGCAGTATTTCCAAACAACATGAATTTTAAAATTGGAAGATTTTATGGATTCCCCGTTAACATTTACGAGTTCTATCATTATCCAGACCGAGTCGACCCTAAACCGTTCACCCATGCTAGGACATGAAAAGTCCCGAGAAGTGTTCCTGATACTCCTGAGATGACAGAAAGCACCAAATGCCTCAATATAATGCACAAGGGAACATTTTATCCCAAATATAAACAATTAATCAAATAGTGGATAGAATGAAACAACCCAAAAATACATTTACATAAAAACTGAACTGAAAATTATTTTTACATGAAACTAAAAGTACAACTAAACCAAAAACTAAACCAACCAAACAACACAACCAACTAACTCCATGTGACCCCATAGGTCACTCTCCAACACCATGATCACACATCACCCAAGGTGATCGAACTAAATATGAAACCATCACAAGGGATGAAAAATTAAAAGACTATATGGAATAGTATTAAAACTCAGTAGGTTAGCCCGATATTCTATTCCTAATGAACATACATTAAAATAAAATAAACATCAATTTAATGTATTAAATACAAGATATAAAATTAAATTTTTTGTATGAGGTTCCATACTAGAATAATTATTAAACAAAAACTTGCATGTTTTATAAACAAAAATTCTTGTAACAATTTTTCAAAAAGGAGAAACTTCCAAATGAAAATTGTTTTCAAGAGGGATGGTTTAAAGAACGTACACTTTTAAATAAATCACACACAATTTTGAATTTTCCAAAATGGACACCGTATTCAGATTGTGAGTTCAAATTAGCCAATGATCACATGTCATGGGAACACCTCTTGGCACTAGTTAATTGTGAGCCCCAGGTACCTCATATCTCAATTAAGGTAACCATAATAAATATCCATTATCTTGCACACAAGCCACTGGTAGGGAGAATACCCATAACCTAGTGGTACTAGAACATCATCATCATCATTGTTTAGTTAGTGTTTTCATTGTCAAACTTGCTACATGAAAGAAGGGCCAAATCCCATAGGATCACTAACATACTAGTACACGTTTACCAACCTAGATACACGGGTTTTACCTTTTTGTGCTAAAAAAGATAAACATCTATAAAAAACCATTTTATCATGGATATTACATTTAAAAATAATTCAAACATAAAACATGCCACAACCATTTCTCACATTTCTTTCATGGATCAATAAACCACATAAATTTCCATAATACCATTTCAAGATGTATAATGAGGCCTAGCATATAAAATACAATAAAAAATGATATTTTAAGTAAAATCCCATAAATACCTTGTCATACAAGATTTCCAATCCCGAAACCAATTAATAAATATATTTTCATGAACCATAAAATGCCTCCAAAAGACAGAACATGGAATACATATGGAATCAATTTTTATAAGAAAAAAATGCCTAACTAGCCTTTAAGCCTTTCTCAAAACTAACATCTGAAAAAGGTACGAATTACAATTTTATTACAGATGTGTATACACAAAATATAAAGTAGAAAAAACATTCATATATTCATTAAAACACAAAGGTTACATGTTCAATACACAACCATTTTAATGAGTATATGAAACGAGCATTTTTCTACAACTCGGGCAAAAACATGTTGTAAACCGAAACCCATTTGTTTGTAAAACCCAATACACATTGGAATTCCATATAAGGTCACAGAAATACAATTATTAATTCTACCAATTCATTTATAATTCCAAATAAATAATTTTTTAATCACACATAACACATAAAATCCAACCAGGAAATTTACCGAGCATGAGACATGCACTTTTAAACCAAACATTTTATTTTAAGCACTTGACAAGGAATAAAACTACAATTACATGTCATATATTATTAATGATAATTAAACATGTTCAATAAAAAATAGAACATGTTCTAAACCTCAAAAAACATGTGGAAAAGATAATTGAACATTTAAACAAACATTAATTGTGCACTATTATTACAAAATAACACTACCATTGACAAAACAGAGCTTAAAAAACATTTTTTACACCAAGAAAAATATCCAAATACATATAAACAGTAATAAACATATATATCAAGTTTTAAAAATAAGAAAATTATTAATATTAAATGATAAAGGCATGTGTAAGGGATATCTTGCCTCAATTCCATTGCGTAATGGAAACAGACACCCAATATCCCCATCTAAGGGTTTATAAACACTAAAACTATGAAAACCAGCCACAAACTAACAAAAACCCCATCAAAAATCATGGGATAACATTAACCTAGGTCGATCATGACTAAAGGAGAATATAAAACAAAGAAATAATTATAAGAGGATGAAGTGGGAGGAGAAATGATAAAGAATCTCACCATGGAAACCCGAAAACTCTTCATCTTCTATAAAATCTGCACACATACAGAAAAGAAAATGGATTGAGAATCCCTGGAGAGGCTTCTACGGTCTATAAGAATTTGTGGAAACCGATTTTTGAATAAATGATTACTAATTTAATGATTTATGAATGAGAAAATATAACTTTGAAAAATATGAATGATTTGAGAACCATTGAGAATATTTTCCATAATCCACAACAAGATGAGCTCCAAAGATATTAAATGGAACATGAGGGTTCTTCTAGGGATCTTGGCCGAGAGTGGAAGGTTAAATCATCGAAAATTATAAAAAAGTGAATATGATATAAAAGAAACAATTTAATTTTTAAAAACTGGAAATGGGCCCTCAGGTTGGTCAAATACCTGAATAAATAACCCAAATTTACCTTAAATATGAATTTATAAGGGGTAAAAAAAGGTTTTGGTAGTTTTAATATGTCATTGGAGGCTATTTGGGAAGTGTATTGACTGAAAAAGGATTTATAAAAGAAACAAATTTGGTTTTTAAATCTAGAAATGGGCTCACTAATTGCCCAAATCATGAAGTAACCACCCTTTTCCAAAAATTCCTAAACAAACGATGGGGAACTGAAATTAGGGTGATAATACATAGATGAAACATTAAAACTCAACATTAATATCACCCAATACCTAGGAAAAGGATCATGAATTCTAATGAACTAGAAAGGGGGAGGGCTTGAGAGAGAATGAGTATATGAGTATTACATGATTTAATCAATCCATGAAGGGCTAACTCCAAGCGGTGGTGGACAGCAGAGATCCGATGACATTTCCCCTTTTGAGTTTGTCCTTTCATTGTAAAATATTTTCTTTTAAACTATCCTGGATCTTTTAGGCATGAATAAAAAGGGTCTTCTTCTCTCGGGTTTTCAATTTCTTATAAATTATTCTAGATTGCATATATTCTAATGAATTTAAAGTGGTGTAACTCATGGTTTAAATTTCTTTTCCGAGGTCTCGCTTTTGAGCATGATGAGTTCATCTTGTTTTGGTTACTCGAAGATCTTCGGGTAATCAGAACACTTTCATTAGAAGATCTGCACCCATGTATGAGGTTTCAATATGGTATCTAGATAATTTAGTTGTATACCATGAGGTCTTAAGGTATACATTGGATAATTAAATTAAAATATATTCTTAAACAATGATAAAGGGAGTGTCCAACTATCAAAGTTTGTCCACCTTTTCTACCTTTAACTTGTTCTTTCTATCTCGATTTTCTTTGGTATTTTAATTGCTAATGTAGATTTAATATTTCATTATGATATCATTTTTATAATCAAAATCCCTCATATATATTATATATGTTAGTTTTATATTAGTTAAATTAATAAGTGACAATTAAACATACAATGCGTATAAGTGGCCTCCTTGTGATCGACCCTAGGGTGTACCACTATGGTGCAGTCATAGGATAATAATAATATAATTGAGTAGGGTAAAGTGACTGAAATCATGCACCATCAATTTGGAACCGTTGCCGGGGAGGCCAAGATCTTGTACACATTCATTTAAAAAAAAACCAAAAAAACCCAAAAAAATATATAAAAATTATTTTATTGCATATTATTGTTTGGACATGTATTATTCAAGTAATTTTTCATATGCATAGACTATTACTGATATGTATAGCATGAAGGAATTTTCTGAAATTCAAATTTCTGAAAATTCATAACAATTGAATGAATCTTCCTTGATAATTCAAGAGAATTCAAGAATGCTGGAAAAGGTAAGCAAGATGGTGGCATCGCTGGCTACCCAATTTGAGGAAGTAAAAGTCTTATGGATGGAACAAAAACAAAGACAAGCTAAGGGGAATGAAAATGTTATCACACCTAAATTTAATGAAGATGTTGATGTGGTTGAAGAAAAACATGAGGACCCACTTCCCTCGCCAACAAATGAGTTCCCAGCTACATTGCTTGAGGAAAAGTGTTATAAAGCTAAAATTTATGAGGTAGTTCTAAATTATGAGCATTCATTTCATTCAAATTTCATTAATTCTGAAATTAAATATAATACCCCTTATTCTGATTTTCTTGATTCATCACTACTACTGCAGGATCTGGATGAAGAAGGAGAAGAAGGTTCTCTTAATGAGGAGAGAATAGAGGATCCATTCGAGATGTGCATTGGTTCATTTGAGGATGATGGCATAAAAGAAGAAATCATCTAAGAACCAATATACAAACACGAATTAGAAGAGAATCCACTTCCTATATTTCTATTTTCAACACCGGTGGACAACACTCCTCCAGATGACAACAATAGGGAGCACCCCTTCATTCATTTCCAACCCCCTCTACAACTCAAATTCTTTAATTCATCTCTTTTGGGGGTTGGGGATATTTTTCTTTTGTACGGGGGTTCTCACATATGGTATCCACTGATGGATGTCGAGAGAAAATATTTTTGGTGGTTCTTATGCATGAAACCCCATCCACCTTCAGATTGGGGATAACCCACTGTAACTGCCTGACTAGGGGCAGTAAAAACCTAGCACCCACTTGGGGGTCAAACCAAGCATTATCCCTTCCCTTTCCCCTTCCTATATTTTTTTTGGATTTATTTATTGCTTTATAGGAATAAGTTGTTCCAACTAGGTGCTTAACTTAATGTTGCTGCTAAAAAATCTAAAGTCAGGTTGTTTCTTTCCTTCTATTTTTTCCCCTTATATTTTTTCAAGACAAAATGAAGGGTAGTGAAATTTAGGTGTGGGGGGAGTGTCAACCTGCTTAGTTGTTTTTGTGTGCTGTCATTTTTTTTATTTTTTTAGGAACCTTGAGATTTAATGATAATTATGATCACATTTCACACAATAATTGATTTTGATAAAATTGAAATGATTTTTGAAAAAAAGGATTTTAAATGATTGTTGATGTGAATTTTTCTTTCCTTAAACTGGATTTTCAATCATTTTTACGAGTTTAACTGATTTTTGAAATGCATGGCCCTGAAACACTGACTCAAAATAATTGTCTCGTCCTGTGAGGTATTCTAAAACAATTTTACATATTCTTTCTAATAACCACACTTTCTTGAGGGAAACATGGATTTTTTGTGAGAACCAAAATTTATGATTTTTCTCTTTCGAAGATTTTGATTTCATTGAATGTTTTTAATATGAATGAGGCACTACTTTGGCTAGTCACATATTATCCGGAGACCTACCTTTACATTTATCCTTCGTTAGCCCTTAGATGACATGAATTTCCTTATAGTAATAAGCCACAATACAAGCTAATTTATCCTTACCTACCAATTCTCTTGGAATTGTTGCATTGATATTTCATGTTTGAGTGTGGGGGAAGGGCCTTTCGTGTGCGTTCATTGGGATTTGTTTTATTGATGGGTATTGTGCGGTATGCGTCAACATTTTGGGCAATGAAATAATTGGGAATGAGTCATAATCTCATTATGATTCATTTTTTTTCATTCATTTCTCCTTCAAAATAAAATAAAATAAAATTTCTGCTTTTCTGGAGCTTAAAAAAAATATATAAAAAAGGGAAAATAAAGTTGTTCCTTTCTAGAGATTTACAAAAAAGGGGGGGATAACAAGGATGATATAATACCTTGAAATCATTGATTGGATCATGTACCATGTAAAATAAATGTGGGTGGTGTCTTTTTCACATTCTCACGGTGGATTGAGTGAGGAATTTTTTGGGATTTCACTTGATTATTCATTCATTGTAGCTATGAGTCAAACCTTCTCTTTCTAACCTTGAAATTTTAAATCATTTGACCACCAACCCAAAGCCACATATTCTTTTGAACCATTGATGAAAGCCCTCATGATTGAATTCATTTTTATGTTTCACGCTGTGGAGAAATGAGAATTGTCACAAGCATATGGTGATACAAGCAATTTCCATGTATGAGAATAACTCCATAATTTATTTCTCTTGAGTGAAGAGTGACATAAAATTCAATGCGAGGTAGGTTGTGATTGATCCATGGATTTATTTATGAGGTTGAACAAATTTAAATTTTTTGGAATAATAATAAAATGAAATGGTTTTTCATAGAAGATACATGATGAAATTCGGTTTTTGATAAGATCATGGATGTTTTCTCATTTTTGATTGTTGTGTGAATTGTGATTTGAATTTAAGATAATTGCTCAGGAGTGCAATGTTTATGTGTGGGAGATTGATGAAGATAATATTTTCACATATATTATACTGTAATATAATGTTTATAAAACCACAATAATGTTATTTAATTGGAAATTGTTAAATATTTAGGTTTTGGTATTATTTTCAGCCTAAATGCAAAAATGGCATAATTCCAGAATTTTAACAGATTTTTATCACAGGGGTATTTTGGTCATTTATTATAAAATATATTTCCAAATTTTGTGATTCTAATTTTTTTAACCCTTATTTAATTTCCTTCAACATTGTCTTCAGGACCAGGGGCTGAATCGATATTATAGAGGCCATAAAAAATCAATGAAGGGAATGATTTTGTCGGGCGGACAGCGTGGACCCCACTTTAGTAATGGACCATAATTCGGCCTAAAAACCTCAAAATGACGAAATTCCACTTTTATATGAAAGATTAATCCTATATGAATCTCCAAAATGTATTTCAAGCCATTTTAAATCTGTTAGGATGTCCATTCAATGATAGAGTTTTGAAGGAAGCTTCCAGGAAGCTTCATTCAGAGAAAGTGATCATCAATAAAAAAATCATAACTCCTTCAATACGCGTCAAATGAATCTGCAATTTAGATGGGGATCGGCCAAGACATTTATGAAAAATATTTATGAAGAGGTCCACACATAAATCGGACAATTAATTGGTAGAAAATATGACAACTTGTTGAAGATGAAATCTGCTTATAAAAGGAGAGGAGCTCCTACCTCTCAAGGACATTCCATTCATCACCACACAATCCTTCACAGAGGGGGAGGGCTTGAGAGAGAAATAGTATAGGAGTATTAAATGATTTAATCAAGACACAAATGGCTAACTCCAAGTGGTGGTGGTCAGCAGATATCTGAAGACATTTCCCCTTTTGAGTTTGTGCTTTCATTGTAAAATATTTTCTTTTAAACTATCCTGGAACTTGTATGCATGAATGAAGGAAGTCTTTTTCTCTCAGGTTTCCAATTTATTGTAAATTATTCTAGATTTATTATATTATAATGAATTTAATGTGGTTTTACTCATGGTTTAATTTTCTTTGGCGAGGTCTCGCTTTTGAGCACGATGAGTTCATCCTGTTTTGGTTGCTCGGAGGTCCTTGGGTAATCAGAATACTTTCGTTAGAATATCTGCACCCATGTATGAGGTGTCAATATAGTATGTAGATAATTTAAGTGTATACCTTGAGGTATTATGGTATACATTGGATAATTTAATTAAAATATATTCTTAAATAATGATAAAGGGAGTGTCCAATGATCAACGTTTGTCCACCGCTGCTACCGTTAACTTTCCAGCTCGATTTTCTTTGGTATTTTAATTTCTAATGTAGATTTAATATTTCATTTTGATTTTATTTTGATAATAAAAATCCCCCATATATATTATATATGTTAGTTTTATATTTGTTAAATTAAAAATTGACAATTGAAAATACAGTGCATATAAGGGACCTCCTTGTGATCGACCCTAGGGTGTACAACTATTGTGAATTCATAGGATAATAAGAATTTAATTGAGTAGGGTAAAGAGACTTAAATCCCGCACCATCAATTTGGCGCCGTTTCCGGGGAGGCTAAGATCTTGTACACATTGTTTTTCAAAAAAAAAACAAAAAAATATAAAAAATGATTTTATTGCATATTATTCTTTGGACATGGATTATTCAAGTAATTTTTCATATGCATGGCCTATTACTGAAATGTATAGCAAGAATGAATTTTTTGATATTCAAATTTCTGAAAATTCACAACAATTTCAAGAAACATTCTTGATAATTCAAGAGAATTCAAGAATGCTAGAAAAGGCAAGCAAGATTGTGGCATCGCTGGCCGCCCAATTTGAGGAAGTAAAAGTCTTATGGATTGAACAACAACAAAGACAAGATGAGGGGAATGAAAATCTTGTTACACCTAAATTTAATGAAGATGCTGATGAGGTTGTAGAAAAACATTAGGACCCACTTCCCTCGCCAACAAATGAGTTCCCAGCTACCTTGCTTGAGGAAAAGGGTTATAAAGCTAAAATTTATGAGGGAGTTTTAAATTCTGAGCATTCATTTCATTCAAATTTCATTAATTCTGAAATTAAATATAATACCCCTTATTCTGATTTTGTAGATTCATCACTACTACTATAGACTCTGGATGAAGAAGGAGAATAAGGTTCTCTTAATGAGGTGAGAATGGAGGATCCATTCGAGATGTGCATTGGTGTATTTGAGGATGATGGCACAAAAGAATAAATCATCGAAGAACCAATTTACAAACTCGAATTAGAAGAGAATCCACTTCTTATATTTCAATTTTAAACACCGGTGGACACCACTCCTCCAGATGAAAAAAACAAAGATCACCCCTTCATTCTTTTCCATCCCCCTCTACAACTCAAATTCGTTCTTGCATCTCTTTTGGGGGTTGGGGATATTTTTCTTTTTTATGGGGGTTCTCACATCTGGTATCCACAGATGGATGTAGAGAGAAATAATTTTTGGTGGTTTTTAAGCAAGAAACCCCATCCACCTTTAGATTGGGGATAACCCACTGTAACTTCCTGACTAGGGGCAGTAAAAACCTAGCACCCGCTTGGGGGTCAAACCAAGAATTTTCTCTTCACTTTCCCCTTTCTATTTTTTAATGCATTTATTTATTGCTTTGTAGGAATAAGTGGTGCCAACTAGGAGCTTAACATAATGGTTCTGCTAAAAAAATAAAGTCAGGTTGTTTCTTTCCTTCTATTTTTTCCCTTATTTATATTTTTTCAAGTCAAAATGAAGGGTAGTGAAATTTAAGTGTGGGGGAGTGTCGACTTGCTTAGTTGTTTTTGTGTGCTTTCATTTATTTAATTTTTTAGGAACCTTGAGAATTAATGATAATTTTGATCACATTTCACACAATAATTGATTTTGATAAAATTGAAATGATTTTTTGAAAAAAAAAGGATTTTAAATGACTGTTGATGTGAATTTTTCATTCCCTTAAATTGGGTTTACAATAATGTTTACGAGTTTAACTGATTTTTGAAATCCATGGCATTGAAACGCTGACTCAAAATATTTTTCTCATCCTGTGAGGTATTCTAAAACAATTTTACATATTCTTTTTAATACCCAAACATTCATGAGGGAAACTTGGATTTTTTTTGAGAACCGAAATGTGTGATTTTTCTATTTCGAAGCATTCGATTTCATTGAATGTTTTTAATATGATTGAGGAAATACTTTGGCTAGCCACATATTATCCTGTGACCTACCTTTAAATTTATCCTTCTTTAGCCCTTAGATTCCATGAATTGTCTTATAAGATTTAGCCACAAAAAAAGATAATTTATCCGTACCTACCCATTCACTTGGTATTTTTTCGTTGATATTTCACGTTTGAGTGTGGGGGAAGGGCCTTTCATGTGCGTTCATTGGGATTTATTTTATTGATGGGTTTTTTTGCGGTATGTGTCAACATTTTGGGCAATGAAATAATTGAGAATGATTCATAATCTCATTTTGATTCATTTTTTTAATTCAGTTCTCTGTAAAAAATAATATAAAATAAAAGATGTTCCATTCTGGAGCTTAAAAAATGTATATATAAAAAGGAAAATAAAGTTGTGCCTTTCTAGAGCTTTACAAAAAAAGGTGGAGAACATGGATGATATAATACATTGAAATCATTTATTGTCTCATGTACCATTAAAATAAATGGGGGTGGTGTTTTGATTCAAATTCTCAAGTTGTATTGAGTGAGGAATGTTTTGGGATTTCACTTGATTATTCATGCATTGTAGCTACGAGTCAAACCTTCTCTTTCTAGCCTTGAAATTTTAAATCATTTAGCCACCAACCCAAAGCCACAAATTCATTTGAACCATTGATGAAAGCCCTCATGATTTAATTCATTTTTATGTTTCACGCTGTAGAGAAATGATAATTGTCACACGCCTATGGTGATACATGAAATTTCCAAGTATGAGCATAACTCCAGAATTTATTTCTCTTGAGTAAAGAGTGAAATAAAATTCAATGTGAGGTAGGTTGTGATTGAGCCATGGATTTATTTATGAGGTTTATAAAATTTAAATTTTTTGGAATGAAAATAAAATGAAATTGTTTTTCATAGAAGATACATGATGAAATTCAGTTTTTGATAAGATCATGGATGTTTTCTCATTTTTGATTGTTGTGTGAATTTTGATTTGAATTTAAGATAATTGCTCAGGAGTGAAATGTTTAAGTGTGGTGGATTGATGAATATAATATTTTCACATATATTATACTGTAATATAATGTTCATAAAGGCACAATAATGTTATTTAATGGGAAATTGTTAAATATTTAGGTTTTGGTGTTATTTTGAGCCTAAATGCAAAAATTCCATAATTCCGGAATTTTAACAGATTTTTATCACAGGGGTATTTTGGTCATTTATTATAAAATATATTTCCAAATTTTTTGATTATAATTTTTTTGAACCTTTATTTAATTTCCTTCAACTTTGTCTTCAGGACCAGGGGCTGAATCGATATTATAGAGGCCATAAAAAATCAATGAAGGGAAAGATTTTGTCGGGAAGACATCGTGGACCCCACTTTAGTAATGGACCATAATTCGGACTAAACACCTCAAATGATGAAATCCCACTTGGATATGAAAGAGGACTCCTATAGTAATCGCCAAAATGATTTTCAAGCCATTTTAAATCCGTTACGATGTCCATTCAATGATAGAGTTTTGAAGGAAGCTTCTAGGAAGCTACATTCAGAGAAAGTGATCATCAAAAAAAAATCATAACTCCTTCAATACACGTCCAATGAATCTGAAATTTAGAGGGTGGTCGGACAAGACATTTATTAAAAATATTTATGAAGAGGTCCACGCATGAATCAGACAATTAATTGGTTGAAAATATGACAACTTGTTGAAGATGAAATCTGCTTATAAAAGGAGAGGAGCTCCTACCTCTCAAGGACATTAGATTCATCACCACACCATCCTTCACAGAGGGGGAGGGCTTGAGAGAGAAAGAGTATAGGATTATTAAATTATTTAATCATGCCATGAAGGGGTTACTCCAGGCGGTGGTGGTCAGCAGATATCTGAAGACATTTCCCCTTTTGAGTTTGTGCTTCCATTGTAAAATATTTTCTTTTAAACTATCCTGGAACATGTATGCATGAATGAAGGAGGTATTTTTCTATCGTGTTTCCAATTTATTGTATATTATTCTAGATTTATTATATTCTAATGAATTTAATGTTTTTTTACTCATGGTTTAATTTTCTTTGGAGAGGTCTTGCTTTTGAGCATGATGAGTTCATCCTGTTTTGGTTGCTCGGAGGTCCTTGGGTAATCAGAACACTTTCATTAGATGATATGCACCCATTTATGAGGTTTCAATATAGTATGTATATAATTTAGGTGTATACCTTGAGGTATTAAGGTATACATTGGATAATTTAATTAAAATATATTCTTAAATAATGATAAAGGGAGTGTCCAACGATCAACGTTTGTCCACCGCTGCTACCTTTAACTTTCCATCTCGATTTTATTTGGTATTTTAATTTCAAATGTAGATTTAATATTTCATTTTGATTTTATTTTGATAATAAAAATCCCCCATATATATTAAATATGTTAGTTTTATATATGATAAATTAAAAATTGAAAATTGAAAATACAGTGCATATAAGGGGCCTCCTTGTGATCGACCCTAGGGTGTACCACTATGGTGCATTCATAGGATAATAATAATTTAATTGAGTAGGGTAAAGCTACTGAAATCCCACACCATCAATTTGGACCCGTTTACGGGGAGGCTAAGAGCTTGTACACATTGTTTTTCAAAAAAAAAACAAAAAAAATATAAAAAATGATTTTATTGGATATTAATCTTTCGACATGGATTATTCAAGTAATTTTTCATATGCATGGCCTATTACTGAAATGTATAGCAAGAATGAATTTTTTGATATTCAAATTTATGAAAATTCACAACAATTGCAAGAAACTTCCTTGATAATTCCAGAGAATCCAAGAATGCTAGAAAAGGCAAGCAAGATTGTGGCATCCCTGGCCGCCCAATTTGAGGAAGTAAAAGTCTTATGGATTGAACAACAACAAAGACAAGCTGAGGGGAATGAAAATCTTGTTACACCTAAATTTAATGAAGATGTTGATGAGGTTGAAGAAAAACATGAGGACCCACTTCCCTCGCAAACAAATGAGTTCCCAGCTACCTTTCTTGAGGAAAAGGGTTATAAAGCTAAAATTTATGAGGGAGTTTTAAATTCGGAGCATTCATTTCATTCAAATTTCATTAATTCTGAAATTAAATATAATGCCCCTTATTCTGATTTTTTAGATTCATCACTACTACTGTAGGCTCTGGATGAAGAAGGAGAAGAAGGTTCTCTTAATGAGGAGAGAATGGAGGATCCATTCGAGATGTGCATTGGTGCATTTGAGGATGATGGCACAAAAGAATAAATCATCGAAGAACTGATTTACAAACTCGATTTAGAAGAGAATACACTTCTTATATTACTATTTTCAACACCGGTGGACACCACTCCTCCTTATGACAAAAACAAAGAGAACCCCTTCATTCTTTTCCATCCACCTCTACAACTCAAATTCCTTATTTCATCTCTTTTGGGGGGTTGGGGATATTTTTCTTTTTTATGGGGGTTCTCAAATCTGGTATCCACTAATGGATGTAGAGAGAAATAATTTTTGGTGGTTTCTAAGCAAGAAACCCTATCCACCTTCAGATTGGGGATAACCCACTGTAACTGCATGACTAGGGGAAATAAAAACCTAGCACCCGCTTGGGGGTCAAACCAAGAATTTTTTCTTTCCTTTCCCCTTTCTATTTTTTAATGCATTTATTTATTGCTTTGTAGGAATAACTGGTGCCAACTATGAGCTTAATATAATGGTTCTGCTAAAAAATTAAAGTCAGGTTGTTTCATTCTTTCTATTTTTTCCCTTATTTATATTTTTTCAAGACAAAATGAAGGGTAGTGAAATTTAAGTGCGGGGGAGTGTCGACCTACTTAGTTGTTTTTGTGTGCTTTCATTAATTTCATTTTTTTAGGAACCTTGATAAATAATGATAATTCTGATCACATTTCACACAATAATTTATTTTGATAAAATTGAAATGAATTTTTTTAAAAAAAAGGATTTTAAATGATTGTTGATGTGAATTTTTCTTTCCTTAAATTGGGTTTACAATCATTTTTACGAGTTTAACTGATTTTTGAAATCCATGGCATTGAAACACTGACTCAAAATATTTTTCTCGTCCTGTGAGGTATTCTAAAACAGTTTTACATATTCCTTCTAATACCCACACTTTCTTGAGGGAAACTTGGATTTTTTGTGAGAACCGGAATTTGTGATTTTTCTATTTCGAAGCTTTCAATTTCATTGAATGTTTTTAATATGATTGAGAAACTACTTTGGCTAGCCACATATTATCATGTGACCTACCTTCACATTTATCCTTATTTAGCCCTTAGATTCCATGAATTGTCTTATAGGATTTAGCCACAATAAAAGATCATTTATCCTTACCTACCCATTCTCTTGGTATTTTTTCATTGATAGTTCAAGTTTGAGTGTGGGGGAAGGGCTTTTCATGTGCGTTCATTGGGATTTATTTTATTGATGGGTATTGTGCGGTATGAGTCAACATTTTGGGCAATTAAATAATTGGTAATGATTCATAATCTCATTTTGATTCATTTTTTTCATTCAGTTCTCCGTCAAAAAATAAAATAAAATAAAATCTATGCCTTTCTGGAGCATAAAAAAATATATATAAAAAGGGAAAATAAAGTTGTGCCTTTCTAGACCTTTACAAAAAAGAGGAGGAGAACATGGATGATATAATACATTGAAATCCTTGATTGTCTCATCTGCCATGTAAAATAAATGCGGGTGGTGTTTTGATTCACATTCTCAAGGTGTATTTAGTGAGGAATTTTTTGGGTTTTCACTTGATTATTCATGCATTGTAGCTATGAGTCAAACCTTCTCTTTCTAGCCTTGAAATTTTAAATCATTTAGAAACCAACCCAAAGCCACAAATTCATTTGAACCATTGATGAATGCCCTCTTGATTGAAATCATTTTTATGTTTCATGCTGTGGAGAAATGATAATTGTCACAAGACTATGGTGATACATGCAATTTCCAAGTATGAGCATAACTCCAGAATTTATTTCCCTTGAGTGAAGAGTGACATAAAATTCAATGCGAGGTAGGTTTTGATTGAGACATGGATGGATTTATGAGGTTGAACAAATTTAAATTTTTGGAATGAAAATAAAATGAATTTTTTTTTCATAGAAGAGACATGATGAAATTCGGGTTTTGATAAGATCATGAATGTTTTCTCATTTTTGATTGTTGTGTGAATTTTGATTGGAATTTAATATAACTTCTCAGGAGTGCAATGTTTAAGTGTGGGGGATTGATGAAGCAAATTTTTTCACATATTTTATACTTTAATTTAATGTTTATAAAAAGAAAATAGTGTTATTTAATGGGAAATTGTTTCATATTTTGGTTTTGGTGTTATTTTGAGCCTAAATGCAAAAATGGCATAATTCTGGAATTTTAACAGATTTTTTTCACAGGGGTATTTTGGTCCTTTATTATAAAATATATTTCCAAATTTTGTGATTCTAATTTTTTTTAAACACTTATTTAATTTCATTCAACTTTATCTTTAGAAGTAGGGTCTGAATCGATATTCTAGAGGCCATAAAAAACCAATGAAGGGAAAGCTTTTGTCCGGCCGACAGCGTGGACCCCACTTTAGTAATGGAACCATAATTCGGCCAATACACCTCACAATGATGCTATTCCACTTGGATATGAAAGAGGACTCCTATACACGTCCTAAAAATGGATTTCAAGCCATTTTGAATCTGATAGTATGTCCATTCAAAGATAGAGTTTTGAAGGAAACTTTCAGGAAGCTTCATCCCAAGAAAGTGATCATCAATAAAAAATCATAACTCCTTCAATACACATCCAATGAATCTTACATTTAGAGGGTGGAAGACCAAGACATTTATGAAGAATATTGATGTATAGGTCCACGTGTGAATCGGACAATTATTGGGACAAAAACGTGACAACTTGTTGAAGATGAAATCTTCCTATAAAAGGAGAGGAGCTCCTAACTCTCAAGGAAATTACATTCATCACCACAACATACTTCACAAAGGGGGAGGGCTTGAGAGAGCAATAGTATTGGAGTATTACATGATTTAATAAATCCATGAAGGGATAACTCCATGTGGTGGTGGATAGCAGAGATCCGAATACATTTTCCCTTTCGAGTTTGTGCTTTCATTGTAATATATTTTCTTTTAAACTATCCGGGAAATTGTATGCAAGAATGAAGGAGGTCTTTGTGACGCCCCGAGATTTTATGAAAAATTCTTTTAATTTATATAATGTCGTGTGTTGTATGCTACACCAAGATTACCTTGTGCTATACGCAACACTGTATTAGCTTGCAGTATGTGCAACACTATTCTTGGATTGTGTTACACACAATTTTGATAATAGGTATTCTACGCAACATTGAGTATACATATATATATATTAAATGTATAAATGAAATATTATTGTATTATGTTATACGAAACAACGAATGATTCTTGCACAACATGCAACCCTGACTTGGCTTGCATTACATGCAATCGCGACCTTCCTCGATAGTGTGTGTTGTACGCAATACTGGGTTTTATTAAACAACAATATATTATTATAATATTGTTATTAACTAGCCGTTATGAATAGTGTTAACTAAATTTTGAATTTTATAACATTATTACTCATCTTACACATTTCCAGAACATGGTATAAGAACAAAATAAATTTTTCAGGTAAAATAGTTATTTTTCGAAAAATGCAGTTTTGCCGCCTTTTTATGGCGCACCCACTTTAAATCTAGTTTTTGACATGATTATAAGTTAAATTTTACAAAATAAAATTCTTCTTTTGATTCAGGATATAAAAATTTACATTAGATAATGTTTTGATATTTTTTCGATAACTTTCATATTTTAATGAATAGTAAAAACACGCTATATTTTAATTAAAAACAACTTTTTTCATCATAATATCTTATGTGGTTAAATTACAATATTGAATGGTTTTAAATTATAAATAGAATATATTTTTTCCATTTAATATAATTTATGTCATTAGCATTGATTTTACCTTGAATTCGTAGGTTAAATCAATTCAATCTTTTGCAATGTTTTAAAGAAAAACCCGTTTTCATTCGACAACGGGATTAATTTTCATTGAATTTCTGCAACTTTTGTGTGTTGAATTTGGAAAAATGGATTCCATATTTGGAATCAGTGGATCCAAATTATGTTAATAAGCTACTTTTTATTTTTGGGAATTATGAATAGTAACTACGATAAATTTTGTTTACCATAGTTAAAGGTAAATCGGGTAATTAAGGGTAAATATAATATTTTAAAATTACACTAAAAAATGTCAAAATTCTATTGGATGACTAAAAGTCGACCCATATCACCTATGGGTCGTATTATATTCATTTAATTAAATTTTTTCAATGGTAATAATTTAATTATTATTAAAACCAAAGAATGTGACAACATGTCACTTTCTTAAATCTTATAAGTATAATAATTTTAATCTAGTGATAAAATTCATGAAACATAGAACATGAATAGTGTACAGAAAGATAATACAATTATCTACATCATAAGAATTTATTTAGATGTTTTAGGGATTAAATAATTATCATTTATTTTGACACAAAGATGATGCAGTAATTGTCTTATTAATGAAATATTGACATAATTGATGTTATAAATGCCCAAATAAATGTAATTTGAGACTTTTTATCACATACAGTAATTTTATAGGTTAATATGACATGTTATTGTTTATTTAAGTAACTTGGTTCGAATTTATCATTCTGTTATGAATTTCATAAAAATCATGTACCAAATAGTGTCAAAATTGACATAAATTAGTTTTTAAAACAAATATTATATTATTAATTGTTATTTTATTCCTAAAAATCTAAGGTTCGGCCAAATGACTTAGACAAGATTATATATATTAATAATAAACAACTTGCGGTTTTTTGGCTTGATATAGTATGTTTATTAACCATTTAGTGTAAGAAAACAAAAAGACACGGTAAAAGTTAAATTATTTAATTTAGAGTTAAATATAATTGATAAGGTTAAAATAATAACTTAAATTTGTATAAATCCTATTTTATGAGATGATATCGACCCATACCCACTTTATCATCTAAATAAGACCCCTTTAAACCATTATAAACCGAATTTAACCTTAATATAAAATAATATTTTGAGATTTTCCTAAGGTGCCCCTCTCCTCCCTTATAAAAGGGCACCTACTCCCTCTCCTCCTCACACTAATTTGAGCATTCGAGCTCGGCCAACCCCTAAAAAATCTCTTCTCCACTTCCCTAGTATCATCCTAGAGGTCCTGGTCTTCTTCAAAGTCCATCCTTAGTTTTTTAAGTGGAGGTTAAGTGAAGGCGCGTCAAAAAGAGGTAATATCCATTACCGATCTTTTTCAATTTCTTTCTTCTTAAACTTCATCTTCTTTAGTTGTTTCATGATAAAGTAATAACATCAGTATTTATTATATACTGATATGTTATTATAAATATGAAACAACTCTAATTAACCTTTTATCCATCCTACGGAAAAAGGAAATCACCGCGCGTGCGTACGTAAGGAATACCGTCTCCACGCCGTGGTGTAATCTATTTTCCACCACCACCTTAATTGGATGGGTATAATGGTGTAATGAGTTACTATATACGATTATTCTAAATTGATATTGATACTGAAATAGTATACATACAATTCAACACAATTCCATGATCATATGAATGATATCATCACTCGTGCGTACGTACGGAATACCGTCTCCACGATGTGATGCGACTCGTTCTACATGATCTTAATTTCATAATGATTATATAAATGAATTTAATGAATGAATATGATATATGTTACACTAATACCATTCTGGAAATGAGGTATCTATAACCTAAAGAAAAGAATAAGAATTTATTCAACAAACACGCATAAGAACAAAAATTAATAAACACCTGAATAACAAGTAGTAATGAAATATTACTTATAAGAAGCTAAGAATATGACCATATATGATATCATAAAAATAAGTATGATTCTGGAGTAAGTCAATAACATTATTTAATTCATTATATAGGAGGTTTGGACACTTACGAAGAATATCGGACCTAAGGTAAGGGAAATATCACAATCTCATTTTTATCCGAGATTGTTTATACTTTAGTATTTTTTGGGGTGTATTTTATCATACACGCCCATGTTTCCTCAATATGTAATGTTATTTCCATTCACCTATAATTGTTTAAATCCTATTTTACCCTTCGGTGAGTTTTTAGTAAAAAATATGAAAGGAATCTTTTTTCGTTTTTCGTACGAGGTATTTTTTGACTTTTCCGACAAAATTACGAGAAAAATGTTTTTTTAACTTATACGGCATGAATGGATTTTTAAAACATTATTTCCAAGAAGATTCCTTTACTAGTTTTCATGTTTATTTTTAATCAACTTCTTTTAGTTTAAAATTTTATGACATGTTAAGAAAGGAAAAGTATTTTTGAAGTAGAAAGGATATTTTCCTCAAGAATGGAGTTCAAATGTTTTTATCAAAATTATTTTCCATCTAATATAATATAGGGTTCTGTTTTTATCCCTATTATTACATTGATTTGATTATGTTTTGAGGAAATTATTTTTATGAAGTCATTTACCTTATATGATTTGTTTTATGATGTCATGATGTTTCAAGAATTCCATTTTTGTTACATGTGTTATGCGATGATGTATGATTTATGATTATGTGGCACACATAAGAAAGGATTAATTATAAGATGGGTGGGACCTATATCTCCCTCCAATGCATTGGGTAATGATTTTATATCTCATGATATAGACATGGCTGGAACGACAGGTTATACCGGTTCAGTGAAATAGGACTGAAACGAGGGTGACTCGGTTCAGAAATGGACTTTGTCCACTAAGATAGTCATGACAATGAGTCTTGACTAATAAGATATGATTCTCTATGATTATGTGTGTATGCCACAAATTTTCATGTTTTATGTTATGATTAATGGGATTTCATTTCACTACTATTATTTATACCATGTTATGATATTATGATATCTTTTTCAGGTTATGATTTCTAAAATGTTATGTTCTTATGAATATGATGTGATTGATTTTTCTTCTGTTTACCCTTACTGAGCATTTGAGCTCACCCTTTTATGTTTTCTTTTCCCCAGGATATAAAGAAAGGTTTTAGGTAAGAAAAAAAGGGGAGAACTTTATGGGAGATGTTGAAGATCTTTCACCACTATTAGAAGATTATATTCCGAGTTTCCAAAGACACTAAACTAGTACGATCCTTGTGTGTGGGTTTTTGTTATGTACTAAGTATTCCGCAAAAGTAATGTAATTTTCATGTACGTCAAGCTTCGGGTCTCTACAGTTGGTATCAGAGGAATGGTTTAGTCAACCTTTGGAAACTAGGATGCGAAAACGTTAGTGAGATCCCTAGAGATATTTCTAAGTTATGTCTAGGGATGTCCCTAAGGATAAGTATACGTATAGGATACAGTCCTAGAACTACAGTAACGATCATAGAATTTAACCTAAGATGTTAGATATTGAAGTTACTCCCCCTTTATTTTATTGTTTTCCCTAGCATGATTTTTGCCTCTCACACTATTCTTTTTGGGTTTTAGACGATGGCTGGAACCCGAAGGAACCGTGTTGATCAATGCAATGGACAATGCAATGATTGTCATCCTGAACAAACAAATGTTATGGGAGATGGAGTGAAAATTCTTATTGCTATACTTACACAAGCTATGAATCATTCTGGACTTCCAAATGAGCAGAGAAGGGAACAATATTCTATTGAGTCCTTCTTGAGGCAACGTCCACCTTCTTTCAGTGGGTCTTCTGATCTACTTGTTACTGAACAATGGATCAGTACTACTGAAAAGATATTTTCAGTTCTTCAATGTTCTGAACATGATAAAGTCATCTTAGCAGTATATCGTTTGGAAGGTGAAGCTGATCAATGGTGGAATCTTATCAAGAATATGAGTCCATGAGATGAAATTGAATCCATGGAAAGGGACGAGTTCATGAACTTATTTTTCAATAAGTACTTCCCTCGTATTCTTCGAACAAATATGGAGAAGGAGTTTCTTGAACTAAAGCAAAAGGATGATGAATCTGTTGGTATATACAAAGCGAATTTTACAAGTCTTGCATGGTATGCATCTGGATTTATCATCCATCCTGAAAGTAAAGTTGATCGATTTTCCAGTGGCTTAAAACCAAATCTTCGAAGGGCATTACCTATAAGAGACATCAGTAGATATGAAGAAATTGTGTGTTGTGCTATCTAGGTAGAAATGGAAGTTGGTGTTACTTATCCATCTCATAGTTTTGACAAGAAACAAAAGATGGAGTTCAAGGAGAAATTTCAGAATAATGGTGAAAAGAAGATGAATGTTTCCTTATGCTCAAAGTGTGGAAAGAAGCATGGTGGATATTGTCTTAAAGGGACAAGTAAATGTTTCAAATGTGTAAAGGAAGGTCATCGGACATTTGAATGCCGCAATGATGGGAGGAAGATGTCTAATGATACAAACAAATGAAGGGATACACAGAATGAACCTACTACAGTTCAATGCTTCAATTGCAAGGAAATGGGGCATTATGCTAATAAATGCCCTAATCCAAGGGTTAGTGATGATCGACATGAGAAACCACTTAAGGAAAAGGACAAAGGGAAGTCACATGAGATCACCATTGGAAATGTTGAATATTACAACAATATGGTGGAATGATTAAGTGTTTATGTAATGGGATTCCAGAATAATGTTGTATATAGTATCGTGGAATATTGTAATATTTATGTATTGGTCTATTGTAGTTTTCAATTATTTTATGGCATCGGTAACCATGACAAGTGATTGAAATATTTTTGGAAAGAAAATGATATGCACATAATGAAGGGATAAAGAGAATCTAATATGTTTGATAGTATTCATGAGCTCATGATTGATATATGGACTAAGTGATATCACGGTTTGAGTATATAGAATTTTGAGGATTTTGGTATGTGGAAAGTGTTAACTTTTAACTGTATTCTTGTTTTCACTAAGGTTCAATGCGTATTCAAGAGAGTACATGATTAAGGCCTTTGAATGTTTGGAATGTGACCAACAAGATATATCTTATGATATATGGGGATCAACGATGGTATTAAATCTCTGGTAATCGTTTTCACTATATTATGAGAATGGACTGCAATATTATGGATAAGCCTAAAGATTTTGATGGATTATGTTGGACATAAGTTAGTATTGTTTAAGGATAAAACATTTTTTTGATATTGTTGATGGGATGTTATAGTAATATAGCTTTAGAAAAAGGACAACCCGTAGGACGGGCGACAACCCATTGCGTCGGACAAGGCTGTGAGAATCGAACCCACAACCGAAGTGCGACTGGCCTTTATCGCCTACCACTGGCCTACAGGAGGTCCCTTGTTAGTATAAACTAGTTTTATTTTATTAAGCGGTATGATATATGAAGTATAAGTTAATTTTTGGAACCATATACGATTAATATAAACATAAGATGGTCTTATAACTTTTGCTAACCTTTTGTTTTAAAGAGATGGAATGACCCATCATTCTATCACATGATCTGCTAACACATCACGAATAACAAATTCAACTTCATTTCTTTAAGGGATGAAGTGGAAATTGTTCAATTCACGAACAACAGTGATACTGTACCAAAATCATACAAGTATTTCTTTTAATTCATCAACTTTAGGGAAATGATCTTGAAAACCAAAAATGTTGTCCTAGTTCCCTTATATCCGATGAATCAGATGGTACCTTAGATCATCACAAATCAATAGCTTTGTGATTGTTGGCTTTTTCATAGCCATGTTCTCTACCACTCTCCATCAGAACTTGATGGTTAGATTTTTCTTCCATATCCATATTTTCACCTATGTTCTCCTAAATGGAAAACCAGTGATGAGTTAATTTGGGAAACAGTTACATTTCATACTTTAGTTTTTAAATCCATGTTTTGGTATTCCTTTTTACGATGTGGGTTTCTATTAAACATACTTTCGAGTAGTAAACCATTTATAACCCCGACGAATTTTGAGGGAGAAATTAATTTTAAGGGGGGTAGAATGTGACACCGCGAGATTTTATGAAAAATTATTTAATTTAAATAATGTCTTGTGTTGTATGATACACCATGATTACCTTGTGCTAAAAGAAACACTGTATTAGCTTGCAGTATGTGCAACACTATTCTTGGATTGTGTTATACACAATTTTGATAATAAGTATTCTATGCAACATTGAGTATATATATATATATATATTCAATGTATAAATGAAATATGATTGGATTATGTTATATGAAACAACTAATGATTCTGGCACAACATGCAACCCTGACTTGGCTTGCATTACACGCAATCACAACCTTCCTCGATAGTGTGTGTTGTACGCAATACTGGGTTTTACTAAACAACAATATATTATTATAATATTGTTATGAACTAGCCGTTATGAATTGTGTTAACTAAATTTTGAATTTTAAAACATTATTACTCATCTTACACATTTCTAGAACATGGTATGAGAACAAAATAAATTTTTTGGTTAAAATAAGTATTTTTCAAAAAATGCAGTTTTTCCGCCTTTTGATGGCGCACCCACTTTAAATCTAGTTTTTGACATGTTTATAAGTTAAATTTGACAAAATACAATTCTTCTTTTGAATCAGGATATAAAAATTTACATTAGATAAAGTTTTGATATTTTTCCGATAACTTTCATATTTTAATGAATAGTAAAAACACGCTATATTTTAATTAAAAACAACTTTTTTCAACATAATATCTTATGTGGTTAAATTATAATATTGAATGGTTTTAAATTATAAATATAATATATTTTTACCATTTTATATAATATATGTCATTAGCATTGATTTTACCTTGAATTCGTAGGTTAAATCAATTCAATCTTTTGCAATGTTTTAAAGAAAAACCCGTTTTCTTTCGACAACGGGATTAATTTTCATTTAATTTCTGCAAATTTTGTGTATTGAATTTGGAAAAATGGATTCCATATTTGGAATCAGTGGATCCAAATTATGTTAATAAGCTACTTTTTATTTTTGGGAATTATGAATAGTAACTACGGTAAATTTTATTTACCATAGTTAAAGGTAAATCGGGTAATTAAGGGTAAATATAATATTTTAAAATTACCCTAAAAAATGTCAAAATCCTATTTAATGACTAAAAGTCGACCCATATCACCTAAGGGTCTGATTAGATTCATTTAATTAAATTTGTTCAATGGAAATAATTTAATTATTATTAAAACCAAAGAATGTGACAACATGTCACTTTCTTAAATCTTATAAGTATAATAATTTTAATATAGTGATAAAAATCATGAAACTTAAAACCTGAATAGTCTACATAAAGCTAATACAATTATCTACATCATAGGAATTTGTTTAGAATTTTTAGGGATTAAATAATTATCATTTATTTTGACACAAAGACGATGCCGTAAGTCTTATTAATGAAATATTGACATAATTGATGTTATAAATGCCAACTAAATGTAATTTGAGACTTTTTATGACTTAAACTAATTTTCTAGGTTAATATGACATGTTATTGTTGATTTAAGTAACTTGGTTCGAACTTATCATTCTGTTATTAATTTCATAAAAATCATGTACCAAATAGTGTCAAAATTCACAGAAATTAGTTTTTAAAACAAATATTATATTATTAATTGTTATTTTATTCCTAAAAATCTAAGTTTCGGCCAAATGACTTAGATAAGATTTTATATATTAATAATAAACAACTTGGGGGTTTTTTTGGCTTGATATAGTATGTTTATTAACCATATAGTGTAAGAAAACAAAAAGACACGGTAAAAGTTAAATTATTTAACTTAGAGTTAAATCTAATTGATAAGGTTAAAATAATAACCTAACCTTGTCTAAATCCTATTGTATGAGAGGATTTCGACCCATCCCCACTTTATCTTCGAAATAAGTCCCTTTTTAACCATTATAAACCGAATTTAACCTTAATATAAAATAATATTTTGAAATTTTCCTAAGGTGCCCCTCTCCTCCCTTATAAAAGGGCACCACCTCCCTCTCCTCCTCACACTAATTTGAGAATTCAAGCTCGGCCAACCCCTGAACAAATATCTTATCCACTTACCTAGTATCATCCTAGAGGTCATGGTCTTCTTCAAAGGCCATCCTTAGTTTTTTAAGTGGAGGTTAAGTGAAGGCGTGTCAAAAAGAGGTAATATCCATTACCGATCTTTTTCAATTTCTTTCTTCTTCAACTTCTTCTTCTTTAGTTTTTTAATGATAAAGTAATAACATCAGTATTTATTATATACAGATATGTTATTATAAATATGAAACAACTCTAATTAACCTTCTATCCATCCTACGGAAAAAGGACATCACCGTGCGTGCGTACGTACGGAATACCGTCTCCACGCCGTGGTGTAATCTATTTTCCACCACCACCTTAATTGGATGGGTATAATGGTGTAATGAGTAACTATATATGATTATTAGAAAGTGATATTGATACTGAAATAGTATACATACACTTCAACACAATTCCACGATCATAGGAATGATATCATCATTCGTGCGTACGTATGGAATACCGTCTCCACGATGTGATGCGACTCGTTCTACATGATCTTAATTTAATAATGATTATATAAATGAATTGAGTGAATTAATATGATATATGTTACACTAATAACATTCTGGAAATGAGTTATCTATAACCTAAAGAGAAGAATAATAATTTATTCGACAAACACGCATAAGAACAAAAAGTAATAAACACCCGAATAACAAGTAGTAATGAAATATTACTAATAAGAAGCTAAGAATATGGCCATATATGATATCATAACAATATGTATGATTCTGGAGTAAGTCAATAACATTATTTAAATCATTATAAAGGAGGTTCGGACACTTACGAAGCATATCGGACCTAAGGTAAGGGAAATATCACAATCTCATTTTTATCCGAGATTGTTTATACATTAGTATTTATTGGGGTGTATTTTATTATCCACATCCATGTTTCCTCAATATGTAATATTATTTCCATTCACCTACAATTGTTTAAATACTATTTTACCCTTCTGTGAGGTTTTAGTAAAAAATATTAAAGGAATCTTTTTTCGTTTTCGTACGAGGTATTTTTTGTCTTTTCCGACAAAAGTACGAGAAGAATGTTTTTTAACTTATACCGAATGAATGAATTTTTAAAACATTATTTCCAAGAAGCTTCCTTTACTAGTTTTCAAGTTTATTTTTAATCAACTTCTTTTAGTTTAAAATTGTATTACATGTGATGAAAGGAAATGTATTTTTGAAGTAGAAAGGATATTTTCCTCAAGAATGGAGTTCAAATGTTTTTATCAAAATTATTTTCCTTCTAAGATAATATAGGGTTCTGTTTTTATCCCTTTTTTTACATTGATTTGATTAGGTTTTGAGGAAATTATTTTTATGAAGTCATTTACCTTATATCATTTGTTTTATGATGTAATGATGTTTCAAGAATTCCATTTTTGTTATATGTGTTATGCGATGATGTATGATTTATGATTATGTGGAACACATAAGAAAGGATTAATTACAAGTTGGGTGGGACCTATATCTCTCTCCAATGCACTGGGTAATGATTTTATATCTCATGAGATAGACATGGCTGGAACGGTAGCTTATACCAGTTCAGTGAAATAAGACTGAAATGTGGGTGACTCGGTTCAGAAATGGACTTTGTCCACTAAGATAGTCATGGCAATGAGTCTTGACTAATAAGATATGATTCTATATGATTATGAGTGTATGCCACAATGTTTCATGATTTAAGTTATGATTAATGGGATTTCATTTCAGTACTATGATTTATCCCATTTTATGATTTTATGATCTCTTTTGCAAGTTAAGATTTCCAAAATTTTATGTTCTTATGAATATGATGTGATTGATTTTTCTTCCGTTTACCCTTACTGAGCATTTGAGCTCACCCTTTTATGTTTTCTTTTCCCCAGGATATAAAGAAAGGTTTTAGGTAAAAAAAAGGGGAGATCTTTATGGGAGATGTTGAAGATCTTTCACCACGATTAGAAGATTATATTCCGAGTTTCCAAAGACACTAAACTATTACGATCCTTGTGTGTGTGTTTTTGTTATGTACTAAGTATTCTGCAAAAGTAATGTAATTTTCATGTACGTCAAGATTCGGTTCTCAAGAGTATTTTTCACCCGTGTTTTCAATGTATTATAAATTATTATATATTTCTTATATTCAAATGAATTTAATGTGGTTTTACTCATGGTTTAAATTTCCTTGACGAGGTCTCGCTTTTGAGCATGATGAGTTCATCCTGTTTTGGTTACTCGGAGGACTTCGGGTAATCAGAACACTTTCATTAGAAGATCTACACCCATGTATGTGGTTTCAATATGATATCTAGATAATTTAGGTGTATACCTTGAGGTCTTAAGGTATACATTGGATAATTTAGTTAAAATATATTCTTATACAATGATAAAGGGAGTGTCCAACGATCAACGTTTATCCACCGCTGCTACCTTTAACTTGTTCTTTCCAGCTCAATTTTCTTTGGTATTTTAATTTCTAATGTAGATTTAATATTTCATTTTTATTTCATTTTGATAATCAAAATCACCCATATATATTAAATATGTTAGTTTAATATTAGTTAAATTAAAAAGTGTCAATTGAAAATATAGTGCGTATATGCGGCTTCGTTGTGATCGACCCTAGGGTGTACCACTATGGTGCATTCATAGGATAATGAGAATTTAATTGAGTAGGGTAAAGTGATTAAAATCCCGCACCATCATTTTGGCTCCATTCCCGGGGATTCCAAGTGCTTGTACACATTATTTAAATATATATATATATATATATATAATTATTTTATTGCATATTATTCTTTGGACATGGATTATTCATGTAATTTTTCATATGCATGGCCTATTACTGAAATGTATAGCAAGAAATAATTTTTTGAAATTCAAAATTCGGAAAATTCACACCAATTGCAGGAAACTTCCTTGATAATTCAAGAGAATTCAAGAAAGCTGGAAAAAGCAAGCAAGATGGTGGCATCGCTGGCCACCAAATTTGAGGAAGAAAAAGTCTTATGGACGGAAGAACAAAAAAGACAAGGTGAGGGGAATGAAAATCTTATTACACCTAAATTTAATGAATATGTTGATGAGGTTAAAGAAAAACAGGAGGACCCACTTCCCTCGCCAACAAATGAGTTCCCAACTACCTTGCTTGAGGAAAAGGGTTATAAAGCTGAAATTTATGAGGGAGTTTTAAATTCTGAGCATTCATTTCATTCAAATTTCAGTAATTCTGAAATTAAATATTATATCCCTTATTCTGATTTTGTAGATTCATCACTACTACTTCAGGCTCTGGATGAGGAACGATAAGAAGGTTCTCTTAATGAGGAGAGAATTGAGGATCCATTCGAGATGTGTATTGGTGCATTTGAGGATGATGACACAAAAGAAGAAATCATCGAAGAACCAATTTACCAACTCAAATTAGAAGAGAATACACTTCCTATATTTCTATTTTCAGCACCGATGGACACCACTCCTGCAGATGACAAAAATAGGGAGAACCCCTTCATTATTTTCCATCCCCTCTACAACTCAAATTTTTTATTTCATCTCTTTTAGGGGTTGGGGATATTTTTCTTTGTTATGGGGTTTCTCACATATGGTATCCATTGATGGATTTCGAGAGAAATAATTTTTTGTGGTCTCTAAGCAAGAAACCCCATCCACCTTCGGATTGGGGATAACCCACTATAACTGCCTGACTAGGGGTAGTAAAATCCTAGCACCCACTTGGGGGGCCAAACTAAGCATTATCTCTTCCCTTCCCACTTTCTATTTTTTAATGAATTTATTTATTTCTTTTTAGGAATAAGTGGTGCCAACTAGGAGCTTAACTTAATGGTGCTGCAAAAAAAATTAAAGTCAGGTTGTTTCTTTCCTTCTATTTTGTTTTTTCTCTTATTTATATTTTTTGAAGACAAAATTAAGGGTAGTGAAATTTAAGTGTGGGGGAGTGTCGACATGCATAGTTGTTTTTGTGTGCTTTCATTTTTTTATTTTTTTTAGTAACCTTGAGATTTAATGATAATTCTGATAACATTTCACACAATAATTGATTTTGATAAAATTGAAATGAATTTTGAAAAAAAGGATTTTAAATGATTATTGATGTGAATTTTGCTTTCCTTAAATTGGATTTTCAAGCATTTTTACAAGTTTAACTAGTTTTTGAATTTTATGGCACTGAAACACTGACTCAAAATATATTTCTCTTCTTGTGAGGTATTCTAAAACAATTTTACATATTCTTTCTAATACCCACACTTTCTTGAGGGAAACATGGATTTTTTGTGAGAACCAGAATTTGTGATTTTTCTCTTTCGAAACTTTCGATTTCTTTGAATGTTTTTAATATGAATAAGGAACTACATTGTCAAGCCACATATTATCCTCAGACCTACCTTTACATTTATCCTTCATTATCCCTTAGATTCCATGAATTTACTTGTAGTATTAAGCCAAAATACAAGCTAATTTATCCTTACCTAACCATTCTCTTGGTATTGTTGCATTGATATTTCATGTTTGAGTGTGGGGGAAGGGCCTTTCGTGTGGTTCATTGGGATTTTTTATTGATGGGTATTGTGCGGTATGAGTCAACATTTTGGGCAATGAAATAATTGGGAATGAGTCATAATCTCATTATGCATCATTTTTTTCATTCAGTTCCCCTTAAAAAACAAAATAAAATCTGTGCATTTCTCGAGCTTAAAAAAATTATATAAAAAAGGGAAAATAAAGTTGTGCCTTTCTAGATCTTTACAAAAAGGGGGGAGAACATGGATGATATAATACCTTGAAATCATTGATTGGCTCATGTACCATGTAAAATAAATGGGAGTGGTGTTTTGTTTCACAATCTCAAGGTGGATTGAGTGAGTAATTTTTTGTGATTTCTATTGATTATTCATGCATTGTAGCTATGAGTCAAACCTCCTCTATCTAGCCTTGAAATTTTAAATCATTTGACCACCAACCCAAAGCCACAGAGTCATTTGAACCATTGATGATATCCATCATGATTGAATTCATTTTTATGTTTCACGCTGTGGAGAAATGATAATCGTCACAAGCCTATGGTGATACATGCAATTTACAAGTATGAGCATAACTCCAGAATTTATTTCTCTTGAGTGAAGAGTGACATAAAATTCAATGCGATTTAGGTTGTGATTGAACCATGGATTTATTTATGAGGTTGAAAAAATTTAAATTTTCTGGAATGAAAATAAAATGAAATTGTTTTTCATAGAAGAGACATGATGAAATTCGGTTTTTGATAAGATTATGGATGTTTTCTCATTTTTGATTGTTGTGTGAATTTCGATTTGAATTTTAGATAATTGCTCAGGAGTGCAATGTTTAAGTGTGGGGGATTGATGAAGCTAATATTTTCACATATATTATACTGTAATTTAATGTTTATAAAACCAAAATAATGTTATTTAATGGGAATTGTTAAATATTATGGTTTTGGTGTTATTTTGAGCCTAAATGCAAAAATGGCATAATTCTGGAATTTTAACAGATTTTTATCACAGGGGTATTTTGGTCATTTATTATAAAATATATTTCCAAATTTTGTGATTATAATTTTTTTTAACCCTTATTTAATTTCCTTCATCTTTGTCTTCAGGACCAGGGGCTGAATCGATATTATAGAGGCCATAAAAAATCAATGAAGGGAAAGATTTTGTCGGGTGGATAGCGTGGACCCCACTTTAGTAATGGACCATAATTCGGAATAAACACCTCATAATGATGAAATTCTACATGGATATGATGTATGACTCCTATAATCACCCCCAAAATGAATTTCAATCCATTTTGAATCCGTTAGGATATCCATTCAATGATAGAGTTTTGAAGGAAGCTTCCAGGAAGCTTCATCCAGAGAGGGTGATCATCAAAAAAAATCATAAATCCTTCAATACGCGTCCAATGAATCTGAAATTCAGAGGGTGGTCGGCCAAGAGATTTATGAAAAATATTTATGAATAGGTACATGCATGAAGCGGACAATTAATTGGTCGAAAATACGACAACTTTTTGAAGATGAAATCTACCTATAAAAGAAGAGGAGCTCCTACCTCTCAAGGACATTCCATTCATCACCACACCATCCTCCACAGAATGTGAGGGCTTGAGAGAGCAAGAGTATAGGAGTATTAAATGATTTAATCAAGCCATGAAGGGATAAATCCATGTGGTGGTGGGAAGTAGAGATCCGAAGACATTTCTCCTTTTGAGTTTGTGCTTTCATTGTAAAATATTTTCTTTTAAACAATCCTGGAACTTGTATGCATGAATGAAGGAGGTCTTTTCTCTCGTGTTTTCAATTTCATATAAATTATTATATATTTCTTATACTCTAATGAATTTAATGTGTTTTTACTCATGGTTTAAATTTCTTTGGCGAGGTCTTTCTTTTGAGCACGATGAGTTCATCCTGTTTTGGTTGCTCGAAGGTCTTTGGGTAATCAGAACACTTTCATTAGAAGATCTGCACCCATGTATGAGGTTTGAATATGGTATCTAGATAATTTAGGTGTATTCCTTGAGGTCTTAAGATATACATTGGATAAATTAATTAAAATATATTCTTAAAGAATTATAAAGGAAGTGTCCAACGATCAACGTTTGTCCATCGCTTCTACCTTTAACATTCCTTCTCGATTTTCATTGGTATTTTAATTACTAATGTAGATTTAATATTTCATTTTGATTTCATTTTGATAATCAAAATCCCCCATATATATTATATATGTTATTTTTATATTAGTTAAATCAAAAACTGACAATTGAAAATATAGTGCATATAAGTGGCCTCCTTGTGATCGACCCTAGGGTGTAGCACTATGGTGCATTAATAGGATAATAATAATTTAATTGAGTAGGTTAATGTGATTGAAATCCTACACCATCAATTTGGCATCATTGTTGGGGAGACTAAGAGCTTTTATACATTGTTTTTCAAAAAAAAACAAAAATATATATATAAAAAATGATATTATTACGTATTATTGTTTGGACATGGATTATTCAAGTATTTTTTCATATGCATGGCCTATTACAGAAATGTATAGAAAGAAAGAATTTTTTGAAATTCAAATTTCTGAAAATTCCCAACAATTTCAAGAAACATCCTTGATAATTCAAGAGAATTCAAGAATGCTGGAAAAGGAAAGCAAGATTGTGGCATCACTAGCCGCCCAATTTGAGGATGTAAAAGTCTTATGGATGGAACAACAACAAAGACAAGCTGAGGGGAATGAAAATCTTTTTTCACCTAAATTTGTTGAAGATGTTGATGAGGTTGAAGAAAAACATGAGGACCCACTTCCCTCGCCAACAAATGAGTTCCCAGCTTCCTTTCTTGAGGAAAAGGGTTATAAAGATGAAATTTATGAGGGAGTTTTAAATTCTGAGCATTCATTTCATTCAAATTTCATTAATTATGAAATTAAATATAATACCCCTTATTCTGATTTTGTAGATTCATCACTATTACTATAGGCTCTAGATGAAGAAGGAGAAGAAGGTTCTCTTAATGAGGAGAGAATGGAGGATCCATTCGAGATGTGCATTGGTGAATTTGAGGATGATGGCACAAAAGAAGAAATCATCGAAGAACCAATTTACAAACTTGAATTACAAGAGAATCCACTTCTTATATTTCTATTTTCAACACTGGTGGACACCACTCCTCCAGGTGACAAAAACAAAGAGCACCCCTTCATTCTTTTCCATCCCCCTCTACAACTCAAATTCTATCTTTCATCTATTTTGGGGGTTGGGGATATTTTTCTTTTTTATGGGGGTTCTCACATCTGGTATCCACTGATGGATGTCGAGAGAAATAATTTTTGGTGGTTTCTAAGAAAAAAACCCCATCCACCTTCATATTGGGGATAACCCACTGTAACTGCCTGACTAGGGGCAGTAAAAACCTAGCACCCAATTGGGGGTCAAACCAAGCATTTTCTCTTCCATTTCCCCATTCTATTTTTAATGCCTTTATTTATTTCTTTTTAGGAATAAGTGGTTCCAACTAGGAGCATAACATAATGGTGCTTCTAAAAAAAATAAAGTCAGGTTGTTTCTTTCCTTCTATTGTTTCCCTTATTTATATTTTTTCAAGACAAAATGAAGGGTAGTGAAATTTAAGTGCGGGGGGACTGTCGACCTGCTTAGTTGTTTTTGTGTGATTTCATTTATTTCATTTTTTTAAAAACCTTGATATTTAATGATAATTTTGATCACATTTCACACAATAAATGATTTTGATAAAATTTAAATGTCTTTTGAAAAAAAAGGATTTTAAATGATTGTTTATGTGAATTTCTCATTCCTTAAATTGGGTTTACAATAATTTTTATGAGTTTAACTTATTTTTGGAATCCATGGCATTGAAACACTAACTCAAAATATTTTTCTCGCCCTGTGAGGTATTCTAAAACAATTTTACATATTCTTTCTAATACACACACTTTCTTGAGGGAAACCTGGATTTTTTGTCGAACCAGAATTTGTGATTTTTCTATTTCGAAGCTTTCGATTTCATTGAATGTTTTTAATATGATTGAGGCAGTAATTTGGCTAGCCACATATTATCCTGAGTCCTACCTTTACATTTATCCTTCGTTAGCCATTAGATTCCATTAATTTCCTTATACGATTTAGCCACAATAAAAACTAATTTGTCCTTACCTACCCATTCTCTTGGTATTTTTGCATTGATATATCAAGTTTGAGGGTGGGGGAAGGGCCTTTCATGAGCGTTCATTGGGATTTATTTTATTGATGGGTATTGTGCAGTATGCGTCAACATTTTGGCTAATGAAATAATTGGGAATGATTCATAATCTCATTTTGCTTCATTTTTTTCATACTGTTCTCCATCAAAAAATAAAATAAAATAAAAGTTGTGCCTTTCTAGAGATTAAAAATATATTTATATAAAAAGGGAAAATAAAGTTGTGCCTTTCTAGAGCATTACAAAAAAAGGGGGAGAACATGGATGATATAATACCTTGAAATCATTGATTGTCTCATGTACAATGTAAAGTAAATTTTGTTAGTGTATTGATTCACATTCTCAAGGTGGATTGACTGAGGAATTTTTTAGGTTTTCAGTTGATTATTCATGCATTGTAGCTATGAGTCAAACATTCTCTTTCTAGCATTGAAATTTTAAATCATTTAACCACCAACCCAAAGCCACATATTCATTTGAACAATTGATGAAAGCCCTCATGATTGAATTCATTATTATGTTTCACTCCGTGGAGAAATTAGAATTGTCACAAGACTATGGTGATACATGCAATTTCCATGTATGAGCATAACTCCGTAATTTATTTCTCTTGAGTGAAGAGTGACATAAAACTCAATGTGAGGTAGGTTGTGATTGAGACAGGGATGGATTTATGAGGTTGAAAAAATTTAAATTTTTTGAATGAAAAAAAAATGAAATTGTTATTCATAGAAGATTCATGATGAAATTCGGTTTTTGATAAGATCATGAATGTTTTCTCATTATTGATTGTTGTGTGAATTTTGATTTGAATTTAAGATAACTGCTCAGGAGTGCAATGTTTAAGTGTGAGGGATTGATGAAGCTAATATTTTCACATATTTTATACTGTAATTTAATGTTTATAAAAACCACAATAGTGTTATTTAATGGGAAATTGTTACATATTTAGGTTTTGGTGTTATTTTGAGCCTAAATGCAAAAATGGCATAATTCTGGAATTTTAACAGATTTTTATGACAGAGGTATTTTGGTCATTTCTTATAAAAAATATATACAAATTTTGAGATTATAATTTTTTTTAAACACTTATTTAATTTCCTTCAACTTTTTCTTTAGAAGTAGTGGCTGAATCAACATTCTAGAGGCTGTAAAAATCAATGAAGGGAAAGCTTTTGTCGGGCGGATAGCATGGACCCCACATTAGTAATGGAACCATAAGCAAGAAAGAACACCTCATAATGATGTGATTCCACATGTATATGAAATATGACTCCTATACGCGTACTCAAAATGAATTTCAAGACATTTTGAATCCGATAGGATGTCCATTCAATGATAGAGTTTTGAAGGAATCTTCCAGGAAGCTTCATCCAGAGAAAGTGATCATCAATAAAAAATCATAACTCCTTCAATACGCGTCCAATGAATCTTCCATTTAGAGGGTGTATGGACAATAAATTTATGAAAAATATTGATGAAGAGGTCCACGTGTGAATCGGGAAATTATTTGGACGAAAACGCGACAACTTGTTGAAGGTGAAATCTACCTATAAAAAGGGGAGGAGATCCAAACTCTCAAGGACAATCCATTCATCACCACACCAGCCTTGAAAAAGGGGGAGGGCTTGATAGAGAAAGAGTATAGGAGTATTACATGATTTAATCAAGCCATGAAGGGCTAACTCCAAGTGGTGGTGGGCAGCAGAGATCCGAATACATTTCCCCTTTTGAGTTTGTGCTTTCATTATAATATATTTTCTTTTAAACTATCCTAGAACTTGTATGCAAGAATGAAGGAGGTCTTTTTCTCTCGTGTTTTCAATTTATTATAAATTATTCTAGATTTCTTATATTCTAATGAATTTAATGTGGTTTTACTCATGGTTTAAATTTCATTGACGAGGTCTCGCTTTTGAGCATGATGACTTCATCCTATTTTGGTTACTCGGAGGTCTTCGGGTAATCAGAACACTTTCATTAGAAGATCTGCACACATGTATGAGGTTTCAATATGGTATCTAGATAATTTAGTTGTGTACCTTGAGGTCTTAAGGTATACATTGGATAATTTAATTAAAATATATTCTTAAACAATGATAAAGGGAGTGTTCAACGATCAACGTTTGTCCACCGCTGCTACCTTTAACTTGTTCTTTCCATCACGATTTTCTTTGGTATTTTAATTACTAATGTAGATTTAATATTTCATTTTGATTTAATTTTGATAATTAAAATTACCCATATATATTAAATAAGTTAGTTTTATATTAGTTAAATTAAAACGTGACAATTGAAAATATAGTGCGTATAAGCGGCCTCCTTGTGATCGACCCTAGGGTGTACCACTATGGTGCATTCATAGGATAATAAGAATTTAATTGAGCAGGGAAAAGTGACTGAAATCCCACACCATCAATTTGGCGCTGTTTCCGGGGAGTCCAAGAGCTTGTACACATTATTTTAAATATATATATATATATATATAATGATTTTATTGAATATTATTATTTGGACATGGATTATTCAAGTAATTTTTCATATGCATGGCCTATTACTGAAATGTATAACAAGAAGGAATTTTTTGAAATTCAAATTTCTGAAAATTCACAACAATTTCAAGAAACTTCCTTGATAATTAAAGAGAATTCAAGAATGCTGGAAAAGGAAAGCAAGATGGTGGAATCGCTGGCCACCAAATTTGAGGAAGTAAAAGTCTTACGGATGGAACAACAACAAAGTCAAGGTGAGGGGAATAAAAATCTTGTTACACCTATATTTAATTAAGATGTTGATGAGGTTGAATAAAAACACGAGGACCCACTTCCCTCACCAACAAATGAGTTCTCAGCTACCTTGCTTGAGGAAAAGGGTAATAAAGATGAAATTTATGAGGGAGTTTTAAATTTTGAGCCGTCATTTCATTCAAATTTCATTAATTCTGAAATTAAATATAAAACCCCTTATTCTGGTTTTGTAGATTCATCACTACTACTATAGGCTCTGGATGAAGAAGGAGAAGAAGGTTCTCTTAATGAGGAGAGAATTGAGGATACATTCGAGATGTGCATTGGAGCATTTGAGGATGATGACACAAAAGAAGAAATCATCGAAGAACCACTTTACCAACTCGAATTAGAACAGAAGCCACATCCTATATTTCTATTTTCAACACCGGTGGACACCACTCCTCTAGATGACAAAAACAGGGAGCACCCCTTCATTCTTTTCCATCCCCTCTACAACTCAAATTTTTTCTCTCATCTATTTTGGGGGTTGGGGATATTTCTCTTTGTTATGGGGTTTCTCACATATGGTATCCACTGATGGATGTTGAGAGAAATAATTTTTGGTGGTTTATAAGAAAGAAACCCCATACACCATTGGATTGGGGATAACCCATTATAATTTCCTGACTAGGGGTAGTAAAAACCTAGCACCCGCTTGGGGGTCAAACCAAGCATTATCCCTTCCCTTCCCCCTTTCTATTTTTAATGCATTTATTTATTGTGTTGTAGGAATAAGTGGTGCCAACTAGGAGCTTAACTTAATGGTGCTGCTAAAAACAATAAAGTTAGGTTGTTTTTTCATTATAATTTGTTTTTTCCCTTATTTATATTTTTTCAAGACAAAATGAAGGGTAGTGAAAATTAAGTGTGGGGGGAGTGTCGACATGCGTAGTTGTTTTTGTGTGCTTTCATTTTTTTCATTTTTTTAGGAACCTTGAGATTTAATGATAATTCTGATCATATTTCACACAATAACTGATTTTGATAAAATTGAAATGTTTTTTGAAAAAAAGGATTTTAAATGATTTTTGATGTGAATTTTTCTTTCCTTAAATTGGATTTTCAATCATTTTTACGAGTTTAACTGATTTTTGAAATCCATGGCCCTGAAACACTGACTCAAAATATTTTTCTCATCCTTTGAGGTATTCTAAAACAATTTTACATATTCTTTATAATACCCACACTTTCTTGAGGGAAACTTGGATTTTTTGTGAGAACCAGAATTTGTGATTTTTCTCTTTCGAAGCTTTTGATTTCATAGAATGATTTTAATATGATTGAGACACTAATTTGGCTAGCCACATATTATCCTGAGACCTACCTTTACATTTATGCTTCATTAGACCTTATATGTCATGAATTTCCTTATAGTATTAAGCCACAATACAAGCTAATTTATCCTTACCTACATATTCTATTGGTATTGTTTCATTGATATTTCAAGTTTGAGTGTGGGGGAAGGGCCTTTTGTGTGCGTTCATTGGGATTTGTTTTATTGATGGGTATTGTGCGGTATGTGTCAACATTTTGGGCAGTGAAATTATTGTAAATGAGTCATAATCTCATTATGATTAATTTTTTCATTCAGTTCTCCTTAAAAAAATCTGTTCCTTTCTGGAGCATAAAAAAATTATATATAAAAAAGGAAAATTAAGATGTTCCTTTCTATAGCTTTACAAAAAAATGGGGAGAACATGGATGATATAATTCCGTGAAATCATTGATTGGATCATGTACCATGTAAAATAAATGGGGGTGGTGTCTTGTTTCACATTATCAATGTGGATTGAGTGAGGAATTTTCTGGGATTTCACTTGATTATTCATGCATTGTAGCTATGAGTCAAACCTTCTCTTTCTAGCCTTGAAATTTTAAATCATTTAACCACCAACCCAAAGCCACAGAGTCATTTGAACCATTGATGAAAGTCCTCATAATTGAATTGATTTTTATGTTTCACACTGTGGTGAAATAAGAATTTTCACAAGCCTATGGTGATACATGCAATTTCCATGTATGAGCATAACTCCAGAATTTATTTCTCTTGAGTGAAGAGTGACATAAAATTCAATGCGAGGTAGGTTGTGATTGAGCCTTGGATGGATTTATGAGGCTGAACAAATTTAATGTTTTTGAATCAAAATAAAATGAATTTTTTTTTCATAGAATAGACAGGATGATATTCGGTTTTTGATAAGATGAGGGATGTTTTCTCATTTTTGATTGTTGTGTGAATTTTGATTTGAATTTAAGATAATTGCTCAGGATTGCAATGTTTATGTGTGGGGGATTGATAAAGCTAATATTTTAACATATTTTATACTGTTATTTATTGTTTATAAAACCAAAATAGTGTTATTTAATGGGAAATTATTACATATTTAGGTTTTGGTGTTATTTTGAGCCTAAATGAAAAAATGGCATAATTCTGGAATTTTAAGAGATTTCTATCACAGGGGTATTTTGGTCATTTATTATAAACTATATTTCCAAATTTTGTGATTCTAAATTATTTTGAACTCTTATTTAATTTTCTTCAACTTTTTCTTCAGGACCAGGGACTTAATCGATATTCTAGAGGCCATAAAAAATCAATGAAGGGAAAGATTTTGTCGGGCAGACTGCGTGGAATCACCTTTAGTAATGGAACCATAATTAGGACTAAACACTTTATAATGAAGATATTACACTTGGATATGAATGAGTACTCCTAGAAGCGTCCCCAAAATGAATTTCATGCCATTTGAAATCCGTTAGAATGTCCATTCAATGATAGAGTTTTGAAGGAAGCTTCCAAGAAGCTTCATCTAGAGAAAGTGATCACCAATAAAAAACTAATAACTCCTTCAATACGCGTCCAATTAATCTAAAATTTAGAGGGTGGACGGAGAAGACATTTATGAACAATATTTATGAAGCTATCCATGCGTGAATCGGACAATTAAGTGGTCGAAAACATGACAACTTTTTGAAGATGAAATATGCCTATAAAAGGAGAGGAGCTCCTACCTCTCAAGGACATTCCATTCATCACAAAACCATCCTTTACAAATGGGGATGGCATGAGAGAGTAATAGTATAGGAGTATTAAATGATTTAATCAAGCCATTAAGGGCTAACTCCAAGAAGTGGTGGGCAGCAGAGATCCGAAGACATTTCCCCTTTTGAGTTTGTTCTTTCATTGTAAAATATTTTCTTTTAAACTATCCTGGAACATGCATGCATGAATGAAGGAGGAATTTTTCTCTCGTGTTCTCAATTTATTATAAATTATTCTATATTTCTTATATTATAATGAATTTAAAGTGGTTTTACTCATGGTTTAAATTTCTTTGATGAGGTCTCACTTTTGAGCACGATGAGTTAATCCTGTTTTGGTTTCTCGGAGGTCTTCGGGTAATCAGAACCCTTTCATTAGAAGATTTTCACCCATGAATGAGGATTCAATGTGGTATCTAGATAATTTAGGTTTATACCTTGACGTCTTAATGTATACATTGGATAATTTAATTAAAATATAATTTTAAACAATGATAATGAGAGTGTCCAACGATCAAAGTTTGTCCACCGCTGCTACCTTTAACTTGTTCTGTCCAGCTCGATTTTATTTCGTATTTTATTTGATAATGTAGATTTAATATTTCATTTTGATTTCATTTTGATAATCAGAATCCCCCATATATATTATATATGTTAGTTTTATATTAGTAAAATTAAAAAGTGACAATTGAAAATACAGTGCGTATAAGCTGCCTCCTTGTGATCGACCCTAGGGTGTACCACTATAGTGCATTCATAGGATAATCAGAATTTAATTGAGTAGGGTAAAGCGACTGAAATCCCACACCATCAATTTTGCGCCGTTTCCGGGGAGGCCAAGAGCTTCTACACATTGTTTTTTTAAAAAAAATTATATGTATATAAAATGATTTTATTGCATATTATTCTTTTGACATGGATTATTCAAGTAATTTTTCATATGCATGGACTCTTACTGAAATTTATAGCAAGAATTAATTTTTTAAAATTCAAATTTCTGAAAATTCACAACAAATTCAAAAAACTTCCTTGATAAATCAAGAGAATTCAAGAATGCTGGAAAAGGCAATCAAGATGGTGGCATCGTCAGCCGCCCAATTTGAGGAAGTAAAAGTCTTATGGATGAAACAACAACAAAGAAAAGCTGAGGCGAATGAAAATCTTGTTACACCTAAATTTAATGAAGATGTTGACGAGGTTGAAAAAAAACATGAGAACCCAATTCCCTCACCAACAAATGATTTCCTAGCTACCTTGCTTGGGGAGAAGGGTTATAAATCTGAAATTTATGAGGGAGTTTTAAATTCTGAGCATTCATTGAATTTAAATTTCATTAATTCTGAAATTAAATATATTACCACTTATTCTTATTTTGTAGATTCATCACGACTACTACAGGCTTTGGATGAATAAATAGAATAAGGTTCTCTTAATGAAGAGAGAATGGAGGATCCATTCGAGATGTGCATTGGTGCATTTGAGGATGATGACACAAAAGAAGAAATCATCGAAGAACCAATTTACAAACACAAATTATAAGAGAAGCCACATCCTATATTTCTATTTTCAACACCGATGGACACCACTCCTCCAGATGAAAAAAACAGGGAGCACCCCTTCATTCTTTTCCATCCCCCTCTACAACTCAAATTCTTTCTTTCATCTTTTTTGGGGGTTGGGGATATTTTTCTTTTTTATGGGGGTTCTCACATCTGGTATCCACTGATGGATGTTGAGAGAAATAATTTTTTGTGGTTTCTAAGCAAGAAACCCCATCCACCGTCGGATTGGGGATAACCCACTATAACTTCCTGACTAGGGGCAGTAAAAACCTAGAACCCGCTTGGGGGTCAAACCAAGCATTATCCCTTCCCTTTTCCCTTTCTATTTTTTAATGAATTTATTTATTGTTTTGTAGAAATATGTGGTGCCAACTAGGATTATTACTTAATGGTGCTACTAAAAAAATTAAAGTCAGGTTGTTTCTTTCCTTATATTTTGTTTGTTTCTCGTATTTATATTTTTTTCAAGACAAAATGAAGGGTAGTGATATTTAAGTGTGGGGGGAGTGTCGACCTGCTTAGTTGTTTTTTTGTGTTTTCAATTTTTTTTATTTTTTAGGATCCTTTAGATTTAATGATAATTATGATCACATTTCACACAATAATTTATTTTGATAAAATTGAAATGATTTTATAAAAAAAATATTTTAAATGATTGTTGATGTGAATTTTTCCTTCCATAAATTGGGTTTTCAATCATTTTTTTCGAGTTTAACTGATTTTTGAAATCCATGGCCTGAAAAAATGACTCAAAATATTTTTCTCGTCCTGTGATGTATTCTAAAACAATTTTACATATTCTTTCTAATACCCATGCTTTCTTGAGGGAAACTTGGATTTTTTTGTGAGAACCAGAATTTGTGATTTTTCTCTTTTGAAGCATTCAATTTCATTGAATTTTTTTAATATGATTGAGGCACTACTTTGGCTAGCCACATATTATCCTGAGACCTACCTTTACATTTATCCTTATTTAGCCGTTAGATTCCACAAATTTCCTTATAGGTTTAAGACGCAATACAACCTAATTTATCCATACCTACCCATTCTCTTGGTATTGTTGCATTGATATTTCAATTTTGAGTGTGGGGGATGGGCCTTTCGAGTGCGTTAATTGAGATTTGTGTTATTGATGGGTACTGTGCGATATGCGTAAACCATTTGGGAAATGAAATAATTGGGAATGAGTCATAATCTCATTATGCTTCATTTTTTTCATTAAGTTCTCCTTCAAAAAAATAAATAAATAAAAGCTGTACCTTTCTGGAGCATAAAAAAATATATAAAAATAAGGAAAATAAAGCTATGCCTTTCTAGAGCTTTACAAAAAAGGGGGGAGAACTTGGATGATATAATACCTTGAATTTATTGATTGGCTCATGTACCGTGTAAAATAAATAGGGGTGGTGTTTTTTTCACATTCTCAAGGTGGATTGAGTGAGGAATTTTCTGGGTTTTCACATGATTATTCATGCATTGTAGCTATGAGTCAAACCTTCTCTTTCTAGCCGTGAAATTTTAAATCATTTAACGACCAACCCAAATCCACAGAGTCATTTGAACCATTGATGAAATCCTTCATTATTGAATTCATTATTATGTTTCACACTGTGGAGAAATGCGAATTGTCACAAGCCTATGGTGATACATGCAATTTCCATGTATGAGCATAACTCTAGAATTTATTTTCATGAGTGAAGAGTGATATAAAATTCAATGCAAGGTAAGTTGTGATTGAGCCATGGATGGATTTATGAGAATGAAAAAATTTAAATTTTTGGAATTAAAATAAAATGAAATTGTTTTTCATAGAAGAGACATGATGAAATTCGGATTTGGATAAGATCATTGATGTTTTCTCATTTTTGATTGTTCTGTGAATTTTGATTTGATTTTAAGATAATTTCTCAGGAGTGAAATGTTTAAGTGTGAGGGATTGATGAAGATAATATTTTCACATATTTTATACTGTAATTTAATGTTTATAAAACTACAATAGTATTATTTAATGGTCAATTGTTACATATTTAGGTTTTGGTGTTATTTTGAGTCTAAATTCAAAAATGGCATGATTCTGGAATTTTAACAGATTTTTATCACATGGATATTTTGGAAATTTCATATAAAATATATTTCCAAATTTTGTGATTAGATTTTTTTTGAACCCTTATTTAATTTCCTTCAACATTGTCTGCAGGACCAGGGGCTGAATCGATATTCTAGAGGCCGTAAAAAATCAATGAAGTGAAAGCTTTTGTCGAGCGGACTGTGTGGACCCCACTTTAGTAATGGAACGATAATTCGGCATGAAAACCTCATAATTATGCTATTGAACTTGTATATGAAATAGGACTCCTATACGCATCCTAAAATGAATTTCAAGCCATTTTGAATCCATTAGGATGTCCATTCAATGATAGAGTTTTGAAGGAGGCTTCCAGGAAGCTTTCTTTTAGAGAAAGTGATCATCAATAAAAAACTCATAACTCCTTCAATACGCGTCCAATGAATCTGAAATTTTTAGGTTGGACGACCAAGGCATTTATGAACAATATCGATGAAGTGTTCCACACGTGAATCTAAAAATTAATGGGTAGAAAAAGCGACAACTTGTTGAAGATGAAATCTACCTATAAAAGGAGAGGAGCTCCTACCTCTCAAGGACATTCCATTCATCACCACACCATCCTTAAAAAGGGGGATGGATTGAGAGAGAAATAGTATAGGAGTATTAAATGATTTAATCAATCCATTATGGTCTAACTTCAAGCGGTGGTGGGTAGTAGAGATCCGAAGACATTTCCCCTTTTGATTTTGTGCTTTCATTGTAAAATATTTTCTTTTAAACTATACTGGAACTTGTTTGCATGAATGAAGGAGGTCTTTTTTTCTCGTGTTTTCAATTTCATATAAATTATTCAAGATTTCTTATATTCTAATGAATTTAAAGTGGTTTTACTCATGGTTTAAATTTTTTTGGTGAGGTCTCGCTTTTGAGCACGATGAGTTCATCATGTTTTGGTTACTTGGAGGTCTTCGGGTAATCAGAACACATTCATTAGAAGATCTGCACCTATGTAAGAGGTTTCAATATGGTATCTAGATAATTTAGGTTTATACCTTGAGTTCTTAAGGTATACCTTGGATAATTTAATTAAAATATATTCTTAAACATTGATAAAGGGAGTGTCCAATGATCAACATTTGTCCACCGCTGCTACCTTTAACATGTTCTTTCCAGCTTGATTTTCTTTGGTATTTTAATTGATAATGTAGATTTAATATTTCATTTTGATTTCATTTTGACAATGAAAATCCCCCATATATATTTTATATGTTAGTTTTATATTAGTTAAATTAAAAAGTGACAATTGAAAATACAGTGTGTATAAGCGGCCTCCTTGTGATCGACCCTAGTGTGTACCACTATGGTGCATTCATAGAATAATAAAAATTTAATTGAGTAGGGTAAAGAGACTTAAATACCCTACCATCAGTATGATATAACAATTTTACTATATTCACATGGTCATTTATAGCCTAATAACTTGAATTTGGTAAGGTAAAATAAATATTTATCAGTTTAAAACATCACTAAAAACATGAAAAAAAATCTTTATAAATAATAGGAAGGAACATGGTTAATACCTAGTTTTTATTTCTCCAGAAGAATATGGTAGGAATTTCAACATACACATTAATTTAATATGAATAATTTAAAAGAATTTTATAGGTATTTTTTTTATTAAAACTCCTTTAAGATTATATCATTTTGATAAATTAATCATGGAAAAATATCAATAATACCACATAAAAATATATTATATCATATTATAGATAATTAATCAATCAAATGTACTCAAACGTTCATGGTTTATCCAATGAAAATGTCCATAATATACTCACCTACCCATAGTTGATGAAACCCTAAACCCTTCAACATATAAGTGTATATTGATGTGGGATGGATATTTTGGATCCCTTTAACATGAAAAATCCTATGAAACTTATAGATTTTTATTAACAAGTAAAAACCAAAAAATTTATATAATACATAAATATATGATTATATATTAAAAAAGTGGGTAATCATAGAGCAAGAGAATAGTGATGAAAATCAAGTAGAAAAGAAACCTACCACACTAATGATGATGAATATGAGGGGGAAAACAAAGATACAAAGGATAATATAGAAATGTTTTAACATCGAGTCCTAATATATCATTTAAATTATGATTAAATTATAATGGAATGTATTATAAATAGGTTTTAATATCTTTTTGTTCATGTACTATAGTCTATAAATTGTTGGGGGAACTCTAATAGAGCTGACCAACTGAAGCATACTATATTGTGGACACTGATTATGGTACTATAGTAGGGTAAAATATGAAACTATATTATACCGGAATCAACATTTCTAATATGTTTATTACAGATCTATATATTTTTATACCATTATTACTATAGCGTAATGGTACAAAACAGAATATTAGCTACTATAGTAATGCATGTTGATGCATCAACATATTGCTTTATGACATCATTTTATAAATGGATTTCTATAATTATTGTATGTGGCCAATATTCAAATCACATAATCATTTTATTTTCCTAAAATATGTATGAACTTATGTATTGTTAAAAAACAATTTAAATCCTATGTTTTCATTTTTAACATTATTCTTTCGTTTTCTACCAATAAAACTACTTTTATAATCCACTCTCATTGGTACAATTTTTGTTTCCATAAAGAGTCATATTAGAGATTTTGTTTGGGAGATTCGAATTAGATTTATTAAATTATATTATAGGGGTAGAGTAATTCAAGATGAAGATAAAATGTTTCAAGGTATATGATTCTAGTTACATGAGATTTCAAATGAAATATTATCATTATCAAATAAAAAGTTCCACTTTCCACCTTATTATTTAAAAACAATGAAGATAAAAATATTGATTTATTGTTTCTAGATCCATAGGTTCTAGGATTTGTATTAATTATATTGAAAAAAAAATTATATTTCTAACATTATATAGTATAATATTATGATTAGGTTGGAGAATGTTCTCATGAATATTAGTGAGTAACCATATAGATAAATAACATTGTAACTCATGTAAAGTCTATTCAATGAAAATATAATTAGATGGAATCTTGTTTCCTATCACATAAATTAATTCAACACCATCAAAATTGAATTGGACATAGTATGAATTTTCATATTTTCTGAGGTTTGTGAACTGTTTGTTATCTCAATTACCTGATACGTGGGAAGAAACTGTAATACACATGAGCAGGTATTTGGAGAATATAATGTTGAAGTTGACATATGTGAATGATCTAGGCCTCATTAAAGATATAAAATTAATATAGTCTTGAATATTATTTTTTATCATCCCATGCAATTAAGTCAAACACATAGAGTTAGATAATTATAAATATCATTAAAATGTGGAAGAAAGAGGAACAAAAATGGAAATTGGTCTGAAACTACCTACTGTAGATGTTGTAATATTGTAAATGTTAAAAAATAGTGTAGATAAAAATGAAATTATCCTAAATCAATAATAAATAATATAGTAGCTAAAAGACATGTGATTTTCATATTATGAGTATGGATAACCCTATTGAAATTTAGATTTCAGACATTGGAAATCAATCCATTCCCCATCAAAGAATAGTTTCCAAAATAATTATGTTTCTAATTTTTTTGAAAATCTGTAACATTATTATGATTAACCCTTACATGTTTTTATAAAATATAATGCAATGATCAAAACACAGAGTAATTATTTTATAATTATAGTGAATTTGAGATATATACATGAAATTAAAATGAAGATTTTTACATATGGGTGGTTTGATGTTGTAGGATTTATTACCACATTTATTGGTTCTCCATGGAAATTTACCAATGAAGACATAGCCATAGCTAAATTAATAAAAAATGGAACCCTATAAAATATGAAAAAAATAAGGAAAACTATTGAAATAAAAAATCTATTTATGATTAAAAACTGTGGAATTATATTTTATTCAACATAATTGAGAAGGGGATGATGGTTCTAGAATGAAAAGTAATTCCATATGTTATAATGCTAGAGCCAGTTAGCCTATGTGATGACTTTATATTTGAAATGTATTAGAAATCATATTTTATAAAATAAGTAAAAAAAACAAAGTACATGAAGCTATAATATTTTAACATTGATGATAGGTAGTTTCATCAACAAATTACCATATATAATGACTAAAGTATAGAAAATTTATCGATCAATTAGTAAGGAAGGTATAAGTTTAATATCTATAAAAATTATTATTTATTTGAAATATCATAGAATTGGAAAAATTATGTGGATAATGAGTAAATATGAAATCTAAATTTTTTGATGTCTGGTAATGTAGGAGATTATGATAGAAATGATACTATGGAATTATATACTACTAATGGAATTCGGTGGGGGAAGAGTCTACCACGTATTCCAAATAAGAAAAGTGTGGATATGTGGTTAAAAAAGATATTAAATGAAAATTATTGAAGTATAGGTATACACTCATGGTAATCCAATAACATTTGGGAAGTGTTAACGAATATTTCAGTATATCACATTAACATGAGTCCATCTGTACCATTGAGAGACTGTATAAAATGGTATATATGGTCACAAAATGTAATAAGGATCTATCATTTATGAGTATTTTGATGTTTAACATTTGTACATATATATTCTAATGGAAGGGATGAACTATATACAAAATACGATTCAAGGTTTATTATTTTATACGATTCCCAGGAGTTTTGATATTTCATCAAAGATAATGAGAATAATAAGATTATTAAAATGAAGAATGTAACATTTAATGATGTCTTCTTATATTATGACTATTATGTAGTTGAAACTAATGGTCTGAATAAAGAATATGGGTTCCAATAGTATGTGGAGTGTGACGTTGTACTATTTTATTTAATAAAATAACTATTAGAGAAGACATCTCATGTAGATTTGAAGAGAATAACAAGGATACAAACATATAGGAAAATGAATTCATTATCTTTACACTATTTTTTATTAACTAATGGTTTAAATCCCAAAGTATTTGAAGATATAATTATATTGTATCTATTCAAGATGTGGGTGATGGATATAAAAGATTTATTTTTTCTTTTTAAGATAAAAATAAATGGGTACAACTCATTTCCCTAAAAGATGTAATTTATTTTAAAACAGTTGTACATAAAGATTGATGGATGACATGATGGTAAGCAGAGATATAATGCAAGGATAGTGGTGAAATGTTTTCAATTAAATGGTTTTGGTGGATTTCAATAAACTTTTCTCACATATAGTGATGATCACCTCTATACATGTGTTTCTTTATATTATTGTATCAAAGGATTTATAACTTTATATCCCCAAAATGACTATTGTATTCTGTTATGGTTATTTTAAGGATAATATATATAATTAAAAAATGAATGGTTTATTGAGTCTAGAAATAAATGCACAGTGTAAAAATTCTAAAAAAATTTATATGGGTTAAAGAATGAACTCATCCAAGGGAATAATACTTTTGATGAATTCATGTGCCATAATTAAAACAGATGCTTCAGAATTAATGAATTCATATATTTCATGTCTTTTGATGATGGATGAATTATTTTTATTCTATGTGTGGATAAAATTGTCATTATATGAGAATTTATATAGAGGACTGATAATATGAATGGGAAATTAGATGAGGATTTTGAGATGAATGATCTTGGAGAAGAATGTATTATTTTGGGGATGAAGATTAAAATATACCACTCATATAGAACCTTAATGTTCTAATATGATGACTATATTATACATACTATGTTTATATTTGGCATACTAGAGAAATATACTAATTTTATTCACATAAACCTATTTTAAATTATCAATGGATGAAACACCAAAGCTATAATATCATGATTATTTCATGGAGAGGGTTTATAATGGATATATTATAGGATTATTGATGCATGTTATGGTTTTAACTCAACAATATATTTCATATTCAGTAGGAGTTGTGATAAGGCACATGACCAACCATATAAAGTTACAATGGGATGTAATGATGTGGATATCGAGGCATTTAAAAGAAGAATGGAAGTATCTACGCACATTAAAAAAGAAAATTTATTTAAATGGAATGTGTATGTTGACATTTTAGTGATTTCAAAATCTCGAGGGGAACCACAAGTCACGTGTTCATTTGTTTCATAACATAGTAAGATAAATATATTAATTCTATATGTTGGGGGATCTATCTAACATTTTGGTAGAGTAAATTCCTGTACTAGAATTAATAAAGGACATGGTTAGGCTGAATAACTTCTTCAAGGATTTCAGTGGAAAATATATTCCATTATTTTATCATCCATGACCACCTTATTGTAATCCCATCAGAAGATAATCCACCAGAACATCACATGTGGCAGAAAAACCTCTAAAAAGAACCTGACACTGTAATGTCTGGAGTTTGTAATACAAACCCACCAAATCCACCACACCACAATTTAAAACCAGAATATTATTTATAAAATAATTAATGTATAAAAAAATGTATCAACCTAATATTTTATATACATTTTCTTTGAAATAATAATTAGAAATTCGATAGATTTCATTACATGAATCCACATGTCTAAATGATCCGATGATATACTATACATTTATAAACAAGTTGTTGGATTGGCAGGTATAAATATAATTTAACATATTATTAAATACACCTAATTTTTTTCCCAAATTCCATTTTTTTATTACTACCAAAAAACAAAAATTAAATGCTTAATAAAATAATTTCATGAATAAAAGTCATATTTTTTCGATGAAATGTAATTTTGTAGTTGTAATGAATTTTTATATTAAAATATATATTAATCATAATAATTTTTTTAATGAAGATTATTTTCTATTTAAGAATAACTATTGATAATTTATATATCTAAAAGTTAGGAATAAATATAAAATCATTTAATGCTAAAAATCATTATATTTCAAAAATCTATTTTTAAGAACCAAATGTATTATTATCATAATAAACTATATAACCCATTATTGATTAATAATTTTAACAAAATTTATATAATATAAATTCAAATAAATATTTTAAAATTCATTTTATAGTTTTTATAGTCACAAAATGAAATAAAATTATGTTTTATGCTTGAAAATTAATGTCTCCAAAATTTGGGTTTTTGATGTTTTTGCGTGAAGATTTTAAAAATTATTTTCCCCCTTATAGAAATTAAATTTTATAAAATGGATTAAATTTGATGAATCATGATTTAAGAATCTTTTAATGAGGTAACACTCATTTGTCTCATAATAAATAGTAAAAATAGAAAAGTTTCATTACCACGGTTAAGGTTAATCGATTTTATGGGGAGGGAGTTTAATATAAGAGATAAGAATAATAATTCCACACAAACATGTATCATTCTTATATTATGAAGATATTTTAACCCCATTAATTACAAATTACCATGAAAATGACTATATTATTTATGTATTTTATATAATTTCATGTGTCTCCTCAACCTAACCTATAAAAGGTTACTGATTCTGCTATCATATTCAAATATTTTAATCCGTCTATCTCATCCGAATGGAATCCTCTATCATGAATCTATTCTTCCATGTCAATATATATTCACTCAATAGTATTTTTTTATATTATAGATTAATTTCATTTATAATCATGTTTTACTTTGTATAAAATTATTGAAAAACAATATTCTTATAATTTTTTGATTTACTTTTTACCATCAATTTGAACAGAATTTTTGTTTTAATAAACCTTGTATGAATAATTATTCAATAAAACATGAATACACTTATCTATGAATCATCAATTAAATGTTTCCATGGATCATTCCAAAGGCATTTTTTTGAATATTTTTTAAATTTTATAAATTTTTATATGAGGCTTAAAAATCAATTTTGTATTTTTTCAAGAAATATTAAAATAATGATTTATAGTTATTTTTTTCTATGAATATATTCATTGATGTTACCAATTATTCACTTAGGATATGATCTAATGAAACTATATTTATTCATTCTCAATATGGTTTATTACTATGATGATGAAATATTGTGGATTCCCATTATTTATTTACCAAGAGTTATAGTATGATGAAATGATAATAAATTTTATGATATTGTGGTATATATCTTAATGAATTATTATTATATTATGGGAGTATTTGTTATATTCCTATAATAAATTGGAAATATATTATTCCTTTATGATCTCAAATGTAACTTGAGAGGTTATACCAAGCCAAATAAGGGTACACATGAAGTTATCCATAGACCAAAGTTAGTACACCAGTGGTTAGCCCATTCCAAAAATTCAATAAATGTATTAGTTGGTATACAATGTATAATATTTCTATTATCATGATTACATAAATCCGTATAATAAAATTTTATGACATGAAATTATTCTAATATAACTCTCTTATGGAACATGTTTCTTGATTCAATTAAGATTCATGTATTACGGACTGCTACTTTTCTTTCCATGAATCAGGAATATTATATATGAATTGATGGGCATGATTTTTAAATTTTAATACCATGTGGTCATACCCTTATACTCATGTTACACCTAAAACGATAGTTTATTATTATATCCCATTTCTAGTATTAGAAAGCATCTATGATTTCCTTTTATTATGTTTCTTTCCCCAATGGATATGAATAAATTTTTTATGTATATAATGTCTGAGAAGGTTTCTAGTTCTAATGAACTTTTTGTTAGATGATTAAGATCTTTTATATATGATTATTTATATATCAATGTTTTATAAGTCACTAAAAATTTTCAGTTATCATTTTTATAGTAATTATATTGAATGTTTATTCCTATTATAAGATGAAATTATTATTTATGAAATTCTTGGGTTCCTGCCGTTTTCATCAGAGAAAGGTTAATTTATTTGTTTAAAATATGATAAAAAACATAGTGGTAACAATTAGGATAAACCTATGGGTAGAATAAGATCCTATGTTGTGTTAATGAAATAATATTAGTTTTCAAAAAAAAATATCTCTATTCTGATATGGTAAATTAGATATGTATGTGGCATAGATTCAACTAGGGTTAACAAATCTAAAATGGGTAGGTTGGGTATTAACTCAATAATCATTAGTGTAAGATGATTGGGCGTAATACTATACACCTAGATAGACACTCTTGGGGGGATACTATCGGTTTCATTCACATTTTATTTATGAAAATTTTTAAATAATTTTAATAGGTTTTAACCATGTATGACATATGTTTAAACTAAGGTGTCAAAGATTGGAAACAAGGTTTCATGATTTAGGTATCATATAAATGATTTTTATTATTATACGGTTTCTCACAATGATTTTTGTTTCTCAAAATATGTTTTTTGGTTATTTTAAATAGTTAGAACTAGAATTATCCATGTTAAAACTGAATTTGATGGAAAATACAATGATTTATCACCTAAGAATAAGAGTATAATATAATCTAGAGTAAAAAACATTGTTTCCATTCTTATGAAAAATTTTGAAGATATAAATCATGCTAAGATTAGAACTAAGAAAATGAGGGAAAAATATATTGTTAAATATTTCATATTGTAAAAAATATCTTATTTTATTGTTCCCATTAATCCACTAATTTAGGAGTAGTGGATTACTTCCACTGAAAACATATTTCTATTATCTAGTGCTCGGATCATAAAAAATGAATTTCTATTATTTATAATTTGGAAGTAGAAGCATATCCTTGGTGGAATCTTATCAAGAACATGATTCAATAGGAATGAATTGACTCTTTAGAGTGGTATGATTTTATATGGTCATTTTCAACAATTAATTTCCTTGTATTCTATATATGAAAATGGTGAAGGAAATAGGTTGGCTAAAGAATAAAGATTGTGTATCTATTAGTGCATATTATAAAAAACATATAAGACTTGTTATGTATTCTTCTAGTTGTATTATATAACATGAAAGGAAAAATTATTGATTCTTTATTGGATTTAAACCATGTATCCTAAGGGTGTTATCCAGAAGAAACATCAGTAGCTATAAATAAATCGTTATATATGATATCAATGTAGATATGGATATCAGAGTTACCTATAAATCTCATTTTTTTGTTAATAATGGAATAATTGTAATTAAAGTTATTTCAAATTTTAAAAACCATTGAAGGAATAATATGCGATTTCCTTAATGAAAAAAGTGTGAAAAGAAATATGAAGGAATTTTCCATAAGGTTACTAGTAAATGATTTATGTATATAAATGAATGGAATCATGAAATAAAATATCAACGTGATGGGACTAATTTAACTAATTATGTGACTTGAGACAAATCCACTTATAATGAACCACTCAAACTCCAATGTTTCTAATATAAGTACTGTGGACATTATTCTAACTAGTACAAAAAATATGAAGTGTAAAAATTATCATTGATGAAAATAAACATTTAATAATTTAGACAGAGAAAGATATCATCCAATTACTTTTGCTGATTTAGTTTATATGAATTATGCGGTGAATGATACACTTACCATCCACTCTAGAACTATTAATGTATTAATTGATTTAATACCAATCCACTCTTTTCTATTTAAATAATTTGAAATGAGAATCACATTACCACCTAAATAATTATATGATGAATTAATATTAAAAACTATTAAGGGAATGGTGACCACATCCCATGTTTATTATTCTTCTATAGATGTTGTTTTTCAGATAGAGATGCTTAAAAATATCATTATTCTACCACTAGTTTTTTTATGTTATTTTGGTCATATATTGGATCTCTTAACATAGACCCCATATCAATTCACGAAGATGGTATGTTACATTTTATATTTTTATCCAACCAATTAATATCTATCAGTGTGACGATAAATATGAACTACCACTTGTACATACAACATTTTTATGTATTTATTATTATTAAAAGGGTGTATTTATCTACTATTATTCAATAAAAACTCAGAAATAATAATATTCATATTTTATTGTATTGTTTATATCTTTTAAAAGGATTTCTTAGAATACCTTTGAATCATGATGTTTGGCTTTCAATATAACTCGTATATGGAAGAACACATATTTTAATGGCTCTATATAGAAATTCCCTAGTTGAGTTTCAAGAATTTAAGAAGAAAAAATAGGAAAAATATTTATATAGGATTATTTAAGGGAAGTGTTCATCAATGGGATAAAAATGTTCCTTTTGTTAAGAAGAATGGAAAATCAATGAGACTCTACATTAATTATTATGAACTAAATAAGATCACAATCAAGAATTGTTATCCACTACTCTTTATTGATGATTTGAATAATAAATTATCATGATTTCAATATTTTTTCAATATGGGATTTTGGTCTGGATTCATTCAATTGAGGGTCAAAAGTGAATACATGCATAGGATAACCTTCTATATGAGTTTTGGACCCTATGAATTTTAATTCACTTTATTTGGACATACTAATTCCCCTTTTATATTTATGTATTTAATGATCATAGTCATTAAATATTTTCTTGATTAGTTTTTGGTGTTTCTTATAGAAGATATTGTTATATATTTCATTATCAAGGAAGATCATGTATGTCATTTGAGTATTTTACTAAATTCCTTAATAAGGATGATATTTATGGAAAAATTGCCATGTGTTAATTTTGGATATATATTGATTCAATTTTGGGTTATATAATCTCTTACAAGGGTATATATATGAATCCATCAATGATGGAGGCTATCGAACACTCTCACAGACCAATAAATGACACCAGGATCCTAGAATCTTTTGAACGGTTCGATATTATTGAGAAATAAAAACAATTTTTAAAATTTATATAATCCAACAACTATGTTAACTCAAAATTGATTAATGATTCATTGTACTGAAAAAATGTGATGAAATTTTCAATGAATTTATATAGTGGTTTTTTAGTAAACCTATTATCACATGACCTGTCATGCAAAATCTCCTAGGGCCCATCCCTGACTACCCCAAGCCCACCTTCCATAGTCCAGGGGTTGAAGACTAGCACCGAAAGGCATATCCCTGAAAAATGGGAAGGTATTTCCTTTAAACTTGTAAACACACAGTCCAAGAATACAACGATCACAAAACAAATAGTAAAAGTGCCATAATAAAAAGGTGTGTACTGAATGTAAAAGCAGTGAGTACTATATGTAAAGGGGGACAGAATATAATCCCAACATAAAAGTACAACAGCAACATAAAAACAACTCCTGAAATCATCCCAAAAGATTCCTACTTGAAGGATAGGTACATCTCATGGTCGATCGTCACTATGGCCCATTCCGTATAATGGTCCACCTCCGACCACCATTATGTCTAGGCTCCCAAACCACTGTCAAAGCTGTCTATCAACCGCACAAGAAACAACAAGGTGCAGGAAAATCATGTGCATGGGTGAGTATAACAATAATCAGTAGGGAACCTGGTACCCCTAACAGTATCCCAAAGTTCTAAAAAGGAAAACCCACAAATCAATACCTCAATCACAAATCATGTTTAAATGGTCATATCACACCAGGTATACAACTCAGAGATCAGGAATATAGATTATTAGTCTTATTTTATGTCATATTATTCCACTTAGATGTTCCATAGCTGACCCACAAAGTTTTTGTTATATTATCAATCCAATCATTGATGTAAGTCATTGTTTTATGATGGGACTCTATAATGATGGTCCTCATCGTGTCACACTACTAGTGATCCACATAGGGTTGCAAGAATTTTGATCCACACAAGCTCACTGGAGTGAAAATCCACAAAGGGTCCCTGGAATGCTGATCCACACAGGGTCACTAGATGCTGATCCACATAGGTTATCTAGATGTTGATCCTTGATGGACCACTCTGAAATTCTTCCTCATTTGGTAGCTACGATGCTGATCTAAATGGGGGTATCTTTGATGATAATTCACATAGGGTATCTACATCAAATACATCCATCCATAGGATTCCTCGCACCCAATGTGCCTGAGATTTATATAATCTGCTCCTCAAGATATCTGTCATACCTCACCCATCACTATGTGTCACAAAGTTGTAACCCAAAATACCGCCATGTCATTAGGGTCCCAACGCGATAGACTGCGCATGAATCGGATGCCCGGTGTATGTGTTATAAGCGTTTAGTATTGGGTGCCCAGTTAGATTTATGTTCGATCCAACCCATCCATATTCCTAATTTCTTCAAAATTTGAGTGGTGTATACCAAAAGGACTGTCTCACTCCAAGAATCCCATCACCATATATGGTTCTTCAAATGTTTATCTAGATTTCACGTTATGGAATTCTAAGAAAAAACCGGTCCTAGATTTGTCCGGTTTCGGCCTAACCTGAACTGGCCTAGGCCAGCACGGTTGGGATGGGATATGGCGTGGCCTGGCCCGTAGGGGGCGGAGCCCAGCCCATATTGTGGAGGGGCCCGACACATAATGGTGCACGACACGACCTATAGGGGGTGCAGCCCGACCTGCAGGTGGTGCGGCCTAGCTCGCAAGGAGGCACAATGAGGGTGCAACCCATCCAATTGGAGGGTGCAGGGCCCGCCCTAGCTAGCATGGGGAAATGTTCACCTTTTTTTCAAATGGCTAAGCCTTATAGTATTTGGAGCGGAGGTCCCATGTGGTGGCTCCTGGTCACACACTGGACATGTAGAGAGATGGTCCCTACCTCAAGAGAAACATCGAGCTGCAGACACCTCCTCCTGTGGCACATGATGATGCGCCAACACCATCTACACGGCTGGCTGGTGTCGGCCGTCTTTATCGCATACTGACACAAGTTTCGCACCAACGGTCATCCATGGTCCACCTGGTGAGCTCTGGTGGTCCATTTTTTCATCTGATCACACCTAAGGGCTTCCTGGGTTGTCTCCATTGTTTCTTGACCCTCATATTTGGGTTTCGTCCAACTGGAAAATTCACCCCCGTAGAACGAAATGATGAAACAAGTGGTGGAGAGACCATACATTGTTCTTTTGGCCCGGGACCTCACGTTAGCATATAAATAAGGTAGAAGATAATTGATTCAAAAACTCATAAAATGTAAACAACAGTAAACCCTACCTTGTGAGTCATTAGAGGGAGTCCCACATTTGAAGATGGGTCAGTATTCATCGATCCAGAAGAAAGACTCCAACGATACCACTCAATAGATGATCCTCAGTTCTTTCTTGCTGGATCCGTTCATACAGAAGAGGCTCCTCTAAAACCCTCCTCTCTAAAAAAACCATACCTTCCCCAATGAATTCCAAAAACATAAAAGAGAGAATAGGGGAGTTATCTTTACAAAAAATAATTATTAAAGGTTCATTAATTGGTGTAATTAATGTCCCTCCATAATTACATGAAGGGTGGTTAATCATTTTTGGGTAATCATGTATTTAATTTCCGACATTAAATGGCCTACCACTCCTAGTGGTCCCCACCATCAAAACCTAATATAGAGGTGGAATGTATTAAAAATAAATTATATTTGTTTTCTTAAATCCTCCACGAAAACCATAAAAACCAACTTCCTCGCTCAACCCACTACGATCGAGGTTAATGATCCCTTAAGAGAATCTCAGCAATGCGAGTTCAAAGGTGCCATAAGAATTTAATTCTGATCACCAGTTAAATATTTGGATTTCCAAGTCACATGTTTACTGATTGTACATTAATAATTTTTAAAAATATATTCCGAGCACACCAGGAATATGAATCAAATATTGTCAGATTTCACATCGTCAGAATTGTTAAATATAATTAAAACAATTACATGGAATAATTTGGGTCTTTACATTCTCTCAACCTTAGGGTTTTTTCCCTGAATGGAACAACCTAGAATAAGAAAAATAATGGGGGTACTGACCATGAACTTACGCCTCCCGCACCCATGTGCTCTTATAGAGGTTCTCATGATGCCAGCGAGCGCACACCAGAGGTATCGACCATCCATGATGGAGATGTTCAAATGGATTATCAATCTCCACTGAACCTCTGTAAACATCACCTCATCATCAATATCTGGGTCTCCACTGTTGATAACGTGTGATAGATCATTCACATACTTCCACATCTATGACACATGGAAAATGTCATGCACCCAATGCATCTGTGGGGAAAGAGGTTTGCAATACGCCACCTTGTCAACTCTATTGAGAACCTGAAAGGGTCCAATGAACCTCTGATATATCATGTCACCCTGGCCAAATCTCCACAAACATCATCGATGTGATACTCGTAGGATGAAATGGTCTCCCTCCTCAAACACTAATGGTCTCGCCATCCAGTCAGCATAAGACTTATGCGTGCTTTGTGTAGTCTTAATTTGCTCCTGGATGGTCTGCACCTTCTATGTTGTAACTCGTACCAACTTTTTACCCATAAGTGCTGAATCCCCTAGGTCTATCCAGCATAGAGGTGATCTGCAGTTTTGTACGTACAAAGCCTCAAACGTTTCCATACCGATGGTGGAGTGATAGATGCTGTTTTACAGGAACTCCACAAATGGAAAGTGATCCTCCAAACTGCAACAAAAAACTATGACGTAAGAACGAAGAATGTCATCCAGTGTCTGAATGGCCTACTCCATCCGACCATCAGTATGAGGATTAAAGGCGGCGCTCAAACATAGATGAGTACCAAATTCCTCCTCCAATCCCTTTCACAACCGAGATGTAAAACGTGTGTCACGATCCGAGATGATAACTGATTGAACCCCATGAAGACATTCAATCACTTGTTCATTGAGGCGTCCCAATCCCTCTACTGATCACTGCTCATAGATGGTGTGGATGTGGGCCAACTGGGTGAGTCAATCAATGAACAACCATATGGAATCATGGCCCCTAGATGTACATGTATGCCCTATCATGAAATTCATGGAAATTCCATCTCACTTCCACTCCGTCCCATCAAGTGTTTGCGCTAGGCCTACTGCAACCTGATGCTCGGCCTTCACTTTCCGACAAGTGAGCCATCATTAAACAAAATATGACACTACTTTCATCATCCCTAGCCACTAGTACTGATGTCGGAGGTCATGGAACATCTTCTCCATACCATGATGTACCGCTAGAATGGATGTATGGAACTCCCTCAAAACCTCCTCTCATAGCTCAATTGGTACCGTGGTGTGTCCTTTGAAGAGGATGAAATGGTCCCCACCTTCAAAAAATCCATCAGGTTCCTTTCCTAAGGATATCCGAGCATCTAGAGCCATGCAGTCAAATTTACACAAGTTGCACCTCCCTGACTCACCGATGGAGTGGGGGAGAGACTGAAATACACAAGAGGTAATCTGCTCCATCTCTATCCATGAAAGATATCTATAATGTGACTAGATTCTCTGTCACCTCACTCAGAAACTATAGGCGAGTCCTCAAGTTGAGAGAATATTCTACCTTGTTCCCCTTCCCATGACTATATACTAACTCGAAGTCATAGTCTTGGAGAAACTCTCACCATCACCACTATCTCAGTTTCAGGTCCTTCTATGATAAGATATTCTTGAGAATCTTGTGATCAGAGTAGATTGTAAAACATTTTCCATCAGGTAGCGTCACTGCATATTCATGGTTATGACCACTACTACTAACTCCAGGTCATGGTTAGTTTAGTTCTGCTCATGTTGTATCAGCTTTCATTAACCAAAATCAATCACAGCTCACTCTTGCATCAGGACACATCCACGCCTAGTAACTGATGCGTCAAAAAATACTACATACACAAAAACCTCTTCTAGTAGCCTCAAGATGGGGGAAATCATTAGTATCTACCTTAGCCCATGATAACTCTGTTGGCATCACTCCATCCGCAAGAAGGGATATCACTTTTTCATCAACACTGAAAAGGGTGTCACAAATCTGGAAAAGTCATGTTCGTATCTCCGGAAGTACCCATCCAACCCCAAGAAACTGCGCACCTTGGTCACACTCCTTGGTGGATCCGTAGCAAGCACAACCACTATCTTCACTAGATCCAAAACAAATCTAGCCTCAGAGATAACATGTCCCAGAATGAGGAGCTCCCGTATCCAATACTGTAACTTCGAGATCTTACCATAATGGTGGTTCTCTCGAAGTATATCTTGAACTATCTGATGATGATAGGAATGCTCCTAATCCATCACTGAGTATGATAAGATGACTTCAATGAAGTCCACAATGAAGTTATCAAGTTATGGATGGAAGATCCTGTTCATGAGTCCCATGAACACTTTAGGGGCATTGGACACGTCGAATGGAATAACCAAGAACTCATAGTGGCCATACCAAATTCTGAAGGTCATATTCTTTACATCATCATCTCTTACCCTAAGATGATGATAGCCTGATCTACGGTTTATCTTTTAAAACTAACGAGCTCCCTTTAGCTAGTCGAAGAGATCATCAATCCTTAGATATGGATACTTGTTCTTCACAGTCACCGGGTTAAGGTGCTGATAATCCACACAAAGCCTCAAACTCCCAACATCCTTCTTGTAGAACAATATTAGGGCTACCCATTAAGAAAAAATAGGCCTTATGAACCCCATCCTTTACAAGTCCTCCCGTTGTACCTGTAAATCATGATGCTCCACATGAACCATTTGATATGCTGGTGTATATATTGGTGCCATAATGGGGTACAATTTGATGTTGAAGTTGACCTCTCGGTGAGGATGTAGTCTTGGAACATCATTAATGAAGACATCAGTATACTGGTCCACCACTACAGGATATATCAGACTCTCAACATCAAATCCTTTGAGGGTAAGGCTAGCCAACTAATGTGTGATACGGGGAACCTTTCTATGGGTAAGTCCATCCTATGCAGCAAAGGGTTTCTTATCACATGTGAAGGAAAACATTGTCCCCTCCTCGCGGACACACCGAACATTGTGCCTAATGTAGTCAATCTGGGCATGGAATGAGGATAACCATTCCATGCCCAAGATGACGTCGTAAGGCCTCAACGACACTACTAGATGATCACAACTGAATCTCGTGCCTCCTAGTGTAATATCACATTGCAGGCACTAGTGTGTAATTGTTGAATCCCATCACATATGAGTCTCTAGTTGTAAGGTTCAAGCTAACTGCTCCACTGGAATCTTTGAGCTCTTAATGAGGGTTATGACAATGAAAAAGTGATTGGAACATGTGTCTATAAGTACTGCATCTATGGTGTAGTAGACACAGATCATACGTCAAATCATCTCTAGAGTGATGTGGTCATAGGCCTTAGCATCCTGGAGCTATGCCCGTCCTTCTACACCTACTCCCTATGGTCGGGGTGGACCACCTAGTGGTGGTGGGGGTAGAACCTCGAATCACCACCCACCGCCTGCTGCACAACCATCTCCTCTGCCACGTCCGCCTACTTCCTGTGAACCTACACTCTTGAATATCTACCTCTTCCTTGGCAGTCTATCGACTGCCTGCTAGTTATTAGTACGGCTGGTCAGTGTCTGCTCAGCAAAGAAAATCTCTTGAAAAAGTGCTCTCTCCGGCACTCCAGCATGCGTCAGGATGATGAGAGATATCATCGAAGCTCTGATCTCCTATTGGAGTCCCTTCTGGAAGGTACATGCTCTGAAGAAAGGGTCTCACACCGTGTCATTAGAGTAGTATGAGAGGATTTTGAACCTCACCGAGTACTGGTCCACAATCAGGTTGGCTTACTGTATGTGTAGTAGCTCTGGAATACACAGAGAGTGTAAAGTCGCTGGAACGAACTTTGCCTGGAAGAGGCCCTCAAAATATTCTCAGGTGAGGGTCACCTCATCGTGTATCTGGAGTGCCAGGCTCCATCATCTCCCTGATTCTCCATAGAATAGACTGGAATCTAGGATCACTATCTGGTCAGCCATTGTCCTAACCTAGTGGAAAACATTGGAAATGACTTCTATCTAGTCCTCATCTGCCTGCAGATTCACCTCCCCTCGTAAAGTCGAAGTCATATATCGCTAAAACACATGAAACATACTCAGTCGGTGTGCAGTATCTGTTTTTGGGGCTGGTGTCAATGGCTACCCAATAAGTAGTGGTGCTGCTGGTACACCACCTGATGGTATTATCACAGTTAGATGGCACTGCACAGAACCCTCATCACTCAGTGGTCAGTTATCACAATATCTCACTAGAACCCTAGTTGGCTATCTACGTGGAGGAAATTATAAAAGAAAATAGAAGAACCATCATTAATATGTTATACGTTGTGAGTTGAATCAAAATAAATCAAAAGGAAAAAATTGAAAAAAACTCGCACAATCAGTGTTTTCATGTACTGAGTCGTAATTCAGAATTAAGGGTCCTAGTGTATGGATACATTTGCCGCCACACAAATATTGGATTCCCCAAATTGAAAACCACACTCATACTACATAACACTATTTCCCATGAAAATATCAAAGTCCCAGTTTTTCAGTAGAATGGACTCCTCTCACACCACTTTATCAGCACCCATCCCCTAGGGCCCATGCTGTGACTACCCCATGCCCACCTTCCATATTCATGGGGTTGGCGACTAGCATTGAAAGACATATCCTGAAAAATGGGAAGGCATTGCCTTTGAACCATTAAACACACATTCCATGTATACAACAAACACAACCCACAAAGTAAAATTTTAGTAGTAAAAAGATGTGTAATGAAAGTAAAAGGGGTGAGTACTCTATGTAATGGGGTCCGGAATAAAATTCCCACTGAAAAGTACAAAAAAAAACAGAAAAATATCTCCCAGAATCATCCGCCAAGGTTCCTACCAGAAGGGTTGGTACAACTCATGGTTGGTCATCATTGCGGTACTTAACTTCTATAGGTCCACCTCTATGCACCATTTAGTCCAGGCTCCCATAACTCTATCAAAGATATCTATTGTCTACACAATACAGAACATGGTGTGGGTCAAACATGCGAAAGGGTGATTATAACAATACTCAATAGGGGCCTTGAGACTCCCAAAGGTCTCCGAATCTACCAAAAAGGAATAACCACAATGAAAGACCTCAATCAGAATGCACGAAGAAATGGTTACCTCACACAAGGTATACAACTCAGAGATCCAGAAGATAGATGATTAGTCTTATGTTATGTCATCTTCTTCAATTTTGATATTCCAAAAATATTCCACATTGTATTTTATCTATTATCGATCCACTCCCTAATGTATGTAGATGTTCTACAATGTACTATTGTAAGACAATTCCTCATCGGGTCATGCTACTACTGATCCACACAGGCTCACTAGAATTCTGATCCACATAGGGTCGCTAGAAAGCTGATCCGCACTTGGTAGTTGGAAGGTTGATCCACAAAAAGTCACTACATATTGATCCACACAGGGTCACTAGATACTAATCCCTGATAGGACACTCTAAAACTGGTCCTTATAGGGTAGTTACGATGTTTATCCCCACAGGGTCACTATTATGCTGATCCACACAGGGTCACCACTTCAAAGACAGCCACCCACAAGATTTCCCACAGTCGGTGTGATCAGTTTTTCTAGAATCTGCTCCTGAAATATTAGTTTTACAAATAATACCACTAAGATCCACAAAGGTGTATCCCAAAGGACCACCAGGTAATAACGGTTCCAACATGACATACGAGGTGTCAATCGGAAGCCCGATCTGTTTGTTATAAGCGTTTTAGTACCGAGTGCCCGATTGTAGTTGGGTTTGATCAATCCCAGCCATACTCCAACTTTCTCCAAAATTTTAGTGGAGTATACCAAAAGGACCTTCTTGTTACATGTATCTTGTAACCACAGACGGTTCATCAAACAGTTGTCTAAAATTCATGTTATAGCATTTTAAGTGAAACTGGGCATGGATGGGTATGGGTCCGTTCCGACTCAGGCCGACCCGGACATGGATGACACGACCCAGTTGGGTTCATCCCGACCCTGCCCAACCTACAGGGGGGTGTGGCCCAACCCGCAGGATGGCATGACCCAGCCCGTAGGAGGGCACAACCCAGCCCACAGGAGGGTGCCCCCCCGCCCATAGGAGGGAACATCCTAGCCCGCAGGAGGGTGCGAGGCTCGACCTAGTTGTCACGAGGGGAAATTCCCTCTATTTATCCAAAATGTCTATGTCATTCGGGATTTTGAGTAGAGGAACCATGTGGCGCCGCCTAGTCATCTACGAGACTCGTAGGGAGCGGGTCCCTTCCTCCGCAATGGCTTCGAGCTGCGGCCACCTCCAGTGGTGCGCGACGGTGAACCGCTCTTCCTCCGTAGCCAACTAGTGTTGGACTCCCTTTACAACTACCGTGGATAAAATGTTGCGGCCTCCTCCTCCTACGGCATGCGATGGAACACCACCACTAGCTTTGTGGTCGGCCTGTGTTTGTCACCAGATGACCGACATGACCTAGTGTCACAGCCTCCTCTTACGACGCATGGCGGCGCGCCTCCACCACCGTTTATGGCTAGTTACATCTGCCTCAATTGCCTACCAGTGCTGGTCGGTTGGTTCTCTACTCTGGTGTTGTGCTGACGGTCTTCCATGGGCCACTAAGTGAGTTCTGGGGGTCCATTTTTATATTTAATCTCACCTACAGGGTTCCCGAGTTATCTCCTTCACTTCTTAACCCTCATACATGGCTTCCATCAAACCCAATAATTCACCCATGTAGAACAAAAAGATAAAACAAGTGGCGGAGGGACCATGACTTGTTCATTTGGATCGTACCATCCACGTTAGAATCATAATAAAGGAGAAGATAATTGATTTAATAAATATTGAAATTTAAACAAGACAAACCCCTACATCCTGAGTCCTTGGAGAAGGTACACATTTGAAGATGGGTCAATGTTCGTCGATCCTGATGAAAGCTTCCAATGATGCTTCTCAAATGAAAATCTTTGAATCTTGCTTGTGGTGTCACTTCATCATCAAGAGGTTCCTCCAAAATCCTCCTCTCACAAAACACCACACATTTTCCAATGAATTCCTAAAAACAAAAAGATAGAATATGAGAGTTATCATTAAAACACATAATTTTGAGAGGTTCATTAATTATTGCATTTAATGAACCTCATTAATTTCATGTAGGGTGGCTACCAATTTTTTTTGTAACCATGACTTTAATTTCCTACATTAAATACCCAACCACCCCTTGTGGTCTAAGCCACCAAACATAAAATAAACGTGGAAGATATTTAAAATAAATTATATTTATTATATTAATCCTCCACAAATACCGAAAAAAACAACATCTTCTCTCAACCCACTGTGGTTAAGGTTAAGTCTCCCTTAACTTAATCTCGGTGCTATGAGTTCAACAGTTCTATCATATTTTAATCTAGATCACTAGTTCAAAAGTTAGCATTTCCCACTCGCACATTTACTGAACATACCTTAATAAAGTTTAAAATTACGTTCTGGGAACACTAGGCATCAGAATCAAATGCTGTTAGATTTTGAAGCCTCAGAATAGTTCTATATAATTAAAAAAATTATATTGAAAAATCTGAGTCTTTACATGACACAATATAAAAGAACATTTATTGATTTACATTGATACATTGAATGTTCTAGGATGTGTTCATATGTGGTATCATATGATTGTATCTTACATGTCATGAAAATTAATGGTTCATGAGTATAATTAAATAACATATTACCTCAAGTTTTCAATTGTAATAATTGAATTATAGATATAGAGGAATTATATTTATAGTTAAATATCTGGAATATATAATGATTATAAACGTGTGAAGTATATATTCACCCAAAACGAGTTGGATATGAACCTGAAAATATTATTATTGATGATTAAATATTATTATTATTTAGTATATTACAACCCTATGAATGATAACCAGGTTTAGGATGCTTTGAGTCAAAAGGTTCATGATATCTTAACTATGACGAGGATCATAAATGATATAATTTTTTTAGTTGAAAAGGATTTTTCATCAAATCGTAAATGAAGGGGAGATTCATTATCTTCCTGAATTGAGATCTTAAACATCTATCCTTGTATAGAATAAAACTTCTAGAAAACAGGTTTATAAGGATCGATATAAAAAAATCATGGGTATTGGTAACCCTTATACCTATGGGTTTCTCATATAATGGTAATAGATATTACGAGGAAAAAACCTGGGGGATGGACATATACCTACGGTAATCCAAAACCATGGGTATATGTCAACCCTATACCCATATTTTTTGTAAACATGAGCAATATGTTTCAAAGGAAAAAAATCATTTTAAGGAACTATACCCATTGTTCTCAAAAAACCAAGGGTATAGTTTACCCTGATACCCAAGGGTTTTGAAAACTATGGAAATTGGTTGTATAGAAAAAAGAATTTTTTCAGCATTAAAACTAATTCCCAATGTTTGACAAAACAATTGGTATTTGTTAACAAATTATTTTTCTATAATAATAATAATAAAAAATTAATATAAATAAATTTTTATTTTTATATTTTTTTAATATAAGAACCAAAAATTTGTTTTAGGATAGAGGTAAATTCGTTGGAGTGTAGGTGGAAGTTGTTGGGATCAAATCCTTGCATAGGATTAGATTAAAAAGGACCTAAACCCACTACTCAAACCGTGGGTATAGGTTGGTCCATAATTTATCAATAATATATATATATATATATATAAACACAAGAAATGTGTTTTGGGATAATGGTAATGTCGTTGGAGTGTTGGTGGATGGTTCTAGAATTAAATCCCAGTGGAGAATTTTTATAAATGAATACCTATACCCATGGTTTCACCTAACCATAGGCATAGGACTATAACTACAGTTTGTTCATCCCACAGGTATCAATATTTTCATTCAATTTGATTACAAAAAGTTATTAAGAACCATGGGTATTGGTGGCATAAAACGACGGTTTGTCAAACAATTGGTATTGGTCTAGACTGACCAATCCCAAGTCTATGATTCCCAAAACTATGGGTACACGCTATACAAATTATTCTATGTCATAGGTATATGGTGTTTTTCAGTAGTTTAAAGAGGCATATAAGGAAAATTTATATCTAAAATATATGGTTATAAATTTTTCTATGTTCAAACATAATTAACATATAACAATGAGTTATGTGTCTCATCAATAACATAATTGAAGTAGTAGCTATTTAAATAAGCTCATATCTCCTCATTATATATTTATTATATAGGTAAACAGGTATATAGTGAAATAAAATATTATATATAGTGTGGGAAAATAAGGATAGTTTTTCTAAAGTATATATTTCATTTCATATTATTTTAGTAAGTTAAAGATGATAGATTGAATTTGAAGGGTATGTTACAAACATTACACACTCAAAAATGGAATTATGGAAATTCCCCATGGATTTAATTGCAGAACTCCCAAAAAAATAATGATCAAAATTATATCTGGGTTAGAGTTGATTGTATTATGAAATCAATATATTTATTTTCTATCTGAGAATATTTTTTCTCTTGATCATCGTTATAGTATATACATTAAGAAAGTGGTAAAGATTCATGCAGTACCATATAATACTATATCTAATCGAGATATGTGGTTTACCTCGAATTTGTTGAGAAGTACTCCATGAGATATGTTTACAATATTTTCATTTGAAAAGACCTATCATTTATATATATATGGTTAGTATATGAGTACCATTAAACCCCTATAGTATGTTCAAAGATACATTTCAATATATTTTAAAGGGTTTTGATGTCAACTCCTTCCTCTTATCTAATTATATTATATTGTTATGTTTCTGATGAGAATTAAAATTCCTCCTTATGAATCCCTATATTGTCCTATGTGTTGAAATAAAATGATCTTTTATGAATATTGATAAATAAATATATTGATATATGAGATTGATAAAAAAAATTTGAGATAAAATTAGATCTATTAAATATAATATCATAGTGTCATAGTGTTGATAAAATATTTATACTGACAACCAGAAGTGAGATCTAGAATTTGATGTCTAAGAGATGTAATTCCTATTAATTTCTACAATAAAGAAGGCAATGATATTTAGAAAGAATATAAATATTATTTTAAAATATATAGACACTTTGTTATTATTTTTTGGATCATGAGTATTTGTTATCTCATGGAACTTCCAGTAAACCACTCTCAAGTTCCTGATGTGTTCCATGTATCTCTTTTGATGATGTATATACCTAATCCTATAAATGTAACAAAAAATAGGTTATACTAATGGATCATGATATTTACCATGAGTAATAGCCTGTGGTAATCTTGGATCTTAGAGATAATATTCTATGAAATAATACTACAAGCATGTTTAATGTTTTGTGGAAAAATAAAAAATTAATTGAAGAGACATAGGAACATTCGGATGTGATGTAGAAGAGGAATAGTCATTTTTTATATCATAGTGATGTAATTTTAGGGTGAAATTAATTTTAAGGTGGTTAGAATACAACAACCAAATATTTTATAGGTATTTCCTTTCAAATAAACATGATGTATTTTATATCATTCATTTAACGGAACCCCAGGATTAATTAAATCAATGATATATTATACCTTTTGAAACAATATGTTAGATTTTTTAGTATGAATAAGATTATCCAAATTAGGATATATATATATAATTATTTTATAAGTTCAATTTTTTTCATTAATACCTTTGAAATTATCAATAAATTTTTAATAATCCCATTTCATGATTTAATGAACTATTTCTCTATAAGAAAGTATTTTTATTGGTTTAATAATATATTATTTGAAAAAAAAATATTAATCACAAGTAAAAGTTAATTTAATTAATTTTAATGGAAATTGTTTTTACTCACCCAATGAATAGTTCTTCATAGGTTAATAATGACTATAAAATCATTTAATGGTAATGTAATTAATTTCCAAATAAAAATATTTATGAGTGTAGTATATTTTTATGATAATAAATTAATTTAATAATAATTGATATATATTTTTTATTAAATTTAGAAATTAGTTATTTAATAAAATAATTTAAAATTCATATGTTAGGTTTTATTACGTAAGGAGGTAATTCAAATTCAGTTTTATGCTTAAAAATAACATTTTCTAAAAAAAGGGTTTCATCACATTTTGTGCACTTATTTTAAACATAATTCAACTAATATGAATTAATTCATATAATAAAATTCCATATTTATAATCACTATTTAATAATTTGGAAATGATTAAACTTTCATTTTTGGTCATAATAAATATTAAAAACATTACAAATTTGTTACCATTGATAAGATTAAAATGGGGTTTTTTTTGGGATTTAATGTAAGAGATAAGGGTATTAATTCGATAAAAATGTATAATATTATTATTGGTTGGATAATTCTGAACCTATATTATCTTATATTTTAATCCTTATACATTTTTGACACCTTAAAAAGAAAATGACTTTATATTATTTAAATAATTTATGTAATTCCACGTATGTCTTCTCCCTCACATATAAAATGGATCCTTATATATTTTTTAATTAAAAAAGTCTTAGAATTATATCATGGAAGATACATAAAAAATATTCAATGATTAATTTGCATAAACATAGATTCCATGGTATTCTATAAGTTCCAGTCATTTAGGAATTATGATGTATACCAGAGAGGCCTCTCAAAAAGAGGTATACATCTTAATTTAAAACTATAAATTATATTTCTTCTTATAAATCCTCAAAATATTCTGTATCCATACATAAATAGGGAATGCAATATTATAAATATAATGATATGTTATAATAATTTTTCAAAAAATACTTTCCACCTCATTTCTGTCAAATAGGAATTGAAAATATTGCTTGTTCTTAAGTGTTGACTCCTACCTCCACATAATGAAATGACTTATTTTCCATCACCACACAAAACTGAAAAATATAATATTAAAAATAATAAATAAATATTATATTTACTACATAAATAATAATATATAATCCTAACAAATTATTTGTATTTTTTTACTTCATTTCATTATAAAATGAGAACAATGTTCATCTATACGTACATAATATTTGCGTACATGAATGGTGTAATTAATTTTTCTATATACAAATTTTATAAAATAATATAAATATTTATATAATAAAGATCATATATATATTTTTATATCATTATAAATATTCTGTTTTTTAAGGAACCTTTATAAATATGCAATGACCATAACAACTGAATCAAAGTATACATGAAAAATTAATCAGTTTTCACTAATAATATTTATTTTAATCAATAATTAGTAATGAATGGGTGATAATATTTTATAATTAAGCCACATTTGTTATTATAAATTTGATTATATTTTGGATATATAATTATAATAAATGTATGATTATTATATACTCGGTTGTATCAATTACGAATCATGTAAAACATGTTGTAATAGTTTTATATTATAATATCATTATTAACATTATTATATATTCCTAAATTTTTATTGAATAAACAATATAAAAAATTCCCAAAAAATATATAATTCTCATCAAATAAATTTATTTTTGGAGTTTATATGTTTTCATTCTATTTGTTTATATCTACTTACTCAAACTGATAGAATAATGTTTTTATAAATAATATTCATTATTTGTCTCTTTTGTATAGAATATTTTCAAATGATTTACTTTTCACTAAAAGTGTTAACAAAATATATATTTTAACATACATATCATGAGAAACATTTCTCACCATCATGGCTACTCATTTATTTGAATCTTATTTTACATGGTTCTAATGTTCTTTTAAAATATATTATTTTAATAATAATTTGGACGTTTTTAGATTTAAAATCATTGATTTTAAAATGAAAAAGATATTTTCCTCAAGAAATGCCCCCAATAATCATTTAAATTTATTTTCATCTATGTTAAAATCAATTAATGTTACTTAAGATTCAATATGTATTTGATCCAATAAAATCAAATTTCTTTACTCTATGGATTGTTTATAAATATGATAATTAAATATTTATGAAAATTGTCCATTCTTTTCCACACGTTATGAAATGATGAAATGGTAAATGTTTCATCATCTATTGGAATACATAGAATCTAATGTGATTATGTGATGAGTGGGAATGATATATAAAACCAATGAATTTGATAAATATTAATGTTCTATGAGATTAAAGGGTACATGAGTGGTTATACCAAACCCAATAAGGGTACACAAGAGGTTATCACAATTCCAATGAAGGTACACATGTGGTTATCCCCTATGTAACATGTTTTAAATATCATAGTGTAGAGCCTTGGAATAATATTTCTATGATTATTATTATGAAAAACTTTATATCACAATTTTATCACTTGATATTATGCTAATGTTATGCTCTCCTAGATCATGTAATTTTATTCCTTTAAGATTGTTGTCTTGAGAATTTTTTAGATTTAATATGTTACTCATCATTATGATCGATGACTTATCATGTATGATTTTCAAATTTGAAGACAATTTTACCACATTATTATCAGTATGTTATGATTATAAATTATTCTTGATCTTTATATACATTGTTTCTAAGAGCCGAGTCCCGATGAGAGCATAGACACCCTGTCTTACCATAGTCGTCGGGTCCTGGAATGCAAGGTACCACTAGTTACCCCACCGACACATGGTCCCCACCCTAGGTCCTGCCCACATTCCCAAATGGTTTATATGACTAATGACAATACCCACAAGCCAACACATGTCCATTCTTGTTTGCTTTTTCCTCACTCAGACACACCCTGGGAAACTGCCCTGAATGTCACCCATACTGATCACTACTGTTGTAAAAGCATTCATACTAAGGAGTTCTAATAAGTTTTTCTACTGAAATGAAATCTACCCATTATTGACATGAGACATATCATTTATTTATTTAACCTTTTATCGTTTTTGGGTGTTAAAATCACCCCATTTAGAGAACAATATCTTTATTGTAGACCCTACATACCATCCCAAGCAATGCACCACACTTATTCATGGCTTCCTCCTCTAATACCAAATATAATAACCGAGTCATGGTGATAACACATGCACCCCGCCTTAAAATGGTTGTTGGGTCCTGGCCTTCCAGGAACCACCAGTTCAATAGAGACTCGTGATCCCCACCCTTGGTTTTCCCACATGTCTAAATGAGTCATATGACTAATGAAAGTTCCCAAATTCCAAAACATGTCCTTTCCAGTTTTCTTTGTCTCCACATAAACAGACCATATGAATCATTACATAACGTCACCCATCCTAATCACTACTCTAGGAAAAACATCCTTAACATTGGAGATCTAATCAAGTAGGTTTCTGAAATATAACGTTCATCTTGTTGACATGAGTCATATCATTTATACATTTAACCCTCTATCATTCTGGGGTGTTACATTGTTTTCCAATACTAAGTGTACGAGATAAAACTTTTTATGATTCCTATTTCTTATGAAAAATATAATAATTTTAACTATGATATTTCTAGGAACTGTTCTATTTTTGATAAACATTGTGGGATATGGTGTAGACCTTTTATGTACTAGGTGTTTATGTATTCATGTTTATAAAGACATTAATCCTATAAAGTTTCAGCTAGAATAATTATTATGTAATGATTATTAATATTATAATATGTAATATTTATGTATGAAATGGTTTCTTCAACTCAGTAAAGATGACACATGAAAAAAATATTAGATGTTCCAATATTGTTCTAGAATCCTTGGGTGATTGAAATTTTTCATTATTTAATAAAATAAAGATACAATGCTTAATTATATCACTCAACCATCTATCACAATGTGTTTATACATTTCTTACAAAGAGAAATGAAACTACTACATCCCATCACCATTACCATTTGACCTTCCTGGGTTGTTTTTCATCTCAACCTATCTTCTTGGTGGAGAATTTTTGTATTTAAAGGATCCCATTTCCTTAACTACATATTTTAGTTATCTATTTCCTATATGATGATTTACATAGATATTAGGTCCATCATATCTTTTGATGAGCTAAATTTCTAGGGGTATTCCCCACTATTCCCAAATCAAATCATAGTATGCATCTATAGATGAACTAAATCGCATCACATGTTTCTTTTTTGCCAATAAATTCATCGAAAATTAGTCCTCTATATTTTCACTAAATCTTTTGGTCATAATATCCTTTATAATATAATAAATTTTACACTCCCAATAATCTCTCACCAGAGATTCATATGATGTTTTCACAATGATAAATTTTTCTATTAGTATCCCCAAACATCAGAATTTTATTTTTTAAAAAATAGCAACATGGCTCCATACCCAATGTGACCAGTAACCCAAGTCCATATGAGGAACAACACCACCCTGAATCTTTATTTGAGACAACCATCATTAACTTGTAGACTTGATTAAAAAAATTCTATATTTCTTCTCTCTAAAACATTATCTTCCAATTTTTTATTTGGTAATTCAACTATATTCACTTTATCCAATAATGAGTCAAAAGAAATTTAATCATTGCGAATCATTATATAAGAATTATAAAATAGTTTCCAAACTTCTATTGCAATTCCAAGATCTCTAGAAACCCTTCCATCCACACAAATTCATTCCATGATTCCATCTAGGTTATTTAATCAATATACATTTTCAATAATAAAAAAATATAAGGATTTGATATCCAACACACTTTTATTCATTTGAAATAAAAAAAAAACTTAAGACCTTTTCCATGTTTCAAAATATCTAACAATGTGTGATAATGAAAAACCATGAATGAACTCATCTATTATAAATAAAAATTTATCGATTCCAGATCCCTTAGAATTCTTAATAATACACTCAAAAGGCTTCTATTTTTCTATCTTTAATTTTTATAAAAACATGATTCTGACTCCCACTACATAGGTAACATCTATTTAAGTATCCACCTTGGAATAAATCATATATCAGATAGTTGATTCATATAGAACATTTAACATTTAAATTATATAAAATTTCTATTATGTTTAATTTTCATTGATAATATTAAAGTGATAATCTTGATGTCACGTCCCATCCCCGGGGCCCATGCCGTGACTACCTGAAGCCCCCCTTCCATAGGCTAGGGGCTGGCGACTAGCACTGAAAGGCATATTCCCTAAAACTGGGAAATAACTTCATTTATAACATGTAACCACACACAACCAAGCACACAACATGATATGAACAAAAGATTATTGTATAGAAAAAAGTGTGTGTACTAAAAGAAAAAGTTCTAGAATACAAGCCCGACTGTAAAGTAAAAATACAACTGAAATACAATAAAACTGAAAAATAAGTAAAGCAGCAGTTGGATCGTCCTCCAAGGTTTCTACCTTAAGGGTAGGTATAGATCGGCTCCTCAGCACTCCACGTCTTCCCATCTCCTCTGCATACTTACATGCCATATGTTCCACCTCCGGGTCCCGTCTAGTCTTGGTACCCTCAACCTTGATCAGTGTTTTCTTTCATCTTCACCAAACAAAATAAGGTGTGGGCATAGCCCATCCAGGGGTGAGTATAGAAATACTCAATAGGGGCCATGATACCCTCAATGAATCACAAAATCCACAAACGATAATCCCAAAATCAGGAATTAAACTATCAACTCTACTTAGGTGTATGCCCATACATATTCTTAAGTTTTCAAGTATACCCATCTCAACCAGGATGAAACACAGTGTCCAACCCAAATGACCAAATCTCAACTCTTCCACATAGGAAGGAATACCACAATTTTATGTACCACATAGGTATGCCACATATAATAATGCCAACACGGAATTACAAAAAAGGAAAGTACCATACAGGTACAGACTCAGCTCACAACGGGTATAACATAAGTACAAATTTACAGATGAGTAGTCAAAGGATAGATCATCTTATTCTCTTAAGAGGATCTATTGACGACCCACATAGGATCTCTCAGTGATGAACCAAATCGGATTTCTAGGTGATGACCCACACAGGATCGCTCAGTGGTGACCCACACAGGATCGCTCGGTGCTGTCCCACACAGGATCGCTCAGTGCTGACTCACACAGGATCGATTAGTGCAGACCCACACTGAATTGCTCAGTGCAGACCCACACAAGATCTCTAAGAGCTGGCTCATGAATGATCTCTCAGTGATGCCCCACACAGGATCTCTAGATGCTAACCCACATAGGATCGCTATTATCATTCATGTCATAGCCAGCTACAGAGTTCCCACACTACACGCGCTTGTCTCCGAGAGGGAACTCTACACAAACCATTAGTTGATACATCAACTGCCATGAAGTCTCATGAAGATGTATCTCAAATGACTTCCACATCATAAGGGTCTCAATGCAAAAGACGGTGCATCAATCGGGCACCTGGTCTGTGAGTTATTATACTTTTAGTCTTGAGGGACCAGTTGGATTCGTGCTCGATCAAACCCGACTATAATCCATCATTATACAAATCTCAAGTGGGGTATATCAAAGAGATAATCTCTATACAGGGTTTAAAGTGCTGGTGATGTTTTTTCAAATAGATGACATCTTCCAATGTTATGGACGATAGAGAGAAAAGATTGAAGTTGGCTTGGGTTTGGTCTGACCAGGTATGGCTGAAATGGCCCGCTGGGTCTGGCCCGACCTGCTAGGTCTGACCCAACATTCTGTGTCTGACCAGGCCTGTTAGGAGGCTAGAGGCCATGGAGGCCACGGTGGGCTGCGTGGCGACAAAGGCCGTGGGGGCTCGAGGCTGCAGGGCGGCGGAGGCTGCGGGCAGCGGGGCAGTAAAGAACGTTGGCGACACGTGGCCACGGGGCAGCGGAAGTCGGGGGGGGGAGCGAGTCCAATGATGGTGGAGGACGCAGGTGGCACAGGGCCACGAGGTGGAAGAGGATGCGGGCGGTGCCAGGCTGCAAACGGTGGTGGCCGCGGGCGGCGCGAGCTTGCGGACGGTGGAGGCCGCGGATGGCGTTGGGCTGTAGGCAACAGAGGTTGTGGGCAGTGCGGGGCTATGGGATGGTGGAAGCCACGGGGCACCGCCATTGCACTATTGCCTTCATCGCTGTCAGAAGAGTCTTTGGTCACCGTTATCATGCCCCACCGAGGTTGGTTTCCATCCTCCTCCATTGCGAAGAACACAACAATTATATAAACAATTTGCAGAGAGGTCAGGCCATGTTTGATTCGCCTACAATTTTCGAGTTAGAGCCCCAGAAAGTGACTCAAATCACTTCTTGATTTTAATATGAATTATCAAGTAAAGGTAAGTAGAAAAAATTCAATCATCCTCCCTATAACCTTCATCAATCACTATTCCCAATCCCGCAAAAGAAAACATCTACGGATCAAATAGTTATTGTGAGTTGATACCCATTCTTTATTTAGAATGGATGAACATGGGAAGTAATATTTTCATAGAATTAAACCCCTACCTCGGTTGTTCAGTTGAAGATTGTCCTTGGTTGAGATAGATTGGTGTTTTTTTGATCCCGAACAGGTCTCCTCCAACAACATCAGTGAGGAGAGGAATAAAGTTGAACTCGGTGACAATGATGTTTTCTCAATTGACCATTCGTTCGTCATTGGAGATGTTCTTAATCAGCAAGAGCATTCTTCGTTGGGGGATGAGTTCTCCAAAATTCAGCGAATCTTCTCCCTTTTTCCAACAGTATCCCTAATTCCACCAAAATGAGGAATAGCCAACTTATTAATTTAAATAAAGTAGATTAATAAGGTTGGAATAATTAAAATGCTGACACATTTCATTAGTAGTTTGTTGGCTCCAAAAATTAAATCGCGTGATGGAATATTTAATTTTATCAATGTAATTGGCTCAAATTATTGGAGGAAAATAATTAATGGGGAGTTGAGTCGTTTCTCCCCTATTAAGAGGGGTCGTGTGGACCCCACCCTCAAATTCAAATTCGGGTTTATGGTTCGGTGGTCCCCACCTCCATAACCCCACATGGGGGGTTTAGTTCTGGTGGTCCCCACCTCACAACGTCCACATTGGAGTTTCAAAAGAAAATAAAATGTTATAAAATGTTATTTTATATTATTCTTTAATGAAAAACACAAAAAATATTTTTTCACCCTTGGCCTACTGTGCTCATTGTGAAGGTCTCTTTATGGGAATACCGGAAATCTGAGTTCAATGGTGATCTCAGATTTCAATTCCGAACACCGGTTCAAAAGATAAAAAAACCTACTTGTACCTTTAGTGACCATACCCTAAATTTTTTTCAGAAATTCATTCCGGGCACAATGGGAATCAGAATCATGCGCCATAAATTTTTGCGAACTCGTAAATTTCCCATTTAATAAAAAATAATTTATATGTAATTTCTATGTCTTTACATTCTCCCCACATCAGGGATTTACATCCCCGTAAGCCACATCACAAAACAAGGAAAATAAGTGGGTGTACTGAGCACATATCTGAGCATCCCACTCCCATGTGCTCTCCTAGAGGATTCTCATGCTGCCAACGAATGCACACTAGAGATATAGACCGCCCACAAAGGACCCAATACTGTCGATCCTCAATCTCTACTGGATTCTCTGAAAACATCGCCCCATCATCGATGTCTACCTCTCCATGGTTGATAATGTTAGAAGGGTAATGAACGTATCTCCTCAGTTGGGATACATGGAATATTTCATACACCCAGTGAAACTGAGGTGCAAGAGCTAAGTAGTAAGCCACCTCTCCAACTCTACTGAGGACCTGGAAGGGTCCAACGAACCTCTGAAATAACTTTCCACATCATCCAAATCTCTGTAAACCTCGTTCACGTGAGACCCATATAAAGACATGGTCACCATCCTCGAACTCCAGAGGTCTCTGTATCCTATCAACGTATGAGTTATGCATAATCTGTGCAGTCCTCACCCACTCCTGGATAATCTGCACCTTCTCTGTGGTATCCCGTACCATCTCTAGTCCCACTACTGCTGACTCCCTTGGGTTAGTCCAACACAAAGGTGACCTGAAAGGTCTCCCATACAATGCCTCAAAATGATCCATCCCAATGGTGGAGTGATAGTTGTTGTTTTATGAAAATTCCACAAATTCCAAGTGATCCTCGCAGCTGTGACTGAATCAAGGATGTAGGCACGTAGCATGTCCCCAAGGGTTTGAATGGTCTGCTCAGTCTGGACATCCTCCTGAGGATGGAAGGTGGTTCTCAACCATAGATTTCTCTCGAATGTATCCTATAACCTATTCCATAGATGGTAAGTGAAACTTGAATCATGATCAGAGATAATCGTCGAGGGTACTGCAATTGGCCACACAATCTCATGCACATAGAAGCATCCCAAGATCTATAATGAACCATACACTCTGATCGGTAGGTAGTGGGCTGACTTGGTGAGTCGGTCGATGATCAACCAGATTGAATCATGACCTCTGGATGTACGTGGAATTCCTATCATGAAGTCCATGGATATCCTATCCCACTTCAACTCTGGGACCCTTAAAGGCTTAGTCAAGCCTGCTGGTACCTTATGCTCTCCCTTCATTTGCTGACAAGTGAGGCATCGAGAGACAAACTCTTCTACTTCATTCTTCATCCTCAGCCACCAGTGCTATCATCAAAGATCCTGGTATATTGTATCCACTTCTAGATGTAACTCTAGAGGGGATTTTTTGAACTCCTTCAACACTTCCTCTTGAAGAGACACTGGTTCTATGGTACGTTCTCTAAAGAGGATGATGTGCTCCACACCTTTAGAAAATCAATTAGGTGCATTTCCTATGGATATCTGAGAACGTCATGCATTGTAGTCAATGTCCCTGCATTGTTCATCCCTGACTCGATGCAGAAGTGGAGGAGTGGATATAAGAGAATGAAGGAAAGCTTATCCATTTCAACCCATAAAGGATATGTTCACGGTGTCCAGCTGCACCATCCGAGGAACCACACCATCTAGTGGTCGGAACTGGTCGATACTACAACTTCCACGAAGACTCCCAAGGAAGTATCTCAATGGACCACCACTTAAATGGGGTCTCAATACAATAGACAGTGCATCAATCATACTCCCGATCTGTGAGTTATTATATTTTTAGTGCTGAGGGCCTGGTTGGATTCGTGCTCGATCCACCACAACCATATTCCAAAATTGTACAAATCTCATGTGGGGTATATTAAAGGTACCATCTCGGTCAAAGATTTACAACACCATTAAATGTTTGTCAAAAAGACTCTCGGTGCCATCATTATGGTTGATAGAATGAAAAGTTTGAAGTTAGCTCATGTCTGGGCCAACCGAGTCGGGCCGACCCCACCCAAACCGGCCCGCTGGGTGGTACAAAACCTTAGGACCCATAGAGGGCCACATGCCGGAAAAGGCTGCAGGGGTGCAAGGCTGCGGGGAGGCAAATGCCGCGTGTGGCTTAGGGCCGCAGATGGTAGAGGCTGCGGGCGGCACCGGGCCGCCGACGGCAGAAGCTGCGGGGGGTGCGGGGCCACAGACAGTGGAGGCTGCGAACGGCACGGGGTCACGGACGACGGGGGCCACATGCAGTGCGAGGTTGCGGGACACCGCGGGGTGGCACTTTTGCGTCGTCACCTTCATCATGAAGAACACAACAATTAAACACAAGATTTGTGGAGTGGTCTGGCCATGTTTTTTTGGCCTGCAATCTACGCACTAGAGAGGTAGCAAGCATCAATAATCTCATCCTGATTTAATAATGAATTTTCAAGAACATGTAAGGGGAATAAATTCAAACAACCGCCCTACAAACATTATCAATCAATATTCTAAATCTTGCAAAAGAAAACATCCACAGATTAAATAGTTAGTGAGATTTTATTTGAATTCATTGTTTAGAATGGAATAACACTGGAAATAATATTTTCATATAATTAATCTGTTACCTAAGTGGTTCGGTTGAATATTGTCTATGGTTGAGATGGATTGGCATTTTGTCAATCCCGAACAAGTCTCCTCCAATGACGTCGGTGAGGTGATGAAAGATATGAAGTTGATGACGATGGTGTTTCCTCCATTGTTAGTTCGTTCATCATTGGAGACGTTCCTCATTGGTGATAGAGTTTTGCGTTGGAGGATGGGTTCCCCCATGATTATCCAAATCATCTCCCTTTTTCCAAATGATTCCCCAATTACACCATAATGAGTGATATCCAACTTATTAATTTAAATTATGTAGATTAGTAAGGGTGTCACAATTAAAATACTGACATAATTCATTAATTGTTGGATGGATCCAACATTTAAATTGGATGTTAGCATATATAATTGTATCAATTTAGTTGGCTCAAATATATGGTGGAAAATAATTAATGGGGAGTTGAGTGGTTTCTCCCCCATTAAGAGGGGTCGGGTGGTCCCCACACTCAAATTCAATTTGGGGTTTAAGGTATGGTGGTCCCACCTCCATAACCCTACATGGGACATTTAGTTATGGTGGTCCAACACACTCAACACTCATGTGATAGGTTTAGTTCTGGTGGTCCCCACCTCTAAACATCCACACGGGACTTTCAAAATAAAATAAAATGTTACAAAATTTTATTTTATTTTATTCTTTCAGGAAATACACAAAAACTAATTTTCATCCTCGACCTACTACAATCATGATAATGATCTCCTTAAGCAAATATCAGTATTGAGAGTTAAAAGGTTCTATCCGATTTCAATTTCGAGTATCAATTTAAAAGTACAAACACCCCATGTACATTTACTGAAGGTAGTCAAAAAAATTTCAAAATTTCATTCCGTGCACACTGGGCCTCGGATTCATGCGCCGTAAATTTTTTCAGACTTGTAAAATTTTCATTTAATAAAAAAATTACATGGAATTTCCGGGTCATTAAACTAGAAGTGTGGAAACTAGATTTTCTTCTAAAATATGAAATTACTCTAGATTTATCCATATATAGTGTACTTGAGTCAGGTATAATAGATCATAACATAGGTCCCTCATGATCATAATCGTCACAATCCTCTTTGAAATACTATGGTCCATCATGTAGAAAATTATAAACAATGCATCATTTCTATCACATGTTCTATCCTTCTTGAGTATTATAATTATAATTTGATCCACATAGGTAAGTGAGGTCAAAAAACCACCACCACTAAATTTACTCTGGTAATAGAAATGATCACCATTCTTCAGAATAACTTCTTATCTGTCATGAAGACCATAAAATTCATAATTGACTCCATATTTCTTACTTAAAACTGTAATTTATACCTTTGAAATGACACACATTTGTATGGTTCTTCTAAACAAGATAACAAATTAGATACTCTATAGAAATGACAATTTCTAAGTCAACGTGAAAAAATTAATTCTTCGTGTCAAACTATTCTAGTTAAAATCATTCAATTAAAAACATAATAAAATCCATATCATTAGTAATGTGATTTTTTACCATTGAAAAAATCACTGACATCTAAACCAATTTCTTTTATTAAATGACCATCACAACTAGGTTGTCCTTGTACCTCCCACAACTTCCACCTCGTACTTCAGTTAATAATCCCATTTTATGAAGAACCCTCATCCTAGATGGTATTTACATCAATTACCTTGTTTAATAAACATAAAGGGAATCAATTTCATCCCTTATGAAAATCCCTCACTATTTATAGTCCTCTAAACATCATTCCTCATTTAGGATCGCAATATCTCCATCATCCATTTGATGTTAAAATTAAAATTACAAGCATAAATTTTCACTAAGAGTCTCTCCCTCGAAGAAATACATAATTTCCTTATTTTTGAGATCCTTTATGTACTAAAACATATAGTATACGATTTATTGTACAAGATATTTCATAGTACATAAAATTTTTAGTACATTTGTCATGGTTAGCACCATTATAATTTCACCACTTTATTCTTATAAACGCATTGGATGGTATATTTCTTACAATATTGATATGGTCAATGTATTCACCATAACTTATACATATTTTGGTTATCCATTTAATTGAACCTTATCTTTTAATGATGCATTTTCTCAATAAAACAATCTATCCATGTTTCAATCCTTCAATAGGGTCAACAAATTGAATATCAAATTTTCTTTTTTGCGTGATACTTTTTGAGTTATTATACCTATGTTAAATATAAAATGTAAGTTTCTATATTTAAATAATTTTCATACATGATAATTACCCTCCATCATTTATGATTTATTGGAATAAATATTAACACGGACGAGTTCCTTAATGTATTTGAGGTGGCCATATTCAATATTCCATTTGAATAAAATGATCTCTGGATAATGTTATACAGTTAGAAATGAAGGCCTTTAGTAAATTAATTACGTGGAATAATTGATAGAATCTACAAAAAATCTTGTGGAACATTTCACAAAATTAGGTACTTCGTGTCTTCTCCACCAATGTTTGATTTATCATATCAGAAAAAATGTTGTGTTATAGAATCCATGGAACATTTTTTTCTAAAAAAATATTCTTCCTCTAATATAATCTCCATAACTCCTTGATTTTGTACTATATTCCATTTTTTAATCATAAGAACATCAAATTTAATTCATTATCATTTTCTAATATATACATCAATATGATGAAAACCTAAATCACCTCAGACTTGTGCTTAGAATTTACACCCACACTTTTCTTGTGAAATGATCTATGAATGTCACATAGAAAAGTAACCCTTTTTGAGATCAAATTTGAGTCAATCCCCAAAAATCATTGTGAACCATATCAATCTTCGGATGATTTAATTTTTTTTATATTAGTAAAGAAAATTATGGTTTATTTCTAAGGATGTAATCCCTACAATTTCTATCAATCATACATTTAGCCATCAAAAATTATTTATATACTATGATTTACATAATTTTCTTACATAGTTGGAAAAGGAAATCATGAAATAGCCTCACAAATGTTAACTACATATAAAGAAAAACTCATTCTGATAAACCCCTTAGGTAGATCATCTCTTCCTTAAATCCTATTTTGATGACCATGGATCAATGTCAATTATTTTATGCACTGATATTGAATGGTTTATAAGAAACCACATTATCTATTTTTCCCAATGGAAATAAATTTATACTGGAAGCCTAGAAAGTACCACAAATCCATACACTTTATCATTCTTTCATTCATTTTCTGGATAAAAAAAATCCTATAACTAAGATCTTGAGAGAATTATAAATAGAAATTTGAACCATCATATAAATTTTCGAGGTAAATTTAACACATCGAAAATCTAAAGTAAGAACCTTGTATTTGATATAATGTGTGACTCGTGACACCAAGAACGTACGATAATGTCATATTCATGTTCATTGTTATATATTTATCAATTAAAATATAATATATATATTTTAATTCAAGAAACACCATGTTATCATGCATTACACGCAATAGAGACCATCATTAATGGCTTGCGTCACACACAAGACCATGTTTTACCAAAATATATATATATATATATTATTAAAACATTTTTATTTAATATAATAGGATATAAAATTAACTGTTATGAATATTTTTATATAACATATGAAAATATATTGTTTATATAAATTTAAATAGAATTTATTGGTTACTAATTAATGAAAAATGAAAATAAGAATCAATTGGATAGGAAAAGATATCTTATAATTACTTTTCTTTCAAAAGTGTTTTGTCTAAAAAAAATAATTGATTACAATTATCTAATAATTTTAACTAAATATATGTGTTATATATTAAATCATATGTTTTTTATATTTTCCATTAGGTTTTTTATGCATAATATAAGAACAAATGCAATTTTACAACAAAAACATATATTTTTATGAAGGTAATCTTGATGCCATTTAATGGAAAACCCATTTTAAAAATGAATTTTGAAAAATTAATTAATAAAATATGTTTAAATAAACATCATATTTTTAATATAGAAACAATAATTAGGTTAGGGTGAAAATTATAAAAAAAATTAGAAAAAAAATAAATTTTTAATAAATAGTTAAATATACTAAATTTTTGTTCAAAATTGGGTTTTCTTCTAATTTATTTATAAGGATAATTTATTGGTTTAATTTGTTTAAAATTTTAATTAGATAATATTTTTATCATTTTATATAGTTTATGTTATTGGAGTAAATCTCACTTTGAAATTTATAGTAAAAACATAGCAAACTTTCCGAAGTTTTTACTTTAAAAACTCGTATTATTATCCCGCTAGCAGGATTAAATTTAAATCAAATTATGCTACTTATATGACTTAATTTTATTATATATGGATTGCATATTTGGAAAAATAATAATTTATAATTTATATTATTACCAAATATATTTTTTACCAAAAATGTTATTGAATGTTATAAAAAATAATTACAACAATTAAGGTTAAATTAATCTTATTAATTGAAACAACCTTAACCTCATGACCAAAAACGACCTATAAAATTATACAAGACATATTTTCATGAAATATATAGACTTTATCCTATATTTTATATATGTTTTACCATTATTGGTTCCACATGAAACATGACAAATGTGCATGAAATTCCTGTGTCTAAATATTACCGTAGTGCCACTCCTCATCCACTATAAAAAGGCATCCTCTCATCCCAATTCCTCAAACCTATAAATTCAAATTGAATCAATCAATATATTCAAAAATATATCTGAAAAATCCCTTACCTCAGCCTATAATCATACCCTTATTAATAAATAATTCCAATGAATCCATTTGGTATAATCCAATAGATGTTTCCTAATTAAGAGGTAGCTTCCTATCTCACGCTCCCTAATATTATTTACATTCCACAACCCCTTAACCATACATATTCTATACTAGTATAACATTACAAGTATCCTAAATATACTTTGATTTTTTCATGAAAAGGTTTCAAACTATAGTTATACATAATTCCATCTAATGGGTAATTGAGATATTGTTTCTCTGTATGGTCGACTACTGGCTCACGAAAGGATGATTGCTTATTTTTTTACAATAACACCACTCATGTTGAAAATTATGTTTGATAAAAAATTTATATATGACATATATGATATTTATTATTTATTTATTCTTATTTAATATTATTTTACACATTCCCTTAATATTTTTCCATTTACATTTATACGATAAAATTCTTTGAGGATGTCTGGACTAGCACCCCCTTGAATCGATGTGATTTGTTCGAACTATACAAGGAATGTATAATAATGGCTCAAATTAAATATATTTGGAATAAAAAAAATTATATTATATTAACGACATAATTTTATTTCGGGAAATAACATATATATATGTCATTATTAACCCTTCACACACATAAAAAGTTATAACATCATTCGTGGACGTGTGAACTACCACATACTCGACCTGATGTGATTTCTTTTACATAAAAATAATTATATATATAAGTATATAAGATTAAATAACACAGTTTTTATTTTATAATGATCATTTTTAATGATATGTTGTTATATACCTTCATTCTATAATGATCATTTAAAAATGCTAATGTTACTCATGCATACCTTTGGCCTAACATCTCCATAAATCATAATGTTGATTAATTTTTCATAATAATATTTAATTATTGATTTTAAAAATATTATAATTATAAATTTATTATTTTTTAGATGTTATATAATAACCCATTTAACCTTTTTTCACACACCAAATTCATTTATGACACACAAACTGAATTTGGTTAAAACACCTGACGTAAATATATTTGATACAGTACTTGCGAATAACATAGTAAGAATTGTAATAAAATTAATGATATACATGAGAAATTGAATAAATAACATATAATCTAAACATAATTTTATTATATAGGAAGTTAAAGATTTTCACCAGAAATGAAACTCATAGTACAAGATTCCCATCTCACTTTTTTACATTTGTGAGATAAATGTCATGTTCAACAATAAAATCATTTTTATGGTGTATCTAACACTCATTTTCTATATTATATAATTAATAATTTTATATTCATGCTATTCAATGAATCTCTTTAATGTTATTCCTTCACCTAGATTATGATATTAAATGTTTCAAAGAGGTATGGGACACTTTTGAATGTTTAATGATTATTTTCCTCAGAAATAAATTTAATGATCTTGCAATGGTATTTCCATCTGTGGAAATTAAATAATCATTTTTATATTAATCCTTTTAATTTCCATTATTTAGTTATTCATGAATATTATAGAGTATTATAACCATTTTCACTCTTTAGTACACATTACATTTTAGAAAATTCTTTTTGGAAAATCCGACTTTGTGTCACTCTTTATTTAGAGAACCTATTTTTTACGAAACCACATGTTTTGTTAAAATGTTTTCAAATTTTTTTCAAAAAGTTTGTGGTACATACATTTTTAGAATTTTTGTCTTTTACCGATGTATTGAAATGAATATTATTATTTCATTCTAAAAAATGCATCATCTAAAACATTTTTTCATGGAAAAAAGAATGTTCTTTTCCATCGTATAACATTTATGAATTTACTCTCCATCATTTAATTTATGATTCCTTTTCATTTAGAACAGGTCAATTTTAAAAAAAATGATTTCAAATTCTTTTCCAAATAAAATATTTTTCCAAAGGTTTTACAAAACAAACCAATAATTTCATCAATAATGATTTTTAAATATATTTTTATAGTATTTATATTCAATTGGTTGGAGTGGATACTCAAGAGGGGGGTGAATTGAGTTCCAATTAAAATTTATATTAAAAATATATCTCTTAAAATCCCCCTATTTTAAAAAAATTAAACTGTATTGAATTTATAAATAGTGTAAATGTTCAATTAGTTTCTCAAAGATTGATTACGTCTCAGTTAACGTAATCATAAGTTGAAATTATCTTTTGAAACTAACTTATTGGTTTACAATAAATATAAACACATCCTAATTTAACTATCAAAGTAGCTTTAAAATAGTTTTGTATTTCGAAGTAGTTATCAGCGGAATATGATATATATATATAGTGTAGTTATTATTTAAACTAAAATGCACAGAAAATGTAACCAAGAGGTTTAGTCTCAAGTTGAGACTTAGTCCTCTCCACAATTTACATAATATTATCCACACCTAGGATCGGGGAAAACAACAGCGAACACACTGTCCAGGTACAAAGACCTCTACCACAGTTCTACGTGGGAAAACAAACAACATCTCAAAGTTGTCAAGGTATTACTCGACCTCTACCAATATCCAGAGTGGGAAACAATGAGTTATGGAGTTTGAGTGAGGATTTAAGAATCCTCCAGTTTAGCTCAGGAGAGAGTGTGTGTATCAAATAAATAGGGTACACACATTGCTCGAAATGTAAAGAAAGAATCACTAACGATAATGTGAATGAATTTAGAAAATCATTTATGATCGGAAGTACAGCTCTGGACTCATTTAATTGGTCATAAAAGCTTCTTAGACCTTCTCAGGTTTTTTTCTAAAAAACAGAGTTTCGTTTTCTTCCTTGTTCCAGGTACAATTTATCGGCATGAGTGCATGAAGTGTTTGTTGTAGTTATTCACTCAAGATTCATATTGTGTTTTCCTTCAGAAGAGTGGCATCATGTATATCTAGGATAATTGGAGTATGGATGAATCCTTCTGTGAATGCACCATGTTTGAATGTTGTTGATCCCTCTTAGTTTATTATGCTCTCTGTATGCAACCACTTAAATTTCTATCTCTGTTATTTCGGCTAGGTCTTTATCTTCCCTTTTATAATTTTCAGCTCCGGAAAAAATGAATTATTACTTTTTTGCATGGGTACTAGGTACAGTTCCCTGAAATGTCAACAAATATCATTAAATAACATTAACAACATTATAAAAATCAAATTTAACTATCATCTTAATAAATAAATAGTATTGGGAGAATATATTTTGACTAGTTGGTCAATCATTAGTACCCTCTTGTTGGTAGACATATGCAATGGACTTTGTGAAACAGGACCTTCCATCGGTAGCTCTTTTGAACTTGTATGGGTAGCTATATATATCGGTGACTTCATTCCATCGGTAGCTCTTAATCCATCGGTAAATATTAATACATTGGTAGATCTTAATCCATCGATAGCTCTTAATCCATCGGTAGCTCTTGGGATATCAGTAGCTCTATGTATCGGTGACTCTGTACTTGTATCAGTAGACTATGTTAGTCGCATCATATCAGTCTATAGTCTATGTATCAGTAGGCCAGTCGGTAGGTCGTATCGCTAGACTTACTCTATCGGAAGACTTATATCGGTAACTGTCTGTGAACTGGTTCTATCGGTAAACTTCTTCATATCGGTAGCAATGTACATATCAGCGATCAAGTGTATACTAGAAGACTTAACCATACCTGTAGACCTGTTCAATCAGTATCTCGGTTTCTGTCAGTAGCTCTGTACATATTAGTAGCCTTATCTTATTGGTGAATCTATCTATCGTAGACTAAGTACCGGTAGCTCCGTTATCAGTAGTTATATGCAGATCAGTGACAAACACTTATCTGTTTTATGCAACACATATCCAATTGGGTTAGAATTAATTTATAACTTATATAAACATAGATAACCATTGATTAACATATCTCAAGGATTATTTTTACATTATTATCATCTTGATAATAGAATATCATATATTGAGAGAATTTGAATATAGATAAAGATTAAATAGGATTACCAAATTATGTTAAGGCATAATTGGAATTATCAAAACAGGTGAGGTCATCAATCTCCCCCTTTTTGATAATCACATCTTATGATATTATAGTTTTAAAATAATGATTAATTGTATTAGAGATAAAATTAAATGCAATGATATCAGAGGGGAAAAGCATGGTAGCTTTTCATTAGATAATATGTCTCCCCCTAGGTGAATATTTCTCCCTCTTTGATACTTAGTAATATTTCTCCCCCTTTATATAAGGTTTGTAGAATATTTCACCCCCTTTGTGATAATCAAAAAATGAGAAACAAAAAAATAGTGAAAGGAACACAATGAAAATGAATGGAAGGAAACTTCTATTATATATTGTAAAAAGGTACATAGATAGAAAACAAAATAAAAAGGAATTCATATCAAACATCCTGGCCATGTTTTCAATCCACATCATCAATGTGAGATTTTCTCTTTGAATTAGAAGAGGATTCTGGTGGTGTGGATTCAGGTGAAGACTTAGGAATTCTAGAGATGATCACAGGAGGCTAATCCACTGACACTATTCCGAGCCTGTACTGTGGAGTTCTTTGAGTGATCATAGGTGTGAGTCTTCGATTTGCTTGGGCAGGAGTCATATGAACATGAGAAGCAGTAGAGGTAAAGGTAGGTAAGGCTGGAGGTATAATCACTGGCCTAGCATCAACATGCAAGAAAGGAAACAACAGATTTCTGAAATCCATAATTATTCCTCCTCCTCTCTCCATAGAAGATATGAAGTCATCCTTGTTCTCCATAAATTTGTCCTACGCTGGAGTTAATTCCCTTAGTTTGCTGACATGCCCTTAGAAGGCATGATTGATAGGAGGTAACATGATATTTTCCAACCGAAGTTTGAAGTTACTGTTGAGTTGATGCTTTGTGTAAATATTTTGGAAATAGAAGACCATTTTCCTTTCACTTCTTTCTAAGAGGCAGAAGCTTCTCTCATGTATTCTTGGACTATATTCATTATTTCTCCAGACGAATCTCTAGTAGAAAGCATAAATTTGTTCAGCTCAGATGAGTCCATAGAGCCACTGGTTGGAACTGATCCAAGATGTTCCTTCATCATAGCGGGAATCTGATTCAAATCCACTAAGGGTTTAGAAGCAACAGAACTAATAGAGAAGGTTACTATTTCATTGATGTTTTTGGTCAACCCATTGATAAGATTTTGGACTTGAGAATCCTGGGTTTTAACATGATCTTTCATGGAGGTTTTGAAACATTCAAACACTGAAAACATCTGACTTACAACACTCTTGACATTGGCTAATTAATTGCCTATTTGAGATTTTGATCTCATTTAAGAGTCCAAAGAGACAACCGATTTATTTATAGCATCAATATCTGCTTCCAGTCTAGATATTTGAGTTTGGAAATCTTCACCTTCTTCAACTAATTCTGTCATAATGGTTTCCAAATTACAAACAAGAGAGATTTTAAAAGATCATTCTATCATACTCATCTATTCAACAAAACAGTGCTTCGTCTCAGCAACTGAGGCAATAAAAGATTCTTTCAGCTCATCGTTTAAGGATTCAAGGTCAGCCCCAGTGATCATATCAGCAAGATAAACTGCAAGAGGTACACTTTAAAATTCTAAACTGACCACTGAGTCAGCCATGATCGATTTAATTGATGATACTGGAGAAACATCCATCTTCCATACCTCTTCCATAAAACTGTCATTTTTCTTTTTCTTCAATGTATCTAGGTCATGCATTCTGACCACATTTTCAGGTGGCAACTCAGACTCAACATCATAAATGACTTTTGGTCTATTTATAGATTCTTTATTCTAAGAATCAGGATAGTCTAAACCATAGACCTCACAACCGGGGTCTTATGCATAGTCCTCAATATCAACAGCCACTATAACACTTCCAAACTTGGTTTGATGCTCCCCCTCAACTAGTGACTCCTCAAGTAAATAACAGCATTCTCAGCAGCATTCTCAGTAGGCCTTCCTTTTTCATGAGAATATGCTACTATCAATTCTTTCTCTGCAATAGCTGTAGGTTCTTCCAAAATAGGCAAGGGTATGTCAACATCATTTGCATCCTTATAAGGCACTAATGATTGTCCAATCACTGGAATAAGGCTCAAATCATCTGACAGAGATGCTTCACATTCATGAGTATCTTCTTAATTCTCTATATCAGCCACTTCAACATCCTCTAAAGATGCTTCTTCCTTAGCTGATTTATGTTGATCTAGATTTTCAGGAGCTGGGCTAGGAGGTAAGCCAGGGTCTCCTCCTTCATCAGCAGAGGACTCTTCCTCTTCTGAATCATCACTATATTCGACCTCCTCTTCATCAGGTCCCAAACCTAGATCCCTCACATCCATTGGTCATGAAGGATGATCCACATGATTGAAATTATCATACACCTTCTTGTCATCAGTGACCATTCTCCTCTCCATGGGTTCCAATTTATTTTCATGTATTTTAAAAATATACTAGTGACACAAAAATTGTTCCTTACTACCACTGTATCATCTTGAGACTCAGCTATTACTTTCACTTTGATCATTATTGAGATCAACATGGAAAAGAACAAGGCATTATTTTTTGACTTGGCTCTAATCATATCCTCCATTTGAGTCATCAGCAATATGCATAGATTCACCTTGAATCCATCTCTCAAAAGATGCTGGAGATAGATATCCTAATATCATAAATTTTCAAAGTCTCCTCTCCTTGGTATTAAGACATGCCGAACCAACATGAACAACAATCTGTTCTCTACATCCATTTCAGCAGCTACTACTTTTCTTTGATTTCCATCACCAGAGATTTCATCCATGGGAGTCTCAAAATCAAAGATATCACTAGTAGGTGCTATATCTCTCGAAACTTATCCATATACACCTTCGTGTGGAACTCTAAGACATTCAGCCCACTCAGTCGATGAAAAGGACAACTCCTTTCCATTCACAAACAAAGTTACTCAGTTCTCATCTTCAGATTTCTCAATATGTACATATTCATAAGACTGTTCACTAGCTTCATATAGTAGATTCCAATGTTGTTCGAAAAACAATCTACCCACTTTTTATCTATCAATACTTCATGCACTAATGATTTACTTGCCAGTAGTCATTCGACGCACAACACTGTTTCGATCACAATAACTCTATTATGAAAATGGAGATTTACTGGTCGTATTCCTGATCTTGTTCTACTAGCACTTCCACTTGATTCTGGCTCAGACTTCTTCTTCTTTGCCTTAGGCTCATCAGCAACATCTCTAACAGAAGGGAGTTTGGTTATTTCCATCTCGAATTCGAGGGATTTAGGGTTCTCAAAGGATTCCGGAGGTAAGGATTGAGGGTAAAGGGTATAAGGCTCGATGGATTGAGAAGTATCTCACACTATGCTTATATCATTTAGTAATCATAAACTAAATAAATAAAATAAGATATAGTAAAAAACGATTCAGATTCTGGTGGCACACATATGTTTAAAACAGTGCACTCATTGGTATGTTTTATCAGTGAGAATTTACATCGGTGAGGATTTACATCGGTGAGGATTTACATCGGTGAGAATTTACATCGGTGAGGATTTACATCGGTGAGGATTTAAATTGGTGAGGATTTACATCGGTGAGTATTTACATCGGTGAGGTAGCTACTGATCACGGTTAATCATTCCCAGCTCAGGTCTAATGTAACTTAACCTATCTGAACTCAAAGGTTTGGTGAAAATGTCAGCTTATTGATGTTCAGTACCAATAAACTAAAGAATAATATCACCCATCTGGTAATGATATCTCATGAAATGGTTCCTTTCATAAATGTGTTTGGACCTAGAGTGAGACACATGGTTCGTCGAAATGATTATGGCACTAGTGTTGTCACAGTCGTTAAAGACATTCATAAAATCATATCCATAGCCCAAAAGAGTGTGTTTCATCCACAAAATTTGTGCACAAGAACTACCAATAACTATGTACTATGCTTTGACAGTTGAAAAAGCTACATAGTTCTACTTCATACTACACCAAGATACTAAGGAGTTTCCTAATAAATGAAATGTTCCTGATGTGCTTTTTCTATCCAACATTCAACCATCAATGTCAGCATCTGAATAAATCTTTAACTCAAAGGATTGTCCTTTTCGGTAAAACAAACCTAAGTTTACAGTGTGTTTAAGATACTTAAAAAATCTTTTAACACCAAGAAAATGAGATTATTTTGGATTAGCTTGAAATATTTCACACATACATACACTAAAAATAATATCTGTTCAACTAGAAGTATGGTAAAGTAAGATTCCAATCATACATTGATAATTGGTTTGATCAACTAGTTTCCCAGTTTCATCAACATCAAATTTACAGACTGTACTCAAAGGAGTTTCCCTTTCCTTAATACTATCCAGACCATAACTTTTTAAAATATACTTTTCATATTTACTTTAATTCAAAACAATATCATTTTCATTTTGAAAAAATTGAAATCCCAGAAAATATTTGAGTTCTCCCATTAAACCCATTTCAAATTAATTTTCCATAATTTTTGAAAAATCATTACACAAAGAATGTTTAGAAGATCCAAAAATAATATCATCAACATAGATTCGAACTATTAAAACATATTTTGAAATTATTTTAATAAAAAGATTTGGATCAGCAATCCCTTTAGTAAAACTCTTTGAAATAATAAAATTACTAAGTCTATCATACCAAGCTCTTGGAGCTTGTTTTAAGACATATAAAGCATTAGAATGTTTAAAAACTAGATTTGGAAAATGAGGATTAGTAAATCCATCTGTTTGTTTAACGAAAACATCTACAACAATAAAACTATTTACAAAATCACTTTTAACGTCTATTTGATGTAACTGGAAATTCAGATGAGCAGCATAGGCAAGTAGAATTCTAATAGCTTCTAATCTAGCTACAGTTAAAATGGTTTCTTCATAGTCTATACCTTCCTCTTGAATATATCCTTCTGCAACTATCCTATATTTGTTTCTAGCTATGTATCCTGACTCATCAACTTTGTTTCTAAAAACCCATTTAGTGCCTATTATCAAAGTGTCCTTCGGTCTGTCAACTAATTCCTAGATATTTTTTCCTTCAAATTGATTTAACTCTTCATGCATAGACATTACCCAAAATTCATCATTTATTGCATTATTGACATTTTCAGGTTCTAGCTGTGAAATAATGGCATGATGTTCAACCTATTTTCTAAGAGAAGCTCTAGTTTGTGTCTCTCTATCAAGATTACCAACAACATCATCCAAAGGATGGTTCTTTAGAATCCTTGTTGATATAGTAAAGGTAGGACAAGAAATTTCAGGTTCATCTATAGGTTTGAGATCTATAGTTGCATATTCTCGAATATGTCCAGAACAGGATGTTTTTACAGCAAGTTCTTTAGTTTTATCATTAAGGTCCAAAACAGTCAAATCTTCTTCATGATTTTCAAGAGTGGTTTTAGGCTCATGTGGATCAGTTTCATCAAACATGATGTGAACAGATTCTTCCACACATTTGGTTCTTTTATTAAAGGATCTATAGGATTTTATAGTTAAATAATAAACAAAAAAAATTCTCTCATCACTTTTAGAATCAAACATGTCATGATTATCCTTTGTATTAAGAATAAATACTTTGCAGCCAAAGACTCTGAAGTAACTAACTTCTGGTTTTCTATTATTCCATAATTCATATGGGGTCTTCTTAAGAATAGGTCTAATCAGGACTCTATTAATAATATAACAAGTTGTATTCACAGCTTCATCACAAAAATAAATAGGCAGGTCATACTTGTTAAGCATGGTTCTTGCAATTTCTTGAAGGGTTCTATTCCTTCTTTCTATTACACCATTCTGCTGAGGTGTCTTAGGAAAAGAATATTTGTGACTATAGCCATTGTGTGAGAAATAAGATTCAAACTCATGATTTTCAAACTCACTTCCATGATCACTTCTTAGAGTTTTAATCTTAAGTCCAATAATGTTTTCTATAGATTTGTAGTATTTGATAAAGTAAGAACAAGATTCACTTTTGTGAGCTAAAAAGTATACCCATGTATATCTAGAAAATTCAACTACTAGGAAATAGACATAGTGCTTCCCATTTAGACTAGAAACTCTATAAGGTCTAAATAAATCTATTTGAAGCAACTAAAGAGGATGAGAAATTGAAAATTCTTTCTTTGATTTAGAAGAAACATTATGTTCCTTTACCTTTTGACATGGATTACAAACTTTTTCTGATGGGAATTCATGTTTAGGTAGGTCTCTAACCATGTTCTTCCTAGTAAATTTTTTATGTGAGAAGCTATTGTAGTGTCCTAATCTTCTGTGCCAAATCAAAGACTCCTTATGAAAAAACACTTAAACAAGTAACATTTTTCTTAGCTAAAGAACTCAGATCCACAACATAAACATTTTAATTTCTTAAAGCAGAAAATAATAAAACATTTTTAGAGTTAAAAAAATTACAATAATAATTTTCAAACTTAAAATTAAAGCCATCATCACATAATTGAGAAATAATTAAAATATTGTATTTAAGTCCGTCAATAAATAAAACATTAGAAATCAAAACTGAATCACTGTTACCAATCTGGCTTAAGCAGATGATTTTTCCTTTAGAATTATCACCAAAGGTGGAATGGACTACATCAACTTTTATTAAGATTTTAAAGCATAAATAATCTCCATACATGTGCCTTGAATATCAAATGTCAAAGTACCATACCTTCTTGTGAGAACTCATTAAACACATCTCACACAAAACAGATTTAAACAAAAAAATGATTTTGGTACCAAGATCTTCATGGGTCCAGAAAGGTTAGTTATCAAAGCTTTAGGTACCCATATTTGTCTTATGGGTTTCATATATTTTACAGAATCAATTTATTTTGAAAGATAAATTTTATTTGATCAATTACCATATGAATAACTAGTTGAAGCATAGGAATTTCTAGAACTGGAATAAGCATAATTTTGTCCAGACTTAGGAATAAATTGAGTTTTAGTGAACTGTCTCTTTCCAGGTTGGTATCCCAAACCAGTAGTGTACTTTGGTGCAACTTGTTTGCCTAACATTTCTGTAAGTGTATATTTTCCCTTTTTGAATTTTCTATGTCCTTTTTAAGTTGCTCATTAGACATTTTCTATTCAGTATTTTCCATTAACAGTTGAGCATTATTTTATTTTTATATATCAAAGGAAGATTTAACATTGACAGTGAGAGCATGTTGTTTCTTTAGTGACATATATTTTTCCTTAAGTTCATTACATGTTTCATCCAGCATATTACAACATTCAAACAATTCAGCCTTAGACATATTTTCATCATTGTCTGAATCACTGTTATTTACAGAATAATAATCATTCAGTATAGGGGAAACAGGTACCTCAGAGGTATTAGTCATGAATCACATGTTGGAACGATTCTTTACAGAGTCATAAACATCAGATTCACTTGTGTTGTCCTCCGAAACACTCCATGTAGCTTTCATGGATTTCTTGTACTTCATGTCCTTATATTAATGTTTTTTTAATTTTAATTTTGGACAGTCCACCTTGATGTGTCCTTTCCTCTTGAACTCATCGCAGACTATATCATCTTCCTTATCAGATTTCTTCCAATCATTCTTCCAATGACCCTTGTTTTCATACATTCTTTTATAGTTATATTTTCTGAAGAACTTATTCTTCCTATAAAACTTCTTGAATCTCCTTGCTATTTGGTCCATTTCAGCATCACTGTGTGAATCAGAATCTTCACTGGTTGAAATTTTAGTAGGTCTATGCATTTTCACTTTGTCATTGTTCTTTGATGCAGTATACTTGAATGCCACATATTTACTCTTGGGTTTATCATCTTCTTCTTTATTATCCTTATGTTCTTCCTCATACATCATTAATTTTCTAATAAGCTATTTTACTGGGAGAGCACCAATGTCACATGATTCTATGATTAAAACAGATGTTCCCCTCCATCGATCTGGTAGACATCTCATGATTCTCATGATTTGTTCCTTTGTTGGAACAACCTTTCCAAGTGATCTCATAGTATTGACAATATCATTGAACCTGAGATACATGTCAGAAATAGGTTCATCAGTCTTCATTTTAAAATTATCATATTTAATAGTATAAGTATTTAATCTCATTTCTTTAACATTGGTTGTTCCTTTATGAGAAACACCGAAAGTATCCCATATTTTATAAGCTGTTTTGCAAGAAGATATTCTATTAAATTCTTCATATTTTATAGCACAATACATGGTATTCATATCTTTACAATTATTATTGTAAGAAGTCTTATTAGGTTCATCCCGAGTTGTTATTTCGGTTTTTGGAATTTTATGTTGAGATTATATAGTAGTCCTGATATCAAAACCCATACTCTTTAAATGTATTTTCATTTTCAGTTTCCACTGGGCATAATTGGTACCATTGAAGAAAGGTGGATGGTTTGTAGTAGCACCAACTAGTCTATTTTCCATAACTAGATTTTAGAAAATAGTTTTAATGAGATAAAATTTAGAACTAATAGAAATTTAAGATCTTTTAATATGCAACTAAAATCACAGTTGAAAAACAGAATGTTTTGAAAATTCGTATAAATAAACAAACCATTGATACCAAATTTTTTTCGAAGTGGATAATCAAGAGGGGGGAGGGTGAATTGAGTTCCAATTAAAATTTCTGTTAAAAATATTTCTCTTAAAATCCCCCTATTTAAAAACAAAATTAAACTGTATTGAATTTAAACAATGTGTAAATGTTCAATTAGTTTCTCAAATATTGATTAGGCCTTAGTTAACTTATTTAGAAATTGAAATTTACTTTTGAAACTAACTTACTGGTTTATAATAAGTATAAAAACATGCTAATTTAACTATCAATGTATCTTTAAAATAGTTTTGTATTTCAAAGTAGTTAGATGCGGAATATTATATATATATATATTGTATACATATGATTCAAACTAAAACGCACAGAAGATGTAACCAAGAGGTTCATTCTCAAGCTGAGACTTAGTCCTCTCAATAATTTTGATAAAATGATCCACACCATGGATCGGGGTAAACAACAGTGAACACATTGTCCAGGTACAAAGACATCTACCACAGTTCTATGTGGGAAAACAAACAACATCTCACAACTGTCCAAGTCTTACTTGACCTCTACCACTATCCACAGTGGGAAACAAAGAGTTATGAAGTCTGAGTGAGGATTTAAGAATCCTCCAGTTTAGCTTGGGAGACAGTGTAGGTATAAAATAAACAAGGTACACACACTGCTCAAAATGTAAATAAAGAATCAATAAAGAAAATGGGAATGAGTTTTGAAAAGCATTAGTGATCGGCAATGCATCTCCGGACTCGTTTATTTGGACATAAATGCTTCTGAGTCCTTCTCTGGTTTTCTCTAAAAAACAGAGTTTCGTTTTCATCCTTGTTCCAGGTACAGCTTATCAGCTTGTGTGCATGAAGTGTTTGTTGTAGTTCTTCACTCAAGATACAACTTGTGGATTCCTTCAGAAGAGTGGCTTCAAGTATATATAGGATACTTCGAGTATGGATAAAGCCTTGTGTGAATGCACCAAGTTTGATTGTTTTTGAGCCCTCTTAGTTTATTGTGCTCTCTGTATGAAACTAATTAACATTCTATCTCTATGTTATCTTGGCTAGGTCTTTATCTTCCCATTTATAGCATTCACCTCCAGAAAAAAGGAATGATTACTTTTGGCAAGACTACTATGTATGGTTCCCTGACCTATCAACAGATAGAATTAAATAACATTAACTACATTAAAAACATCAAATGTAACTGTTATCTTAATAAATAAATCATATTGGGAGAATAGTGTAAGACTGGTTGGTCAATCATTAGTAGCCTTCTGTTGGTAGACGTGTGCAAGGGACTTTGTGTAGCAGGAACATCCATTGGTAGCTCTTTTTAACTTTTATCGGTAGCTATATATATCGGTGACTTCATTCTATTGGTAACTCTTAATCCATTGGTAGCTCTTAATCCATTGATAGCTTATAATCCACCGATAGCTCTTAATCCATCTATAGCTCTTGGGATATCTGTAGCTCGTTGTATCAGGGACTCTATACATGTATCGGTAGACAATGTCAGTCGCTTCATATCAGTCGCTAGTCTGTGTATCAGTAGGCTGGTCGACAGCTCATATCGGTAGACTTACTCTATCGGCAGACTTCTATTGGTAACTGTCTGTGAACTAGTACTATAGGTAGACTTATTTATATCAGTAGCTCTATACATATCAGCGATCAAGTGTATACTAGAAGACTTAAGCATACCAGTATACTTGTTCTATTGGTAGCTCGGTTTCTGTCGGTAGCTCTGTACATATAGGTAGCCTTAGCTTATCGGTGACTCTGTCTTTCGGTAGACTAAGTACCGGTAGCTCTGTTATCAGTAGCTATATGTAGAACAGTTTCAAAAACTTATCTGTTTTATGCAACACATATCCGATTGGGTAAGAATTAATTTATAACTTATATAAACATAGATAACCATTGATTAACATATCTCAATGATTATTTTAACATTATTATCATCTTGATAATAGAATATCATATATTGGGAGAGTTTGAATATTGATAAAAATTAATGTGGATTATCATAGTATGTGAAGGCATAATTGGGATTATCAAAATAGGTGAGGTCAACATATTCATTAGCAACAAGAACCATTTATTTTTCCTCTAAAATGTATTTTATGTATTTATACCATCCCTATTATTTCTTTTGAATGGTTTATTAAGGATTTTTCTTGGATATTATTCACATTCACTTAGTTTAATAAATTTTTATTCCCTTTTTAATATTAAATAACATATGATCACAGAACATTAAATTTCCCCTAATTATCTATATCATTTATCATGAAAGTTACTATTGCCTAAACCATATACAGTTTTACATATGGTGTCTACTTGTAATGTTATTTGATTATTTGGGTAAATATTGATAATTCAATATTCTTTATTCAATACGTATATTTGATAAGGCATATTATTTATTTTGATTATTTGATATGAGGAATGATTTGGATTGGTAATGACGGGGGGAGAACAGACATTATATAGCTCCTCGATGCATCGATATGTTATCATGAAAAATATAGTTTCCATGATTAAACAAGTTTCTATCCATAGTTTTTAATTGTATTGTGAATGGTGTTTGTGGTATAGGTTTTCATGTTCCATAGACAAGAATCCAATAAAAAGGCTATGCATTTATATTTGTTTTGGTTATTATTCTTCCATGATATTTTTCATTGATGTATCTATGGATACATTTAATTTTATGTTCATTTATTAAATTTCATGTGTTTTACTTTCTTACCATGCCATATTTATTTTTCCTTATATAGTTATCTGAATAGAATGTGTTTGTACTTATTACATTTCCATATTATTTATGCACTTTTGTCTCAGCTTATTGATTATATGGCATGTGAGTTCATTTATTTACCATGTTATGATTATTGTTCTCATTGACTCGTTATTTAATGCACTATATGTTCCCTGTAAATAGAATTTGAGAACTCTGTTATTATGTTAATTTCCCTAGGAATTGACGAATCATATTATGAACGATATGAATTGATTTATATGATAGAATAAAGTTAACCATGGTGTTATTTATTTATAAAGAAGAAAAAAACATGTTGTATTCAGTGTATTATTTTCTCATGTATGTATTATGTTTACCAAGACTACAAAACTCTTTGTCATTTGGGATTTGATTCCTAATAATTATGCTAATATAATTGATAGAAGAAACTAGTTGTGGGTTATCTATGGTCAGGTTGCTATTGTAGGTATCATTGAACATTTATTAGAAACCCTGATTACATGATTTTGGAAAACATATGTTAGGGAATATAACACTAAGGTAAAAATTGAGTATAAGTATAGAATAATATCCAAGAAATTTCATAAGGTAGAGATTATATGGGACTTCTAGATACATATCCCAATCTAGATACGGTAGGTCGAAGTTGTTCTGGCCCAGATGTACCTATGGGTAATAACTCTGAAAAGGTGATCTGATCATAACTCAAGGTATCCATGTACACGACAAAGTGACTTACTCCGCACCTTTTTGACACTCCTAGGGGGTTTTCATAGGATAATCCATGTTTACATTATAATTAAATATGAAAAATTTGAATGGATAATGAAAATGAATAATAAATTTTAAACCTAAGGTGTTTTAGTTTTAAAAATATGGTGTCACGATTTAGATATATTAAAGATATTTATACACTATTCTCACTATGAATATTGTTTCTCAAACTATACATTCTGGTTCTAGTCACGGATGAACCCAAAGGATTCATGTTAACATCAAAAATGATATAAAATCTGGTGGAAATGATCCACAAAATGATGTGTTAACACGTGTACAGGATGCCGTTTTTATTCCAAATTCAATTTCCTGAAATATTAATAAAAATATAAAACATTACAAACTCCTGAATGAAACAAAGAAGAAAATGATACAGGCTTCAAAGAGCTCAAGTGTTGGAGAACACAATGAAAAGTAGGATCAATTTTGTACAAGTGAGGTGTGTGAATGGATTAACTTTGAAAGTGTCTCAATGGTACAAATAAATGTTTTATTTGTGGAAAATAAGGAAAGAAATTAGAGAATTTTCAATGAAAATAAAGAGAAAGATATAAGGAAATGAATCTCATCCTAAGATATCATTTAATGTTTTTTGTCATAACTGTGTGGAACCTGAAAATTACCTGGTTCAACAACCTATGAAGGTAGATAATATCATAACCATGGAAGTATCTTTGTCAAAATAAGTGGCTAATATATTTATATATTAGCGTTGTTTTGAAAAGCGCTATTAAAATGTTATTTCCCGGATGTCCATCATTTTTTTTGAAATTATTTTAATTTTGTTTTAGAAAAGAAAACCATGTAATCCAGGTTACCAAAAATCATATATTGAATGGTCATGGTTGTTGAAAACATGACTAAATAATGATATGGTTTTCATGCCAACCACTTGCCTATGAAATGTCCTGTTTTATTTCTCAATGTTTTCAGCTAAACATTTAGATGAATAAATAATAGTTTTGATCTAATGGAATTAATTTTTAGGATTATAGATTAATATATGAATGAAAATGGTTTTTGAATAAATTTAAATAAAAATAGCTATACTTGTCACTGTTTTATAGGGCTTATAATTATTTAATGGTATCTTCATGTGGTTCAGGCATTTCAAAAATCATTGATGATAATTAATTTTTCATAATAAATGAATGCATTAGAATTTGATTTAAGAATAATGAAAACATTGGATTGTTCTTAATAAATTGATATCAATCGAGTAAAAATATTTAATTATATATTTAGGTATTAAAAGAATTACCCAACATTCGGAAAATAACGTATAAATAAATTGTTTTCCTAATACCTTTATTTCTATTGAACTGATAGTCTTCTAAATCATTAATGATTTATATATTTGAGGCCCTCAAAATTCTATTGATCATTCTACAGCATATGATTCATTACCTCATTCATTCCCTATATATAATTATGATTTTCCTCAATGTACATATCTTTATATTCCACTGATGTTCTTGTACATAGAGACCTAGTTACATGGTATTCTATGTGAACTTTGTGCATTATATCCTCTCTTTTATATAGGATCAATTTTGAGTTGTACTCAATATGTGGGCTATAATACATAAGAGGTTTCATAAAATAATTCATCCTAATAAATTTTAAATTGTGAGGATACAATTTAAATAAGGGTGGGAGAATATGACACCCTAAAAATCGAATGATTGAACCTTGTATTTGATAGCATGTATGACACACGACACCAAGCACAAAAGGTAATAAAGGATCAAGAAAAATTATAATATAATAACTTTCTAAAATATATTCTATATATTTCAATGAATGGAACTCTGAGTTAGTGTGAATTACATGCAACTGTGACCTTCCTCGATGGCTTGGATCACAGACAAGATCATTTTTTAGCAAATAATAATATATTATTAAATATTAATTTTTTAATATAATAATAAATATACAAGAATTTATTAATATTAAAAACTAAATTATGAAAATATATCATTTATATAAATATAAATTTATTTCATTGGTCACAAATTAATGAGAAATGAAAATAAGAACCCATTGGATATAAAATGAAATATTATTAATTTTTTGCTTCCCAATGAGTTTTTTCATAATAAAAATAATTAATTTCAACAACATAATTATTTTAAATATATATATATTATATATAATAAATAAAATATATTTTTATTTATCATATAGTTATTATATGAATATGATAAGAACAAACCCTATTATATATATAAAAACATATATTTTTATAAAGCAATTTTACCGACTTTTTTTGGGAAACTTATTTTAAATCAGAATTTTGACACATTAACTGATTTAATATGTTAAAATAAAAATAATTTTATAAATACAATGATAATAAATATTTTAGGGTAAATTTTTGAATTTTTTAAAACAATTCATTTTTTAATGATTTCTTAAAATTACTGAATTTTTGTTGAAAACAACTTTTTCATCTAATTTATTTTTATGGTTAAAAACCATTAATTTTTTTTTCAATGGTATAATAATTATAGAAATTAATGAAATTTATGTTTTTGTAATAAAATTCACATTCAAAATGAATATATAAATAATGAAAATTTCAGACGATTTTATCTCCAAAAAGATGCATTGTCATCCTATTTGCAGGATAAAATTTAAATCCATTTCTGCTACTTCGAGGATTTGAATTTGGAAAAATATATTCCACATTTTGAATTGGAATAATTATAATATCTAATAATACCAACACTATTTTTGAAACAAAATATTTTTACAAGTTATTATAATTAAGTACAATAATTAAGGTTAAATTAAGATTATTAAAGGACAAACCCTTAAACACAAGGCCCAAAAGACCTAAAACATATCCAAGACCTACTGGCCCGAAATATTTGGACCATATACTCTATTTTTTTTAGAAATTTGACCATTATTTTATCCACATTAAAACTGATAAACGTGCATAGAATTCCATTTCCAAAATTTTACAACAGTGTCACTCCTGCTCCACTATCATAAAGTATCATCTCCTCACACTTTCTCGCACCTCTCAAGACAATATGGTTCGACCAATATCTACCCAAATATAAACTAAAAATATATATACCCATCCTATAGTCATCCCATTTAGAATAAATAAATCCAAATAAGACTTTTTTTACAAACCAAAAGAAGATACCCAATTAAGAGATACGGTCTTCTCTCAAGCTCTCTACTTTTATTTCCATTCTTGAGCCCCTCATACCTTATTATAAATTGAATTTATAACAAAAAGATATCATAAATATACTGTTATGTTTTAATTATAATTATTTGACCTAAAATTAAACAAAATTACATCTACTGGGAAACTAATATACTTTTATGTGTACAGAGAATTACTACCTCATGAAATGATTATTGTTCATTTTTTCATTACCATTTATCATTGTGGTTATTATGATACAAACTACATTTATATATTACATTTATGATAGTTATTATTTATTTATACTTATTTAATCATTTTATTACACATACCCTCAATACTTTTTATTTTAAGTTAATACGATAACATCGTTTGAGGAAGTGTGGACAACCCCCCCAAGCAATGTGATTCACATCACATTATATGTGGAATGGATAAAGAATGGTTTAAATTAAACCTTTGTGACATAAAAAACCTCTATATGTAAAATTAATTACATAATTATTTTTTTTGTAAATATACTATATATATCATTTTTATTATTATTATTTCATACATGCAAAGAGTGATAATGTCGATCGTGGACGTGTGGACTACCGCCTTCTCGACATGATGTGATTCCTTTTATATCACATGAATTATATATATGATTACATATGATTAAATAACATGTTATTTATGACATAATTGTCATTCTAAAAAATAGGTTGTCAGCTACCTTATTTAAATAACAATCATTGAAAAAATGGGAACTTTACTCATGCGTACATATGACATACCATCTCCATGATCATAATGTTGATTCATTTTTCATAATAATAATTAATGATTGGATTTAAAAATTTTATTAATGTATAATATGATAAATATTTAATGATTATTATTCTGTATATTTTCTATAATTAAATATATGACCATAGTTTATTTACATAAGTTGTTTTTTGGAAAATACACATAATTTTTTCAAAGAAACCGAAATCAACATAATTTTTCTTGTAGTCTTATATAAAATATTAAAAAGCTATATAATTTAAATGATATACATTTTAATGTTTCTCAATAAAGTGTAAAATTTATATAATTTTTTTATAAATGAAATTTATGGAAGTTCACACAAATTGAAACTCAATGTAAGGGATTCTTTTATAACTTTTTACATCCATGAGATCGAGTCACGTTCACAACAAACCAATTTTGTGTCTGCTATCTACTAACCCATTTTTTATATTATATCATTACTAATTTTATCTTCATTTTATTAGAAATATCCATTTAATGTCATTAATTCCTGAAGAATATAATTTGAAATGATTCAAAGTCATATTGTACACTTTAAAATGATTAATGATTCTTTTCCTCTACAATAAAATTAATTATATTGCAATGGTATTTCTATTTGAGGAAATTATATGTCCATTATTCAATAAAAACATAAAGTTTATATCTTAGGAAATCTATGACCATTTTCAATAATTAGAACCATTTCCCCTTTTTTTCTCAAAACAAATTTAGAATATTTTTTATGAAATCTCGGCTTTGTTCTTCTGTTTAGTAGGATAACCTATTTTCATCAAAGAAACAATGTTTTTGGAATGTTTTCAAAAATTATTTATAAAATGATTTTAAAAATACATTTTACCCTATTTTACTTTAACAATGATTTCAAATAAATATTGTTTCTTCATTCCTAAGAAGAAATTTTTCAAAACATTTACCATGAAAAAGGAATGTTATTTTACTTCGTACAGCAAGTTCGGACACCATCATTTTTTTGAATCTTATTTTACATGTCTAAATAGTTATATTTTAAGGATAATGTTTTAAAAATAGATATTAAAGTAATTTTTTTTTCAATATATTTTACAATACAAGAGAATTATTTCCTCAAGAATACTTTTGAGATATATATTTGTAGTTTTTTATTCATCATAAAAAACACTTTATTTTTACTCAACATGTGTTTATTGGTATTTAAACCATCATTATTATTCAATTGGATGGATTATTATTGATTTTTTAAGGATAGTAAGCACATTCACCCTCTTGAATTATTAATTATTCCCTTGGAAACATTTATTCTCCATTGATCATTGAACATTGAATTTCCCGTAATTATCCATTTCATTTATCATGGATATTAACATTTCCTAAAATGAATATCATATTACATATGTTTTATAAATTGATAGTAATTTAATTATTTGGGTGAATATTGATAATTCAGTATTGTTTATTCAATACAGATATTTTATCAGGAATATAATTTATTCTCATTATTTGATATGAGGAATAACATTGATTGGTAATGATGGGTGGAGCCTAGAATTTATATAGCTCCTCGATGCATCAATAGGTTCTCATGAGAAAACCCAGATGCAAAAATTAAATAAGTTTCAATCAATAGTTTTAAACCATCTTGTGAAATGCCTTGAAGGTATTGGTATTCTTGTGTCTTAGACATGGAATATATTAAGAAATAATTTTTTTTATGTTTGATTCAGTTATTATTCATCCATTAGATTTTGTGTCAACATATCTATAGATACATTTAATTATTAGATCATCAATTATATATATTGTGTTTTTTTTACCATTCCATATTTATTTTGTCTTATCTAGTTATACTAATGACTTCTATTTTTAGTAATTACATTTATGTGATGTTTATGAAGTTCCATCTATGTTTATTTAATATATTTAATCTGAGTTAGTTATTTTCCATTTTATAATTATTAGTATCATTGCATTATTATTGCTTCCAATATAATTTCTCCTTACAGATCATTTGAGCTCGCCCATGTAATTTTCCATTCCCAATGAATTCAATAAGTGTACTATGAATGATATACATGGCTTTACTATATTGAATATAATTATCCTCACAACAATTTATTTATAAAAAAGAAAAAAATATGTTCCAAATAGTATATTATTTTCTCATGTATGTATCTGGTTTACCAATACTACAAAACTCATAGTCCTTTGGGATTTGATTCCATGTAATCATGAAAATGTAATTGGTAGAAGACACCATATTCAGGATATCTGAGGTCAGGTCACTATAGTATATATATTCTTGATTACTCTACCAAATATTTAATGGAATGAATTTATGGATTATATTACTCAAGACCCTAATATAGTATCAGAACATATGAGAAACCTACTTTTATCATCTATTATGTGATATGTAGTTTGACTACCTGTGGTATGTATTTCAATGTTCTCCATCTATTAACCTTAATATTTATTAAGGAATCCATTAATATTGTAATTTCAATATAGGGTAGAACTTTTTATTAATCTACTACTGTGGTTACTCCATATTCATTTAACATTCAACAAATTTTTCATGTAACAGTACGTCCTCTCCAGTTACGTGTGTATGCATTTCTAGAATATTCCCGAATATACTTTTGTTTAATTTATTAATTAAAATTTTGGTCATGAATAATTTTTAACATCAATTATACATATCTTCTGGCATTACTCAAAGTATCCAGCAATGCATCCACATATTATAGGAGAAAAGATTGTAACCAAATGGACCATACCAATATTTTGAAGGTTACAATCACTAAATGAAACTAAAATAATTTAACATTGCGGTCATTAAATTGATAAATAATAGTTAACTCATATTAAATTTATATATTATATTATACTTGCATCAAGAATTTTTTTTCATTTCCATGGTTTTCACATTGATTTCTACAATGATTATTAGGGGTTCCGCCACATTCTTCTCATCTGGGATGTTATATGACACATTTTTGGAAATGAGATATCCCTATAAATCTAATTTATTTTTTATATACTCTCCCATTATTATATATATTCAATTTTATATTTTATTAATTCAATAAATGATCAAAATCCTTTTACAAAACACAATCCACCCACTACATCTTCGAGATCCCAAAATACATTTGGTATATAATTTTCGACCAGAACATTACTCGCATTTGACAAAATCTCTCAAGAACCTGTTAAACCCCAATAAATATATAAAATATAAGATGAAATTTAATTAATAATAATGAATTATTCATTTATAATGAAAATGGTAGAATTATGTTATTGAATAGAGCATTGAATCCCCTTGGGTAGTTCCTGATATTCATGAATCACTCTAACCATGAGCTCTAATACTACTTATTAGGTCCATGGACATATTTTTTTATTCCAACTGGAATGAACTCTACTAGAAAATAACACATGGAAGAATAATATCTATAATGAACCCCACACAACAATTATTAGATATTGGAAAATAACTTCACCCAATCCTCCACACTACTAGGTAAAACCAAAAAATGATTAAAACAAAAAAAGATACAATGATAGAAACAAAATAAGGAAAAAAGAAAAAAAATATTATATTATTCATTATTATTCCCAAATCCTTTAGAGAATATTGGATTTATTTTTTAACAACTTGAAAATATAATATTCCAATGCATCTCACTCAACCCCTATCACAATGTGATTATAATATAATTAAATAGAGTCACACAATCAATGCTTCTAGTCACTACTATAATCAATACGTCATTGTTGTTTTCCACCTTATATTACCTTCCCAAAAGAGCCTATTTTTCGTAATATTCTCTTATAACCATGATAGGAAATGTCAATGAACGTTTTATCTTCGAGTGATTTCACCAAATATAAAGTAAAATACACATACCATTGATCTAAATTTATATTGTTATATCCCACTATACCTTCCAACCAGAACAATCTATATATACCAAGGTAGTAACTATTAACATTCAACGCTCCATCACCCATTATGTCATTAGAAATAATTGAACCATATTTAATTCTCATTTTCGTTGTCTTAATATCCGTCACTAGATATTAAAGATCATACTCCCAACTATTTTTACCACCATAGTGTTATACATATTTTAATGAACCCATATATCAATTAATAAGACAAGATTATTTTTTTGAAGAACCACATTATCAGAGGATAAATATAGGGTAGGTTATTTTCGTTACCAAATATTTTTGGAACCAATTATCTGATAGATTTTTTGATGAAGATAATGAAAATTAAAATATTGAGGAATTTTTATCCCACATTTGGTCTTTGTTGGTGAATGAAGGATAACATAAAAAATAATGAAGATAACCATCAAAGCATGAAATATACAGTATATGGTCATTCTAAAGTCATCCTCCAGAAATAGTGGTTTTAATGTAATTATTTCTGTTGGTGAGTAAAGAATTTTATGATCATGGATTATATGTGTTTTCTAAAGATAGACTCATAAAATGAGTTTTGTTTTGTAGATTAGGATATAAGTGGGAAATTTTTATAATGGTGGATTCCATACCATTATTTAATGTTAGGATAAATACTAGTGGTCAATATTATGTTATAGTTTTCAACCCTTAGTAGACAATGTGTTGATTTTATTATTTATAACACACAATCTGTCATTAAATTTTATTTATAAAAATAATGATCTCATATTGATTATCCATAAAATAAAATCATCCCCTTCATAAAATATTTTATGTTCATACATATAATAGTACATTTTCAAACTCAAGAAGATCTGATATCATTTCATTATAGGATAAATCCATTAATCATGGTGTGAGAACCACAAAATGGTGTTTGACTATGATTTTAAAATAATTATTAATTAATGTAAATAAATATATCATTATGCATAAATTTTTTTGTTTGAGCCTACCATTTATGATGAATGTGGATAAATAATGTGTAATATTCATTTCAAAATATAGAAAGCATTTTTAATTAATACATTTATTTAAAAGAATGAATGATTTCTCTAAAATAAGATATAAAGAAAATACATTGTTTTCCTAATGTTTTATTTATAATTATCATGTAATAATTATAATATATTATTCAAATAATTTATCATCTAAATCGTAAATTTTGAATCTAAAAGTATACAGATATGAAATTTTATCTTAATAAATTTTATGTATAGTAGTTCTATTTTGTTATTAAAATCACATTGGATCGAAGGGCCACTGAGTAGGAAGTAGTGGAATAATGGTCATTTATAACTTTTATGAATTATAAAACATTTAAATTTTCCCTCCTAGACCTATTAAATCTCGATCTACTCACTCTTATGTCTATAAACCTTTCTTGAATAATGGGGATTATAAATTTACAAGAATAGAGTAATTTATGAGAATCAATACTATAACATACTCTTTTCATTAATTGTTTATTCTCGCGAATTAATTGTCTTCCAATATAATAATATTATCACCAATTACAAGTGGAGGGTCCTCTAGGAACAATTGGTATATTAGATTCTCAATAATCATCCCTTAACCAGAGTCATGGTAGGAACATTATCTACCTCTTTCATAACTTCTATTTCAATTTTCTCACTTGAATTCTTTGATATGTTCTCACAATATTCATAATGATGCATAATAGTCACATATCAAACATATATTTTCATATTTTCAATAGAATACCACAATATATATATATGCAAGTGTTGCATTCATTTCCCATCCTAGAAATCTATCAACTATACAACATAGGATTCCACTACATGGATAGATCAAAAATTTGTAAAATCAATGTGAAGTCTTAGAATGACTTCATGTATTGAATAAAAGATGAATGAAACACAATATACTCTAATTTATCTAATTAATATTTCTCTAATATATAGTATCATATATTTTTTCCACATATTTCTCATTAATTAACTGAATATTTCCTATTTCATTAGTCAAAAAAACTCAAAACCTCTTATTCGAAACATAGAAAGTATAATAACGTCACTGACGTTTCACACTATTATTTATTTTAATATATTTTATAGTGTATTATGACGCCTTAAAACAATATATCTATTGATCTCTTAGATCACTCAATTTAACCCCCAATAGTAGAGACTGTTACATCTCTCATTTTTCTCCTTGATCTTCTAACTAACTAATGTGTATGATTGGATTTCATAAATGATTTATATCATAAATAATATCTCTAAGTAGATTTTCATGAGATCGTTTTTTGTAAAACCATAAAATAGGATTATTAATTCACCAATTTTTGTTCTCACAATATTTCTTGCACACCTCTTCACTTCTGAAATATTCATATGATTCCCTCAAAACCAGCTTCCCACATTTAAAATTAGGTCAATTATTTTTTCTAAAAATATCAACATTAGGCTCGGTTTCTTATTCATTAAAAAATCCAAAAAAATACTCACAAAAAATATATCAGAAATAAAATGGTAATAAAAAACAAGGGTTCAGTGTGGAGAAACTCATTTTTAGCTTGAGTTCATGAAAAAGAAATATTGTATAGAACTGAGTTTGGGTCTGTAAACTATAGAAGAAACTAAGATTTATAATCATATAATAATGAATGAATCAAATTATTTTAGATACTTAAACCAAAAAAATACCAAAAAAATCATATATTAATTTATGAATTTTCAGATATATAAAATCTGGAATACTTCACACTTTTCATGATTTTAATAAATCATAGCCTTCCATCGTAGTTCCACTTAATTAACCAAAAAACCTCATATCATTATGATTTAAAAACTAACGTATATCTCTAGATTTGATTTGTCTTAATCATAATTATTCCTTACAACCCACGAAACTCACATAATATATAAACAAATATTACTATTGGATCTTACATCATAGCTTTAATAAGCTTCATGATGTACTAAACTCAAATGTACAATATCAACACCATCATTTTTGAAATTAATTATAATTCTAAAATTATAAAAATTGATTTTTTTTATTTTATCCTCCCATCACATGGAGAATATTAACTCCTATCACTATTTCATTCTTGAAAAATAAATTATTATTATTTCATGAGATGTTTGATTAAATGAAAATCAACTTAATAATAATCAAAAATTTATTTGACATTCTATCATATTTGAATCCAAAAAACAAAATTTTTCGTCTATTAGAACATCTTAATTTTCACTAAATAATAATGTGTTGTACTCAGTGCTTAAAGTTATAATATTCTAAATGTCATAGGTAAATTATTAAACATACATCAATGTATTACACTGATGATATATGGTTTCCATGATGTTATTCAATTATCCCTTATCAAATTTACGATAAAATATTAATGATATACGATGGGTGTATGTCATATGATAAAGAATGATGTTTATAAAAAAATTTATGAGTATGCCAAAATTTATATGCTCAATTTAAAGAGTCATACATTATTACCTATGTTTGATTTCTCCCTCGAAGAATTTCAATTGCCGGAACAAAAACGTACTCATAGACTTGAATGGTTAAGTGACCTAATCAGGATTCTCCACTATAATAAAATTATCACTAATCCAAAATATATTTTTCTTCACATTCCATTATTGGATATGAGTCTCACTAATATTCTCTCAGTCAAATTTACAATATCCATGTTGTATTCCATTAAATGGACTTCTCATTTCATTTTATCTGTATACTTGTTCAATAAATTCTCAATGTTTTCTCATAGTCCCTCTATCACCTTCTTGAGTAGCATGAGTCACATAGGTTTTATGGACTCACACCATAAAAATGAATGTGTTTCATTGTTTTCCATATTTGGAGTTGATCACCTGGATAGAAAATGATTCCATGAAATCAATACATCTGAACATCATTATCTCAGAATAGAATCTTGCAATTATTTTAGGTGTTTGATATAAATATTATGCATATTAGTCTCCATAATGATACAGATTCATAGTTTTCTAGTAGACCTATTCACCAAGATAAATCACTCACTTCTTCTTAATCATCGAAAAAAAATTTATAACACTACATGTTTTTAAATTAAAGAACTCATCTTCAAAACCTAACAACTATAATATATCCCACACATGTATGAATTATCATTTTTTTTCACGTTATGTTTCAGAATCCTCCTCCACCTTTATTATCATTGAGATATCCATATTTCTCTCATGTCAATAAATTGTACCCCCATAAGTGTTGGTTATTTCATTACTAATTTAATATCCTTTATCTTTACACTGACTAAATTTCATTGATGATTTAATTAAAATATCCCTCTAATTTCTAATAACCATAAGTATAATATTGTGTGCTACATTTGATTCTATCCCAAAAGAGAGATTATTAAATACACACTTCAATATATCATCATACTTTATGTGAAATATTTTACTAAAGGTTAATACCTAGAAAAACCTCAATAAATTCATATTATATTTAAAACTCTAATGAAAATATCATCATAAATTATATACAGTTGGAACGAAATCCCCTTCCTAAAAAGTATTATAAAAAATAAAAACATAAAATCTTCATGTTATACTATGATTATATTTAATATTATCTTTCATTATGGATAAACTCACTTTTTGGATGATATATTGAAAAAAGAATCAAAAATAGAAATCTTTTTGGATATCTACTTTATAATAGAAACAAAGGTATATACATATATTCTCATGATTAAATCAAAAATCTGTTGTGATATTCAATCCGCTGAGAGAAAAAAATTCATCAATTTTTTATGATTGGGAAAAATCACAACGGTCTACCTCGTTAGCTCTTAAAAAATTGAATAACAATAGATCTAGATGGTTTGAACACACATGCACAAGTCATGCTATGATGTTTCATCATTTACATTAATCTTTAGAACAATTGAAATTCACATTCTATATCAATAAATACATTAAATGGGTCCTCCTTCAATCCTGGATTCAATAAGCTTCATGATATTCTAAATTAAAATATAGAAAATCATCATATTTATATTTAATTTCATTCGAATTTTAAAATTATATAAAATCCATTTCACATGATTCTTTGCTCTTCCCTTTCAATGAATGAAAATAAATTCATGATATTCTTTCCTAAAACACACACTATTATATGTTTTTGTGTTGCCTGAATTGATATTGATCAGAACTAAGATCTTCTAAAATTTGAATCTATAGTTTTTTTCACCCATTTGAGCTTCCTAATTTTGACTAAATGTCGAAGAAATATGTTGGGGACTCAAAAAACAAATATTTAGAAATTACCATGGTTATCAATTATGTTCATTGAAAAGGATTTTTCTGAATACCTAAATTTCCATTGATTTATATAATCATACCTTATAATGGTTCAAAAAAACCACTTGAAGTCATATGATATTAAAAATTCATACAATTATGGATTAAATTCATCACCAAACACATAAACTCACCCCAAAATTCATATGCTTAGCTCTAATTAGATGAAGTTCTTAGTTTCAACCAATATCATGACTAAGGACTTATTATGATTAGAATACTTATATTCAACAACTAAATACTTAGGTTCGGTATCTTTGTCATATTATTTGTTGGAAAATCCTTACGTTCAGGAATTAACCATTTTTTTGTGTATTCAAAAATTTACTACTTATTCATAAGAAATTGAACAAACATATAATTTAATAATGGATAATCAAAATTATTTAAATAATATTTTTACCATCTCAAATCACTAATATATATATTTAAACAATTCCAAGCTATTTTTTGTACATTTTTGGGTGTTGACCCATGTAGAACACTCCTATGAAAGTATTTCAAAGATATTTTTTCAACCCACTCAGGTGCATTTGTTCTCAAATTGATCTTGTCCCATGATAAAACCACATAATCCTTATAGTGTATGGTTTATTAACTTAATTATAAATCATTCTTTCTTTAAACAAGGAGGTTTCCTCCAAAACTTTCCTAAATCAGTTGAAGATATTACTCTTAGTGTTGTGTGTTTTTCTTAGACAAGATGTCTAACTAAAAAATAGACTAATGTCAATGGATTCCCACTTGAATTTATCTTGTCTAGAATAAAATGGTAGCTAATATATTTCTTCCATTACAAATTTACATGGGAAACTTCTGCAATCTCTTTAGTGGGGGGGGGGGATAACTCAATCAATCACCTGTCTCATAACTTTTCATTATGAAATTTTCAATGAAAACAACACTATGTGATAAAAAATTAAATTAATAGACCATGGGAACATCAATAGCATAGTTATTATTATTATTATTATTATTCCAATGTTACTCCAACTTTTTAGTTTCATTCTTATCTCTCTAATTGAATGTGAATTTAAATACTATATCCCTTGTTTTTCAGTCTGGGTGGTTACTTTATCATATTGGAATAATATATAAGGAATAATATCGCAAATAACAGATCCATTTATTATTTTTGGAAAACTATCTGCATCATTGAACCATATATTATAACTTCATATATAAAATAAAAAATATTGAAACGTTTTAGAATACCATTATTCCCCTACCATAACCCCACATATCAATCATTATAAACATCTTAGAAACTTGGCGAAAATTAAAACATAAGAAAGGAGTGATAAAAAATAATTAGAAATGGTATGTATATAGAGGAATCTATTAAAAATAAGAATTTAAGATTATTTAATGGAAAATAACTAAAAAGCATTCCATTTAATCAATTAATTGTGAATAATATGGTCAGAATAAACGATGATAAAAAATGATATATAAAAAATCACATGAGATTGAAAATTTAACAATCAATATTATACAAATGGTAAAATCACATGGAAATCATTACCTAATCTTATATTGTGGAAATTAATAATTTTAGGAATAAAAAACATACCTTCAATGCTTCTACAATGAAATCATATATAAATGGTTAAGAAATCCAGAAATACCCAAGCTAGTTTTTCTTATGAGATGTACTGGTGCATTGAGGGGAAATATAGGGACTCAACCATCACATACTATGTCTAATTAGTTCCTCACATGAAATGTGTTAAACAGAATAAATATTTTTTGTTATTTAAAATTTCATAATAAATTTAAATAACAATCCCCAATCAATAAACATAATCACATACCATCCAGAGTAATAAGGTGAATAGTATCAATATAGCATATCCCCATTTAAATTAATCATAAACCATTTAATAAGATTTTGAATATAGTATTATAAGATATAAAATTCTATGAATCAGAGTATTTTTCAATATATTATAACATATATTAAAATACATTGAATGATATCATTGAAAAATTCTTGAGGAATGTACCCTTTTTAACTTTGAAAAACAGTTAATTTTAAAATGATGTGAAATTATAAAGGGAATAATTTTTTTTAAAAAAATTACAATGAAAAAAAGAAATTGAATATTGAAATAATTAATAATTCCTGATAAATGTGAAATCTTAAAATGTTGTATAAGTTAAAAAACATTTCTTCTATATTAATTTTACAAAAATGTCTCCAAGAACATTGTTTAGAACAACGAAAAACATATATTTCAAACCATATTGAGAAAAGTAAAATATGAGTAAAAATGAATTTAAAAAATAATAATGTAATATTGAAAAAATAATTAGTAAACAATTATAGATAATATAGCCATGGAAGAATTTTTTTATGAAGCGAATCATCAAAAATATAATTTAATTTAAGAAAGAATATTAAAAATATCATATCATTTAAGTGAGCATTAATAAAATGGAAAATTATGTGTATGATCATTAGATAAGCAAAAAAAATTAAATGAAACATAATATTAGAAAAACACATTTCACACACAATCTTAGCATGACATAATCAATAAAGTATGATTCTAACACAATGAATGTAAATTGAGTTAATAAATCCCTTACATTGTTGTTCCCTTTAGTTATTCACACTCTATCTTCATGTATAATAGTTTAATGAATTTTAATAAATTATTAAATAACTATATTAATATTTGTAATACCATATATGATACTTTTATAACATCTTACAACCCTTTTAAAAAAAATATTTCATTAATTTCATTATTTCAAGAGCATTCACTTCATGGTTTCATGGTCAGTTTACTTGTGTATAATAATGTGTGTTCATATATAATGGAAATAAATCTCATGAAGGGAATTGAAATGGTATTAATGAAATAAAATATGTTTAAAATAACCCATAAATAATTTTGAGTTTTTACATGAGGATGATTCATTTGATAAAATATTAATGAAAGATGCTTAATTTATTTGGCAGTTTTTCCGACCATCACAAACAAGTATAGTTTTATTTATATTATATATATATTAGTTTAATAAAATTAAATTTGTAATAATATTCTAATTACAATCTTATTTAAATTTAATAATAATTTTATTTCCATCCATGAACGCTGTAATGAAAAATGAAAAATCATTATTCATAGAGACGGTTAACCGCTATAATTTGGACAAAAGGTTTTTTTATGGAATATGAGGATATTAGAAAATATATAGATATAATATATTATTTTATAATTATAAATTTATATTATATACATGATAATAGCGCTATTATGATTTCATGGATGAATGTGGTAAAGAGATGGTATAATAAGAAAAGAAATTTGGAGAGGCAGTATGAGAAAGTTGCCTCATGAACATCACATCCTTAAAAGACCCCTTAAAGAACATGGAATCATTATTTTTCTGAGAAAAATTGAAATTTTATGAGGTGTAGTGGGTAATATAGGGTTTGTTAGCTATTTTATGATTTTCCAGGGTTTTTATGAGAATGGTGTTACTGAGGGCATATTATACTTGAGTAGGTGAGGATTAAAGTTATTAAATAATGATTAATATATATGTAAATCCAACCACATTTGGGTGGAATTAATTCATATGAATCTGATTAATAAATAATGTTATAAAGGATTCTTAATTTTTTTAAACACATCAAAACTTGTTTAATGATTTGGTTTTGAGTTATTTTCATATGTTACCTTTTAATCTTGACCCATTACATTATTTTACCTATACTATGGTAAATCATTTTTTACAACCATAAATATTTTATGCCTAAAAATAAAAATATACATATAACCTAATATGGACCTCCTGATTCCAAATATGGAATTCATTTTTTATGATTTAATTTTTAAAAGTGATATACATAAATTCTAAATATGTTATATGTATAACTCATAAAAACAATTTTTATGGTTAAAAATGTGGTTTAGAAATATCTAATAATGTGTTTATAAATATAACACCATATGTATAATGTCATTACATCAATAATTTTTTATCAAGAAGTAGGGATAATATATATTAAATTGTTATCATATTATATTTATTTCATAATATTTATGGTATTTCATATTAACTATATTTTAATTTTTTAACTCGAAAATCATCTTCTCTATAAAACACACAAAAAAATTACACTAACTAATTTTGAAACATTGAGTCCAAAATTGATTTTTTATCAAATACATTTTTCTAAATAGTCAAAAATTAATTTTATTTATATTACCATATGAAACAAATTGACCTAATACTGTGGTGAAAATTTTTATTTGACTAATGAAGTCATATTATTTTAAATTATACTTACATTTTCTAAGAATAATTAAATTATTATTCAATAAGAACAAAATATTCAATTTATAATATATTTAATCTTACTTATGCCAACCAATTTAATGTTTAGTTTATAATGTTTTTGTTAAAGTAATGATTTTTCAGAGTTCATTTAATCTTTGTGTTCTGTGAAATTTAAGCTATCGAATATAGTGTTCTTTTAAAACTGTGGGCCATTACATTGTACCATACTTCAGTAAATAAAAACATTTAAATTTGACATTTGACTTCAAAAAACTATTTATATTTAAATTTTTTTGGGGATTCCGACATCATAATAAGGTTTAATAAAACATCCTATTAAAAATAGAGAAAATAAAATGAAATTCTCACTACCCAACTTGGTTTCTGAATAGGATAACATTAGTGGAAAGTGAAAACCTATGCATAGAAAAGAAACATAACTATCATGTTATGATTGATAGTGATGGATAAATTGGTAATTATATTTTTTACCATGAGAAAATCATAAATATGTGTTTGGTTTAAAGGATACTTATTTTATGGTAATAAAATTCCATGATAGCCATTGTTTTGCCAAATAAATTTTTCATGAGTTGAAGAATTATTTTACTATATTTATAAATCAATATAGATAATAAACATACTTAATTTCAATACATTTCATAATAAAAATATCATACTTTGGTTATTCTTCGATCTATCAATGGTTCATTTCGTAAACAAAGATAATTATATTGAAGATTGATATTTAATGACTAAATAACTTTTAATGAATCATTAGATCCATAAAACATTCCTTCTACATGTAAACATTATCCAAAACCAATATGGTTATCCAATGTTATCAAATATGATAATTCATACATTACCAAAAAACAATAATATATAGTTTTCAACAAATTCCATTCCATAAGTTCCAATATTAAGTGTAATTGAAAATATTTTTGATATTATCCAAAATTAAAAAATAAATAATACAATTTCCAAATGAAATTATTATTAATCTGCCATAAAATTGAAAGTATTGCCACATGTAAATACCTTCATCACCTATTTTCCAAAATTCAATAATAACATGAATCATCATAAAAACATAACCAAAACATGAATGTTTCCTTATTCCTTAAATAAAACATAGATTTCTGGATATGTTTCTTGAATAAAAAAAATCATCGCCATCAATGGTTGCACAAACCACGTTTTAAATAAATCATTAATCAGATACAAGGAAGATTGTAATATCTTATTTAATTTATCCATATAAATCATATCTTCATTAAAACAAAATTATCTCAACCAACATGAAAATATAAATAGTTATATTTACTTCAATCATGAGTATTCCAATAAGTTCAACATATCACTAAATCACTTCTACTGGTTACCAGTATTATTTATCATATGTGTTCAAATACGTAAATAATAAATAATACAATATCATACTTCTATATCTCTTGATTTTTAAAACAAGAATATAATTTATACCTTGACAACATAATTTGATAGTTCAAATACACATTAACTTAATCATTAAACTTCATTCCGAATCCATTAACTACTCTTCATCATCTTATTCCTCATTCCTATTATATATCATTTGGAGTCTCAATATCAACATAAGTATAAATATTACTCAGAGAAACATAATTTTTATCTTTATGAGTTCCCCCCCAAGACATATATTTTTTTAATTCTCACACATTCCACATTTAAAATATTTAACATTTTATAAAAACATAAGAAGGCTATTATTCCAAAATTTTCATTTTTTCTTTGTAACAACATTTTTTGTGTAATTTCTCACACCCAAAACATTTTCCTATTCCATCAATAAATTTAATTGGTTATTTCTTATAACATTTATAACTTATATGAAACCGAATCTTCTATCTCGCATAGCCACCACCAACTGAGTTCCCAGTGAACTCTATCCTTATCTTCATTGGAGGATTTTATAGTCACTTTTATTTCTTATTGTTAATCATAAATTTTTATTACTGGTTTGGAATAATCACTATATTCTTTACTATAGTCATTATCCCATTTTGAATATTGCAAAAAAATTTCCTATCACATTCATAATTAACACATTTCCTTTTAGTTACATCTACTAACTAAAAACAAAATTCATATAATGATAATCACTAGTCATAGAGGTAAATCTCATAATCATTAAAAATAATTTTTAGAATGTCTAGATCATGATATATTCTAATTATTTTAATAATTTGTATTAACCATGTCATCCATTGTGATTACCAAATATATAGTATATTATTTTATATATAGACCTATAATAATATTTATTCCTAGTGTTCTATTTCATAATATAAGGATCATAAATATAATTCCAAAGGTTTACACTAAACATGATTTAATACCAAATAAAAATCCCTAGGCCCTAGTATACTAGAGTCGGTGGTAACATTATTAAATTTGAATAATATAAAATGAATCATATCCTGAAGGACCAAACAATTTATTAGTTATGAAAAAATATATACTTACCTGAACCATAAATTAGAATTTAATGTATAAAATATTTCATTCTAAATTATTTAATAAAACCAATATTCTCCTATATTAACCTAACATATCAATCATAATAATCTTCTTGACATCCTGGGGAAAAATATAATCCTAAGGGAAGGGGTGATGTGAGATGATGAGTAATGGTCTATATATTATAGAAGCTATGATAAATAATAAATAAAAATTATGAATGCTAAATGAATAAAAAAACTTTTCATTTAATCAATATAATTTACATTTTATTTCAATAATGAAATATGATCATATAATTCTATATAAATAATCACATGTGTTAAAAAAATAATCATGGATATTTTATTACTATAATAAACACATTGATATCAATAAATAATCTCATAACTATGGAATTAATAATGTTATAAATTCTATGAATACTGTCACGTATTCATCCAAGACACTATACATTAACAGGTATGAAATCATCCAATACCTAAAATATTTTTGTCTAGTGAGACTACAAATGTATAGAGTGTCTAGATTGGGCCTCGTATATCACTTACAATGTATACTACATTCCTCATATTAAATGGGTGGAACATATTCATTAATTATATTTGTATTGAAAATAGAATATGAAATTTTAATAAATTTTCCCAATCAGTTAAAATAATTATAAACCACTAAGAGTAAAATGGGGAATGTTGTAAAAATACTACATTCACAGTCAAACCGATCATAAACAATTAATAAACCACAGAATATGGTATAAAAAGAGATCGAATATAATGAATAATAATATTCAGTTTTGTATGTTGATATAGATTAAAATACATTAAATGAAATCATTGAACATTTCTTCATGAAAATATCATCTTTCACAATGAAAATCACTTACTTTTATAATAATGTTAAAATATAAAAAAAAAATTCCATTTAAAATAATAATGTTATATTTTAAAGTAATTTTCAAATAATTAATGTGTTATTATGGTGCTAAAATATATTCAGGTTTATAAGATAAAAAAAACATTCCTACTATATTATTTTTAGAAATGTCTTAAAGAACCATGTTTAGAAAAAAAAATATATACCTTTGAAATATTTCTTAATAATTAAAACAACAATAAAAATTAATTTACAAATTCATAGTATAGTATTAAAAAAAATTTGAAACAATTATGGAAAACATAAACATGGTGAAAAATGGTTTTTTTGGAAAATATAAAAAATATATCTTTTTTGAAGAATGTCTCTTAAAAATATCATATTATTGAAGTGACCATTAATAAATTTATTATATTTTCTTATCAACAATAAAATAAATTAAAAATCTAAATGAAACATATGATAATAAAAATTACTTCAATACATAATATTATCATGGGAAAATAAATAATGTCGAATTGTTACCCAATGAATGGAAATTGAGTTATTAAATACATTACCACACATTAGTAATTAGTTTTTCACACTATAATCTCATTTTTAATGGTCTAAATATGGTTATTAAATTATTATAAAAATATATTCATAAATATAATACCATATATGATCATTTTATGACATCATTACATCCGTTCATTAAACATATTTTCATATTTTCGTTGATTCATGTGTGTATATTTCATGGATTCACAGTGAGTTTACTTGTATAAAATTGTTTATATTCTTGTCAAATGTAAATAAAACTCCACGAAGGAAATGAAATTCAATTAATTAACATACATATGTATAAATGTTTCAATATATAATTTTATATTTATTCCATGATGATGAATCATTTAATAAAACATTAATGATTTTTTTAGATTTTTAGTGGTTTTCCCGACCATTAGAAAGTAGTTTTATTTTATTTAGTTTTTCATATATATATTAGTTCTATTACATGAAATATATTATAATCTAAATAATAAAATATTTTTTATCCCCAATATTTCATTTATTAGTAGACATGAAGATGAAAATGAAAAAAACCTTATCTTTTGAGATGGTTAGCTACTATAATTAGGAAAATGGTTTAATTTCTTTAACTAAGATATGATAATTAAATGGATAGATATAATATATTACATTGTAAACATAAAATTACAATATATAAAATATATTGTATTTATTATTATTTGATTGATTAATGAGGTGATGAGATGGTAGAAGAATAAATGAAATTAAGAGAGGTTGTTTGAGAAAGATACCTCTTGAATATCACATCCATTCTAGACCCCATAAGGAATATGGAATTAGAATTTTGGTAAGAATAGAATAAATTATAGATGGGAATAATTGGGAAAAGAGTATTTGGAATATATTTAAAATGATTTTCGTATTTTGATGATAATGGGTGTGGTGATAGTTGTATTTGTACTTGAAGAGTTGTTAATTTCAGTGATCAGATAATGATTATTTTATAATTGAAGCCACCCACATTTTTGTGTCATTAATTCCGAATAATCTGGTCAATAACTAATATTTTAATGGAATTTTATGTTTGAAAACCATATAAAAAACCATTTAATGATGTATCTTTTTTAATATTTTTTCTTTTATCTTTAACCTGATACATTATTTTACCTATAATAATGTAAATATATTTTCTTTACCATGGTTAATTTATTATTCCAGAAAATAAAACTAAACTTCAAACCTAATTACTACATCCATTTTATAAATATCAAATCAATTTTACTTAATTTAATTTATAATATTGATAAAAATAAATTCTAAATATTTATGTGTATAACATGTAAATTCCATTTTTTGAAATTAAATGTGTGATTTAGCAAATTATGAATTTATCGGTTTCAAAATAAAACCCATTATTTATTAATTCATTCCCTAAATACATTTTTATCAAGAATAATATTTAATAACTTTTAAATCATTATCATATAATAATTATTTTATAAGAGTTATGATATTTTGTAAAGATATTATTTTAACTTTTTAACCAATGAAATTAAATTATAGGTTACTTGATAAAAAAATACTGTAACTAATTATGATGTTCTAATTAAAAAAATACAGATTAATTTTCCCAAATTTTTTTCAAAAGATTCAAAAATTAATTATATTTTTTCTTAAGAAAATATATAAAAATCATTTATTGATGGAATCATTTATTTGAAGAAAAATACAATACTGAAAATTATAATTTATTTCCAAATCGTAATTATATTTATATTGATTAAGAAGTTATTATTTATTTCATAACATAGTTGATAGTATTCAAACCTAACATTTTAATTCCTTGTTAATAATATTTGTATTAAAATAATGATATTTTGGTCTCTTATAAGCTTGGTGTTTTATGTAACATTGGCTATTGAGCACAATGTTTATTCAAAATCTCATGGTGTTATAATATATGAAAATGGTGGGAATAATTTATCTCTCTATTATTATAAGGTTTATATAATCCACCTAAAATAGAAACATTATTTACATGAACATTAAGTATCTTTATAGAATGTATGTACGACATATTTCACATCAATAATCCATCAGTAAATCACTCTATGTTTAATTAGAAATCCATAATGTGAAGAAAGAGTTCATCACCTAGAAACCAAATTCACCCCACTAAATATCTCAATTTAGTGAACACTATATATGTAAATAATAAAGGATAAACAAATAAACATTCTATAAACACTTTTAATCAAACATTCATCTTCTCAAAACACATCAGAAAATTCATGTGAAAGTAAACATCTTCCATATATTGTTAGGATAAAACCACCTTAATAAATATATCAATAATATACCATAATATTGAAAGGATTGTGAATATAATACCACTATATTTATTATTTTATGTCATAATATTGAAATAAAATACATAAAAACAATAGGTAGAACATTATGTTAAGGACTTATACTTTTTTACAATGTACCCCAGAATTTTGGATTTCTATAAATGTCATCGAAAGAGAATAAATTTTCTCGAGAGAATCACTAAATTATAAAAATAATATCGAAACATTTTTAAATAAATATTATAACTAATAGAAAAATTTATCAAACCTTTATATATATTTCTATGGGTTTTATTATATATTACACTCATACTATATTATTTCATTAAGCATTACTCTGTTAGATCACATTTATCTTTTCATAGATCAACCTTGATCCAAATTGAAATCACACTAGCCTTGTAGTACCTACATTCATAAAATTTATCTAATAGCTTAGATTATTCCCCAAGATGGTTTTTTTAAAACAATCCCAAACTATTTAACAAAGTAAATTTAATTTGTATTATTGTTTTATACATGATTATTAGATAAAAGCATAAAAATTGCATGGTATTTCCACTTGAATGTATCCATCTATTTATTTAAATTCGTCCCACACATTTATTCTCTAATATAAGAATATGGGTAGTATATAAAAGTTCTTTATTTTTCATATAATTAAATTTATTACCCATATCATCACCTTTGTATCATTTCATTTCCAATGTTAATGACACTACTTGAAAAAATTAATCAAACCTTGGGATATTCAGTTTTGTTAAAAAATGATGTAATGTGATTTTTTATTTATAATGCATGGTGAATATGTTAATTTTTTGGATTTAGTAATTTTTATAGTGTATAGAATGTGATGAATGGAAAAATGAATGGTTGTGTGGTGGAAGTTTATTATAGTGGTGATATGGTTTATTGAATGGTGGGGAGTTGTGATATTGTTATGTGACATGTTGTGGGGATGGGTTAGTTTGGATGATTAGTATATAGGGTTCATGTTCTTCTAGGGAATTTTATTATTCTGTTTAATGATTATTTTATTTGTGATATTTATGCTAATTTTATTACTCCTAACTAAATGATATATAATAAAAAATTTAATTTGATTTCATGAATAGAATGGATAAAGAGAAATGATGGGATAAAAAACTATTTAATTATCAGTGGAAAGAAGAAGTAAAGTTCCTCAGTATAAAAACTTCCCTTAAGGAAAAGGGATGTTTAGAATCACTTGTGTTAGTGAACACTCCATATGAATTCTGAGATTCTTTTGGGATTAGATAATTGTGGTATATGGATCAATGATAGTGAGACATGAATCATGGAAGCGTAGATATAATTTCATGGGAGTAAACAATTTAATTCTTTAAGGAGTATTTAATTTCCCATTTAAATAAGAGTGATTCTATTAAAAATGTTATGGAGATTAAAAAGGTGGTTGATAGTGACGTTATAATGATATGTTAGTTTAGTTATCTGTAAACATGAGTTAAAAAGATAAAATTTAAATTTTTCATTATCATGAACTTTGAATTTTATATTTTTAGATAACTAGAAAAACAAATTTCATAAAATGTGGAAACATCAACACAATGTACATTTTTCTCTAAATTAATATGCCTCTATTCATAAACCCCTATTTTATTCTATAGAAAGTTTCCTATTTTCTGAATATTATAATGTTGAATGTTTGAATTTAATGTTATTCCTACCCATCCTTAGATCCTGATAAAAAAACCTCTAAAATTTGGGATGAGAATAATAATCTTGGAAATAGGCATAAATATAATGGAATCTCATTAGTCCAACGAAATTACTAAAACCTATAAAATTTTTAGATTTTTATCAATAAAAAATTGAGAAAATAAATAAGTAATTACCACATATGAAAATAATCATTTTCTAAAATAAAAAATTTGATAACCATTATTTAGAATATGATTTCCATGAAGGAACATTGATGCACATGGGAAATCATGAAAATATATATATTAGAAATAATGCTTTCTCAACTAAATGATCAGAAATATTTTTTACCTCATCAAATAAATTTATTTTCATAAAATAAATTTTTATTCATAAAGAAAATAGGTATCTTGGATAATCATATTCATAATTTATGTTCACTTTTTTTTATCCAATTACATAATAACTGAAGCCTAGTTAATTCAATAAGTGTATACATCCTGGTCGTCTACCTCATTTTTTACTTCGATGACTAAATCATTACAAAATTCATTGGAGAAAAATATTGTGATAACCTATCATCATGCATTTTATCAAGATCACACATCGTCATCTATAATATTTAATATTTGTATCAAAATGTTATGTAATGTAAATATATATATATATATATATATATATATAATAAATACACATTATTTTTTAACTATTATTGAAATATAAAAATCACATATATAGAAAACACATAAATGATTCATTTTTTAACCTTTATAAATACTGGATAATATGTTAGTAAATAACATTTATAAAAAATTGAATCATAAATAAGATAATTTTTAATAAAATAAAAAATAACATATAATTTGAAGAAATAGAGGTAAAATGAATGTTTTAAACTGAAATTTTATAAATAAATTATATTATTTTAAGCCATGTCAATCTTCATACGTTCTCTAACTCATCTTATTAGGAAAACCAACATTATATTACACCATAATATTTCATAGGTGAGCCATTTTTGTTATCATAACCATTAGTATTTGGGGACAGATGTCGTGATGGTACATGGTTTGGAATATTTTGAGCTAAATGTCTCAAAGTGTGTGAAGAAGATAGGATAATATGTTCCCTTTTAAAAGTTAGGGGACAGTTACACATTTAAATATGTTATATATTTTCCTCAAAGGAAATTAGAATCATGATGATAAATATTTAATTTTGGAAGAAGATGTGATGAAATCCACTGATTCGATCAAATTTTAACACAATTTTATGATAATTTAACCCTTATATCTTTGTTTTAACTTCACCATCAACATTTTTGACCATTAATATGGAGAAAATGTTTTAATAAGGTAAATATTCATAATGAAAAAATCTATATAATCCATATTAATAAATTTGTGCCTCCTAAATCTAAATATTAAATCCTATTTATTATAATATATTATAGAGTAGGTAAAAATTTATTTTAATATAAATATGAAAACTTAAACAAAACTAGTTTTAAAAAAAATGCACTTTCAAGCATAAAAATTATTTTATACCATTGTCAACTATAATAATGATTTATATATAGTTAATTGAATTATTTTTAGTAAAATGTGAATAATTTAAAATTAAAACAAATCCAAAATATAATTATTATAGTGACTTGAGTTTTGACCTATAAGATATTGGAATAATTCTATGAATATTTTCAAAGACAGAAACTATACTGATGAGGTATTTCAGAGCCCAGATTACCATAGTGTATTTATATTATAAATAATAAATATATATTTTCATGGACATGATGTATCTCTTAAAATGTTTAATTACACCAAAGAAGATTCTAATATTGGGAATTTAAGGCCATAATTTAGTTTAGAATGACGTTTTTACTCTAGGTGTGACATAAAGTTGTCTTCACCTGGTGCATGGGTGAAGATGAGTTGGTGGGGTATTGGGGGGTGAGCTTGTTAGTTTGATAAAAATTTAATTATGAAACCTAACCTAAATCCCTTCCCCCAACAATCATTGGTTCATATAGAAAACATGATGAGCAAATCCTCCTCTCCCCATTTGGCAACGAATGGAAACTGAGTCGAATCGAATCTAGGAGGTGTTGCTGATCTCTATTATATGTGATAATTATCATTATATTGATGAGAAATAGAATCCATGAATTTCTCTATACCTAATTCTTCGTTGTTTCACCCTTGATGTAGGAATATTTTATTTTTAGTCTTGATCACTATTCGTTTTCATTTTTTTAAGGTTGAAGACACATTTTTCCATTTCAATAGATCCCTCCTAGGATGGCCTAAAGGTTATGTTGAAAAATAAGGTGAATCGAGTGAATATGATGGTTATTATCTTATGTAATTACTCTCTAAACACTGTGTAGTGTAGTGAGAAACACCGTGATTCTCAAACAATTTGTGGAAGATGACTTTTTGGGATTACATTTGGTGTATCGGGGTCACATGTCATTTTTTGAACCAATGTCATGTGGCCAAAAGACATGTCCTTGGAAGTTTTTTGATCATACATGGTCATGTATTAATATGTAGCCAAAGTACGTTGAAATAGGTTTCCATACATGAGAATAGGTAGAAAAAGTAATTAGTTGGTTATTTCTACTGAATACGCCTTATAGTATGAGATGCATGGTATTTGAGGGACATGACCAGCCAGTCCATGTGGAATAAGAACACAACAATGGTTGGGTGTGATATAACACACTATGTACAAAATTGACATTTCACACACCCCTATAAGGAAATGTCAGGATATCTGAAGAAAATATGCATCTAGGCACATGGGTGAGTCCACATGTCGTGTATGCTCCAGTGCACGTCATGTACATTATCTTGGATCTTCTAAAGATCTTACTCATTGCATATAACCATCATTAGAAATTGGATCTTGGATTTTCAGTATCCTATCATGAGTATTTTATTATATATAACATGATGGTGGGATCCATTTTATACTACATGGTAGGATGTGGTGTGTTTCAATAATGGCACCATTGTAGCAGTGTATATCCATGGGTATTGATCAAGGTGGATCATCAGGATGACCATGGGTTTAGTACCCTTGCCTTTATCCAAATTATGTGATTTCCCTATACATTTTTTTCTTGTATAGTGGTGTACCAATATTTTATTAGGGCTTAGGACCCCTAAACATGAAAATGTTGTGATTTGAGGCTTGATAGGCATGACACTCCTTCAAGCGATGTTTGATCAATTTTTTAATTTAAAGAGTTTAGTAAAGAAAGAAATAGGTATTGGTATTCCCCCATGGAATCATTGCATTGGATATCCATTCCAATATGATTTTGTGGATATGGGACTCACCACATCATGGGAATGGGTTCTATATAGATGTGGTAGTTCTTTCGGGGATGTTACTCCCCTATCGAACCATTGAGTATTTTCCATGTATCATTCATGTAGTTAGAGATATCAATCCCCTATCATTCATATATTTGAGCATCTCATACTTATTTTTATGATAGAGTAGTTACTCCCCTGTTGGAAATGGGTGTGGAACCTCTATCCACTAGGTTGTTACTCCCCTACCTTGCCATGATTTGGGTCTTCTAGACATGATGTATAGAGAGTGTGGGTATTCCACTATCATTATAGGGTGTGGGTCCACTATCCTTGTATTCAAAATGTCCCTATCATTTTTGGGCATGGTTACTCTCTACGTGTTGTTCTAGATGAGTCGGTACACCCATGCAGTTCCAGGGAACAATACGTCTAGACATGGGTCATTAATCCCCTATCATGTTAGGGTGAAGGTCTCCCATAGTGATTGATCATGTTGATGAGTAATCCCCTCTCATACATGTGTGTGGGTCCTCACCTACAGAGTAGTAATTACATATCTATGAGTAGAACTAGAGATCATTTCCCCAATTAGATTTATTTCCCCTATGGAATTTCAGTATTGTTACAAGGAGTGGGTCCCTCTACTAGTTTCATGTTTTAACTATTTAGGAATGAGTGCCTCCTCAGTGGATTGAGGTGTGAGAAAATCCATACAAAAGTGAATAATGTTTTATAATATAGTTAGAATCTAGTACATTCTTAGATGAAATAATGTGGTGAGGTATTGGTCCCTTAATTCTCTCTCATTAGAGAGGAATCATGTGGTGTATAGTTTGGAGCAGTGGTTAATGAATTTTTTATAGTAGTGAGGGGTGTTTCTCTCGAAATTTGTTATTACAACCTTGCGTTGGGTGCAGTATGGTGATGGAAGGACCTCTGGGGATGGGTACATGATCTAAACATAGTAAGTTGTTTCTGATGGAGTGAATCGCTCTTTCGGGTACCATATGGGATGACTAAGTTCATGGAATGTGTAATCTAGATTTTTTAATTGTTCGAGTCTCATGTAGAATCTATTAGGTTGTTATATGTTCCAAAACTCATGATTCATGGAGTCTAACATGTGTTTATCAAGGTGAGTATTGGAGTCCTTACAATTTTTTTACGTTTCTTGGTTATCACCCCTTATGGACTAAGCTAACTATCCATTTATTTTCAAGGATGGTATGGGTTTGTGTTTCTCCCTCGATTGGGATTCCTCATGCCAGATCAATCATTCCATTGTATTTAAGTTTCTCACTATTTATTTTTGAGTTTTAGGGAACCTAATATGTATGTTTATACTCAGCCATGAACATGATTTTCCCGTATGTGTTTTCTCTTGTCCAGACCAGAATCCATTCGATGATGTCCCATGTGGACTAGAGGTAGGTGGAGCATAGTGAGCTAGTTTGAGTGTGGTATATACCAAATCTAGGCTGAGGATCTCTCTGGAAGTTTTATTTGATAGTAATCCCCTCCTTTTGAGCAGGTTGGAAACATTTATAGTTTTTGGTGGGCATATGTTTTTTACATTATTATATGTTCATTACATCTTTTGTACTCTAGTTTAGGATAATATTTTGCATGCATTTTAATTTTCATAATTTTATATCTTTGCAAAAAATTTTATAGGAGCGGTTTGGTAAATACATATAGGTACTTTAGGAATAGGCCTCCCATTTGTTGGATATGCGAACTCAGTGAAATTTGCTAGCCCATTGCCTATTGGTGGCGGTCTGGGTGAGTTGTGGCCCAGGCCCCATCGGGTCAGGTCATGAAAGATTGGTATCGGAGGGGAGTTCTACTTTGGTACCAAAGTATCATGATATTGGTTTAGGATTAAAAAAATTTTGTTACAATGGTTCATGTTTGTATATCAGGCTATGGATTCCAATTTTGGTGTGGCAGCAAACATATCCATTTAATAAGATTATGATAAAAATACTTTTCAAATGGAAAATTATGACATTGGTTGAATGGAAATAAATGTTACATGAATCATTTAGGACTAGGTTATGTGTTTTCCTTATCCTTATTTAGTCATATCCTCTGATATACTATTTGATAATGGTTCATATTGATTCTGTTTCATGATTTCACCAGGACTACATCTATGTAAGGTTCCACAATGGGATTTTATTGATGATCCTACATGTGATACATCTTTAGTGGAAGAAACTAGTTATGAAGTGGTTCTTCCAGGTGGCCCCCCAGTTGAGCCACCACACATTATATTTTTTTTTTCTAATAGTTCAGGATGATGATGTGTGCTGGCTGATTACACTGCAAGAGTTTTAGAGGCAGTTTACTCTAAGGTATTTAGGTGATGTAGATCCCCATAAAACTGATTAATAGATCGATTTAGTCACAAATGTTTTATGTATTATAAGAAAACATCCTGATTAGATGGTGGTCCTTACCATGATCTTTTTATAGTGTTTGGATGGTTGACAGTAGAGCCTTTTGACACAAACCCACAATGAGGTGATTCTCACTTGGGTAGACATTGAGTTACTCTTCATTGAATATTTTTTCCCAACCACATTGCGATCAGTTCTTATTCCATAGATTTTGTAGCTTCGATATGATAGCTTGAAAATGTTGGAGTAATCAGTGTGTTTCAAAGGCCTATCATGTTACATCTTTTATACGGTGTTATACCTACTCCTCAATGACCATGCCTTTTAGTAGGGCCTCTGTAGAGTCAACTAATATGGTTTGTCCTCCTTGGTCCTTCCCTCTTATGCAGGGGTACTTGAGTGATTTCTAGTGGTATAGAGATTCCTAGTGGAGGGGAAGGCAGATAATGTCTGGAGTGGTGTTCAAAATTTTGTGGAATCTACAACAACTAGTAGATTTAAAATGATAGGATCGTGGTGTAGGAGGTACACCCATGCCTAGACATATTCAGATGGGCCTATAGCATAGGAGGAGCACTAAGGATCAATCAAAATGAAGGAGAGGTGTTGTTATGCTTGTGATAGTAGGACAAATTTTTCTACAGATTTTTCGATCTTCCGTGATACAAAGAGGGATCCATTCAATGCGAAAATCTATTAGAGGAATCATTTGGAGCAAGGACTTATGCATGATGGATGATGTGGAGAAGGACCTGGTAGAGAAGCAGTTGGTCACATAAAGTACAATTCGTTACTACCACCACCACTAGGTTGTCCATTTTAGGTTCAGATAGATATAGGATGTGTGTGAGGATTAATTAAAGCAATAGAGTCCTTTGATCCAGAATCTATAATTATAAATAGTGTTATGATTTGTTCCCTTTCTAATTTATATAGTAGCAGTTGTATTTCATTATTTTGAGGTACTCTTTTATTTCTAATTATTATCCAAGGTTTATCTAGTTAGACATTGGGAATTGGTAGAACCCTATGTTGGTGTTGTTCGATATAGAATTAAATGCATTAGGAAGTAGGGTCATTCTTACACTAATTTTCATTTTTTATGTCAGTAAAATTTGTGGGTGATTCAATTCTACCAAAATATGATATTATCTTGGTTTGGTGGATTAGTATATCTGAAATGTGTGTTCAAATATGGGTGATGTGTCAATAGTTTGCTGATATATTCCCCGATAAGATCCAATGTGAGTGTTTAGATATCCAATTTTCATTCATTTGTACCCTTGTACACTTGAAATCATCTTTTTATGCAGGATGCTTGAGTTGGATGTGGTTTAATTTGGGGTAGATTTGGACACAAATGGAAAAGGGAATCAATCCCCACAGAGATGTTCTTTTTTATGTGATGAAAAATATGTGATAAAGTCAGTTCCCCCCAAAGCGGATTGTGTTAGGTTTTGGTGGATGAGTTCCTTAGACTTGTGTGATCACAAAGAGGTTATGTAGTGGAGTGTCGGAGTAGGTCCTGGCATTGTGAGTGGAGATTTTCTTCTTGACCCTTATTTCTTAGTATCCTAGGTTGTGGGAGATACTATCTTAGAAATGTTCTATTGTAGAATAATTAGACCCTATGATGTCTCTATAGTTTATATTGGTTTCCTACCATCCATAATCAGATGGGATGCCTCTAATTTGTGTGGATGTGTCTGTTCTGAGAGATGTGTTACAAGAGGACAGTCAGAAATGAAGGGCTGTGTATGAAAAATAATTATACGTGGGAAGCCATAATTTCTTCATTGGTATCATTGTGTACATGGAACTAACCATTAATGAGTAATTATTGAGGAGGTCATAGTGAATTAATCCTTGGGTGGATGTGATCTTTGTGGTTTCTATGGTATCCACATCAGTTATACGATGGGGTGTGCCTCTAGACGCTATTATGTTAGATGGACCATAGTTATTGGTGTCTCTAAATCTATCATAGTTGAGGAAACATGATCCCAATTGTTTAATAATGTTTACCTATTTGGATTTGGACATTAGTGGGGGTTTTCCTTAGTGGTTCCCATATGACTTTGTTTGGAATTATCATCGGAACCCCAGATGACATCGATGGCATAAGAGTTCTAGTGCAGCTCAATTTCAATCAATTTTGGCTAGGATTTAGCTTTTACATTAAGAAAATACGTAATGTGGTTATAATGTAGTGACTTTGGTTTTAACTCTTAAGACTTTTTAATAATTATAATAATATTTCTGAAGCTAGCTACTGAGTCTTCGCGGGATTCTGAGGGCCAGAGAGTCTTGGCGTAGTGATATTAAAAATATTAAAAATATTTTATCACATGAATTATTTTTTTCCATAAATTTGGAATGACTCTTTTGGGGAGTATTGGATTAGAAATCTATGGGTTTTTTTTGTTTCATAACACCATTCTAACCCTAGGCTCGACATAAAGATGTCGGCATCAGGTGCGTGAGTGATAAACAGGTGGCGGGGAATCAGGTGGTATGTTTTTTATTTAAATTAAAATTTAATTAATAAAACATACCTAAATATATTACTCCTTTTAATAATATTGTATGTACACTCTGAAAATATAATTATTTAAACCTATTATAGACCATTGCTGGTGGATGGAAACTGTGCCAATTTTTTGTTATTAGGTATTTCCAAACTCAATTCTTGGTGCCGATTGTCAACAAATCGAGGAGAAGAATAATATGGACATCATTATACACCTGAATCATTAATGTATCTCTATTGAAGTAGGGGGATTAATTTTTTGGTCCCAATCCCCTTCATTCATTATTTTATAAGGTTATATAGCCCTATTTTAGTTGATAGAGATCCCTCAAAGGTCAATCTATAGCTTTTAGGGAAAACTAGGGTGAATAATGAAAATATCTATGTAATTACTATATATAATTTCCATATAAAATTCATGTAGTATATTAAGACATGTTTTTTATCTCTTTTTATTAGGGGATTATGACTTTAAGGGACAATATATATTTTATTGGGGTTATATTACATGTAGTGTCACCAAATTGGTGGCCGCATGACATAGCCATGGAAGTAATTTGATTGTACATGGATGTGTAGGAATACACTTCCAAAGTACATGGAAATGGGGTTACATACACAATCATATGAATATGAAATATATATAGGCGTCCATTTAGCATGGATATTCCATGTAGTATGGGATGCATGGAATATGAGGGACACAACTAGTCAGGCCATGTAGAAGAAGAATATGACTAGGGGACGGGTGAGGCAGAACATTCAATGAATAGGTTGTACATGTTGTGTATCCCTAAATGGCTATTCTGGGCCATATGATTATGAGAAACGAAATGGTTCATGGATGAGTCCATATGATATGTGGTCTCTAATGAAGGTCATGTACTTTTTTTGGGGATCTTCTTGAGATATTCCTCGTTTTGTATATCCATATCTTGAAATTAGACTCAATCTTGTTAGTAGCATATCCTATATATTCACTGATGTATAATAAGTTGGTGGCCTCCATTTTTTCCTATGAGATATGATTTGTTGTGTTTTGAGTAAATCGCTGTTATATCGCTGTATAACCTTGGGAACTAATCATCGTGTATCCCTGGGTAAATGTTGAGGTCTGTTCCATTCCCTATTTCCATATAAGGTGGATCCCTTGGACTATATATATAGGTAGAGTGGTTCTCCCCAAATGTATTAGGGTGTGGTTCCCCAATATGTGGTAGTATTGCGATGTGGGGGCATGATAAGCATGAAACCCTTTCCAGTAGTGCTTGGCATATGTTGTCGATAGATGATATTAGAAAATATACAACCTAGCACTACTACTCCCCTATGTAATCATGTTTCAGGATTCCCTTACCCATATTATTTGTTTGAGATGGTACTCTGCTTGTCATGGGTGTGAATTCTAGAACTATTGGGAAGTTCTTTTAGGGTTTGTCTCCCATGTCAAATGAGAGTGTGAGTTCCCTATATGATATTTTTAGTTAGAGATAACTCTTTCATATCACGATAGGGTGTAGGAATGCCATATATATTTTCGAGATAGAGTAGTTACTTCCATGTTGGAATAGAGTGTGGATCCTCTATCTATAGATTTTGTAATCCCCTACCATGTATAGGCTTGTGTCCTCCAAGATTAATGTATAGATATTGTGGGTACTCATCAATCATGTTAGGGTGTGGGTCCTCTATCCATGGAGTTTGAACTCCCATATTGTTCGAGTGTAAGAATACCTTGTATGTATTTTTCTGGTAGAGATGATGATCCCCTGTTATACCAGTGAGTGTGTCCAATATCTTGAGGTAATTACTCTCATGCTACATCAGGGTGAATGTACCTCATAGTGATCAAGATGGTAGAGTGGTAGTGTCCTATAGTAATATGGTGCAGGTCCTCACCTACAGAGTAGTACTCCCCCATCTATGAGTTGTATTGGGGAAAAATTTATCCATTGGAGTTTGTATACCATCAACAATTTATTACAGTTAAGAGGAACATGGACCATTAAAGATTTTTGTGATACCATGTTAGGATTCAGTGCTCCCTTTATGGATGGGGGTATTATCCACTCTATATAGGAGTGATATAGGTTTCGTCATTAGTTAGGAGTTCGTGGTCTCTTTACTGAATGGATGTGGTATGGTATGGGTACCTACATTCTCTATTGTTATAGCGGATTCATGTGGTTAATAGTCTAGAGCAATCCTCTGTTAACATTATGTAGTGGTGAGGGTAGGACCTCAGAAAATGGTTTATTATTACCTTGCATTGGGAATATGATAGTGATTGATGGTCTGCTAGTGTTGGGAACTAGATTTAGTCATTGTAATTTTTTCCCGATGGAGCATATATCTCAGTCATGTTATATATAGGATTGATGTTCTCTTGAAGTGTGTTCTCCTAGTTTTGTGTTATCATTGAGCCTCAATTATAATATTGTAGATTATTATGTAGTCGGAACCTCGTCAGACATTATTTTTGAGATAAGTATATCTGGATGATATTGGGAGTACTTGCAGTGTTGCTACATGTCTGGGATGAAACCCCCTTTGGACTAAGCTTACTAGTCATGTATAGATGTGGATGGTTCTAGATGGATTTTCTCTCTCAATTGGTTTCCCTCAAGAGATGTCGAGGAGAAAATTCCCTTTCAGTTGTTCCCTTTTTATTTTGGGTTTTTGGGCCCCCTAGAAGGTTTTTTTATACTCAACCCTACACATGAATTTCATACCTGTGTTGTTTCTTGTTCAGAACACAATATTATTGATGGATTCCACAAAATCCCTGAGGTAGGTAGAGATTAGGGAGCTTTAATGACCATCATGTGTAATGTAGATGGTCTGAGGAGCATTTTGAGAGTTTCATTTGACAGTAATCTCCTCCATCTAGGTAGGTTTGATGCTTGTACAGTTTTTGGTGGGAAATATTTTTCCATTATTACACTTTCAGTACATATATTGTATTATGGCTTGGGATAGTTGTCTGTATGCTTTTTATTTTCCAAATTTAACATCTCGGCATTGTTCCATGGAAGAGTTTGTGGGATCTTGCTTACATGTACATTGGTAAAAGGCCTCCCATATATAATATATACCTACCTATTGCTAGTTTCCATCCCAGAGCCTATTATAGTTGGTATTGGTTAGTTTCAGCGCAAGACCCATAGGTTCTGGTCAAGATAATGATTATTTTTGAATGCATTAAATAAAAAGTATAATAATAATGAACATTGATAACTATTAACTAAAAAATATATCATTAAAAAAATATATAAAATTAATCCAATGTTAAATTACATAATTTGATTGAAAAAATATTCCATTTTTTAAATTTGAAATTCTAAAATTTAATAATTTATCATTAAATTATATCCATGTAATACATGGAAATTTTTTTTGTAAAATAATATTATTCAATTCTCCATTGAAAATTTATATAATATAATTTATAAAATAGTGGTGAATATGAATCCATATAAACTAATACTTATAAGTCATAATATTGATTTATTTCATGGATTTTATAGGTTTTTACATTCCTCATTCCAATAATAAATCACATAGTCCCATTTTTATTTACTGCTTAAGCAAGTGAGTGTATTTTTCTATAATGTATTTTTCCAACACCCATGTTTCATCCTAAATCATGTTATGATTATGTAAAACCATAACCTTGAAAATAACATTATATTATAGTACCTATTATTGGAGATATTGAATCTAAATAATATTTTCCTTGTATGAAATAATCACTCTTAATTTAACTAATTTACGGATAAAAATGTCTTATTTATTTAGAAATAAAACATGGAAAACATTATGCATATATGATAAAAATAGTTGAATTGACACTTGATATGTTATTTATCCAAAAAATTTTAATTTTTGGGATGTTATAATAAATTATGGAAAAATCTTTTTTATTTTAACTAAGAAAACAAGTCAATTTTCCATGGAGATTCTTTAATAAATTCATGATCACAAACCTAAAAATAAAGATCATTCATTTAGTTATGTACATAGTGTTTTTTCATACTCTTGTCTTCCCTTAAATGATGTTTAATCAACTTTACAATATCAAAAATATAATCTCCCAAATCTAACACCAAACAATTATATTCACAGACTTCATCCCAACATGATGGAGTTTGACACATATTTCTAAATAATACCTCCAATGGCGACACAAATATACTTGAATGAAAACTATTATTATAAGAAAATAACAAAAAATAAAATATGTTGATCCCAATATCCCTGATAAACCAAAGTGAAATAAAAAGTAATATATTAATAATCATGAATTATTGACTTTTAATTTTCACTATATTAAAGATGAAAAGAAATAACGAAATTTAATTATACAGACAATGAATTTGATGGTACTTATAACTAAATTAGGCATGTTTGGGATAATGGTAATATACAATATAGATAATTAGTCCATATAATCTAAATATTATGTAAAATTTAAATTATAAAAATTTGAACCATAGGCATAATATCACTAATAGGAATAAGAGATATATATTTTATTCAATTAATAATAAATAAACCAAATCAGATCATTACCTTGATATGTATATGGTAATTTGTATTTGAAATATGAGGATATTTCATCTAATTTCAACTCATCCACTAGTAAACCCTAATGAACCCCCATCAGTAGTCTTCACGCACTATTAAAAGGTCATCATGTCATAAATTTCAAGGTAAAATTTTCTATATCTTCCTTTATTACACCCCACAAATAATAATTATGAAGGTATTAAAACATATTATTACTTCCAAGATAAAATTTCTTTTTAGTTATGATATTTAATTTGCAATTAATTATTCAACTATGAATCAATTAGAGAACAAAACATCTTTCAAAAAATTATAATATATTCATTTATTATAATAAAAATATAAAACATTACTTTTTTGACCATTTACACCATTTCATACACATAATAATATTTTGAGCATGATTATTTCTGTATGAAAATGAAAACTAAATTGTAACCTGAATAAACTATATGGAGTTCTTGCATGAAAAATATCTAGGAAAACATTCCATAGATAAGTAGCCAAAGGATCATATTCCAAATGTAACATTTCTAATGATACATTATATTTCTGTTGCTATCAATCGTCCACCTTGTTCAATATTCCTGGATTAAAGAGAATTGTGATGTTATAATCCATTATTAGTTACAATCAACATCTCTATCTCAGGTTCATCTTTTTTTTAGCGAGTATATATTTTAAACATTTGAGATTAGTATCGATTTCACATTTTACCCCATATAAAATATGTAATCTAAATTTTTAAAGATAAGTACACTTGTTAAAGATCAATATCATTTATAGGGTAATTATTCATGAGTATTTTAAATTGATGAGAATCTTATGGAGTTACTTGATCTTCATTCATCAGGACACAACCAATTCCATTCAATGAAGTATCAATATAAATAAAAAATTCACAATTTTCGATTGGAATTTTGAATATTAAATAATTCAAAAAAATTCTTCTCAACTCATGGAAATATTAATCAAAATGATTTATCTAGATGGATTTACATTATATTCATGATAAATTAGTAACCATGGTAGAAAACAAAGCATCAGTTTTAAAAAATTATTTGTAGTAACTCAATAAATAAAAAAAATTAAAATCTTTGTGGCAAATTTCTGTAGTGTCCACACCTTTTCCAATTAATTTTTTAAGGGTATATAGTATTTTCATATTTATAGAAAATTTACCCACATTATGAAATATAATAAAAAAATTAACATTTACAAAAACACTAAATTAATAACTTTACCTTTTTATAGGAAAAACTATGTTAGATTAAAATGTAATGATTATTAGGTTTGTATTTTATTGGAAAAGGACCTCTAGAACGTGTGAATAGATGTTAGGAGGGTATTTTGGTTTGACTTTGTAACATCCAATGTAATAATAAAATAAAATTTTAAATATCTTTTAATATAATGAATTATATAGTAAAATTAACTTAAATGGGACTATGTTTGATAGCTGACTTGATACACAAAAGTGTGATTCTCTGAAATGTTATGTTGCGCAGTAGACTGAGTTATACAAGAATATTAATATATTGTAATATTATTATTTTAAATGGTATTTATCAACTAGAAGTTGTATTGGTGTGAATGGATATAACTTAGTATATTATGTTTCAAAATGTTTACTAAATATTTCACATTCATTCTATAAATATTAAAGCTTTAAAATGATAATAAATCCAATTTTAAGCACAACATAATCTTATAATTTTAAAAGTCAGTTTTACAAAATTTTTACATATAACTATTTATATGTCTATTTTATATCACATTTATATGTTATATTTGAGAAAAAAACTTCTTCATTGGAAGCAGGACATAAAAATTTACTTTGGATAAATATTTGGTAATTTTATGATAAAATTAATATTTTAATTTATAGTGTGAAATACTGGATTTTATTTCAAAACTACCATTTGATATGATTTATTTATATTTTTTTATTATACATTTACATGGTATTAAGGTATAATTATTTAAATTTATCATTTCATTTCTTCCAATGTAGTTTATTGGATTATGATTCAAATTAAAGTTAAATAGATAAACTATGTTACCTTCTAAACGTTTTACTTTAAAACCATGTTTTCGTGATCTGTCAATGAGATTAGTGTTAATCCTAATATAACCCCTTCTATGAATTTAATTTTCAATAACATACATACATGGTTGTACTCAGTATAAAAAATTTGGTCTAGTAGGATCAAAATATTTTTTGGTGAATAGAATCGTTAGTATTTTATTTACCATAATTAATGATATATAGGGTAATAATACGTAAATGTAATATAATAATATTATAAAATTACCCTAACACATTTTCAAAATATTTTGGATGTGGTTATATCTACCACGACCATCCTTGGGATAAAACTTTGACCTTTGGATACCACTTGTATTTGATTATGACAATTATAATATTTAATTTAATGTAAAGGCAAATATTTCATAAATATGTATCTTCTTACTAATCCAATTTTATTATGGGGTTATGAAAGTGAAATATTATACAATGAATAGTTATTATAAATATAAAAAGAATACATATAACATAGTACTTCATTGTATAATTTTTTAGAATTAAATAATTAAATTTATTTGTGACATAAAGATGATGTAGTTTAGATTCATTAAAGAAGGAATCAAATAAATTATATTAATAATATTAAAATAAATATAATTGTAAATATTTTATTCAGTTATTTTTTTGATGATTATGAAATGTTAGGATTGAGTTAATTTATTGTTTTCAAAGAAATAAAGTTGTTGTGATATTTAAAAAAAGTCATGTAATAAATTGTCTCAAAATTGACATAATTAATATGTTAAAATATAAAATATTTAATTAAATGAATTAAAATTTAAGAAAATAATATGTATAGAAAAATAAATTCCTTAAATATACAAATGTCATTAATGGCTCATTAATTAGACGTCTGTTAGGATTTGGTTATTATTTTTACCCACTAAATATAAATTACATGATAAAATGATAAGAATTAAAATGGGTTAAATAATATATGGATTAGAAAAATACTAATACATATATAATTTTAATTATATGATTATATTTTAATGCCTCCTCATCCGATACTAAAAATAAATGGGTATGGACATATTTGGACTCGAAATTGCATTTATATTAATTTAATAATTTTACAATTTCTAAGGGATCCCTTCCCCTCTCCTATTAAAAAGAACACATTCCATTAAATTACTCACACATAGAAATCCTTTAGGTTAAGCCATGACCTACCCAAAAAACTTCCTAGAATACGTCCCCAAAATCTAAAAGGTTTATTTTATGAAGAACACCTTCCTTAGTGGAATTAAGGTGTTATGAAATATGATCCTCTAAATGAAATCAATGTGATGAATGTACAAGATAATTCAGGCTCGTGGTAAGGGATTTCATCTCAATATCCATTCATTGATGTATATTTTGATATGATACACCATTTAATTTTATAATTTTTATAATCATCCCATTTAAATTTTAATTTATTCTAACGTTTTTAAATTGGATATTTATTAAGATGTAGTTTACATTCTTTACAAGATGAAAAAATGAATTGTAAAGACTTGGAATTTTTCTATGTAATTGTTTTTAATTATATGGAATTATTATGAGTCTACAAATATTGATGGCACATGATTCTGATACCCAGTGTTCCCAGAAATAATTTTTGAAATTTTTAATGTACATTTGGTAAATGTGCGAGCGGTGTTTTCTAACAATCAAACCAGTGTTCAAATTAAAAATATGAGGGAACTGTTGAATCTGGAGCATCGTGATTCGCTTAAGTGAGGCTTTTCATTGACCACAGTAGGTTTGGGTAGAAATTAATGTTTTGGAAATTTTAAAATAAATAATATAAATTAAGTTTATTATTTTATTTTTTTCTGACTTATCCTCCAACAGACATGCGAAGGTGGGACCAGAGATGTGTCAATCCATTTATTGTCCTGACCCTCCAATACATGTAACGAAAATGTTGGGAATATTTGAGAGATTCCTAAAAAATGATCTCCCAATAAATCTCAACGTCGTTACTTACCATCCCATCTCTTATTTATATGGATCTTGGGGAGAGGTATCAGTACTGCTTCATAATGAAACGATGTGATAATGGAGTGACAAGACGCCAAGCCCTTGGAGGTCAGAGACAGTTCTGTCAAGAATTGAAGAGAGACACTGAAACCCAAAACTGAGGAAATTTTTTGAGAGGCAACGTTGGAAGCCTCTTACGGGAACGAAGAACATAGTGACTTCTTTAAGCATGGGCGTTCTCCGTCATTTTCCAAGGTAGGGGTAATGTTGATTATTTAGTTTTCCCTGTTATTATTTTTTAAAATGATAATAACATATCAAATCATGAATAAGTGGATCCTTTATTTGATATATATGTATGAGTGTGTGTTTTATTGTTTGGGCCGAGATTGAAATTAAGGCATGAAATCCGTTTGAACAAAATTTCCCCGAATCCATCAGATTTATCTCTAACACGGATGGAGCAGGCCGATACGAAAAAATATTGACCCCCTCTACATTTTCATTGATTATAATCACCCAATTTGAAGTTGGATACAAGCCAGATCAGGGACTACCGTAGTGAAGAATGAAAACCCAAGAGGCCACAAGTGAAAATGACGGAAGAAATGGGCCGTTCGTGTGCTACTCGCATCCCGAAAAACCTCATGACGCCATCACTAGCATCAAAGATGGTGCACAGTGACGCAGTGGTATAACGCGGTAGTTCCGGTCGCATGCCCAGCGGAAGATCTGGACGCCGCCCTGACCGGCAGCAGAATAGTGGAGGGGCGTGCCCCCTGCGACGCAGCCATGCGGCAGCAGGGCCGCAGCCAGCATCATCCACGGTGGAAGTAGGGGTCTCTAGTTTGACTGACGGATGAATGACAAGGCACGTGCCAGCAGCACGACCAATGTTTAAGCCATGACCCATTAGGAATGCCACGAAGGAAACAACGGCACCATGTGGCCCCATGTTGGGACAACTTCCCATGGGATGACCCGATGACGCAGCTCCATGCCACATCAACCCTAACTGGATGCGCTGCGTCTGGGTGTCCCAAGAATCCCATGCCACCAGGTGGGCAATACCACTAGGCCATCCCAGTATGCCGACCCGCAGCTCAGCCGGGCTGGCCCATGCAGAACCGGGTTGGGTAGCTCTGACTGGTGCCGACGGGACCGAGACCCAGTATCGACCAGTTACACAAAACAAACCCTCACTTCTAAATTGGACGTCCATTTGACGAACTGTCTATGGAGTCAGGATCCTTAGGAAAATTATGTCCTATTTTGATACTCCACTTGAGTTTTGGAGAATGTTGGGGTACATACGAGTTTGATAAAACATGAATCCAACCAGTCCCTCAGAACTAAAACACTTGTGTCATAAAAATCGTGATTCTGATTGACGAGCTATTTGCACCATTGGGACTCTCTTGAGGAGAAAGATCATTGGATATAATTTTTGGTTACTTACATGGATATAAAGATGTGATGTGTGGCTTGAGGAGAGGTTCACAAAGGAAGAATATGTACAAAACCTTGCAGCTGACTGAGACCTGAAGACTGTTGACTTTGGACTCCTTACGACTCGACGACTGGCCTAGTGGGAAGCAACTATATGTAACCCAGCATGCACATGGTACCCATAAGTATTCATACCTCAGTCTAACAAATGTGGGATGTGTCTATATTTTACCCAGCATACCTACAGTGGGAAGAGACTCTGTGTGATACGACATGCCCACGGTACCCATTAGGGAAGAGTACCATAACAGTTTAAGGTTAGTGGGAAGCAGCTCTGTGTGACCCAGCAGGCCCATGGTTGGAAGCGGCTCTGTGTGACCCATCATACCAATGTTACCCATCAGGGATAAGTACCACAACAGTCCAATGATAGTGGAAAGTGGCTCTGTGTGACCCATTAGTCACATGATTCTTGTTTGAGGAGGAGTTCTACAGTATCCACGGATCTCATCAATATGTTTTATGATCCTTCTATCCGTGACCTATTATAACACCTGGTGTGATATGACTTGTGTTGTGTACTTTTTCATCATTCTATACCTCTACCATTGTGGTACTTATACCTTTGTGGGGTTACCTTCAGGGTGTTACACGTGTATTACTTATACCTATGTGGTACTTATACATGTGTTGTACTTCTACCATCAAGGTTTTAAATTCATAGTGTTATATTTGCGGTGTTACCTGTGTGGTACTTCTATCTTTGTGGTGTTTCATGTGAGGTACTTTTACATTTGCGGCATTACCTTTGTGGTGTTATCTTTGTGGTGTTGCCTGTGTTACGTTTATCTTTATGGTGTTACATGTGTGGTAAATCTTCCATCATGGTGTTACCTTTGTGGAATCATTCCATTATGTATGAGATAAGTATATCTTGAAAACATAAATATGTACGGGAATATACCGAAGTAGAGTTCATGTCTTTCTTTGTGGTATTTCCTTTGTGGAACTCTTGGAGACCTACGAGGGTATCAGGGTCCCTAGTGTGTATCATTATACTCACCCCTCCATGGTCTATGCCCACACCATGTTCTGTATTGTGCATATGACACACAACGTTGATCGGGGATAAGGGTTCAAGGGGTGCACACTTCTTAGATGTGGACCATTTAGCAAGATATTACATAGGGACTAATGATCGTGAGCTATACGTACCCTTCAGGTAGGACCCTCGGAGGACAATCCATGAGCTTCTTTATACATTTCAATTTTATTTGGCATTTCAGCTGTATTTTTACTTTACATTTGGGCTTGTATTCTGGCCCCTCTACTTTCGACACTATTTTAATACAGTAGTTTACTTTGTGGTTTCATCTTTTTGTGTTCTAGTCTGTGTGGTTACTTGTTATTGTGTACTTGGATAGTGTGTTTGTATAGGTTAAAAAGGAAATGCCTTCCCATTTTAGGGATATGCCTTTCTGGTTCTAGTTGCAAGCACCTGGCCTATAGAATGTAGGTTTGGGGTAGTCATGACATGATCCCTATGGGATGAGTCATAACATGAATGTTTTGTTAACATATGCGGTGAAAAATAAATCTTTTTCATCTTATCCATTATTGGATATTTGGATTCCTATATATATATCAATATTTTGAAAAGAAAAATAATCCCCTTATTCTCTTTTTTGTTTTTTTGGTAGTGAAAAATATTTTTAAATGGGATTGAGTCTCTGAATATCATGAAATTATTTCTTGCAATTGAAAATGAAATTTTATGTGTGAAATGTTTATAATTGAAATATTTTTGGTCTTATGATTATATAATTGTACATATACATTTTACAAGTGGTTACGTGATAACAAAATGATTGAGGGTTATGTGATAAAGAAATATGAGTGGTTCCATGATAATCCAAGGATGTTTTTTTGTTATATAAACACTAATGCATTGTGTATAGATGTAAGTTGTATAAATATTCCATTTGTAAGAGTGATATGTGTGGAAGTCGACCGCATGAATATTACATTTATGTATGATCATGTATAATGTTAAATTTATTAGTTATATGATTATTTCAATGTGTTTTGATGTAATTTGTTGATTACAAAATGTGTAACTAATGATTTCATATTTTTTGAAGTATAATTACTACATATTAAAGGTGATATAATTACATTGTGACAAAGTATTTATGGTTTACATGATTTCGGATGACTTATATTTTTCCTTAGTTCTGTACCGCTTCATATGATTTTTATTCTCATACCATGTTTTGAAATGGTATTCATTATGTTATAAGAAGAATATAGTCAAATATCATCACATTGAAAAGTTATAAATGTTTAGACATGAACCAAAACCATGTTTTTATTATTATTTTTTTGAAATAAATGGATAGTGAGTAGAAGTGTCTACATTTTAATATTTATGTTTTTATGTATGGGTTCTGGACTAATAATATAAATCTCTATAACTAAAAAAAAATTTGTTACTAAAAGTAAAATTAATGACTAAACTCAATATTATTTAATGTTTAAATATGAAGCCTTCTAGTCAATATCAAAGGCCAGTTTAGATAAATATAAAGGTTTGAGTGATATTTAAGAATATGTTACAAGTTATATATTACAAAAATGGTTAGCATTATATAAAGAGTCATTATTATTGTAGATAATGTGAATGTGTTTGATAAAACATGAATAAGTATATCATAGTTGTTATCTTCATTATAAAATAGTATATGATAATATTATTGATATACTCAAAGAAAACTTTTTGGTTTTAATAAATTGATGGATCTATTATGAACCAAACTAATAATGGATTTAATGGAATGTGTGTTGGTACTCTAAATAAGAAACTAAATTAAATAGGAGCTTCAATGAGAATAATAAGGGTTTTTCTAATCTTACTATCATGAGTCATCATTAACCATTGGATCCATCGTGGGTTTCCTAATGCATGATATATGAGAGAAATGAATCCTGATGGAAGTATATCTAATAATCATAATGGTATATATATTCTATGACATATGTTTCGAGAATGTGGAAATAAACTCCTAAGATAATATTTTAATGGGACGAAAAGATGATATATATTTGGTAGTGAAGGTCATAAAGTAATATCCTTACAATGAAAACTGACATGTTCTTTTGACTTCGGGAAAATGAAATAATTATTTTTCGAGTTATGAATTGAATGTTTTAAATGTGGGGAGTATGGTCATTTTGTAAATCAATTTCCTACATAGAAGGTTTGTGAATCCTATAAAGGGTACCATATAAATATATGCATAGAAATAATTTTTTTTTTCTAATTGATGATGAGGAAATTAAAAATGACCTGTGAATGGTATGGATTTTTTCATGTCTCAAAATTTTAGATTTTTTAATAATAAAGAATTATTTATGTTTTTTGGAAATAAGTATTAAGGAATAAGATGTAAAATTGTGGTTTAGGTAATATGGAAAATTTTAAATGGTTACGAAGTCTACATACAAGGGATTCATGAGTTAGGTTATATCTATGGATGATGATATATTCAAAATTAATAATGCTCTTTTGATGATGGGATTATGTTTGAAGTTATATTCTAGTATGTGTAACCCTAAATTTTTTACTATGAAAATGTTATTTATGTATGGATTGTCTTTTATTGTTAGGAAATAATTATAAATGTATGAATAACCTTTATGGTTTATATGACCATTATTTTGAGGTAAATTGTAGGATATTGCATTTTTGGATTCAAAATGAATGCTATGAGATATACTTTAATGATAAAATATGTTATGGTTATTTTTGAGGATTTTATCTCATTTTTGGAATGATATAAGGGTTATAAGAATTATATAGCTTTCGAAAAAGAATAACCCGTATCAAGGGTGACACCATGTCTTACCAGAAAAGGATATGGAAATTGAACCTAATACTACAGTGTGAAAGGACCTTATCACATACCACTAGCCTATAATAAGTACCTCATTAATATTTCAGTTTATTTTTATTTAAAATAGATAATGGAATAAGACTAATTTGATATAGATAATTTCTGTTTAATAAAATTGGTATAATTTGTTATTGAAAGATTTTTTTTGATTAAATGATCAATGATATTTTGGAAGACATTCAATATTTTTGGAACCATATATGCCAAAGGAAAATAAAATACTATGGGATTTTATTTGAGATGTAATGGTTAAAATTTATTTTGGAAGAATCTATTTTTCTTTTTTTGATATATATTGAATCGGGTTTATTATATAAATGATTAACAAATGTAGGAGAATATGATATATTTGAATGTTTTTTTATGATCTATTAAGAGGGATTTTTTTTATTTGAAGATAAATGTTAAAACATATACTGGTATACTATGTGATCATGTCCTTCTGAATTTTGGGTTTCAATAATATTTTAGATTATTTGAGAAATGTTTAGGAGGGTAGTTATTTGTTGAATGGTCTATGATGAACTTTTGGTATCATAATTGAATTTTGGGTATTAAAAGTAGTTTTTCACTATCAAATGGTTTATTATTTTTATTGAATTGTTTAATATTTTCATAAACACATTGGTTATTAGTAAATGTTTTAATAAAAGCTAAATATTTAGTTAATATTTTATGGATTAGGTGATTCTCAAGAAGATCATTCTTGTTCATCATTCATGAAAAAATAATCTTATGTAATCATAATTTGGAGAAATATATGAGTCTACATTAGAAATTGAAAAAAGATGAAAATATATTTCTCATGTAAGTATAACTATTTATGTTCTTAGACAATGAAGTTAATTAATTCTACAACTTGAAGACAAGGATCTTATAACAAAAAAATCTCTATTTATCTTTCCTATTTTGAAAAATATGACTGTTTGAACCATCAAAAATTTAAAACATTGTGATTGTTAAATTTTTCCTCCCAATGTTTTTCTATCAGTCTCCATCAGAACATGATGGTTTGTTTTTTATACCATATATATGTTTTCATACATGGAAACCTACTTTTTTTCTCATGTGAATTTTTTATTTCAAATTGTTTCCATTAAAGCCATGGATTTATTGACTCTTTTTCCAATATGGGATTTCCATGAAGTTACAAAGCCCAATTTTAAAATTGCGAGGATTCAACTTCCAATAGGGTGGATGGATATAACATCCCAGGTAATTGTAAAATAATAATGTTTCATATTTTATAATATTATGAATTACATATTAATTTTAAATTAATGGGGACTATTTTCAATAGCATACCTAACACACAAAAATGGGTTTCTCAAATATCATACATTGCACACAATACTAATTTATAAGGAAAAATAATATATTTAAATATTATTATTTTATATTTTAGTTTTCACCTAGTCATTATATTAATGGGAATGAAAAAAACATACTATTTTATGTCAATAAATATTTTATAAATATTTTTACATTCTTCCAATAAATTTTAGAGTCTTAAAATGACAATAAATCTAATTTTAATAATAAAATACTCTTAATATTTTTAATAATTAGTTTTATAGCCTTTTGATGGATAACCAATTTGAAATATAGTTAATTTTGAATTTTTATATGCTTTATTTGACAATATATACTTTTTCTATTAAAGCAGGATACAAAAAATTACAATGGATGAATTTTTTGAATTTTTTTGATAAAATTCATTTTTTAGTTAATAGTAAAAAATATTATAGGTTAATTCAATGTTTCCTTTTCATATAATTTTTTTAATTTGGTATATTATCCTTTCACATGGTTTAATGTATAATTAGATGATTTTTTTCATTTAGTAAAATTTAGTTTATTGGATTCTTTTTCAAATTAAAATTAAATAGATAAACTAGGTGATCTTTTTTATGTTTTATTTAAACACCCTATTTTCTTGATCTGTCAACAAGATTAGTGTAAAACTATTTAATCCACTTGTTAATCTAATGTTCAAAAACCAAAAAACATATTTATATATTGTATACAATATTTACTCTAAAAGGATCAAGGTAATTTTTGGTGAATATTAACATTAGTATTTTTTTACCACGGTTAAATGTATATATGGTAATTAAAGGTAAAATTAACCAAATAATATTATAAAATTACCAGAAAACATGTAATAATAGTATTTAATGAGTTATAATCGACCATGAACATCCATTGGATGAAAATTTGACCTTTGTATTCCACAGGGAGTGATTATGACATTTATAACATTTAATTTGATGTAAAGGGAAATAAGTATGTGATTTCTCTATTTTTAATAAAAATAATTAATATGGGGTTTTTTAAATTATATTTTAAACAATTAATATTAATTAAAAATATTAAAATATTAAATACAACATGGTAATTTATTTATTATTTTTTAATTAAATAACATAATTTAAATAGGACACAAAATGATGACGTAGTAAAATTATTTATTAATGAATCAAATAAATAGTATAAATAATATATAAATAAAAATAATTTGAAATATTTAATAGTAGAAAAAAAATTTATGGATGCATATTAAATTTTAGTATTTATTTAATGTAGTTTTTTTGTCGAAATCAATTAGTTATGTTATTTTTAAAACTCTATGTAATTAATATTGTAACAATTGACCTAATTCATATTTTAGTATTTAAAAAAATTAATTAAATGATATAAAATTAAAAAAATTGAATATTTAGACAATGATTTTATAAAAATATACAAATGTCATTAATTACTCATTAATTGTATGTTTTTCATGATTTTATAATTATTTTAACGCTCTATGTGTAAATTACATGATTAAATTCTAAGAGTTATATAGGGTAAAAACAAAATGATACGGGAAAAAAATAAAACATGTATATTTTTTAGTGGATGATTATATTTAGACCCATAAAAATCCTATATTATAAATAAATGAGTTTGGACCAATTTTTTATTCGATACTGAATTTATATTAGTTTAATAATTTCAATAATTTCAAGGGTGCATGTCCCCTCTCATATAAAAAAGGAACCAATTACTCTCTATTAATCAAACTTCCAAAACATATTAGTTCAGCCAAGAACTACACAAAACACTTAATATAATAATTCCCCATATTTATGAAGCCTTATTTTATGCATAAAACCCTTTTTAGAGGTGTTATGTTTTTAAGAAAGTTGTTCATCCAACGGAATAGAAGATAAAGACTATATCAGACGATTCAGACTCAAGGTAAGTGATTTCATATAAATATCCTTTCATTGAGGAATATTTTGATGTTTTACATCACCATATTTTATATGGGGTTTAATCATACCCTACTAATTTTAATTATTTCCATGGTTTTTAGAAGGAATTTTTATATGAATCGTTTTACTTTCTATACAAAAAAGGAATGTTTTTAACGTATTCAAAGACAATGACTTCTCTTCCACCATAATCGTCATATGATATTTGGATTATGATATAATCCATAATATTTTTAGTAGGAAAAAAATCCATTATTGGATTTTAGGTTTATTTTATATTGGAAATGATTTTGAAATTAGAATTACTATTTCAATATATAGAAATTATTTCTTTTTTTTTAAATGAAATTTTTAGTGTGAAATGTTGATAATAATGATCATCTATGCCTTATGAATATATTATTCTACTTGGATAGTTCACATGTCGTTTTGTGATAAACCAAATATGAGTGGTTACATGATAAACCATGTATGGGTGGTTATGATATAATAACCAATGCATTGGGTCTGAAAGTCGGTCGTATTTCTATTCCATTTGAAAGAGTGATATGTGTGGATATAGACCATATTATTATTAAAATTATGTATGTTAATGTCCCGAATTTCCATTATATATTATAAGATTATTTCTATGGTTTATATGGTAATCTATTAATTACAAAAATTTAATGCAATGACATTATATTCAATGAATTTTATTTACTATTAAGTAATGTGGAAAAGTATTACTTTTTGATAATGTATTCATTGTATACATGATTTCACAAGACTAAAATTGTATTTCTTTGTGTATCCCATGCTATGGTTTTTATTCTCATCCTATGTTTCGAAATGTTTTCAAAGGATTTAATGAAAAATAGTGTCATGGATGGGATTGAGGAAATTATATTAAGATTAAACATAAAACAAAACCATTATTTTTTAAACTTTTTTTAAAAGAAATGGATTTTGAGTAGAAATGTCTACATTTCAGTATCTGAGTTGTTATGTATGATTTATGGCCTAATTATCTATAGAGATGAAACTAAAAATAACTTTTATTTTAGTGAAAGCTAAATTATTGATTTTAAAATGGATTAAGTAATGATTAATGCTAGGGCCATATAGTATTGGTTGAAGAAATATTTTAAACATTGGTCAATAATTGATTAAAAAATATCTCCTTTTAAATGTGAGAGGATTGTCAACCTTTTAAATACATAAAACTTTTAGAAATATTATAGGTATTTCTAAAATGGATGTGGAATAAAATGACATATTTAAAATCAAGGAGGAGGATGATTTTAATTACACTCATATAATCATGTTTTCATTATATTTTATTATATTTTAAACCTAATCTATTAGTTTTAACCACCATGTGAATTCTTCTAACCTCTACCGTGGGGTAGAAGTTTTTACAATGTTATTATTCATAATGACTATAAATAAATATGAATTGATTACCACATTTTTACTGAAAAATATCAAATATATAATATATATTAGCATATTAAATTTCAAAAAGTATTAATAATTAATTTTAAAATAAATATGCAATCCTTATTGAAAATCATTATTAGAGAAATTACCTTTAAACATATAAATTATTTTATATCAAAATCATTTATATTATTTATTAATATGTATTTAACTAGATTATTAATTGTAAAATTTGAATAAATAATCCTTAAAAGTAAACCAAAATTGTATGGTACCTTTAAAAACATGATGACAAATGAGAGTTTCAATAAAAAATCAGTATCTTTCACTATTCACCAAAAAATAAATCATTAAAAAAATGAAATAACCATAATATCAATTTAATATTCTGAATAAAAAAAATGAACCATTTTTTATATTATTCAGGTAATATAATTTATAAATTATTAATTCAATTAAAATCATGTAATATATGGAAACGAGGTTTAGTGAAATAGAAATTCTCATTTTCGAATGAAAAAATATATAATGTTATTTATAAAAATATAATTATTATTAATTTATACAAATAAGATTTAAATAATAATATTTATTTACACATATGACTACCTAGGTTTTCACAATATGATTCCAAAACCCGTACTGCAATATTTAGTTTGATACTCAATATATTTACGTTCCAGTCATTATACCATTAAACATGACCAACACTATGGCCTCCAAAACATACATCATCAAAAAAAATATTGGATCATATACTTACCTAAGTACCTTTTAAATTTATATTTTTATTTAATATTTAAAAAAATATTGGGTTATCAATAAAAATCAATTCAAGTGAGTATTATTTACGCTATACGCATCATTTCATATTCCATATTAAGTATTAAAAATATCTCCTAAAATAAATCATATTGGTACATGGGAACACACTGGAATAATATGATCCCTGGATTTAATATTTTTTATCAATGAATCATTTAAAAATATTTTAACTACCAATAAATCCCTATATAAATTATTAGGATATCACATGAATTTATTTAATAAAAAAAATTTAAATGAACAATTACCTCATTCAAATTGAATGTGTTTTCGTCTAGATCCCATCTATGGAAACTATTTCATGATGTATCTGATGTTAAACTAGTATTGATCATCCAAAAATAATTTAATATATTTTTGTAATATAGATCAATAAAATTTGGATGCCATCATTATGTTTTGATGAATCCTTTGACATCATGATGATCACTTAATGTCCATTACATTGATCTATAAAAGTGGTCTTGGATTGATGACTTGGAACATGGATTTCTCTCTCTGATATGCATTAATGAGGAGAGAAGATATATCAAATTCATGTGGAGTAATATCTTCTCAAAAATAATCTCCTTATTTTATACATCTAAATACTTTGATTTATGTCGTTTTAATCTCTCATAACATTATTATGTTTTAATATTATTTTATATTTTTATAAATTGATATTCATTTTTTCATTTATAATATTATTTCATCATATCATCATTATGTGTTTCATTTCGATTATATTTATTATTATTTAAAATAAATCATAACTTTGGATATATCACCTTATTATTTACTTAAATTATCTTTAAATCTCATGTTTTCTTTGTTTATAACATGTTATACTAGTATCATTTTGTTTCCCTTGGGTAGATTTATCATTCAAGTGAAATAAATGTTATTTATATATTTTATTTTTACTATTTGGATTTATCAAATTTTCTTTTCCCATATATCCAATTATCTTACAATGCGAATATCCACGTAGCCAATTTTCTCACATAGCCTATTTCCTAGTTTTTATTACCATGTTTATGTAAGCTATAACATTTTATAATGAAATCAAAATTTGGTTATTATTAAAAAAATTGGAATACAAAAAATTATCTACACTTTATTATAATACATAAAAGTATTAATCGTTCTATATGATTTTCTAAATTATTCTACAAGTTATATCATTTTTGAGACAAATCTCTATATTTTTTTAAATCTATTTTTATATTATATTTTAAAAAAAAAAACAAGATATATATATCTAATTATGTTTATTCATAATAATATATAAATTTAATAAAAATATCTAAATGTAAATTAATTAGTGATAAAGCTAACTGAACTATTTAGATGTTTTTTATTAGGTCTAAAATTATACAACTTATTTTATTTTTCAAATTTATAGATTTCCCTACATGAATTAGGCTATGTGAAAATATTTTATAATGTGAATATGGAGAATGGATATTAAACAATGTGAAAGGTATTTACCTTATAAAGAAATTGGTTATGTAGTAAGATACAATTATGTGAATTTTTATGTGTAATGGCTACATGAATTTTCATTTGTAAATTTGTTACCTGAATTCTCATATGTAAATTCCTTTATATGAACTTTAATTATGTTACATTAGCTATGATAATTTTTTATATGATGAGATTTGGATATTTGTAGGAAAAGTGAGATGTGAAAATAAATTATCAGAATTTTCATATGTGGCTATTCAAGTTTCTATATGTTTTACTAAAAACTGTAAATATTATATATTTATCATATGTTTCATATAATCATTTTCTGAATATAGATTTTGAATATTTTTAATTATTTATTTCTTCTAAAATCATTCATTAATAATATTGATTTTATGGTGATTGTTTTTAATTCGTAAAATAATGAATTAATTATTATTATAACGAGATTTAGCATGAAATAATATTCACAAAGAAATTAACAAAAATGAAATATCCATATTCAAATAATTAAAATGATTTTCACTATTTTTAATATTGTTAACGAGTTTTATAATAATAATAAAATTTATTATTAAATAATTTATTGATATAAATTCAAGACACAGTTTACATGGATATTAGTTATATCTCTTTTTTGAAAAATTATGTGAATCATTTATATAGAACATAAGCACGAATGATGTGAAATTTTTATTTAGAATTTGAAGAGTTAGTCTTATGTGATTAATGATTGTTTTTTTGAGGAATTTATTTTCAAATTGTATTGATATATTAATTTTTTTTAATATTTCATTATACTATTATGTCTATTTGAAAAGAATGTTTATTAATTATAATGTTCATCAAAGATAAATAAAATATTCTTCTAAGGAAGGTTTTAACATTGGAATCTATGAATGAGTATCATGCATTCCAATGTGTATAAAATAGTTTTTTTTGTTTGATATATATGGGAAAAGACATTAAGTCAAGTATAGAGTGACATGCATCTAATTTTCAATAATGTTCTTTATAAATAGAAACTGAGTCTCGATGCATCATTGATCAACTACATATTAAGGTAAACTAAGGGTTTAACCAGAATCGATATTTCAACATATTAAAGGGTATGATAATTACATGATCCAAATTATACTATATAAATATACATTCATTCTCTAAGTAAAATTGTTTCACCAATTTATTGTGTTGTAACTTTTTGGACTATATTAAAACACATTGTGCATCTTGAATAGTTGTATACTAACCAAACAAAATATATGATTGGGTTTGGCATGTCCCATTAGAATACTAGTTTTAGTCTTTCCCTATAGAAAATTGGGTTCTTCTTAACTTATGAAAAGGAAGAGGACAGATATAATCATGTAATTGTCCAAGTCTAGTCTCCCCCTTAGAAAACTGGGTTTCTAGTTACCTATAACATAGAATAAGTTATGATTGATCCAATGAAATTATCAATTGTTTATAAAACTATAAATTACTAGGTTGGGATTTCTCTCATAAAATAATGGGTTCCATCAAATCCTAATAAAATTTTAATTTGTTAGGATATATCCGTTAAAATTATAGTTTGGGTCTTGTCCTATAAAATTATGGGTTGTTTTCTAAACCCATGAAATATATGGGAATTTGGTTGAGCCTCCAGGCATGATAAATGTGGATGTAAACTATTTTCACCTTTTTCTAATGTAAAATAACATTGTGGGTGCTATAAACTGGGCTACTGTGTGATGTGTCCATATATGATTATTTATATCTGAACTACTATAAAAATATCTTGTGTACATTTTTATAGTTTCTATATTTTATTTTCCCTATAATTTATAATATGAGTGTGATGGAATTTTTTATTAATTGAAAAAATAAATTTTCATTCATGAAGTTTATAATATGATTAGTTTTTAAAGAATAACAATTCACCCCCACCCTTATTCATTTCCATCACCTCTTCAAGACCTAAATTTTAGTATAAAATGGTGGATATTATAAGGATAAGTTTAATTAGTTGTTATTACTAATTCTAACCAATTGGTATCAGATCATGCCCCTTTGAAGATAAATTTGTTTATCACCTTTTTTGAAACATTATAATTGATCTATAGGGTTTGATATTTTAGGATATATTATTGTTAATTTTATTTCATTTCATTAAATTATATTTTTTACATTAGTCCTTATCAATATTAACGATAATTATCTATTTTAGTGATGGATGTCTTAATAAATAAAAGTTGTTTTAATCTGAAATTTCCACCACATTTCAATATTAGTAAGTACAATTAGTAGAAGATCTGAATGGAATATTATCTAAATAGTATTAATGTTCTATTTCATTATATATTTTTTAAATATTATTGTTTACCGAAGTACGTTCCAACTGATTTAAAAGGGAAATATTTAATTGAATATGATCGTAATTATAAGGACATAAATATTATTTAATTTTATTTTTAGGCAAATTTTATCAAAAAATTGTAGTTCTAACACTGCCCATGAGATTTGAAAATATATTGAGAGAACTAAGTTTAATTAAGGGGATTTCAAGAAATCTATCATCTATAATATTATATTTCCTAAACACCAAAAAATTGATAATATATATATGAAAAGGGGAAATGACATTTTATTAAAGGATATATGAAAAAATTTAATTCACATTTTAATCTATTTACATTCAATATTATCTTTTAAGGCTATGAGAAGAGATTATATATTAAACCCAATATTGAAAATCTCGAAAAATCCAATAAAGATAAACATGAAAGAAAATAAATTTTTTCCTACATTGAATGATTCCAAAATCTCTAACAACAAAAATGAAATTCCAAAAAACTAGTAATGTTTCATTTATTGAAAATTAAGAAAGTTAAAATATTCACCTCCACAATTTTATTCCAGTGGTCTTGATTCATATGATAGAAAATATGGAAATATATACGTGAAAATTGTATCCAATGAGTTTTATTTTAGTTTTAATTATCATGTTTCTATGAAACTATTAAATGATGAGACTTGTATTGAAGATCTAAAGGATATTTTTGATTTTTATAAAGAAAAATTAATGAAATTTATTTAATACATGTATGACTAAAATAAATTTAAATATGTATTTGTAAAAAGAAAATGATATTATCTTAATATTTTAAGATATATGTTGATGATAAAAATGTTTTATTTCTTGATATTGATAAATTTATAAAAATTTATTTTAAATCCAAAATGTTGACTCTTAAAGCTAAAAATAATAGGACTAAAGGGTTTCTTTATAAGAATAATAAATATAAATAAACATTGTTCAAATTAATTTAGGATTCTATATATAATATTAAGGATCAATGTATGTATCCTAAATAGAAAAATTAAATGGATTAAAATAATGCTTCCAACTCAAATGAATAGGTTTATGATGATTTATAATTTTTTTCCAAAATTAATTTTATGGCTGAAGATTGAAATACATAATGTTAAGAATATAATGGTTTCCTCGAATAGGATAACTTATAATAAATATTCTTCCAATTTCAATAATGGAAAGACTTATTATTGTAATAAATTTAATAATAAAATGAATAAACTTATTTGTTATTATTTTGTTCATATTATGTTTAAAAATAATTGTGTTAAAGGAACACATGTTGGAATATATTCATTTAATTAATTAAAATGTGGATCTTTTGTTCATTATGCTCATGATTTCCCCCTTATTATTTCCACTCATTCTTTTCATCATAAAAAGTAATTTTATGAAAAAACTGATATCAAGGATAATGTTTATAAAATGTGCACATCTTGGGTACCTAAATGTATGTATTTATAATCATGCAAAAGAAATCCATTCTATAAACCCCATGTAATTTTTATTTTCTGATTCTTATGTATAGTGTAAATGTCATTATTTTCATATTCTTGGAATGTTTACGTACGAATTATAGGTTTTATTTTTTCATTTTTACATAGCATAAATACTCTATATTATATTAAAATCCACTTTAATTTGGATAATATCTTCATACGACCACTGAATATGTTATTTTAGTAATAAATTCAAGTTTAATTTTTTTTTTGAAATTACCAATTTTATACTTTTAAAATTCATTAACATATTATGAAAAGTATCATATATCACAATTATTTTAAACTTTTTTTAGAAGTGTTTAATGTTGAAAAAAAATTATGATCTTAATGATTTGAGTTTTAAATTTTTATTAGAGAGGTATTATTTAAGGGGGTTTACTCATATTTTTAAATATGTTTTATAAAATAAAAATTGGTTACATAAATTGTGTATTCTCTATTTTATCTAAGATAAAATTTAGGGGGAGTTTCTCTTTTGAAATTAAAATAGTTTTAATTGATATATATTATTAATCTATTATAGGGGAGTAATCCTTATTTAATGTATGTAATTTTCCCTATAAATTTATTCTATTTAAAAAATAATAGAGTTATATTTGTATTTTTTTGGGAATACTCAAATTTTATATAAATACATTAGTGCATAACATGGTAAGTAAAAAAGTAATCTTAAATGTTTTTAGATATATCTAATTATGCAATATTATCATATGATGTTTTCACTTATTAAAATATTTTCAATATGTTATGTATGAATAATCTTGTTTTTAAAACTTGTATAATTATTTGGTTGTAATATCTAGTTTTATATGATGAAATTTTAGTTTTGTCTTATAATGACATTTTATTTTACTCTTCTAGAGAATAATATTTAATTATCTAATTTAGTTAGACGTTCACTATTGTATATCATTCAGTTTTATAAATTACAAGGTATATGAATGTGATTAATTTTCAAATTTAATTGAAATATGTCAAATCTATAAAAAAATTTCAATTTTCTATTGTTTTATTTATGTGTAATTTTTTATTATATTTTTTTCATTATTTCTCCTAAATAATAAATTATGTTAACATATTGAATATACATTTTATTTATTAAAAATTGTGTTTTATAAATGTGTTTTTATTATTCATTACAAATAACTTGTTATGATATTCTCTTTTTATAGCACTAAATGTTGGTAAAGTGGTTTCTTGATATATTTATATGAAATATTAATGTTTATTTAGTTTATCAAATATAATGTATTTTATCAGTATATTATATTAAATGTGAAATAATATTTTAATACTAATTGCAAATATATAATTTTTTATTGAAACCATATCTTTTTGATAATTTCAAAATTGGGAGAAGTTTTGTAATTATACATGCTTTTTCAATTATTAAAAAGTAGAAGAATATCGAGTGAATCCTTGAACAACATTATATTTTATAATTTAAAACACTTATTTGTTTTAATCTTCCAACATAATTTTTTTTAAATCATAATAAATTGTTTTTTTAATTAATAAACACATTTTGTTTTACTTTTATAGGTATAAATACTTTGATTGGTGTACATATATTTTATTATAGAATTATAAGTTTTATTCTTATATTTTATTATTATTATTTTTATTCATTTTTTATTGATTAAAATGTATTATTATAACATTATTAACCATTTTATTTATTTTATCTTTTGTGTTAATTATATGAATGAATTACATTGTTATTATGGTTTTATTTATTATATAAATTATCATTATAATCCATCATTATATTGATTATAACATGTAGTGCCAGACTCGTGAAGTGTACCGAGGATGTAACATCATAAGTGATCAAAAAATATAATTTATAGAGGTTTTATATAGTTTACATGTATCCAAATTAATATTTTCACAAAGACAAATATCACATATAGACAAAATCCATGATTGAAAATTTCAGATGTAGCTAATTTCAAGATTTTAGGTACATTATTTATTTTAGACATAACTAAGGATAATGAACTCAAAATTGGGTTATTATTTATGAATTAAAAAAATAAAAAAATTCTAAATTTCATTAGAATACAAATAATTATTATGTCATCTCAATCATCTTATGAATTTGATAAAATTTACTAAATATTTTATAGTATGAAATCTGTTATTATCATAACTATTTTTCTACTATGTTTTGATGACAACACAAACAATATATGCACTATTAAGGTGATTCTTAATTAATTAGAAATATAATTAAATTATATAAATATAATTCAATTGAAGATAAATCTAATTCATCAATTTAGATGGTCATTATCAGGTCTAAAAATGGATAAGTTATTGATTTTTTTTAATTTTTTTAATCCCTTATAAAAATCCTACTACATGAAAAATTACTTATGTTAGAAATGGATATCAAAATATTAAACTAAATTAATTGTATTTCTTGCATGAATAAATTTTCTATATATTAATAAAATTGTATGTGAATTTAATTACGTGAACTGGCTACATGAATTCCCATATGTAAAATGGTTACGTGAATTTAGTTACGTAAATTCCCTTATGTGAATTCAATTACATGAAATTGACATATGATAAATTATCTCTGTCATTTTTATTATTCAGTTTTATTTTGATACGTAGAGTAAGAAGTCTATGTGAAAAAAAATTCACATTAATTTTAATATATATTTATTCATGTTTCTATAGGTTTTTACAAACAACTAGAAAAATTCTATGTTTTGTCAAATGTTTTATTTTCCAATTTTCTATGAGTATATTTTTAATACATAAAATAATTTATTTGTTACGGAATTAATCAATAATATATATATATATATAAATATATTTATATATATATACTCCATGAAATTAGTTTTTTAGTTTTTCAATGATGAATTATATATGATTCGTATGGGATTTATCCTGAACTAATATTCACGTTGATATTTTTGAACATTAAATTTCCAAATTCAAATGTCGTTATATTTGAAGAGTTTATCTTGAATATTGTTATGTATTTATCCAACAATATTTATATTTATTATTTATTATGGTATTGAAATATTTTAAAAGCATGGTTTATATGGATATTATTTATCTCCCTTTTTAAAAAAATTCAAGAGAATAATTTATTAGAAAAATATGCATGTGAAAAGTTAAAATTTGAAATTATAATATAAATAATTAGTCAAACATTATTTATGAGAGTATTTAAAAGAATTTATTTTTAAAATTTATAGATATATAATTAATTAATTTATTTTATTATTATTCTGATGAGAGAATTTATACTAGCTTGTTTTTTATTTTTACTATTCATTGAATACAAATAAAAGAAACCTTCACATGAATTTTTTAACATTGGAATTTATAATGGTGTATCTGGGCTTCTATAGTGTAGAAAATAGTTTTTTATATTTTATGTATAAAAATAACCTATCATGAAGTTAATTAGAGGGTTATGCAACACTGATTTCCTTTTATGTTCATCATAGTTTTCAATTGAGTCATATAGATTCATTTTTTAAATGGTTTCTTTATTAAATTGTCAGTATCCCAAGATTCACTATTTAAACAACTTTGAAGTCCAAATAATTACCTTACTAACACAACAACATATTCATCAACAATCTTTCATCAAGTTAAACTATATATCATTTCATTATATTCCAACTTCCTGTATTATATTCTCACACATAGTGTGTCTCAAAAGGGTTTATACTACCCTAATAAAATGGAAATCTATTTTTGGTCTATCCCCTTAGAAAAATTAGATTATCCAATCCCCATATAATATTAGGTTCCTGTTAACCCATAAAATAATTGACGAATGGACTGCTTCTTTAAGAGACATGGTTAATTATATCCCCTTAGATGATTGGGTTTCTCTTGACCTGTAAAATAGAATATGTTAGGACTAGGACTATGAAATTACATGATATGTTTGAACCTATTGAAGTCGTTGTTATGTTTTCTACAGTAAAATATTGGGTTTAATATAACCTTAAAAATAATAAATGTTATGATTGAGCATATAAATGATTTTTTTCGTCCTTCTCCTATTAAACAATGGGTTCTTTTCTAAAATAATAAAAGACAACTGAGTTGGGTTGAGCCTCTAGGAGGGAAAAAGAATATGGAAAGGGTTGAAACTATCCTTCAAAGTAATATACCATAATGGGTTAAATACATTGGTTTGGTGTTTCAAGAGTATAAATTTCATAATTTAGATCCAAACTACAATTAAAATAATTTTTTTTCATTTTTTAACTTTTAATACTTTATTTTTTCTATAATTGTTTATACTAGGGTAGTGGATGTTTTTAATAATTTAACTGGTCAATTTTTCGTCGTTATGTTTATAGTCTGAATTATATTTAAACAAAGACAATTTACCACTCCTCCGCCCTCTTTCCTATAATTATCACATCTATGAAACCTAACATTTGTTATCAAAGGGGGGATCTTATAAGGATAATTTTAGTTATTTTTTATTCCTCATACCTTAAAATTGTTATCATAGAAAGACCCTTCGAGGATAAATTGCTTTATCATTTTTTTGATACATCATAACTTATATCCAAGGTATGATTGATTATGATTTAATTTGATTCATTTTTTTAAATTGTGCTGAATTTTTATTCTTGTTCATGAAATGATTAATGTAATTATCTTTATCAGTGATGAATAACTTGAGGAACAATGGTGGGTTGAGTTAAACATCACTACCTGTAAGATTCCATATTTTTTTAAAGTCATCTCTAGTTCATTTTTAGGTAATTTTTAAAGCTTTTAATTACTATAATCTTGTACTAGTGGCTTGGGGTGTGTTTTGTAAATTTTTTTAAGATAAATAATGTATAGTGGGTTGTTCATCGTTTGTGCACGACTTGACAAACTGTGCAACCAAACTGTGCCAAGCATACAAAATTGGATAGAGGAGTCCACATGGTTGGTGGACGGTTTTCCTAACCATGCGACCAAATAGTTCCAACCAAGCATAAGTGGGTAGTGGGGTCTGCATGGTTGGTGCACAGTTTTCCAAACCATGAGCCTCTTTCTAGGAAGCTGTGTGCGCAAGTTTGTAATTCCAAAAATGCTTTCTAAAACCAATGGAACCCACCAGTAATCCCTTATTTCGACCTTTTCCTGATCTTGAGTAATTATAGGTGTTTTCAAAGCATCCCAAAGTGATTATAAGGTGATTCGAGAACCATTCTTTGAGTGTGGAAGCCTATATTGATGATCCTCTCTCCTCCTGGTAATTAGATTTCATCCCTATGATTCTCCCAGTATTTCCTCCATATATTTAATATTTCATTTCATGGAGGATCTTCATCATTTCTATTTATATAGACCAATGGGTTGAGATATATATATAGGATTGTGAATATAGGTTTATATTTACATGATCTTGGTTCATTTTATATTAATTTTTGTTTTAGGGATTTAAACTAGGATCTTTATCGATGACATTGTGCCACTTATATTTTGGGGATTTTTGTTGGGATAACGTCCATCAATAAACTAGGGTATGTGGTCTAAATATAACTCCCATAGAATTTATTTATCATATGTGTATGAGTTTATTGATTTTCTAGATTCCCTTGATAATTTAATTTCCTAAATGGAGTAATTAGGTATATGGAATTGATCTGCATTTACCTTGGGGATTTATTGATAATTGAATCATGGAACTAATGAATGGGGGATCCCAAAAGTGATTGATATTTTACAGATTTAATTATGGGTTCTGATCTTGTATTTTTAGTTATTTAATTGATTTTATTTAGTTAATTAATTGGTATAATTAGTTATGAAATGATGTTTTGCTTTAAAGATAATTAATTGTGAGAATTAATTATGTTTTTATTGGTTTTGAAATGGATAATTAATTGTGAATAATTTATTATGGAATGGGAATGGTATTGATTGAATAATTAATTGATTAATTAATTAATGGGTTATGTGCTTAGTTAATTTTTGATTTAACTAATGGAAATTGAAATGTTTTTCTAATCAATGGATTAGTAAATGGTTAATGTGGTCGATTCCTGTGAATTAATGAATGATCAAATGTTTGAGATTTTGAGGTGGTAGTTACGACATCCTAGACCAATGTAGAAGTTGTGACATGGATATGGAGTTCCTCCCAAATAGTTAACAAAAAACTCTGATTTTAGGGTTTTAGGCATAACGACCAACACTGAATGAGATTTAGAGTTCTAGGTATGATGTCCTACATTCAAAGAGATTTGTGGTGCTAGGATGATAAAATATACCAAATGATTAATGATACTAATGAATGATGATTCAAATTATATTTGGGATGAATGGCATGATGAATGACACATAATGATTAAAGATAACAATGAATGATTATTCAAATGAGATTTGTGGTGCATGGAATGACGTCCTATAACAAACAATTTTTGATAATAAGGAATGATGATTCAATTAAAATTTGGGGTTCTAGGAATGACAACCTACAGGAAATGTTTAATGATGATAATGAATGATGATTGAAATGGGAAATTTGACTAGAACATGGACTAATTTATTGATTAATGATTAAATGACAATGTGACAACTATTTAAATTATTCATTGTATTTATTGCTTCCTAAATCTGCTTGCACTATCTATTGACTGGACTCGATTTAGACATCATTAGTGGTGGCCTACTGAGTTGTACTGAAACCCTATTCAGGATGTTGGATCAAAACACGAGTAGTCTTTTTTCTTATAGGAAAAGATAAGGGTACGACCCTATGATAGGTTGATGTTTGGGATTTGAACATGGAAGAGTGAACCAGATGCAGTTCGGGACACATTTTGGAGATGTTGTTTCTTTTCATTGAGTTACGTTGCAGACACATGAAACATGAATTTTCAAAGAATTTTTACATTTCAATTGGGTATTATATTTTCTAGTTTTGATTATCATATGTCTAGGAATTGTTCTCGTTAATTATATGCTTCCTTAATTGGATATTGTTATTTGCTTCCACTGGGGATTCTATTCTAATAATAGAGCGTATATTATGTCCATGAATTAATTATCAGAACCTCACTGATAGTTGGAAACCTCTAGTGTACAGAGATTGGTGATTGAGGGCATGTGGAAAACTGGCTTGGGGAACCATTCAGTGGCTCCCGAGTTAGGACCTCACAAAGTTGTATTGGAGGAGTTTTTGTTTTCTTTCTTCTTCTTTGTCTTACTTTATGGAAATGTTATACAAGAGACTAGGAAGAATCTAGTCATTGTAATGAGATCATGCATGGGAGTTTCAAACCCACGTATGCGGGAAAATTTGAGTACTATGGGAGAGATTATTGTGATTTTTCTTATTGTTACAGTTGTACATTATTTCCCCTTAGGTGACACACTTATGGTGTGATTGATATTTATTTTGAAAATTATAATATTTTGATTTCTGGCCTAAAGAGGGAAAATATCTGAGTCATCACGCATCATTCTAGGAACTCATGGTTTTGGAGACATGCATCATTATACGCACTCACGGGAAAATGGATTATGAGTAAGTTTTTGAAATTGAACTGTTTTTCCTTATTGTTAGAGTGAAATAATGATGAAAAATGGGAATAAATTGGTGTCTAATGAGAACCTTGATTGATTAAATAGGAGTGATTAATTAATTAATTGTTAAATTAATTAATGGTTGATATTATTAATGAGATTGAATGCACCCTTGTTAAACAAGACATAGGAGTAGGATAGATATGGGTAGTGATAAGGACTTAGTGTTGACCATGTGGCGAGGAAAAAGAAAAATGACATGTTGAAACTTGTTGTGTAGGTTTCCTCGATTACATGATTTTCATAAAGTTGTGTTATAAGACCTAATATATGTGTTTCGATTTATTGGTGTATGCCTTCATGACACTTGTTGTGGGAGAGACTGAGGGGTATTGCTCAGAAGGAACATCCAAACAATGAGATTGAGGAACCATTGGTGCATGCTGAGGAAGAAAGGGATCTGTTTCGAGATAACATTTCTCATTTCATGCAATTCATGTAGAGAGTCCCAGGGCAGATTCAGAAAACATGTTTGAGTTGAAGAGGGAGTTTTAGCTACATCACCCACCTACATTCACTAGAGAGGGTGGACCCAAGGGAGATGGACTTAGGATTGAATCCATAGAGACGATACATGAACATTTGGAGACTCCAACTGAGAGGAGGTTCAAGATGGATTCTTATATGTTGCGGGGTTCCGTGTAGTGCTGGTGGGAAATTCATGTACGATTTGGATAGACTGATGATATAAAATGGAATGAAATTCTGGAGAAGTTCATATGGAACTTCTATACAGAAAGGTTGAGGCAAGATAAAGCTTCATAGTTTATGCATATGACACAAGTGAGCATTTCCGTAATTTAGTATGCTGAATGTTTCACAGATTTACAATGTTTTTCCCCAGCTTTGGTGGCAGATGCCACTTCATCAGAAAAAAGATTTAAGGATGGACTTAAGTGTGAAATTAAGCCCCAGTGGAATATCTTTACACTGAAGAAATATTCAAAAGTGGTTAATCAATCTCTCATTTTATAGGGGTGACGAAAGGAAGATTATAGTACGTGATAGGTAGCTGGATGACCAGAGAGTGTGCCTTCTAATAGGAGGATGCATTTTTATGAAAATCATAGTCATAATAGTGGAAGGAAAGGTGGAAAATCAATAGAAATGTTTACAATGGATCTTTATCATGTGATTTTTCACCCATGCGGTAGGCATGGATAATATCATACAAATTTTCCAAGGCAAACATGGGAGTTCCTGTTTTTTGGAAATATGGGACACATATAGATGTTCTGCATGAAGCAGCGGTAGGCTAGTGATCAGGGAGTGTCTTCTAAGTGTCATAGCGTGGGGTGGGGGTCTTCTAAAACATATAGGTCTGGCATCTATACTTCGTTTAGATGGTGCAGTAGAGGCAGTGGACGTGGTGCTTTAGGGTATGAGAACTCTTATAAGAATAGTGTTGCTACTGAGCGGAGTCAGACGACACCACATGGAAGTGGGGCATGTCAGTTACATGGAGTGAAACCTACACTCGTGGAGAGTGAGGCTGGTCCATAAAAAATGATAGTTACTATTCTAGTTTCTTCTACATTATTTACTAACTTGTTTGATAGTGGTTCCTATCATTACTTGATATCTACAAACCATGTCAATGTCTTGAGAATGGAGGTGGAGTCTATAAAAAGGTTGATCAATATTGATACACCATTGGTAACATGAAGTAGGATTATATTATTTTCCAAGGGATGTTCTCTAGATATCAGAGAGTATCATTTCCTTTGGAATTTTTACTTCCGTGATATAATGGGATTCGATCTGATTATGGGTATGGATTGGCTCGTCACATACCAGTCCAATATAGAATTTTTACTGTAGGATAGTGACCTTTGTATCTCTTGAGGTTGATCAATATGTAATTCGTGGACAATGGGATATCCATGCAGGCAGAGATGGGATAATTACCTAGAAAATGGGAGAGCTCATAGCCCATGTTTGAAGTATTTTAATGGATAATGGGAGTGGTAGTATAGATGTTCTTCCACCACTCATAGATATTTTTTAAGATGTATTCCCTAAAAACGTTTTTTGGGTTTCTGCCTAAGAGTGATGTGGAATTAACTATTGATCTCATGTCTTGGGCTAAGCCGGTATCTATTCCACCTTACATAATGGCACCAACTAAGTTTCAAAATCTCAATACACAGTTGGGGGATTTGAGCTATAGAGGGTTTATCCATCCAAGTATGTCGCCTTGGGGATCACCTATTTTGTTTGCAAAGAATGATTATAGGATTTTAGGATTGTGTGTCAATAACCAAAAGTTGAATAAAATGACTGTGAAGATCGGATATCCTCTTCCTCATATCGATGATATGTTTGACAAGCTAAAGGGGGAAATGTGTTCTCAAAGATTGATATGAGATCATGGTATAATCTGGTCAGAGTTTAGAATTCTAATATGCCAAAAACTGATTTGTGAATTAGGAATGGCCTTTTTGAGTTTTTCTTAATGTTGTTTGGTTTGAAAAATTCTCCAGCAGTGTTTATGGCCTTAATGTACAAGATATTTCATCCATATAATGAAAAGTTATTGGTGGTGTCTGTGGATGATATCTTAGTGTACTATGATTCTCATGACGATTGTGCCCAGAATCTTGACATCATCCTAGGTACACTGAGAGAGCATCAGTTATATCCCATGCTATCTAAATGTATTTTTGGTTTTACATTGTACACTTTTTGGGGCACATCATCTTTTATGAAGGTGTGGATGATGACCTAGTGAATGATTAGGAAGTCATTTTTTGGGAGCATCTCAATAATGTTTTTGATATGCATAGCTTTTTGGGATTAGTTGGGTATTACATGAGGTTTATGTAGGAAATTTTATTAATGGATGCACCATATAAATATTTGACCATGAATTGGATAAATCATGTTAGGACATGAGCATGCGAGAATGAATTAGAGGAGTTGAAAAAGTACATAAAATCAGCACCAATATTGGTATTACCTAAGTTAGGTGAGGAGTACACAATGTATTGTGATGCTTTTGTGGTCATACATGGAGTTGTGTTGATGAAAGGGGATAGAGTTGTTGCTTATTGGTCGTAGTATTTGAGGCCATATAAATGGAATTACCTAACACATGACCTCATGTTAGAAAAGTGGTTTATTCTCATATGTATTGGAGGCATTATCGTTTGGGTGAAACATTTATAGTTTTTATGGATCATAAAATCTTTAATTCTAGATTTTCACAGTACGACATGAATCTTTGGGAGCGAAAATGGGAAGAGTATATGAAGTCCGTTAAATTTGAACTGGCATATACACCCAAGAAGGGGAATAGTGTTGCTGATTCCTTGAGCATAATATCTTAGAATTAGTTTGTATATGAGTCGATTTCATAGTTGAAGATGATGATTATGCCGGTGAAAATGCATGTAGTAGTTCAAGAGAGTTAGAGAGAGGATAGCTCTAGTTTCTGTAGCAATGGAGTCTATAATTTTGAGATGGATCAGGGACACACAGTATGACGATCAAGAATTTTTATCCTTGAGGGAAATCCTTATAGGTGGGAAGATACCTTCAAACTGAAAAATAGACGAGGATGAGATTATCTATTTGAAAAATTGGGTTGTTGTGCCCATGTGTATGCGAGAAGAACTCATGTGAGGATATCATGCTTCAAGGTGGGTGGTACATCTAGTGGTGGAAAAAAAGTACTGTGACCTTCAATCACATTTTTGGTGCCCAGACATGAAAAAGGAGATTGCAGGGTTAATAACAAGATGTTTCACCTGTCAGCAGATGAAAGTAGTGCACCAACGACCTGGAGGCCTATTGATATGGTTACCTATTCTAGAATGGATGTGGGATGAGGTGACTATGAATTCTGTGGTAGGAATTCCAAAGATCCCTAGGAAGAATCATTATACATGGGTCATTATGGACTGACTAAAAAATATAGAACCCTTTATACCAATCAAGGAAACATTTATAGTAGGGAAGTTAGAAGAAATGTACATAAGAGAAATAGTTCATTTTCATAGGGTGCCACATACTATAGTTTTAGATCATGATGCGCACATTACTTCAGGCTTATGGAAGGGCATACAGAAGGTTATTTGTACAAAGGTTTTGTTATGTTCGACCTTCCACCCACAGACATATGGGAAGTCGGATTGTACCATACATGTATTATACGATATGCTGCGAGAATGTGTCGTTGACATTGGTGGTTCATGGGAAAAGAATTTGGCTTTATTTGTGTTTTCGAATAAAAATATTTATAAGGAATCTAAATAGATTACACTGTACTAGGCTCTTTATGGTATAACCTATATATCACTTTTATATTGGTTAGAGGTGATTGAGTCTGGGTTAATCGGGACGAGACTCATTCAGGAGGAATGAGAGTATGTACAGTTGATTCAGAAATGTATGGCTACAGCTCAGTGTTGCAAGAAGTCATATAATGATAGACGGAGATGAACCCCAGATTTTATAGAATTTGATCTTGTATTCCTTAGGGTGTCTCCTAGATTGGTTCCCCACCGGAGATGGTGGTTAGGAAATTTAGTGCCCATGTTTGTGGGACCGTTTTTGTTGCTAGATAAAATCGGGCCAGTGGTGTACCGATTAGCGCTTCCATATAAATTCCGAATTTTCCATGATGTTTTCCATGTGTCACAACTATGGCAGTATCACCCAAACCTTATCATGGGATTTATGTGGAGGAAGTTGACCTCGAGAATGATGTGTCCTTTGAGAAGCATCTACTACATGTGCTAGGCCGCCTTGAGAATGTTTTATGGGGAAAGACGGTTCCATTATTTCATATTTTTTGGAAACATGGAAATGTTCTAGAGGAAACATTGTAACGGGAAGCAGACGTGAAGGCGCAATTCCCTAATATTTATTCCTATAAATCATAGAGAAGTTCAGGAGTTTAGCTCATGGATGAGATATTATAAGGTGGGGAGAATGAAAGATCGTAGCTTTTTCTAATGTTATATCAAAGGAATTTTCAGGTACATTCTACAGGTTTTATGTACCACTATCATGGAGAAGTGTCTTTAGGTTAATTTTGGTGAATTTTTTAGGATAACTAATGAAAATAGGTTTGTGCGCGATTTGCGCATGGATTGACATAATGTGTGACCAAACCATGCCAAGCATGAAAAATTTGACAGAGGAGTCTGCACTATTTTCCAATCTATGTGACCAAACCGTTCCAAATGTACATAAGTGGGAAGTGGATTCCGTTAAATTGCCGCACAGTTTTCCTAGTCATGCACATCTGCATGAGAAACCATCCATGTAGGTTTTTAATTCGGAAAATCCTTTTTAAAACCACCCGAACACCCCCCGAGACACCCTTATTTCGACGTTGGATCGAGATTGAGGAATTCTAGGTGTTTACAATTTCTCTCAATGAGATTCTAAAGAAATAAGAACATGATTTTTTGATATTGGAAACCCATATTTAATTTCTTCTCTCCTCTCAGTATTTGGATTTCATCCCAATGATTCTCTAGTTATTTCCTCAATCATTTTTAATTATTTTCATGGAGTATGTTAATCGTTTCGATGGATATAAACTGATGGGATGAGATCTAGATCTAGGATTCTGAATCTATATACAGATTAACAAGTTCATGATGCATTTGATCATAATTTGTTTTTAGGGATTTAGATCTGGAGCTTGATCGACGACATTGTGATGCACAGATATTGGGGATTCTCATTGGCCTAACTTCCATTAATAAAATGCAGTAGGTGGTCTATATCGAACTACTATAGTCATGAATTATGATACGTGTATGAGTTTATGGATTTTATTGATTCCCTTGATAATTGAATTTCCTAATTTGGTGTAATTTGTTATATGGAATTGATATATGTTTACCTTGGTGATTTATTGACAATTGATCACTAAATAATGGAATGGGGTGTTCCCCAAAGTGATTCATATTTTAGATATCTAATTACGGGGTGTGATTCTGTATTTTAATTGTTAAATTTATTGTATGATGATAATTTATTTGGAGAATTAATTATGAAATGATGTTAATATTCAAAGATAATTAATTGTGAAAATTAATTTTGGTTTGATCAGTTCTAAAATGGATAAATAATTGTGAAGAATTGTGTATGAAATGAGAATGGTATTGATTGATTAATTCAATGATGAATTAATTAATGGGTTTTTTCTTAGTTAATTGTTGAATTAACTAATGGCCTTTGAAATTTTTTACTAATCATATGATTAGTAAAAGAATAATGTGGAAGATTGTTGTGAATTAAAAATTGATTAAATGGCTGAGATTTTGTGGTGATGAGTATGACATCCTAGAACAATGTAAAAGTTGGTACTTGGATATTTTATTCCTCTCCAATAGTTATCTATGTGCAATGATGTAAGGGTGTTAGGAATGAAGTCCTACATCAAATGAGATATGAAGTGATATGTATGACGTCTTATATTCAAAGGGATTTGTGGTGTCAGGAATGAATTCATACACCAAATGATTAAAAATAATAATTAATGATGATTTAAATGAGATTTGGGGTGCTAGGCATGACAACATACCCCAAATGATTAATAATAATAATAAATGATGATTCAAATGATATTTTTGGTGCCAGAAATTCCATTTTACTCTAAATTATTAATGATAATAATGAATGATGATTCAATTGACTTTTGGGGTGCTAGGCATGACAACCTACACCAAATGATTAATGGTAATAATGAATGATGATTCAATTGATATTTGGGGTGTTATGCATGATAACCTATACCAAATGGTTAATGATGATAATTATTTATGAATAAAATGAGAAAAATGACTTGAAATTGGCATTATATAATGATTAAATATTAAATGACTATGTGATAACTTTTTAAATAATGCATTATATTTATTTCTTAATAAATCTACAAGAACTATATTTTGAATGGAATCGATTTTGACACCATTGTTAGTGGCCTATTAATTTGTACTCACACCCATTTCTGGGTTCCGTATCGACACTGGATTAGACTTTATTATTGCATGATAGTATAAGGGAAACACCCTATGATAGGTTGCTCTCTGGGATTGAAGCATGGGAGAGGGAACCAAACGCTATTCAAGACCCATTTTGGAGTCATTGTGTCTATAAATAGTGTTTCATTATAGTGACCTGAAACATTCATTTTCATACTATTTTTTACCATTCAATTACATTTTTTATTTTCTGGTTTTGAAAATCATATGTTGTTGCATTATTTTGGTTTTTTATAGGCTTCTGTACTTGGATATTGTTCTTTTATTCTCCTTGTGTTTTTATTCTAATAACATACTGTATAGTCTCCTCAATAATAACATACATGACCCTTTCTACTAGTTGGTCCCCTATGTCCTATGGGGAGGCACTCTTGAAGGAATGTGGCCAAGAGGCTTGGGGCACCATTCAGTGGTTCCTGGGTTGGGACACGACACCGCTATATTTCAAGTGTAGTGTGTATAATGAGTGGATGATCCAAATATAATCTTATCTAAATTTTACTGATATTATACTTTTTTATATTATTATTAAATATTATGATTTATTTAAATATAATGTAGATTATTTAAAAGTAAAATATGATGGTAAATATCATATTCATTATAGAGCCATAATATTCTAAATTATTCTTTATCTAAGAATATTTTGACAAAACCATATAGTTAATTAACTGCATATGGGATTTATAAAGAAACTTGAGACAACTTCCTTTAAATCATAATTTTTCAAATACATCTATCTTCTAAAATATTAGAAAGTGTCTACACCTAAAAATGGTGCAACAATCCATGAAAAGGGAAAACTCCATTTTCATAATGGATTTTTAACTAAAATTAATCCAAATTTGAATATATATCCTTCAAATAATATTTATTATTTATGCTGTGAGATAAGATATATTAAACATAATTTTCCATTGATCAAAAAATAGAAAGGATGATCAACAATAATGAATTGAAATTTGCAACTACTTGGAGTGAATCTAAAATCATTTATAAGATGGCTGAAAGTCCAAAAGAAAACGAAAATGTTTCAATTATTAAAAATTATTCAATTAAAACATATTTTGATACACATTCTAATAAAATTGGTACTGATTCATATACTACAATAGCTGGAAATATACATGTGACTAGTATAACAAAATATAGTGATTTTATTTCTAATTATCATTTTTCATTTAATTTTTAATTGATGAGCCATGTATTGAAGATGCAAATGAAGTGTTTTATTCAATGTAAGAAAAAATAAATGAAATTAATTCAATATATTTATCAGTAAAATTTAAATATAAAAGGGTTCATGAAAATAAAGTGATCTTATCATCTAAATGTAATATATTTATTGAATATAAGAAGTTTATATCACTTGAAATAGAAATATCTAAACAATTGAAAAATGATTTTAAAATTTTAAATCACAAATTTGAAAATTATAGAAATAAATATTTAATTTCTAATAATTATTAAGATCATGAAAGAAGACTTAATTTATTTTTTTGATGATATTTATAACATTTAAGATGAATGTAATAATCTTATAATGGAAAATTAAAAGCATAATGCATAGCTTCTTCCTCGCATGAAAAAGGTTTATGATGATTTATAATTTTTGAAAAATAAAATTGAAAAGATGAAAAATTAATTAAAATAATTTTGTAATAATATTGTTTTTTTGGAAATTGGAAAATTATATTAAATGTGTTTAAAATTACAATATTTTATAGAATTCTTTTTTAATAAATTTAATGATAATAATAAATAGACATAGTTGTGATTCTTATAATCCTATAATGTTCATAAAAAATTTTGTGGAAGGAAAATAAATTGGAACATATTCAGTTAGTTTCATAAAATATGTATAATGAGGTCATTATACTTGTGATTTACCTTTTAATTTCACTCAATATTATTATCACAAACAAAATTATATGCCAAAATCTAATTTCAAGGCCAAATAAAAAAATACTTCTTAGGTATCTAAATATATAAATTTATATTAATTTAAAATTAGTCATTTATTTATACCTATGATATTTGTATATTATGATTCATATTAATGGAATTCATGTAATTATTGTTTTATTCTTATAATTTTTAAATTTAAGGGAATAGATCTATAAAGGCCTTACATTGGCTAGTTTTCAAGGCTTGTTGTGCTCAAAGGAGGATTGGAAGGGTCCTTATGGGGTTTGGCTATGAAATACAAGAAGTTGGAAGAATACACAATGGGTAAAGCTTACACGCCTTGTACGATCAGTCTATATCTTATGCATAGAAGAAACACAGTGTTTAAATTTTCAAGGTTAAATAATAAAAATTATAATAATTATTCTATTTATATCAAAACCCACAAATTTACATGATGTGTAAATGGTTTTCTCTCCATGTAAATCTCCTATACAATATGTTAATAAAAGGTTTAGTGGCTCATAAGATTATAAAACCATATTCTCCCTCTCAATTTTCTAGAATCCAGTGGATCATTGTGATGGATATTAAGGATTCATTTGATGGGAATCAATCCTTGGGCTTCCTTTTTCAATTTTTGGTATTCTGAGGGGATTTTTACCTCCGTTCTTGGAGGTTCATCTTATTTTTTGTCTCGTTTCTTTATGTGTACTCCTACAATTATATAGAGTTTGATATTTTTTGTTTAATTTTTTTTATCTTTTGTTTAATAATAACTTTTTTATATGGTGTCTTCGAATGGATACAGTTCTTGTAGGATTGGTGATCAGAGATCTACAATGTGGTCTATTGTCGTACGAAGAACGTTTACAAATTTTGAGGTATGTGATTTGTATCGTCTCTTTAATTTACAAGAAATCAAAAATTAACCATGATTTATCTCTTTGTATGTAATTTAAATTAACCTAATAATTAGTAAACTGGATTAAATAAATTTGATAGTGATAACATGTTGACGATGTTGTTTCTTTATAATATGATAACGGTTTTCATCTTGTTCATCAAGATGGTGTTATATCTATAACCACATTTAGAGGTGACCACAAATATAGGTGACCTATAACAACTTATTTTTCCCACGGTTATAGGTATTCTATATCCATGGTCACCTATGGCTATGTCAATAGCCCTGAGGCAATAAGTCTATTTTTAGTAGTGATTCCTTTGTGATTTTTTACAGGAGAAAGATTGTTTCACCGAAGAGAATGGGATACATTATAGTGGGTAGTTTTTTACATGTCTGTGTGTGGGAGGGTGGCCACACCAAAAACCAGGGAGAATGAAACAAAATGGGTTTATGGTGAAGGAATATATGTTTTAGCATAGAGGGTTTCACTGTAAAGGAAGGTGCGTGAAGGTAAGGTTTCACTAGAGGGGATGACAATATACCATGGTTTCGATGGTGGTAATTTTTATGGTCCATGGGTAGTACCATGTTATAGTGTTTTCCATGGTTGGTGTGGTGATGATAAGGGGAAGGGGTCAACACTATTTTCCTCATCATGGCAGGGTGGTGATGGCCTCAGTCTAAAATCCCCAGTAGGGGTGAGTACTACCACGGTGTCGTTGAATTTTTTTCTTCATGTGGTGAACCACACCATTGTGCTAGTGGTTATTCCACGGTGTGGCCATGGTTATCTTTTTAAAAAAAATCCCTTTATACCCCTTGATTATTTTCATATATTTGAGTTTCCTGTTTATCTTCACTTGTTCATCCATGAAATAAACACATATTAAGAGTAACTTTCCAACCTTATTCTTTAAATTTTACCATTCCTCCTACAATTTCAGTTGGTTCCCCAAAGGTAAATCCCATTTTCCTTTATTCTTAACTTTTCCTATCTCTATATCTATTTATTCCTCATTTAAATTCCTCTTATAAATTCTAAGGGATCAAATTGATAGGTTTAGGTTTCATGGGGGATAACCTTTTAGTTTTTGGTTGTTATAGAATGGATTGGAGGTTTATAGTATTATTTAGGAATTTCCTACCAAAGAAACAAAATTTGGGATCCTTATAAATTATTAATGTTTAATTTAGGGTAGGAATTGTTATGAATTTTATAAAAATATAATTTTATGTATCGCTTTGTGAATTTAATAGGATAATTTATCAATTAAAATATACATGTGATTGATAGTTTGTATTTTTTTGTCTTAAGAGGATTTTTTTCTCTTGGAATAAAGGTATTTGAAGTCCACTATAATTTTTTAAATATTTAATTTGGTGGTAGGGTTTATAAAAATTCTTATATATATATATATATTAGTGGGTTTTAATAGTTAATGTGATTGGACCTCATTCAAGTTTTTGAATAGGTAAATAATAGTTTGCAATGAAAATTTAAAATAAAAATTTGTTTTCTGTAAATTTAAAATAGTATTAATTAAAAAAACATTTGCTCATAAATTTATTTTTAATTTCTTCATGTATGAATTGGTTTGAAATGATGTTTTAAGGAGGTAATTTTAACATGGAATGTGGTTCAACACCATTATATTGTCTACAGAAGACCTATTTAAATTTTAAAAAAAATATATATATATAAATTTTCAATGAAACGCTCGATTGGGCCCCTGATATTGATAAGATATTTTTGGCTAGTGACCCCCTAGGGAGTGATTTTATGATATTTTATCTATATTGGTTCATTTTCATGATTGTGAAAGGGGATATTTTTTTCATATTTATGAAATAATATATAATGAATATTTAAATTAATATCTACTTATTCAATAAGAATTTTGATTTATCACCTCTATTTAACATGAATTGGGAATCCAATGGTGGTTGTAGTTGGACTGGATTAGTGGACAAACTATTTTAAAAGGATTTATAGCTATATTAGAAACTGTGTTAAAATCACTATCAGATGAATTATTACCATGGTAGCATCACACTCTTAGGATGATTATTGGGAAAAACATGTCTGATGGGACTACTGAGATGGATAGGTTCTTATAGGCTATAATATTGTTAGTATAACTGTGTCATGGAGTATATTACATAATAACTAGGGATTTTACAATGATAATTAACTATTATCAAGGGTTACATAGTGTATTTAAGGATATGACATGTTTTTTATTACCTATATTTTACTTCCTTTCATGTAACAACTACTTTGGTTTTTTATTTCGATATAATATAGTCATATGTCGGTGCTTAATTTGTTTTCATTCACTATGGTTTTGGTATTATTTTACTTCTCAAAATGATTTGTGAAATTAGTTTAAAAGTGATTTACAATTGAAAGTGAATTGTTTTTCACTAAAATGGATTTCTAAAATTATTTTCGATATAGGAAATTGGTTTTGAATGGTTTTTAATTAACATAAATTGGATCATCTTCCCATAGTTTTAAAAAAATTTAATAAAAAATTATTTTGGTTTATCCCATTATTATTCTATGAAGTGGGATATTTTATAAAATATATTCTTTGATTTTTTACATTATTGTGTCTTTCATCTGAAAACCTATATTTTACATACATTTCAAACTATCATTAGAGATATTTTTTATGAAATGAAATTTAAGAAAATCATTATTTAAATACTTTTGGTCATGTTTAGCACACAAGCTATAAGAACCATTGGGTATATATAACTCTTGTGATTACATTCATGTGATCAGTTTAAAATCATCCTGGGTCTCAGTCTCTTCGTGAGGGCCCATTTTCATTTTGGTCTTATAAAAGATGGTATGGGATACAATGAGTGATTTCCAGTCACATAGTGATGTTTTATAGTGGTTTGGTTTTTGTTTTTTTATTGGGATATTATGTTACAACTTTAGCACGAAACATGCTCTTCAATTTGTAGCTATATGTGTGTCTTAACATAGGTTTAGATCTGAATTATTATAGCTTATGATTTGTAAATTTATTATTTCTAATATTATTTTTTATGATTCCTCTTCTTATGATTATTTATTTTTTTTTATTTTTCACACAAGTATACAAAAAATTGATTGTTTATTTTGGAGTTTTTGGTGGAATATATTTGTGATTACTCAATATTGAGGGTGAAATCATTATAATTGGTTGTAGGTTGATACATTTGTTCTTTTTTCTAGAATCTAGAATTATAGGATGTTATTTTACATTTATTGAGGTCTAGTATGGGTGTTAGTTAAGGTTGACCAAGGACCATTCATCTAAAAATAGTATATTATCCTCAATTTCTAAAATTACTAGGTTCTTCAAAAAATAGATTTTTATTTTAGAAGTTATAAAGTGTAGAGTGGGACAACAAAACAGAAGTGATATATATGATGAGAGTCCTTGAACTCTTTAAAATTCAAAAATATGAGTTAACATGAGTATTTTGGACTCGAATCATGGTTTCATGTTCTTGTTTAATGGGTTTTGATATGTTTGTATTTTTATTGACGGTATTTTTGACCCCATTGAGTATAACAATGATTTTACAGGCTCTTTGATATATGGGATGAAAATAGAAAATGAACCCGAGATACATTTTTATCTCACATGGTTTTGAAAATTGTTTACAACATGTGTGGATGGGTCAATTAACCATTGCAATGGATGGTACTTTTTTGGAAACCGGTGTGGGAAAACCATGCAATGTTATGTTTTCCACAATTTTTTTTCTTGCATCAATTGATTTTTTAATTATTTCAAATAGTGTTTACATTTTAAATTATGTAAATTTTTAGATATTTTTTATGATTATTTATTATTGGGAGTTTTTATTATGGATCCATGATTACGTACTATGATTTTTTTCAGGTTTGATTTTTTTTTATTTTAGAAAATTAGTTTCTTTGTGTAAGGATATTTTTTGTGTCCATGAAATGGTTTGAATATCTTTGGATTTAATATTATTTTTTTATATAAATAAATATTGAATGAAATGTCTTGAAATATAATTTCACTATCACGATGACATAGTTTTTTATTAAATAACAAAAAAAATTGTTGAATTTTAAAAAAATAAACTTGTGGAATTAACATGTTTATTTATTAAAAGTTAGTGAAATTATTCATATCACACTTAGTACATTAATGAAATAGATTTTAGGCATCATTAAATATCTGTAATTTTAATTTAAAATATGATTTTTTTCATTTATAAGGGGGGGTGGAGTTCTTCTTAATATATGAGTCCCTTTAAGAAAGAATTAATTTTTGACACTATGTGAGAAAGACGTCTGTATTAATGAAATCAGATTTATTTAAATGGTTTGTTTTCATATGTTTTATTCTATGACTACATTGGTGATATATATGTACTGGGGTTTTCCAATTGGTCTATTAGGGATATCATTTTTGGATTAAAAAATTTAATGGTGTGGATTTATGTTTCGTGATCCCTTGTTGTTCCACCTATGAAATTATTGAGATGGTTTGGATGAAGACTTCTAATGATGAGTTGTTTGGTTCATCCTATTGTAGTTTAACTATATTCCTTTTGATTGTTAAGTCTACCTAGACATTAGATAGAGTGGTGGATCTAGATATTCATTTCTACATAACTATAATTTTCACTTTCTCTTCTCTATGGTGATCATGGAAATTTTAAGGCAATGATGTGGCAAGGCCATTTTCAAGAATCATGTATGTTAAATTCCATAATGTAGTTATAGGTCATTTTTTGTTTTGAGATAAGTTCTCATTGAGTATGGAATGAATTGATGTTTTTGAGGTGATTCTAATATAATGTTTTTATAAAAACATTATTTTTCATACCAAGCATTGTTCATTTAATGTTTGGTTAAACCAAACATTTATTTGCCTTTTTTCTTAAACCTCGAAACAATCCCTTTATGCTAGTTGGTTTGTCTTAGTAGTGTAGCTAAAATAGGGATGCAATTCGGATTTAGGACAAATTCACAACGTGTGTTCAATACATGTCATGTAGTTAAATAAGTGTTATATATTAAAAAAATGATTTTTATATGAAAACAAATTCACGGTGTGTGTTATATTTTTCTACAGGGGGATCCACAAAAATTAATCAACATGAAAATTGTACATGGCGAGTAAATTCCATGAGTTTTTAAGGGGAAGAACCCAATTCTTTTTCCTTACCCCCACCCATTTATTATATATTTCTTAGGATCACTTCCACTGAATCTTCCTTTTATTATAAATCTATGATTTGATCTCGTCTCATTTTATGGAATCCAAATCAAGACAGTTATGTCATATTGGATGACCATATGTAAGATTGTCGATATTTTAGATCATTTTCTTAGTTGTTCTTCCTATCGATGGAGTTATTTTGGTGTTATCTAATTTTATATATTTTCATGGAATTTGTCTATGTTTATATTTTATTCCAATATATACCTAACCAAAGGTTGATAATGGATGAATTTTCCTCCATGAGCAATAGTTTTTTTGTTTTATTAATTATCCCCGAAGCCTTGCTTATTTATATTTTGTGTTATGATGAAACATGCCAAATTTTCAGTGTGTTTCTTTAAAAATACAATAAACCGTTATATAAATTGTTATCCTTGATTTAAATGGTCTGGTGTCTCCTTATTCTTGTTGTATTAGGCACCCATCAACTATTTTCACCCATTGAGGTGTGGATATGGAAAGACCCCTTATTATTATAATGGATTATGAGACCAAGACACCTTTTATATGGTTTTGGATTGAAAAAATATATGAGGACAATATTTTATAATAATTTAAAGTGTTTTGTTTGAAAACAACAATTTTTTTTATAAATAATAAAAACACCTCTATTTTAATGGAATTATATTAAATTATAAATAATATTTGACAACTTTTACTTTTGATAATCAGGAATGTAATCCTTTATACTTGTGACACTTGGGCATGGTGTCCCTTATACATGTGATACATGTGAGTGTAATTTTATATACTTTTGATACTCAATAATTTATTTCATTACACATGTAAAATTTATTAATTGTAACTGTTATGATATATGATATTTAGGCATGTAATCCCTTATACCTGTGATACTCAGGACAACATCCCATATAATTGTGATACTTGGAAATGATGTCCCTTATACTTGTGATAACTGGTCATGGTGTCCCTTAAAAATGTGAAACTTGGGTACGATGACCCTTATGATCTATGATACATATGAAATGAATCCCCTACTACCTTGTGTGACTGTAGAGACTACACATGGGTGGTTGAGTTATCGATCTTGTCCTAGATAAAATTATATATATACAAATGGATATAAAAAACACTACATATATATAATATTTTTATATAAACATTCATATAATCATATATGTGTACATTTATTATGATATTCTTTTAGATGTTTTCCCATCATGGGCTGGAGCAGGTAGTGTTATCCTAGTTTCCTCCATGAACCTGATCTGATCTTTTATAGTATAATTTACAACATCACAATTATTATATCAGCACAATACTCATATTATTTGAACTGGATGGATACATATTTAAGCAGTTGTTGGTTTCAAATAGAATATATGTCACACCTTGTTGTGGCCACAACATGGTACCCAGAAAGAATTCATGTATACTAGTAGGGATAGGGGAATGCACTTGTTAATGGATGATTCATTTGATTATAACATGGGAGTATGATGAATAATACCAAACTATGGATTGTGATTATATTTATAGATAGTCCTATGGTATTTATTTATGTTTATGTACCTATAATTATGTATTCCAACAGTCGTGTTTGACTATTTGATTTTTAGATATATGAGATTATAACATTTTGAATGTGATACACAATATTATTAATGATGACTAGTTATTTTATAAGGATGATTTAAAATTTTCTATGATTTGATATTATGTTTCTATCATTTATCTATTTATTACAGCATTATGATACATTTATTATGAGGGTATAGTCTTACCACAAAACCACCAATTACACTTGTAACTATTCAGCAACCATTGCATTATAGGGAAGCATGCTTGTTTCTATATAACCAACCGACTTAGGGTACCTCTTAGTGGATTCTGGTTTGGGATGTTACAAATTTGTATAATAGAATTATTTTATTTGATTTATTATTTTGAAAAAGTAAAATTGATACTATTTCATACCATAATTTGTTAATGATACTATCCATGGGAGTACCTAAGCCACATATAGATAAAATCCAAATTACAATTGATGGGAATTTCTAATTTTTGATATTTATTACTACAATTGTTTACAATTCCCCATTGGGTGACATACATGATATGTGATTGTTATTATTATTAGTGAGGAATCCATTTTATCCTTATCTTAGTGTGGTACGTATGTGATGACTCCTGAATAATTGTAGGAATGTAGAGATTCACATGTCATGAATTATGCCATTCCATATATGTGTATATCATTATATGTGTTGCATGTGATTCTTATGAGTTCCATGACCTCTATATATATGTGAAAATCTTTTATTTTTCTTATAGGTTAATGAGAATTACAATTTGTTACTTATGGGTCCTATTTAAAACAAAACCATTTTTCATACATAGAGTGATGATTACACCTTATGTAGTCAATTATGGCATGTTGAGTTAAGTTCCATCGGACGCATGGGATGAAACATGTTTATGGTTGTGATTAAATGGATTACATATTTTGATTTATAAATTTTATGGGACTTTATAAATTAGGAATTTTGATCTATGTACTTCAACCATAAAAAATATTAATATATAAATAAGTACTAACATAAATGAGATTAAATTCTAAAATGAAAGGGTCTCCATTAAATAGGTATTTTAATTGAAATTTAAAGGGTGTTTCCTCTATAATATGCAATTGAAACTCAATATACAGGGACCCATAACTTATATACGAGAATATTACCCTAACTCGACATTAGTAGTGGGTTCTAGGTAGTGTATTTTCTGTATATTGTGATTTTCATATCCCCCATATTTTTCTGTAGGAGTAGTTCTATGGGTGATAATATCAGATAGAATGGCATTGTGCATATTATATTATTATATTTATGGATTATGATGTTATCAAATCATATTTGTCGATTTTTATTGATGTTTTTAGTGCTATTATATAATGAAATCCTCAATTCATGTTCTAGGATGAAGGGTACAACAATGCATTAGAAGTTGTGGACCATATGTCACTGATGTTTCTTTTATTAGTGCCTCTTATGGCTCCTGATGTTATATCTGACATATAAACTGATGTCCAATTTCATGAGGGTATCCTTTTACTTATGATATTGTTAATGGATCTATGTATATTTTACCATCTATGGAAGAGCTAATACAAGTGTTTCATCTTCAAAATTAATCCATATTTATTAGAGAAGTTGTACTTCATGACGCAGAGTCATGGATAGAGGCCATGATAACTATCTTTGATCACCTTGAGACACCTCTTAAATGGATATTGAATCTCCCTACATGTATTCTTAAATATTCATCAAAGATATTTTTAAATTTTATTACATATCCAGATATTTATTGGGGGTATTCCCTAGGATGGTTTTAAAACGATCTTCTATTATTATTTCCATTTTCATATGATGAGATAAGACTAGGATAGAGAGTTTCATAATCTAAAGTTGGGTAACATTTCCATGATGGAAAAATTTTATTAGTTCATAAAGGACCATCACTTTTTTCCAATTTTTTTGATGAAAGGTTTGTGAAAAAGATTTTTTTTTTTTCAGGATGGGATCATATATTCCATATGAACATAGATAAATGTATTATGATTAACTATAGTTTTAGAAATAGTAATACATTCCCTCAAATATATATATAAACTCAATGAATCTAGATGGGTGGGACATATAATTTTATAACCGTGATATGGAAGTTGTTCGACTAGCAGTTGGAAATGTCACTTTGAGGTAGCAGATGAATGAACTGGTAACCATATAACACCCAATGATAATTATGTGGGATTTCAACAGTGTTGGAATCCATGGAATATGAGGCCCTAGTTACCCACATACTCCCATCTAGTTCCAAATCATTGTAAGGATGACACAACTTCATCATTGTTTTAGGAAGAACACATTAGTGCCTAATGTGAGAGGATACATATCATATCTGCCTTCATGAGTATGATTAGTAGATATATGACTGGTACTAAGATGTTTTATCACTAGTTTTATAAAATGATGAGATAGAAATGGAAAATGTATCCACACTATAGATACACATATCCAAATGATCATAACCGATCATGGTAATTAATATGTTGTACATGGCCATGGATCCTCCCAGATTTATAACGTTCTTCCCATAACTTTGGAGGAGAGTGTCAGACCATATATACATTAAGGTACTATTCTAGTAACATCTACTATCGTGTCATATATATTTTATATGGCTGATTAACACCCCCTAACATTTATTGATATTTTTTAAATCCTTAAGCTTTATAATGATTACTTATATGGCCAGATGACACATGATACTATGATTGGGATTCAATCGGTGAGTGTATTCTAGTATATTGAATTCCTCCTTGGGGTAGGAAACTATCTTCTCATATGGGATCTCTTCATCCTCAAGAATATGTTATTTGAATTCATTAACTGGATGGACTAGTATTCATTCAATCATTCTCAAGTGGAATGATATCACAATTTGGAAAAAATTATTTCACAAGAGGATGATAGTTACATTTACAAGGGTGAATGTGATTTCCATGAATGTAGAGTTGGACCTTAGCATTATTGGTTGGGTGGAGTGGCATACCAATTTTCTATTCTATTTATTAAGGATTAGGAATTGTGTATAGATGATTTTCCTTCAATCTTATACCTTTTAAGCATTATTATCATTGAAGAATTTTCTAAACTCCCTCTTTTGGTAGAGGTAGAGTTATCTATCGAGCTAGAGCTTGGATATGAACCTGTATCTATTAATTATTAAATAATGGAATCTACTAAGTTATAGGTGCTTGATAGTCTACTAGTTCACATAGAAGACAAGGGTTTTATATATCCCCACACTTCACTATGGTGTTCAATGGTACTTTTACTAAAGAGGAAAATATATCCCTTAGGCATTAAATGGATTACTAAGAGTTGAATCAAATTAATGGGAAGAACCATTATCATTTTCCCCATATTGATGACCTATTTCCCCATAAATAATGATAAATGGTTTCCAGGAATATTTATTTGAGGCAAGTCTATCATTAGTCATATGTTAGACCTTTATACATACCTCATACAATATTTCTTATAAGGAATGTTCTTTAGGTGTTTTTGGTTATGTCGTTCATCATGGTGAATGTGACGTAGGTTTTCTTGTCCTTGATGAATTAATTTTAACACCCTAATTTGGATTAATTTGTGGTAGTATTTGTGGATTATATCTCTATGCATTCCCATACATTACACGACCATGAAAAATTCCACAAAATTATTTTAAATACACTAAGATAGTACTAAAAAGATTCTAGGATCAGTAAATTCCACTTTTGGATCAATAAGGTAAACATCATGGGGAATATTATTTTAGAGGTTGCAGAGTATGTTTAATTAAATATGTTGATATCTATAGTAACCTAGAAGTATACCAATAATGTTTTTTTACATATATAGTTTATTGGGGCTGGTTGGCTATTACAGTTACTTTACATTGGACTAATCATGACTAGAATTTCCTCTCATGGGTTTTACAATTAAGGTTACGATGTTTTCGTGTCTTAAAGTGTGTGATAAGGGATTGAAGCGATAAATGGAAGATTGAATTCAATTTCAATCATATTTCTACTAGACATGGTAAGTAAATATAAAGTCTATTATGACGCATCTGGTTTTAGTCTTTTAGTGATTCTTGTATTGGATGATCATATCATGGCATTAAATTCTCATATTTTGAGACCAAATGAGAGGAATACCCAACAAATGATATTGATCTAGAATATATAGTTAATGCCTTATATTTTTTCAGACATTATTTTCTTGGATATCATTTTTGGGTGTTTATAGTCCAAAAAATCCTCGTGTATATTTTTATAAAGTGATACCTAAACCTTATGCAAGGAATGTTGGTTGAATACCATAATTCCTTTGAGATTAAACCGTTCATATACACTTGGGAAATAAAATTATGTAGAAGATGATCTTTTACAAAGGACTCAGACACATGCAGTTTGAGAGGCCAATGAGAAGTGGAAGCTTATGGCCTAGTTTTTTGAGATGCACCTGGATGATGATGAGCATCAAGGATAGTATATAATTGCATCATTATTAGTTTCCTATTTACAAATAGAAATTATAATGATGAGTCAGTTATTGGATCCCATGATATTATTTCAAAGGAAGATTATATCATTATATTTCCCACCCCCTAGTTAGTTTGTGGATGTGGATGATATCTTATGCATCCATAGATCCAACGGGGTTCCTGCATACATCTAGGAGGAGTTATGATGGGAGTATAATTATTATACCAATGATGTAACCCTTGGGATTACAAATATATATTATGATCTACATTTACAATATTGATGGCCTTGTATTAAAAGGGAGATACCTGGTTTTGATACTCAGTATTCCTCATACCAAGAGGTGAAGGCCAAGCACCATCAGCTAGTAGGGATTTTACAGTCATTTACCATTACAGAATTGTAATGGGATGATTTCACAATTAATTTTGAGACTACAATATTAATATCATATGTAGGTAGTGATGTGGTATGGATTATCATTGATAAGCTCATAAAATTCACACATTTATTACATATTACAAAAACTATATCAGTGGACGATCGTGGGTGACTTTATATCATTTAGATTGTAATTTTACTTGGGGACCATCATAATATAAATTTAAAATCGGGATAATAATTATATATAATGGATTTGGAAGGGGTTATACAATTTTTTTGGTATAAAGGTACATTTGAGAACCGTTATTTACCCTCATATAGACAGTTATTCATAACGGATGACATATGTACTAGTAGACATGCTTAGATCATCTGTCGTTTAATTTCAATGTTTTTGGAAAAGAATATACCACTATTTATGATCACCATAAATAAAATATATTAGGAAATGATACAGATGGATTATTATAAGGATTTATATTGTATGTTGTGTTGTCTACCTCTATACTAGATAGAGGTAGGTGAGGTAGTGATACTTTGACTTCATCAAAATCAAGAGAAATCAGATCATATTCAGTTTATCAAATAAGAGAATGGCTATAGATCATTACTGTAATAGCTCATACAGTAATCGTCATTGTTGACCACTAGATTTTGAGGTCGGGGAATGGGTATTAATACATGTTTCAAATATACCGGGGAATCAACGGTGTAGATATAAATGCAATCTTTCTCCTCAACACATTATTAGATTTGATATTGTAGAGAGTGCCAATAAGGTGGCCTAACAGTTGATGTTACCTCAGAGGTAATGGGATATGCCTGACATATTCCTTATTTCAAAGTTATACTGGTAAAATTAAAATCTCTCTCAAATCATTCATTCTATTGAGGATGAGTTATACGTATATGAATCCATTGAGGAGAATCTCTGGACTATCGCGTGAAGTATCTCTTAGGTAGATCGGTTCCTCTAGTATGGGTGTTATGGAAGCATGACTCTGAATGTGCTGAGATCTTGGAGTGAGTGGAAAATATATGTGCTCAGTGGTAAAAGTTGTTCCCATATGACGATTATCCACCCTTGGAAGGAAATCATGGGGATTGTTTTTTAAGGGTTAAGACTGTAAGGACCCAATTTTTCATATCATGTATGGTTACCATAATTTTTAGTTAAAACCATATTGTATTTATCATGTGTCTTAATGCTAGAAACCATACCTTTAGGATGGTTGGTCTATATTAAGAGGGAATTTAGAAGAGGGATGCAATTGTTTCAAAAAAAATTCTTCATGTATATTCAATAAATGTATTGTATTTAAATACAGACTATGTATTCAATACAAGATGTGTATTGGCCTAGTATGTCCAATTTACAATGCGTGTTAGTTTATCCTAGAGGTAGAAAACCCTAGAATTATTTTTCATAAAATGTTTACAAATTCTGGGAGTACTATGATTTTTTTAAGGGGAGTAACCCATTTATTTTTTACCCTTCTCCTATTTCATCTCTCTTATATGGGAGCACTTATGGTGAATCTCCCTTTAAGACTAAATTAATTCTTCAATCCTATTACTTTATTTCAAAAACAAAATCTATAAATATCTATCACGTTGGATACACATGGATAATCTATTCATTATATTATACCATTTCATCATTTTTCTTCATATTGATGGATTTATTTTCTTGTGAGATCATGTGACATATTTTTAATTATTTTTTCTATTTATTGTTTTCCCCTAATCTAGACCAATCCAAGGGTTAAAACTGGATGAGTGTACTACTACAAGAATATGGTCTGTGGTCTAAAAATTATCACTCAAGATGTTTTTATTTACATCATTTTTCATGATGCTACTGAACAAATTTTCCATGTATTTCCTTAAAAATACACTAAGCCCTTTTATAAATTCTTATCCATGATAAAAATGTCATAGTGTATCCTTATTAGCATTAGATTAGGTCCCCTCGAATATTTACACCACTTTAGGTGTGCCTATATAGTTTCACCTTTTTATTATAAATGCTTAACTTACCAAACAATTTTCTACAAGGATTTTTCATGACGGACCACATCACATGATTTTACATAAATAATGTTTTCTACCTTTTTTAAATGAATTATAATAAATTATAAAGAATATTTGACTACGTATACTTGTGATACCTGAGACCGTAATCCATTATACTTGTGATTCTCAAAAATGTGGTCCCTTATACTTAAGAAAAGTGGTAATGCCATCCCATATACTTGAGATACATGGGCATTGCACCTCGTACGCATGTCATACTTTAGAATGGAGGCCCTTATGATCTATGATACTCATCCATAGAATACCTTATATATGTGATAAATGGGATTGGAATATATTATACTTATGATACAACGGCATGCCCAGCCTTATTCATGTTATACATGTGAATGGTTACCATTATGATCTATGACAATAAGTCATGGAATTACCCACATCCGTGTGAGACTCTAGTTACTAGACATATACACTTGAGTTACTCTTCAGGTCCTTGCTAGAACTATTTATGTATTTATATAACTATAAAAATAACAAAATAAATAGAAAATATATATACATACATGAATATAGAATTATATTTATTTATTTATGGTGATATATTTTCAAATGTTTTCCTAGAATAGGCCATAGAAGGTAGTTTCATCCTAGTGTCCTTTAAGAACTAGATTCGAGCATTTACTTTACACATTACTACATTAAAAATATTATATATATATATATATATAAAGATCAAATTATATGCACTGGATGGATAATTATATACACTGGTGTCGGTTTCCTATTAGGTATATCTCACAAAATTTTTGGGATAACATTTTGTACCCAGAAAGACATCATGGATGTAGGTAGGGATGGGGTCAAGCGAATGGTTATTGATGCATGTTTTGATTATATCGTGGGAGCAAGGAGCATAGTATATAGATAAGGTTCATGATTCTATTTACCAAATGACTTTTGGTATTTTTTTATTTCGGCATACTTGTATTTGTGTGTTATAGAATCCATGTTTTGTTGTTTCATTTTTTTATATACATGAAGTTACATCATTTTGTATGTGATAGTCGATATTTCAATTAATGACAGGTTATTTTCTATGGATTATTTATCTACTTTTGTGATTTTATATATTTTTTTTTGATATTTATCAATTTATTACAATATTGTGTCAATATAATTATGAGGGTATAGTCTCCCTGTTATACCACTATTAACCCTCACTACTAGTCGGAAGCCTCTGGAATATTGTGAGGTGCAAGGGAGGACATATTAAAAATCATCACATGGAATCACATAATGAATTCCATGTTGGGATGTTATATGTTTTATTGTATATTTTATAGTTCATTATTTTTTAAATATATATCGTCTAGGTTGTTCTTATTCTACGTTGTTTGATCTCTTCCTATGATGATTTTATGTGTGAATCTTGTCATGGTTAATCATTTATGGATTATATATGGAAAGGCCTTGGTTGTATGTTTTGTGTGACTAGGATGGGAATAGAACCAATTGAGATTATATTTCTACTAGTGTTGTCTTTTTTAATATTTGGATCACAATGAGATAGTATTTTGAATGTGAGGTCTAAAATCACACCTTCCACTCAATTTTGTAACCCAAAGGTATATCCCTTATTGTTTCTCAATGAGGAATGTTTTTAATTGAGGTATCCTTCCAAATATTAGTTTAATAGAATATAGTGTGGTTAAGGGAAGTGCATTGTGATTGTGTGGATTTTATTTGGGTTTTAATTTCCATGAGGATATGAGATTCTTCTACATATTATTACTATAGTTGATGGATAATTACTATTTTCATCGAGTTTATGATGACGGTATTGTTTTGGGAGTGTTTATCACTTTTCATAAAAATCTACGGTAATTATAAATTGTAGGGGGTCCTTTAAGGAATTTTTCACTTTTGTTATTGTACGTTATGTTTTTTTATTATATTTTCTTGTATATTTCTTTTTGAGTTTAATTATTATATAGTTCACATGAAGTGTATAATTTTGTTATTAATGTCCTTATGACCATTTTTATTTGTTTCCCAACAACTCACATCTCTATGTGAGGTGTTATTGTGGATTTACGATCATTTCTTATACATTTACTATGGAATTAAATGGAGAAGAACGATTCATGATGGCTATAATTATAACGTGTATGTCACTATTATTTATTTATTAAATTAATTTTGGGATATTTAATGTTTTCTATGAGTTTTTTTATTTAAATGTGTTACAATAATTCTCATATATATAGATTATATGTCTATGGAATTCCATCTTTCATCCCAATGGGACCACACCTCATCATTCCTCACATCATTTATAAATTGTTTGGGATAAATGGTGGTTGTGTCAATGGGTGTGGGTTGCCCCATAATGGGTGTTTTTTACTTATATGAATAAGTGTGGGGGAGGGTAGATACACCACAATACAAAATTTTTTTGGACTATTATAATGCCATGGGATGAATCCACATCATTGAATGGATGGTCGTACCACTGAAGGTGTTGGGGTGAGATTACACTATAGGATAGGATCATGCACCATGGTGGACATGGTGGGAATTTTGAGGTTATGTGAGTAGAAACATGATGTGGTGCATCCCATAGTGATTGTTGAAACAATGAGGTATGTGAGGATATTTTATGGTCATATCTATGTTCGGGTTTTAGATACCACTATTAGAAATTACGAATATAGTTCAGACCTTTGATAGTGGCTAGTTGGTTTGGGCTTTTGATGGGGGGTGAACTAAGTTTTAGTACCAAAAAATATTTTTTTGTAAAGCACTAAACATTATTTTAATGTTTTGTGTTTCTATTGTATAACTTTATTATTTTTGGGGGTTTTAGGATCATATTTCTCATGTTATGTTCTTCCACGACTCAAGCGTATGAAGGGGATTCTCTTCAACTCTCGGATCTTGTATTTTTCCTAAATTTTTATATTTTCCTTCCATATTCCAATGTAAATACCTATTCAATATTTATTCTTCTCTTCTTCCTCTACCTCCTTTTATTTCCATCTGTTTCATATCCCCCTTCAACGAATAATAAATTCCATTATTGTATTTGGGGTTCGGGGTGGCGTACCCCTAAGTGTTTGGGGTTCAAGGGATGTGAAGGGGGGTTCTTGAATTTTTTTATTCTTCAACAATCATGATTTGTTATGGTTCATTGAAAGATAATTATGTTTGAATTTTCACAACTTTTTGAACATTTCGTTTAAATGAAATTCTATTTAGTTCTTGGTGATATTAATGCCATACTTTTTCTAAAAAAATCTAGATGTGATATATCCTATGTATTTTTAAATATTTTGTGTTCAATAATGGGAATAATGATTGATTAATGTCCTCTATAATTTTATAACGATATCACATGGTTTCATGTGTTTTAATATATATTATATGGATTTTTAATGTTTTTTAATGGTTAATAACATTTGACCTTATTTGGGTCTTGGAATGAGTAATGTATAGATTAAAAGGAATTTTTTAAATAAAAAATTAGGGTGTTGATTTTTTTAATATTTTTATTAAAATATGATTGTTTAGTGAATTTATTTTAATTTTTTTCACATATTAATTATTTTTAATGGATTTATAAAAATTGAATTGTAATTATAGAATGTCTGTTCGAACTCTAAGATAATTTACTATGTTATATTTCAGTATATTAAATATTTTTTCTATAAAATTAGAGAGAAAATTTATCCCCTAATACTGATATACCAATTTTTGTTTATGACCACTTATAGAGTTTTTTTATATTTATTCATCATTAGTAATTAGTTTTCATGAATATAGATGTGGATGTTACATACATTGTTATATATGGTAATCGATGTTTTATATAAAATTATTTGTACTTGATCCATTTTATTTTTTATTTCACACATATGTTTGAAAATTAATGGTAATCCTAAAAAGATATTAGGAGGAAAGGAATACAGTTAAAACAAATTTACACGATGTTCTGTTTAGAATTGAAAATGTGGCAGTTGAGCAATCTAAAATTGGTTTTGGCTATATAATATTCATTATCTAGATATGATTATATGTCCTAAAAAGTGTAATGGTACTACCATGGTATAATTATTCTTATAGGATGAACATGGGTCTGTGTTACCAGTTTTAGGTACATATTACTTCAGACTTGTGGATTTTTACTTGATTCAATTTAATTATTGTTGATTATGTAGGGGATTTCATGATATTACTTGTTTTAATTCCCTATACATGATATATTTCATGGAAATACTACCTTAGTTTTTTAGTTTTATATCCCCTATTGATATGTGGGTCCCTATTGTGTTTTATTTCATTATGGTGATGGTTTTAGTTCACTTTAAAAATGATTTATTAAATTATTAGGAACATGTTTTAAATAGTAAAGTGGCTTGATTTTCATAAAACATGGTTTTTTAAAATTAGTTTTGAATAAAGAAATATGTTTTAGATATATTTTCATGATCATAATAATGGGGCGTAGTTTCATTATTTTAAAAGTGTATAATAAAAAGGGATAGTGGTAATTCTCTTTCTTACTCCATGAAGGGGCTTGTTTTCTCTAATGGATTCATAGATTATTATTATTTTTCCTTTCCATTTTATGTGATACAATAATATTTTACTTATATTTCAAAATAGAATTAATGAACTATTTTTTCTAATGAAATAATACTAACTCATTGGTGAAATCTTACTGGGGAATTTTATCTCACCCCCTACATATACCATTTGGTGTATATAACTCTAATTTTTTTCAAGTGATAAATTTAATATTTTCATGGAGTTGGTATATTATATATGGATTGTCTTGTATTTGGTCTGGTGATGGATATTATGGTATATAGAGAGTGACAGTTGATCCCATGTATATGGTTTCTAGTTGTTTGGGATTGGGTTTTTGTAACGATGTTTAGTATAGGCCTTGTAAGAATGAACCATTACATTGATTTTTTATATATATTTAATATCATCATTATGATGAATTATGAATTTTTATAGATTATTAGTATTTATTTTTTTATTACATCAAAAAATTACTCTAAATTATCATACCTTACTTATGGATTTTATGTGTAATGTGAAATGGTGTTTGATATATGAATGAGAAAAGAAAGTTTTTGGATTGAATCTTTTTATGATTAACTATATCATAAGGTTTAAATTGTTTCCATTTCATACACATTGATGTTCTTATGGATAAACCAAAGTGGTAAATATTTGAGTTAGGACAAAATGGAATGACATGTACGGTGATCATATTGGTCAAACATGGTCATATCATTATAAAATTTTATCATTTCAAAGGTTTTTAAAAGATATAAGTTCTTTAGAGTACTTATTATTCTTTGGTAATTTAGGTATTATAGAGATATGAATGTTAGATGATGAGAGGTTGGTGTGGGTTGAGTCTTTCAATGTATTTCTCATTTATAAACACAAGATTCCATGAGTAGTCGGAACTTGAATCTTACATTTCAGTTCAATATTAATGTTGTTGATGTGAATTGATTTTTATATATGATATTTTCATACCCATTGAGTATAATGATGTTTTTAGAAGTATTTTTGATATTTTGGGTCAAATTGGGGAATGAACCAATGTTTCAGAGTTAACATAGATGATGTATAAAACCATGTATATGGGTTGGTGAACCATGGAAAAGGCTATATCATGGTTGGTTCATGTGTTTCCATGCTTTGTCACCAAACCATGCATAGTTCATCTTTTCCCTCGTATTTTTTTCTTTCCTTCCTTGAATTCAAAATTAATTTTAATGGGTTTTATCTTTTTGATGATAACTAAAGGAGTTCTATAGTGATTTGATGTTATTATGTATATTTTATGTGATGTGGTTCATTTTTTATAATTTATTTCTAAAAAAGTTATCTATATTATAGAAAATCAATTTTTGGATATAAATATAATTTTGGGGGTTCATAATTCTTTTTGAATATGATTGAATTGAATATAAATTTTTTAAACAATTTATGATTAATGGAAATGTTTTCAAATAGGAGTTATCTTCAGTGAATATTTGGATTCGTAATACAACTCATGATGTGTTTATGATGTAGAAAAAGTTACCTTTTGGAATTCAAATGGTGTTTTTAATTAAAATAAATTCAAATTTTTTAATATATGTGTGGTGATTTTGTGTAATGTATTTTTCTTCTCATTTAATATTGGTGATTTAAAAGAAAACAAGGATTCTCATAATTTTAAAAATATAGGTGAAATATTTCTAAAGGGTTTGAGTTTCTTTCAATGTGTGATATTCAATATAAAGTGGTTTTGAAAACCCATATGAAAAATGGTCCAAGATTAAATAAAATGGTTGTTTTCAAAATTAGTTTTGTTATATGATTATTTGTATGACCTTATTTATATATATATATTTGATTGGTTTATCATCAATTTCGATTGGCGAATTTTATTATGGTTAATAGTTCATTAATGGGATGGATTCCTTCTTTATGCTCCCTTTTTCATCCACATAGAAATGTTTTATGATGATGTAGAATACATTGTTTTAGGATGATCAATATGGTGAAATATTTTAATTATGTATATCCCTTCTATTTTCTTAATCATACTGGACTAAAAATAGAGTGATAGAATTAGATTTTCGTTTTTCTAGAACATCATGAGTCATTGTTCTTTATAGGCAATGAATTGATTATATCATTTTTAGGAATTATGTTTGATGAATTACCAATAGTCATTTTGGGTTAATTTTTTTAGAGATTTGTTCCAATATAGAATGTAATGAAATAATGTTATTCCGGTGATATTCAATGTATGTATTCTTTATTTAATTTGTGATTTCCCATTCTTGATTTTTTGATAATGGTGGTTATGAATTTTCCTTAGAGATTTATCTAAAACATTGAGGATTTTATGCGTGTTTCTTGTAATTTTTGTTTCATGATGTATTGGAGATGGAAGGTACTTGGGTGTGTGTTTTAGATGACTAGGACATGAATAGAATTAGTTTAGTTTAATAACTGGTTGGTTTTTCATTCAAGATAATTGTGTTCACTATCATGTAGTCGTCCATGTTTTAGGATTCTGTTCTCCCATTCTACTATGTTTGGTGATCCAAGTTCATATACATTATCATTTCTCATTGAGTTTTGATTTTTATTGAGGTATATTCACCTGTATTGGTGATATTTGATGCAGTAATTTTTTTGATGTTTCCTTATGAACATTTTTTTTACAATAGGGAATGTTTAGCTCACACACTTAATACACCCTCATGTTTATGCTTCACTTATTCATTATTTTTGGTTCCTAGTTTATGATATTATAGTTTATTGATTTCTTCTTTTTGGATCATGTTTGTTTTTCATGAATTGTGGTTATTATGGGATATGACGAGTTACATTGTGTCACACGGAAATGGGTATAGTGGTTTGGGTTTTGTTTTATTAATTTGATGTTAGTTATTGTTGTTTTTTTATGTACCTTTCCTTTGATTTGTTATATATGTTATGTATGTATTTTCATTATTCATTAATGTTTTAAATTTATGAGCTGTTTTTTATTATTACTGCTTAGAGTTACTATAATTGATTATCTATTGATCATTGATTTTGTTAATTTTATGCATGGACATCTAACATAAATATAGGTGGTGCTAGATTTTCATGTTGAATCTATATATGAATAAATATAACGTAAGGGTGAAATAATTCCCAGTATATATAATTTAATATTTTACTATTTGTATCCATCCCATAGTGATCGATAATGTAGTTTAGGACATCAGGAAGGCTCAGTTAGTTGATGTGATATATTAAAACATGACTATTCATTAGACCCTTGTTGTAGATGTGACCCTTATGTATCGAGGGGGTTTTTCAATTTTTTAATATGAACGAGACTTAACTATAATGTGTAAGAGTAAACATTTAATATATATAATTTTATAACTTTTTGAATTTTAATACATAAGAGTCATCACTATAATGTATAAGTGTAATCTCTTTTGTTCGTATTGTGTTTGTGTAATAATTTCATGAATCTAGATTTTTTCTCTTGTAGATAACCATTTATCCATGAAATTCCATGAACATATTGAATTTATAGGAGTTTAATGTGTTTTAAAATTGGGAATATTGGTGAGATCATGGAATGACTTATAAAGATTCAATTGAATCTACACCATTGTATTAATAATCTTTACATCCACTTTGATTCATATGTTTTATAGTCCTATTATAAATTTAGTTTTTCTCTCTGGTTCCTTCTAGTTTCTTGGATCTTTCCCAATACCTTAGTGATCTTAGGATTTATTCTTTATGAATCCAGATGATTAATGCCCATCCGTATATATTGGTTTTGTATAATCAATTTTATCATGTTATATGATTTTACTATATCCTCTTTTATTATTTATATTCTGATTCTTTTGTATAGATTTTATAGTTGCCTTTATGATTAGTCTTGTTATGATGTTTATAATTGATTTGGTAGGGTTCTTTTAGTACAGTTTAGAGGAATATTTTTGAATTTTTTTGGGGCTAGATGAAACTCTATTGAGGAAGTGGATTTCTATACTCTTCTTCTATATTATATAAAATATTATTTACTAGATTACTATGGTTTCTCCTAAATATATTATTATATTCTTTTTACTTGATTTTTAGGAATATATATTCTTAATAGATGTGGCTTCTTGAGGATGTGGAACAGTTGTTGGTAAAAACCATTGATAATGAACTAATTAAATAATTATTATAAATATGGTGAAAATAGTTTAGAAGGATAATGATTTTTGTATGTTATTTTTTATTTTTATGTTATTTTTTAAGTGTTGAATCTTGTTGACTAATATTATAAAAAATGATATCATGATGACTATTATTGTTGAATAAAATTCTACTATTCATAATTAGAAAATTAATTACAGATTAAATAAAAAATAGTATTGATGAAACATTAAACATTATATGATATCATTATTGTTGACTAATTATTAATGTTATCATGTTTACTACAATATAAACATGTTATGATTGGGGTGATGTTTTTTAATTGGTCCATTGTTTGTTGAAAGTTGTTGTCAAAGTGTAGTTGATTATTGTGTGTCCTCATTAATATTGATATATTGGTTTATGAGTTAATGATGATAATGAGAATCAAGATGAAATGACGGGGCCAAGGTTGTTATTATTAACCATGATAAGTTAATTAAATAATAAATAACGGTTTTATGATAGGATATCAGTTCTTTCCCTTTTTCTATTATGAATTTTATTGTTGGTTGTGGGACTCTTTTTGATATCAGAATAAGTGATATGGGATGTGTTTTCATTGTTTAGTTGTGTTATGTATTGGTTGGTGTTTATTGAAAACTTACCAGGTTAAGAAGCCTACAATTATTGAATGAAACAATTATTAATATAATGATTCATTGATCATGAAAAATAAATAAGATATATAATAAATTACTATAATATATTAAAATATCTTGGATTAAATAAATTCAATTATTGGGGAATGATTGTATTGAAACAATAATTACTTTTAAGAATGTTTTCAAATTAATAATGGGTGGTCGGATGAAGTAATGAACATAATGAGATGTGAAAATGGTAAACAGCGGGATTTGAGATGATATGAAAATTGATTGTTTTTTTATTGTTTAGATTTTTAGTTTCATATGGTTTCAGTTTTGATATTGATGATGTCTTATGGACGAAATTAGTTTCTTGGTGTATGGTTTCTATGTTTTTTATTTTGATTTTTTTGGGATATGATGTGTCAAATGAGGATTATGGGTTGAGTTATATGATTTATAATATCTCAAGGATATGAATCATAGGTTTTAATGGTTTATGATAGGTATATATATGACCCATAATGGAATATTTCATAGTTATATATAAATACACACACACACACACCACCTAACGTGATTATGTACATGTGTAATGATTACATAGTGGGGTCATGCATGATAGGAATTGGGTATAAGATTACTATCATACATGCTCACAATACCATAGAGTAATGAAGGATATATGGATACATGGATAGGGTTAGTGGATATACATGAAAGTGGGATGAAATGGAGTTGATTCCCTTTATGTTTATGTTTCCGAAATTACGTGTGGTTGGGAAATGTGCATTTGGGGTAGTGTGGTGTGGATATGTTGTTGTTTTGTATGTGAAAATTGGGTTGTGAATATGGCTAAGAAGTTTTGGTCTATGGATATTAATTTGAGAGATTTTATTATGTAATGAAGAGATGGTATTGATGTGGTTTTGTTTTTGTTTCATTCAAGTGTTCATGGTCATATAGTGAGAGGTTTTATTTTCATAACACTTCTTATTTTCTGTAACATATATATGATAAAGGGTTTGATTGGTGGTAAATTTGAGTACCCAGTTATTTCATTTATTATTATGAAATATATGAAGTTAAATATATATATCTTATTTTGATTATAGAAAGGGTTCCATTTTTTTGATATGGAATTTTTTCTCAAACATGGTTGAGGAAAATGATGAAGGATGATACACAGAAGATATGAAATTATGGTAGTTGAGTTGGGTATGATATTCAATGAATAAATTACTTCTGCATTTTATATATATATATTTGGTTATTATTTACATAGTTTACATCACCAATGACTTCAATTACATATTTATTACACATGAATGCTGATTTTTTAACGGTTGATACTACGATGTAAACTCCTGAACTCACCCCCTCCATATATGCTATGTGTTTTGAAAGATAATCCCTGGGATATGAGAGTTTTTTTAGGTTCTCCCCATAGATTTCTATGGATTTTTTGGAGAATTAGAAAATCATCATATTATGTTCTACCTTTATTTTTATATATTGTTTTAAATATAGTATACATTTGGGTTATATGGTTTTATAAACGGGATGAAAATTATATGGAGTTTATTGATGGTTTCACATCTTTATGTCCTTTTTTATGATGGAAATGCATTCAATTTTTGAGTTGTATACCCTCAGTGATAGTCACGTAGCCATGCATTATTGTAGGAGGGCTTTGTGGACCACTCTTGCGATCACAAATTTGATAACAAGGGGTCTAGTGAGGGATAGTCTTGAAATTCATTACCTATTTATTTTTTATAAAATAATGTGACATAACATTGAAGAATATTATAAAACAATATAACATGAGTATGATATTAACACATGTTAAATTTTAGTGAGGTTTTTAAATCACTAAATTTGATTTTTTTCATAGAAGTCCAAAAAATATTTAATTATATTCATGTTTTCTATAAATATTTAAATTATTATTGATTTTCCTCGAATACCCCCCAATATGTGTTGAATAAATTGTCTGATTAATGATATAATGGTGATCCTTTTATAGATTAGAAGATTAATTAATTGTGGTCCAAGATTCCACATTGGATCAATGATTATTAAAATCATTAATATTAGTATGGGGAATGTACTGTGTATTATTTGAAAATTGTAACTCACTTATATAGTATGATTATATGTCTGACTAGTAAATTCATTGGCAGTAGGAATTAGAACCCATAAATAATTATTATTGACCTAAAATATGTACCATCCATGGTGTTATACTACCATTAATATCTTGAACATTATAAATGTATTGACCTTATTGAGTAAAAACATACAGTAGACATTTAATAATATTTTCTCCCAATTCTATAAATATGGGTGCTAATCAAGGGAGGAGATTTTAAATTTATGTATTCCATTTGAATAAAATAATGTTCATCCATCCCCATTGTTATTATTTATGAAACTAAACCTCAAAATTATTTTACGTTATTTTATCTCCCTATATGTGTTTGTCTGTGTGAAATTGGGATATTCAGATTGTTATTGAGAGTGATAATTTTATCAAAAGGTTTGTATCATTTCCAAAGTTACTTACCTATGGAAGGAATAACAAAACCTATCTAACATAAATAGTTGTTCATCCAAACTCCAAGTTCAAACCTAATTCTATATGTTCCTCAAAAACCACTCATCAGGGATTTTTTCCATCACAATGACATCATTTTCCATGCATCTACAAACCATCAAACTGTATTTTGATATCCATTCACTACTTAAACCAATAAAAACTAATGTTTCATTTTCTAGTGGTTACCAAAACATTTTTATGAATTACAAAATAGAATGTGGTATAGTTCCATGCATGCGAAAAAATTAGTCAATTCTAGAAGGACATGCCAATACAAAATTTACTTCCAAACATAGTAATATGGTGTCAAACACAAAATTTGAGGATGGGATATTTTATGAGAGACACAACTTCATCATGTGGAAATGTGAAGATCTTAATGTGATAAAATATTAGTTGTTATATATTAACATGAAGGAAAAACCAAAAGGGGTCTCCAATAGTTATTAGGGGAGTTTTACATTCCAATCATGTGTCATGATTTGACTATTTAAACAAATATTATAAATACCGTGTAATGTGAGAGACCTCTATAAAGAGTGTGTGGAATATTTTGGAGAAAAAAAATGAAAGGATAATATTATCAAAAATAGTATCTTTCATAAAACATATTTTTTCATTAATTTTATGTTAAATATATATCTATGATTTAGCATCTATAAATTTAACAAAAAACCTCAGAGATTTTGAAACATTTTTATAATGAATGGAGATGAAAATAAGACCCTATTTTTATAAATTATCTACCATAGAGTTATGAACATTTAACCACTGAAATTTTATATTGTAAGGCTGAGGTATAATTTACTGATATAACAAATGACATGATTGGATATCAGTGTTGGATAAAATATTACTCTAACCACAATGATTTTATATCATATGCATTAAAAGAACAAGAGGATGATCATTTAATTGGAATCTAAGTGGATTGAAATGAGTAAAATCACAATCAAATTCAATAGGTCTTTCCACCTATGTGTATGTAGTAAAATATGAGTGTTCTTATGATAATTATAAAGGGATATTGTTTTGAAAACAATGGTTAATGTTGAACATAAAATTGAGAATGTTAAATATTTGGATTTTCTCTGTTATAAAATGGAAAATCATTCATAAGGAAAGACTCATGGAATAGATTATTTATTCCATGTGTAAGTGAGTCAAGATTGGTTTTCATGCCTCGAAGAGTCAGAAGAAGTTGTGGATTTTTATGGTAATAATTTTCCCTTCCACATTATATTTATTGTCATAATATGGTTGAGGATTAATGATTGAATAATTTATCACCCTATAGATGTTAGATATATGCTATAAATTTAGAAGAACCATATATAGTTAAGTGTCCTGTATATTAATGGATATAGAATTACCAATAAAGATACATTTATGATAGTAATATATGATGGATTCCTTATGATGAAAGGTACTCTTAGAGGTCTTTTGTGTTATTTTAATTTTTAATCTATTATAGGTGGAGGAAAAATATTACAGGGGAGTGATGTAGACACATTAATATAATGAAATATTACACTTTGGAAAACTAAAAAAAAATTTACTAGACACAGTGAAGGAATGTTATTTAAATTGTCCCAATATTAGAAATCTCAACTCCTACAAAAATTAGGTGATCTGTAAAAAAACTGCAGTATGTTTAAATTCTACAACTCAAGGAAAAAGGGGAAAATTTAAATACATTTATAAAATTATTTTGGGACCATCATATAATGATTCATTATAGTAAAATCATTATTTTTTACATTTATTTTTGATAACTCAATAAATGTTTGACGTAATTCCATGTAACATAAGGATGAACTTCTAGATATATTATTATTATAGAATAATATAATAAAAGATATGATGGTAAAAAATAATAAAATACGAAGATTATATAATGGAAGAGAATACATTTCTTTTCTATTCAATAATATTTATCATGATTAAGGTATTTAAAGACACTTTACAAAATCATATAAGAATTAGGAGGTAGAATGGATGAACTATATGATAATTAAAAAGGTAAGGTTTATATTATCTAATTACGGCTTGAAAAAGTATTTTTGTACATAATTTTTATGTTTAAACAAAATTGGTAATGAAATAACTACATCCATACTAAATTGTAAATTTATTATAGTGGTTTGATTTTATGAGAGTTCATAGAACACGACAGATTTCCTATATTTGGTTATGTTTATTATTTTCATTTTATGGAATCAAAATTATATCTCCAAAAAAGAAATTTGGATTCTTTGGATTAAATAATAGTGTAAGATCATTCTATCAATTTTATATAGAATAAAAAAATATCATTTAGATCCATGAAATTATATTTGATGATGTAGTAATGGTGTAATCAAATGTTTCAAGATATGTGATGGCTATAATACTTAAAGTTTTGTTCTAAGTGAATAAAACTCCACTACTAATTTATTAGTATCCAAAAGTGATTGATTTTATGTAACAACCCATATAATGATAGAATAAATAATTTTAATAAATTAGTTATTTATATTCACTAAAAAATGTTGAATAATGTTAACATCGAAATTTAAATTATTTTAACTAAAATCATTTCTTATATAGATTTATTTTGAAATTTCTAAATACTAGAATTAAAATTTAAAAAAAAATAAATTTACTTTTAAAATAACACTATCAATATTAAAATAGGGTGAAATTTAGGATTTTTATAAAATAATTATTTTTGAGTAAATATTGAAAATATTAATTTTTATAAGACATTTATTTTCAAATATTAATGTCATTTAAATGGAATTTTTCTTGTTTAATATATTTTTATGTAACATATAATTATATGTATTTATATTTAATCCACTTCATTACTTTTTAATTAACTTTATATTTGTTTTTATTGTTAGTTTGTTTGCGTTTAAAAATGGGGTTTTTCTTTAAACAGTTTTAAAGTGTATAATGTCTATCCATTTTAAATAATTAATATAATCCAAAATGGTAAATGATTTAATTTTTTTTTTAAATATTATATAATAATATTAATTAATTGTGAAACATATAATGATTATTATTAGATATAGAGTGAATATATGGTCATCTTTTTCTTGAAAAATACTCTTCTTTGAAAACCATTTTCACCACATCTGTTGGTTAAATTTTTAATTAAAATTATTATTATATTAGTTAAATTTTGAAAAATTTATTACTTATTTTTAGTAATATTAATTTAAATTATCTAATATGTTTGAAATTAATTTTTTCAAGGAATAGTGAAAATAGTAAAAACTAATTATGACGGTTATGATGAAAACAGGTTTATGGGTGGTTAAACTAAAAAGATATGGGTAAAAATAACTTAAAACTTTAATAAAATATATTTTATAAGAAAATTTAGATTTTATCAAGTCTTAGTATAACTAATGATCCATTTTGGGTCCATTTTCATATAAGATATGTAATCATACAGTTTTTCTAAAAAATTACAAGCATGCCACTCGCCACAATTATAAAAGGATGCCCATTATCCTATCAACTTCACAACATAAAATACAATTTAATTAAGAATTAACTACCAAAATATATTCCATTATTAACTCCCTATGAAGTATTTAATGTAGTTTTATATGAAATACATCCAAAGAAGGCTTTTGTAGCTTTCTTAAGGAGGTTGTCTCAAGAAAATTTGATGTGTTTAATCGTGTGTATTTATTATATTTCTTCTTCCGCATAATTGATATTATTAAAATTATAAATATATAATAAAAATTGTATCTATAATATACTTGTATTTAATTATATTAATTACAAAAATTAAATCAATATTATCTTCCATGAAATAGGGTATTGAATAATCATTCATGTGTTTGGTGGACTATAGCCCCGCAACACGATGCCATTCATCTTCCACAATCACCTCTAAAAAACTATTATAATAATATATTTAAAGAATATATAATATATTTTAACATATTTATTATCATTGAGTTAAGATTTCATGTATACCTTCTTAATTTCCATTACGTGGGAGCTACGATAAAATCACTCATCTGCATTGCAGACTACCGATTTGTGAAGTGATGTGATTCATTTTTTAGTAATGGTTTACATTGAAGGTGATGAAGATAAAGTTAATTAATATAAGTATTAAATTATTATATTATTATATTATTAATGACATATTTACCCACCTGAATATATAATATACCATTTTCTATCATATAATGAAAATTGATAAACTATCATGCATACTTGTGGACTATCACCTCTATGAAGGGATGTGACTCTTTTCTGTACACTAAATCACTTGAAAGATATATATGTATATAAATTCATATATAAGGAAATAATATGATATTTATTATATAATTATATTTATGTGAATATAAAATAATACATATCTTTCTCCATAATGATCATTACAAAAAAATATTGTATATTAAATCAGGAAGTGAAAACTGATTCTGGGCAATCACATTGAGATCACCCACACATGGAGGGAGGGGAACTAGGTGGTAGATTTCTTAGCGTCCATGTCATCATGAAATTAAATTATTTTTTATATTCTTAGCATAATGTCATTTTCTAGATAGGGAATGAAGTTAGTTATTAATGATTCCCATGGATTACAATTTTTTTGTCGAATGTGATTTCTCTTCTTTCTAGTGTTTCATTTCAAAAAAAAAAAAATTGTTTGTTTTTAGTTAAGTAACCTCTACATAATCATGACATAGTTCATTTTATTAAAAATAATTATTCATTTTTTTAAAAAATTTTAAATTATTTATAAATTTTATAAATATGAATTTATTATTTTTCAATATGTTTTCAAATAATGATTTCATTGACCATAGTCATCCATCTGAAGTAATTTTTGGAAAAATAAGCCAAATATCATCAAAAAGTATAATGTAATCATAATTCATAAATTAAATATATGTAACATGGTAGTATATTAAATAAAATGAATAATAAAATTGATAAATTTTCATAATAAATTAAAAACATTACAACAATTTTTTTATTTAGGAAGATAAAAAAAGAGTGTGATGGAGAAAAAATGACATAAAGAACATTGTCTAAATTTTTTTAGTTGAGGAATATTTCGAATTTATACACCTATATTCTTTTATAAGTTGTATATAAATACCCTTTTACATGTTATATCAATATTATTTATATTTACATTGTATTAAGGTATTTATAATGTTATTATTTCATGATTATTAGTATTCATGTTTTTCTCAAATTTGTAAAGATATTTTATTTAAATATATAATCTTTCAATTTTTTCCATAAAACTATCATTACCTATTAATTCTTCTAAAATTATTTTATGATATTAATTTTTGGCATATTAGAACTTTATAACTAAATTTTTTTTCTTTATTTCATGTTTTTAATGTAATCTTTTTATGGAATGTTTTAATCTTATTAAAATTACAAAAGTATTGTTCTATATTAATGTGTAGGGTGAAAATGTCCATTCCCACCATCAAAAAAATTGTTTAAAATATTTATTCCTTTACAAGATTTTATTGTTTCCTTCAATGAAAAACCCATCACTCCATTTTTATTAGTATTTTGGTATCGAGAAAAGCATTTTAAATGAAACTGGTATTTTTGAATTGAAAATAATTTTTTAAAAGAAATGGGTAAATATATATATATATATATATATAATTGTTTCCCATATGGTATTAAAATATTTTTAAAGGGGTTTATGAAGAAAATGAATTATTTAATTAATTTTGATTATGTTATGGTCCATGAAAATTATTTATTATGATAGGTGGTTCTATTATAAACCAACGATGAGTGGTTCTATTTTAAACCAAATATAAGTGGATACATTATAAACCAATGAAATGTGGTTATGTTATATGACAACGTTGGTTGAATACATTATTAACCAATGATTGGTGTTTCCATGATAATCCAAGTATGGGTGGTTCATTAATAAACAATGGTTGGGTTGGTCAGTGATATCCCTTCAATACATTGGCTACTCAAGAGATGGATTTTTACAATATTAGTTGTTAGATTTATAATAGTGATATGATTGATGGTGTACCAGGTTACCAATATGATTTATATATTATTTACATGTGTTTTAAATTATAAATTTTAGGAAAACGATTGTTTGATTTGATATTAATATTATTTATTGAGTTTCACTCAAAGAAATTTTAGATGAACGTAAACATGTCATTAGTTTTCATGTATTTCAATGGACTATTGAGCTTATTCTTTTTCATATCCCTTATTTCCATTTTGTTCTCATACAATGATTTGAAATGTTTTAAACAGGGCATAAGAATTAATAACGAAATTTTTTAGAAAAATTTGAATGTTATTAATATATTCCTGAAAAAGATCACATTTCATTTCAGATGTTCTCTATTATGAAAAAAATAGATTCTAAATAAATTTTACCCCTTTGTAAATATGTTTTTTCATAATTTTTTAGTTATCAAACAATGATTTAAATCTGCAAAGCAATAAATATCCTCGAATTTAAGAGGATTAGTTCTTGGATTAAAAATCAATAGTATGTAATATTTGTGGTTGGTTCTTTAGAATTGGTACTATAGGTTGATTTATATATATTTATAGTTTAGTATAATGATAAAAACATTCCCTAGAATGATTTTACATTATATTAATTTTGAAATGATATATAATTTTACAATTACAATGTTGTTTCATCAAATCTATGCCTACTCAAAATGGTTTTCCATATATGGAATGAGGAATTTTTACTATTAAGGCATAAATAGGAAAATATCTTTCAAAAATAGTATTCTAAGAATGATGAAAATGGACCAGAATTGTTTTTTGTTAGGATGTATCATTTTCCACAAGAAATAAATGGTTGTTATATCCATTAAAAAGTGTAATATAATCTACCAAAAAGGAACACATCCAGAGTGGTCCATCTCATAAGAAAAAATCATTCATCATTCATTGGATCATCTTACCATGTTATTTTTGATGGATGGATCAATGATATGGAGATGATATTTGAAGTCAAGGGATGCTCAAAATGTCAAAAAGTAACTCTTTTCATTTATCATCTTGATGGTGAAGATGACCGATGGAAGTCTATGGGTTAAAATACTATAGGTAAAGATGATCTGATTCCATTATTTTGGAAACATTTAAGGAAACTTTTATTGAGAAATAAATACATACGATTGGATGATAAAAGATGGATTTTTTCTGAATTTTGAAAAAAAATTATGACTTTTTGGCTGTGTATAAAGAGAATTTTATAAGACATTCTTGGTACAAACAAAATATTTTTTGGCATATTGATAGTAAAATAAATAGATTTTATTGAGGGTTAAAAACATTTTAATGAAAAAAATTTACCGCGTGTGAATATAAATGTATTTTGTTGTGATGATAAAGTGGTGATTATTTTTTCCAACACTTATGTTCCTTGCGATGATTGGTTTTAGAAAATATCTAGATGTAAGGAAATGAGAAAGTATTCATCAGAGGTATATGGAAGTAATAAAACCAAGTTCCAGTCTCTTGTGTATTGTGGTAAAGATAATCATAGTTAATGTCTTACCAATTTATGGATGTACTAATGATGTGTTATTCATGGGCATATGGTGCATGACTATAATAAAAATAAGAAGACAAATAATGAAAATAAAATGGAAGGATTCTTTAGTTGTAATGATTTTGGAAATAATGATAAATTATATCAAAATATAGTCACTCTAGGGGGGTTATGAATTCCAAAAGAAGAAATGTGTGGAAAATTATTTTTCGACTAATAAGGTTGATGTTGGCCAAACAAGTGAATTACTGACATGTATGTTACATATTTATTCAAATTAATAATTTACAGTTTTTTACTCTAGATATTTACATCCATAAATTTCTACGAAATTATCAAGTAAATTGGGAATATCACCTTATGAAAGTAAGATGTGACATTTTGTGAAAACTCAATGTGTAAGTATTAACTTCACTATGATTTATAAGAATCTTCCTATTTTCTTTGGTTGGAAATCCTTGTATTATAAAATTTTGGAACTATGTATAGTATAGTTTGAAATAATTATTGGTATGGTTTGGAATTAAATTTACCATTCTATAATATATTGAAGAGATAATAATGTTATGTTCAATGATTTCATGTCTTTGATAACATACTGAGAGACTGATCAATTGATTGTAGATTGCATTGAATCTTACCTATCTCATTTAATTGAAAATAAAGAAACATTTCAAATTAGTGATTTTCTTATAGTAAATGAATACATGAAATCATTAGATATAATAAATGTTGGTATTAAGAAGATTATTAGAAAAGGATTATGAAATTTATATTAATAGATTCATGTAAAATAGATAGAGAAATCAATCAATGATATCAGATGGACATTCGAAAAAAATTTCCCAAAGGAAAATTCTAACAGTCTTTTTTTATGGCTCTAGTTGTGTAAGTAAAATTTTTAATCTAATGGGAGTCATATAAATTATACATATATAGAGATATAAGGATACAAATGGAAGTTGGATCAAATTTTGTATTCACTTAATTTTAAATGTTAATTTATATCGACCCATGAGAGTGTCTATGGAATTGGTGTAGGTTATCACATGAAATCAAATCCATATAAATCTTTTGTTCCTTATTTACCTCACAAAATTATCATGATTGTGAAATTATTATAAAAATTAATAATTAAGATAACTCTAAAAATATGTAGATATTAGATTTCATTATATTGTTAATTTTAAAAAATACACCAATAGATTAACCCCCCCCCCCCCTCTCAGTTGTATATCTACCCTTAGGAACATTATTCCTAGCAATTACTCTACCATAAATGCATCCAACCCTCTCTTTGTCCAATCCATTTTATAAGAACCAATGAAAATTCAAGATATTCATTGATTTAATTTCATGAAATGACCATTATGTCTTCCTACAATAAAATGAAATCAGTTCATATTTATAGAAATTTATTAATATTACATCTTCTATTCCTTTATATTTCTAAATTTTTTTTATTTCCAAAAACAATTTTAAAATATAAATGTATTACGAAATTTTTTTGAAAATTACGGTGAAGTAAACAAATGAAAAGATATAATTATCAAAAAGTTATCTACCATTAAATAGTCTTCATCATATTATTTTGAAATTGGTTCTAGATAAGTTCTAACATATAATATATATGTTCTAAAGAATTTAAAAAGCAATGTTATTAAAATTTATCTAAAAAGAAAAAAAGAAAAACACCTCTGTAGTGATAATTAAGGCTTAATATAAAAAACATTACAATGTGAAAACAAATTAAAACATGAAACAAAATATGGTATTTATTGTAAATTTAAAATGAAATTTTTTCACTCGACTCATGTTTTTAGATGCTGATACACAATGCCTTCCAAATCTATGGAAATAATTTCCATAAGAAGATAAAACATTTGTGGTCCATCAATATATATGAATAAAATATTTTGTGCCCATGTTTTCTTTATCTTATTATGATCATAAGTAGTATGTTCCCTTGAGAAAAAATAAAGTGAGATTCTTAGATATTGGAATACGTTATGTGAAATGTTCTTCTTTTAGTTTCAACCACTTTGAAAAAATACTAAATAGTATATTTTGATTAGGAAAAGAATATTTTGACTGATAAGTAAAGATTTTGGTGGAGTTAGATGAATTTATGGTTGTATACCTTCTATATAGACTCAAATTCCCAAACATATTTTCACCCTCATATATACCTATCAAAATTATTGTTAACAAATTATAAAAACTCTAAACCATATACTTCAAATTTGATAATTAATTTTTTATACACAAAAGATCTACTCATTTACTTCTTCTTATTTTTTACTTAATTGTATCATTAAAAATTATATAAATTTCTGGAAAATTAACTTTTACATTACCAATTTTATCAAAAGTATGTATATTTAATTTACTCATTAAATAATTAAAATTAAAAATAAGAATGAATTTTTTATAATTATAGAATTCATATTTGTAGCCTTAGGGAAATATTATATTCTTTCAGAAGTATCATGATTGATATTAGTAAACATATTATATTTTTTTCAACACATGTCTTCACATTCTACAATATATTTCTTCATTTATTTTAGAAATTATTCCTCATCAACTTCTTAATAAGAATACCATTATCCATAAAATTATTTTAAAAAACACAAAATAAATTTCAATTTAGTATTGTATTTTTATGGACATTAATATTTTATCTTCTCATACACACTTTTTTCATATTTATAAATTTCCTCGAAAAATTTGATTATCCCCTACTTTTATTACTATCTTTAAATGAACTATCGGTATAAGTATCAAATTCAAATTTACTCTAAGTTTAATGAAGATTAAAAATAAAATTTTTGTTTCTTTTAAATGATTTATTATTATATTAATAATTCACATCTTATAACATTGTAAAATTAGTTCTAATGTCTCCAGGTATCTTTCATAAAACAAATTATCTCATTAAACTCTTTCTCTTCATTCTTTTCACGTATTTATTTTGAATAAAATATCTAGAAATATTTATTTTTAACCATTTTTATAACTATATTAACTTGTTTAATATTTATTGTATCGTGATCGCTATCATAAAAAATTCTACATTAAATAATATTAGATGAACGTTGTCATGACTCCCTCCCCAAAAATGTACCCCTCCTGGGCCGGCAATGTGAGAATGGAGATAATGACCCCCGAGTCCCGCCTCCAGTAGGCCCCGGGTTGGCGACTAGCACCGAGGGTATAATACACACACAAACGGGAGGCATTACCCTCAAAGAGAACACATGCAGAAGAGAGAGATAGAATAGACTCCAACCAACTCCAACTCATAACTGAAAGAGAAAACTAAAAGTACCCAAAAGAAAGTAAAACGGCAGCGACCACAAGCCCGAACAGCTCCTCCTCCAACCGCAAGCTAGTAGTAACCAGCTTGATCTCCAACCTGCTCCAAGTGACCTGAAAAACAGTTTGTATATACATAGGGTGAGTATAACAGCATACTCAGTAGGATCCTCCCCAAGCCTCTCGTGCAAAAGTAAAGAAATCATGCTAAAGCCCATTGAACAACAAGTGAAACTAACTCGTTACCTAAACAGGTATACTATGTTCCCAACCTCACCATGGCTACTCTCACTAAGTAACGCATAAAAGAATATAGCATATAGTAATGAATATCAAGGGTACCACGCTACTACTTCCCCACTGGTTTGCCGCTTTGCCCCAACGACATGCGTCATGTGCATCTCTCTCCAAGGCTTGCCCGCAGACACCTGGGCTAAGCTCCACAATCTGCACCTCGTGCACCACATAGGCTTGCCCGCCGACACCTGGGCGAAGCACCACACCGTCCTTACAACCAAAAGTAACTAGGTAGTTTCTGAGAGCCACCACAGCTCGCATAACGTGTATCATTCGTCGGGTATAATACCTCAATCCATTACAGCCCATACTCCGAGTAAGAATCCTCAAGCCATTATATACTATACACGTTACACCTATAGTAGTCCATAGGATACTATATCCAGAATATATATGTGTGAAATAACCACAATCCATTACATCCCTCTACACACATATATGGGTAAAACTAACCACTGTGCCTACCAGCACAAAGATCTACCAAGAGAAGAGAGCGGGGCCAAAGGGGGTAGTCAGCCATTCAACCTCCCATCAGAATGTTGGGGAAAACACCCCCCTAGGGCTCAGAATCCCCGGGGTGTCAGTTGACCTTACCGACAGGGTGGAGTAGTGTATAGAAACACAAAAGTACAGAATATATATAACTCACAACCACACTATGGGCATTACCTAGTCATAGGCACAACTACAGCTAACGTCTCTCAGACTCCAGGCTGCTAATTCTAAGACTAGGCATCCTATAAGCACGCAACCATTTGAAGAGATTTATTATATTACTCCATTCTCATTTTATCAGTTACATTGTACGTTAATTAATTCATTAGACATTAATTAACCATGAAAAATTTACCACATTAAACTAAATTGGCATCACATTCAAGATCTGCTCCTTTTTAGGATTCACATCACTATTAAATTCCAGTCTCTCCATCCCCGTGGATTATCACCATTTAAACAAACATTCATTTCAGAATTACTTTTCCAAAATCACATGCATTCTAGAAAGACATCCTATGCTACTAAACACAATGGGGATCAACACGGCGAGTAGATATACTACCCGTCGAGTCTTTTCCACCTATAGCAAGAGCATAGACCCATCCTCCATCGAGAGGGTAAACACAGAAAGCATGTGGCATACCCCGCGTGTCTTCGCCTCCTTCGGAAAGAGGGTAAGCAAAACCAGCTGCCTTGAGCAGTGGGGAAAAGTAAAGCAGATAAACAACCAAACCAAACCACCAACATCAAACCATCACATTCATCTCATACCATCATCCATGGTGTCCTCCCCGACACCCACATGCATAAACCGATGCATCTCGCCACACGAGGCGTCATCCGCTGCCACAACCACAAGTCCCCATGCCTCCACATATCACAACAGCCATCCAGGTTCACATCAAATCACAAGCAGCAGGAAATCAAAGATCAAAAAATGGGCTCTCGGCCCTTTAACAAGGCATTCAACCTTCATACAAAATGAGCACTCAGAGCTCCAAACAACAAGGCATTCAGCCTTACAAGAAAGCGAGTAACTCAGAACCCTTTTGAATTTATTGAACTAGTAGTTCTTTAATCCATCTTGAATTAACAGATTCATTAACATGCCTCTTTACCTTTAGCCAATTATTTAACAAATAATTCCAGCTTTACGTTCTTTATCAATTTCCATCATGAACGAGCAACTAATTAAAGGAAATCATAGATATCACTCTATCTAGGAAAACATGAGGCAAATTGTTATCATGGTACAAAGAAACAACACGTGATCAACCAATTCGATTAATCCGTTTCAAGTATTTAATTTGGTCAACTTCATTGTGATCCAAAGGACTAAATCATTCTAATTCTACGATTGCACATACACAAATAGAGAAGCCATGAATCCCCTACCTCGAAGAGTTCTTGACGTCCTTTATCAACATAATGGGCCACAATCCTTATCTCGCGACAACTGCATCCACCCGATGATGCCACGATAAGTCCCAACCAACCAAAACCCAATAGAACCATGGAGATTACATGGTAATATGGAAGGGATAACAAGAGAAGGTGATCCCTGAAGGAATGATGATAAAACATACCTTACATGGAAGAATGATGGACAGAGCTTGGTTGCATCAAACAGAGCGGAACTGATCTGAGTAACGTTTGATTGTGAGACTCTTACGGGAATGATTGAAAGGTTCTAGCATCTTGAAAATGTGAACCAGGAGGAAGAACAACGAAGAATGGTATATCGTTCCTTTTAAAAAAAATTAGATAGGCGACGGTTTAAGATCTGATTTATTCTCCATTAAAAACGGATCACATTAACCCACGCGGTTTGACCAAGTAAAAACATTTCTGCCTTAGGAATAATTAATATAGAATTTATAGCCTTTGAATCGGCCTTAAAGTCCTTAAAATAAGGTTTTAAAAGTATTTTACGTCAAAGAAAACGTCAAATTTACGAAGCTGGAAACACAGTTCACATACTCAAAATTTGGAAAAGTATGGAATCGGTAGCTCTCATGAAGTCTGGAAACACTGTTCATTCGTGAAATTTGGCAATGTATGGAATCGGTAGCTCTTAGGATTCTGGAAACACTGTACAAGTCCACCGATAGAAGGTCACCGATAGAACCTCACCGATAGAAACACTGTTCAAGTCTACCGATAGAAGTCCACTGATAGAACCTCACAGATAGAAAACACTGTTCAAGTCTACCGATAGAAGTCCACCGATAGAACCTCACAAATAGAAACACTATTCAAGTATACCGATATAAGTCCACCGATAGAACCTCACCGATAGAAACACTGTTCCCTGAACCTCACCGATAGAAACACTGTTCAAGTCTACCGATAGAACCTCACCGATAGAAACACTGTTCACTGAACCTCACCGATAGAAACATTATTCAAGTCTACTGATAGAAGTCCACCGATAGAAACACTGTTCACTGAACCTCACCGATAGAAACACTGTTCAAGTCTACCGATAGAAGTCCACCTATAGAACCTCACCGATAGAAACACTGTTCATGTCTACCGATAGAAGTTCACCGATAGAACCTCACCGATAGAAACACTGTTCATTGAACCTCACCGATAGAAACACTGTTCACCTACCGATACTGTTCATAAAACTAGAAACACTATTCCCAGAACTAGAAATTTGGCAAAGTGTTAGCCGAGCTACTACTAGACTATGGCTACCAGTATACCGAGCTATCAGTACGCCGCGGCTACTGGTAAACCCAGCTACCGGTAGGATGCGGCTACCGGTAGACCGAGCTACTGGTAAGCGGTAGCTACCGGTAGGCAGCAACTACCGGTAGACCGACTACCGGTAGGTAGCAGCTACCGGTAGGTAGCAGCTACCGGTAGACAGTAGCTACCGGTAGACCGAGCTACCGGTAGGCAGCAGCTACCGGTAGACCGAGCTACCGGTAGGCAGCAGCTAGGGGATAAGTCACCTTGACCTCCCGGAACTCCTCCAACACCACATTTTCACAAGGTAATGGACCAGGGAGGTCCAGGACATTACATTAGATACCTCTCAAAACATTCTCTTCCTCGAGAATTACAAACCAACTTAGAGGAACAGAGGGGTCCGAACAACCACCCCATAAGATACCTCTCAGGGGAAAACCACCATGAGTTGTTCGAAAGCTGGAACAAAACTACGACATCTGAGAATATGGAAACAAACAATCCATATCCAAACAATTCAATCATAACATCACACAAAAAAAGTACGTAAATAAAACATGAAAGGTCTAACCATACAGGAAACATCATTACATGAAAAGAGTTAAACATTAAACAACTCTGGGTACTGAGCACGTATCTTTGACTCACGCTCCCAGGTACTCTCCTCCATGCCACCATGTCGCCACAAGACATGAACGAACGGAATAGAACACCCACTCAACACCTTCTCCTTGCGGTCTTGGATCTCCACAGGTCTCTCATCGAAGATTGCATCATCGTCAATATCGATATCTCCCCAATCGATAACATGAGATTCATCATGTAGATAACGACAGAGTTGTGATACCTAGAAAACATCATGTATCCGACTCATCTGAGGGGGAAGTGCTACTCGATATGCCACAGCTCCAACATGTGCCAACACCTCGAAAGGCCCAACAAACTGGGGAGAAAGCATACTTCCACGACCAAACCTTTACTGCCCACGGCGGGGAGTCACCTTCAGAAACACATGATCCCCAACATTAATCTCTAAGGGTCTCCTCCTTTGATCAACATATGATTTCTGATGATCATGGGTTGTCTTCATCCTCTCACGAATCACCTGAACCATCTCTGTTGTATTCTGCACTAGTTCTGGTCCGAGAATTGCTGACTCTCCGACCCCAGTCCAGCACAACGGAGAACGGCATGGCCGACCATACAAGGCTTCAAATGGCGCCATACCGATGGTAGAGTGGAAACTATTATTGTAAGCGAACTCTACCAAGGGTAAGTGCTTGGTCCATGAAACTCCAAAATCAAGAACACAAGAGCGCAACATGTCTTTAAGAGTCTGGATGGTTTGCTCTTTCTGACCATCCGTTTGAGGATGAAAAGCAGTGCTAAGGAACAGTTGAGAGCCAAAGGCATGCTGGAGACCTCTCCACACCCTGGAGGTAAAACGAGGATCTCGATCATAAATAATCGTCCTAGGTACTCCATGGAGTCTCACCACCTCCTCTAGATACTGCCTCGACAAAACATCCACTGAGCTTGACTCCTTCATCGCTATGAAGTGGGATGATTTTGTTAAATGATCCACTACCACCCATATAGCATCATATCCTCCCGGAGCTCGAGGTAAACCTGTAACAAAGCCCATTGAGATGTCCTCCCACTTCCACTGAGGAATCTCTAAGTGCTGGAGAAGACCACTAGGAACACGGTGTTCGACCTTCACCTTCTGGCAGAATAAACATCGAGACACAACTCTACCACTGCACGCTTCAGCCCAGGCCACCAAAACTGACTCCTCAAGGATCGGTACATCTTTTTCACACCAGGATGTACCGCCAAGGCTGAACTAAGGAACTCTCGGAGAACCGTATCGCGCAGCGCCGAGGGAACAAAGAGCCTGCCATGATACAATACTCGGTGTTGTTCATCCTCCGACCAACCATCAGGGGCCTCACCACATACAAATCTGTCTCTCCAAAATTCCACCTCTAGGTCACCCAACTGAGACTCTTCCACCTTCTACATCAGGGATGACTGCACCGTCATCTGGAAAAGACAACCTCTTCCCCCAACTTCTCCCATATCAAGATGCAAAGCTGATAGCTCTTCTATCACTCTCCAAGAATCACCAGATTCATGCACAACATCATTACATATCTTTCGGCTTAGTGCATCAGCTAAAACATTCCATTTTCCAGGTGTATACGATATTTCAAAGTCGTATTCCTGCAAGAACTCCATCCACCGACGCTGCCTCAAGTTCAAGTCACGTTGGGAGAAAACATACCTCAAACTCTTATAATCGGTGAAAACCACAAAGTGATCACCAATGAGGTAATGTCTCCACAACATCAGAGCAAACACCACGGCTGCCAACTCAAGATCATGGGTGGAATAGTTGCATTCATGGGGACGCAACTGCCGAGACCCATAATAAACAACTGACCTCTGCTGCATGAGAACACAGCCTAGCCCCAGATGTGAAGCATCACAGAACACATCAAACTGGACTCCCTCCGCTGGAAGACAAAGGACTGGAGCACTTACCAACTTCTCCTTTAGATACTCGAAATCTGTCTGACACTGATCAGTCCATATAAACGCTTGATCCTTCCTGGTCAAAGATGTCAGAGGAGTCGCAACTCGGGAGAAATTAGTTACAACCCTCCTATAATAGCCTACGAGTCCAAGGAAACTTCGCAAATCTGACACGGTATTGGGGGCTGGCCAAGACACCACTACTTCTATCATCGATGGATCCATAGCTACTCCCTGTTGGGACACAACATATCCCAAGAAACAAACTTCTCGAGCCCAGAACTCACACTTGGACAGCTTCCCAAACAATTGATGTTTTTGAAGAACTCCCACAACGGCTCGTAGATGCTCTGCATGCTCCTCTTCAGATGTGGAGTACACAAGGATGTCGTCGATGAAAACCACAACAAAATTGTCCAGGAATTCATGGAACACAGCATTCATCAACCCCATGAAAACAGTTGGAGGATTCGTCACGCCGAATGGCATTACAACAAACTCATAATTCCCATGACGACAGCGAAATGCTGTCTTCGGGATATCCTCATCCTTTACATGCATCTGATTATATCCTGACCGCAAGTCTATCTTTGAGAACCAACTGGCACCCTTCAGTTGATCAAATAGGTAATCAATCCGCAGGAGAGGATAGAGGATCTTTATTGTCACATTGTTTAACCGACGATAATCGACGCACAACCGCAAACTGCCATCAGCCTTTTTCACAAACAAAACTGGTGCACCCCACAGTGACACACTTGGCCGAACAAAACTACACTGCAACAGACCATCGAGCTGAATACGTAGCTCTCATAACTCAGAAGGGTCCATCCTATACGAGGACATAGAGATAGGAGACGCTCTTGGCTGTAGCTCGATCCCAAACTCGATCTCTCGTTGAGGGGGTAAGGATACAACCTCTTCTGGAAGGACTTCAGGGTACTCCCCTACGACCTTAGGAAATGCCAACTATTGAACCTCTGAAGAACTCATCTTCATCCCAGCCATCATGGATGATAAGGATGGAACTCGTCTATGACTCATCTGAGGATCTCTCTCACCAACAAACACCACTTTCTCTCCATCTTCATCAAAGAAAACGACCTTTTTCCTGTAGCAATCCACAATATCCTGCATCGAATACCACCAATCCGTGCCGAGTACGACATCATATGGTTTCATTCGTAAACATAGGAAATATCCCCAAGAGAGGTGTTGCCCTAACACTAGCTCATAGTCTCTACATACTTTAATCAAGCTAGCTCGACCTCCAACTGGCGTAGTCAACGCCAAGGGCACTGGAAGCCTCTCTACCTCAAGTCCAAAGCGTGGACAAGGGTAGGGGATATGAAGGAGTGTGTTGCTCCTGAATCAAACAAGGCATACACCAAGGTAGAAAACAAGCAAAGGGTACCTCAGACGACGTCTGGCTCACCTGGAGCAGGCAACGCTAGAGCATAAAGCTGACCACGACCACCTCCACGACCTATCTGACCCTGATGACGACCACCACCATGGCCGCACTCTGCTCTCTAAGGACGGGGAGCATCATGGGGCCGTCCTCTTCCTGATCCATCTACCCTCTGGTGATCTAAATCTGGTGCAACCTGCTGCTGCTGCCTCGGCTGGAACTGCCTCAACGGAGGAACCTGGAGTGGAGCGCCTAGTGCACGATGACTGCTCTGAAAATTTGGGCACTCCCGCTGCTGATGACCACGACCACCATAAGAAAAACAAGCGCCTGATCCCTTGGCATAGGTCTGAGTGTTGCTGCCTCCGGAGAAACGAGATGGGAATGGCTGGGACCTACCCCCTGGTGAACGGAAACTCTTCTGTTCTGAAAACCAGGAACCCCGGACCACAACTCTGCTTCATGAGGAATCATGACGATTCCCCTCTCATGATGATCCAGTCCTGGACAAAGTCCTCTCAATAACCTCTTCCCTCTCCAGCACTTCAAGATATGTCTTTAGCATAAATAGGGTGACCTGGCGCTGGATCTCTGGACGCAAAGCCTCCTCGAAATGCCTCGCCCTGGCCTCATCATCTGGTAACAGGTCTGAAGCATATCGTAGAAGGTTCCTAAAACGGATTCCAAACTCCCGAACACTGGAGCTCCCCTGTCGAAGGATAAGAAGCTTCTGGCGACTGGACGCCTTCGCAGTCGAAGAAAGAAACTTGACACTAAACCTATCTTGAAACTCCTCCCATGAGATTGCTGACTCCTCACGATCCCTGAGGAACAAGAACCACCACTGCCTCGCTGCTCCACGCAGCATCGTCACAACCAAGGACACTTAGTGTTCCTTCCAAGAACGAATCGAACTGAAGCCTATCTCGATCTCCTCCAACCAGTCTTCTGTGACTGCATCTGAAACGGATCCCTCGTACTTCTGTAGACTCTGGTGCTGAAACTCTCGAAGTGTCTTCCTCCAAGTGTCATCTTCGTCAACCTCTACTCGGCGGTGATCTGCTGGAATAGCCTGCTGGGCATCTTCTGCGCAAACCGGACGAGGACGTCGACCTGGAGCCATACCTGTAAAATAACAACTGTTAGAGCTCCTAAGCCTGGAATATGGAAGACTCAACATTAATTAATTAATTGTTTTGTTTTATTTATTCTAGGATACCTATCGCAAGGTCTACCCATTCAAACACAAGCGCAAAGAATAATGATGCATGATCCTTTCCTAGGTCTCTACCCTGCAACCGGTATCACTTTGTTTAGTAGTCATCGTATGCTTAATGGTTTGTGCAACATATCATAGGGGGCCCTAAACGCCTATGTCTCTTCCGGTCTCCAGTGTTTACCCCACTTTCTAAACATGAATGACACCGTTTCCCTACCATCCCATGCATCCTCACCTGTGCCTAACTCCACACTCCATCCTATCCCTCAACAAGAGCTCTGATACCACTCTGTCACGACCCCCTCCCCACAAAGTGTACCCCTCCTGGGCCGGCAATGTGAGAAGGGAGATAATGAACCCCGAGTCCCGCCTCCAGTAGGCCCCGGTTGGCGACTAGCACCGAGGGTATAATACACACACAAATGTGAGGCATTACCCTCTAAGAGAACACATGCAGAAGAGAGAGATAGAATAGACTCAAACCAACTCCAACTCATAACTGAAAGGGAAAACTAAAAGTACCCAAAATAAAGTAAAACGGCAGCGACCACAATCCAGAACAGCTCCTCCTCCAACTGCAAGCTAGTAGTAACCAGCATGATCTCCAACCTGCTCCAAGTGACCTGAAAAACAGTTTGTATATACATAGGGTGAGTATAACGGTATACTCTATAGGATCATCCCCAAGCCTCTCGTTCAAAAGTAAAGAAATCATGCTAAATCCCAGTGAACAACAAGTGAAACTAACTCGTTACCTAAACAGGTATACTAAGTTCCCAACCTCACCATGGCTACTCTCACCAAGTAACGAATACAAGAATATAGAATATAGTAAATAATATCAAGGGTACCCCACTACTACGTCACCACTGGTTTGCCGCTTTGCCCCAATGACATACGTCATGTGCATCTCTCTCCAAGGCTTGCCCGCAGACACCTGGGCTAAGCTCCACAATCTGCACCTCGTGCACCACATAGGCTTGCCCGCAGACACCTGGGCGAAGCACCACACCGTCCTCAAAACCAAAAGTAACTATGTAGTTTCTGAGAGCCACCACAGCTCGCATAACGTGTATCATACGTCAGGTATAATACCTCAAGCCATTACAGCCCATAATCCGAGTAAGAATCCTCAAGCCATTATAGCCTATACACGTTACACCTATAGTAGTCCATAGGATACTATATCCAGAATATATATGTGTGAAATAACCACAAGCCATTACAACACTCTACACAAATATATGGGTAAAACTAACCACTGTGCCTACCAGCACAAAGATCTACCAAGAGAAGAGAGCGGAACCAAAGGGGGTAGTCATCCATTCAACCTCCCATCAGAATGTTGGGGAAAACACCCCCCTTAGGGCTCAGAATCCCCGGGGTGTCGGTTTCCCTTACCGACAGGGTGGAGTAGCGTATAGAAACACAAAAGTACAGAATATATATAACTCACAACCACACTATGGGCTTTACCTAGTCATAGGGACAACTGCAGCTAACGTCTCTCAGACTCTAGTCTGCTACTTCTAAGACTAGGCATCCTATAAGCACACAACCATTTGAAGAGCTTTATTAGATTACTCCATTCTCATTTTATCAGTTCCACTGTATGATAATTAAGTTTTCAAACATTAATTAACCATGAACAATTTACCACATTAAACTAAATTGGCATCACAATCAAGAACTGATCCTTTTTAGGATTCACATCACTATTAAATTCCAGTCTCTCCATCCCCGTGGATTATCACCATTTAAACAAACTTTCATTTCAGAATTACTTTTCCATAATCTCAGGAATTCTAGAAAAACATCTTATGCTACTAAACACAAAGGGGCTCAACACGGAGAGTAGATATACTACCCGTCGAGTCTTTTCCTCCTATAGAAAGAACATAGACCCATCCTCCATCGAGAGGCTAAACACAGAAATCACGTGGCATACCGCGCGTGTCTTCGCCTCCTTCGGAAAGATGGTAAGCAAAACCAGATGCCTTGAGCAGTGGGGAGATGTAAAGAAGATAAATAACCAAACCAAACCACCAACATCAAACCATCACATTCATCTCATACCATCATCCTTGGTGTCCTCCCCGACACCCACATGCATAAACCGATGCATCTCGCCACACGAGGCGTCATCCGCTGCCACAACCACAATTCCCCATGCCTCCACATATCACAACATCCATCCAAGATCACATCAAATCACAAGAAGCAGGAAATAAAAGATCACAAAATGGGTTCTCGGCCCTTTAACAAGGCAGTCAGCCTTCATACAAAATGAGCACTCAGAGCTCCAAACCACAAGGCAATCAGCCTTACAAGCAAGAGGGTAACTCAAAACCCTTTTGAATTTATCAAAATAATAGTTCTTTAATCCATCTTGAATTAATAGATTCATTAACATGGCTCTTTATCTTTATCCAATTATTTAACAAATAATTCCATCTTTACGTTCTTTATCAATTTCCATCATGAACGAGAAACTAATTAAAGGGAATCATAGATATCACTCTATCTAGGAAAACATGAGGCAAACCGTTATCACGGTACAAAGAAACAACATGCGATCAACCAATTCTTTTAATCTGGTTCAAGTATTTAATTAGGTCAATATCATTGTGATCCAAAGGACTAAATCATTCTAATTCTATGATTGCACATACACAATTAGAGAAGACATGAATCCCCTACCTCAAAGAGTTCTTGACGTCCTTTATTCACACAATGGGCCACAATCCTTCTCTCGCGACAACTGCATCCACCCAAGGATGCCATGGTAAGTCCCAACCAACCAAAACCCATTAGAACCATGTAGATTACATGGTAATATGGAAGGGATAATAAGAGAAGGTGATCCGTGAAGGAACGATGATAAAACATACCTTGTATGGAAGAATGATGGACACAGCTTGGTTGCATCAAACAGAGCGGAACTGATCCGAGCAACGTTTGATTGTGAAACTCCTACGGGAAGGATTGAAAGGTTCTAGCGTCATGCAGATGAGAACCAGGAGGAAGAACAACGAAGAACAGTATCTCGTTCCTTTAAAAAAAATTAGAGAGGCGACAGTTTAAGATCCGATTTATTCTCCATTAAAAACGGATCGCATTAACCCACGCGGTTTGAACAAGTAAAAACATTCTGGCCTTAGGAATAATTAATGTAGAATTTATGGCCTTTTAATTGTCCTTAAAGTCCTTAAAATAAGGTTTTAAAAGTATTTTACGTCAAAGAAAACGTCAAATTTACGAAGCTGGAAACACTGTTCACATACTCAAAATTTGGAAAAGTATGGAATCGGTAGCTCTCATGAAGTCTGGAAACACTATTCATTCGTGAAATTTGGCAAAGTATGGAATCGGTAGTTCTTAGGATTCTGGAAACACTGTTCAAGTCCACCAATAGACGGTCACCGATAGAACCTCAACGATAGATACACTGTTCAAGTCTACCGATAGAAGTCCACCGATAGAAGTCCACTGATAGAACCTCACCGATAGAAAACACTGTTCAAGTCTACCGATAGAAGTCCACCGATAGAACCTCACCTATAGAAACACTGTTCAAGTCTACTATTAGAAGTCCACCGATAGAACCTCACCGATAGAAACATTTTTCACTAAACCTCACCGATAGAAACACTGTTCAAGTCTACCGATAGAACCTCACCGATAGAAACACTGTTCGCTGAACCTCACCGATAGAACCACTGTTCAAGTCTACCGATAGAAGTCCACCGATAGAAACATTGTTCACTGAACCTCACCGATAGAAACACTGTTCAAGTCTACCGATATAAGTCCACCGATTGAACCTCACCGATAGAAATACTGTTCACTGAACCTCACCGATAGAAACACCGTTCACCTACCGATACTATTCATAAAACTGGAAACACTATTCCCAGAACTAGAAATTTGGAAAAGTGTTAGCCGAGCTACTACTAGACTGCAGCTACAAGTATACCGAGCTATCAGTAAGCCGCAGCTACTGGTAAACCCAGCTACCGGTAGGATGCGGCTACCGGTAGACCGAGCTACTGGTAAGCGGCGACTACCAGTAGACCGAGCTACCGATAGGCAGCAGCTACCAGTATACCGAGCTACCGGTAGGCAACAGCTAGGGGATAAGTCACCTTGACCTCCCGGAACACCTCCAACACCACATTTTCACAAGGTAATGGACAAGGGAGGTCCGGGCCATTACAAACGTAGATTACAATCACTTAAATTTGATGTTCTGATAAATGTAAAGGAAACTCCATTTTTCTTCATTCCATTTTCAGAATGTCTTGTCAAAAAAGATTTATTTTTTACCAATTTTTCATTCATGTTATCATTAATTAAGATAATTTTTTTTATCATTAATATAAGTTTTTTTATACTCACAATATTTTGGAAATGTATCCATAACATTATCAACCAACTACATATATGATAAATATTTTTCCCTAAGAGAATGAAATCTATTCACAGTAGTCATAAATATCTAGTGTAGTTGAGCAACCAATTCACTTAAAATATAATGAAAATACTAGTATTCACCCTTTATCATATATCATTTTTATTTCTAGAACATAATATGTTCAAAAATGAGTTAATTTAGGTTTCTTTTAGATTTGAAAATAAATAAAACATGATGATACATGAATGTATATACTTCTTTGAAGAAAAAAAGTATTTTTCTAAATTGATATTTATTTAATATTCTAATATATAATCTCTATAAAAAGTTAAAATATCAATCTATGTAATTTTATATCAAACTATAAGAGTGCTAAACTTACCAACTCCAGTATCAATAACATATGTCTTTATGTGATGACAACAATATTCATAATGATTTCTATAAAATATAGGTGGTATATTTGGATTAAAAATTTATAAACATTAAAAATGAATAATAAATTCCATATAAAAAATAATGAATTCATTTCCACTACTATATGTCAGTGTAAAGTAAACTGAGAAGCTACAAATATGAATAGGTGATGGTTATGAAAATGATTTTCTCAGGCTCAACCATAATCATAGGGAGTTATTTTTATACAAAAATTTTCCTAAACATACTTTTAGGTAAGACTATAAAATATGGGAGAAATATATTTTAAGGACAAACATAAATTTTTTTTCCTCCTCAAGTATTAAATCTATCCTAGTTGTGATGATCTGATAACCTACATGATTATAAAAACAAACAATTTATCAGTATAAAATTTTCAATCATTGTATAATTGATGTTTATTAAAACTTATATAACATAATAAAAGATCCAATGTAATGTGTAATTAAAACAATTGCATAAATACATAAAAATTTAAATAAAAACAAAATGTATATTACATATTAACAAATCAGGCAACACTCAACAGATTCTAAAATTCACTATTTTATCCTTATGAATAAGTGTAATCTTAAAAATAATTTAATGTATCCTTGACTATAACCTAATATAAGGATTTTATTACTAAAAAATATAATACTTGAACATAACTTATTTATAGGCTCCTATTATAAAAACTAAATGATGCGCTTTATCTTTCTCAATAGAATTCATCGATCAATATTATCAAAATAAATTCTTGCTTCTAAAACCCAAAAGTTCAGTGTTAAAATTCAACTATGGAATCCCTACAACTGAAGGATAGAATCATAAATAAAATACAAATAAACAATAAAATATTTTTAAATGAAACATCAAAAAAGTTAGATCATAGTAAAATACCTAGAAATAAAAATACGATGATTCTGATTTTTTAAAGAAACTAGTGGTTTCATGACTTCTTGTATTAAAAAAAATCCATAAATCTTTGTTATTGTTCTTTATATATTCCTCATAAAAAAATATATTTATTGTAAAACCTCACATGTTTTGATTCCAAAAAAATTGGATCATTCGTAGTAGAATTAGTGGCATCACTATTATCATCTAACAAACACATCAACTCACCATATATACCAATGATATCTCACATCATTATGGTGAATTTACATCATGTAAAACTAAACTATTTCAATTGTTTATATTATTATTTTACAAGAATCATCAAATAATATTTATTTCAAAATTACATATATTATCATATTTTTATAAATTTTCAAATCATTATAATTATATAAAACCCGTATATTTTTCTATTCAATGGTATTTCCTTATATACAAAAAATTTAAATAAAAAAACATTTGGTTGGACTAATTGGTTAATAAAATGTATTATTATTCTTAATATAGAAGAGATAGTTAATCATTGACACAAAAATATCACACTTTTTAAAAAAATGATTAATACATCTTGAATATTAAAAAGACATATTTCCAATATTTTAAGTGTTTCGATTCAAAATATTCTTGAATGAAAATTGACCCCCATTTGAAAAATATATAACATATATTTTGGTAATTATTTCATTAAATTTTTTTACAGTCTCTTGATTTAATGTTTTTGAAAATAAAAAAACGTGATAAATCATCCTCTTGAAAAATTCATGAGATATTGATGGGTAAAATTCATTCATTTTTAAATTACTAAAATAAAATAACCCTTCATACATGTTTTGGATATACAAATACATTTAAAAATGTAATTAGAATCATCCAACAATTAATAATTTAAACATTAATGTAAAGATAATAATTGGTAATTCATAAAATTTAACCAACAAAATAATTATAAATGAGAATATGCGTTTTAATATGAGGTTAAAAAATTAACTATAATAAAAAATTCATCCCTAATTGAATTTTTAATCACGTAATATTTATTTGTAATTTATTTACATCATTAATTTATAATAATCTTCTAAATTATGATTTTTTAATTTATATAAACAAATGGTTCATATATTAGTAATATATTCAAGAAATTGTTTTCTGTAGTTTACGTTCTATACATATGTTAATTTATCTGATGATTTTAGAAATAGCCAATTATTTTGATTCTTCTTTTCTTGTATTGGGTGATTATTTCTTTTTATTCTAGTTATTCCCCCTGTATAATAATTGTTAGGTCAATGGTGATATAAATAATGATTATAATGGATATGAGGGGGGATGATACATTAATCATTGAAGACTAATTGTTGGTTTTTTCCTAATGACAGTGTTCATAAATTTATACAACACCTCGAAGGTGATAGGTATACTAGGAAGAATCTTAATGTTACCATCTTCTCTAAATATAACCATGTACACGTGTTTTCATTAATTATTTTATTCCTTGTTATATAGATGATTTATTTTTTTCTTATCATAATAAAAATCTAATATATTTGATATCTATATTCCATAGTCATTGAGTTAAGAAATATATTTGAAAGGAGAACCAAAATACCCCTGATACCCATTTATTTATATATATAGGATAAATATAAAAAATTATCAATTCTGGATCTAATTAGAATTAAATTGAAAATATATAATGTATAACTACATATTGTTTGGGGGAGATTTAGTTTATTCCCAAAACAACCCATTCAATGCTATACTGTGAAAATATTATTATTTGGAAATTTTCTTAATTTAAAAACATAATCATAATATTTAGATCAATTTTTATTTTTACCCTATAATTGTGAGGATTCTAACTTCCATGGATGTTAACGCTTATGAGGGGATACCAATATTAATATGGATACCATAAGACTCCCCCAAATTATAGATAGGGATACCTTTGAGTTATTTAAAACTATTAATTTTATTAATTTTATTTTAAATATTACACATAAATATGATTATATCAGTCAAAACATTATCATCGATTGTTGTTTATAGCTATTAATCATCTTAATAAATAAACCCCATCCAATCATGACTATCCTGAAGTATCCAAAATGAATTTGAATAATAGTTCTGAATCAACCTATAAAAAGTATTTTATATAACTGATGGTAAATGTTTTTTAATATAAGAAACACTGAATTTTTTTTTAAAAAAATACAGATATTATTTTCACTTGATAAGATGTCATATATTACAATCTTACACACAATCACCACAAATATTGGATGAGTTATGTTCAATGTTGTTTAGGTTCATGATTTCATCATGAATCTAATGTAATATATTTTAATTAAATTTATCTTTTTATTAATTCCAGAATCTTGTTATTTTCAATGAATCCAAATAAATAATTACATACCTCAATTGATTAATGAATTATTGAAACTAGGGAATCAAAAATGGGATTTTGTCTAAGATCATCATTGGGAATGTATATGGTGTATGTTCCAATTTATAATTTTATAAACTGGAATCCCTAGGAGTTTCCGTTTTGAACACTCTACACCTAAGAACCCCATCCCTACAATGATGATATCTGGGAATTTATATTTATATTGGGGTTTCCATCTAGACACCACCAAAATTTACTCAATTGATAAAGTGTATTAATGTAAGGGATATTGATTTCCATCAAATAAATAATAAATATTATGGAACTAATTTAATTCATTAAATTTATATGTAGTAATTTATTATATTTATACTAATGTTCCATATTAATTTTATATCCTTTAATTTAATTGACCAAAATTAATTACATTAAAAATTAATTGAAGGACCAATTATTACATTTTTATAGTTGGTCCAAACCTATTAATAGGAATGAATTCAATAACCTTCTGTGTTAATAAAAATAAAAGTTGAATCGTAGCGGTATTTCTTCTAAATAAAGTGTACCCCCTTCCATGTACCATAATATATAATGGATCTTAAACAAAAATATGAATAAACTGTAACAGCATTGTTTTTTCACCATATGAATACACCATAAATACACAGTTTGTTCAATAGCCCCAAATTATTTTTCATGTAATGAAAGTGTACACATAAACTGAATAAAAAATACTTAAATATGTGGAGTGTCGAATAACAATTAATTATTCAAAAAAATTACAATGTACAACACAAATCTATATATATCACAAGATAAGTGAATTTAAATGTAGGACTGACTTTAGTCAATGGGTTTACAATCATCAATTCATTACTCATACAATGAATGATCACTTATTTATCTCTAACATGATCCCTCAGAGACATGTTTTAATTTCAATCTGTTTACTTTGACTCTCACTTTTTTTCTTATCCATAATTAATGTACAAGAATTACTAAAATAGATAATAAATTTCATGAAAATATAATCTATTACATTATGGCCCAAAATGAAACACCTTAACCATGCACAATGATATGTTTCCTAAAACCATGAAACGAACTCAAATTCCTTAGTAGATGCTTATATTAGTGTATATTAAAAACATCTCTATAACACAACTCTACAATCCATCTTAATTATGTTTTATAAATTTGTTTTTCCTGAATCAACACAACCAGAAATATTTGCTTCTATGATTGTGATTACATCTAAATTATGTATGATGTTATATATAATAATATATTATTTAGTCCCTTCTATGAATCTCAACAGCATCTTCATGGATGTCTACTGGTATGAAAAAATATTAATCTAATATATCACCAACATTATTACTAAAAATTCAACAAATAGCCTTTTCCATACATGATTATATGTTAAACTACTAACAAAATAAGCACACAATAGGAAGTTTTTCGCATTCAAAATCATTTCTAGGGATTTAGTTAATGATTAATTCCTCACCCTTAATAATGGTTCATATACTCGGTGGACAAGATTTCATATGAATTATATATAAGAAATTATTAATATAGGTTTCGTAAGGTAATCTGACAATACATATCGACATATCTCTGTTAATCTCTAATACAATGGCACAGAATTGATCACCAGTATTTTTCATGTCAATTTTTTTTCATAGAAACTATTTAACATTATATAAAAAACCCTTCTCATTAGTTGAAAGTAAAATATCACGTACATATAAAATAATAAATAATATTTTAATCCCACTAAACTTATGGTATATATAATGAGCCATAATGATATCTTCAACAATAAATGAAGTTATTTTATCATAAAACCATTAATACCACTGTTGGGATTATTTTTCTAAATTATATATAGATAATTTAATATTTCACACTAACTACTCCCCAACATAAGAGATTAATCATTCAGGTTGTTTTATGTAAACCTCATCATCTTTTTTAAAATTAAGAAATACAGTTTTCACATCCATTTATTGTAATTTTATGTCATACTGTGCTACTAATTCAAATATAATACATAAATAATCCTTTTCATATATTGGAGAGAGTGTATTACTATAATAAATCCCTTTATCTTTAGTTAACCCGTAGAAAACTAGCCAGGTATCGAATCTCTCAATGTTTACTAATGAATTACTATTGGTTTTAAAACCCCATTTATAGCTAATAAGATTTAAATTAGTTTTAAACATAGCATGGACCAAAAAATAATTACTCTTTATAGAATTCAAAACCTCCACCATGGAATCATACCACATATTTTCCTCTTTACAACTCATGGATTTCGAAAATGCTTAAGGATCAATTTCTACTATAATATTATATAATGAATATTATAAACACACCATATAATCATTATAAATTGATGGATATCTAATCTATTTTGATCTTATCAAAGATTTAACATAATGTTTTAGAGAAAATTGTTTTTTCAAATAATTGTTCAATATTTTAATATTCTTGTAATATTTAATCCAAAGGATGATTATAAATCATTTTTAAAATGATATTTATTCAAAACTAATGTGTTTTGTGAAATATTATCATTATATCACTATATCTAGAGGGTTGAGCTTCTGAATTACCATTACATTATATTTTTTTAATTTGATCACCACCACTTATCAGGCAATTTCGATGAAATGTTTCATTTTTTATTCCACAATTATAATGTTAAATGATGGAAAATAGAAATAGTATCCATTAAACCTTTGGTAATATCTAGTTAAGTAGATAAATATGTTACTATGATCCATATTACATTTCAAGGGATTATAAACATGCACTTCTTATTTAAATCCCTATACACAAAAGTGTAAAAAAGACGTTTTACATCTCATAGAAAATTTATAATATATGTTTGGAACTCCCTTTATTATAACCTAATTAAAAATATATGATTCCACTTTAATTTAATTAATAAGTAATAATTTATCTAACATAATGTTTTTAACAAAACATCACATCATGTCCATTAATGTTTAGTTTCTTCTTTCTGCAACATCGTTTTTGTATAGTGAACCTTGCATAGTGTATTATGAAATTATTAAATTTTATTGAAGAAACATTGAAATTATATTGGGAAATATTCTATCATTGGTTTACCTACCATAATATTATTATCCTTGATCTGAACTCATAATATTAATTTTTTTACTCATTGTTTCTCAACATCATCTTTAAAATCATTAAAGGCATCATGTGATTCATTTTTTAAGTCATGAAAATTGAGATACTTATGTCATGAGTAGTCATTAATGAATAAAATAATGAATTTATGGTTATGTAAATCCATATATGAGCTATATCTATATATTTCTGTATGAATTATAATATAATAATATATTAGAATATTTAATTTATTAATATGTTTAGTTTACATTGTTTTAATCCACAAAGGTTTCAAAATAAGTTATTTTGGTAGTTTTATGTACCCCCATAATTATCTAGCATATGAATACATTATTTTAAGGTATCATCAAATATATGTACAATAAAGTTACCATTATAAATTTTACTTCACAAATAACTGATTAAAAGGATGTCATTTAGTGTACCATATTTAATTATTTCATTTCAATATATCAATGGAAAAACAATTTTTAAAAAATCTAAATGTAAAACAAAATGGTGTAATCATAGAAACTAAAATCATGTTTTAGGATAAATATGGAATATGAATGTATTTTTTTAAAAAAATAACACATTTCCTTACACTAGAATACCTATCCCCATATATTCCAATAGTGATTGTATCTTGTTTGTAAAATAGAATATAAGGTCAATTTCCATTGGATTCTATAGGGTTATCATCCCTTTACGATAATCAAAATATCAACTATAGAACCAGAATCAATCCACCATATGTTATAAATTGTTTCAACAGTATTTAATTCATAAAAAACTAATGATATTGATATACCATTATTTTGAATACATTTCTAAATGTTATGAAAGGTTTTGTTTACATACCATTTCCCTTTATATATCAAATAAATGACATACTTTTTAATATTAGGTTGAGGTAGTAATTACTATTTCCCTATATAATTGGATTTACATTTATTAACTTATTTTGGGTTTATTTTAAACATATTTGTTTCTACCATTTTAATCATAATCCTTTCATCCAAATTATCACATATATACATTAATAAATTAATCTTTTCTCCATATTTATGTGTATTATAAAAAATTTAAATGGATCAGATTGATTTTGGTGATAATGGGGAAGACAATTAACTAAAAACTATTGAGACATATCATTGTCATGACTCCTATTTTAATATACAATATCCATCACATGCATGATTAGATCTCATGTATGAAAATAGTTATTAATATAACTATGAATCCTTTAAATTATATCAATTTTCAGTTTAAATGTTTAAATATGGCCTAATTGGAATTCAAGTTGAAGTTAGGGAGGTATCATGGGTGTTAACGGCTAGTTTGAAGCCTAGGACTCATGTTTGGGGTCAAATGGATTGGTGAACGGTTAGTGAAAATCATGTGAGATGTGATATACAATAGTTTGGTCAGGTATTCAATTTTTTATATTTGGGTTTCACAATGTTTCCCATAGTTATTCAAACTATGGGTACAAACCATGTGGGTGACCCGTCCCTACAGCAGACCATGCATGTTTGGCACACGGTTTGTCAAACTGTGCACCTAAATCATGAAAACAATATATTATGGGTGAAATGACCATTTCCCCCACATAATTCTATTTCTAACTAATTATATTTATTCTTATCTTGAACAACAAGAAGTCATTTCAAGGACCTCATTGGAGATTATTCCTCCAATTGAAAAAACATCTATCGCCCAATATCTAATTCAAGCGTCACTCACCTCATTGGATCTACGATGGTGAGTACTTAATTTATTTTTATCCATTAATTATTATTCTAGATATTATCTTGGGTATTTTGGTGCGAGATAATATTACCTATTAATAAGTTCTTAATTTTTTTGTCGATTTTACCCCGAACTGAGCTGAATCACTAGAATATATTGGATGATGGTTAAACTAGAAACCAATGGTAGGTTTTATTGAGACTTTCGTTAAAATCCTAGGTGTTTAAATATTTAATTTGGCTAAATTCCCAATTGACAAGTGACATATTAAATGTTTTTAAGCTTTTAATATAATTTTTAGGAATTAAATATTCAATTAAAGAGATAACCAGTGAATGTTATAGTTTGTGTAACTTGATTTAGAATCACCCCTTGGTTGTGTTGGTTATATAGATGGTCCACCAGGGGTGGCTTCACCTTCGACTCCCTTAGGTGTTCGTTTCATTATTTTTGGTGGTATTTTTAAATTAAATTAATAATTATAAATTTATTAGTGATCTCAATTATATATCAAAATGATTAAAGGAAGGGATGGGTGACCAAAACCCTAGGATCATACCTTGATTTTCTTATTTTATTTTTAATATCCCATTATATTGAAATTCCCATGTCTGTTAAATATAGTCTATTCCATTTAATACATCGTTATTCTTGAGAACCATGTTTATATGGAATACCCACATGAGTTAATTTAAAGTTAAATCCTTATGAGTTTGTCCACCACCTTGAAATTCCTTTTGAGGTGAATTGTATATGATATGTTCTTGGTTTCTCCCTTGACATATTTAAATGAAATTGATTAAATGAAATTGATTAAATAAAATTGATTAAATGAAATTGGTTTGAGGATATTTAATTTGTTAAATTCTTGAATAATATAGATTATTGATGGATTAAAATGATAATTCCATGGATGGAAAAAAATATCTTCAATGTTGATTATGCATGAGTCATACTTGGATTCCATAGCGAACTTCCATGTACAGAATACGAGGCTTCAAATATATTTTGAGTGACACATATAATCAAATGAGAATTCCATGTAATGGATCAAAGATAATTGATCATATATTTCCATGGTTGATACTATTTATACCTTAGTGTATCACCAAGGTTGGACTCAAATGGTTGGGACTTTATACCGCACATAGATTGATAAATGGATTCCTGAGAGGTTGATAGTGACATGATTATCGAGTGACAGTTTATACAACAACTAGAGAGATACATGGATTCAAAATTACAAGTTACATGGATTGTATTATGTTACACATTTTTATTGAATGAAAGTGTTTATATGATTTGAATTATAAGAAAAAGAACATGCTTTGATTCAGTCTTTGTATTATAGTTTATGGATGGCTTGTTTAGGAATCCTTGATGATGTTATCACAAGCGATGTTGACCTAAAAATCAGGTCATTAGACATAATTTATAAATGAGAATTAATGGATAATTGAAAATTATTATAAATGATATAGGATATACTATTAAATCAATTAAATACCTTTTAAATGAAAATTTTTATATATTAGACCCTATTTTTATATGATGTCTAATTTTGAGTACATACATTAATTATTATATTCTCTCTGCAGACTATTGTTTTATATAATCAATATCTTGAAGGAATATTCCTTGGGTTGTTTTGTACTAGGTTTATATATCATACCCCATTTTTTCCACCTTTGGGTACCCAAATATATTATATGATTACCGGTATGGACAAGGGAAGGCGCCCTTTTAACATGTTCTTGATTGATTCTTAAGAGTAGGAGAGCATGTGGCTGAGCTGAGGCTCATGATGCAAGCTATAATTTTTTTTGTATTTTTTTACATTGTTACATGTATTGTTAATTATCCATGTATACCTATTTCGGCTTCTTATTTAGGTAGAAATGACATGTATCATCATCATCATTTCATATGATCTTCCATTATTATAATTGTCTATTCTTAATGATTATCTATTTTATGATAGTTATTAATTCTTCCTCTAATTATTTGTTATTGAAGTTTCATTGTGTTATGATCTAATTTAAGGTAATATACTCCCCATAGACACACCCATGGACCTCGCTGCTAGTTGGAAGCCTCTGGAATTTGAGAAGATGTTCTTGAGGCCATATGGACAACCATGATCGGGGCACTGTTGAGTGGAATTCGATTTTTGGAAGTTACAATGCGGTATCAAAGGTGGTTATATGGTTTTACATTATATTTTGAAATAATAGAAAGGGATTGGATGTTAACGGTGTTTGGTCATGATGTGTTCCATGGAGTATATACCCCACACATGGGGAAAAGAAAATTTCCTCCAATGGAATTGGTATTTTCTGGATATTGACTATTAAAGTGGATTCAATTCCACTGTTGGGTGATGAAATTGATTTATTATTTTATTATTTATATGATTATGGATTCTATTATGTTTTATTCTGATTATATGAGTTTATTTCATCACATACATCGTATATACACTTTTATGATGTCTCATTCCTTGCATTATGACATGCCATTTTGGATGAATTAGTTTTTTCATGTTGTTGTGATAGAGGTTTCTATAGTTATACATTCTATTTTTAATGTAACTCTACAATTTGTTACAGTATGAATTACGTGGATTCCATACGTTGTTGTATGGGACCTCATCGATTCCTTTTTCTGGAACCATTTGATTCAACCTATTTATAGTGACTATGAATTAACATAATGAGGAATTCAACTAAAAATGGATTTGTGAACTCAAATGAAAAAATTTGAATTCAAATTATATAGGGACTATAACTTTTTACACATATCATTTCATAATGTTAAGAATAATTAACCATAAAATTACTAGACAAGGATCATAATGTCAAGTGTCTTTAGAAGATTGGGTATATTTTTTTAACATCATGAAAACATATTTTATAAAATTTCCATAATCAGATCCTAACATCCATTGAGATCCAATAACCACAAAGGATAACGTGGGGAATACATTAACAAAATGGATGAGCTATAAAGCCTATGAAGGAAATAAGAATAAGAATAAAACATATCACATGGGATAGAAATAATAACATGATGACATTAATGGAATATAAAATGAATAAACATAAGGAATAATAACATGTATAACAAGGTCACATATAATCATGGAAATGTAGGAATGTGGTAACGACATATTACATGACATAAACATGAGTTAAGGCTAAACGTGAAGACATTGTGGACAATGTCCCATAAAGGAATCATGTTCTCTTATAATCCCAACATGACCTCTCATGAGACTAAACAATACCCAAAGAATTGGAGAGCTATCTGAGAAAACTCATCATAACATGTTCATAAATATGTGATCCAAATGAATAATTAGCAGAATGGTTTCCCATAAAAATAAATCGGTATCATAATCATGTCACAAGGCATAAAAAATAAGAATATAATAAATGTTTCCATGAAATAATGAATTCAAAATATAGATGTAAATTAGAAAGGGAAAAAAGAATGGATCATGATTATTATTTTCCTATTAAAGTGGAAACATATAAAAGGGGTGTTTAGGAAACATTAGAAAAGAAACATTCTAGTGCAGTTAAGGAAAATGATGATGAAAATTTAATGAGGAGATGGAATAATTGCATTTATAAAACCAGAAATAAAAATTGTATTTTTTTTCATGATAAAACTATTTATTTTATAATAAATAACAGTGGAATAAATGAGAATAGCGAGTGAACTTAATATCAGTTAAGAAGTTAGGATGTTCACTTGAATTAGGCTTTCTTATCGGGAAGCATTGAAAAGGGGAAATTTCTAAAACATGTATTAACCAATGAAATAGGGATGATATAATCTGGATACATGATATTATAAAATAAAAATAGAATTTATATTAATTTTAAAAAAATAATGAAGTATTACATTGGGGTGAATAGAGAGATAGTGTATCCCGATGGAAAAATGGAGGTTCGGTTAGATTCCCAGAACATATTTCTGAAATGGTTCTTCACTAGATATTAATGTCATGAATAATCAAATTAAACAAATTAGTTAATTAATTAATAAAAAAAATTATACATAATTGATTTAGTTTTATTTTTTAAATTAATTTATGGCCATTTTGATGAGTTATTGTGTTAAATTTCATCATAAGAGAGTGCTAGTTTTCAATGTTTTCATGATTGGTTTTCAAATATAAGAGTAAGTAAGTTCATGTAAACTATCAATAGAAATGGAGAATTGAATTAATAATTTATTAATGAACATCCATTATTCTAAATGGTTATATAATTCATTTGTATATTTTGGTTGAGAATGAATCATTAGATAAGATGTTACTGGTAATCATTTGGATTATTTTTTGTGGTTTTAACTCCCAACAAACATGATTTGTTTTATTATATTACATCTTATGTATATAATGATTGAAGAAAAATAAATCATATTTAATAAATATACTATAATTTTTAACCATAAAATGTGTTTATGATCACCCTTCAATGCATTATTGGAAAATGAAAATTTTTGTTCAATGAAGGTGATAAATTAACACCTCACGAATGATGTTTTCACTTTTTGAATAATATAGAGGGGAGAGGGGTTTTACGATTGATTATTAAATTAGCTTAATAATATTCAAGAATTTTTTACGTATAAGATTTATTATACCATTTTAATGAGGGGATGTGAGTAAAGTATAAGAAATGAACATGGAATTAAAATAAATGAAAAGGGTAGAGGAATTTACCTCTTGAGTTTCACCTCCTTCAAAACCTAATTATGGCCATGGTTTTGGTATTTTGGTTTGAAAAAGAGCTCATTATTGTGAGGGTGGAATTGGGAATAGTATTGGGCATAATTTGGGGAAGTATCAAACCTCAGAAGATTTATGTAGAAGAGGTGGCGAGGGGTGGTATTAATAGTTGAGTAGATGGATGTTTTCACATTATTTTACGCATTAGTTTATTATTTTCCCCTAGACTATGATTAGTTTGGAAATAATAACCAAAAATATTGAAATAATTAACTATAGATTGTTATCGGGTGCATACATCATCTATGACTCCATAATTTATGTATTTAGCATAAACAGTAAATTACCATATTTTACTATTCACCAAACATTCATGTATTTTATAAAATTACAAAAATAATATAACCTAATTTTTTTGATTTATAGAATTCAATAATGACATAAATTTTATGAAAATAATTTTCTAAATATGAGAAATTTAATTTCACATTAAAATTATTATTTTCATAGAAAATAAATATTTTTAAATTTTATCTGATTTTGTAACACTTTGAAAAATTAAATAAAGTGCCATGAAATTATCAAAAAAAATATAAATTTATTAATAATTTTTATAAAAATAAATTTTCTTTTAAATAATTCCATTTATTATAAAGTTTTCATTACATATTAATAACATAGAAAAATATCAACTCTTGACTAATAATTTTCAAAAAAAAATTCCACAAAATATGATATATTTTTATCATACTTTCATTTATAGGATGCCTGGTTTTTATTATGCTTTCATGGGTGAGGTTACTATTCCATTAGCAGATTTACAATTCATAATGTTCATATAACTATTACTAACGTTGTGTGAATATTTAATTGGTTAATGTATCTTAACTTCTAGAAATACCACTTAGTTCATTCATTCTTCATTTATAATGTTTTGTATTGTTATTTTTTTATTATATTATATGAAGTAATTATAAGAATGTAATTTCCATTAATAAAATTCTGGGTCATTACAAATAAAATTGAGAAATGAAAACTATTAAATTAGAGAAATTGACCCAGAACAGACATTAATAATTGGAAGTAGGTAGTATATCTTAATTATATAAAATCTGTATATTTTATAGAATTGACTCAAGGAGCAAGATGATGTGTTTTTTCTTATAGTGTATGGTGTGTACCTATCCACCTCAAATATCATCACCTTTTAGCTATGACCCTCGATAATGTTATTGATATGATGTTTGTACATTGAATTTGAAGAGGTATGATGTCGCAACATCCTCCAATCATATGGTAAGAAAGTGGAGAAAACCAAACTATAGTGGTGGGGGTTCATGGTACACTGGTGGAACCTCCAATAGTTCCATCTATGACACAAGTATATGTAACAAACATAGGTACACAGTAACAGTTTCACGAGGGTTTCATGTGGATTATTCATACCATTCATGGATCATCATGACCTTCCCCAACCATGGATGAGTTGACACATGACTTCCAGCAGTGGTAGCCACCCATTGTTTTGGGGGATGACAAACCATAGGCTCTAGATTCATGGTTGGAGTCCATGATATCTATCTTTGAACATCTAGATATGCCTCTTATGATAATGGTACATCGTTATACATATATGTTACATGATTTTACTAATATATGCTTGGATTCTATTACTAGGGAGGATCATCATTGCGATATGGCATGAAGGTTTTTTCATATTTCCTTCTATTCCTACTTCAATCCCATTAAGTTGAGGGCTAATATTGCCTGAGATTTTTTCCCAATAGTGGGGTGTAGTAACAGTTATGGATTACTGAACCCATTTTACTTATATCCAACATTTCACACATCTTTATATGTTTATGAGTTATCTAAATCTAGGAGATTTGAAGAACGTATAATGTACGACATCTGATCCCTGGTAAATGTATTTCGACTGATTACTATTTTTGGAATAGTGAATTAGGCAATTAGAAGAAAGCGTATCGTGTGAGAGGTTGGAGATGTAAACCACGGTGGTTTAGCATCTCAATCTGGTGTTGCATCAACCTGTAGTAGAAATCATTATTTGTATCTTCCACACGATGATATTACTAGTCGTAAAACATGCTCTGGTAGCCACATGAGGTTCTACCAGTGTAGTAGGTCAGGGAATATGAGGGAAAAATATATGTGGGACCCAATCAATTTCCAATAATTCAGAAATATGGTCTATCTACAACAATATTACATAACATTTATCTTACAACTACTGAAAAAGGGAATACACTGACTCTACATTCAATAGTTGAATCATCATCTTCTCATTAGGTAAGGATCTAGAGTATAATCAGTAAATAAGACTAAGTTGGTGTTCATGGCAGTTGTAGTCATACCCTAGTTTTACAGTGATAGAAGATATGATATGCTTAGGGAATCTGGCCAGTGTCCCAGGGTGGTGGTATAGGCTAGATATATGAAGTAAAATAAAACCATGAGTGTTAGGATCTTATTTTTCTCGAGATTAAAGGTTTTGGAATCACTCTTAGGATGGACTGGTCGGTACCCATTCTTGATTGAATTGATTTCTATCACAGTAGGGTGACCATCATAGCACGAGATGGTGGAGTGTTTATTCCCAAGGGTGAATGGGATGTCCAAGGGAGATGAGCTAGAATCGAGCTTCATGGGATGGGTAGATGATATCCCAGATTGTTTATTCTATACTGATGATTAGGGAACACATCAAGAATATTTCCCTCTAGTGGTTCATCATTTTAGGGATGATTTACTGAATGACATTTCATCAAAACGTCCTATTATTTTGGTAGAGTTCTCTATCGAGCAGTTTCAATTCCATATTAGGGGTTGGGTCCTACAGAGACGGAACAGCTCAAGAGGCAGCTAGAGGATTCAACGAAAAAGGGTTTTATCCATCATAGTACATCTTTATAGGGTTTTTCAGTACTTTTTTTTAAAAAATGAATATAGCACCCTTAGGATATGGGTGTATTATCAAAAATTTAACTAATTATTTGTTAATAACAATTATCTTATGCCATGGATATGTGATTTTTTTGACCAGATCATTGAGCATGGTGTGTCTCAAAGATTGATTTTATATTTGGTTATCCTAATGTGCATGTCAGACCATCAAACATACCCCACAGCACATATCGTATCATGTATGGACTATACAGGTATTTTGTTATGTCATTCGGTATCATGAACACACAATATATCTTCATGGAATTGATGAAAGGAGTGTTACATCCAACTTTTGATTCATTTTTTGGTGGTTTTCAGGGATGATATCTTCTTTTATTGTCATAATAGAGGAAACCATGGAATATATATTCATATCATATTGTATACACTATGATATCTCAGTTATATTATAAGCACACAATGTGGCCCCTTTAAATAGATTAGATTCACTCCATGGTTCACATTATCTCAATGAAAAGGCTATCAGTTAACCTAGATATGGTGAGATCTGTAATTTATAGGGATCTTCGAAATGATGTCTTTGAGTTATGAAGGTTTTATCGATGGTTGGTTACTATATGAATTTCATACAAGATTTCACATGCTTAACAACACAACTTATGGGGTTGACTATGAAGGGTGTAATGTTTTATTTTCATATTCTTGTGATACATCCTTTCAAGAGCTGAAAGGGAGATTGACTTCAATGTCAACAAAAAAATTTCTAGAGCTAAGGAGGAGTTATACTATTTACTATGATGCATCACGTATTTCTCTTGGACTACTTATTATGAAATAAGATAGAGTCAGGGATTATGGGTCTTAGTAGATGAGACTACATGAGAGGAATTTCCTAACACATGATCTTGAGTTAGTTGCAGTTGTTCAAGCATTGAATTATTGGAGATATAACTAATATGGAGAGCATTTGTTGGTATATAAAGACCTTCAAAGCCGCAATTACATATTAACATATCATGATCTGAATTTGAGTTAGAATTGGTGAGTAGAATACCTCTAGTTTTTTTACTTTGAACTTCTTTACACATCTCTTGATGACAATACAGTGTCCAATGCACTAAATAGGAGGTATCAGATACATGCAGTTCACCAATCCAAGTGTTAGTGGAAGATTATGGTTTTTTTATCTTAGATGAACTTGGGGGTAAAATATAGTTATGGTCATACTTTTTGATCTTCCATAGTTGTTACATATACACTTATTGATAGATTTAATACGAGGCATTTATCAGACCCAGAATGCCTAGTTCAATGGGAGTGTGTGGAATGTGAAGACCCTCCTTGTAATGCCCCGACCCCAATTACCTAGAGTCGGTGCATTATTGCATAACATTGGCATGATCACAAAAGATCAAGTCTATAAAGTCCGATTAGTTTAGTAACCTTGGAAACACTAGATACATTCATAATTCTTAAATTACATCATATTATAAAACAAAACTAAAAAAACATCATGTCTTCATATCCCCTCATACTATCCCTGCAGGTCATTCATAATATACTTCATCACATCCTGGAAAAATTAAAACATTGAAAGGGGTGAGATCATATGCTCAGTAAGGATAACAATATAGTGGAAACATTCATAACTAAACATAAACATTTAAGGCAATGTATAACTAAAACAAAATCCTTTAAAACTTGAACTTCAACATAATATGGAAAAAATAAAATTAAATAATTCCATTTACATATTCACATTGATATTATACTAGTTGAATAATCACATGCAATATCAATAACCACTTTCATAATGATGGAATGAATAATGCCAGTCTATCATTACCACGCAGCCAAGACCTCTTGCCAGGACTACAAATAATATTTTTTCAAGGCCTTGTGCCAAGACACTAGTTTTTCTCAGGAGACCTACGGATGCATCGATGAGCTATAGAGGGCTCCACCCATCACTTATTAACTCCAATGCATTCCTCATATGAACAGGTTTAAAAATATCATAAACTATAACATAACCGTATAACATAAAACATGCATAAAGGAAACAAAAAATTTCCACATTTCAATCACAATATATCAATAAAACACATTTATATAATAAAAAATTATCAAAACCATTTTCAATACCAAAATAAAAGAAAATTAAAACATTGTATTTATTTTTCATTTAAAAAATTATGGCTTGTAGTGGTAGCCGAAACTCAAATAATGGTCATGGCGGTGGAGAAGTCGTTATCGCCGCATACGTAAGAAAAAAAACATTCCATTTTGTCATTTAGTAAAACACTTAGTATAAAAAATATACTTTTTTAATAAACATAAAAGTCAAAGGGTTTTATACACCGTATAGAAGAATGTTGTGTATAAAACAAAATATTCCTCAATGAATGAAGATTGAGATGAAGTCCCTTAAAAAGATCATTTTTTAAATAAAATAGAGCTATTATGTGTATTCAATATAAGTAAACATAATGAATGTAAAAATTAAAGATAGGACATAATAATATCATGACATAATTTTAAAGTAGGAGATATACCCAAAGAACGTAAATTGGGTTCAGAAGTTCCCTTACCTCGTGTCTGACTTGACTCGATCGTTCTTTAATCTCCAGAATAATAAACTAGAGTTAATTTCTACTTGCTAAAGAAACTTTCTCATTTCCATTATTCCATTAATATCACTTATTACCATGTTATAAACATTATGTAATTATTTATGTTCATAACGGTTGTTTTGTCGATCATTGGCACTTGAGTCAAAAATAACTTCTTATAATTACATGTTGTTCATGTGGTAAAATAACCATTATATTCAGAATTATATTCAGGACTTAGAAATCATATATATCATATATATCCATTATATACATGAATTTATAATATTACAAAATATTTATAGATAAGAAATGAAATGCACCGTTCATGGAGACGGTAAGCCGTACGTACGCATGAACGCTACTTTCATTTCTATTTTGTATTTAATGGAATTAAAACTAAATGAGAGAGATATATATATATTATAATTAAAGTATAATATATATGTTATATAGGTCACATATGTTCATTAATTTCATTCTTTATACATTTCATGTATTGCATGAACGAGCCACATCACTTGAGGGGGGCAGTAGTCCACACTTCCTCAAATGAAATTATCTCATTTTCACAACATGAAATGCATAAAGGTTTGTTTTAAATGTAAAATAAAGATGAGTAGAGAGGAATTAAATATAATATATATAATAAATAAATATATTTACATCATAATGGACACCATGATTGGTGGTAGGAGAAGATAGAACAATCATCGTTTCGTGAGGCAGTAATTCACTATCCACGGAAACAGTATGTTCTTTAACCATTAGACGAAGGTGTGTGTAAGTGTAGCTCGAATACATATCATAAAAAAATCCAAGTATATTTATGATACTGGTGTTGTTACAAAATTAAGGAATAAAAAGAGTTTAGTGGGTTGGAGAAGCAAAATAAAACAAAAGAACATAAGAGAAGACATTACCTTAGAATTGGGTAACTCTTTTTGATTTCCGCCAAAGGCTTCCTTGGGAAGAAATCTGCCCAAAGTTAGGCTTCTATGAGTAAGATAGGGAAGTTGAGAGAGTATTTGGGCAGAGTTAGGCTGAGCCAAATTGCATTGATGATGTGAATAATGTGGTAGAGGTGGGGGCCTTTTATAAGAGGAGAGAACGGGCACTCTTTGAAAGTCATGAAATGTTACATTATTATGAAGTTCTTTTCATATTTAAAAGGTCCCAAAATTATATATGTCGAGTCTAAAGGGATAAGGGTTAGAAATACACTCATCCAAAAGGGTTTTTATATGTGTATTTCTTATATTTTACATTATCTTTTCATTTTATTTAAATCGTTTGTTAATGAGTTATCGCTGCATCATCATGGTGTCATAAAAAATTTAATTATTTAATGTCTAAAAATTATAACAAAAATTTCATGATTTAGGAAATCTTTTTATATTTCCAATTAATATTTATAGTCAAAAATATAACTTGTATTACCCCTTGTAAAAAATTTTGTATTAAAACAACACATGTTTGTGACAATTTTATTTTTACTTTAAATAAAAAGTTATTAATGTCATTTTATTACCCAAGTGGCTCCATGGGGTCCCCAAGTTGACCCATAGATTGTCTTGGTTGGACGTGACTCATCCAATAAGGGTAGTACAAGTGTAAAGGTAATTTCATATTATTATAACATTATATTTACCTTAAATTTCACTAATTACCTTTAATCGCGATTAATAAAACATAAAAGTTATTATTTACCAAAAATTATTTTTGTCCCATTGATCAAAAATTTTCTTACTAATGACAACCATGTATGTCGGATTTTTGAAATTCAATTCACATAAGTGGTAAATTTCTATTTAAAAGAAAAAAAAATTTAACTACCACTTAGTGGTTTCACTATTCATCAAAAATTAAAGTTTTTCATAAAAATACCAAAAAATCACCCTAAGATATATTTGATATTAAAAATTCAAAAATGATGTCTATTTTACAAAATTCAAAACATATTAGTTGAATTAATTAATTTAATAATTAATTCCCTCTGTGACAACAAATAGCGGGTTTTTAAGAAACAATATATATCAAAAGATTGACAATTGTTTATGTCCGACTTCAAAGTGAAATTAATACTAATTACCACCATTGGATAAAATGGTAAACATATATTCTAATAATACTTTAAATCCTCTCAATGGTATAATTAATCACTATAAATTATTTTGATTAAAAAAGTTGTTTGTAAGTATTTTTCACTATTCATTAAAAATTGTAAGTTCTTAGAAAATTACAAAAAATTCAACTTAGGATAATTTCTATATTCTGAATACAAAAATGAAGTCCATTTTAAAATATAAAATTATTATAATTTCAAAAAGTGTGTTTTACTATTCATAACGGCTACTTTGATTGGTCGCGGTGTGTTAGAATCTCGAACTTGCATATAATGCAAGCTATTGCACTATTAAAAGAGAAGAGTTCCATGGAAGCTTGGGGTGTTAAATTCTCCCATTATTCAATAAATTGCGTCCTCTCAATTTGAAATTTTTCTTTGAAAATAAAAGGATGAAAATAGGAAATACCTTTGTGGAAAACCCACATCAGAAATAAGGTTAATAAAAATATAACTTAAAAAAAGAAAGAGAAGTACAAAGGTCACCCGAGATAGCCCATAATAGGATTCTATGAAAATATGGATATGGAGGGAAAAAACCATCAAGGTCTGATGGAGAGTTGTATAAAACAAGATTAGAAGAAAGTTAACTACAAAAAAATCACAAACTTGTGATTAGTTAAAGGATCATCGATTCCCCAAACAAAGTAAAGTTTCTCTTATTGTCACATACTAAAAATATGATTACCTTCATCATATTACAACCTTAATGAAAAAACAAGTACTGTAGTACAATCATTATATATATCACATTATTCTTATAACCTGAATATAATCCTTGAGTCCCAAAGCACCAATACATTAATTAGTCCACTTCAACTATAGTAACATCATAAGATTGTCCTTCATCCCTTGGCCTTTTCTGAGGTAATATTCCATGATGCTTAGGACAATCATTTGCATAATGCCCCATTTCCCTACAATTGTAGCATTCATCATTGATAGCCTCTTTCTTTCCATTGCAATCACGAGCCTGATGACTTTTTCTCCACATTCATAACCAAATCCCATTCCTTTTTGGCAAGTACCAGGGTGATTCTTCCCACAATTATCGCATAATTGAAAATCCTTCTTTTTTCATTTTTCCCATTATCTGTCTCTTGTTCCACCGTTCTCTTCTTCTCTTGCTTTAATTTATTGTCATAAGATTTAGAAAATTCCTTTTCTGTCTTGATAGCACACAATACAATATCTTCGTACAATGAGAAAGATTGTGATACTAAAGCTCGATAGAGAAATGGTTTTAACCCATCAAAGAAACGATCAATCTTAAATCATGAGTTACGTATATAATCGGAAACATGTATCACTAACCTTGTAATGTTATCCTCACACATTGCGACATTCTCATCCTCCTTTTGTCTCAGAATAAAAAATTATCTTTCCATATCTTCTCTATGGTCACGAGGAAATTATTTTTCTAGGAAAAGCTCATTGAACTCTCTCCATTCCATACTTGATAATTCTTCATCTTCCTTTTTATTTTGAATCAATGACCAACATTGATCCGAATCTCCAGTGAGGCGGTAAACTGCCATGATAACCTTTTCCCTTTCAGTACTCCTCAAAGCGTGAAATATTTTATCTAGGGTATTTATCCATTTCTCAGATACTAAGAATTTTTTACTCCCATTGAATGATGGTGGTTGTTAACTCATGAAGTAGTCTGACATTGATCCTCTGTGTTTCAGATCATGGTGCACTATACGAGTAAGGTTATTATTCATAACCTGAGTGAGTTGTCCCAGTATCGTGATAAGTTGATCAGCACCAGCTGTATCTCCAGCTCCACTATAATTATCTTGAGTATGAGGGAAATCCCTACACAGAGTGCGTGTATTTATACGGTTTCCATTCCTCCCACTAGGTGCCATTTCTAAACAATGGCATAAACTAGATTAGTTTATGAATCCAAATACATAATTCCATATTTGTAAAACACATAACATAAATTGAATAGTTTATAGATATAATCCATAATCAAAAAAAGGTTTTCTTAGAGGAATTATATACTCATAAACCATTCATAATGGTTTGTAATGAAAATGAGAATTATCCTAAGCATATCCCCCGGGAGTGTCGTAACCAAGACTGGAGCAAAGCTCGTTGTCATGCACCAGTTCCCGTTTGAGTCTAGCTCAAAGCAGTGTTTTCGGGTTTTACCCCTAGGTACATCTGTACTAGAGCAACCTCTACCTGCTCATATCCAAACAAGGATATATTGCTCAGAAAACTCACAAAATCACTATAATACCAAAATTATACGAAGTTTTTCTATACAAATCCTCAAAGTCTATCATTGGGCTATGTGATCTAATCAGAGTTTATCTAAATCCATTTTACAAGGTTTGTACTAAACTGCCTCTGATAACAACTATAACGCCCCTACCGTAGTTACCCAGAGTCATTGCATTATTTCATAACATTGGCATGATCACAAAAGATCAATTCTCAAAATACCGATTAGTTTAGTATCCTTGGAAACACTAGATACATTCATAAGTCTTACATTACATAATAAAGTAAAACAAACAAAAACATCATGTCTTCTTATCCCCTCATACTATCCCTGTAGGTCATTCATAATATACTTCATCAAATCCTAGAAAAATTAAAACATTTAAAGGGGTGAGATCAGATGCTTAGTAAGGATAACAATATAGTGGAAACATTAATAAATAAACATAAACATTTAAAGCAATGTATAACTAAAACAAAAGCCTTTTAAACTTGAACATCTGCATAATTTGGAAAAAAATAAAATGAAATAATACCATTTACTTATTCACTTGGATATTCTACATGTTGAATAATAACATGAAATATCAATAACCACTTTCATAATGATGGAATGCATAATTCCAGACTATAATAACAACATAGCCAAGACCTCGTGCCATGACTAGAAATACTATTTTGTCAAGGTCTCGTGCCAAGACACTAGTTTTTCTCATGAGACCTACCGATGCATCGAGGAGCTATAGCGGGCTCAACCCATCACTTATTAAGTCCAATTGATTCCTCATATCAACAAGTTTAAAAATATCATAAACCATAACATAACCATATAACATAAAATATGCATAAAGGAAACAAAAAATTTCCACATTTCAATCACAATATATCAATAAAAAAAATTGTTATTAGAAAAACATTATCAAAACCATTTTCAATACCAAAATAAATGAAAATTAAAAATATCATAAACCATAACATAACCATATAACATAAAATATGCATAAAGGAAACAAAAAATTTCCACATTTCAATCACAATATATCAATAAAAAAAATTGATATAATAAAAACATTATCAAAACCATTTTCAATACCAAAATAAATGAAAATTAAAACATGGTATTTATTTTCCCTTACCTCGTGTCCGACTTGAATCGATCGTTCTTTAATCTACTGAATAATAAACTAGAGTTAATTTATACTTGCTTAAGAACCTTTTTCCAGTTCATTATTCCTTCTATATCACTTATTACCATGTTATACACATAATGTAATTATTTATGTTAATAACGGTCATTTTGTCGATCTTTGGTACTTGAGTCAAAAATAACTTCTTATAATTACAAGTTGTTTATGTTGTAAAATATCCATTATATCCAGAATTATATTCATGATGTAGACATCATATATATAATATATATCCAGTATATACATTAATTTATAATATTACATAATATTTAGAGATAAGAAATGAAATGCACCGTTCATGGAGACGGTAAGCCGTACGTACGCATGAACGCTACTTTCATTTCTATTTCATATTTAATGGAACTAAACTAAATGAGAGAGAGATATATATATATATTATAATTACAGAATAATATATATGTTAGATGGGTTAAATATGTTCATTAATTTCATTCTTTATATATTCCATGTATTGCATGAACGAGTCACATCACATGAGGGGGCCGTAGCCCACACTTCCTCAAATGAAATTATCGCATTTTCACAACATGCAATGCATAAAGGTATGTTTTAAATGTAAAATACAGAAGCATAGAGAGGAAATAAATATAATATATATCATAAATAAATATAGTGTTATCATAATGGCCACCATGAGAGGTGGTAGGAGAAGATAGAACAATCATCGTTTTGTGAGGCAGTAATTCTCCTGCCATAGAAACAGTATGTTCTATAACCATTAGACGGAGGCGTGTAAGTGAAGCTCGAATAATTATCATAAAAACATCCTAGTGTATTTAAGATACTATTTTTGTTACAAAAGAATGTAATAAAAATAGTTTAGGGGGTTGGAGAAGAAAAATAATACAAAATAACATAAGAGAAGACATTACCTTAAAGTCGAGTAACTCTTTTTGATTTGAGCCAAAGGCTTCCTTGGGAAGACTTATGCCCAAAGAGAGGCCTCTTGGAGTAATATAGTGAAGTTTATAGAGTATTTGGGTAGATTTTGGGTGATCCAAATCGCTTTGATGGTGTGAATAAGGGGGTAGAGGTGGGGGCCTTTTATAAGAGCAGAGGAGGGCACTCTTGGAAAGTTATGAAATGTTACATTATTATGAAGTACTTTCTGGAATTAAAAGGTCCCAAATTTAAATATTTCAAGGATACGGTGATAAGGGTTAGAAATATACTCATACAATAGGTTTTTTACAAGTTTAAGTCTTATATTTCACATTATCTTTTCATTTTATTTAAATCGTTAGTTAATGAGGTAATCGCTGCATCATCATCGTGTCATAAAAAATTTAATTTATTTAATATCTAAAAATTATAAAAAAATATCATGATGTAGGAAATCATTTTATATTTACAATGAATATTTATAGTCAAAAATATAACTTGTATAACCCCATATAATAATTGTTTTAGTAAAACAACACATGTTTGTGACAATTTTTTTCACTTTAAATAAAAAGTTATTAATGTCATTTTCTTACCCAGGTGGCTCCATTGGGTCCCCAAGTTGACCCATGGAATGTATTGGTCGGACATGACTCATCCCATAAGGGTAGGACACGTTTAAAAGTAATTTCATATTATTATAACATTATATTTACTTTAAATTTCACTAATTGCCTTTAATCACGATTAATAAAACTTAAAAGTTACTATTCACCAAAAATTATTTTCGTCCCATTGAACCACATTTTACATACTAATGACAACCATGTATGTCGGATTTTTGACATTTAATTTACATAAGTGGTAAACTTTCATTTAAACAAAAAATTAGTTTTTTAACTACCACTTAGTGGTTTTACTATTCATCAAAAATTGATGTTTTTCAAAAAAATACCAAAAATTAAACCTAATATATATTTGATATTCCGAATTCAAAAATGATATATATTTTACAAAATTCAATACATATAATTTGAATTAATTAATTTAATAATTAATTCTCGTTGTCACAACAAATGGCGGGTTTTTAAAAAAATATATATATCAAAAGATTGAGAATTGTTTATGTTATATTTCATAGTGAAATTAATTCTAATGACCACCATTGGATAAAATGGTAAAATTATATTCTAATTATACCATTAAACATCTCAATGTTATAATTTACCACTATAAATTATTTTTATTAAAAAAGTTTTTTTAAGTATTTTTCATTATTCATTAAAAATTGTATGTTCTCAGAAAATTACAAAAAATTCAACTTAGGATAATTTCGATATTCCTAATACAAAAATGAAGTCCATTTTGAAATATAAAATTTTTATAATTTCAAAAAGTGGGTATTACTATTCATAACGACTACTTTGATTGGTCGTGGTGTGTTAGAATCTCGAACTTGCGTATAATGCAAGATATATCATTATTGAAAGAGAAGCTTACCATGGAAGTTTTGGGTGTTACACTCCTCCTGGTTGGACAACAAGAAAGGATGGAATTATCTTAGTTCGAGTTCTTTTTTGGGGTTCAATAAGATGTATTGGGACATAAATTTTATGTACATGTGGCTAGGTATGAAAAGTGTCATGAACGAACCCAGGTCAAACATTAACCGGTCGCCTAAGTCAATCTATGGAATGCCCTGAGTGGTGTTCTCAATCCCCACTGTCTAGAAACTAGTTTCGGGAATCAAAATAGTATTCATGGAGAAAATTTTCACCCAATAAATAATAAATAAATTAAAAAGTGGAATGATGAACAATTTAGTTAAATTTAAAATAAAAATGATATGAACATGTTTTACATGGCACTAAACGGTACAAAAACATGGAAAAAAAACTACCGAACATGAAAACTAAACAAACTCTATGTGATCCCTTGTGTAACTCTCTAACACAATGATCAAACACCACCTATGGATATATAACAGAATACGTAACATACACCAATGTATTAAAACAAGAATAACTATAGGTTTGAGTATTAAAACTTGGAAGGCTTTCCCGGTAATCTATTTGGAATTCAGTTCCTTTAAAGTAAAAGAAACATTAAAATCCCTTTTTAACTAAAATGTATAAAAGGAACTTAATTTTACATATTTTACTGGAAAATAATGTATGTTCTATTTTCCAACTTCAATTAAATTAAATGTTCATTCCACTAGTGAGACATTAAAATTTTCAATGGGATAGTGATTCATTCATTTTAAAAAGAACAAAAATATTATAATCACATTTTACTTTTAACCATTTTTCATGATCCTTTATATGAAAAAAGATCCCTTTCCATGAAAACACCATAGAGGAGAGCATGATAACAGTCACATAAATATGTAAATGAGAATTAACATACCAGAGTAATAAGTGTATCAGTCATCACTAAAAGTAGACATGTTCTAATAGACATGGTTGAACCTAGAAGGTCATGAATAATCCTGAACAAACTAATAAATGAGACCCATCCCTGATATCATTCCACACAATATGAAATAAAAAAAATCCCTAACACTCCCAACCACCCTATCATAGGACATACTGATTGGAAAATCCCATAGGAATATACCCAAATATATCCACCTACAATGGGCCATTGGCTAGTGTCTAAACTATCCCATGAAATACATTTATCATAAAATTCTCTCACTATGCCAGTTTTCCATGTATCATCTATAAAAGGGTGACCCAACTAATGCAAACCGAGTATCCAATCACAAATAAATAGAATACTAATATCACAACAACTTTCGCCTTGTGTCTCCCCATGGAATGATCTCATGCCATTGAAAAAATATAACAAAATGAGTTTGTAAAAAGGATCTCAAGTAATAGATCACAGTGATTCCCTATTGATGAAGTACCATACATTAAACATAGAAAATTCGTGAAAAATATCCAATATAGGTTTTAATAGTAAACATCATATCTACTATCACAATGTTTCCAATAGGGCCATTAATCATTTTTCAGAAAACAAAAATTTATCAAGGATACAAATCCATATTCTAAAAACAGTGTATACACACAATTATCCATTTCAAAATCACTAAAAAATCTCCCTAAAACATTTACATAACACTTTCAAGTAAAAACCATTTTTATAATAATTCCAAATGGGATCTTAATTAGAAACTCATGCCCAACCACATTAAAATCTAACACACCTTCCATTCGAAAAACTAATACCACTTCAGATGCCCATACAATGAACCCCAATAATCTTTTCACATGTTATCAAATTATTTACTACACAAAATCATGACTTTTATATCATAAATCAACCATAAAGTCCATCCAAGAAATTATTCAAACAATTGGTGTGCATTGTTTAAAAAATCTATATTTATCACAAAATAACGCATAAAATACCACTTTTCACAACAAAAATTGAATACAAGGATCATTCATCATTATTTATTAATCAAAATAGGTGTGAAATGTGTGAAATGAATGAATCATAAATTAATAAATCCATATCCAAAGGTAAACCTAATGTGAATCCTTGGTGCACCAATAACGCATGCACAATATTACTTTATGAGGGTTCTAAAATCCTAGATATACAATGTGGGATCCTGGAAGAAAAAAAGCCCCCAAAATAAAATAAGGGAAAAAAATCCCTAGGTCATCATTACCATAGGAGAAGAGAAACTGAACAATAAATTGAAGGGGAACGAAGAGGGAGGAGAGAGGAGGATAAATGACTTTAATATCTATCCAAATACTTGATGAAATCCATATATCCCTGCCCAAGGACGAAGAAGGAACTTTATATAAATAAGGAACATCTCACCCCAACTAAATAGAACTTATGCCAATTAACCAAAATGGTATAACAACCCTGAACCACTTTTCTAGATTCAGTGGGAAGATCAAGCTATGACATATGAAACCATGCCAAGATCAAGACCATATTACCTTCTTCTAGGAATCCCAATTTTCACCCAACCCAAAGTGAACACACAAAATCCAAAAATTTAAGGGGATCCCGGAATGGACTCGCTACTATTAATAAATTAGTACCCAACAAATTATTAAGAGAAAACTATAACATAACTAGGGTTTATCTATCATTCATTAAGTACTAACCCGCACTAACAAAATATAAAATGAACACAATCCAATGTTGTTCCTTTTCCACCCAGACCAACCAAAAGACTTACCAAACATGTGTAAGAAGAACACAAACAGAACATTTTAACAACACACACACACGAGTAGAGTGAAAAAATGATCCAACACTCCCTGCAACCCCCAGGATTCATGACTATGCATTCGCACCACTCCAGAACCTATGGATATAAATCTAATGATTGATGCATCTATTGCCTCGATGCTAGTAAAGGACAATCCCAACCTGGAACACAGATCACATATTCATATAAAAAGATAACTCAAAATTATTAGTGAATAAAATCAAACTTCCTTTGGAAAAAGGATTAAATGAAAATAATCACATCATTCCTTAAATTTTAAACACCAAAACACAAATAGCACAAAACAGCAAAACAACACTAGTGAAACCACCAAAATTATAACCCTTACTACAAGGTGGACACATAAAACAAAGAACATTAAATGAGTTCCCAACCACAAATGCCATCTGGGAATTGGATATATGAGACTTTCTAGAAACACCCTGACAAAACAGATGCATGTGACCCATGCATCCACAAGCGTGATAGAGTTTTGGAGTACTAGCGCATGACGTCTTTTTGTGGATGGATTTTCCAGATTGATAACAAACCATGATCTCTTTACCTATAGTGGTTGATGACATATACTTAGGATATTTGATTACATGAACCACACCATCGAATTTAAACCACATTTCATTTCTTTATTAAAATTATCCCCCCTGCTTCCCAGTATTTATGAATGGAATACTACCTATAGAAGTCCTTCCATCACTAATTCAACATGGAAATCTAGCCTCACTATGTTTACAAATGAAGTTAGGTTGAACTCTGACACCTTCAACTTCATATTGGTGTGAAGGAAAACTAAAAAAATCATGCCTTCATGGAATCATCCACAACATACTATAAGATGTAAGGAACTAGGTCTATAAAATGATGTAAATAAGCCACAGTCGATCTATCACCCTATTACAATCAACACAATTCCATACCATTTTCATGGTAACTTTCATATAGAAATACTGACTAATGAACAACCCATTGATGAACTTCCTAAAAATATCTTCAAGTGGAATGTTCTGAGATACTGGCTTCCACCAGTACTATAGTTATCCTTTTGGGTGGAAATTTTAAAATTTATGCTTCAACGACTCATGAAAAATGATTGGGGTAATGATATTTTCTATCATTTCCATCCACTCCAATTAATTGAGAGGATACATTTGTACATAAAATAATATGTATTTATCTTCCAAAACTAAAGATCAAAATACTTAGGTTGATCAACTGCAAATCATGCTAACAGAGAATCACCCATAGCTGCACTATGGCCACCCATCCTAAGTGCATGGGGGGAACCCTTAGAAAAATGAAATCTGAGAACTAAATCAAGGCCATCTCATCAAAAAAATTCGCAATAACTGAAAATTCAAAAGAATAAAACCTTGAATGTAGTTAAAAAAGACACTATTACAATCAAAACAATCCCTTTGATAAGACATTTATTAATAATCTTGATTAGTTGAACACTCAGAATTGGTATTCATTATAGACTCGCTCACATGCATGTTTCTGTGCCACCACAGGAACCCACCAACCATGCCATACTAGGTAACCATCCACATTTCTATATACATCCATTCATGAGATAACTCATGAGAACACAAAAGGAGAATACAAAACATCCTCATTTTGCAAAACATGTCATAAATCCCGATTAAAAAATTATGAATCTTAAAAAAAACACAAACCACCTAGTAAAAAAACATTTTCAGATTCCGAACATAATTCCATTTTACCATTAATGAAAAATAAACCCCTTATATTTTTCAAAACATTCATTATTTTTTCATTGAAAACATTTTTCCAGCAGTTCGACAAATCACATTTCATCAATAACAATTACGATAAAACCATCTCCTATTCATTTAAAAAACTTCAAAAAACATCTAATTTCCATAAACACCAAGTAATCTTTAAAAAATCCTAATTTCCTTAAATATTTTCAATTTTAACCCAAGTTGTCATTTTATAAAAATTCATTTTTTTAAATTCTTCTAGAAGGTTAATTATGAAAATACGATTTTCCCACCATCCAAAATCCAACCATAACCATTAAAATGCCATTTTCATAAATCTAACACAAGGGTTTACAAAAAAAATTTATGAATTTAATTATGACTCAATGAGGCTCACAAGAGCGAATTAGTGTTGCTGGGTGACATGACCATATAGTTGGCAGCCATATGAAAAAACCTACTACCAATCCAGAGAGCCATCTAGGAGTATTCCCACGACTCCACCTGAATTGACAGGCCATGTGATCTCATAGATACCATTATCCTATCCCCACATTTCATATACCAATCACCAAACGATCCTTAACGATGAAATAAACTATCAAAACCAGACATCCCATGGAAGATAGAGGATCAAAATGAGAAAGATTTCAGGACACTCTTCTTGCTTCAACATCTTGAGTCCTAACAATCATACACCATCTACCATGACATCCCCAAGTAACAGAGGGAAATTTGATATGTAATGTCTTCTAAGAGAAACCTGGCTCTGCTTTACATTTTTCAGGAACCTACCCAAGTCAACCAGGAATCGGTCATCCGAGCAAATCTGTGGAATTTCCCAAGGGGTGTTCCTAATCCCCATGGTTAGGAAACTAGTTTAAGTCATAAAAAAAGTATAAAAGGGGAATTATTTTTTGAAAGTAATAATGAAGATACTAAATAGTGGAAACATGAATAAATAAGTTCAATGAAAAAATAAAATTGAACTAAAGATGTTTTACATGATGCTTAATGATACAAAAACTAGACAAATAAACCAATTGAACTTGACAACTACATAGTCTTCATGTGACCAAAATGTTCACTCTCCAAAACTAAAATCAACCATCATCCAAGGAGATCGAACATAATATGGAACCTGCACCGATGTCTAAAAATAATGAGAAATATATGTGTGAGTATTAATACTTAGTAGGGTAGCTAGATAATCTATTCTCAATGTAGTTTATTTAAAATATAAAAAACCATTAACTACATGTTTGAACTAAAATGTATAAAAGTAATATTTTGCACACATTTTACATGAAAATAGTGTACCTCCCATTTCCCTACTTCAATTTAAATCCATATTTGTTCCACGGGTTAGATGTTGACATTTTCAAGGGGAAATTGATGCATTAATTTTAAAAAGGAACAAAAGAATATAAAACAATTTTAATTTTAAAATTTTGGTCATCAAACTTTTGAATACAACACATCAATTTATGAGAAATCCCAACAGAAAAGAAAACAATTATAGTTACATAAAGAGGTCAATGGGGATAAACATGCAAGAGTAACAAGTATCACAATAATCCCATCAACAAAAAATGTTTTAATAGACATGGGTTCACCTTGGAGATCAAGAATAATCTATAGCATACTAATACATCTTACTCATCCTCAGTATCATTCCATGAATAGTTAAATCAAAAACACCATAACAATCTTAGCCGCCCTAACATAGGATATACCAATAGGAAAATCCCAAAGCAATAAACCCAAACATATCCACCTACTATTGGCCACCAGTTATTGCATAAACATACTAGTGACACAATCGTTCTAAAAAAATTAACTGTTTATAACATGTTCCAATGTCTCGTGTATAGAGGTGTGAACCAACCAATTCTAACTGATCATCAAATCACAAATAGATAGAAATATAATTTAACAACAAGTTTCACCTCGTGTCATCCCAATGACCGATCTCGTGCCTTCGAAAAAATATTACACAACGAGTCTATAGCAAGTATTTCTAATAATGTATCATGAATAATACATAGTGAGGAAATCCCATAAATTTAACATATAAAATACATGATAAACATCTAAGGTATGATTTCATAGTAAAAACCGTTACAATTTTCACGATGATTCTAAACAGACCATTAAATTTTTTTCACAAAACCAACATCTATCAAGGATAAAAATACACATTCTATAAAGAGTGTAGACACACCATTTTGCATTTCAAAATAATATATAAAATCTCAGAAAAAATAACTTTAAACATTCAAGGAAGACCCATTTTAATAACAATTCCAAAATGAACAATTCACCGACAACAAATTCCCATCCACATTAAAATACAACACACCATTATTTAAAAAAACCACATTGGAATCCCATAAAAGGAATTAAGAACATAATTTTATATGTTTCCAAAATATTTATAAATCTAAACAACACATGTTCTTCATAAATCACACATAAAGGACAACAAGAAATTTAATTAAACACTAGGTGTGCATTATTACGAAAACCTTATTTATCACATGACCAAGCATAAAACACAACTTTACACACCAAACAATGAAACCAGGGATCATACCTCAATATTTATTAATCAAAAGATGTCTAAAAAGCTCGAAATGAATGAATATTAAATTAAAAGGGAAGGTGAAATGGGAAACCTACAGTGAATCGATGGTATACCAATAAATGCACACCCACAATCATTATACCAGGGTTCCAAAACACTAGATATACGAAGAGGGGCCCTAAAAGAACAAAAACCCTAACATAAAACAAGGGGAATACCAATACCTAGGTCAACAGGACCACGAGAGAAGAGAAACTCAAGAAGAAAAGGAAATAGAATGAAGGGGAGGGGATAAGAGGACAAATAACATGATGTTATTGACCAAATTATGATTAAATAATTATATCCACACCCAAGGAAGAGGAAGAAATTTTTGAGAAACAGTGAGATAACCCCCTGGGGTGTATGAACTAGGTGGAAGAAGAAATGGGAAAATTTGTGGTTTAAATCCCATAATGGAATAGTTGGAATTCTAAAATTTTTAGGATATGTGAATCTCGCACAGTTTGGCCACACAGTTTACCAAATCATGCCCCAACAGTGCACCCTTTTCTAAACACACATTGGTATCTTCATGGTTTTCCTACACAATTTGAATACTTTGTTCCAATCCTATGAAATGGTTTTTCAATGAATAGTGGCTACCCAAATTCTTTCCACATGGATTATTTAACAATTTTTAGGATGTGTTCCCTCAACTAGAAGCACCACATGGCCATCTCAGTTTCCTATAGAATTCCATGTGGTTTCATCGAACTATGCGAAAATTGTTCATATGCTACTATGAATTAAAAAAACACCTTTTCTTTATGAACTCTCGAAAATATTGTGTATTATAAATGGGAAATAAATATAAAAATAAACACTTAAAAATTTAATCCCACATTACACCTAGAACTTGAGGTAAAGGGAAATGTTATCAAAGAACCAAAAGAAAAGAGAAGACTAGAAAACCACTATTTTACAAAAAGAAATGTAGCTGGTTTTGTCATGATATTTTCTACTAGTCGATAGGTGATGGTAAAAAACATGTGACTATCTATACTTTTACAGGAGATTCCCATTCCCTAGTGGAAATTTAATGATGTCTGGATGAATTTAGGGAAATGTTTACTGAGGTTTCCTAATGTTAATGATGTATTTTTTTGTTTTTATTGATTGGCTCATGAGGGTTTCACATTTACTGATGATAAAGGAAACATGCATTGTTGATGATATTGGGAATTTATAAATCATTGATATATTATGAATTGAAAGGGTATCCAATACTATCATTTGAGATGGGGACACCCAGTTTACATCATTGTTCTAGAGAGGTCTATATAGGGTATTGTTTACATAGGTTCTGTTGAGCATATCATACCACCCCTAGGAAGATGGCCATTCAGAGTGCATGATTATGGTGATTTAGGACATGTTGTGAGAATGTGTCCTAGATTTAGGGGGTTCGTGATATAGGCATATACCCATGGTTGAATTATCCAATAACAATATATTATAAGATAATATTTAGATGGATCCTTCTAAGGGTTTATATATTAAGACATGTTGATCAAACCGTTTTTTGTTAGAGGCATGGTAGACAAATATGCATGGACCTCATGTCGTTCATGAGACTACAAAGTAGGTTGTGTTTATTTGAATGTTGATGGCTACAATATAGACTCATTAGAAATCAATCATCGATTACTATAGATGACCACTACAGTTCATGATTAGGGATTGGGTTTTCTTGTGTGTTTTTTTTAATGTTGGGAAAAATTAGAATCAGGATACATGAAAATATATATACATGCTACATTGGGCCATATCGGATTCTAGATAGAGTCAGCTCAGTACCCTATTTGTTGCATTCACCTAGAAATTGGTGAACAATGAATGACATATTATTTGTTTCTTAGTTATTACAATATTATTTATACCTGTATCATTCCATTCATCCCTTAGGAGGTTCATTTGTAGCTAAATGTGTCCTTTTAGGGTAATACTATACATATTTTGGATCACAAAATGATGGTTTTATGAGTCTATCCTTTTCCAGTAGTATTATTACTATGGTATCACTACCAAGTAATGGGAGATACATGGGAGAGGGAGTCCGATGTACGACGGTAGTGTCCATAGATATTCTAATATGTTCTTAACCACCCATTAAAAGGAAAATTAGGGTTGAATTGATTTGAGGGGGATATTTGTAAGAACCCAATTATTATTTGAGTTATAACTACTTTAAATTCCATAAATTCATAGTTTAAATGTTTATATAAGGTCTAATATAAATTCCCTTTTGAGGATAATGACGTATAGGGAGTGTCTGGGGATGGATCGAACCCCATGAACCAATTTTTTGGTGAATTTGGATGTTTCGTGGTTAAATTAAACCGTTCGTGTTGGGATGTATGGTCGTGCTACCTGGTCATAAATTTTGATATTGGGTTTTGGGACAGTTTTCAAATGTTTAGTCAAACCATGTGAAAAAACCATGTTGGTTCCTCCTCCTGACAGGTGACCATGAATGGTTGGTGAATAGTTTTTCAAACCATGTTACTTAACCATGTGACCCAGATTTTTTGGGTAAAATGGATGTTTCCACCCACTTAATTCTATTTCAACCTAATTTTATTTCTTCTTATCCCACATATAATGAACATATTTTAGGGAACCCCTTTATACTATTCCTAAAATTAATATCTCTCCTCCATTCGATTAATTATTCAAGCACCGATCATCTTAATTTTATATTGAAATGATTAATGGAAGGGATGGGGGACCAAGACCCTAGTCACATGCATTGAGTGTCATGTTTAAGCTTGAATTGATCATCATATTGAAATTACCATGTGAGTTAAATAGAGGATTTTCCATGTGATAGGTTTTTTTGAAAATATTTGTTTAAATGGAATTCCCATAGTATTCAATTTAAGGGAAAGACTTATTAGTTTGGTTTATGCCTTAAGTCACCTTCTGAGGTGAATTGTAAATAAGATGTTATTGTTTTTAACCATAAAATGATTAAATGAAATTGATTAAATGAAATTGATTAAATGAAATTGTTTAGTGATATTGAATTGTATAATTTATCCTATGACTTAGTTGAGACATGGAATAAAATGAGACATTCATGTACAAACATAATTGGATTGAACCTTTATTATTACTATGTGACACTAGGACTCCCTCAGTTACTACCAAGGATGGACTCTGAGGATTGAAATATATATGGTGATATACGTGGACTGATATGATGATTCCATGGATGGACTCAATGTGAATTGATATTATATCCCCATGGGTGATACATGGACTCCCATAGTTGATCATAAATGATAGACTCTAGTGAATGGGACATTATGCCACACTTAGAGCGATATTTAGGTTCTTTAGAGGTTCTCTATGGACAATATTGTTGGGTGTAAGTTTATATTACACCTGATGTGATATATCAATTCTAAATTATGAATTCAAGGGAAAGGCTCGTGTTTTCAATTGACTATTTTATGAAATGATTTATATGACTCTTATTCTATGTAAAATCACAATCTTGGTTTCAATTATTGTATTACATGTGATGGATGGAATATTTAGGCATCCTTTATCATGTTATAATGGGGGGTGTTGGGATACATGATGGTTCTCTATTCTTAATGTATAATTGAAAAATAATGGTTAGTTGAACATGTTTCTTAGTCAAACATGTCATATTGTTAAATCATGAACTTTTCTATTAAATTGAATTGGTTAAAAATGAGAACCTAGACTTATAGGATGTTTACATTTGAGTACCTCCTTTTCATGTTATAAAAAAGATTATTCATGGTTGTAATATATCCACTGAATCGATAGAATATTCCTTGGGTGTCTACCTACTGGGATTATATATCACACTCTGTGTGGTCCACATTTTGGTATTCAAACATTACTATATGATTTCATGGGTGTATAAGGTAAAGATCCCTTTGACATGTTCATGCTAAATTCTTAGAAGTAGGGGAGCATGGGGCCGAGCTAAGGATCATGATGCTATCTTGAATTTTTTTTACTTTTCATACTTTTGTTATATTATTTTATATTTTCCATGAATTCATATTTTTTGAGCTTTATTATGGACCGAGAAAATGTATCACCATCATCTTTGTATGTGAGATTATTTTGATATTATTAAACATTCCTACTAAATATATATTTTCTTATTGTTATTACTTCTTCCATTACTTATATGTTAATGATATTTTGAATTTTTACACTCCTGTAAGAATTCATACTCGCCATGCAATCACACCCTAGTCCCTCAATACTAGACGATATCCTCTAAAATTTGTGTAGATGGGTATATGGATATGTGGACAACCAGGATAAGTTAATTTTTTGTGCATTTGGGTTTGAGATGTCACAATACACAAAAATTTCATGGTGCTGAGTTTCATAGATGAGAACATCTGGATTATTTTTTTTTGATAATTTTTTACCCAAATATATGAAATGTTCCTCTAAATCTTTTAGAAATTCATGAATATTTTTATTATTTTTCACTGAACTGTTAATACAGGGAGATAATTTTGTTTTTATAAAAACCATTCTGGGATTATTTGAATACTCTGAATATTAATATAATATTACGTGTAACACTGCCAATATTTTATCATTTCTTTTTATTTATATAAATTTTAAGTGTTCAATAGTTTTCCTTACATACAATCTCATGTTTATAGAAATAGTTATATACTAAAACATTATAATTTAGAATTTAAATTGTAATTTATGAATATTAATAAATAAAATTTTATAAAAATTTATGAAGGATTTAAATAATTTAAATTGATTTATTAATTTTTAATAAATAAGAACTAAATTTTTAGTAACGTCGTTATATGCTTCAAAAAAATGATTTCTTCAAAATTTAATATTTTTTCATTAAAAAAGAAAGGTATTTATAAATAATTTTCACCAATTTTATTAAATTTATTCGAGTAATTAATATAATTTTTTAATTCTTCATTTTAATATTATAATAGGGTTATTTTTTAGAATTTTTCAATTTTTTTTACTATATATTGATAAATTTCGATTTCTGTAAAACTATAATTATTTTCAATTATAAGTACCATTATGATTTTAATTTGATATTAAAGTGACATGGGATTATATAATTATAATTAATAAGATTAATTATATTGTAATAAACATTTATCTATATTCTGGTCTAATTTAGTTTTTGGATTAAAAACACATTTTTCTATAAAGATTTTTTATACACAAAATGTGATTTTATGGAAAAAAATTACATTTATTTAAATTTATTAATGGTTCTAATTATATTTTTATATTATATATTTTATAATATATTTTCAATTTCATATGATAGTTTTTTATAATGAATTGAATAGATGTAAATTATGGTGTATGTTTACGAATTTATTTTTCTAACATGGTTTTTCATTAATGTTATTTAAAATTAAATTAAACCATTTATAGAAATTAAATATTCTAAAATTCATTCCATATTTGAAAACTATATAGTTAATTTAATTTAGTAGGTTAAATTTAATTTTTTGTCATTGTGAGCAGTAAAAACAGAAATTTTTTCTTACGAGGGTTAATGTTAAAACAGGTCCACTATGGGTTTAACAAAGAGATTAGGATATGATTTCCCCCACACCTATATAATTATTATTATTTGAATATATTTAAACATTATATTATCTTAAATTGGATACATTTAAATTAGTAGACACATTATGATGAAGGAGTCTATATATTTATGAAATATTTTAAGAAATTCAATGTGTGTCTCTCCACTCAATTATAAAATGGAACCTATCCTCAACCATTATTAATGTTATTTGGGCCTTATCTCCTAGGTAATTAATACTCAAAAACCATCCTTTCATCCTTCTCTTTATCCAAAATATTATGTCCTCTCCAAAGACTAATCCTTCATGGATTAAGGTGTAAGCTAAATGAGGTCACTCAAAGAATGTGTATAAATATTAACAGATCCATTTAAATTTTATTTATTAATATACATACTATAATCTTGTTGTAATCATAAAAACATGATGAATAAAATATAATAAATATAATTATATTTTATTATGATTATGAAATAACCTTCTTCCACCCCTTCTCCATCAAATGGGAAATAAAAGTATCAATCATGTGTACGTGTTGACTACCACCTCCAAGAAGTAGTTTGCGAATTTTCTATAACCATATTTCATGGGTAGTTATAATTATGTATTTAATATTTATATATTAGATTTCTAAAATAATTATTCTTTTAGAATTATAATATCTTATCTACCTTCATACCTTCTAATTTAGTTGTACTCTTTATTGTCACCCATGCATACGTATAGACTACCACCTGCACGGAGAGATATTATTTCGTTATTATTTACACATTACATAGATAATAGAAATGATATATTTAATGAACATATATGATATTTATTGTATAATAATTATTATGAAATTGGGATTTTTTATTTTCTTTTATTTCAATCCATCCATTGAAAAGTGGAAATATTAATGAATTTTTCATACATATTACTATCTCTAACAAGTGATGTAATTCATATTTCATAAACAATTAATATGAATGGTTATAAATTTTTATATAATGATTATATATAATAATTATAACATGATTAATGATTCATATATTTTGTGTATACATGTTATTTAATTTTAATACACATATATGTGAAAATTAATTGATATTATTTAAAATATTTTCACTATTTGACATGTTTGTTGAATTTTCTAAGGATTTTATAAATATTTGGAAATTGAAAAAATAAATTTGGTGAATATAGTATCTTAATACACTTCACACCACAACAGTTCATACCATGGAATGGCATCAGAATTCTGAATATATGTTGAAACAATAATAGAATTGTGGAATGTATACATGACAAATCAAACACTGTAAAATGTCATATATGTCATAAGGCGGTTGAGATGGAACATAGATTTATACAATGGGTTACAACATAAAATAACTTATAGTGAATCTAAGGAATGGAATATGATGGAGTAAAATCCATATTCATGGAAGACCCCGATAATGATTCCAGTGGCCAATTAACACCCATGACAATATTAATGACTCACGAATAATGTTTTGCTGCATTAGTGAAGAATTCAATCCAATAGAATCACCAAATGATATCCATAAATAGGTATTGGTTGTGTTGTTTAAATGAATCAATTTGGAGACCAATGCCTAGGGTGATAAGATTCAATGTACAAGGATCTACATCATTATTTTTTAGTTTTGTTTTTTGTTTTCTTTCTTCCCTATCCATCCCCATTACTCTCTCATAATTAATATTATAAAATAATTCTCACCCTATGAAACATTAATTTATATAAAGGGGATGGTTGTTTTAGATTTTATTTTCTTATTTAGTTCATCTATTTGGATTGAAAACAATTTGAATAAAAGTTCAAATATCTTTATTTTTTTTAATTATAAGCATTTTTTGATGAATATTTATTTTATTTATAATTTAAAAACTATTATACTTAGACATATCCATGTTCATTGTTAATCTACGGTAATTAGGATAAATAAATTTAGTTAGGAAAACTCAATTCAGCAATGACCTGAATTACTGGACCAAGAGAAAATATGGACTTCCATGTCATGGAGGCGATACAAATACCACCAGATATTTATCATTGTGAATCTGATAGAAATTATAAAAAATAAATTTAACTTCTATATATAATTGCACAAAACCCCAAAAAGATACAAAACATCATCATGCATTAAAATATGAATTTAAAAAACCTATACTACTTCATGTTCTCCCCTATCTTTCTTCAAACTACATCATATAAATAAATTCATTTTCTTCACCATTATTCCTAAAATTATATTATATTTTTTAAAACCTTAAAATCACTAATTTTACCATCTCATGGCTTCGATCTCAACACACTACTATATATATTTTATGTAATTGGTAATTTTTTTTATTGTTATAAATTTCATATCTTGGTTATCCCCATAGGGAATTAATGAATCTCCCACATGATTTTAAATTACAATTTTGGCGATGTAGGAACCATGATCAAACTCCACGTACTATAACTAAAAAACAAAAACATATTTTTAAAATGAAACAAGTAACTATAGAAAACAATACATTAATAGAGAATTGATAATAAAAAGGTGTTTAAATGATATAAATTTTTTATATATGATATTATATGTAAGAATATGTTTATAGTAAAAAGTTATAACAAATTTAAATTTATTATAAGGGTTGATATATCACATTTGATTCAAGTCAAATGAAATTTAATAGTTGTACATATCACTGTAGTTTTCATGGTACATATTGTTTATTTATCATTTGTTTCCTTAATTAGTTGTATATAATATTTCTTTGATATGTTATATCTTTAATTTATTTATAGTAATTTTTTTTAAAATTTTCATTTCAATTTATCACTTTCATGAGTGCTAAGATTAAAATGTAAGCAAAGTTGGATGAGTTTTTTGTCTTTATTTCTATTCACTAAGACATGATATAATGTTATACATCGTATTCGTATCTATATGGATTATATACATCCCAATAATTTATTTTTTAGTAATTCATTGTGTAATTTAAGGTATTTATGAATCCCTGTCATATTAAATCTTTGAATAAATTTTCATTCAATATTGCAAAATTTATAAATGTATATTGTTACAATATCTTTTTTACCGGGATTGTTTTTTCAAATATTTATTATGAAGAAATTATATGATATCTGTCATCAAAATATTATTAAATGTACTATCCTCTTGTTATTTATATAGATTTTATGATTTTCATTCATTTTCCTCTCACTAGTTACTCAAAATAACAAAAGAATGTTTTTAAGGAAAACCAACCATGTTTTTATCTATGGAAAGATATATTTTATTTTATTTCCGTATTTTCCATAAAATGATTTCAATAATGTTTTTAATATTCTACAAATAATCAGAAAATTCATTTAACCCATTTCTTGATTTTTATAAAAATTTAAAGGAATATTCTTTTCATTTTCTGATTGAGGGACATTAAATTTTTACCAATAATGTGAAAGGAACTTCTATTTTAACATAGACCACATGAAAATATTTCAAAACCTTCATGAATAAAAATTTACTTGAATAATTTTTTATAATATTGGTACTTTTCAAGGAATTTTTTTGGATATTTTTATTTTTCACACAGTCTATTTTATAATTAAATTATAATTTTCCTCAAGAAATGATCTAGTTATTTTTAAAGGTATTTTATTCTATGACAACATCCTTTGACGTTACTAATAATTTATAGGGGATATAATCTGATATTTCCATATATAGTCTTTCTCTAGATGGGTTATGATTATGATGGTGAGATTCTTAGGAAAAATGTATTCCTTCTACATGTTATGGTATGGTGATATGTTTTAATTTCTTATAGAACACATAATTATGGTTTCAATTATGTGATGGGTTGGATTTTAATTATATATACATATAATCCATTGGGTATTTAAGGATACATTATGAGATAATAATATATCTTCCAATCTTGACTGACCACTGATACGGTAGACAAACTAGAGGTTCACATGGCCTCAAGAAAATCTCTCCGTACGCCAGAGGTATGTGACTAGAAGTGAGGGTATTAGTAGGTGATTGTGGTTAGACTCTACCCTATTATCAAATTATAATGTTAGTATAATCAATATAAAATGACATAAAATAGCAGAAACAATAAATAAATGAATGATAAGATTCTGAAGAAAAATAATAATCAACTGAATAAATGTGGAGAACAAAATTTTACAATAATGCATGTTTGGAAGATGATGATACAAGTGAATATATTTAAGATTTAAAAAACAATACAATATAATTAACGTGAAACTACCCAAATAATAACTCAATGAGCATCCCAAGATCTATCCCAGTTCTATGCTTGTAAATCCCTTGTAAAAGCTAAAAAATAAAAGCAACCAACCGTAGTCCGACAAATATATGGTATACTTGGGTACCCCGGTGCAATGGAGGCCCGAGAAATGAGTGACATATGAATCTCAATAGGATGCCACCTATAGTGTTTATCCCAATCCAGTTCATGAAATAGAAATTATGTAGTGTTAATGTAATATTAAATAATAAATGTTACTAAAATAAAAACATTAGTCATAACCCATCCTCGGGGCCCGTGCCAAGACTACCCCAAACCCGCCATCCATAGGACAGGGGCTGGCGACTAGCACCAAGGCATAGATCCCGGTAAAAAGGAAAGACATTACCTTTGTAATATAAACAAACACCATAGAGAAAGCAAGCAGTAGAAGTAAACACTATGTAAAAACTGAGTACAATAGTAAGTGCAGAAAAGTATGTGGGCCAGAATACAAACCCAAACTGAATATATAGTACAACTGGAAAGGGAAAACAACAACTGTAAAGTAGAGTCGCAGCGTCTAGCCGTCCAATGGAAGTCCCACCCGAAGGGTGAGTACAGATAGCCTCTACAGCTCCTCGGGTCCAGCCGTCCGCTCTGAGTATGTCCCGCCCAGTGGTCCACCTCCAGATACCGACCTGCTCCGCTAGCCTCAACCATGATCAGCGTTGTCCGTCGTCTGCAACCAACACAACGTAGTGTGGGAATATCCCGTGTAGGGGTGTGTATAAGCTACTCAGTAGGGACCCCGAGACCCCCGAAGGTCTCCCAGATTCCACAAAGTATAATCCACAAAGGAAAGATGCAATTACGAAGTAACATCTGACACTTCTTAGGTATATGCCCATACATATACCTAAGTCAACAATTCTCGTTCATCTCCAACATCTGAGCCCTAGTACAACCCAGTCCACACAAGAAAGCAAAACACAAATCCACACAAGATAGCACAACACAATCCACATTGGAAAGAAAAATAGGATTTCAGCTCACACAGGTAAACTTTTTCATATGACGATAGAGATTATCAGATATTTCCACTGATTCATCTAAGCCATCGAACCCACAAAGGATCCATAGGTACTAACCCCCGCAAAGACCCACACAGGATTGATAGGTAACTAACCCCCAAAAAGAGCCACACAGGATCGGACCCACACTGGATCTGTAGGCGCTGGCTCACACAGAACTGCTGAGCGCTGACCCACACAGGATCAGACCCACACAAGTTCGGTAGCACTGATCCACGTAGGATCGCTGAGTGTTGTAGTCTTCGTGGTCGAATCCACTGAGGATCTCTGTACAGTCATCGCCGTCGTCGTCACAGTCGCAACGCAGCCAACTCTAGGGTTCTCGCACACAGCAAGCTCATTTGGGAGGGTCTGATCCATGAGCCGAGAATCTGATACATCAACTGACACAATGTCCGGAGTTGATGTATCCAAAAGTTCTGTATCGTCAACAGGAACTGAACGTCGCAGACGGCGCGTCAATCAGATGCCGGGTCTGAGAGTTATTGGCTTTTTCGTCCCAGGGGCCCGGTTGCTTTTTAAGGCAGAACCAACCCGACCATACTCAACCTACATCCAAACCTCGGACGGAGTAATCCAAAAGATCTGTCTCACTAATAGGAATCCAACAAAGTCGACGGCACGTCAATCGGACGTCTGGAGCACAAGTTATGAGCGTTTCCGCTCCGAGGGCCCGGTTGGTTTCGTGTACGAACCAACTCGGCCGAACCCAATGTATTCCGAAACCCTATGTATGATATACGGAAACGACCATATCGATCCAAGGATCGCATTTCAACTAACGGTGCCTCTATCGGAAGACCGTAGCACAAGTTATTGGCGACCGACCAGAAGATATTCGGTATTAAGGGGTTCGGGCCCGGTCGGACCCGGGCCGATACCCCCAGGGTCGGCCCGCACCTGGTCGACCCGAACCGGGTCCGGGTCTGGCCCACTTGGGCGCGGCCCGGCCCGGCCTGGGCACGGCGCGCGGGGCGCGCTGGCCAGGCACTCGGCCAAATGGCCGAGCCGTTGAGGGGGGGGGGGGGGCTGCCCCCACTGGCTTTGTAACCGGGGCCCCCATTATGGGGGGCCGCTTGAGTTGGACATCGGGGATTTGTAACCCCCGGCTTCTCCAAGACCGACCGGCCAACTTGGCCGGCTGGCATCTACCGCCATGGGACCGGCGATGGCCGGTCCCCCCCTGCTCCGACACCGGCGGCCCGGAACTAGCCGCTGGTCACCATCATCTTCCGTGGTCCGGAACTGGCCGCGACCCTGGTTCTTCCGGCGCGGCGCGACGGTGCCGCGCCCCTCCGCCACGGCCCCGCTCCGGCTATGGTGTCTTTTGGATTCTCCGACGTGGCGCGATGGCACCGCGCTTTCCTTGCCGCACAATCTCGCGCTGTTCGACGGCACCGCGCCATTACCATTTCAATCCATAATAGAAACAACAACATAGATAAGGGAGGAGGGTCGGTCGTGTTTGTGCGGTCCGACCCCCTCTCATTAATCGATAGCAATTGGTCATACATCACGAAGAACGTCAAGGTAGTAATCATGAACAAAATAAATAAACCCCTTAACTCATGCGTAGCATGAACGGAGGTTCTTCAAACGAGGAATCGTCACGGAATATCCGTCGCGGAAGAAGACGTCGTTAGCGTCACGGTATACAGCGTCGCGTAGTCGGTTTCTGAGGACTTGGCGTTCTTCGTCGGAGATCGATGTGTTCTTCGTGTTCTGATGAATAAGTTCCTCAAGTTCCTTAGCCTTTTCTCCCAAAGACTCCACAACAAGATTCCAACCCTTAATAAAATAATCCCACACTTATTTTATTAACTTGAAAAAAGTTTGAAATTCAAACATTCATATTAAACTCACTTCATTAATATCATAAGTTATTAAAACTTATGTTATCAAATTTAATTGTGAGTTGAGGGAGTTAAGGAATATGAAGGGGTGGGGTTCGTGTCGGCCCCACCACCCTCATAACCTCCCAAGGGAAGTTGGGTAGTTACCCAACTTCTACCCAATTCTTAAATCCACTTAGAGAAAAATAAAAAATGTAGTTAAATTTTTATTTAAACTTCCACAATTTTTATCAAACTCTCTCGTGAAAACACAACTTCAAAAAAGGTGTTTCTAAAAAATTACCAGCGCTGTGAATCCATTGGTGCCCTCGGAATTCGATTCCGAGCATCGGTTCAAAAGATAGAAATTCCTGCTCATTCGTTCACTGAACGTACCCGAGAAAAACTTCGGATAGAAATTCCAGGCACACCGTGCCTCAGAATCAAGTGTCGTTAGAAACTGTGTTCTTGTAAAATCCAAAAGAAAATTAAGAAAAAAACTTCCTTTAATTTTACGGGTCTTTACATTACTCCCACCTCAGGTCTTTATGTCCCCGTAAAGATACATCATAATCTAGGGAAACAAATGTGGGTACTGAGCATGCATCTGAGCCTCCCGCTCCCAAGTGCTCTCCTGGAGATTTCCATGCTGCCATCTGATGCGCACTAGAGGAATCGACCGTCCACGCAGGACCCTCTCCTATCGATCCTCGATCTCCACTGGGACCTTCGTAAAAGTCGTCCAATCATCAACGTCTATCTCCCCATGGTCAATGATATGCGACGGGTCGTGCACGTATCTCCTCAGCTAAGATACGTGGAAGACGTTGTGCACCCGGTGCAACTAAGGTGGTAGAGCTAGGAGATAAGCTACCTCGCCAATCCTGCTGAGGACCTGGAATGGTCCGATGAAGCATGGAGACAACTTACCACCTTGGCCAAATCTCCGTAATCCACGTCGAAGTGAGACATGCAATAAGACGTGGTCACTATCCTCGAACTCTAGTGGCCTCTGCCTCCTGTTAGCATAAGACTTCTGCCGAATCTGAGCTATCATCATCTGCTCCTAGATGACCCGGACATTCTCTGTCGTGGTCTGGACCATCTTTGGTCCCACAAATGCTAACTCCCCAGGGTCTGTCAAGAACAAAGGAGATCTTCAAGGTTGGTCGTACAACACCTCGTATGGTTCCATCCCGATGGTGTAGTGGTAGTTGTTGTTGTACGCAAACTCCACCGAGGGTAGGTGGTCCTCCCAACTGCGACCAAGGTCGAGGAAACATGCGCGGAGCATTTCCTCGAGAGTCTTTATGGTCCTCTTAGTCTGACCATCCGTCTGAGGGTGAAAGGCAGTGCTCAAACGTAGCTGCGTCCCGAACTCCTCCTGCAACCCCTTCCAAAACCAAGAAGTAAAGCGAGAATCTCGATCGAAGACTATAGATGATGGAACACCTTGAATCCATACAATCTCGTGAACGTATAGACGTACCAAGCTCTCCACCGAGCCCCGCTCTCTGATGGTTAAGAAGTGTGACGACTTGGTGAGTCGGTCGACAATCACCCAAATGGAGTCGTGACCTCTGGAAGTGCGTGGAAGTCGAGTCACGAAGTTCATAGATATCCTGTCCCACTTCAACTCCGGGACCTCCAAGGGTTGTACCATGCCTTCTGGTACCTGGTGCTCTACCTTCACCTGCTGGAAGGTGAGGCATCGAGAAACAAACTCTGCCATAGCCTTCTTCATGCCCGGCCACCAGTGATGTCGTCTGAGATCCCGGTACAACTTCGCCACTCCAGGATGTACCGCCAAAGGAGAAGTGTGAAACTCTCTCAGCACCTCCACCCTTAAAGAAACTAGTACCAAGGTATTCCCTCTGAAAAGGACGTCGTGCTCTTCTCCATAGGAGAAACCAACAGGTTCCTGTCTTGAGGATATATGTGCACGCCGCGTCTCACAGTCAGCATCCCCACGTTGTGCCTCTCTGACCCACTACAGTAGTAGAGGGGTGACTGTGAGATACTTAAGGAAGGATCCTCCTCCTCTATCCATGGCGGATATCTTCAAAGTGGATAGCTTCTCTATCGCCTCCTCAAGTAGCTTAATTCCCGTCCCCCGGCTGAGAGAATCGACTACTATGTTCCCCTTCCCAGGAGTATAGAATATATCGAAGTCATAGTCCTAGAGGAACTCGAGCCATCGCCGCTATCTCAGGTTCAAGTCTTTCTGAGAGAAGATTTACCTGAGACTCTGATGGTCAGAATAGACTGTAAAGCGCTCTCCAATTAGATAGTGCCGCCATGTCATCAGAGCGAAGACCACGGCTGCTAACTCTAGGTCATGGGTAGCGTAGTTCTGCTCATTCAGCCTCAAATGACGTGATCCATAGGAGATCATTACCCACTCCTGCATTAGGACACATCTGTGTTCGGTCCCTGATGCATCGCAGTAGACTACGTACCCTACTCCTTCCTTCGGAAGCCTCAAGATAGGGGCGCTGGTCAATCTATGTCTCTTCTCCTGGAAGCTCTGTTGACATATGTCTGACCACCCAAAGGGTTTACCCTTCTTAGTAAGAGCTGAGAGTGGTGCCTAAACTCTGGAGAAGTCTGGCATAAATCTCTGGTAGTATCTAGTTAGTCCCAAGAAACTCCACACCTCCGTCACGCTCCTAGGTGGCTCCCAAGCTAGCACTGCCTCGATCTTCGCAGGATCCACCGCAACACCCGCCTCAGAGATGGCGTGTCCCAAGAGGCGGACCTCACGTATCCAGAACTGACACTTTGAGAGCCTTCCAGAAAGCTGGTTCTCTCGGAGTGTGTCTAGTACAACCCGCAAGTGGTAGGCGTTCTCCTCCTCAGTGGTTGAGTAAATCAAAATGTCGTCGATGAAGACCACGACAAATCGATCAAGGTATGGCTGAAATATCAGGTTCATCATGGCCATGACCACTGCTGGAGAATTGGTTATTCCGAATGGAATAACCAAGAACTCATAGTGTCCATACCGACACCTGAAGGCCGTCTTCTGCACGTCCTCGTCCCGAACTCTGAGCTGATGATAGCCTGACCTGAGGTCTATCTTCGAGATCCACCGTGCTCCCTTGAGCTGATCGAAGTGGTCATCAATCCTCGGTAGTGGTTACTTGTTTCTTACTGTCACCTGGTTCAGGTGACGATTGTTGACACAAAGTCACAAGCTCCAGTCCTCCTTCTTGCCAAACAGTATCAGGGAAGCCCAGGGTGAAACACTGGGTCAGATGAATCCCTTTCCCTGCAAGTCCTCCAACTGTACCCTTATCTCTTGAAGCTCAGCGGGGGCCATCTGATACGCTGGAGTCGATATCGGGGCTGTCTCGGGGTACATGTCAATATAAAAGTCTACCTCTCTGCGAGGAGGTAGCCCTGGGACGTCGTCGGGGAAAATGTCCACATACTGATCCACCACTGCAGGAAAAGCAGGACTCTGCACGTCAACTCCTCCTAGGATGAGTCTAGACAACTGATTAGTGATGGGCTGTCCTCTCTTCTGTGAGAGTCCATCCTATGCTGTGAAGGCTCCCTTCTCACCGATGAAGGTGAACCTTCTCCTGTCGGTGCATACACAACGCACCTTGTGCCTAATACAGTCAATATGTGCATGGACTGTAGATAACCAATTCATGACCAAGATGACGTCGTAAAGCCTCAACACCGCTACAAGAAGGTCACAGCCGAAGCTCTCACCTCATAGAGTAAGCTCACACTGCCGGCACCAGTGCGTAATCATCGAGTCTGCTCCTGTAGGAGTTTCTAGCCGTATGGATCGAGCCAACGGCTCTGTCGGAATCTCCAAGCTCCGAACAAGGGCAACGGCTATGAAAGAATGACTCGCTCATATGTCTATAAGAACTGCATAAAGGGTGTAATAGACACAGATAGTACCTCGAATCATCTCGGGCACGCCGTGGTCGTAGGCCTCCGCTGCCTAGAGTTGTGCCAGTCTCTGCCCGCCAGCTCCCTGTGGTCGTGGTGGACCTCCTGGTGGTGGTGGTGGTAGAGCCTCAAAGCGTCGCCCCCACCTGCTGCTCGGCCAGCTCCTCTTCGTTGTCCTCCTGCTCCCTGCGGACCGCCACGGTCGACCCTCTGCCTCTTCCTGGGTGGTCCCTCAATCGTCTTCTGCTCCTTGGAACGGCGGGTCGGGCAGTCACGAGCCATGTGGCCCTGCCCGCCGCATGAGTAGCACTGACTGCCTCTCGAAAGACTGGTCCCACGCTGTGTGCCCCGCACAGCTGAGCCAGTGTCATGAGGTTGTCTTCCTGAGGTTCTGATCTGCCTAGACCCATGAGTCATCCGTCGACTCCCTGCTGTAGAAGACTCTGCTACGTGCCACCCCGTGGTAGGTCTCGCTGCTGTAGAAGGCTCAGCAAGAAATCTCTCCATCAAAAGGGCTCACTCCAGTACTCCTGCCTGGGTCGGAATGCTGAGGTAGATCAACGATGCCCTGATCTCATGCCTCAATCCCTGCACAAAGGTCTGGGCCCGAAAGATTGGGTCTCGTACCATGTCTGTTGAGTAGCTCGAGAGAACGGTAAATCTCACTGAGTACTGGGCGACTGTCAAGCTGCCATGCCGCAGCTGAAGAAGCTCCTGAATGCGCACTGTATGGAGGGTGGCTGGAATGAACTATGAGCGGAAGAGGCACTCAAAGTCCGTCTGGAGGAGTGATGCCTCGTCATTCACCTGGAGCATCAAGATCCACCATCTGCCTACTGTCGCGTGCAGTTGGTTCGCTTCAAGGATCACCATGAGGTCTTCTAGTGTCCTCACTAACCTAAAAACCCGTACAACTGCCTCCAGCCAGTCCTCGGCTGCCTGGGGGTCCGTCTCCCCGCGGAACCCGGGCGGTCGCTGGTGCTAAAACTCGTGCAGTGCAATAGGGTGACATGCATCGTCAGCGGTTGGGGCTGGTAGCATCGGTGGCTCGGCGGGTAGAGGTACTACCGGTGCCTCTGCTGTCAAAGGGCCTTGCACCGAGGCCTCGTCGCTCGGTGGGCTGTTGTCATGATCAACTCTCGGAACCCTAGCTGGCTACTGTCGTGGGTCCATCCTGAAAAGAAATAAGTGCGCCACGGTCAAACAGTATACCTGGTTAGCTGACACAATGTAATCACAATGAAAACATGAAACACACATGCAATCAATGTTTTCATGCATTAGGTCGGAAATTAGAAGTCAGGGTCTTGGTGTATGGATACGTTAGCCGCCGCACCAACACTAGACTCCCTGAACTGATAACCACACCCAATACGATTAACACTATTGCTTCACATAGAAAAAGATCAGAGTCCCATGTTCTGCGGTAGTACCGAACTCCTTTGATACCAATTTGTCACGACCCGTCCTCGGGGCCCATGCCATGACTACCCCAAGCCCGGCTTCCATAGGCCTGGGGCTGGCGACTAACACCAAGGTGTAGATCCCGGTAAAAAGGGAAGGCATTGCCTTTGTAATGTAAACAAACACCCCAGAGCAAGCAAGTAGTAGAAGTAAACACTAAGTAAAAACTGAGTACAACAGTAAGTGTGGAAAAGTAAGTGGGCCAGAATACAAACCCAAACTGAAAGTAAAGTACAACTGGAAAGGGAAAACAACAACTATAAAGTAGAGTCGTAGTGTCGAGCCGTCCACTGGAAGTCCCACAAGAAGGGTGAGTACATATAACCTCCACAGCTCCTCAGGTCCAACCGTCTGCTCCGAGTATATCCCACCGAGTGGTCCACCTCCAGGTACCGACCTGCTCCGCCAGCCTCAACAACGATCAGCGTTGTCCGTCGTCTGCAACCAACACAACGTAGTGCGGGCATAGCCCGTGCAGGGGTGAGTATAAGCTAATCAGTAGGGACCCCGAGACCCCCAAAGGTCTCCCAGAATTCACAAAGGATAGTCCACGAAGGAAAGATTCAATCACGAAGTAACATATGACACTGCTTAGGTATATGCCCATACATATACCTAAGTCATCAATTCTCGTTCGGCTCCAACATCCGAGCCCAAGTACAACCCAGTCCACACAGGAAAGAAAAACGTAAATCCACACAGGATAGCACAACACAATCCACATAGGAAAGCAAAACAGGATTTCAGCTCCCACAGTTATACTTCTTCGTATGATGATAGAGATGATCAGATATTCCCACTTATTCATCTAATCCGTCGGACCCACAAAGGATCGATAGGTACTAATCCCCACAAAGACCCACACAGGATCGATAGGTAACTAACCCCCGCAAAGACCCACACAGGATCAGACCCACACAGGATCTGTAGGCGCTGGCTCACACAGAACCGCTGAGCGCTTACCCACATAAGATCGGATCCACACAGGATCGGTATCAGTGATCCATGTAGGATCACTGAGTGCTGTATCCGTCACCGTCGAATCCACTAAGGATTTCTGTGCATTCGTCGTCGTCGTCATAGTCGCAATGCAGCCAGCTCTAGGGTTCTCACACACAGCATGCTCGTTCGAGAGGGTCCGCCCCACGAGCCGAGAAGCTGATAATCAACTGACACAATGTCCGGAGTTGATGTATCCAAAAGTTCTGTATAGTCAACCGGAACTCAATATCGCAGACGGCGCGTCAATTGGACGCCCGGTCTGAGAGTTATTGGCTTTTTCGTCCCAGGGGCCCGATTGGGTTTTAAGGCAAAACCAACCCCACCATACTCCACCTGCGTCCAAACCTCGGGCGGAGTAAGCCAAAGATATGTCTCACTAAGAGGAATCCATCAAAGTCGACGACACATAAATCGGATGTTCGGAGCTCATGTTATGAGTGTTTTCGCTCCGAGGGCCCGGTTGGTTTCGTGTACGAACCAACTCGGCCAAATGCAAAGTATTCCAAAACCCTGAGTACGATATACGGAAACGACCGTCTCGATCCATGGATCGCATCGCAATTGACGGTACGCCGATCCGAAGCATGTAGCACAAGTTATGTGCGACCGACCGGAAGATATTCGGTATTAAGGGGATCGGGCCCGGTCCGACCCGGCCCGATACCCCCAGGGTTGGCCCGCACCAGGTCGACCCGAACCGAGTCCGGGTCCAGCTTGCTTGGGCACGGCCCGGCCCCGTCCGGCCTGGGTGCAGCCCGGCCTTGGCTTGGCACGCTGGGCGCGCTAGCCAAGCGCTCGGCCAAACGGCCAAGCTGTTGAGGGGGGGGGGGGCTGCCCCCTTGGCTTTGTAACTGCGGCCCCCATTTTGGGGGGCTGCTTGAGATGGCCGCCAGGGGTTTGTAACCCCCAGATTCTCCAAGACCGGCCGGCCCACTTGGCCGGCCAGCTTCCACCGCCACGGGACCGATGACGACCGGTCCCTCCCTACTCCGACATCGGTGGTCCGGAACTGGCGGCTGGTCACCCTGCTTCGCCGCGGCCCGGAATCGGCCGCGGCCCAGGTTCGTCCGGTGCGGCGCGATGGCGCCGCGCCCCTCCGCCGCGACCCCACTCCGGCCACAGTGTCTTCGGGTTTCTCTAACACGGCGCGACGGTGTCGCGTCCTTGTTCAATTTCACAGCGAGATGCGACGGCGCCATGCTTTCCTTGCCGCATGATCTCGCGCGGTGCGATGGCATTGCGCCATTCCTGTTTCGATCCACAACGGAAAAAACAACACAGATAAGGGAGGAGGGTCGGTCGTGTTTGTGTCGTCCGGCCCCCTCTCTTTAATTGATAGAAATTGGTCATATTTCATGGAAAACATCAAGGTAGTAATCACGAAAAAAATAAATAAACCCCCTATCTTGAGCGTAGCTTGAACGGAGGTTCGTTGAATGAGGATTCATCGCGGAATATCCATCGCGGACAAAGACGTCGTCGGCGTCACGGTATACGGCGTCGCGTAGTCGGTTTCTGAGTACTCAGCATTCTTCGTCGGAGATTGATGTGTTATTCGCGTTCTGACGATGAAGTTCCTCAAGATCCTTAGCCTTTTCTCCCAAAGACTCCACCACAAGATTCCAACCCTTAATAAAATAAGCCCACACTTATTTTAGTAACTTGACAAAAGTTTTAAATTCAAACACTCACGTAAAACTCACTTCATTAATATCATAAGTTATTAAAACATAAGTTACAAAATTTAATTGTGAGTTGATGGAGTTAAGGAATGTGAAGGGGTGGGGTTTGTGTGGGCCCCACCACCCTCATAACCTCCCAAGGGAAGTTGGGTAGTTACCCAACTACCACCCAATGCATAAATCCACTTAGAGAAAAATAAAAATTGTAGTTAAATTTTTATTTAAACTTCCACAATTATTATCAACCTCTCTCGTGAAAACACAACATTGGAAAAGGTGTTTCTAAGCAATTACTGGTGCTGCGAATCCATCGGTGCCCTCGTAATTCGATTCCGAGCATCGGTTCAAAAGTTAGAAATTCCCACTCGTTCGTTCACTGAACGTACTCGAGCTAAACTTCAGATAGAAATTCTGGGCACACCGGACCTCAGAATCAAGTTCCGTCAGAAACTGCGTTCTTGTAAAATCCCAAAGAAAATTTAGAAAAAAATTTCTTTGAATTTTACAGGTCTTTACAACATTGGTCCGGTCAGGTTCCAACAGGACACCCAGCTGACTCTACCTGCATTGGCTCACATCCAGAAATATTATTTGACCATTAATAGTATATATATAGTAATAATTATAAATATATATAGTTTTATAATATATTTAATCCACTAATATGAACCAAGTGTTCACGGATTCCGAATGTACTTATACATTGAAAACTAGTGCTATCAGGACTAGGGCATGACTCACACTATCCATAACTAGACTAACGAGCCTACAATCTCATGACAAAGGGTAAATTCCCTATATCACATGATGAGAAAGATATTTCATGAAAAAACACATGGGATGGTGAGTGATACATTGTTTAAACACTATAATCATGCAATGTGTCACCTCAGGCTATCACCCATATAATATCAATGGCGTGAGATGACTTGAACTCAACAACTAAAATAAGGTAACATGATTATCCTCTATTATCAAAAATCCTTACCATCATCCCACTTCCCCTGTTTAAGGTGTAATCATATTTATAAGAAATATTCATGAGGAATTACCACTCATGAATTACATTTAATAATCCCATAAAAATGCATCGACAATTTACAATATCCTAAAAAAAACATGTTACAATCAATGTGGCCATTCCACACATTAAAATTCAATCATGATATGAAAACGACCATGAAGCATATTTTTCAACAATATTAACTCACATCCATTAATTATAACATTCCACATAATTCATGCAAATTTATTTGTAAAAATTAGTGTGGTCATAATACACAATCAAATTCTATTTCAAATTATCCATGTATTTCATATAAGGAATGAAATCCATCATGAATATGATAAAACCATGTAATATGACTAATTTATTTTAATAAAGAAAGGATATAAATTTTAAAAGCGCAATGAGCACTTATGATGTGTCATTGGAAAAATTGGTGTCTACCAACATTCTTAAATCCAACCATAAGTGGGGCATTCACAAAAGAGGTTCATCGGGTTCCATTTACTACTCATGTTTCAAAGGAAATTATATTTAAAGGCTATGTTAGAATCCAATTATTATTTTTGGGTGATTATGTTTTGGAACATTAAGGGGGAAACACATCTAGGGCCATGTATTAATCACTCGAAAAAATTTTCAACACCATTGGATTCAATGAATTGAAGAAATCCAATGAAACAACATAAGAATGGTGTATATTAGTAGTCAATAAATTTCTGTTTAAAAGATAGTGCACCTCTACTGAGGGGTTTTATAATAAAAATGTGACATCGTTCTTTAAAAAACTCATTTTTTATATTATACATTTATTTAAGAATTATACTCAATTCACATTAAATATGCATTCATAAATTTATTGTCCATTGGGGATGTATCCTAACTCAAAGGGGAGACAACCAAGCAGAACATTTATTCACTTAATCTTTTCATTAATTACAACTCAATGATTCTCTTCCCAACCTCTAAGCATTTTAAAATTCACATATACATAATGATTCTTATCCCATATGTACATATTCACATGGCCACGAATATTTAAAAGGGTATAATTACATATATTATTTTAAATGTATATACCCATTTCTAGTAACACCCATATGAATTTTTCATCAATATACAAAAGCACAACATTCCCCATATATATATTCATTGAAATGGGTGAATATACAAAAATTGGTGGAACATACAAATATATATGCCTACCTATGCATAAGTGGTAATTCACCATTATATCTGGAAAACTAAAATCACCATGTAATTGTCCAACACATATATAAAAAATTAAAAATAACTCAAAAACATAAAAATTGAAACATTCTAAGTGAGAAATAATTAAGAATTGAGTAAAACATTCCAAAAATTGACAATGGTTGGAACAAAATGATCTAAACCACTTCACATTCGATGGAGGATGAAAATACATATACAAAGAAGTATTTGAAGATGGATTGCGCTCCATAACAAATGATGAAAACCAGACATATGGATTAACCCAAACCCTTGGGTTTGACCGAACTGAACCACGTAATGGAGAAAATAAATATTGGCCAACCATAGGAGGAGAAGGGATTCATATTTCTTACCATGAAGGATTAAGAATTAATAATGAAGAAAACTAAGTTTGTCAACATACAAAGCAGAGTTATAGAGGGGGGGCATGCTCATTTGAGAGGACCAAGGGGGAGGTGTTGTTTCAATTTCATTTTTTTTAATTTTAATTTAATTACTATAATTTTTTTAATAAAACACAGATCTCATGGTTCGGGTCACATGGTTAACCAAATAGTGTGCCAACTGTGCAATGAACAGTTCAAGAAAGCTGTCCATTTGTCACTAATAATGAAGTCTAGATGAATAGTTTTGGTAAATCATGAAGACCCTGTGAAGGGCATTATTCTACTTGGAAACATGTTACACACTCTTCTAAAGAGGGTTGTAGAGTTTCAGAAAAACCATGTGCTTCAATCAGACCCTCCAAAACATTGATTTTTGGACCCCCATGGTTTTTGAAACTCAACGAGACACCCAAGGGACACATTGGGCCTATCCCCGAAGTCAAAAACCAACATATCAAATATCTTAATTTAATTCCAATTCTATGTTTTAAAAATATCCCATCTAGTAATTGCTAAATGTTCAAATTCTGTTGGATTTTCTTCTTGTTCAAAACACATTTTGTTACAACCTTCCCACCATAGAACCTATAATCCCCAAGAATCCTTCGGGAATAAAATTAACATCACCCGACCGAAAAGTCTTACAAAGTCTAATTCAAATAGTTTTGTTTCATATCAAAATTCTCAATGCTCTTCTGCGCTTTACTTAAGAACACAATGGTTACAAAACCCGATCCAACACTCATCATTCGATTGAAAAACTGAACCAAATCTCTCCTAATCCTACATAGATAGGGACATGATCATGACCTCATAGCATTAAACATATATCCATTGGTGATTCCCAGAATAGGTATTAATATAAAAAAGGGTCCAATTCAGAGCCATGACACCTCAAACATTAGAATTTTCCTATAAAGCACACCTCCAACAGTTCTAGAGATGTTTTCAGTGTGATTTGAAATAGTTAAAAGGTTTTTCCCCACCAAAATAACATAGATAGTTGGAGTAGGATATTCATGGAAATCTTTTGTTGAAACATATTTCATTCCTCTCCACCCAATGACATGCTTTAATATGACTTTTTTTCCAACCATATTCACATAAAAAGATGGATAATGAGTCAATCCACCTTTGGATGAACATTCTCAATGAAACCCAGAATTGATAGTAAGTGTAGCACAACGGAACCAAAAGACCTCTTTAATATACATCTACTGTTGAAAATAGGGACACTCATAGAAGACTGTACTCAACATCTTGTGATGTTCCTTGGTCAAACCACCACCTATTTATTTTATTTATCATACCTAAGCATGAACATGGGGGAAACACATATCCATTCCACTGGAACAATCACCCTTTTAAAACACCAACTACGAGCAAGGGAAAAAGCTAGGTATAACCATAGATTCATTACATAATGAGTATATGGAATATACCTACTGTGTTCCATACTCGATATTTATAAAAAGACGATGGTACAAGACCATGATGTCCACATCTAACAATTGACTGAGCCTATAAGGGCATCCTCTTGGTGGTTAATTCAAAGGAAGATGGCTGGTGTATAAGATTATGTCTAAAGAGTTCTTACTTGGGAACCCATGTATCACTTAGAACTATCCAATCCTCAATAATAACCATAAATTAGTGTGAAACATAGAGAAATCCCCCAAACAATCCCATCATCATTTAAAGATTTTGGGTGGTGTAAAACTGATCCACTACATAATTTACAATGTCAAAACAGTTATGATTGTCATATATAAAGTAAGATTACACAAAAATTATTTCTATGTTCTATAACACACCATGAAAAAAAAATAGTCGAACAACTACTCATCAACGTCTTGAAGGAATCTGGAATTTACCCGCCGAGGCACCACCACAAACTGATCACAAGCTTTTACAACCTGAGGAATTCCATGGCCGTTCAAAATTAAACCACAAAGTCCTCCATAACCAATCATATTTCTAGTAGTTTTAAACACATCCAACCATAAAAACATCCTAGTTCCATGAAATTACTCACATGTTTAAAAAAATTCAATTCTAAAAGGCATTTCGAGCAAAACTGACTATTTCCTAACGATCCTTTTTGGTTGTGTTCCTTCTACCTAAAAATACATATTTACTAGACTCGACACAACCCTTTCCACCTTTTGAGTGTCATAATCATTGATCAAATTGATAGAATATCCACTCATAGGTGTTTATGATATGAATCCACCTTAAACATACGTGTTACATTCATCCATGTCATGATCACTACACTGAAGCATGAAATGAGATAAAAACCCTAAACAATTAGATTTTCAAAACACCTAAGTCTCATTGAATTCCACCCCAAAAATTGGATGAAATGATTCCTTTAATGTCTCGGCTACCCTACTATATGTATAAATTGATACATTGATCAAAAACTAAGGGATCAAAGATTTCACTAAACTAAATTTTTTTTGTATCATTTAGATAATTTAATGGTACACCATATATCAATTCTTGCTACATCCATAATACTAAACAAAAAAAATCATCCTAAATACAATCCATAGGCTTATCAACCATATTCAATCACGTATTATATGTATTATACAATGGAATTAACGTATATGATGAAATACATAGTAATCCATTATTGAGGAAGAATAAAGGATCACCCGTCGTGTGATGTGGCCGACCATTACCTCTAAATGTATAACCTACTAAAACTAAGAATTTATCGATTCTCAAACCAAAAATAAGAGTCATGGATACCATGAAAACCCATGCAAACAAGGGTGTCATTTATAAGGTAATAGTTATAATTGGGACAACAACACCTGAACAACACCAAACATTAGAAAACTCTCAGAATTAGAAAAAAAAATTTGTTCTAAAGGTGTCACATACCAGAGAATATCCCCTTATGAGAGAATAAAAATCAAATCATAATGAGTTAATTCTAACCATAATGTTAATAGATTAAAAATCCTATCATTTAAGCCATTGATAAAAATAATAGAAGGCTTATAGAAAACAATCAAGATTCTCTTCCAAGAAAACTCAAAGAGAAACTAAAACAACCCATCAATGAGTGTCTAAACAGACGTCACCTCCTAGGGTCCAATTTCCAAACATCTATATTTATTCACAATTAATATATAAATACCTAAATATTTCAAAAAAACAATGAGGAATATAGTAAATCTATATCAAACGTTATTTTTAACCATTATCCATTTTTTAATATCACATTATCATTAGGAAATTTATCATATAAATTAATTTTAATGTATAAGGTGAAAAATGAGGGTCCCATTAACCCAACATGGGTTCTTCCAAATTGATCCCAATATTAGTTACTTAATTATTGAAATTATCAACACCCAAATGGGCCATCTCATAAGATACCTACCCGACTGACCTAATTAGTTCCAACTGTGAATTTAAGATCATATACATTAGTTTTAGATTAAAATTTAACAAATCTTATGTTTCAACCATTTTAAAATTTATACCAAGATCATATATAATGGTTCAATTAATGGGTTTCCACAAACCCATTCTATAAATCGACCATTCATATTATAGACTGAAGTGTTGATCCCATTTAATAAAAACCAATATAATATTACAAAATATAATGCTCATATATATAATGGTTGCGTTATATGGGTGGCCATCTACTAATCCATAATGCACCCATACACTTTAAATTTTGGCACTTAGATCCCATTAATCACAACCCATAACATTAGCATTTAGACTTTAGCAGCGTTTTAAATTTTAAAAAAGGATTCTAAATATATATAAGGATCAAATATTGTTGGATTATATGGGGTACATTTTCCCAATTATAAGTCCCATATACACCTTAAGACAACAATATGGATCCCTTTTTTAAATCATAACCTATTAGTTTTTTCGCATTCAACAATTTAGATATCTCAATAGAAAATCTAGATAGTTATTTGAAGTAAACAACACAGAGAAACTTTCTATAAACACATAATCATGGAATATTAATAGGTAAATAATGCTAAAATAAATCCCTAAACAATCACAAATTTCAACATTATATGTCATTGAAGGAACACAAACAAATCATGAAAACAACCTATATATGTAACTACATGGATAGAATATACATGGCATGTGAATTTTCTAGGTTCATATATATATATATATACGATGCATGTGATACTTCAACCATGCAATACTAGGATTATGGAAAATACAATAAACATATCAAATCATTACGAAGAAGAATATACACCATTCACTCTAGATGAAATCGAATCAACATTAAAAAAATATCATGAACATTAACCACAACTATGGACACATGGTAATCCCCCCTTGGGATGAGTGATCAGTTCTAAACATGGATATTTACCAGGTGTCGACACATTCCATGTCTCCTATTAGCCAACCCAGAATTATAATTCATCGAAAAAACCAACTCTGATACCACTTTGTAACACCCCGTCCTGACTGGCCACAAATACGGTTGTAAGACCAGTGGGTCACATGGCCTCACACGCATCTGATCATATGATAGAGGCTACCGACGAGCATCATGGGTCTCATGAAGTGATAGTGGTGAGACAACTCCATCTTATCATAGTTTATTAGAAATAAAATAAATATAAAACAACATAAAATAGAGAAATAATTAAATAAATGAATGAATGTTATTGAAATAATAATAATAATCAATTGAATAAATGTATCCAATGATAATTTGAACCAATTCATGTATGAAAGATAATGATACAAGTGTAATTAGTGAAAAATTTTAAATACCAATACAATGTTATAAATGAAAAAGTATCCAATGACTATATGCATGATCATTTTAATCTTTGGCTCAATCTTGTTCTGCTAACTAGCATGTGAAGTCTAAACAGCACAAGAAATCATCCAAGGTCCTTCAAATATAATGTCTACTTAGTTACCCCAGTGAAATGGTGGTTTGATAAGTGTGTGAGATAATAATATTATTATGTCGAAACCCATGGTTTCTAGCCCAATATGTCACATGAAATATAAATTAAGTACCATTAAGGTAGTTTGAAATAATAAATAGTACTAAAATAATAACACATGTCACTTCAAGTTATATCTCAACACTTGGTAGACTCTACCTACTTCATCTCATTTACATAATGAATTTATGACCAATAACTATAAAAATCGTAATAATTAACTATATATATATAGTTTAGTTATACATTGAATTTACCTAAATTAACCATGTTTCTGAGGATGTCTAATGGCTTAATACCTTTAATACTAGTGCTGGCATGTTCGGGGAATTAATCATACTTTCTGTAACAAGTCTAATGATCTAGAATTCTCAGAACAAAGGTTATATTCCATACATCCAATGAATAGAAATAGACATCATGGAAAAACACTCAGGATAGTGAGTGATCGATTATGTCAACACTCTATTCATTGAACATGATTCCTCATACCATCACCCATATAGTATCACTGATGTGAGATTCCATAAGCTCAACACCTGATGTAATAGAGCGTGATCATCCACCATGGTCAACATTCCTTACCATTATTCCACAACCTATGTATAAAGTGTAATAATAATTAAGATAAACGATCATGAAGAAATTACTCTCATGGATTATATTTATCAGGACCATAAAAATTCATACTCATTTAACAATAGCATGAAATAATCATTTTACGATCATGATGGCCTCTGAACAAATTATAATTAAATCATGGTATGCAAACCATAATGAAAAATAGAATTAATTAATATTAATTTGCATCCTTTAATTATATAATTCCTTATAAGTAATGCCTATATAATTGTAAAAAAAGACATGGTCCTACAACCCAGTCAAATTCTATTTCAAATTAAAAATTAACTCATACAAGGAAGATAGTTCATCACAAACATTTAAAAACTATATAACATAATCCATTTAATTTACAAAAGCAAGGAAAACAAGTTATATATCACAATGATCACTTAAGAAGTGTTAGTGGTAAAATTTTCATTTACCTACATGGGTAAATCAATGAAGATGTGGGACATTCACCTAAGAGGTGCATTGGGTCCCAGTTAATACTCATGTATCAAGATAAGTAACATTTAATAGCTAAGGAAGAATCCAATTAGGTATTTTTGGGAAATTAATAATTTTACGATTAAGGTGGAAAGTGATATAGGGACATCTCTAAGGCCCATGTTTTAAACATTCCATAATAGTATACATAACAAGGGTATCAATCCATCCTGTATAAATAAAGCAAAAACCTATGAATAATGTATATTACTAATACACATATTTTATTTTAGAAGATAGTGCACCTCTATCAAGGGGTTTCAATAAAAACATGATATTTTTCTTCAAGGAACTAATTTTTCATATTAATTTTTTCATTCTGGAATCTTACTCAATTCACATTTAATAATCATTCTTAAATTTAAAGTTAAATGGAAAGGGATCCTACCTCAATGGGGAGATAACCAATCTAAACACTAAGGATCTTGATTTGTTCATTGGTGACCACTCGAAGATGCTCTTTACCTCCTCTGAGAACATTCACGTTCACATATACAAAATGATTCCATTCCCCTATGTACATATTTTCATATCCATGAATATGTACATGGGTATCATTCAATATATTCTTATATATGCGTACACCTATTTCCACGTACATCCATATGCATTTTTCTTATAAATATGTACGAACACCTATCCTCATATATATATATTAACTTCCTTGGGTGAGTATATATATAAAGATATATATATATATATATATTCATACCTATGAATTTGAGAAAGTCTTCAATTACTCTAGTTCCTCTAAATCTATGTGGTAAGGTCTGATACACTTAAAGAAAATTACTGGTAAATTAGAAACTAAAAAATCACCAAATTGTACTTGGGATATAATGATGAATTAAGGAAAACCTAATTAAAATTGATGATGGTAAGACCAAAATGATTTGAACCTCTTCGCCTTTGGTGGAGGATGCCGAAACATGCACAAATGAGTCCCATGAGATACACTGGACATCCAAACCTTGGATGAAAACAATAAATATAGATTAACTGAAACCCTAGTGTTCATCCAAAGTAAATCGAGTGATGAGAAGAAAAATCATCCAAAAAAGGGAGTACAAGGGAGTCAATGATCTTACATCAATGAATTGAGAAATAGTTGTAATGAAAATTAGTTGAATCAGTATACGAATAGGAGAAGAAGAGAGCGGGTCACATGCTCATCTGAGAGGTCCATGGGGATGGGAGGGGTTGTTTTTGTTTTATTTATTTTTTATTTTTTTATAATTAATTTATATTTATAAAATAGAACACATCTCATAATTTTGGTAACATTGTTACCCAAATTCTGTGTTATTCATGTTATAAACAGTGCAAGCATATTTTCCATTTAGAACTAATCGTGCGGTCTAGGTGCAAGGTTTGGGTAAACTGTGTGTAATCCATGTGTGGCATTCAACTCCTCTAAATTAATCCAGGTTGTTTACTACTAAGGATTCGTGATTTTAGACAAACTGTGTGCCTCTTTCAAACTTTCCAAATCTTTTATTTCGAGACCATGATATTTATTAAACACAACGAGACACTCGAGGGAACCGTAGGGCCTTTACCCAATTCTAAAAACTACACATAAAGGTGTTATAACTCCGGTAATTTCATTCCGGAGGTCGGTTTTAAGAAATGAACTTCCAATAAATTCAGAAATTTCAAATTCCTGAAGATTATCTTCTAGTTCAAAACACAAGTCATTTCAAATAATGAATTGATTGTAGAGTGAACCGAGTTCAGTAGGGGAAATTATATAATGAGATAATATTATGAGTGATCCTTGACTAAGGAAATTATGGAGTATGAAGTGAACATAATCTATTATGAATTTCATGGATGTGTTCCTTAACTAAGGAAATGATTTTCTATGTTTATGTGTATTCAATAAAAATATATCATATGATTATGATATGTTCTCAAGAATCATGATTGATTATTTTGATTATGTACTCTTATGTATTATATATATTCTTTAATAAAACATTATGTATTGTTTCACTAATATGTTATATGAATTGAAGGGTATAAATTTATATTATCAAGATAATGTTCTCATAACCATATACTTTTTTTATTCTCAGTTATGATCATTACTGGTTATCTATTATGTTGACCCATAATAATAATCTAACCTCACTCGTTCTTATGTTTCCCTTCCTCAGGTTATAGTGAAGGGTTTTGGTATGTTATGTCTATGAAGGGTGCTAGTTGTGAAGAACATAATGGAAAATGATGTAGATAATTTATGTAACAGTTTTTTATGAATCCATGTTTCCAAAGATAGTAAATATGTATTGATATAGTTTATATCATATTGATATGTTAATATATAAACTATTAATATGTAGTGTTTATGTATGCAATGATTTATTAGAGAAATTATATCATCTAGTATGCTAGAATTATTAATTTTAGTTGATTCATCTATTACAATGGCATAAACAATGTCCATCCATCCTAGATGAATAAGAATATTCTCCCTTTAATTTTTATAGTTTCCAACCACTAATTTATGAATTTTACATTGAATATCTATAAAAACTATTTCTATATTTGCAAATTAATTACAATATGATTATCCGAAATGAAAAAATTTACATATTAAATCCTATTAACATGAGTCTAAATAATATAAAATTTCATGTGGTTGAAACATCAAATTTAATCAATTCATCAAATTAAATAATAATTTTCAATTAATCTTTTAATTCATAAATTAATGAAATATAGTTTTCTAATTATAGTATTGGTGGAACCTAAGTGGTAAACCTAGTAATCATATATCTATAATACTAGGGTATGAATACTAGAAATCACCTTAGAGGATTTACATCACAGGCGGTGAAACATGAATGACACAAGTAGGTGGTGATGTAGGCATGGTGTAGGCAAGCGGTGACGCATGTAGAAAATAGGAAGGATGGTATAGGGATGATGATGAACTAGGCCTTCAGAACATGTTCTTGGGACACAAGACATTGAGCTTATGAGCTATGTAATTTGGATACATCTACCGATATAGAAATAGGTATTTTCATTCCTAATAAAAATTGGTTTCATGCCAATCATTTAAAAAATCATAATATGATAATTTAAAAATATTCCTAAAAAATATTAAACATAACATATGAAAAAATATTTAATATTTAATATTCATTATACCTATGGAGAAATTAAGAAAATTAAATTTAATATTTCATCGAATGAAAATATAATAAATATTACAGAGGGATAAATATTATTATATTACCATATGTATTATTTAATGTTATTTTATGAATATGTATATTTTTAATTTAATATTTTTGTGGGAAACAAAATATTTAATAAAATTTACAAAAAACCTAGTTACATAATAATTTTTATAAATAAAAATTAATGATTTATAAATTAATTAATTACTGAAAATATAACTAGTTAATATAATATTTAATATTGTTTTACTCATTTTGTAAATTTAATTTAATAATGAATTATGTGGAGAAACTTAATTTTATCAATATTTACCTAAAACACAATGAAATAACAATTGGATTAAATAATCAAAGATTTGTAATAAACCTCATTAATTTGAATAGTTTTTAATTTAAATATAGTATATAAATTTTTATTTTAAGGAAATCCTATATGTTCACTCAGATACCAAAACATAATATTTTCTAATTAAAATTTACACTTTTAGTATTCCATAATCTTATTAATTTAATTTAAATAAAATAAATAATTAGTTAACACGACCAATTATAAAATGAAATAACTTTAGGTATCTGAACTTGAAGGACATGTACACTCTACGTAGAGAATTTAGATGGGATATATTCTCAAATATCTTATTAGTGTGATGTAATTAATACTTATAGTGTGTTATACCATCAAGAACTTGTCTCAATTTAATCTGTCAACAGTGACTACCAATGATGTGACGAATATAGGGCATTAAATAAATAATTATTATTATGGATGATATTTAATAAATTTAATTGATAGAAAATAATTGATTATATTTAATGAAATGTATCGTATTAATTTTATTCCCTTTAATATAATTTCCCATAACTTATTACATCAAAAACTAATTTATATCTATTTAATTTATACAAGGACCACATCTCAAAAAAGATCATAGTCCTTCATCCTACAGTAACCTATATGTATATAATCTATAACTGGATACTGAATCAGATGAAAAATTATGGGATGAAATATCAATCGGATTAACACATGCATCCTCTATGAAACCTATGAATTATATGAAACATTTTAGAATACTGGTCCATAAGGGAACTTATGTACAAATAATAGAAAACATTGACACTTATGGGTATGCATTTATAAAAATCAAAATCAATTCACTGATCCAAATGATTACAAAATAAACAAATATTACAAATATTATTTCATTAAGGTATTATTTATTGGGATGAAAACATGATACATGTTAAAATGGTACACAACACTTCCCAACTAAAATTATTAGAGTTAGATTACTAGTTATTCAATATTTTATAGTATTGAGGTAATTAATTCGAAACCTAAATTTTATTAGGGTAAGGGTGACGAAGTAGTGAAAGAGTCAATTAACCCTATTCAATTACTTATTATTAATTTCTTAACAAATGTTTTAATAATAATAGTAAAATTATAAAATTCAAATATTTATTTTATGTTTTTTCTTAATAAATTTTTAAAAGTATTGTGAATTTGAAAAAACAAATTATTAATAATTTATTAACAATATATTTTTAAGTGATAACTAAATTATAAATGTAATTTATATAATTTGATATCCATGAATTTTTAATTTCCAAATGAATTTTAAAATTTGGAAATTAAAAATGGGTATTTAAATAGATGATTTTACTTAAATAGGTATTTCAAAAAAATAACAAGATTTAGGTATTGAGTTTAAAAAACAAAGGGGTAATAAATGGGTTTGAGTTGTAGAAAATAAAATGGGGTATGGTTTAAATATAAAAACTCTTTGGATACATGGACCATTGTAATATCTAGATATTTATATAGGTACATATTTATATTTATCGTCGGGAAATATAATAAATATCATCAAAATAAAATTATTATAATAAGGTTTTTGTTATAATGTCAATAAAAATAATAGAATATTTATGAAATTTTTTATTTGACCAATTGATATATAACATATTGTATTAGAAAAAATTCTATATAAAAATAGAACTATGATTACTAAAAACTTTGTAGTTTTATATTAAATTAACTTTTATTCAAGGAATGATTTAATTAAAAAATAATGTGATCTTATAGAATGATTCGTGTTGAACTAGTAATTTAATAAGAACAAATTAATAGATTATTAGTATATGAATAGATGAGGTAGTTGTGAAACATTGTATGACCACCACAATATATATTTTTTAGTATTATTTCAAAAACATTAATTATTAATTAATATAATTAAAAATATCATGATAAAAGACAAACAAAGGATACATAAACAATAAATGAGCTGCAAAAAAAGAAAATATGATATAGTAAAAAACATAAAATATTTAAATTATTAAAATGATTTTATTCAAATGTTAATTGTAAGAACACCACCCAAAATAATATTTATTATGAAAAAGAAACAATAGGTGAGCTATCACATAAAAATAGACAGGAATGTCTAGAGAATCTATTCGGGGATGGGTTTTTATTAAATTATGTGTCATGAGTAAATTGCATCGCATGTCTTAATGTCCACTTCCATCATTCATGGACACAAACACTACACATAGAGGGTAAATAATAGAACATAATTGATTGGAAAAAATCAATGAAAATGAGAAAGAATATGCTTGTAGATCCAATATACATCACGAGGTTGGACATGACATTTGGAGCAGAAGATTAGAATTGTGGATAAAATAGAATGGTTTTTTCGTTATCGTTAATTTTTTTTGTGATATGATGTGGTAATTTTAACCATCTTATAGAATTTTCAACACTAAAATAGTTCTAATGAGTTCCTCTAAAATACATCGTTCCAGAAAAAAGATATGTAACATCTCAAAATAAAAATATATTTCAAAACTATTATAGATATAAAAACAACAAATTTTCAACTAGAAATACCAATTGAAAACACGAATAAAATATTAAAAAACTATAATTTAAAATATGAATAAATATCCATAAGAATTGACATAAAACTATAATTCTCTATCCAACAGGACTGCACTACCCAGCCCACCATAGATAGAATTTTTCATTTTAACTAGGGGCCCAATAAATCACATACAAATACTATCCTAGGACAGAAATGGAAAAAATATGTGTCACATAAAAATATATTATAAGGGCACTATAATATTTCATAGGATATCCAGACAATTGAAACCAGATGTTGTAACATTATGTATGTTCTAAATGATTGAATAAAAACTGATATGGGTGTTGAATTAGTTATTCACTTTTTATGATTCTCAAAACATTTAGAAACGCATCCCTTCCATACTATTAATATTAATTTTCTTATGATCATTTATAAAATAATAATGAATGAAAAGTAGTAAATCATGTAAATCAAATAAGATTTACACAGTTTGACCTCAATGTGAGAACCTACATCCTTTCCATAGCCACTTCCTTGGGTCTATAGAATATCACTATTATGAAGAAGTGATTTCAACTTGTGTAAACTCTATCTAGACCCCATATATCTCCCAATAGGAAAGATTATACTGACTCCTATAAATTTAAATGTTGTCATAAAAAATATGGATAAATAAATGAATAATGATTTTGTTTATTTTAATCCACAATATCATGGTATGGATCCTCAATCTAATTTTACTATATCTAATTTTCTCAACCATAAAAGGTCAGCATGATTCTCTCTTACTCAATCTACAGATATGAAAATATTCTCCAACACATAGTATGATTATACTTAGTCTAATTAACTCAATTAGATGGAATCAATAAGATTAACCCATTCTCAATTTGTAAAACTAAAAATATACACAACTCCTCAATATGATCTTTCTCATTATGAAAGGAACATTCATTTCCAATTCGTTCATTTTCCTCCATTTTCACTTATGTGAAATGTTATAATGAATGAATTAAATGAGAATGTATTTATAGGTGACTAAGAAAATAAGTAGTGGGAAACAATAAAACTATCCCCACTTCTTTATATATCAAGACTCAAAATTTATCTCACATTTAAACTTAATCAATATCTTCTTCAACCCTCCTCAAATTTCTCCTTGATTTACACAAAATTGAATATTAATTTTGACCACATCAACTCTTCACATATCTTGTTCTTCATAATAATCATTCTTTCATTTCATGTCCTTTAATCAGTAAAAGGAAATATCCTAATTTCATTATGAAGAAACTACCTCATCTTTAGATTCCTCATCTTATTATGATCCACCCATATGTCTCATCTCATTATGAAATGTATTTAATTCATACCTCATTACAATATGACTTTATTTCTCAACTGATAGTGATATGTATATATTTATCAACTCATTATGATCTACTTTTCTATTCCATCATGTTAAATCATTGTTTATTTCATAGATCATTATGATATGCCTTTATTTATTATCTAATTAAAATGTACATTTATTTCTCATCTCATTATGATCTTCCTTTTTTTCTCATCTTATTATGATATTCCTTTCTTTCTTAGCACATTACGATCGTCCTTTATTTCATAGTTCATTATTATCTAACATTCATTCAGAGATCATTATGATCTAATTATCTTCTTATTCTCATTACAATGAACTATCATTCCGTCTCAGATTTATCCTGATGGAATCCACATTATGATGTGACTTCCCATTAAGATAGAAATACCATTTTGATGATTTTTTGATAAATATGGAATGTATTCAATTAATAATTCACTTAAGAACATTGAAATTCTTTAGTCTTCATAATCATTACACATTATTTCTTCTCAAAAATTATGATTCTGGTACTTCTCAAACTGATACATTCATTATGATTCATCCATTTCTTCAAAATATTTTATCATGATTATTTTCGTGTTTTATGAGAACTTAAATACCATAAACACATCTTCTAATTTTTATATTAATTTTTGAGAACATTCTAACTCTTGATTTCTATTCATTTAACAAACCAATTTAGTATCATTACTATCATGATGCATTACAATGAAGCCCAAGTGGCGACTCCCAAAGCCCGCCTCTAATAGGATAATGGATGGTGAATAACATAAAGTAGGCATACCAGTAACCTGAGAGGCATTGACTATGTACTTATACATACATACACACACACACACACATATCTATAATCCAAATAAAATGTTGAAATGTAAAAAACACTAACAATAAAATGTATTCATACCACTATATCCCAACTAGAGTATGATATAAAAGTAAAGTGCATTAACTAAAACTAGGCCATAATAATATAACATCAAAAAAATTATTTAAACAACTAATTCCAATCCATTAAAAAATGTAATGGGGATGTTGTCTACAGTCTTAGGAACACAACTTGTCTGGTATGAACTCAAAAAGCAATGTCCGATCCTAGCCTTCCAAGGACTCTCTCAAAATGTCTCACATTATCAGAAGACCCAACATGTGTGAGAAAATCCTATTCATGGCTGAGTATAACAATACTCAGTAGGACACCCAGAAACCACAAAAGAAATACACAAAGGAATTTTATATTCACATATTCACAATTTTATATCTATAGAACACATGACAAGAACATCTAAATATACACAAACCAAGATAAACAACCATTATATACCAACAATAGAGATTCCTTCTGATGATTCCACAAAGCACTCATCCTCGAGAACATAATCTCATGATTGATAGCACTGATGATTTTTTTCTGAGAAGTACTATTCATCAAAAACTATCATGAGAGATATACATGGATAGATCTAAGGAGAATACAATACCATATATGAGGATCACAACTAGGTCCATTGGGTGATACCAACAACATCATTTGGATTAACCTGCTATTTAGAGGATCAACACTCTGTGAAGTTGGTCAAGTGAAGATGAATGACTCTACCTATGGAATGAGGAATGAATAGATGATCCAGCTACCTGCCTCTTAGGGGGATTCCAACAAATCTATATGTGAATTCCCACTGAATGATTCATACTCAAATTAGTAGGGAACTATAGTAATCAACCTTCATGGAAATGATCAAGGTAATAAAACCTAATGAAAATTGTCCATGATATGGTGGAAAAAGAGATTAAATCTGCGTATAAAGGGATTCGCTGTGTGTAGTAGGGTCAAAAGTCGTGTCCCTTGATGTCGGGAAATGCCTGTGTATAATGGATCATGTATTTTAGAACATATCAGGTAGAATATGGGTACATAACATGTATAAGGTTCATACATCATGTTATTACATCTGTGGTCCACTAGTGTGCCCTGGATGTGTGTAAGTAAATGGTGGAAACCCTTGTCCGCCTACCCATGTACCAGTACATGAGGTAATGATTTCATCTAGAATGGGCTAAGCCGTGTGGTGGGGTACATGTCATGTAGGCAACCCGTGTACTCTACCGTGTGTCCATGTATCTCTTGAGGTACACACCATGACTTTGAGAAGAGCCTACATGTCTTGTGATTGGGTCACATACCTTGTGGAATTTAACAAAGTCTTTAAACCCTAGGCTCCACTAAATTGGGGCCATACTCAATGTAATACCATGTTACACATAATGTTCATCTCAATTTTATAGAATCTGTTGTTCTTCCTCCATAAAACATGGTTGATCACCCAAGTATCATAATGGTCAATTCAACTCAAAATAGTAGATCTTGGGGCATCTCTCCAACAAAACAATGAATTGTTTATTTTTCGGGCATTAATCATCTCTGAAATCCAATTCTCTTCACCAGCTCATAAATCGTTTGTAGAAAGTGTCTTCCTGAATCACATTAATTCAATCATCGTCATCAAAGTCATACCTCTTATAGGTCACCCTGATAGCATATATTCAATTTAAGATCATTTCAGTAATAAAAGAATGTTAAATGATCAATTGTTCCTAACACACGAAGACTGTGAAGAAACTTATTGGGGGAGAATGAGCGCCATAAAAATCCCAAGGAACGAACCTTTGTCATTTTTTTTCTATCCACAATATATTTCTATTAGAATTATTAGGGAATAAAAATAAATTCTCAATCAATTATCCTCGATAAAATTCTATAATTAAAGATCATCCAATAAGAACAATCGATCTGAGGATCAAAATGTTTGTTAGGGGGTCTTCGTTTATCATTGAATCAAAGAACAGGGAAGTAAATCCAAAATAATTCATCCCAAATTTGTTTTGGATAACTCTCTATATAATATAATATTTTTTCATCATTGTTGGTGTGATCTATGAAAAAATTCATCAATCTATCTTTGATCCAATTTACCATCATCATTCATCACTGATAGAATTCCCTATGGTTTCTCTCCAAAGCCTCTATATAATTCTATTGTTATAATTATATTCCTGGATCATGACCTCTAGTTTTATGTAAAATAAACAATCACTATGTCATTACGTCTATGAAAAATAATGAAAAAAACCATTATTTATTTTATTCATTAAAACATCCAAAAACTACTTTTCACAGAGGACCCATGCCATCCAATTTTATTCCTCTACTAGGGTAAATACACTGCTATGAATGCAACGGTTCCCTCAGATCTCTAATTAGGATATTTTTTAGATGTTATTCCACTTTTATAGGAAAACTCCGTGTGTGCACTATTAAATATTTTAATATATTTCAAACATTTATTCTAGGCACATCGGGCTGCAGATTCACACTACGTCTCCATGCCTGGTCTCAAAATTAATCTATATAATATTTAAAAATAATACATGTAAAAATATGGGAAATTAAATCTATAAATTCATCACTTAGTAACATATAATTTTATTATAAATTCTATGTCTGATGGATCTTGATCTTCATACAGATGGACCTGAGACCGTTGCTGCATTGGATCAACAAGATTTCTCTTTCTGACAACATTTTAATCTAGTGTTACTTTGTTTGATACACTAAATATGGTGCTTCTATGTCTGATTCTACGAATCTATAAAACAACATTCTAAAAATTTATTTTATGCCCATTTCTTTTTGGGTATTAGCATTCACCAACATTCAGGTTCAGTACAAACCTCATTTTTGTGGACTGATTCAGATTCCAGAATATCAAAAGAATTCTTATATAAAAATTTTAGTTGTTAAAAAATCATTGTTAAAACAATTTATCACCAATGTTTATCAATCACCCCCATTGGAGTTGTTTATAGCCCTTCTGAACAAATTTTTCAACCCTAGTTAATTTTTCACAACTCAACTTTTGTAATCAACTAATGTTTATGAATTTTACGATAACATAACATTTCCAAAAAAAGATAGTGTCCTGACACCACACTACTAGATAAATTAATGTTTAGAAATGAATTTTATCCTTTTATAAGAAAATTATATGTCCATGTAAAGGTAAACATTCCCAACCATTATTTTCTCCTCTCAAACATTTCTTTTTCTCTCCCCCATTTTATGATTACAACATATTCAGATTCATAATATTGGGATAAGTAACAACTTTTTAAAATATAGATTTATTTTTTAATTTCACTCGCCCTTTGACAATATAATAAAATACATTGTGGGGGTCCTTCATTATGAGGTTTAGGAAGTCATGGGAGGAGAATGAACATTAATTTTTACCCTAAATTCCAAAATCCATTTTTTCGGAATGGATGTTGTGACAATATAATCAATTTGATACTTTTTGGGATGTATTATAGCACAAAGTCTTTAGTAGTGGATTTCCCTTCTATAATGTGAAACATTACATCAATTTGTTTTGATATTGAATGATGGAAATTATTTTTAGAAAGATAAATTCAAATATTTTTATAATAATGTATCATCAATGGTTTTGAAACATTTACACTAAAATCATATAGGTCTATTTTCATCCACAACATTTGAGTACAAGACTGAGTAGCTACAACATATTCATATTTAGATAGGATCAAGTTTACTAAACATTATTTCATATTATTCCAACTCACTCAAAATTCGGCGAAGAAAAATGTTCATCCAGAGGTTGATTTTTTATCATTTAAATCTCCATCCCTATAGGAATTAGTAATCCCATGAAACATCACCTAACTATTTTTTTGTATAACAACCCAAGTGAAGTTGGTCCTTTTATATATCTTAGAATTCAATTTTATGACAACATATTTGATTCTTTTGGATTATATTGATACTGGTGACATAGATTTTTAGTATAATGAATATCAGGATATGATTTCTTCTGATAATTTTGACCTCCTAACATATTTATAAATACGTTTTGATTCACACTTTTCCATATTGATCTTTATACAACTTTTTCATCATATTTATAGGATTATATTCATATTTTGATTTTTTCCATCCTAATCTTCTGTAACAATTCCCTTTCATACTTTTCTTGAGGTAAGAAATTTTATTTTTCTTTTTGTTGAACCTGTAATCCAAGGAAGAATGATAATTCTCTAAATATATAGATTTGAAAATTATTCATCATTTCATCAGAAAACACTTTAAAACTTCTTCCTCGTTCTTAATAAAAACTATAACTTCCATTTTATGAAAAAAAATATTATTTTGGATCACCATATTTCACATACAGGTTGCAATCAACTTTTCCATACGAAAAATTAATATTTCTAAAATAATTGTTATGTTTTGAATACGAATCATGTGGATCTTAGTTCAGACCATACAAATCAGTCTACAGTTTCAAAAATTTGTTTTCATCCAAATCATGTTGAAACCTTATATGTTGTTCAATGTAAACTTCTTCCTCAATTTCATTATTTAAAAAGTTTTTCTTAACATCCATGTGGTAAACATTGTAATTAAAATGCGCACACATGGATAGAAGCATTCTAATAGTTTATAATATTTCATTTAGGGAAAATTTTTATTCAAAATCCACACCTTACACCTATGAATATCCTTTTCAGACAAACGATTATTTTTTTCATGAAACTTATCCATGTTATTATAACTTGTTACTATAAACCCAATTGGTTTTGATACAATTTTTTTTTCTTTCCATGAAATTAGTTCCCATGTTTCATTATTCCCAATATAATCCAACTCATAATTCAAATAATCCACCAATTCTTTAAATTCAATATCTTCTAAAACTGATCTAGGTTCAACTTTTGAGATAGGAGAAGTATTATTTTCTAATCTCAACATTTCAAATGTCAAAACTAGAGGATTTTGATTACCAATAATTTTTTTCAGAAATAGTATATTTTTTTAATGTATGAAATTTCAATGTCTTTATCTCAACATAACCTTCATCATCATTATATTTTTCTAAATCATGATAATGTTGTTTTAAATTACTTTCAATATTGATGGAAATCCCTAGTTTATCCTTCTTAGAATTATCAACAACATTTATTAATGAATCTTTTTCTTAAATTACATTCACATAATATGAGTCCACCAACATTAATAATCAATTTTCCATCATTTATAAATTCATCCATTTGGTGAATAACCAAAATAGTTGACATCCTCATCTTTCTCATTAGATATTCCTTAATCCAGATTTTTTATTTCAAGTATACATGGACTTTCAAAAACATTTTAGTACTCAATGATTGTTTTTACCACATTTTATAAGAAGTCATGTTGGATTATGGTATTATAAAATATATGTTCCGAACATGTACAATATTACTTATTTCTTATTATTAGTAAAACATTAAAGGCCTATATTCTACTAACATACATTTTCCAATTTCCAAAAATCATATATTCCTTATTTCTACGGATCCAATTATATGTGGAGTATGGGGAGAAATTTATTGGTGTTTGATAACATATTTTCTCAGATAAGCTTCAAAAGTAATACTGGTGAAGCTGTTATAACTATATATTATAATATTCTCTATATAAACATACATTTCCTTCTCACATTCATTTAAAAAACATGAACATTTCCAATTCCAGTAACAATAATTTTTGTAAACATTACCTTTTTCATCCAAGTGAAATCATAATTAAATGTGATAAATTATAAATATATTTTGGTTTATTGATGTCTAATCATCCCACATAAATCGGAATAAATATGTTTAATAGGTCTGTTAGACTAATTCTTAACTCTCTTATGACTTTTAGTAGTCATTTTACCATTATGACAAGTAATAAAAACACCTTCTCCTATTTTTTTCAATTATATAATGTTTCTGATAACAAAAACATTAGAATGTTTGTTTTTGTTTTTATGTCCAACATGGAAAAATATTTAATGCCACAATTTGATTTCTTCTTCAACAATTCAGTAGTTGGATTTGTGAATTTATTCTATTTGGAAAATATTCTCAAAGTTTATTTATTATTTTTTAATATCGTTTCCATATATCACATTTTTTATATCAGAAGTATATGTTATGAATATTACTTATTTTTAATCATTACAATGTTGTATTAATCTGTGTACTTTATGTATTATCCCATATTTAAAAAAATTACTTATATTTCAACATTTTAACATTAATTATAGTCATTTCGGTTCATTTAATTTTTAAGGAACTATTATTACCAATGCTCACTACTCCCCCAACATTAATTTCAACTTGTGTGATGTTTTTCATATCACTAGCCATATGTGAAGAACATCCACTATCAGGAATCCATGGATTGTTCCATTTATATTCTTTTAAATCTATCTTGATAACAATATATATTTCCTTATGTTTCATATTTCCAACATCCTTTCATTTTCTACCATAATAAAATTATTCCAGAATGAGTGTCATATATTTTTAACATGATGAACAACCTCATGACGTTTTCCATAAAATTATTCTGAATATTGAAATTTATTTTTTGTTGAAAGGTATCTAGAATCTATAGATTTTCATTTTCTATCATAATATAGGTTAGGAAGGTTTCCCATTTTACATCCACTATTTCTTCCACATTGCTAAAATTTCTTTCCATGTAACGAAAGGTTGTTCGAAAAATTATATTCTATATTACCATAGATCCCTCAAAACCATCAATAGCCATCATATTTAAATTTTTTATTTAAGAGAGATCTTTCTCTAAAGATCTATTATTGATGTTTATTTATTCATTCTACTATAAAAATCTATGGGCGTGATCCATCATTCCTCCTAGGTGAGCATTAAATTTCTTTTGGATGTTATAGGATTCTCACATCATTTTTTCACCCATGTATTCAAAATAATTTTTCCAAAACCTAACATGTAATAAAAATTTGATGAAATATTGTTTTTTTGGGTGATTATTTTAACGAATTTTTGATTTGATACTTCTCAATGACTTTAGATGTTTCAACTTTTTCTAATAAGGATTTATTGAAGTTTTAATTCATCTTCCTCAGGGTATGTTAATAGTAAATATGTTTTGATTGAAACTAGTCAACATCTTCTACCGTATATTCCAACTTTTCATTGAGATATTCAGTTATCTTTCCCAGTTCATAAATTAATAGTTTATAACTTAAGATCTCATGAATGTATTCATAATCATATTTGATGACAACTTTTTTTCCTTCTGAAACTTATTCATTATTTTTATTTATCTTTCTGATTTCATTCTAGAGAGATTTTTTTGTTTATGACATTGAGGATGTTCTGTTCTTAGTTGATACTCTGTATAAGATTCTTCACCTCCTTCTTCTTCATTGTTTGAGGAGTATTAAATGTTATGAACATTTAAAAGTAATTTATAGCCATTTTTAATCATTAATATTCTGAATAATTATTTTCAGTTGAGTCAGAATCATCTTTCTTACTCAACATAATTCTCTTGTTTAATGTAAAATTATTCATATAAATGTTGTATGAATTTTATTTTTTATCATTTTTGTTCAACTTCATCCACAAAAATTTTTCATTGGAATCGTCTCAATATTCAACATATTTCCTCTTGGGGAAATTCATAACAATTTTTTTCATTCAACCACACACTAGAAATTTGAGATGATGTTAACCTCAATATGATACTCTTCCTCTTTTATAGTTATTATATATATGAGACATGAATTTAACATTCAATTCATAATCTTCTTTACCTTAAGAGTCACATGGATCAAACCATAATTATCTTGAACTTTAATCAGTATCATTGGATCAAAATCCATTTCATCTTTCATCTTCACTCTAAACATATCAGATTTTCTCATTTCATATGCTGCAATAATGTTAGGAAATTTATCAAGAGGGAAATCATCTGTATCTTCCATGAAGTTAATTTTTGAATCAAACCTATCTAGAATGATTCACATAAGTTTAAATACAATTATAGAATCTTCCATGACATCTCTAAAAACAATCATGTTGATAAAAAAGTTCATTTACTATAGTGAAGTAATCATAAATAGTTTATTTGACTCTTATCTGCGGAATTCATACATACTACATAATATTTTTTTTCTTTTCATCCTTTACTTTAGTATTCCATTGGATAATACATTTCATCTTTTCCTGTATATTTTTAGAAGTATTGAGACCCATCACCTTATAATATACACCCTTTGATAAAGACATATTGATTTAATTTCTTACCTTTTCATCAATGTCTATATTTCTCTTATCAGCATACATCATAGTAGCATCATTCTCAATAAGTGGGAAACTGATAATAGCAACATCAATAACATCCATGCCATGAGAGAGAAGATATATAACCATCCTATTTTTTCATCCAAAATTATTTTTACTACAAAATATAGGGATTATTATACTCTTGACAGGATATATATTATCCATGATATGGATTCAAAAATTGAAGCCCCCTCGGATACCAATTGACATAGAAAATGATTGAATAAAAACAGAGAAGGGGGATTAAATCAAAGGGTCCCATTTTATGAGATTCAAAATATTTAGAAACATAACACATGCAACCTATTAATATTAGATTGTAACGCCCCGACCCCAGCTACCTAGAGTCGGTGCATTACTTCGTAACATTGGCATGATCACAAAAATCAAGTCTCGAAAGACCGATTAGTTTAGTAGCCTTGGAAACACTAGATACATTCATAAATGTTACATTACATCATAAATTGAAAAACTAATAACAAAGTCTTCATATTCCACACTCATATCCTCTTCTGACTATCCCTGCAGGTCATTCATAAAATACTTCTTCACATCCTGGAAAATATTAAAACATTGAAAGGGGTGAGCTTAGATGCTCAGTAAGGATAACAATAATGCGGAAGCTTTCATAAATAAACATTATCATTTAAGGCAATTTATAACTAAAACAAAAGCCATTTAAACATGAACTTCAACATAATATGGAAAAAGTAAAATGAGATAATGCCATTTACTTATTCACATGGATATTCTACTGGTCGAATAATCACATGCAATAACAATAACCACTTTCATAATGATGGAATGCATAATTCCAGACTATCATAACCACGTAGTCAAGGCCTCATGCCAAGACCACAAATAAGATTTTGTGAAGGCCTCGTGCCAAGACACTAGTTTGTCTCATGAGACCTGCCGATGCATCGAGGAGATATAGAGGGCTCCACCCGTAACTTATTAAGTCCAATGCATTCCTCATATTAATATGTTTAAACATATCATAAACCATAACATAATCATATCACATAAAACATGCATAAAGGAAACATAACATTTCCACATTTCAATCACAATATATCAATACAACACATTGATATAATAAAAACGCTTTCAAAACCATTTTCAATACCAAAATAAAAGAAAGTTAAAACTTTGTATCTATTTTTCATTTAAAAAAAGATGGCTTGTAGAGGAAGCCGAAACTCAAATAATGGTCACGGCGGCGGAGAAGTCGTTGTCGCCGCATATGTATGGAAAGAAAAACATTCCCTTTTTGTCTTTTAGTAAAATTCTTCGTATAAAAAGATGAATAAACATAAAAGTCAACGGGGTTTATACACCGTATAAAAGAAAATTGTGTATAAAACCAAATATGCCTCAATGAAAAGAGATTGAGACGAAGTCCTTAAAATATGATTTTTAAAATAAAATATATCTATTATGTGTATTCACTATAGGTACACATATAGAATGTAAAAATACAAAATAGGACATAATAATATCATGACATAATTTGAATGTAGGAAATTAACCCAAAGAATGGTAATTGGGTTAAGAAGTTCCCTTACCTCGTGTCTGACTTGACTCAACCGTTCTTTAACCTACTGAATAATAAACTAGAGTTAATATATACCTTATTAAGAACCATTTTCAATTTCATTATCCTTATTATATCACTTATTACAATGATATGAACATTATGTAATTATTTAAGTTAATAACGGTCGTTTTGTCGATCTTTGGTATTTGAGTCAACAATAAACTTCTTATAATTACAAGTTGTTTATGTGGTAGAATATCCATTATCTCCAGAATCATATTCATGATTAAGATGTCATATATATCTTATATATCCAGTATATACATTCATTTATAATATTACATAACATTTAGAGGTAAGAAATGAAATGCACCGTTCATGGAAACGGTAAGCCGTACGTACGCATGAACGCTACTTTCATTTCAATTTCATATTTAATGGAACGAAATAATAATGATATAAATGTATAATATAATTCCAGTATAATATAGTGTATAATACCATTTAATTCATCCTTTATACATCCCACATACGGCATTAATGATTCAAATCACTTTGAGGGGGCGGTAGTCCGCACTTCCTAAAATGAAATTATCGCGTTTTACCCATAATGGAAATCATAAAGTATGAAATAAATGAGAAATACAGAAGCATAAGTAAAACATAACCATATTATATATCATATATAAAAATAGTTACATCTTAATGGCCACCTCTGATGGTGTTATATGAGTGTTGAACAATCATCGTTTCGTGAGGCAGAAATTCGCCATCCACAGAAACCGTTTGTTCATTAACCATTAGATATAGGTGTGTGTAAGTGTAGCTCGAATACTTATTATAAAAACATACTAGTATATTGAGGATACTGGTGTTGTTACAAAAGAAATGAATAAAAAGAGTTTAGGGGGTTGGAGAATAAAAATAAAACAAAACAACATTAGAGAAGACATTAACTCAAAATCGGGTAACTCTTTTTGATTTGAGCCAAAGTCTTCCTTGGGGAGATTTCTACCCAAAGTGAGGCTTCTAGGAGTAATAGGGGGAATTTGGGAGAGTATTTGGGTGGAGGTTGGCCGAGCAAAATTGCTTGAAGGTGTGAATAAGGTGGGAGAGGTGGGGGCTTTTATAAGTGGAGAGGAGGGGCACTTTTGGAAAGTAATGAAATGTTATTCTATTATACAATGCTTTTCGGATTCGAAAGGTCCCACACTTGTATAATTCTAGGCTAAGGTGATAAGGGTTTGAAATCTCCTCTTCCAATAGGCTTTGGACAAGTTTAATCCTTGGAGTTTACATTATCTTCTCATTTTATTTAAATCGTTAAATAATGAGGTCATCGCTGCATCATCATGATGTCATAAATAATTTAATTTATTTAATGTCTAAAAATTATAAAAAAATACTATGATGTAGAAAATATTTTTAGATTTCTAATGAATATTTATAATCAAAATTTGGACTTTGTAACCCCACTTAAAAACTGTTTTAGTAAAACAACTCATGTTTGTGTCAATTTAATTTTAACATTAAATAAATATATATTAATGTAATTTTCCAACTAAAGTGGCTCCATGTGGTCCCCAAGTTTACCCATGGGTTTTCTTGGTCTTCCATGACTAATCCAATAGGAGTAAGACAAGTGTCAAGCTCATTTCATATTATTAAAACATTGTTTTTACCTTAAACTACACTAATTACCTCTAATCGCGATTAAGAACTTAAAAGTTACTATTCACCAAAAAATTATTTTAATCTCATTGAACCACATTTTACTTCTTAATGACAACCATGTATGTCGGATTTTTTAAAATCAAATCACAGAAGTGGTAATATTTCATTTAAACGAAAAATCAGTTATTTAACTACCACTTAGTGGTTTCACTATTCATCAAAAATTGAAGTTCTTCAGAACAAGGCCAAAATTTCACCCTAAGATATAATTGATATTCTGAATTCAAAAATGATGTCTATTTTACAAAATTCCAAACATATAAGTTGCATTAATTAATTTAATAATTAATTCCCGCTGTCATAACAAATAGCGTGTTTTTAAGAAACAATTTATATCAAAAGATTGGCAATTGTTTATGTCCAATTTCAATGTTAAATTAATTATAATGACCACCATTGGATAAAATGGAAAAAATATATTCTAATTATACTTTAAAACCAATAAATAGTATAATTTTTCACTATAAATTATTTTGATCAAAAAAGTTTTTTTTAAGTATTTTTCACTATTCATAAAAAATTGGAAGTTCTCAGAAAATTACAAAAAATTCAACTTTGGATAATTTCGATATTACGAATAAAAAAATGAAGTCCATTTTGAAATATAAAATTTATATAATTTTAAAAAGTGGTTATTACTATTCATAACGGCTACTTTGATTAGTCGCGGTGTTTTAGAACTCGAAGTTGCGTACAATGCAGGCTATTGCATTATTAAATGAGAAGCGTATCGTGGAAGCTCGGGGTGTTACATTCTCCCCTCCTTCAATAAATTGCGTCCTCGCAATTTTAAATTTTTCTTTGAAAATAACAGGTTGAAAAGAGAAAATACCTTTTAGGAAAACCAACATCGGAAATAAGGTTAATAAATATATAACATTAAAAGAAAGCAAGATAAGTACAAAGGTCACCCGATATAGCCCATTATAGGATTCTATGAAAATATGGATATGGAGGAGAAACAAACCATCAAGGTCTGATGGAGAGTTATAGAAAACAGGATTAGGAGAAAGTTTAACCACAAGAAAATCACAAACTTGTGATTGGTTAAACGGTCATTGAATCGCCAGTTGGAAAAGTTAACCGACAACATTTTTGTTTTAAGTTACCTTTTATAATGTTGAGGAATTTATTTAGTAGATTTACTAATAACGTAAGGGAATATACATACTTGTTATGTATACTTTCATTCGTTAATAAATTTTTACCACAAACCCAACTTTTACTCCAAATGGTAACGAAACTCAAAAATATTCTATTTATCCTAATTGTATAAGGTTCTAAATGTTAACACATACCATTTAGATTAGTAAAATTATTTTGTAGAAACCAGGGACTTCCTGTAGGCTAGTGGTAGGAAATAAAGGCCTGTCGCACTATGATTGTGGGTTCGATTCCTGCAGCTTTGTCCGACGCGACGGGTTATGCCCCACCCTGCAGGTTGTCCTTTTCCTAAAACTATAGTATTATTATATTCAAAAATAATCTTCATAAATTTTTTAACCTTAAACAATATTATCCAAAGATCAACTTAATCCACTCCAACCTTTATAGTTATCCAAAATATCTTTGTCCAGAATTTCTCTAAAAGGTCTCTTAATTCCAAAATCAATTTATCAGATTCCCCAAACAAAGTAAAGTTTCTCTTATTGTCACATACTAAAAATATAATTACCTTCATCATATTAAAACCTTAATGAAATCAACAAGTACTGAAGTACAATCCTTATATATATATCACATTATTCTAATAACCATAATATAATTAATGAGTCCAAAAGCACCAATACATTATTATTCCGCTTCAACTGTAGTCACAGCATAAGATTGGCCTTGATCCCTTGGCCTTTTCTGAGGTATGTTTCCTTGACGCTTAGTACATTAATTTGCATAATGCTCCATTTCCCTACAATTGTAGCATTCAACATTGATAGCCTCTTTCTTTCCCTTGCAATCACGAGCCTGGTGACCCTTTTCTCCACATTTATAACAAACTCCCATTCCTTTTTGGCATGTACCAGGGTGATTCTTCCCACAATTATCACATAATTGAAAATCCTTCTTTCCCTTTTTCCCTTTATCTGTCTCTTGTTCCACAGTTCTCTTCTTCTGTTGCTTTACTTTGTTGTCATAAGACTTAGAGAATTCCTTTTCTGTCTTGATAGCACACGAGACAATATCTTCGTATGATGAGAAGGATTGTGATACTAATGATCGATGGAGAAATGGTTTTAACCCATCAAAGAAACGATCAATCTTACTCCTTGGGTTACGTATATAATCGGCAGCATGCCTCGCTAACCTTGTAAAGTTATCCTCATACTTTGCGACATTATCATCCTCCTTCTCCCTCAGACTCAGAAATTGCCTTTCCATATCTGCTCGATGGTCACGAGGAATGTATTTTTCTAAGAAAAGCTCTTTGAACTCCCTCCATTCCATATTTGATACATCATCATCGTCCTTTGTGTTTTGAATCAGCGACCACCACTGATCGGCATCTCCAGTGAGGCGGTAAACTGCCATGACAACCTTCTCCCTTTCACTACTCCCCATGGCATGGAATATTTTCTCTAAGGAATTTATCCATTGCTCACCTACTATATGATTTGTACTCCCATTGAAGGTTGGTGATTGTTGCCTCATGAAACGATCTAGCATTGATCCTCCACGTTACGGATCAGGGTGCTCCATATGAGTAAGGTTATTATTCATAACCTGAGTGAGTTGTCCCAGTATGGTAATAAGTTGATCACTACCAGTTGTATCTCCAGATACACAATAATTATCTTGAGCAGGAAGGCAATCCCTACACGGAGTTCGTGCATTGATACGGTTTCCATTCCTTCCACTAGGCGCCATTTCTAAATAATGGCATAAACTAGATTAGTTTATGAATCAAAATACATAATTCCATACTTGTAAAACACTTAACATATATTGAACTATTTATGGATATAATCCATAATCATAAAAATGTTTTCTTTGAGAAAGTATATACTCATAAACCCTTCATAATGATTTGTAAAGAAAATGAGAGTTATCCTAATCATATCCCCCGGGAGTGTCGTAACCAAGAGTGCAGCAAGGCCCGTTGTCGTGCACCAGTTCCCGTTCGAGTCTAGCTCGAAGCGGTGTTTTCGGGTTTTATCCGTAGGAACATCTGTGCCAAAGCCGCCTCTACCTGCTCGTATCCATACAGGGATGTATTTCTCGGAAAACTCACAAAATCTCTACAATACCAAAATTCTAGGATGTTCTTCTATACTAATCCTCAAAGTTCATCTTAGGTCTACGTGCTCTAATCAGAGTTTATCTAAATCTAGCATCCAAGGTTAGTACTAAACTGCCTCTGATACCAACTGTAACGACCCGACCCCAGCTACCTAGAGTCGGTGCATTACTTCGTAACATTGGCATGATCACAAAAGATCAAGTCTCGAAAGACCGATTAGTTTAGTAGCCTTGGAAACACTAGATACATTCATAAATGTTACATTACATCATAAAGTGAAAAACTAATAACAAAGTCTTCATATTCCACACTCATATCCTCTTCTGACTATCCCTGAAGGTCATTCATAAAATACTTCTTCACATCCTGGAAAATATTAAAACATTGAAAGGGGTGAGCTCAGATGCTCAGTAAGGATAACAATAATGCGGAAGATTTCATAAATAAACATTAACATTTAAGGCAATATATAACTAAAACAAAAGCCTTTTAAACATGAAGTTCAACATAATATGGCAAAAGTAAAATGAGATAATGCCATTTACTTATTCACATGGATATTCTACTGGTCGAATAATCACATGCAATATCAATAACCACTTTCATAATGAAGGAATGCATAATGCCAGACTATCATAACCACGTAGTCAAGGCCTCGTGCTAAGACCACAAATAAGATTTTGTCAAGGCCTCGTGCCAAGACACTAGTTTGTCTCATGAGACCTGCCGATGCATCGAGGAGCTATAGCGGGCTCCACCCGTCACTTATTAAGTCCAATTCATTCCTCATATGAATAGGTTTAAACATATCATAAACCATAACATAATCGTATCACATAAAAAATGCATAAAGGATACATAACATTTCCACATTTCAATCACAAGATATCAATACAACACATTGATATAATAAAAACGCTTTCAAAACCATTTTCAATACCAAAATAAAAGAAAGTTAAAACTTTGTATCTATTTTTCATTAAAAAAAGATGGCTTGTAGAGGAAGAGGAAACTCAAATAATGGTCATGGCGGTGGAGAAGTCGTTGTCGCCGCATAAGTACGGAAAGAAAAACATTCCCTTTTTGTCGTTTAGTAAAACGCTTCGTATAAAAAGATTCCTTTTGAATAAACATAAAAGTCAACGGGGTTTATACACTGTATAAAAGAAAATTGTGTATAAAACCAAATATGCCTCAATGAAAGGAGATTGAGACGAAGTCCTTAAAAGATCATTTTTAAAATAAAATATATCTATTATGTGTATTCACTATAGGTACACATAAAGAATGTAAAAATACAAAATAGGACATAATAATATCATGACATAATTTAAAAGTAGGAGATTAACCCAAATAATGGTAATTGGGTTAAGAAGTTCCCTTACCTCGTGTCTGACTTGACTCAACCGTTATTTAACCTCCTGAATAATAAACTAGAGTTAATATATACCTTATTAAGAACCATTTTCAATTTCATTATCCTTATTATATCACTTATTACAATGATATGAACATTATGTAATTATTTAAGTTAATAACGGTCGTTTTGTCGATCTTTGGTATTTGAGTCAACAATAAACTTATTATAATTACAAGTTGTTTATGTGGTAGAATATCTATTATCTCCAGAATCATATTCATGATTAATATGTCATATATATCTTATATATCCAGTATATACATTCATTTATAATATTACATAACATTTAGAGTTATGAAATGAAATGCACCGTTCATGGAGACGGTAAGCCGTACGTACGCATGAACGCTACTTTCATTTCAATTTCATATTTAATGGAACGAAATAATAATGATATAAATTTATAATATAATTCCAGTATAATATAGTGTATAATACCATTTAATCCATCCTTTATACATCCCACATATGGCATTAACGATTCAAATCACTTTGAGGGGGCGGTAGTCCGCACTTCCTAAAATGAAATTATCGCGTTTTACCCATAATGGAAATCATAAAGTATGACATAAATGAGAAATAAAGAAGCATAAGTAAAACATAACCATATTATATATCATATATAAAAATAGTTACATCTTAATGGCCACCTTTGAAGGTGTTATATGAGTGTTGAACAATCATCGTTTCGTGAGGCAGAAATTCGCCATCCACAGAAACCGTATGTTCTTTAACCATTAGATATAGGTGTGTGTAAGTGTAGCTCGAATCCTTCTTATAAAAACATCCTAGTATATTGAGGATACTGGTGTTGTTACAAAAGAAATGAATAAAAAGAGTTTATGGGGTTGGAGAAGAAAAATAATACAAAACAACATTAGAGAAGACATTACCTCAAAATCGGGTAACTCTTTTTGATTTGAGCCAAAGGCTTCCTTGGGAAGAGTTCTACCCAAAGTGAGGCTTCTAGGAGTAATAGGGGGAATTTGGGAGAGTATTTTGGTAGAGGTTTGCCGAGCCAAATTTCTTGAAGGTGTGAATAAGGTGGGAGAGGTGGGGGCCTTTTATAAGTGGAGAGGAGGGGCACTTTTAGAAAGTAATGAAATGTTATTCTATTATACAATGATTTTAGAATTATAAAGGTCCCACACTTGTATAATTCGAGGCTAAGGTGATAAGGGTTCGAAATATCCTCATAGAATAGGCTTTGGACATGTGTATGCCTTGGATTTTACATTATCTTCTCATTTTATTTAAATCGTTAAATAATGAGGTCATCGCTGCATCATCATGATGTCATAAATAATTTAATTTATTTAATGTATAAAAATTATAAAAAAATACTATTATGTAGAAAATATTTTTAGCTTTCTAATGAATATTTATAATCAAAATTTGGACTTGTGTAACCCCACTTAAAAACTGTTTTAGTAAAACAACTCATGTTTGTGTCAATTTAATTTTAACATTAAATAAATATATATTAATGTCATTTTCCACCTAAAGTGGCTCCATGGGGTCCCCAAGTTTACCCATGGGTTTTCTTGGTCGGCCATGACTCATCCAATAGGAGTAGGACAAGTGTCATGCTCATATCATATTATTAAAACATTTTTTTACCTTAAACTACACTAATTACCTCTAATCGCGATTAATAACTTAAAAGTTCCTATTCACCAAAAAATTATTTTAATCTCATTGAACCAAATTTTACTTCTTAATGACAACCATGTATGTCGTATTTTTGAAAATAAAATCATAGAAGTGGTAATATTTCATTTAAACGAAAAATCAGTTATTTAACTACCACTTAGTGGTTTCACTATTCATCAAAAATTGAAGTTTTTCAGAACAAGGCCAAAATTTCACCCTAAGCTATAATTGATATTCTGAATTCAAAAATGATGTATATTTTACAAATTTCCAAACATATAAGTTTCATTAATTAATTTTATAATTAATTCCCGCTGTCATAACAAATAGCGTGTTTTTAAGAAACAATTTATATCAAAAGATTGGCAATTGTTTATGTCCAATTACAATGTTAAATTAATTCTAATGACCACCATTGGATAAAATGGTAAAAATATATTCTAATTATACTTTAAAACCACTAAATAGTATAATTTATCACTATAAATTATTTTGATAAAAAAAGTTGTTTTTAAGTATTTTTCACTATTCATAAAAAATTGGAAGTTCTCAGAAAATTACAAAAAATTCAACTTTGGATAATTTCGATATTACGAATAAAAAAATGAAGTCCATTTTTAAATATAAAATTTCTATAATTTTAAAAAGTGTTTATTACTATTCATAATGGCTACTTTGATTAGTCGCGGTGTTTTAGAACTCGAAATTGCGTACAATGCAGGCTATTGCATTATTAAATGAGAAGCATATCGTGGAAGCTCGGGGTGTTTCATAGATTCCTTATTACCATTTAGTAAATAATCATGCATGAACATGTATGAAATCAAGTAAAAAACATAATATTTACAAGGTATTGCCTCAGTGTGAGAAAATAAATCTTTTCCATATCCACTCTCAGGGGTTTATGCAAATTCACTATTATGAAGAAGTGAATACAACTTTTGTTAACTCCTATTAGAAAACATCTATCCCCGAATAGGAAAGATTATACTCACTCTTATTAGTCTACAAATTTAAATTATAATATAATTTAGACAAAAAATGATTAAATACATTGTCTAAATATATCAACAAAAGCACAATATAGGTCCTCGGTCCAATTTTCCTGGATCTGATTCTCTGAATCTGATGAGCTCAATACGATTCTAGCTATCCCAATATTCACTTATATAACTCTAATAAAAATCTCAATATCATCATCCTAAGACAAATTAACTTAATACAATAGAATCAATATGATGAACCAATTTTCAATCTACAAAACTAAAAATCTTCTCACATACTCAATACGATCTTTTTTCACCTATGTTAAAATTTACAATCAATGAATGATCTAGGAAAGTATTTATAAGTGACTCATAAAAATGATAGGAAGACATTAAAACATTGTGTTCTTCCTCATATTTCAAAAATCAAAAAATATTGAGCATTTAGACTTCAATATTGGAATCTTCAATCCTCCTCGAATTTCTCTATGATTTAGTCAAAATTTATTTTCTAGTTTGTCCTACTCGACCCATTACATATCTTCTTCTACGTAATAACCCCTCTTTAATTTTTAATCTTTTATCCAGTGTGATAAAAATTATTCAACTCATTATGATGAAACATACCCATATTTAGCTTCTTCTAAATATTACAATTATAGTTTCCCTCTCAGCGCATTACGATTTTTATTTCGCTCAAAGCTCATTAAAATCAATGATTCCTTCTTTGATAATTATGCTTTGTCGTTCATCGTATACTCATTATGATATTGCATTCTTTCTCAACTAGTTTTCATCATACTTATTTTATAAACTCATTATGCTATATCATTCATTCTTATATCATTACAATCCTCATTTGTTTCTCAGATCATTATGATATTCTTTTCGTTCACAACATTTTACAATCTGCCTTTCTTTATCAACTCATTACGAAAATCCTTTCTTTTGTCTCACATTATAATCACCATTTCATTATCACCTCATTATTATCCAAATCAATTACTCAACTCATTACGATGAACTGGCATTACTTATTAGAGTCAATACTTTTGGATCTAATAAAATCATTACAAAAACTCCATTGAATATAAATCTATTATCATTATAGTTTTCTTGATTTGTGAGAACATAATGACCAAAAAATAATTTTTCGATTTTGATTAGAATGTGTGAGAACTATTTATCTCCCAATATCAAATTGTTCAAAAAAAAATCTCCAGTATCATTAAGACTTATTCAAGAAAAATAACTTTATTAAAAATAATTAGTTTGATGGATATTGAACATTATACTAGTGGACATGGGACTGATGGTGTGTTCGACCAGGAACATCATATTTCCAACCACGTTTACATCTGTTGTTTCTCAGTCCGATATCCTGCATTTGGTGCTTCTCAGTCCAATACTCTAAATTTCGAAAACAACGTTATTGAAAACAAAACACTTATACCTTTTTATGTTTGGGTTTGAACATTCAGAAACACTAAACATTCTTATAGAACTCATTATGATGGACTGGGTTGGATTCCTGAATTATAAAGACGGTCTTGTAAAAAATTTTAATTGTCAGAAAATAAAAAATCAATGTTAAAATAACTTATCACAAATGTTATTAAATTTTATTATTCACCCCCATACATAGAATTATTATTATTAGGATACAATCAGTTAATGTGTCTAGTTTTACAACACTAATAACACTTATTATTCGAAAACCATCATCCACACATTCTATTTTTTTTTTATTTTTCACATCCATCAATTATACATCTGAAATTATCCCCCATACACTATATATAATCTTTTTTTGAATCTCCATAGACAACACAGAAAACATATCATCCTTTTCATTAATGGAATCCTTACAACACATCATATAATCTAATAAAAAAGTATCTAAATAATATATAGAATATTAAAATATCATTGTCGAGACATTTTCTACTATCTAAAACCAATATTATAAAGATTTAAAATAACTTTATTGAATTCATATATATAAATATACAATTATGTTTGAGGAAAATTTTAATAATATAATGTTTCATTACTGTATGAAGTCATATAACTAATAATTTAGTAATATATATATCTATATTCTAACATTAATTAGGTAGAATAAGTGTTAGGTTCATAAAATAATTCTCATAACACATTATCATATATAGATAACGAAAATTATTGTGATTTTTTACTATAATATCAAATTGAATGTAAACATAAGTCATGCACTCCATCCATTAGTAGACAATGTGGTGATATTATTCTTTAAACCACAAAAGGCATTATGAGTCCACTATGGATAATAAATGCACAAATCATTATTCACAGCATATAAAAACCGTTCTATCAGTTGAATATCTCAACATCAAACACAATGGGATACATTTTTAAACTAAATAGTCATCTAAACCATTTTATAGGGAAGTTAAGCATGAAATACGACATAGATACCACAATAGATGTTTTTGAGAATGAATTTAATATCAATATTTATTAACCAAAAAAATTTTGTGAATATATAATAGAATAAAAGGATAAATAAATAAGAAAAAAAATTGAAAACAAATAAAAATTATATGAGTAATGAACATAATAGAAATATATGCATCATTCCATGTTTTTCCTTTGTGCATGACATGTAGGAGAGCCCCCAAGAATCATAATAATAAAAAAATAAAACTAGAAAGCTATAATATAGGACAAGATTCATGGGAATAATGATTTTATCAATGGAATATTCCTCATTATGCCACGTGAATCTGGGAACATTCCATGTGTATTCAACATCCACTGCCTTCCTAGTTGGACTCAAATGACACGCAAAAAAACACACACATTCAAGATATCTTAAAACTATACATAAATTTAAATACCACAAACTCAATATTACATTTCCAATAACAATGGTCGAATAATAATTTTTAAGAGACCAACATATAATATTATGAACAATTTTCTCTTTATATATAATAAATAACAAATGGGACTAATGATTAAAAAAATAAAACATTATCAACATAAATAACATAAATTGAAATACATTTATTTAGATTATAAGGACACAAAATTCATTTCTAATATGAAAATAGAAAAAAAAAATAAACATACCAACACAACTATCTCCATATAGATCATGATACCATATATTTCATCACCCCCATTTCTCTATAATTTATATAATGGTCCACTCCTAGATAAAAACATATATCATACATGTAAATCATTTTATGATAATATTATGATGCATTTAACTATTCAAATTTATAATACATTTAATTTCATGAGTTCTATCAAAATAATCCCCATAATACAATCATAGAAGATAAATTGGCCTGGGGTATTTAAGAAATTAGATAAATTTACCATTAACTTAATATAAAATAAAATTTCTTTATTTAAAAATACTAAATGTACTCCATGTTTATTTTGAACTTTTAATATTGAAAAGGATAAATATAGGACACACAAAGGAATTGGTTAAGCTATAAATCCCTGTATATGATTAATAAGAGCATAAAATGATGATAAATAATGCACGCGATTCATGATACTTTTCAAGATACCATAATGTGGTAAGAATCACACATAATAACACAAAAGAAATTAATGAAAAAATGATATAATAAAATCATAGTATCATAAGAATGTGGGAAAAAATTATAAGATGACATCATAAAATTATGTCAAGGCTAACCTCCTTGATATCATAACACAATGTACTTAGGCTAACAACCTGTGCAATATACATGATATTTCCTGAGATGAAAATATTACACAATGCATTGGAGGACTATCAGGGTGTAGACTTCATTTTTTATTACTTTTTTGTGTCTCATGTTGATCATATAATGTAAGAAAATATATTATTACTTTAATATCATAATTAACAAATATTTTTTTTATACGTGGAATTCCAAATAAATGAATGATAGTTACATTTAGTTGAATACCATTCAATTAAAATAGGTATGTGGCTTCAAAACACTAATATTTGTCATTAAATATCTCGAGATGATTTTAGATGCATAACCGGTGTAAATAAAAGTTCATAAAAGGGTTTAATGATAAGGTAATATTGGTTTCCAATATTTTTTAAACATATGGATAGTAAATTAATGTGTAATAAACCTGAAAAAAGAACAATAATGGTTAAAAATGAATTATATTTAAAAATTTCTTGAATCGAAAAGTGGAGTGAGTTAGTACCCTACATTGAATTTGTAATGGCTTAGGTAAAGGTTATATTGTCAAGGGATAAATAATATCTTATTATTGGACCATCAATTTGATAGTAAATGGTTATTTTTAATCACATTAAAAATAATCAATTGAGATTAAAAAGGAATATTACAAAAGAATTACATGAATAATGAGTTTGAGGATGAGAATCACTTACCTAGGGAGGATGCTTCATAAATATTTTGAACAGCTCATTAGGACTTTATAAAAACATTAGGAGGTCTTTATAGAGGTAGAGGATGTGAAAATTCATGATCAATAGGATTTTTGAAATGATAAATGTATATATCCCGATGATTTTATTACCTAAATATTACATTTTTTATGATGAATATTTAATAAATTTCATAAATACACACCCAATTGTTTTAAAGGGTTTCATATCTTTAGAGACTAGACACACAATCATCTTATTTCTTCACATATCTTCAATATCTCCCATCATTATATTCTCACATAATATTATTTTATGAAAAATCCAACATTAAACCTTCTACATAACTCGAGGAAATGAAATATACACTATAAAACAATTTGATTTTTTTCAATGAGCATATATCTATTAGTAAATGTTCAATTTCTATTATTAATGATTTTTAGCTATGAACAATTTCATGTGAATTTATTTTTGGTAAAAATATCATCACATAATGCTATCGTTAAAGATAAAATTGTTATGATACAATTATTATAATACAAATTGATAATTTATCTAATGGTTAAACCAATTAGAAATATATTTATATTGACCACGAATTGAAATATTTTATTAATAAAATTGGATAAAAATGCAAAAAAATAAAAAAAGAGGGGATCATTAAGAATGAAAATAGTGAAGTCTAAGGTAATCCCTTTAATAATTCATATAAAAATCAAAAATAAAAGGAAAAAATGCTCAAAAACACCACAATAATTTCAACATGGATACCTTTGTATAAAATATTATCCACTGAAATATTTCCCTTATACTGTTGGAATAAAATTCACATTTTCTTAAATAATAATTATTAAAGTTATAATGTAATAGCTGTTGTTCCATGAACATTCTGAATGTCCTTTTAAGGCATTGACCAGAATAGAAGAGTCTAACTCAAATTTATTTATATCCATATCTTTAGAATATTATAGAATAATCACTTGAATTATTTCCATAGCTACTCCCACCAATGAAGTATCCTCCCAAAAGTAAGATATAAATGCTTGGATAACCGATCCCAATGAATCATGGAAAATACTTCCACATCAGATGATCTCTTGAACATAATAATCATTAGTGTTCAAATTACAATAATGATAGGGGGATCTCATTTAACCCAGGAACCCATTTCCTTCCATCATTGGAATTCCAGGCCTGGATGGGAACATGTTCGCGAGATGAGGACCTATAATTTCATAGGATGAAGAAATCCATTACAGCGATCAGAGAGTGATTGGAGGAGATTCATAAATATGGATCTAATGTACTAGAGGTTCAATAATAGACCCTAATTATTTTCCATATTTCATGTTTCCCAAATGACCTAGGGGTTAGTAGCGGTGAATATAGTCCATTCCATTTCTTATTATTGTTTCCACACATAGAATCCCCATATAGTATAGAATAACTTCTCCACTATTCTCACCCTACCAAGAGAACTCACATGGAATACAACATGAATCCACATATGCACAACCCATTATCTATTAAAAAAACTAGAGTAATAGTTTTATCCCATTAATTAGAGTAATATTTTCACTACGATGCAAGAGGAATGCGAATTTATTTCTTGTCAGTGGTAATAGCCTAGTTGCGAATTCTCCAAAGAAAGAAGTAAAATTTTTGAGAGATGCCATTAATCCAAATTATTGTACTAATAATACTTATATTATATGAAGAGAGAATAATGTTTTGAAAAATAGTTCATGTCAGCTTACTATTGGGTATTAAATGACGAATCACTGATCATGATAGTAATTAAAATAGATATTATACAACACTTCCTTCAATTCATCATTGTGAGCAACATACATGAATTAATTATGGGAACATTCCTCTCTAATACTGATGTCCAGAGCAGGATAGCCATGAAAAAATTGGATATGGACAAAATAATTGAATTTTTAGAATTAAATATCACAATTCCCAACGTTTTATGAAGAAATATCCAAATAATGAAAGTATTAACCCCTAAAAACTACTCCAAAAGTGAGATATATTGGATCTGAGACCCGACATCGAAGGGAAATTACAATTCATTCTCTATAAAAAGGAATACAAGAGGTAATTCCCAATGATGTCCTCCCACAATAATTTATTATATAAATACCATATTCTTTCTTCAATTCCTTTTAAATCTATACTCCCTTCCCAAAAATGTGTTGCATTTCTAGAACACCATACACAATAAGGACAACATTCTTGGTGAGAGTCCCAAATAAAGTTGTTTGTGACCCTTTAAATGTTATTGAACAATGATTTTGGAGGTCTACAGATGGATAATATGTGCATAGGGATGGAAGAATAAAGATTATAGACCAAAGCAATTCATCCTCCAAATGAAGGGAAGTGTCTTTTTCTACTTAGGGTCATTCTCATTATCCTTTTTCACAATGTTATCATAATGATGATTTATAACCCTTTTATTAAATAATGGAGCACCCAAAAATCCCAAGGAAATATGTTTTTAGAAAAAAATTGTTTTGTCCTGAATAAGATTGGATCACTTGGTTGAGCACTTGGTGAAAATTAATACATTACTTTTGTTGTTATTATCACAATGAACAGCTTTTTTGTAGTAAGTAAAAATAATAAGCAATAAAAATTGTAATAATTATAAAAACCATTGAGAAAAAAATATAATGTTTTCCACTAATGTAAATAATATAAATACAAAATAAGTTGTATTTTCATTTAAAATGATGAATCAACACTTCTTCAAGACACATGATGATATTTCAATAGAAGGAATATGGAGAAAAATTATACATGATTCTGGGTATTGGATATCCTTATCTCAAAACCCTACTGGGTTTAAAAAAATTTATTTCTCCATACGTGAAATGGTGAACCATGGATTGGGAAAAAACCTTAACTAATGTTCGCATACCCACGTTGAAACCCCACACATTTTGTGAACATTGATAGGGACGGACTAATCTATCCAATCATAGGCTATTTCCATTTAAATTATGGATATAAAATTAGCACCAATCAATCTTCTATGAATATCATTATTCAATTCCTTCTAAATACACTGACTTTAGAATTGCTACTCCCTTTAATAATTTCATGTTGTTCCTTTCAATCCTTGATCTAATGATGATGGAGTAATAATTTATTGAGAATGTTGTTAGGAGCAATTTATGAAATGTTTGACAAGCTAATGGGGAAAAATAACCCAAAAAATGTTAGGGTTTTCAGCCTATTAATGAGAGCTAGAATAGTTTTAGAGTTATCATGATGAAAAGGGACACCCCTGAAGTAGCCACATGTATCACTCCCCACATCCCATTTAAATATCTTCCAAGAACCATATTAAATACACATGGAAAAGAATATATACTTGGGAAACTCATAGGTTAAGGGTTTTAATGGCCTTAATGATCTCCTCATATTTATGCAAATCACCTGAACATTGGTTGTTCGAGTCATTAATATAATTGGGAATATTATTAAACACATATATGGAATCTCTCCATTCTTTTTAGGTACCCAAATGGATTGGAACCTGACCGGAAAGAGTTTTAGTTAAGTTGGCCACTTACAAAAGACCTATAATGCTTGCATAGCTACTGCGAGATCCATGTGGAAGAGGTAGGTTGAACCTCACATAAAACATTTTCTCCTTTCTACATGAATGAAAGTAGGATTATATTTTTCCCCCTACATTGACTTATTTTTCTTTTGATATCCCTCTTATAGATTTCTCAAGATCAGGTAAAATATCCCGCAACATGATATTTTTACTATAATAGATCATGTAAGTGATATCATCCTATTAATATTATAACTGAAGATCAAAGAGGATGACTTAATCCTGTAGATTTTCTAGATTTAAATCATTATTGGGAAGGAAATTCAGATAATTATTATTTTCACTCAATATATTTATCATATTATTCTAATGTGTTGTCAAAGTAATTCCCTAAACTAGATCAATTTCTGAAGACTAAACCACCTCCATGTACACTACTATATTCTTCCAATAGTTGGTATAAAAGAATCCATATTTCACCTCTTTAGCATACTACACATGGAGAATATTGGGTGAGTGTTTTTATAATGATCTAGATAGGTGAGTCCGAAAGGAACTACATATGTTATATATATCCTATGAATTTCCAAAACATGTATGAAGTTTGTATCAAATTCTAATAATTCCCCATATATTGTTACACCACTTAAATTCGTCACCTGAATGTCCACGATCCAAAATCTGGTTATAAATAATAATGGATTAAAAGAATGGAATTCCTTTATCATAAAACATCATCATTTATAGATTCCTCTAATTATTAAAATCATCTTTTATTTCTCCACACAATATGGGCTGCCTTTCTTCTGATGCACATTATAATATTTCTTTCTTTATCAGGTCATTACGATCATTCTTTTTTTCTTTACTCATTATGATCTTCTTCTTCATTTCATCTTGTTATGATTTTTCTTTCATTCTTATCTCATTACGATCTTCAATTCTTTCTTATCTCAATACATTCTACCTTTCATTGTCATCTAATTATGATAATTCTTTATTTATCATCTTATTATGATCTTACTTTCTTTCTCATCTAATTATGATTAACCTTTCACTGATAGCTTATTACAATATACCTTTCATTCTTTGCTCATTATTATGTAACTCTCTTCCTCTACTCATTATGATGAATTGATATTCCTTCCAAGAGTTTGTCAGATGGAATCCTCATTATGATGGAATTTTCCATTATAATTTAAATAACATAATGATGATATTCTCATAAATATAAAAAGTATTCAATTTTCACTTCACTTAGAAACATTGAAATTATTCAAACAGCAACGAAATTATAGTTTTTTTCTTCTAATAACCACTGATTCTAGTACATCTGATTCTGACACAATCATTATGATTCTTCTATTTCATCAAAAGGATTTATCATGAGTGTTTTAATGATTTTTTGAAAATAATTTCCAAAAAACATTGTCTGAATTTCATTAGAATGTTTGATAACATTATGAGTCCTAAATTCACTTATTTAAACAAACCACTTCCACATCATTACTATCATGACCAATCCTGATGGATCCTGTTCTATAACTCCCCAAGTCGACCTAAAATCTTCTAAGGGATAGTGACAAGTACTGAGTAGGCATATCACTAACATGGGTGGCATTGACTATATACTAGTATGCATGAATAAATCTCTATTCCACAAAATCATGAAATTTAAAACCCACTAAGATCCAAATGCATGCATGCCACTATATCCCAGCTATAGTGAGACAAGTAATGTGCAGTTAAAAAACTGAGACCTAATACCAGCACACCAAAATGATTTAGTAAACCACAACGTCGATCATTGAAACAAAGGTATTGAGGCTCTTGTTTGTAGTCATAGTAACACACATTGACCAATATAAACTCACAAAGCTATATATGGTACTGGTCTGCCTAGTACTCCCTTCAAAAGGTCACTAATTTTTATATCACACTGAATGTGTGGGAAATTACCATACATGGTTGATTATAACAATACTCAGTAGGACACCCTGAAATCACAAAGCAATACACAATGGAATGGTACATTCATCTGTACACAAGTATATTTATAATGAAGATATAACAAAACCATCCATATATACTCAAACCAATACACACACCCACTGTACACCAACACTTGAGATTCAGTCAAAATCGTCCACAAATCAATCATCTGGGATAACACAATACTTATTTTGATAGCACTATTGACGTCTATCTGAGAAGTACTATTCGTGGAAAATCATCATGAGAGATATACACAGATAGATATAATATTAATATGATACCATGTATGAGGACTACATCCAAGTCCATGTTTTTGTACCAACAACTCTATTTGTATTATCATACTATGTATGTGATTGATTACCAATGAACATAGTCATGTCAATACCATGGACTCTACCTAGAGCATGCAGAATAAATAATGTATCCTGCTACATGCCACTTGGGGGATTCCAACAACTATATCTGGTAAGTTATATTGAAAGGATCATACAAATATTAGTAATAAATAATACTCATCGACCATTATGGAAATTATCAAGGCAAAATACAAAATGAAGATAGTAGAAGATATGGCGGACAAAAGATTCATGATGTACAGAAAGGGGTACTCGGCATGTAGTAGGGTCACACGCCATATCCCATGATCTTGGGTACTTCCCATGTACAATGTTCTATTTAATTTAGAACATATCGTGTAGATGATGTGTTCACACCATTTAGAAGGGTCACATGTCGTGTCTTGAAATGTGGGGTCTGGAAGTGTACCCTAGCTATGTGCCAGTACACCGTGTCGACCCATGTTTTCCTACCCATGTACCTGTACACGAGTTGATTTTTGTATCCAGTCTGGGATAACCTATTTATTGGGTTACAACTCATGTAGGTAACCCTTGTACTCCACCTTATTTCTGTGTATCTCTTGAGATTCATGCCAATTCTATGAAAAGGGACTACATGTCTTCTTATAGAGTCCCACACCATGTGGCGTTTAAGTACCTAATAAATCAATACCCCACACTTAGTTGGGGACACACACCATGTAACCTTGTGTTGCATGCCGTGTTCATCATGATTTTCAAGAATTATTTGTTCTTACTCCACGCACCATGGTTGACCATTCTGATCACGAACTAAAAGTCCATTCACCACAAAATTGTAGATCCAAGGTTCTCCAGCCATTGAAAAATTGAATCGGTGAGTTTTGGGCCTTCAGTCATCTCTAAAATATTATTTCTTTCATCCACTCGTAAATCATGTGAAGAATGATTATTTAATGAATCACTACGATTCATCCTCCAACATTGCTGATGTACCTCATCTCAGTCACCTCAATGATAGATCATTAATTTCGGACAATTTCACCCAATAAATGAAGGTGTAATGATCAATCGTTTATAACCCACAAAGAAGGCGATGAAAAATATCACGGAAGATATAGCACAATGAATAACCAAAGGAACGAACCACTATCATTGTTTTTTCAGGCCTAGATATAGGTTCTTAAGAACTATCAAGAAATAAAAATAAATTCTCAATAAACAAACCCCAATAAAACCCCACAATTAAAGAACATCCCATAGGAATGATTGACCCATGGATGAAAATGTTTGTTGGTTGGCCTCTATTCCTCTTTGAATCAATTAACATTGATGGGAATCCAAAATAATTAATCATGTAGTTCATTTAGATCATTCACTAAAGAAGATTGGATATCGTGTCATCGCCATTGGCATGATCTATCATGAATGGCCTCAGACTATATTTGATCTAATGTCCCATAGTCAGTAATTGTTGAGGGAATTCTATAGGGGTTCTCTCCAGAGCCTCCAGGGAATTCCCTAGTCATGATATTAACCATTGATCACTACCTCTATGATTATATAAATAAATTGTCACTTTTTCTCTCTATAGAAGAAACGTAAATAAATAAAATAAATATATAGTTTATTTTATTTAATAAAATATCCAAAAACTAATTTTCACCACCGACCCACATCGACCAACGTTATCCCTCATCGAGATAAATCTATAACTCTAAATGAAACAGTGGCCTAGGATTTCTGATTCGGGCACCCATTTATATGATATTCCACATACGAGGAAAAATAAACACATGTTCTATTTAATATATTAATATAATTCAATCATTTATTTGGGGTACATTGGGCCTCATAATCACATGCTATCTATATGCCTAGTACAGAATTTAATCCATATAATATTTAATACTAATATTCATCAATATCTGCGACATTAAAATTACAGATTATTTCCTCACCAATATCTAACTTTATTACAGATTCTAGGTCTGATGGATCATGAAATTCATACCAATGGACATGATACTGATGGTGATTTGGTTCAACAATATTATTTTTCTGAAAACCATTACATCTAGTTCTACTTTGTTTGATACACTACATATGGTGCTTCTTAGTCCGATTATATGAATCTGAAAAAGAAATTTCTAAAAACAATTCTCCCCTTTATGTTTGGGTTTGAACATTCATGAAAAATCAAATTTTGTAAAAAACACAATCTGATGGCCTGGGACTAATTCCTGAGTAACAAAAACATTCTTATATAAAATTGTTTGTTCTTAACAAATAAAAAAATTATTAACACCATTTATCCGAGTGATTATTCAATATCCTCAATTGGAGTTATCAAATTCCCTTGATAAAAAATATTGCAATTCTCATAATGTTTTCACAACTAAACAATTGTAAACAACTAATTTTTTGGAATTTTTCAAACCCCCATTATTTAATAAAATATAGAGTGTCCTAACATCATAATAATAGATAAAATAATGTATTTAATGGAATTTAATCCCTCAGTGAAAAGAAATTAATATGGCCATATAAAGATAAACATTACTCATTTTTATCTTATCCTCTCTACGTTTTCTTTTTATCTCCACCATTTTATGATACCCAGAACTTAAAATTAATAAAATAAACATTTTTAAAAACTTCTTACAATACAATGTTAATTTTTAATTTCAATCATAGTTTGAAAATATAATCCAATGTGAGGTGGGTGTCATTTTTTATGAGGTTTAAGAAGTTATTGGGGGATTATGAACATGATGTTTTTGGCACAATTCTCCATACATTCATTTAGCAAGTATTTTTTTGAAAATATCACAATTTTGATAATTTTTTGGATGTAGTCCAGCATAAAATATCCATAAAAAATTATATTCTATAATGTTAAACATAATATTAATTTGTTTTGATCTTTAGTGTTGTACATGATTTTTAGAAATACTAATTTTACTCAGGTGATCACAAATTATCTTTAATGGTTTAGATACTATTACATTAAAATCATCCATCCGGACTTCAATCCATGAAAATTGAGTACAATCCTTAGTAGATATAACATATTTTTATTTTTCTGTGATTAGGGTTACAGATCCTTTTTCTTATTATGAAAACACACACAATATTCACCAAAGAAAAATGTTCCACCTAAGGAGTATTTTCTATCATTAAGATCTCAAGACCTATCGGTATCAGTAAACCCATTAAACCTCACCTCACTATTTTTTTATATAAAACCCCATGTGATGTTTTTCCTTTGATATATATCATAACTATATTTTTCGAAAACATATGTGATTATTTTGGATTGTTTTGATACCTAGCACACAATGTTACAATATAAAAAATATCAGGCCTTGTGTCTCTAAGGTAAATTGGACTTCTTATAATCTCTTGAAATCCTTTCTATTTCACATTTTATCGAGTTTCATCTTTACTCAACATTGTTCTCAAAGATATATGAGTGGAAACATATTTTGAATTTTCTATACCAATATTCATTAACAATTACCTAGGATACGTTTATTTAGGTACGAAATTTTATTTTTCATTTTGTTTAAATTGTAATCCAATGAAGAATGTTAATTCTACTAACATAGAATTTTCGAAATTCATCTTTATTTCTTCAGAAGTTTCATTTAAAAAGTATGATTCATCCTTAGAAAAAATTATACCATCCATATAAATAATTGAAATTAGAGTTTTAGAGTCATAATATTTTATATACAAGTTTCTATCATCTTTACCTTACGAAAATTTAATATTTTCAACTATTTGTGATTATTTTGAATTCCATGGATGTGGAAATTATTTCAGACCATACACATCCTTCTACATTTTTTTTAAAATGTTTTCATCCTCTTAAAGTTGAAACATGAAATTTTTTTCCATATAAACATCTTCATCAATCTCATAATTTATGAAAGGTTTCATTACATCCATATGATAAACATTCTAATTCTAATGTGCAGCCACTAATAGAAGTATTCTAATAATTTTTAATATTTCAACTGGGGAAACGATTTCTTCAAAATCGACACCTTCTAACTATGCATAGGATTTAAAAACAAGTGTTTCATTATTTCTATAAACTTATCCATTTTAATTTTACTTGTTTTTTTAAACTCACTTTGTTATGAGAACTTTTTTTATAGCTGTGAAACAAGTTCCCATGTTTCATTCTTGTAAATATGATCTAACAATTCACTCAATGAATCCACCCATTATTTGTGTTCAATAGCATCTGAAATAGATTCGTGTTCAACAATTGAGATAATTGTAGTCTTATTTTCTAATATAAACATTCTTACTATCTGAACTGGAGAATTTTGAGTTACAGTAATGTATTTTGACTCAACAAGTTTTTGAACAATAGTAATTTTTAATTTATATTTCTTATCATAAATTTCCCCATTAAATGAATTTTCTAAACAATAAAAAGTGTTCTTTACGTACATTCACTTTTGTTGTAAATATCTAGTTTATCCTCATCATTATTCTCAAAAACCATTATTACGTAATTTTTATTTTAAATTACATTCAAAACATATGAGTCGACCAACTTTTGTAAGTATTTGTTGCAACATTTATTACTTCTTCAATTTGGTGGGTAATCAATAATAATTTACTCCTAATCTTCCTCATCAAACATTCCCAAATACAAATTTTTTATTTTATGTAATCATGAACTTCCTAAAACATTTCAATACATCAATGATGTTTTTGTACCACAATTTAGAAGAAGCCATTTCAGAAATGGGTCGCAACAAAAATATTTTCTGAACAAGTACATCATTACTAATAAATTAATTCTAGTAATACATTGAATGTTTGTATTTTAATAACACAATTCTCCTCATTTCCACCAAGATTCTGTTCTTTCATTTTACTTTTCCATTTTTTTTGTCAAATATAGGGATCATAGTGTGACAACCGGGTCCCGGTGACAGCACATACACCCCGCCTTAACATGGCCGTCAGGTCCTGGCCTACCAGGTACCACCAGTTGCCCCCGCAGACATGTGGGGCCCACCCCAGGGTCCACCCACATGCCTGAACGGGTCATCTGACTAATGACAGTCCCCACAGGCCAACACATGTCCTTTCCAGTGTGCTTTGTCCTCACTCACACACATCCTGGGAAACTTCCCAGAAGGTCACCCATCCTGATCACTACTCCTGGCCAAGAACGCTTAACCGTGGAGTTCTAATCAGATAGACTCCCGAAAAGGAAGGTGCACCTTGTTGACATGAGTCATATCATTTAGTCATTTAACCCTTTATCATTTGGGGATGTTACAATCACCCCCCTTTAGAGCACAACACCCTTGTTGTGGGCCCTACATCTCAACCCAGGCAGTGCACCGCACTTAAGGCTGGGTACCACCTCTGATACCAAATGTGACAACCGGGTCCCGGTGACAGCACATACACCCCGCCTTAACATGGCCGTCAGGTCCTGGCCTACCAGGTACCACCAGTTGCCCCCGCAGACATGTGGGGCCCACCCTAGGGGTCCACCCACATGCCCGAACGGGTCATCTGACTAATGATTATCCCCACAGGCCAACACATGTCCTTTCCAGTGTGCTTTTTCCTCACTCACACACATCCTGGGAAACTTCCCAGGAGGTCACCCATCCTGATCACTACTCCAGGCCAAGCACGCTTAACTGTGGAGTTCTAATCAGATAGACTCCCGAAAAGGAAGGTGCACCTTGTTGACATGAGTCATGTCATTTAGTCATTTAACCCTTTATCATTTGGGGATGTTACACATAGTACTAGATTTTGATACCATATTTTCATAGATAAGCTTAAAAAGTACTACTAATGATGTTGGTATCATTATCTACTCTCATCTCCATTATATAAACCTATATTTCCTCATCAAATTCTTTTAAAAAAACATGAACATTTCCACAACCTATGATATGTGTTTCATAATCATGATGTTTTTCATCCATGTAAAATCATCAATAAAAGTAATAATGTATAATTATAATTTTATTGATTGAGGTCCCATCATCCCACATAAATTTTTTTGACTATGTTCAAGAGGTATGGTAGACTTAATCTCAACTCTCGTATGACATTTATTAGCCATTTTCCATTTCTAACAAGTAAAAAAAATTATTATTCTTTTCTTTTCTATTCTGCAATGTTTCTAAAAGATTCAAAATAATAATGTTTATTCATGTTTTAATGTCCAAGATGGAAAAAAATTCATTTCCACAATTTATTTTTAACATCAACACTTGGGTAATAGGATTTTTTAAACTATTCAATTTTGAAAATATTTTCACTGGTTTATTCACCTTTTGTAATGACATTTCCAAAATTTAGGCCTTTGATAACATGAGAATACAATGTGAAGATTACTTATTTGTGATTATCCCAATCTAGACATATAAAATGTTATTTATTTTTTATCCCATATATAAAAAATGTCCTTTTATTTCAATTTTCTACTTCAATATCATCCATTTTGGTTCCTATGATATTTATGGAACTATCATTACAGAAGGTAAAAAATCTTATATCATTATTTTCATCATGATACAAGATTTTCATATCACTAGCCATATGTAAAGAGAATCCACTAACAAGTGTCCACAATTTGTTATATTTACATTATATTAAATCCACCTCGATAACAAAATCTTTTTCTTAAACTTTCTTTTTTCCAACATCCTTTTCTTTTCTACCAAAAAAAATTCTTCCGGAATGATTGTCATAAATTATTAGAATGACAAACATCTTCATCATATCTTCCAAAAAATACTTATAGATATTGAAATTGATTTTTTGTTAGATGGTTTCAAGAATCTTGAGATTTTCTTTCTACAGGTAACTCTCAGTTAGGAAGGGTACCCATTATATTCCACTATTTCTTCCACATTTCTAAGACTATCTTCCATGTAAAGATATATTATTCCAAAAAATTTATTCTATATTCCCATAGATCCCATAACACTATAAATATCTATCAATTATTGATTTTTTATTGAAGTGATATATTTCTCTAAAGAAAATTCGTTGATGTTGATAGCTTCATTGGACTCTAACATTCTATGCATGGGACTATTCCATAATTCCTCTTAGGTGAGAATTAAAATATTTGTAGATTTCATAGGTTTATCACATCCTTTTTCACCTAATATTTCTGAATAATTTTTCCAGAACCTGAAATGTTATAAAAGTAGATGAAACAATATTTTTTGGTTATATATTTTACTTGATTCTTGATTGGATATTTCTCAAGAACATTAGATTTTTCAGCTTTTACTTGTGTGGATTTATTTATGTTATCATTCCACGTCCTCATGGTGTTATCAAAATCTATACATTTTGATTGAATATTGTTAACTTCATCTTCCATAGCTTCCAAATACTTACTAATATCATCAATCATCTTTCCATATTCAGCCATTCTTAGTTTATAAATTATGATCTCATGAATTTATTCAACATCCTATTTGATGATAGCTTTTCTTCCTTTAGAAACATATTCACTGTCTTTATTTACAATTAAAATTTATTTCTTGAGAGATTATTTTTGTTCAATACTTGAAAGATGTTATCTTATGAGGTGATAATCTATGTAATATTCCTCTCCACCTTCTTCATCACTATTAGAAGATTCATTAACATTATGACCTTTTACAATGAATGTTTTATCCTTTGTCAAAAATTCTTCTTCTGAATAATTATTCTCATTTGAGTTACATTCATATTTCATACTCAACATTACCTCACATGTTTCCAATAAAATTAGTCATATAATTGTAGGATGACTTTTCTTATTTATCATTATTGTTTTTCTTCATCCATCAATGTTTTTAATTGGAATCATATCAATATTCACTATATATCATTTTGGCGAAATTCATAGAAATGTGTATGATTCGACCACAATAAAAACATTTGATAGGATGATTTCCTCCAAACATTCATATTCATATTTGATAGTTCTTGGCTATAAGTGACATTATTTTATCATTAAACTCGTCATCTTATTTACATCGAGAGTAATAAGGACCAAGATCAACAATATCCTGAATTTTTAACATTATTATAGCTTTAAAATTCATTTCATATTTAATATTCATTTTAAACATTATATATTTTTACATTTCATAAGAAACAACACTGTCATGAAATCCATAAAGAGCTAAATCATCTTTATTTTCTAAAGAGGAAATTTTATAATCAAACACATCTTAGATGTTTCTCATAAGATTCATTTCAATTGTAGAATATTCAATGACATCATAGAATCATCTAATGTGGAAAACAGTATTATTTAATATGGTTAAGTATTCATTAATATATTCTTAATCTATTATTATGATGATTTCATACTTACTAAAACAAATTTTTATATTTCCATACTTCACCTTAGTATTCCCTTAGAGAATACATTCCATCTTGGCCCACATACTTTTTGAGTTATTGAGACCCATCAACTTCTAATAAAAACCCTCTCATAACGAGAAAAGGAATTAATTTATATCCTCTCAATCAAACTATATATTTCTCTAATTATCAAATTATATTGGAGAATCTTTATCATTAAGTGGGGAACGAATAGTAGCACCATCAACAACTTCTAGGACATTATATCGAAGATAAGGAATCATCGATTTTTTCCGTCGACAATAATGTTTTCCTTCCAATGTAGGAATTAATCCACTCATGATGGAATTGATATTTTCCATTATAAGGATTCAACAAAGGAACCTCCCTCTAATACCAATTGATGTTCCAAAAAATCAAATAACAACTGATAAGGGGGGATTAAACTAGTTGGTCAGTTTTTTTGAGTATCAATTTTTTTAGAAACATAACCCCTAAAAACTATAACGATTACTTTCCTTATCCCATTTTAGTATATTCTCATGCCTGAAAATGTGGGAATTCAAGTAAAGATCGTAAGATTTAGACAGTTCAGCCTCAGTGTGAGAAACTACATCATTTCTATATCCACTCTCATGGGTCTATAAAATATCACCATTATGATGATGTGAATAAAATGTGTGCTAACTAATTTTATACACCTTTTATATCCCAATAGAAAAAAATTATACTGACTTATTTCAATCTGCAATTTTTTTTACAAAACAATTGATCAAAAATATAATAGAAAATACTTTCTCTAAATTTCTCTACTAAAGCTAAGTCTGGATCCTCATTATAATTTTTTTGATCTAATTATGTCAATATGATGAGGTCAATATGATTCTCCCTTACTAAATTATTAATTCTCAAACTCTCCTCAAACACTCTATATGGTCTTCCTAAATAATATTGACTTAATACAATATAATCAATATGATGAACCCTTTTTTAATCTGAAAAATTCGAACTGCTCTCAAATACTCAACACGATCTTCCTCAGTATGATAGAAACTTTTAATTATAATTCTTCAGTGCTCTGCCTATTGAACATATTTTAAATGTTACAATAAATGAATGATGTGAAAAATTATTTATAGGTGACTCATAAAAGAAATAGAGGGAAAAATTAAAACTTTCCCTTATTCCTTATATTTCAAAACTCCAATAATCTCTCGCATTTAAAATTAAACTTGAATTTATCAATCCTCCTCAAATTTCTATGAGATTTTATCAAAATTTAATTTAATTATTGAACTCTTGAGGTCTTCAAATATCCTCTTCTCTATAATTAGCCTTCTTTATTTTCATGTCTTTTATTCAGAAAGATAAAACATCCTCTTGTCATTATGTTGAAAATTACACATAATTAGCTTCCTTTTCATGTTAAAATCTACCTTTATATATTATATCATTATAATTTTTCTTTCATTAAAATATCATTATGATATTTCTTTTTTTAAAAGATAATTATGGTGTTCCTTTCATTCTAAGATCATTACAATCTTCTATTCATTCTCAACTTGTTTTAATATGCCTTTTTCTCTCAACTCATTGCGATCTGTCTTTCTTTCATAGATCATTACAATCTTCTTTTATTTCCCATATCATTGTGATCTACCATTCATTCAAAACATGTTACAATCTTTCTTTCTCTCTCAACTAATTATGATTTTCATTTCATTCTTATATCATTATAATCACCCATTCTTTTTAGCTCATTACGATCTAACTCACTTCCACTTCTCATTAAGATGAAATACATTTCCTTATCAGAGTCAGTGTGATGCAATTCTCATTATGATTTAATTTCAAATTATTATGCTATTCTCATTATGATGATTTTACCATAATGATAGAATGTATTCAATTATAACTCCACATAGTAACATTAAAATTATTAAAACATCATCACCCTTACACATTCATTATTCCAAAATCGTTTGAGTTTAGTACATTTAGATATGATAAAATCAGTATGATTCCTCTATTTCAAGAAACATTATTTATCAATATATTTTTCATGATTTTTGAGATCTTAATGTCCAATAAATATTTGTCTGATTTTGATTAAAAAGTTTTAGAACCATATAACTCTTGAATTAAGATTCTTAAAAAATCTACTTTAGTATCATTATGACTCTTTACTCTGCAACATATGACTATCATACAAATGCCGAGTTTGATGGATCTTGAACATCATACTAATTTAAATCAGACTGATGGTGAATTGGATCAACAAGATCATCTTTTTTTTCACCATTTCAGATTGTTTTTTTCGGTCTAGTACACTACATATGATGCTTCATAGTTCAATCATATGTATCATGAAAACAAATTTACCAAAAACAATAATTTTATCCCCATTTATGTTTGGGTTTGAACAGTCAACAAATTTCAACATTCTTACAGAACTAATTACGAGGGGCTAGGTAGGATTCCTGACTTGCAAAAACATTCCTGTACAAAAAGTGTTATGGTCAAAAAATACAAAAACTTTGTTACAATAATTTATCAGAAAGGTTATTTTATTATTTTATTAACCCCCATCCTTAGAATTATTCTTATTAGGATATAATTGGTTAATGTATCTAGTTTTACAACACATAAAACAATTAATGTCCCAAATCAATCTTCCATGCATTATACTATTTTTTTATGTTTCACTTTCATCAATTATCCGTCAAACATTATCCTCATACCCACTACCTTTAAGCCATTGTTTTGAATTTCCGTAGTTATCAAAAAAAAACATAACTTCCTTATGATTACTGGAATATTTACAACACATCATAGAATCTCATAATTAATTATCTAAATATTATATAGAAGTTGAAAACATCATGGCCCATCCTTCAACTCTTATCTAAAACCTATATTATAAATATTAAAAAAACCATATTTAATTTTTCTAATTAAATATGGAATGATGTCCCCAGAAAAGGTTTAATGTTATCATGCTTCATTATTATATAATGTTTTCAGGAAATTTATTTAGTAATATATATATCTATGAACAAAAATTATTTACATTGAAGAAGAGTAGGTTTATAAACTAATTCCCATAACACATGATCACATATAGGTAACAAAAAAATATTATGAGATTTTACAAGAATATAATATTGAATGTCAATATAAGACATTGTTCTCCATCCTTCAATGGGAAAAGTGGTGATCTTATTATTTACACCATACAAGGATTTGTGAGTCCACTATGGATAAGTAATGCACACATAAGGATTATATGAAAATTAAAACATTTATCTCAGTTTAATTTCACATCATTAAACTTGGTTGAATACATTTTCAAACAAATCATCTTTTATAGAATTTTTTAGTGGAGTTATTCATGAAACATGACATGACACCAACAATAGAGTTGTTTGAGTATGATTTTAATAACCCCCATTATTAATGAAAAAATTATTTTCAAAATATAATATAATATAAGAATATAGGAATTAAATACAATTTTAAAATAGATAAAAATAATACGAGTAATAGACATAAGAGAATTATATGCTTCATACCATATAGATCCTCTGTGCATGAAAAGTATTCTGGCCCCAAAGAAACATCATTATAGAAATGAAACAACTAGAGATATAGAATAGAAAACAATAGTCATATGAATAAAGAGGTTATCGATGGAATTTTCTTTATTAAACTAGGTGGCATCACAAAACAATTCCATTTGCAATCAACATCCACTGCCTTCTTAGATGGAATCACATGATACACATATCATGACATACCAACTTAGATATCTAGAAACTATACGTAAATAGACATACAATGACCTCTAAAATACATTCCAATTACATAGACCAACAATAAGTGTTAATAGTATGAGATATAATAATGTGAACAAATTTAACATTATATATAATAAATAACAAACATGGTTAATTATTAAAAAAAACATTATCGACGAAAATAACCAAAAAATATAAACATTACAATCAGTGTATAATGATGTGGAGTATATTTCTAATACCAAAAGTCAAAACAATGTTAAAATGAAGAACCCAACTATCACCACATGGAACATGATCTCTTATATTCCAGCACCTCAATTTCTCTATAATTGAGTTAATGACATACTCTTATATTGCAAAATAAGTCATAATTGTAAATCCTTCTAGGAGAATATTATGATACATTTAAAATTACATATTTATTAGAGAATTTATTTCATGATTTCTAACAAAAATTAGCCATAATATACATTCCTAGATGATCTGAAGGGCTATGGTCTTTAATAAATTAGATAAATTTACCATTAATTTGTAATAAAATTCAACATCCTTATTTAAAAATACAAAATGTACCCCTAGTTTATTTTGAAATTTTAATATTGAACATAATAACCTGATGACACACAACGGAAATGGGTGAGGTATAAATCCATGTATATGAGTAATGAATGTATTAAATGATGATAAATAATATATGTGATTCAGGAGGCATGTTAAATAACATAACGAGGTAAGAATCATACATTCTTACATAGAGGCATTGAATGAAGAAATGACATCATAAAATCATAGCATCATAGGAATGTGGTAAAAACATAAAATTTGTCATCATACTATTATTTTAAGGATAAATGATAATATATCATAACATAGTTTACTTGGGGTAACCACATGTGCATCATACAAGGTATCTAATGAGATAAATATATTACACAATGCAATAGAGGACAATCAGGGTGTACCCTTAATATATTCTATCATTCTATATGCCACATTGATCAAATAATGTAAGAACATATTTCATGATTTTAATCTCACAACTAAGGAAAATGGGTTTCATACATTGAACTCCCCATTGAATGAAGGATTGTTAAATCTATTTGAATAACATTGAATGAAAATATGTTTGGGCATTTACAACCCAAAATATTGGTGTCGAAAATACTTGGATGATTTTAGATGATTAACTATTATACATAAAAGATCATAATAGTGATTAATGAGAGGGGAATGCAGGTTTTCATTATTTTTGAATCATATTGATAGTAAATTAATGTGAATAAAATCAAGAAAACATGACCAATATTGGGTAAAAATGCATAATATATATAATTTTTTTATATAAATGTGGAGTGAGTGAATCACATACATTAATATAGTAATGGATTAGGTAAAGGTTATAATTTTAAGGGTTTAATAATCTATAATTATTATACCATCAATTTGATAATAAATGGAAATTTGTAATAGCATTGAAAAATAATCAATTGATATTCAAAAGTAATATTTCAATGGAATTACATGGATGATGAGTTAGATGAATAGAATATTGTACCATGAGCGTATTCTTCTTATATATTTGGAAGAGCTATTTACTACCTTGTTATCTCATTGTGAGGGATTCATATTGGGAGAGGGTGAGGGAATTCAGGATAAATAGTTTTGGGGAAAATATTAATTTATAGAGCCCCATGATTTTCAAACATAAATAATACATATTTTTAGTTTAATATTCAATAAATTTTATAAATACACACCTAGTGAACTTAAAGAGTTTAGTATCTTTAGAGAATATATAAAAAATATTCTTATTTGTTGACATATATTCAATATCTTATATAAATATCTTCTCACATAATATTATTCATTGAAAAATCCTATAAAAACAATCTTTTTAAGTCCGGGAAACAAAATATACACTATAAAATAATTACCTTTTTTCAACAAGCATATATCTATTAGTAAAAATGAATTTTCTATTGGTATTTATTTTCACCAAAAAACAATTTCATGTCATTATATTTATGGTAAAAACATAATAGCTTAATATAATTCTGAAAGATAAAATTGTTATATTACTATTATAATAATACAATTACATAATATATCTATAGGTTAAAAAATAAAGCAATATATTTATACTAACTAACAATTTAAATATTTTATTAATAAGAAGGAACAAAAAATAAGATAAAAAAGACAATAAAAAATAGGGGATCACGAAGGATGAAAATACTAAAGTCCAAGGATATCCCATTATAAAATCATTGAAAAATCAAAAGAAAAAGATCCAATACAAAAAAACAACACAGTCATTTAATTGTAGATACCTTTGTTTAAAAAAATATCTCCTAACATTTTTCCCTCATACTATTTTAATAACATTCACATTTGGTTAAATAATGGAGATTCAGGATCTAATATGATATATTATTTTCCAAGGACATTCTGAATTTCCTTTTATGGAATTGACCAGAATTTATGAGTCTGATTCAAAATTATATATAAAATTATCTATATAATTTCATAGAATAATCTCTTAGATCATTTCCATAGTTAGTACCACCATTGATGTATACTCCCTAGAGTATGTTAAAAATAATTTGTTAAATGATCCCCATGAGTGATGAAAAATACCACACTATCACATGATCCATTGACCAAAATATTCATTACTGTTCAACATAAAGCAATGAAAATCGGTGAAAATTTAATCTAGGAACCCATCTCCCTCCACCCCTGGGAAACCAGTCATTAATGGTAACATGTTGGCATGATGAGGACCTATAATTTCATAGGATGAAGAAAAACCATCCAATGATGAGAATGTGGTTGTAATATATCCCTAAATTTGGATCTAATGTAATGGAGGTTCATCCATAATCCGAAATTATAGATCATATTCCACGTTTCAAAAATGATCCAAGTGGTTTCAGTGTTGATGTTTGTCCATCCCTTTCCTTATGTATGGTTCTCCACCTAGAAGTCTCATCTAGTCTGGAATTACTTCTCCACTATGCTAAACCTACCAAGAGAAACTGAAAGGCCTCCAACATGAATAAATATATGTACAACCCATTATCAATTGAAGAAAAGGTGATTAAAATTTTCATCATTTTATGTGGAGTAGAATTTTCACTTTGATGAAATAGGAATGAAAATTCCTTGATTATCATCATTAGTGGGACTAGCTTAGTTGTGGATTCTCCAAATAAGGATGTAATTTTTTTTGACATGCCTCTAAAACAAGTTCTTGTAACAATAATATCTAGATTATAAAAAGTGTTAATCATGATATTAAACTGAAAGAAATTAATCTTCCCTATGGGCAAAGAAATAATTAAACACTGAACAAGATCCTCAAATAAATAGATGTCACACAAAAATTCCTTCTATTATTCATTAAGCTCAACATGCATCAATTGAGGATTGGAACAAGCCTCTCAAATTTTGATGTCTAGAGGTTGGAATACAATAAAGAAAAAGAGAGAACCAATTTAATTATGTTTCTAGAAGGAAACATCATCACATCCAATGTTCTACAAAGAATTGTCCAAAAAACAAAAGTACAATCCCATTAAAACTACTCTAAATGTGATATCCATTGGATCTAATATCCCAGTTATAAGGGAAATTTAAATTCTTTCTATAAAAACAAAAAAAAGGGAGAGTTCGCTATCATGTTCTCCTTCACCAATTTATCCTGTAAATAACACTTGATTTTTTCAATATCATTGACATTGATACCACCTTCCTACAAAGTTATTTCATGTCTATTACACCTTTCCCAATGAAGATGAAATTATTAATGAGAGTCCCCAATAATGTTGTTGAATACACCTTTATTTTTCATGAACAATGATTTGGGTGTTCTAAAACGGGATAAAATATGCATATGGATACATGAAAGAATACAATTTACCAAATTAATTCATCATAAAAATGAATGAATGTGACTTTTTTCAATTAAATATCATTCCCATGATCCTTTTTGCAATGTTATCATAATTATGATTTATAAAACTCCTATTATAGAAGGGGGATCCCAAAAAATACAAAGGAATGATTTTTTTATATAATCCAGTTCTATTTAGAATAATTTTGGACCTATTGGTTCAACACATGTTGAAGATAAAAACACTACTTTTTTTATATTAACACATGTACTAGATTTTTTTGTAATAATTATAAATAATATACATTTAATTTTGAATGAATCAAAACTAAAATTGTTCAAAAATAGATTTTCTTCTGCAAAAGTACATTAGCTAAATACCAAATATGTTTTATATTCCATTAAAAGGATTTATAAACCCTTATACAAGACACTTGTTGATTCTTATACAGAGGGAATCCTGAGAAAATATAAAAATACATCGGGGGATTGGGTCTCATTGTCTCAAAACCATAGAGTGGTTAAAAACCTATATATTTTCTCCATAAGAGAAATAGTGAGCCATATAGAGGATGAAAACCTGAATTAATGTTCACAACCCCACTTTAAAAACCTACTTTTTTTTAGAAAATTCATTTGAAGGACTATTCCATCCAATCATAGGATTTTTCCATTTAAATAAGTTTTGTAATATTAGTACTAATCACTCTCCTATAAATATCACTAATAAATTACAAAGATATCCCAATCACTACCTGAATGATCCTAACTTTAATAAACCCATATTGTTCATTTGAAACCATGAGGGAAAGAATAAGAGATAGTCATTTATTGAGAATGTTGACCTGAACGTTTTATAAGAAGTTTCACAAGATAACAGGACAAAATAACACAAAAATGATTTGTTATTTAACCTTAGGAATGAGATCAGGAATAGTTTTAAAGGTAACATGTGGTAATGGGCCACCCATAATTTTGTCTCAGACAATACTCATCACATCCCCTTTAATGATGTTCCGTGAATCATAGTAAAAAAGAACATGGAATACCATAGAGACATAGGGAGCTCTTTAGGTTAAGGGTTTTAATGGATTCAATGATATCCGCTTATTTAGGAAGAGTACATAACCATTGCTTGTTCGATTCATTAATAAAATAGGTAATATTATCCACGATGGATATGGATGCTCCCCATTCCTTTGAAGTTACCACTTGGATTGGAAACTGATGATAAAGAGTTTCAATGACTTGGGTCACTGCCAAAGGACCTGCAATGCTTGTATTGCTAGTGAGAGAACCAACTATAATAGGCAGCTAGAGCCTTCTTCAAAACATTTCTCTCCAATACATGCATTAAATTATGATTATAATTTTTCCCCTATCTTCATTTATTTTTCTTTTGATCTCTCTTTTGAAGAATTATGATGATCATGAAAAGCAACACCCAACATGAATTTTTGGATGGACAGGAGCCCGTAAGTGTTATGATCCTATTATGCTTATAACTGAAGATCAAGGAGTTTTATTTAATCATAGAGATATTATAGATTAAAATCCTTTATGGTAAGTAAATTGTGATATGTATGAATGTTAGTCTTCAACATTCTTAGATTATATGAAATATTTGTATTAGAAATACCTGAAACAGTAGCAGTTCGTGGCAACTATACCATCTCCCTGGACCCTACCATATGCATCTAATATATGGAATAAAATAAACCAAATTTCACTTTTTTAAAAGAATACACATAGAGAACCTGGGGTGACAGTTCTAATAAATAACTGGATAGGTGAGTCACAATGGAACAACATAATTTATATATGGTATGAATTTTTTTTACATCTATGATGTTTGAACCAAATCCTACTAATACACCTTCGATTGTTACACAAGGTGATGGAATGGCCAGAATGTCCATGATTTAAGATCTGGTTGGAAAATATAATTTATTAAAAGTATTGAATACAATTACTAGAATACCTTTGCACCCTCATCTGATGGGTCACGAATGGTATTGAAATACCTTCTCATAATCCAAGAATTCCTAGCCAATTTTCATATTAGAGAGAGTCCCAATGTCTCTTTCATTATGGTGGGTCATATTTTTTAGACACATTAGACATAAGAAAAGAGAAATCAGTATTACAATCCTTAATGAAGATGGGGTGATAATAGATTTCAATAAAATACACTTGTAATAGATCATTTCACCTGATTGAATAAATCATTGAAAAGAAAAGGGGTTGGCCTTTAGTCCTAGATCTAGTGATGATGTATATTCAATTACATTTATAACTGATGGGGATCTAGTTTGAGTATCAATGCTACTGGGAGGAATATTAGTCATGGCCATCCTAGAGACACTTCGAGTGGGGGAGCTGTAGAATATGAATTAAACAATATCTTATTGAACCTTGAAATAATTATGGGTACAGGTAGACTCTTTTGGGGATGAAGGGCCATGTCACCCCGTTGATGGGATGGGAGAAGCTGAACCAGGGTAATTCTCAAATATTGAAGGATTAAGATGAGAGGAGGGGGAGAGGGGGAGCTAGATCCAACCCCTCCTCTTTGATGATAGGGAATGGAACCCTAGCATGGAGGAAAGGACCAAGGGAGGAGATAAAGAAGACAATGATGGTCGATTTACCATAAAAATGGAAGGTAGTTTCCATTTATGGAAGCTAGAGGCCAAAACAACCCATCCCTTGGAAAGTGAAATCACCAGACAACCCTCTACAATTTCGAGATGTTACTTCTCCATTTGGATAGGAGAGATGGGAGGATGAGAGACATGATATGGATGACGGGGATCCATCAAGGTCACCTCTTTGAAGGATTTGAAAGGAGAAACTGAGGGATGCACACCTCCAAAACAAGGTGTCGGGGCTCTGACACCTCCAACAAACAAATGGGTCGACCCTACACCCACAGAAGTAGCAGGTCAGCGTATAAGAGGAGGAAATCTGACATCATGTAATGGAAAACCAATAATGGGAAGTGCATGAGACGAGATATATGTGAGGGACACTCTAATGTACTGTGCTTCAAACAATCGTCAATGACAATGGAAGACCCAAAATTCAAATCAGGAGAAGGTGCATTCCGCACGTCCAACAGGAGGGAATCCATATGTTTATTTCAATAGATTTAAATTAACGATTTATCTACTAATAATTTAATTACCAACATTTAATTTCAAATAAATTTGACGCATTATTATTATTATTATTTATTTTGGAAAACATTAAAATATATTTATTATTATTATTAATATTTTAAAAAATGAATTAAAATATTAAAAAACTATTAGTAAAAATACAGTTAATCCAAATTTAAATATATTCTAATTATCCATTAAATAGATGACACATCTTTCACCCAAATAAAACATTAATTGAGCTTTGAAATCATTATATAGAGGAAGTGGAACAAGAAAAACCTACCAGATTACATCAAAAATGGAAAAAAGATTTTGTACTCCTCGACAACAATGGATGGGAATTAGAAACTACAAAACATTGATCAAAAACAATCTGGTCTTATCCTCAAATATTCAATGTAATACATCTTCATCATCTTTCCCAATCATAACCCACATCCTCTAAATCTTCTTATCATGAATCCTGGAAAATTATATTCATCTAAAAATCCTTATATAACTCAACCTTATAATTATTTAACAATGTTTAACCAAAAACATAATGATGTTTGATTGATAGAAGCCATAACCAAACAAATAAAAAAATAGAATCTAAATCCATTCATTATGTATCCTATTCCATAATAGATAAGAGATAGAAAATTGTATTGCATTGTTCTATAACCATTTTCCCACGAAGGTTATTCCATGCCAAAAAAAACTTCACAATGATAGATTCACTTCCTAATAATGAATTAATTAATAAAATGTATTCAAATACAAAAAATAAATTTAATATCAAAAAAATAATTAAATAACCAAAAAAACTCACTTAAAATAAAACGAAATTAACTGTGGCTAAAATATTTTACTATTTTACATTACATATTGTTAATTAATTTTTTGTTAAAAGTACAAAATATATAATAGTATATCATTCATTTTTTAAAAAAATTCATAATGTTCAATTCCTATTAATATATTTTCACATCATATATTTCACTTTGATTTAAGGTTGTAGTTAAAATATATGTATATTTAACAACATAAAATTCATATTTCCTTTACACTAATATCAACATGAAAATTATTTTGAAATATCTTTCATAATAAAATATAATTCATGTTGTACCAATTTTATATCATTTTATAGCATGCATCAACAAAAATAATAACATTTAAACAAATTAGTAGGTCATGATATTAAAAATGATACTAGACATGAATGTCTTGTTCAACTACACAATTTATGAATGATTCTACTTCAATAATAATATATTTACAAGGATTGAAAAATAATAATGAATTTTTATTACACAGTCATTTACTAAACCAGGTTACTCTAATTTTTTTTTAATTCTATTGACTAAAACTTCGAAAATATGCTACCAAAATAGAGGACTATACCTATATTTTAATGTTCAATATAGTACTAAATTATAAATTAGACAACCTATTATATTTAATGATCGTGCCACTATGAAATTTTCAACACATGGAATGTAAAATGCCTTCCATATTATTCTATTTAATAAAAGGTATTTTTTAGAGATAAAAAACCAACCTGACCTTTAGTAAAAAATCATTATCCCACATTGATTTGAAATAAATTTCATCAAATTAAAATAAAAATAACCCATGTTTCTCTTAGGGACATTGAATAAACTTGAAAAATTATAAGAGGTGATAACAGAAAAAAATTAATATTAAAAATACATTTTTTTCAACATATGGGGCCAACATCCTTATATTGGTTCCTTGGAGGTAAGGGTGGGTTTGTTTAATAGTCTTCATGAAATTTTTTATGTATGATTGGTAGAATTGGTTGATGTCCTATGTGATTAGATTTCTGGCCCACGGGTCAATGTTCTGGATCATCTGGACTATGTTGTTTTCATGGAATCAAATTTACATATCCATGGAGGAGATGCATATTTACAGGTGTTCATGGAGAACCTTCAAGATGAAGGATTAATGCAGGTGATGGAAATATGTAGAAGTCAGGTATTGTGTAAGACAAATAAATGAGAACACTAAAATAAATTCAAGATTCCACATTGCCAACAATCTATTTGTGTGATCTATGTAAAATCATAACTGTGTGTAAAATATAAGTAAAATTAAGATAGTTTGTTCAATTTAATATGAACACTAAGAAACATAGATGAGAATTTGCACAGATTCCATAGATTACATAGATTACAAATTTCATTGATTTCATATTTCTAACATAATACATATATTCCATATTTCACAAAACAAGAAAACCATATAGATTCTACATTGAATCCCACCACGATTCTACATAATTTACACTCATAGATTATCAATCAATATGTTCTAGTGAGTTCACTAAAACAAATTATTAATTTCATGCCATGGAATGAGAATAGGGTGAAGGTATGTAAGATGTTAGTTATAACACTAAAACCACTATGAGCTATCAATATATTAACTTAAATATGCATTATTGGCTACACCACATACTCCATAACAAGCTCTGGATGAAGAAACACCTTCCCCCTCTTCATGATACATAATATCAAGGCATAAATAGAAGACAATATGTCCTTCTCAAAATCATCGATAAATTTCTTCTTCTCAACCATAAAATGTAGAGGAATATTCATGTTAATATACAAGTAAAAAAATAATAATTTCTATATTATTATTATAATCACTAAGGTCATTAAAAATAGTTATAATAAAACCATCAATTTTAGTGTGTCAAGTCATTTATCTTTCACATTTTTTAGGTAAATTTTGATATCAATTCGACGTTATTTTCTCCTGCTGAAGTTATTGGAACATCCATTCAAGGGATTCATTGTAGATCTAAATATGTTCTTACCATATCAATAATGGTGGATAAGGTCATCCAACATGATTTCCCGTTTATCAAAGTATACCTAAGGGTTATATTGACTATCAATACGAGGGGATCGATTCCATGTATATGGAAGTGGAACCAAGAAACAAAATATATTATATACAATGGATAAACCCCATCTATAATAAGATCCAGAACTCATCCTTTATGAATGGATAGTATACAAATCCCACATCATTGTCCAGCACAACAATGAGGTCTAGCCTAAAATCACTCCATTGTTTCTTTCCAATCCTTACCAATGAGAATATGCTATATTCTGGGTTGATTTTGTTGACTATATGATTTACATTATAGGGAGGATGATATTGATGATAACATTAAAGGATAAGGATATAGAATCATATCATTAGATTTAATATAACTAAAGGGATAAATATAATATATTATATCAAATGGTAAAATAGAGGATCTATCTCATTAAAATAATATTGAATATATATATATTACACTAGACAAATAGAAATATTTACAAAAACTAGTATTAAATAATTAATGGATGGATTAAATTTCTTATATTATTGAAACAAAATAAATAACCACATACAATATACTTGAATAATGAACAACATTGGATTTTTTGGGTTGTTATCGATGCAATGACTAGACATTGAATAATAGATGGTATGTTGAATCTCTATGCTTGACTGAATGAACACCTTTATCCGGATAATGAATAACCTAATGGGGTACTATTTTTTGAAATCAGGTCTACATGAAGTTTCCTTATCAGACTTAAAATCAAACTATAATCCTGAAATAATCTCTACTAATAAATCCTAATGAATGTAATGTTTTTTAATAAACCAATGTTGTTTTTTTCATTTCATGGAAATATTGATGTCTTCATCTTCTCAATAAATAAGATATTAATAGATAAACTGATCACCAAAACCTAATTAAATATATAAAATCATTCAATGAACCAAAACAAAATTCATATCATAACGTGGATATATTTCAATTAACAATAAGAAAATTAATATTGGAATGTGGAGATAAAACCATTGTAATAAAAAATAAATTAGGAATCAAGGTAAATCATGTTGAATTACTACAAAACTACACCTGATTAATTTTGAATTAAATTAATATGAGTATATGATTTTCAACAAATATGTTTTTAAAAAAATTCATTATATTTATAATGTAATTTTACAAAATAATGGTAGCTAGTTGTTCTTCCGAAAATCATGATAATAGTGAAATATGGATGATGTTATCCTAGAGGTTAAGGGTGCTCGATTTGATACATAACATACATTGTGCCAAAATATAAATCTAACTAATGTATTCTTAGGAAATATATAATTAAATAGTGCCTTAAATTTAAAATTGAATCATAGCAGATTGTAATAAGTGATGATATCATCTGAAAAAGTAAAGTTTCCCAATTCTGTTGAACAATTAACATTTAGAAATAATGTTATAATGATTCATGTAACCATAGAAGTATAAATAGGGATAACTATTTCTACATATCTCACATTCAAAAATTAAAACTTTTGTTGGGAACTTAAAGTTGACTGATCTAGATAAGAATGTTTATTAAACATTGAAAAATTGATTTAAATATCCAATCATAGCTATGGTAACAATTCAAGATACAAAAAATTATTCATTCATTAATGTGTAGACAAGGATATTGGATAAAATGAGAAACATTACACCAGGACATGAACATGATCTATAGTTGGTATTTTTTTTGATTTTTTTAGAATTAAATTGACATTGAAATATGTAATTATATAAAATATTAATTAATTATTATTATAGAATTATAATTGATATTTGATAAAATCATAAAGTCATTAACTAAGAAGTCTATTACAAATTAAGAAAAATAATGAAATGTTATCAAAACTCAACACTTAAGTTCTATTTAATGGGATTTGAAATCAACATTTCAATTTATTATCAATATATTGTTTAAATTATTTTATATTAAATAATTTTTTAAATAGATAAAATATGATCAATAAGAAAAAATATAATGATATGTACTCTATGAATTCTAGTTTGAGAAAATGTGCATGTAGGATACAATATTAAAAAGTTGTAATTTAATGTTGAAGCATATCAAATATCCTAGAAACTAGTAACATAAGAAAGAACATAACAAACACAACACTGAAAAAATTCCATGATTAAATTTTAATTCTACGATTTTTATTTGCTCATCATGAAAACAAATAATGACTTACTCTATCATAATCAAACGTTAATAAATGAGTGGGTTTTATTTAAAATAAAAATAACAATGGATTATTCTAGCCAATTAAAAATACTATTAAAAATAAAAAAAGGGAGATAGAAATATTTACATGAATAGAGATGATATAGGTAAATGTAATATATAATTAAAAATATAAATAATTTAATATGAACTATATGTCATAAAGTTGAAAAATATATCACAAATATTATTATTGAATGTAAAATAAAAAAAATTAATTTTAAAAATTTAATATGATCATGGAATAGAAATTATTTAAAATATAATAAATAATAAGTTTTTTGATGTTATATTTATTAAAAAAATATCTTGAGGAGTTATTGTTTATCCCAATGAATGGAACAAGAAATTAATTTATTGATGCGAAAGTACCTACAAACCTTAAGGGAACAATAAAAAAGATAACATATTTATACAATGATGTATAACATTAGTGTAATATAAAAAAATATAAAAGTGATGGCATATTCATACCATTATGTTATATATTAATTCTTGGTTATAGATTCTATCTTCATCATTGTTTACTATAAAATAACACAATGAACATATTAAGGTAAAAATAAGGAACATATAAAGGAAATAAACTCACTAATGATTATAAACATTATAAGAAAATAATAAAACAGAAAAGGAATATAAATTAATTCCCATTATAGATATAAATAAATATAACATACGTACCTCCTTTTTCATTAATTATATCAGAAGATCATATGGTGTAAAATTATAATTTGAAAGTGATGATGATACCTTAAGTAATAATATATGGATTTTCATTATTATTCTTTGTTTAATCATTTAACTAAATTGTTTTGATAAATAATAATACATTGAAATTAAGATATCTAGATTTTACTCACATTGATTAGAATTCCTAACAAACTATTAACACACTAAAAAGAGATTATATGAATATGAAAATCTATAAATCTATTCCAAAGAACGATAAATAGAAATTTAAAATTAAATAGATTAAAAATTGATTTTGGATTCAATGATCAACCCCTACAATATAGGCATGACATTAGAAGACACTATGTGATTTATATAGAAATAATTATAATATTAAAATTCCATACTACTTATAAATAGAATACGGGGATTAATATTTAGAGAAACTATTAATCAAAAACTCTGTTCATATGTTTTGTGCAATTAATAAATTGTTATCATAAAATATTCAATAATATTTGTCATATAATTTTATTTATACCTATCATATTGATTGTAGAAGTAGAAATATAAGGACTTTGTTTATCATTATCGTGTTTATCAATGAAGTACTAGGGATATAGATATATCTCTCTTTAAATTTATGATCATAGAAAAAAATTTCGAAGTGATTTTTGTATCTGAATCTAGTATAGATTCTCTTACCAAGTTTTAATCAATGTTGAAGAAGTTCTAGGTTTTGGAACATGGATATGAATCATGTAAAATATTTATTGGTTTCTAAAATATAACCCATCATGTTTCCTTTATTCATTGAATATTTTTTTCAAAAATAAAATTTATTTTAAATATAATATATATATATATTAAATAATTATATCTATATTTGAAAAAAATTAATTTCTATGTTATAATAATTTGTTTCAGATAGATTGTATTACATTTTCCAAACTATCCAGAACATAATCTTCTTAAATATGTTTTTTGAAGGTTTTTTACTATAAGAATATTTATTTCTTTAATTAAACCCCTCTTGAATATTTTTTACTAGTACATAAATTTTTATTCGATAGTCCTTATATTTTAATTATACAGATGTATAATATAGAAAAGGTTACATGAATGGTAATATTCTAATAGGAACTCCTGAAGGTTTAAATTAAAATAATCCAATGATTTATATTGATATTTATTATGTAGCACCCCTGGTTTCAAATAAATAACCCTTATTTTATGATTTTTAAGTATATAATGTGTTTCGGGGATATTTTGGATCATTTGGAATCCTTTTGAAAAATTCATGGGGATTTAATAAAGGTTCACATTTTGAGGGTGGTTTTTGGAAATTGGGAAACACTAATAGGAAACTATGCACAATGAGACAGGGGATAAGGGGAAGGCTCATGGGAAGGCTCATGGATTATCAAAACTATGCGTAAATCTAGGTGAAATTTTGATAAGTGAGACAATTAGATTTATCAACATTGGCACATAGTTTTTCTTACCTTTGGGATAACCATGAAATGTACACTTTGTGACAGATCTGAGTGCATGGTTAGCACTTTTTTTTCCCTAACCATGCATGATTTAATAACAAGATCCTAAAAAAGTGGATATGGGTTGGGAATATGTTTTAACCCCTCATGTTTCCTCCAAATTGACCATAACTTGAGATTTTATTCTCCCAATGTATGGGGAATATTTCCCCCCATCGAATCATAATCCAATGGTGTTTCATGGTGCATTGAATCCCGATTCCCGTGGTAAGTCATTGTTTATGGTATTTTTTGTGGGTTTTCTTAGATCTACTACCATCCCTCTCTCGTTTTGTAAAATATAATATACTATAAGGCCCCAGCCTTAAACCTTACTTAATCTTGAGATATTACAAGATTACACATTGAGGATCTTTTTGGGTTTAGAGTTTTAGAGAATTAGATCATAAAACTTGCATTACATTCCACATATAAACAAAGTGGTTACATAAAGATAGTATTCTTCAATCCCATCAATGAAAACATATTTAAAATAAAACATGGATTATTTCTTGACACATCCTTGACTCTATCATCTTATCATGTACCTTTCCCTTGACCTGTGAAAAACATTTCAAAAACATGGGATGAGCATAAAACTCAGTATGGGTTAAAAAAACAAGGTAAGGAAACAAGAGTTCATATATACATAAGAATGAAATCATACTTTACCCATAAAACATAGGCACTTTAACAAACCTCATAAAATCATGAATAAATCATAGAAATCATAAGACATAAAGGTAACTTGAGGCATTCATAACATTCTTACGTAGGGAGTAACCCTCTTGGTTACGTTTGGAATACCCATCACAGTATATTCCCGAAAATCTCTTCGGAGAAACCTTAATGTTTCACTCCTTCGCGTTACCCAATGCATTGGAGAGCTATATCGGGCTCACCCGCCCTTAGTTTATCACGGAACCACCCGTTCTTCATAATAATGCCCAAGAACCTCAACATAATCGTATCACATAAAACATGCATAAAGGAAACATAACATTTCCACCATTCAATCACAAGATATCAATACCACACATTGATATAAAAATATTATGAAAACTATTTTCAATACCAAAATAAAAGAAAAGTAAAACATGGTATTTATTTTTCTTTTAAAAAGAAGGAATGGCTTATAGAGGAAGCCGAAACTCAAATAACGGTCGCGACGGTGGTGAAGTCGTTGTCGCCGCATACGTACGACAAAAACATTCCCCTTTTGCCGTTTAGTAAATGCTTCGTATAAAAAAGATTCCTTTTGAATAAATATAAAAGTCAAAGGGGTTTATACACCTTATAAAATAAAGTTGTGTATAAAATAAAATATGCCTCAATGAAAGGAGATTGAGACGAAGTCCCATACCTCGTATCCGACTTGACCCGACCGTTCTTTAATATCCTGAATAATAAACATGAGTTAATATCTACTTGATTATGAATCTTTTTCATGTTCATTATACCTTTTATACCATGTTATGAACATCATGTAATCAGTTAAGATAATAATGTTCATTTTGTCGGTATTTGGTTCTTAAGTCAAAAATAGACTTCTTACACTTACATGTTGTTAATTTGGTCAAAGGTTCGTTATATCCAGAATGATATTAATGATTTGGATAACATATATATCATATATATTCATCATATACATGTATTTATAATATTACTTCACATTTAGAGGGAAGAAATGAAATGCACCGTTCATGGAGACGGTAAGCCGTACGTACGCATGAACGCTACTTCTATTTCTATTTCGTATTTTATGGAATGGATTTATAATGATATAAGAGTATATTATAATTCCAGTATAATAACATATATAATATCATTAACTTTATCCTTTACACATCCCACATATGGTATTAACGAATCAAATCACTTTTAGGGGGCGGTAGTTCGCACTTCCTAAAATGAAGATATCGTGTTTACCCATAATGGAAACCATAAAGGTATGACCAAAATGAAAAAAAACAGAAGCTTAAGGAAAACATAAACATATTATATATCATATATAAAAATAGTGACATCATAATGGCCACATTTGAAGGTGTTAAATGAGTATTGAACAATCATCGTTTCGGGAGGCAGAATTTCGCCATCCACGGAAACCGTATGTTCTTAACCATTTGATGTAGTTGTGTGAGAGTGTAGCTCAAATAAATCTTATAACAACATCCTAGTATATTTAAGATACTGGTGTTGTTACAAAAGAAGTAAATAAAAAGAGTTTAGGGGGTTGGAGAAGCAAAATAAAACAAATGAACATGAGAGAATGAATTACCTTCGAAAGTGTAACTCCTTTTGATTTGAGACTAAAGGCTTCCTTTGAAAGGATTCTGCAAAAAGGGAATCCTCTAGGATTAGGAGAGGGATGTGGATAGAGTAAATGGGCAGGGGTTGGCCGAGCCAAAGGCTTGAAGAGTGTGTGAAATGAGGTAGAGGTGGGGGCCTTTTATAAGAGGAGAGGAGGGGCACTTTTGGAAAGTAAAGAAACATTACTTTATTTGAAAATGTTTTTCGGTTTTAAAAGGTCCCACATTGATAGAATTCGTGTATAAGGTGTTAAGGGTTCGAAATCCACTAATCCAATTGGTTTTGGACATGTTTAGATCATAGATTTTACATTATCTTTCTATTTTATTTAAATCGTCAAATAATGATGTCATCGCTGCATCATTATTATGTCATACATAATTAAATTTATTTAATGTCTAAAAATTATAAAACAAATACTATGATATAGGAAATCTTTTTATCTTTCCAATGACTATTTATAATCAAAATTTGGACTTTTATTAACCCACTTAAAAATTGTTTTCGCAAAACATATTACGTTTGTGTCATTTTCACGTTAACATTTAATAAAAAGTAATTTATGTCATTTCCCAACAAAAGTGGATCCATGGGGTCCCCAAGTTGACCCATGGCTTGTCTTGGTCGGCCATGACACAACCAATAAGGGTAGGACATGTGTCTAGGTCATTTCATATTATTAAAGCATTATTTATACCTTAAACTACACTAATTACCACTAATCGCGATTAAGAACTTAATAAGTTACTATTCACCAAAAAATTATTTTAATCTCATTGAACCACATTTTACATCTTAATGAAAACCATTTATGTCGGATTTTCAAAATTCAATACACATTAGTGGTAAACTTTCATTTAACTGAAAAATCAGTTTGCTTGATTACCACTTAGTGGTTTCACTATTCATCAAAAATTGAAGTTTTTCAGAAAATTACCAAAAATTCACCCTAAGCTATATTTGATATTCCGAATTCAAAAATGAAGTCTATTTTAAAAAATTCAAATCATATAAGTCACATTAATTAATTTAATAATTAATTCCCGTTGCTAGAGCAAATAGCGTGTTTTTACAAAACAATAAGTATCAAAAGATTGACACCAGTTTAAGTATAATTTCAAAGTGAAATAGATTCCAATGACCACCATTGGGTAAAATGGTAAAAATATATTCTAATTTCATTTCAAAACAAATTCAAAACATAATCTAATCATATAAATAAATTCGATTAAAAAGCAGTTTTGATGTAAAATGCAGTATTTTTCACTATTCATTAAAAAATGAACATTTTCAGAAAAATACCAAAAATTCACACAAGGTAAATTTTGATGTCCCAATCATAAAGAATAAGTTTATTTTGACAAACATAGTTTATAAAATTATCAAAAAATAGATTCAAAAATGGTTTTCCATCAAAAGGCAGTAAAACAATCTTTTAAGAATATTAGTGTATTCCATGTTTAAGATTGGATTTATATTCATTTTAAGCCTCTAAAACACTATATTAATCATTAATAGAAATAGATAAAAATATCTATTATTCATTACTTACTTGGGATGTTACATCATTCCCCCCTTTATAAAATTGCGTCCCCACAATTTATTTACTTATCAAATAAATGGGGGTACTTATCCCTCATTGCATTTTCATATTACCATGTTGCCTCTTCAATCATGTGGTTTTTCCACAAAACCTTTACCTGGTGAATCACTTTATTCCGTAACACTTGCTCCTTGTGGTCAAGAATCTGGACCGGTTTTTCCTCATAAGATAGGTTCTCTTCCAGGTGAACTACCTCTGGACTCAAAACATGAGATGGATCTGGCATATACTTTCTCAACATCAAAACGTGAAAAACATTGTGTACCTGAGATAAACTTGGAGGAAAAGCCACTCGGTATGAAACTGATCCAACTTTCTCCAGAATTTCATATGGTCCAATAAACCTTGGACTCAACTTTCCTTTCTTACCAAATCTCATCACACTTTTCCATGGAGAAATCTTGAGAAAAACATGATCACCTACCTCCAAAGATAGATCCTTCCTCCGATTATCTGCATAACTCTTCCGCCTGCTCTAAGCTGTTCTCATGTGTTTCTGAATCAGCTGAACTTTTTCTGCCATCTCTTTTACCAATTCTGGTCCCATCTACTTCCTTTCACCCACTTCATCCCATAAAGCTGGAGTTCGACACCGCTTCCCATATAACGCCTGAAATGGTGCCATCTGTATACTGGAATGAAAACTGTTATTATATAAAAACTCAACCATAGAAAGATGTTGGTCCCAACTTCCCTGATAATCCATTGAACAAGCTCGTAGAATATCCTCCAATGTCTGAATTGTTCGTTCTGACTGCCCATCTGATTGAGGATGAAAAGCTGTACTAAAATTTAATTCAGTACCCAACGACTTCTGAAGGCCTTTCCAAAAGTTAGAAGTAAACCTGGGATCAAGATCCGATACAATGGAGAGAGGAACTCCATGTAACCTGACTATCTCTTTAAGATACAAACGGGAAAGTTGATCAAGAGAGAAAGTATCTCGTATAGCAAGGAAATGAGCAGATTTGGTCAAGCGATCAACAATAACCCAGATTGCATTATTACCTCGAGATGTCTTCGGTAATCCAACAACAAAGTCCATGGATATATTCTCCCATTTCCACTCTGGCACTGGTAAAGGCTGAAGCATCCCTTTCGGTAACTGCCACTCTGCTTTAACCTGCTGACAAGTCAAACAATTTACAGTAAAATCAGCAATATCTCTTTTCATTCCATCCCTCCAGTAATACTCCCGTAGATCTCTATACATCTTAGTACTTCCCGGATAAACTGAAAACGGAGAACTATGAGCTTCACATAACAACTCTTTCTTCAACTGTGAATCACAAGGCACACACAATCTCCTCCCAAATCACAAAACACAATCATTATCAATGTTGAATTCAGGCAACATACCTTTTTGAACCAGCTCTACCTTTTTCTGCAACTCACTGTCTTGATTCTGTGCTTGCTTGATTCTATCTGATAGAGAAGATTTCACTGATACCTGAAACAAAATAGAAGGACTTCCTGCACCAACAACTTCTATGCCAAAGTTTATCAAATCCTTAACCAAAGGATCACGTTCCAAACGCAACATTGTTAATGAAGCATTTCTTTTTCGACTCAAAGCATCAGCCACCTTATTTGCTTTTCCCAGATGGTAATGAATTGTACAATCATAATCCTTGATTAACTCTATCCATCTCCTCTGTCTCATGTTTAACTCTTTCTGAGTGAATATATACTTTAAACTTTTGTGATCGGTATATATTTCACACTTTACTCCATACAAATGATGCCTCCAAATTTTTAAAGCAAAAACAACAGCAGCTAATTCCAAATCATGTGTAGGGTAATTTACCTCATGAGTTTTCAACTGTCGTGAAGCATAAGCAATTACCTGATCATTCTGCATTAGGACGCAACCAAGTCCTTTCAATGAAGCATCACTGTATATAAAAAACTCACCATTCCTGGAAGGTAGTGCCAAAACTGGAGCATTCACCAATATTCTTTTCAATTCCTGAAAACAATCATCACATTCTTTTGTCCAGATAAACTTAACACCCTTCCGAGTTAGCTTAGTCATTGGACTAGATAACCGTGAAAAATTTCTAACAAACCTTCGGTAATAGCCCGCCAAACCAAGGAAGCTACGAATCTCGGTTACATTTGTGGGTCTTGGCCATTCTTCCACAACTTTTGTTTTTGCAGGATCAACAGTTATTCCATCATTAGAAACAATGTGTCCAAGGAAAGAAATTTGTTGCAACCAAAACTCACACTTGCTGAATTTCCCATACAGTTTCTTTTCTTTTAAGGTTTTCAAGATAACCCTTAAATGTCTTTCATGCTCTTCTTTACTTTTAGAGAACACCAATATATCATCAATGAAAACCACCACAAACTTATCCAAGAACTCATGGAAAATTCTATTCATTAAATCCATGAATACAGCAGGTGCATTGGTTAGCCCAAAAGGCATTACTAAAAATTCATAATGGCCATATCTCATACGGAACGCGGTCTTGGGAATATCTTCCTCCTTTACCTTCAGCTGATGGTACCCCGATCTCAAGTCAATCTTTGAAAAAAACTGAGCTCCCTGGAGCTGATACAACTTCATTTGATGGCCCGACATCTGCTAAAGTAGTTGCAAAGGATTTCACCACCCCTTTCTGCTTGTAGTCTAACTGCTTCCCATCACTCAAGCTCCTTGTCGGACACTTATTTTCATAGTGACCCATCTCATTGCACTTATAACATTTCAATAACTGTAAATCAAATTTGTTCTTACCTTCACCTTGATCCTTTTCAGTGCAATCACGAGCCTTATGTCCCATCTTACCACATCGGTAGCACTTTCCAGAATTCAGAATTCATTCCCCAGCATGCCTTTTGCCACATTTATCACAAGCTGGAAACTTAGTTTTCTTACCATCAGAATTTTTTGAAGAATTCTTACCTTTCTCATGCCACCTCAGTCTCTTCTTCTGCTGGTTGTTATAGAAAACTTGGTCATCGGCAAACTCCATTTCCACCTTCTCAGCACATCGAACAATCTTTTCATAACTTTTAAACTCACGAGAAGCTAATTCCCTTCGATACTTTGGCTTTAATCCTGAGTAAAAATGATTGATTTTACTATCAAGGTCCCGGATAAAATTTGGAGCATACCTTGCCAAACGAGTGAACCTTTCTTGATAAGCAGCCACTGAGTCTTCCTCTTGCCTCAATTCCAAGAATTGATTTTCCATCCTAAGTCGAACAGCCTTAGGAAAATACTTCTCAAGAAACATACCTTTTAATTCATCCCAGTCAAGAGCATCAATCTCATCGGCATCCCTGATATTTTTAACCATAGACCACCACTGATCTGCTTCACCCTCCAAACGGTAAATAGCAAGACTAACCTTTTGATTGTCTGAACACCCCATGACATCAAAAATCTTCTCCAGTGCTTTAATCCACCCTTCAGCTAGCACAGGGTCAGATGATCCTCTGAATGATGGTGGATGTTGCCGAATGAAATGTTCCACCACTGACATGTTCCTCTGCGGTTGATCTGGCTGATCTCGTGCATGGATACCACCGCCATTTATCGCTTGAGTCAACTGCGCCATTACTGCAACAAACTGTTCAGTTCCAATTCCGACCATCTCGGGATGCTGATTCGGAAGGTTATTTCCTTCTGTATGCCTTCATATCACTGCTTCCCTGTTTCCTCTGCGGAAAACCATTTTGAACAAACATGTCTTAGATGAAGCAACATGGTAATCTTTAAATGCTATATCATTTCGAAAAAAAATTATTTTTGGATAATAATTTAATAGAATTCTAGCTCCTAAAGTTATCTAAACTGACCTCTGATACAAACTATATGGCCCCAGCCTTAAACCTTACTTAATCTTGAGATATTAAAAGATTACACATTGAGGATCTTTTCGGGTTTAGAGTTTTAGAGAATTAGATCATAAAACTTGCATTACATTCCACATATAAACAAAGTGGTTACATAAAGATAGTATTCTTCATTCCCATCAATGAAAACATATTTAAAATAAAACATGGATTATTTCTTGACACATCCTTGACTCTATCATCTTATCATGTACCTTTCCCTTGACCTGTGAAAAACATTTCAAAAACTTGGGATGAGCATAAAACTCAGTATGGGTTAAAAAAACAAGGTAAGGAAACAAGAGTTCATATATACATAAGAATGAAATCATACTTTACCCATAAAACATAGGCACTTTAACAAACCTCATAAAATCATGAATAAATCATAGAAATCATAAGACATAAAGGTAACTTGAGGCATTCATAACATTCTTACGTAGGGAGTAACCCTCTTGGTTACGTTTAGAATACCCATCACAGTATATTCCCTAAAATCTCTTCGGAGAAACCTTAACGTTTCACTCCTTCACGTTACCCAATGCATTAGAGAGCTATATTGGGCTCACCCGCCCTTAGTTTATCACGGAACCACCCGTTCTTCATAATAATGCCCAAGAACCTCAACATAATCGTATCACATAAAACATGCATAAAGGAAACATAACATTTCCACCATTCAATCACAAGATATCAATACCACACATTGATATAAAAATATTATGAAAACTATTTTCAATACCAAAGTAAAAGAAAAGTAAAACATGGTATTTATTTTTCTTTTAAAAAGAAGGAATGGCTTGTAGAGGAAGCCGAAACTCAAATAACGGTCACGACGGTGGAGAAGTCGTTGTCGCCGCATACGTACGACAAAAACATTCCCCTTTTGTCGTTTAGTAAACGCTTCGTATAAAAAAGATTCCTTTTGAATAAACGTAAAAGTCAAAGGGGTTTATACACCTTATAAAATAATGTTGTGTATAAAATAAAATATGCCTCAATGAAAGGAGATTGAGACGAAGTCCCATACCTCGTATCCGACTTGACCCGACCGTTCTTTAATATCCTGAATAATAAACTTGAGTTAATATCTACTTGATTATGAATCTTTTTCATGTTCATTATTCCTTTTATACCATGTTATGAACATCATGTAATCAGTTAAGTTAATAATGTTCATTTTGTCGGTATTTGGTTCTTAAGTCAAAAATAGACTTCTTACACTTACATGTTGTTAATTTGGTCAAAGGTTTGTTATATCCAGAATGATATTAATGATTTGGATAACATATATATCATATATATTCATCATATACATGTATTTATAATATTACTTCACATTTAGAGGGAAGAAATGAAATGCACCGTTCATGGAGACGGTAAGCCGTACGTACGCATGAACGCTACTTCTATTTCTATTTCGTATTTTATGGAATGGATTCATAATGATATAAGAGTATATTATAATTCCAGTATAATAACATATATAATATCATTAACTTTATCCTTTACATATCCCACATATTGTATTAACGAATCAAATCACTTTTAGGGGGCGGTAGTCCGCACTTCCTAAAATGAAGATATCGTGTTTACCCATAATGGAAACCATAAAGGTATGACCAAAATGAAAAAAAGAAGCTTAAGGAAAACATAAACATATTATATATCATATATAAAAATAGTGACATCATAATGGCCACATTTGAAGGTGTTAAATGAGTATTGAACAATCATCGTTTCGGGAGGCAGAATTTCGCCATCCACGGAAACCGTATGTTCTTAACCATTTGATGTAGTTGTGTGAGAGTGTAGCTCAAATAAATCTTATAACAACATCCTAGTATATTGAAGATACTGTTGTTGTTACAAAAGAAGTAAATAAAAAGAGTTTAGGAGGTTGGAGAAGCAAAATAAAACAAATGAACATGAGAGAATGAATTACCTTCGAAAGTGTAACTCCTTTTGATTTGAGCCTAAAGGCTTCCTTTGAAAGGATTATGCCCAAAGGGAATCCTCTAGGATGAGGAGAGGGATGTGGAGAGAGTAAATGGGCAGGGGTTGGCCGAGCCAAAGGCTTGAAGAGTGTGTGAAATGAGGTAGAGGTGGGGGCCTTTTATAAGAGGAGAGGAGGGGCACTTTTGGAATGTAAAGAAACATTACTTTATTTGAAAATGTGTTTCGGTTTTAAAAGGTCCCACATTGATATAATTCGTGGATAAGGTGATAAGGGTTCGAAATCCACTAATCCAATTGGTTTTGGACATGTGTAGATCATAGATTTTACATTATCTTTCTATTTTATTTAAATCGTCAAATAATGATGTCATCGCTGCATCATTATTATGTCATAAATAATTAAATTTATTTAATGTCTAAAAATTATAAAAAAACTACTATGATATAGTAAATCTTTGTATATTTCTAATGACTATTTATAATCAAAATTTGGACTTGTATAAACCCACTTAGAAATTGTTTTCGCAAAACATATTATGTTTGTGTCATTTTCACTTTAACATTTAATAAAAAGTAATTTATGTCATTTCCCAACAAAAGTGGATCCATGGGGTCCCCAAGTTGACCCATGGCTTGTATTGGTCGGCCATGACACAACCAATAAGGTTAGGACATGTGTCTAGGTCATTTAATATTATTAAAGCATTATTTATACCTTAAACTACACTAATTACCACTAATCGCGATTAAGAACTTAATAAGTTACTATTCACCAAAAAATTATTTTAATCTCATTGAACCACATTTTACTTCTTAATGAAAACCATGTATGTCGGATTTTCAAAATTCAATACACATTAGTGGTAAACTTTCATTTAACTGAAAAATCAGTTTGCTTGATTACCACTTAGTGGTTTCACTATTCATCAAAAATTGATGTTTTTCAGAAAATTACCAAAAATTCACCCTAAGCTATATTTGATATTCCGAATTCAAAAATGAAGTCTATTTTACAAAATTCAAATCATATAAGTCACATTAATTAATTTAATAATTAATTCCCGCTGCTAGAGCAAATAGCGTGTTTTTACAAAACAATAAGTATCAAAAGATTGACACCAATTTAAGTATAATTTCAAAGTGAAATTGATTCCAATGACCACCATTGGATAAAATTGTAAAAATATATTCTAATTTCATTTCAAAACCAATTCAAAACATAATCTAATCATATGAATAAATTAGATTAAAAAGCAGTTTTGATGTAAAATGCAGTATTTTTCACTATTCATTAAAAAATGAACATTGTCAGAAAAATACCAAAAATTCACACAAGGTAAATTTTGATGTCCCAATCATAAAGAATATGTTTATTTTGACAAACATAGTTTATAAAATTGTCAAAAAATAGATTCAAAAATGGTTTGCCATCAAAAGGCAGTAAAACAATCTTTTAAGAATATTAGTGTATTCCATGTTTAAGATTGGATTTATTTTCATTTTAAGCCTCTAAAACACTATCATAATCATTAATAGACATAGATAAAAATATATATTATTCATTACTTACTTGGGATGTTACAATTATGGAATGATATAAACATATTGATGTAAATAATGGTTATATTTGGATTTTCTAATGATACAGGATGAGATCTACTATGATTTTTAGAAATTTAACCTAGTTTCATCGGCATCTTAGTTTCAATATTCATTTTCTCCAAAAATCCAGAGGTAGGAATCTTCAATATCGACTCGCCTTTCAATAACTAGGATGATTCATTTCAAATTGATTGTTTTTCTTGATTATGATTGTGAAAATGTTGTGAAATTCTTGATGGGAAACACCTTTGGTAAGGATTTATGGAATTTTGAAAATAGGGTGTTTTGGTGGAATGTGAAACTCGGAACATGTTTCTAAAATGTTGATTTTAAAATGGTTGTTTAGTTTTTATCCATGAAAAAATTTTCTGAATAAATTTTTTGTTTAAATGGAATTTTTTTTTGAAAAAATGTCCAAAAAGGCATAGTTTTATTGAAATGGTTCACTGGTATAGTTTTCAATAAAATAAAGGTTTTATTAAACATGTTGAATTGGTTTGGAAATAGTTTTATCGCATGTGGTTTGATTAAATGGTTAAGTATGTATAAAATGAGATGAAAAATTGGCATAAAGTACCACCATCAATGGGATGGGTTATGTATGATAAGTTCCACAATAAATGGTAACACCATGATTGTTTGGATGTGTGATTGAATATGTGTGGGTGTGAAAATATGGTAAATTGAGTTGGTTATGCAAACATGGAAATTGGGAAATGATTAAATGGAATGACTGATTGATTTCCAAGGAAAATATTTTAGTATGGAAAACAATTTTGGTTTGAAAATACTTACAATTTATTTTAAAAAAATTAAAATTTTTTATATAAATTTGTTTATATATTTTTTCTAAATAGTTATATACTTTTCGAATGAGTATGGAATTAATTTGGGGAAAAACTACTATGTATCATTACTCACCCATTCATTTGAAAATTGGTGTTTTTTAATTATTGATTCATTGGGAAACACAATAAGGTAAAGCATCACTCTTCATTAGTGGTGACTAATGATACTTAGTATTTGTTTATGGTGTTTGAGAATGGATCATGTTTCGAGTTACGAATCTATGTCTTTGGAGTCTCTAGGTTTTGTTGGTTTTGTATTTTTCTATTTACTTTTTATTTAGTTTTCATTCATTGTGATACTATTTATAGTTCAGTTTTGATATCAATTGTAGTACATTGAGTTTTCTGTATTCATATCATCCATTATGTTGTGGTTCTTTGGTTATGACATGTTTGGTTGGGTTGTTTTATTTTCCAAGGTAAAATCAACCTGTATCTTTTAATGAATCCCTTAGAATTTTTTCCCAACCATTATCATATTGTTTATGTCACTTAAGGTAAATGATAAATTTCACCTCGACTCAAATCAATGGGTGTGGTGGAATTTTTCAGGTGGTATTAAATTGTTCAGTCCTTGAATAAAAAAAGTGGTCATTAGATTTGTCAGTTATGGAGTTTAAATTATTTCATTTCTATTCCTTATGTTATTTCAGTAGATAGGAGAAGGATTTTCCCAACATGAAATGTATATCAAAAAATTATGTAGTTGATTCTTTTATGTCGAACATCATGTCACCATGGATTTGGGTACATAAGTGTTTTGGGAAAACGTATATGCATTGGATTTTAATTTTCATTGGTTTATCCAATTAGATGAGCATGGAATGCAACATTGAAATGAATTCCCACTATGAGTGCATATTTTATTTCGATTATTGATATATTATTTGGTAAAAATGTTTATATTTTTGAAAATCCATAAGATTTTTTTCAAATATGATATTCTAAAAGGAATAATATAGTTATTTTGAAAATGTATTATTTTCAAAATTAGGGTAAAATTTTCAAATAGGGATGAACGTGGAAAATTATGAATTTTGGAAGCAAAGTTTTCATAGTATGATGTGATATAATTTTTAGTTGTTGATCCTTATGTTTATAGAGTTTGAGACATAGGGAATTTTTTGTTTGTATATAAAATATCACCATTTAGGCATCATAAAAACCATAATGGAGAATATACTAAGAATATGGTTGCACATGAGCCAGAGGTCAACCAACACATGGTTAAAACTATAATCTATGATTTTCAGGATATTAAATGAGGGAACATGTGGGATGAACCAATGAAATTTGATAGTTTTTTCTAATTTCAAAAGAAGAATCCACACATATTTTAGGGTGATTCAAAACCAGAGAAGGTATATGTGTGGATGAACATGATGAATATAATCATTGATTTCCATGGCACACTAGTAGAGATGAATGCCAAGATGGTGATGTATATCCTTGATGATATTTCACATCAATAGTGTGATTTCGAAGTTGTGTATAAATTATAAAAAGGAATTGGATGTGATGATTTTAATGAATTATTCAAAAAAAATTCTGTCCTCGTACATTCAAAATTGGAAGAATGATCGGCTTCTTCAGTTTGAAGTAATAAAGAATACATGTGATAGAGAAAGGGATAAATTTATTCATTTGAATGCTTTTCACCTAAAGTTACTTCTAGTGCCTCCATGAACGAACACATATTTGAATCTAGGTTGAAGTAGGAGATTCACTATAGGCCTATCATGCTCTGTATAATGGATTATATAAATATGGTCCGTAGAGATAGTGTGGAAAAGATGGACCTCTCATGAGCTATGGGTGGAGGAATTATATTGATGCCTATGTGGAATTGATGGGACTCTGATGCTTGGATAAATAATAAGAGGGACACCTATTTCAATAGTGAGAGCGTGACTATGAATCAGACATCTTGATCAGTTAATCTCCACCAAATAGTCAAGAGATATCCATGATGTTTCTAATGTGGTTATCTTATTTATGTAAAGCGAGAGTGTATGGAACCACCTAGAACTTTCCATAATTGAAACTGACTGGTGAATCATCAATTAAAATTCCATAATTCTATTTGGTCGAGTGTTTGTGATACTTATTAGCTATCGCTGATGTCATATGATTTGATGAGATGAGGAATGCGTTGTACCTCTCATTAGAAGAATAAATCTAGCTATGGTGATTCTAGGAATACAATGTCTCCTCAATAGGGGAAACCTCAATAAGGTAATACAGAACAAAGTGTATTGAGTTATAAATTATATGGGGCTAAGTAAGTTATATTGTATGACCATTCTTGACCATAAAATTTGAGAGGTACAATTAGTTTAGATTCAACCATTATGAAAGCTGTTATTGATCAAGGTGAATCACATTTCTTCATTTATTCTTATTCTATGTATTTTTTGTGTTTAAGTGTGGAGGTTATTCCATTTTTGTTAAAAATGAAACATCCTCTTGGCCAAAGAGAATATTAATACATTATGTTAAAATATTTTCAATAACTATTTATGATGGAGATATGATATGGTATTTCAATTTGCTTTAGATAGAGGTATATGACTTAATTCTGGGTATGGATTAGTAGTCAACGTTCAAATCCCACATCGAGTGTAATACCCGATGGGTTAGTTTCAGGACTGGTGATGGATTTGAGCATCTATTTAGATGAGAAATGAATGTAAATAAAGGTGAAATAGAATTTTTGTCACCAATGTTTTGAATGTAATCACACCAATTGGAATAATTGACTTTGGCATCGATGAAAGCGATCAAGGATATCTGTTTTCCAATAGTGGTTGATCAGTTTTAGGATTTTTTTTTCAACTAAAATTATTAGTTATTCCTCCCACAAGATAATTGGATTTTATGGTTTATCTCATCTCTAGGACCTGTACTATTTTTGTTCTATATAAAAAATTAGAACCAATAGAATTAATGGAATTTATTGTGTAGTTAGAAAAGACAGAAAAAAGGGTTCTTTCAGCCCAACACAACTCTATGGGATGAACCAATCTTGTTTTCCAAAAAGATAGATGGAACAGTTTAGTTATTCATATAGTATCCTAATCATAACCATGTTATAATAAATAATAAGCATCCTACTTCACACATTTATTATCCCTTCAATCAATTAATAGGAGATCAATGTTTCTCTAAAATTGAATTACGACTGAAAAATCACCAATTGTGAGTTTGGAAGAATGACATTCCAAAGACTACTATTAGGTGTAGATATGGACATTATGAATATTTGGTATTTCCTTTATTTATTATGAATGAACCAACTATATTTAAAGAATTGATGAATCAGATATTTTGAGGTATCTGGAATCTTTTGTGGTGGTGTTTATGGATGAAATATTGGTGTATTATAGGACAAGGATAAAGCATGAGAAATACTTTGAGACCATATTGGGAATCTTGCAGGATCATCATCTACATTACAAAATATCAATTCGAAATTTATGGATATAACAATTATAATTTTTTGAATATATAATATAATAAAAAGTTTTTTTTAATTTATAAAAGATAGGGGTTTTATCTCTTATTAATCTCCGATTTATATCACTGAGACACGTAGTTTCCTTCATCTATATTTTTATTACTAAAATTTTGTTCATGATTTGTCATGACCAGCATTACCAATGATTGCTTTTACAGAGAATATTGTCCCATTTCAATTAAATGATTATTTTTATAAGTCTTTAAAATAGATTATGTTTTTCATTACATCAACACCAATCATGATTTTCCAAAAATCCCGAAAAGGGTACATGGTGTATTGTGATGTTTCAAGATTAGTGTTGGGATGAGTTATCATATATAGAGATCATGTTGTTTCATATAGATCAAGATAGTTTAGATTTCATTAGAAGAATTACCCAACATGTGATTTGGAATTAGATTTTTCAGTCAATGAGTAGAAGACTATGATTTATTACCTCTTTGGTGAAAATTTTATAGTGATTATGGGTCAAAATAGCAAGAAATATATTTTCGCAAAAATGTATTTTTATATGAGACAAATAAGATGGATGGAGTGTATGAAAAATATTTTAATTTGACTTGATGTGTACAATAGGTTTAGTAATTTCAGTTGATAGTCCATTATGATGAAAGTCTTATACTTTTATAGAAAAAGAATCATCAGATGAATAGTGTTTGATTTTAGTCCTAGCAGACATACACTTGGAATGTGATGAAAGAGGGGATGTTGTGGGGTTCTTCCCATTTTATATTTTTTATGATTTGTTTGAGACAGTTAATTTGGCATAGATTCCGAATTCAAAATGTGTTTCAATGTGGTAAAACGTAATGGTGGGTAGAAAATTGAGGGCTAAAGGCTGGATGGGAGTTTAGTGTTGTGGTTCAGAAATCAGATGGGCATTTTTATGGTATTTTAGGAATAAATTCTTCATGCTTACAACCATTCTAAAGTGTATGTTCATCTTAGAATACCAAATATATATAATTCATTTAAGGAATAGATTTTTTGGGACTTAATAAAATGTAAGGTGGGTGAGTTTGTTTCTAGATGCAAAACTTATTATCATATTATGGCACATACTCAATGACGAGTAATAATTTTATTGTCTTTGTATATTAAATTTTTGAAATGGGAGATGATAAGTATGGATTTTGTAACAGGTCTCCTGAGAATGGTTTGGAAACCTGGTAACATATGTGTGATAGGGGATCATCTAACAATGTTGAACCATTTCATCCCTATTCACGAATCTTATTCGGTGGAGGACTTGTAAAAAATATATATCCTAGAACTGGTAAAGAGGAATGAAGTGCCTTTTTATATAGTACAAAACATTGATCAAGGGTTAATTTTTTGTATAAATCAATATAGAATCCCTTGGTACTCAGTTGAACATGAGTATGGAGAATCACCTTCATATAAATGGAAAATCTGAATGAAATATAAAAACATTGGAAGACATGATGCAGTTTATTATAGTGGATTTTGAAAGCTCATGGGAAGAGCATATACTAGTAATGGATTTCAGATATAAAAACACTTCTCAGGCCTCGATACATATCGATCCATTTGAATCATTGTATGAGTGTCCTATTGATTCTCAAAATTGTTTGGTGGTAATAGGTGATACAAAATTTTTTGGGTTGAGCCTTGTCTAAGAGACAATGAAGAAGATTTAATAGATTAAGAAATAGATGTAGATGGATCATAATATCCAGATATCATATGTGGATCCTCTTCGATAACTATTTTCATTTGAGGTGAGTGATCACATGTTTTTGGGTAACTATATATGTATTGGACATCATTGTTTTAGGAATCTGATAAAGTTATCTCATAAATACATAAGCCCTTTTTAGATAATTGATTGTTTTGGATAGGTAGCATATCAGTTTCTAATTCCACCATGGATTAGTGTTATGCATAATATGTTTCATGTATTTATGTTCAAAAGTATCAACAAGATATTGACCATGTGAGTTGATGGGATCACGGTGACCTATATCTAGATGCATCATTGATTCATGTTCTAGTGTGGAATATGGATAGGAAATAAATATTTTGTCATTGAAATAGCATAGGTCTGGTGTGGGATTTTTGGAAATATAATTGTATTCAACAATATACTAGGGAATGTGTGATGGAAATTAATGATAAATGGACAGAAATATTTCATTGGAGGGGTTATTTTATATGTGCCAATGATGTAATGTCCAATATTAGGGATAATATATCACCCTCGGCTTCAGGTATGTAACCATTTTCATGATTTTTATGGATATAATGTGTCTATATGAATTTTTATGTGTTTTTAAACCGTTTGGATAGTTTTTGTGATTTTCTATAGGTGAATTGTTTGAGCATGGTTTTTGTAAACCAGGATACTCCTATATGAAAACATACAGAGTGAGACATCAGATAAGGGGAAGGCACACTGGATGGTGCACAGTTTTTCCAAACCGTGCGAGCACCTAAGAAAAACCACCGAATGTTAGATTAGAATATTTTTCCTGATTTTATAGTGTTTTTCCTAACCATTCAAATAACCCTTCAAGGTCCTCCAGGAAGCATTGCCTAGACGATGGTTAGCTCGTAGTGTTTCCTAACTGTTTGACTAACACTGCCCGATTTAAAAAAAAAGATACTAAAAAAGTGGATTTGGGCCAAGATAATATTTTAACCCCTCATTTTTTCTTTAAAATCCACCATAAAAGATATTTTCTCCACCCAATGGTTGTGGTGGATTTCTCCATCAAATAAAAAGTTATCAAGTGGAATTTCATGGTTTGTTAAAACCCGATTCCCATGGAAAGTAACTATTTATTTTACTTGTTGGTTGTTTTTCTTAGATCAACATTCCTCTGTCTCTTGATTTATTATATCTCGCCAACTATACGTATATCTAATGGTATTTTTCCATCATAGTTATATTTGTATTTTTTGATGATAAGGGGAGATATCTAAGGAGTGTTTTTTGAGATTTAAAATAGTTTCGTTGCTATTTTTGTGCCTTTTATTGTTTATTCCATAAATCTCATAGAATATTACTTTACTCTAGACACCTATTTCTAGACAAAGAAGTATTGATTTCAAATTTATTTTTTTGATAGATATTTATTCTGAGATTATTGTGAAATTCATGATGGAAACCTCAATTGGTGATAGTTTATGGAATTGTAAAATTTGTGTGCTTTGCTAGAAACTAAAAATGGTAACATGATTTTAAATTGATGAATTTAAAATGGATATATTTTTTTTGATTCCAATAAAAGTGTTTTTAGTAAATTATTTTAATGGAATAGTTTTTTTTGAAATCTATTTTTAAATCAAGGGAAGGTTTCATTTAAATTCTTCATTGGTAATGTTTTTAAAAAAAGTGTAGTATTATTGAAATGGTTGAATTGTTTTCAAATGGATTTATTTGGAATGTGGTTGGATTAAATACTTATGCATAGATATAATGGGATGGAAAATGTCCATGAAGTACCTACATGAATGGTATGGGTTATGGATGTGAATTTCAATCATGAATGGTAGCACTACACTTACGTGGTTTTGTAATTTAGTGTGTGTGTGTGTGTTTTTGATTATTGGAAATATAATGGGTTATTCCAACATGGAAATTGATAAATTGTTAAATGGTTTTTTTGGATTATTTATGTGGTAAAAGTTATAGATTGTATAAACTTTTTTGTGTGAAACTTTATTGATTTGATTTGAAATATTTTAATTAGTTTTTATATAAAACATTTTACCGAAATCTGATAATTTGTTCAATCATAGTGGTGTGAGTAGGGAAGACATTTTTGTAAAGACTGCTAAGCTTAAATAATTACCCCTGCTTTGGAAAACTGGTCATTTTGTAGATATCATTCATCATGACACAAGAAATGATAATGTGTCACATTTCATTAGTGGTACATCGCGATTGTTGTGATGTTTTTTGGCACTGGAGCATGAATTTTTTTTTGAGTTATGGAGATATGTCTTTAGAGTCTTTTTGTTTTATTTTTTTCATCTTTGTTTATGTACATTCTATTTAGTGATCTTAGATTGTGGTATATTATTTAGTTTTTTTAACATCAATGGTATTACTTTTAGTTTTTTACATATTTATGATGAATCATGTAGTGGTTTGTTGGTTATGGCATGTTTGGTTGGAATTTTTTATTTGCAAAGGGAAAATAATCATCCATATTTTAATGAATCTATTAGAATTTATTATCCATATTTATAATCTTTTGGATGTCTCTTAAGGTCATGTAACAATTCCCCAGAGGCTGAATCTAAGGAGAAGGGACAAGATGCTACTGATTATGAGAATTTGAGAGATAAAAATATGGTGTATATAATCGACCATAAAATTTACAAATATTTTTTATGTTTTTTATATAAACATCAAAGGATACCCCTTTCTAATTTTACTCATGATGGGAGATTGATAATTTAGATTAATTACTTTTTTTTGAATAATTTACTATATACAATGAAATTAAATAGAAGTATTTTTCATTATAATTGATTGGATTTTCAACTAGGAGAACATAATCATTAAATCAGTCAGTGTTTGGTGAAAATTTGAAATTGATTATAATAATTGGGAGAGACTAATATTATAGATTATAAAATGATTAATAAAATTATATATAATCTACCTATATAATAAGAGTCTAAAATAATAGTTTCCGTAGACACACTATTTATTACCAAATTAAAATTTAGTGAATTTATTCAAATATTGATGGAATATAAAATTTTCATTAAGATACATGAAGTGAAAGATATGAATATGAACAATGGCATTTCAATTAGTCCTATAATAAAAAATGATGAAAGTGATCTTCAACTCAGTGAAGATGGATTTACTCATGATGAAAGGAATCAAATTGTGTATAGGATTATAAATGCAAGAAACCATGGAATTTTAGACTATAATATTCTAGGATAAATAAGGAAAATGATTCGTGATGATAAAGGAAATAAAAATTAATGAATGTTATGAAGATAGTAGATACATATAGTTCTACTGAATATTTTTCATTTGAAATTCATTTGTATAGTGATGATTGTAGAACGATATTTAGATTTATATCTAATATAAATATAATAGTGGAAATATTCTATGTGGATAAGTACAATCATGATTTTAATACCATAATTTTAAATTATTAGTATTTTGTACGTTATAATATAGAACACCATCAATGGATTAGATGGATGAATATAAGGTGAAATTAAAAATTCCATTCTTCATAGATGGATTTTATAATTCATGCGGAGAAAATTTTCAACCAAATTATATAATTCTAATATGTGGAATGTTTCACTAATTATTAAATTATATTACATTGATGAAACATATGCCCCATGAGAAATCATCAATCATTCAGTACATCAAATGATTTAATAATAAACATTATACCATTATCAAACAAAAATACATATAAAATGATAAGATATATACCACCATAGACCAACATATGTGATATTTAATTTTAATGGAGGGAATATAATTTAAAATTTATGTATATTTTATCCCTATAGAAAAATTTCATAATTATCTATTTAATTTATAATCTTAAACACTTGTAATGGTAAAACCTCATTCAACAACAAATTCCTCCAATAAGAGTAATGTGAAAAAATTGTTCTAATTTAGGGTAATGAAAATGATTTTGATACTCATTGATTATAATAAATGAAAGTAAATTATAGTATATATCCATGTTAAAAAATATATTAGACTTAACTTCATATTTTAATGGTTGTGATTATGGATTCCCTTTCAAAATATTTATTGACATTTTATAAAAAATATATCACTTGCTTGATGATCCTCATAGTCACATAGAAAAAAATGGAAAGTAAGAACAAGTCATTGGAAACTAAATAACCTGATTAAATAATTTAGAATAATTAGTGATGATTTTTGACTGGATGGTGAAACATTTCATGATTAGATAACACATAAGAATAGTATAAATGTAACATAGAGAAGGGGTGATTGTAATAAAATGAAGGTGAGGTTAACAATATGAAACCTGTGATGGAATAAAATTCTATTAGTGGGTACCAACATGTGATGATACATAGTGAGATGAAGAAACCAAATATGGTATGTGATGAAGGGTGTGGAATCAAGCTTATTGGATTGAACTAGTAGTGATGAATCAAAAAAAGACAATCTAGTAATCGATTTAAGTTTGTTGTTTTAGGTATTTTAGGGTATCAAATTGGATGAGGATTTTGTGTGATAATCAGAATCAGACACATGGGTTATTTTTAATCAAATTAAATTGATATAATAAAAAAATATTTAGAATTGATAAATCAAATAAATAATAATATGTCATTTAAAAAAATTTAGTTCTAAAAAATAACTTATAATTCATACACATTCATTTTTTTTAATTTATAAAATTTGAATCGAAATTGTTTTTAAATAATTAATAAATAATTTTATATTATATATATTAATTTCATAAAATATTATGATGGTATTAATATTGTAATTCAATGTAAGAAAATTTGTATTTATCAAAAAAATATGTGTTATCACGAGAAAATTAATATATATATTTCATTATTTCAACAATATTTATTGTTATTATATAATTTATGAAAACATATTTTAGAATGGTAACATATAATTTATTAATAATACATCATTAGAATAGATTTATTTTTTGATAATATTATTTACAGTATATATAATAAAATGAGGAATTTTATTGTTGGTATAAGATTTCGTGTATTAAACGATTAATATCAACATGTATATTTAATAGTAAAAAAAATCGATACATAAAAATAATACTAAAAAACATGATATCTTTTGTAATTAATAATATTTACTAAAAAATATATAATATATAATTATATTTTTATTGTTATAAGTCAATTATTTTGTATTGGTAATAAAAGGGGATCTTAAATGATAATTAGGACTAAATAATGGTGATATAAATCATCACATAGGCATAACATGAGAATAAGGGTATGAGAGCCAGAGATTAACATTTTGGAACCCATACCCATGATAACATAGATCATTATCCTGATTCATTGAATTAAGCCTAGTATTTCATAATGCATGAATAAAAAAATAAATCAATGATCAAGTATCGTGATATTATAACATAGACATATGAATGTTGAAAAAACATAAGTTTATAAGATTTTGAACACGAATAAATGGAAATGGGTTCAATCTTTATGTAATCGACATGAAATCAGGCCCTCACATAATATTATGGACTTGAAAAGCAGAACTTCACATCATCTTATTCACAAAAAACCCATCTCCATGCATAAACATGTGAACATGAAATCCAGGTCCATGCTTAACCTTATGAACATGAAAATAGGTCCATATTTAATTTTATGGAGCTGCAAACTAGGTCCACACAAGAAATTATGATCATGAAATCATTTTCATGTAAAGAATGTTTACCTCATGTGTTATCCATATTTACCCAATTCATTGGAGGGATTTGACTGACCCAACCTTCAAAAATAATATTGAAGTTATATGAATTCCATAAGATCATAAATAATTCATCATAAAATCATATCATATCCCATAAAAAATAAATGGTTTTCATAAAAACGACATCATAATTTTTATAAAACACATTTAAAATGAATAAGTATGGAATCATTATGTCATATAACAAGTAAAACACAATTGTCATCAAAGGATGTTATAATGTGTGACAACCCGAATTTGGAGCCACATAATTGGTGCCATGTACCTGGTTCGCCACATGACTTCAAGTGCGCTTCCCCAAAAGCCAGAGGCTACCAACTAGCAGTGAGGGACATTGTGAGTCTGTGGGGAAACTATGCCCTCATTTGGTAAAGTATACAGTGGAACAATAAACATAAAAAATATAAGAAGCAGTAAACATCACACAACAACTGAACTAAACATCGAATCAATGACTGATATAATATTGATGCTGAATGGTACATGTATCTATGGAATGCAGTAAACAGAACAACATGCTGAAATACAACTGAAACCAAAGTACTAAACGTAAACAGATACTCCAGTAGCATCGCGAGCCAAAGCCCAGTCCCATGATCTCCATCTCCAACAAGCACTCATGTATATGAGGTAGAAGGACCAAAATCCCTATCTATACTTGCAACCAAATAATCTATTTGGGCTGAAAACCAGGACCCAAATAGGGTGGGAGACTAATCCCAATAAGTAATCACCACATGATATGTGCCCTAATTTCAGTGAGTAATATAGAAAATGTAAAAGGAAGATAAGCACAGTAATGGACTAAGAGTATACGAGTAAATAATCCTAACAATTATCATTCACATTCATTTAATTAAACAACTAGTATGAACTAGTAACGCCTTCTATTCCAAGGTAAGGCATGTAACACAACAGGTATCTCAAAGGAATACCTAAACACAAGCAGTACAAAACCCAAGCTTGTTCTTTGGCTTGGTGGACTCGTCACAACCAACCATCAAAATTCACACTGACTCTCTGGGTGGATCAAACTACCAGACCTCTATAGTCCAGTAATCAAACAAGGCACAGACACTCTGGGAAGCTCTCACATCAATTCCCTTATGGTCTTGTAATGATAGCTATAGAATCTCTAAAGAAGCACTTACGTCTAATTCCTGTTGTGGTCTCTATGTGCGTGTAACTAATAAAACTATTTGGAATCACAATTTCCTATTCCCATAGGTCATGCATATGAAACTAAAACCAACAGACCCTCTAGGGAAGAACTTAATCATCTATTCCCTCTTTGATCTCCCGCACTAGTTTCTCACAGCCCTGAGCAGTCTAGTCGTGCGTAATCGACTGTCTGCAGCCCTAAGGAAGTTCAAAAACTACATGGATAATAGCTACCATGAATCAAAATCAGTTAAACATCAGGAAACACATGCAAATAGGTATAATAAGAAAACTATAAATTTCAATAGGGTTTTCCACACAACCAAATGGTGCCGAATGGCGATAAACAGCCAAACAGGGAGAAACACCCTTGTGGTGATCCTTAGACATGCAACCAATCATATATTAGAAACAATTAATCAAAAGATAACAATAAATCTAGGTAAAATAAACAATAGGGTCAAAATCCAAAACCCTGGGATATCTGATACATGGGTATCCGACACTTTTGCAACCAAAACTCAAAGGACATCATCGTAGGGAAACAAAACACCAACCTTGTTCCCCGAAGATCGATATTCTTTAACATCATCCCATGAAGCGGCCTAGAATGATGTAGATATGAAAAATCGTTTAAAACGTTCAACCTCAGATAACCCACATGAGAGGAAGAATCAGGAAACGAGGCCAAAGTAGTAATAAGAACTCACTACTGCAACTTTTTTGCAATCAACGGAGTTTGATTCGGACAACTGGTGACTGATCGATGGCTCAGAGAAGAATCGGCCACCTCAGACTCTCTGGATGGAATTAGGCGAATATGAAGATGTTTATGAGAATTAAGCATGACCCCGATCAGATTAATGAAATAAAAAATGTACAAGGCATGTAATTTTAGAGTACACGGCGTGTGCTTGGTTTTTTCATACTCTGCTTTAAGTAGCCACCACATCATCCCTACACACCATGTGTGTGGCCCAGACACGGCCATCACACGACTTCGAGCAGCAGAGGAGTGCATGGCGTGTACTCATAATGTACATGGCGTGTACTCTGGAAATTTCCAGATTCTCCATTTTTCCTTAAAAAGTCCTAAATGAGATCCGTACCTGAAACCGAAGCTTCGGGTTCATACAAACTTCCCCCCTTAAAGAATGTTTTCCCCGAATTTCCCTAAAAATTCGTAGAAGAAGAAACCTCAATCAACTCTGGCCAATATGATCACATATCAGCCTCCCTCTCCCAAGCCTCATCCTTTATTCCGCCGTGCTTCCAAATCACATGTACCAAAGGAAAAGACCAGCCACGGAGTACATTTTAACTACGATCAACAATCCTGATAGGATGCTTCTCGAAAGATGCATCCTTCTCTAACTCAACCTCCTTGGGTTGAAAAACATGAGACGGGTCTGAGAAATATTGTCGAAGCTGAGAAACAAGAAAGACATCATGCATAGCCCGGTACATCTGAGGTAACTGCGACCTGTAAGCAACTAGCCCGACTTTCTCCAAAATATCAAAAGGCTCGACGTATCTCGGTGAGAGTTTCCCCCATCTCCAAATCCTCTTATGTCCCAACCTAGGGTTAATACGTAGGAAAATCTGGTCTCCAACCTTGATCTCCAAAGGTCATCTTCACTGATCAGCATAAGATTTCTGCTGAGACTGTGGAGTAGCCATACTCTTCCGAATCAACTCCACCTACTCTATGGTCTCTTGAACAAGACGAGGTCCCAACAAAGCTACCTCTGCTGCCTCTAGCTAGTATAAATGTGATCAGCTGGCCTACAGTACAAAGCCTCATAAGGTTTCATCTGAATAGTCGTCTGAAATCTGTTGTTGTAGGCTAACTCCACAAGAGGAATATGCTTCTCCCAAGTACCGCCAAAGTGTAGAATGAAATTTCAGACCATATCCTCATGTACCTAGATTGTACGCTCAGACTGGCCATCAGACTAGGGATGGTATGATGTACTCAAAAGTACTTGTGTACCCAAAGACCTCTGTAGCCCTTTCCAGATGTGCGAAGTAAAATGTGAATCCCTGTTTGAAACAATGTAGTGTGGAAGACCATGCAGATGTACAATCCCTCGTATGTGCAACCGTCCTAGCTCATCAACAATGAAGGTCTCCTTGATCAGAAAGAAGTGTGCAACCTTCGTGAGCCGGTCCACTACAACCCAAACCACATCATTTCCTCGAGGAGATCTCGGTAACCATGTCACAAATTCCATCGTGACATCATTCCATTTCCACTCAGGAATGGGTAACTGCTGTAAAATCCCTACTTGTTGCAAATGCTCTTACTTCACCTGCTAACAGGTGGAACACTGCATAACAAAGCCAACCACATCTATCTTCATACTAGGACACCAATACTAACGGTGTATGTCTCGGTACATATTAGTGACACCAGGATGAAATGCCCTAGCTGAAGCATGAAACGCCTACATCATCTCCTCACGTATGTCTGTTGAAACCCATATGGGGCCATGAAAAAACAGCACCTCATCATCGACAATTGTCCACCCCAGAGTAGGGTCTCTATCATACACACCCTCCCGTAGGAATTGGCCTTCTAGGTCTGACAGCTGCCTCATTCGAACTCGATCTAAAAGAGTAGAAGTAACAGCTATAGAAGAAAGAACTGTCTATCCCTGTCTATCATGAACCTCCAAATGCAGCTCAGAGAACAGAGCCATAAGCTGCCACTCGCTGCTGGCCTCCTGAACTGCCTGCAACTAAGTCCTCATGCTCAGTGCGTCAGCCACAACATTGCCTTTCCCAGACATATAAGAAAGCTCGAAGTCAAAGGACTGTAGGTACTTGACCCCCCTCTGTTGTCTCATATTCAAGTCACACTGTGTGAATATATACCTTGGGCTCTTGTGGTCAGTATATACCAAAAAATTCTCTCCCTTGAGATAGTGCCTCCAACAACCCAAAGCATGAACAACCACAGCCAACTCCAGGTTGTGCGTAGGATAGTTCTTCTCATGGGGCCTCAACTGTCGAGATCCGTACGCAAGAACATGATCCTCCTTCATAATCAATACTCCAATCCCGATGCAGGATGCATCATAGAAAACTGTATAACTCTTTCCCTGCTCTGGCAGAACTAGAATCGGTGTTGAGGTCAATCTCCCCTTCCACTCCTAGAAGGATGAATCGCAAGCATTTGGCCAAATGTACTTCACACCTTTCTTATTCATGCTCATTATTGGCGCTTCTAAGCATGAGAACTCCTTTATAAACTGCCTGTAATATCCATCCAGTCCCAAGAAACTCTGCACCTCGAAGACATTCTACGACTGCTTCCAGGTAACTACCACTCTCACCTTCTCTGGGTCTACAGATACTCTTTTCTCTGAGATGACCTGGCCTAGGAAGTGAATCTCACCCATCCAGAAGTGGCACATTGAGAGCATAACATATAAATGATGCTCTCTTAGTGTACTCAATATGATTTCAATATTGGTAGCATGGTCATGTCGAGTGTGAGATTACACCAAGACATCGTCCAAAAAGACAATGACAAAAGAGTCTAATTAAGGATGGAAAACTATGTTCATCGTCGCCATGAAAATTGTCAGCGCGTTCGTGAGACCAAACAACATAACCAGATACACGTACAGACTATACCTGATTCGGAAATCTGTGAGAGGTATATTAGATGGTCTGACCCACAACTGATGATAGTCGGATCTCAATTCGATCTTCGAGAATACCCCGGCTCCTCTAAGCTGATAAAAAAATATCATCAATCCTCAACAATGGATATCGGTTCTTGACCATAACTGGTTAGGCTTTTTGTAGTCCACACAAAGTCGTAAGGTACCATCCGCATTCTTTGCAAACAACACAGGTGAACCCCAAGGGTAAGTACCAGGACAGATAAAACCCTTCGCCTGAAACTCCTCCAACTACTTCTTGACATCTTGAAACTCAGGCATAGCGATCCAATAAGGAGGTATTGATACCGATGCTGATCCTAGCACAAGCTCAATAGAGAAGTCTACCTCACACTCTGGAGTAATCCTTGAAAAGTCTTCTAGAAAAACATCTGGAAAACGGTCAACTACCGGAGGTAAGTCCATCTGAGAAGTCCAATGATCATCCAGATATGAACTAGAAATTTGGGTTGTAACACTGCTCAACCTTTGATTCTCCAGTCCTGCTCTGCTTGCCTGGACATCCCATTTTCCCTTGTGAAGAAAAGACCCACCCTCTGGTGACGGGAAACTCACCCTGCGGTGATAACAATCAACAAAAAACTAGAGAGGAACTAGCCAGTCCATTTCGAGAATGACATCATAACCCGTCATCTCAAGGACATAAAGATCCCACAAGAAGTGACACCCACCCACCTTAAGGGGCACTCCCTGCACTGATACACACTAGTTTTTCTATGTCCCAAAGCAGTGTCTAGTGCCAATGTATCCTCAGAAGTAAGGACAGTAAGTCTAAGGCTCTCCACAGTGTTCACAGAAATAAAGCTACGTGATGATCCAGTATCAAAAAGTGCAGAAGATAAAACCAAGGCTACTAGGATCGTACCTCGAACTGTGTAAGGTCCAGGATCCTGCTCTCGATAAATCTGCTCTACTGCAAATGTCTGGCCATTAATGCGGCCTTGTGTAGCAGCCTGATATCACTGAGCTGACCCTCCCTGAGTGTGACCACCGCATCTGCAACCTCTACCCTGGCCTGAATGACATAATGATCTCCAGCCCCCAGTCTGCTGCGGAACAAGTAATCTAGCTCTTGTACGATGAGTATAAACTAATCCTCCTTCACTATCTTCTGGATAAAGAACCATGCAAAGACGCTGCAGATGACCCATTTCGCCGCAAGCTTGGCACTCAACTGGATTTTTCGGGCACTGAGGAATCTTATGGACACTCTTTCCATACTGATATCACACCACCTAGTTTCCAGAAGGATGATCCGCTCTTCCAGATGAATTTCCTTGCTTCCTTAAGTCACCTCGAGTAGACTCTCGGTGGCGTTTCCTGCTGTCAGTATGCAATGAATCAGTCTTGGATGCTGAACCGTCCGGGACAATAGCTCCAGTCTCCCTCAAAATCCATTTGGTAATCAGCTCCTGGTTGACTATTAGGGTAATAGAAGTCAACCGGAAGACGTTCACATGTGCTCTGATCTCTGGTTTGACGCCTTCCTCAATCTTCCTTTCCAAAAACAGCTCGTTGTTTCCCCGAATGGGAGTGAAACTCTGTAACATAGTCAAACGAGAGGAATACTCTATAACCAAAAGAGTACCCTGCTGTAGGTTCATGAACTCTCTGGCTCTGTCAGCCCTCTACGTCGCCAGATAGAAGTAGTCATAGAACATACGCTGGAACTCGTCCCAAGCCATAGTCTGTTGACGCCCTCCCTATGAGACTACATCCCACCACCTCTTGGAAGAATCTCGCAGCATGAAAGTATTGAGCTTCACCCTTCTGTCTGGGGGTGTCTCCAAATGCTTGAAGATGGAAAGCATGATTTCTATCCATGACTCTACAGCCTGAGGTCCTCCGTCCCCTGTGAAAGTGGGAGGATTTTGCTGCTGGAAGAATCATGTCAGCTCTTCCATAGATGGGGCAGGATGATGAGCTCCCTAGAAGTTCTGCATGAACCTCATGAAACCCTCTCAGGACTGAGCATCGACACCAGTGTCTAGAATCACTGCAGGTTCCATGTTTGGAACGATCGGCAGAACTACAGGTAGTCCATGGTCTACCGTATCAGGATTTCTGTCACTGCCTGATTCCTAGCGTGCAACGGGAGGACGTCATGGTGTCATATATCTGTGAAATAAAAAGCACACTTCAGATTTAAGATTAACAAGGATAGAAAACCAAAGTGTACAAAACGGAAAAAGGAGAGAGAAACACCTAAGTTTTCAAACCAAGTGTACATGATGTGTATTTAAACCACACGATGTGTTTTCTAATCATTCCACTTGGGCGTGTAACTCTGCCACCACTGGTCGTATAACATCCTAGCTACACGGCGTGTTGTCACAACACACAGTTTGTACGTGAACTCCAATCCCCTACCAGAGTCTCTTTAGACGGTTAACCTACACAGTCCTCCTAATACTAAACTACATGGTATGTTCACTAAAGACACGGCATGTACTAGACAGGTTTCGGCGACCCGAGTAGCGGTTACATGGTCGGTTACACGGATGACCCCTACAAGACATGTTCCAAACAAACACGGTGTGTATAAGAATAAATAACACCGACCTGTGATGTTTTTGAGATGGCTGGGTACCCAGAAGAAAACTACTCGGCGTGTTCATATTGAAAAAGGCGCTTACTACTCGAGTTTCCCCAACCCGTGTTGTTAGTGTCACATCTGGGTACCCAGAAGAAAACTACATGGTGTGTTCGCATAAAACATGAAGTGTACTACACAAGTTTCCCCAACCCATTATGTAAGTGACATGGCCAGGTACATGGTAGACTACTACACGGCGTGTACATATTGTACACAGTGTGTCCCTGAAGACTCTCCACCACCACGTGTCTCTATTCACATAGTTTGTAACACGGTTTAAAAACTACACGACGTGTATTAATAAAGTACACACCATGTATTCTGGGTTTTTTCGGGCAGTAGCTCAAGAAACTACACTGAACTCCAAAAACACTGAAAAAAAACATATATGTGACAAATTTCGATCTGTGGGGGCCATACTCCCCGCGAATCAAATCTTGGTAAGATAACAATTCATATAACAAGTAAAACAGCATAAAAATCCAATGTTCCACAAAATTACGATCCTTGAGGGACCATAACAACTCTAAGACCAGAGCTTGGAACCCATGCTAAATAGGCTGTAAAATAAACAATACTCTATCTGCACAGAAAGTATGGATATTATAGCAACAATCACAACAGCATGCATAATTTATCATGGAATCTACCACAACAACATGAAATTATAATGCACCCAAGATGGCATGGTAAAATGCATGACATGTGATTTCCTACCCAGTGCATATATGATGCATGAGATGGGACACCCTCATCTCATCGGGTTGAAACAAAATAGAACCACACTCATATAATCTGTAACAGCATAAAACGTGTAAATCACCCAACTGTGAAATATAATAAACTGTAACACTTGCCAAAACTGAAAATTGAAAATGCGAGGTAATATAGCTTTTCCCTATACACAGGTTAATTACTCCCAATCACAGTTAAGTACTAACTACCCATTTCTTCCTATCCCTGTATATTGTCGCAAAATTGTAAGGAAATAGAAAAGAATAAAACTCCTCTAATACCACTTTGTAACAACCCGAATCTGGAGCCAGAAAACTAGTGCCCCGTACCTGATTCACCAAATGACCTCAATCGCGTTTCTTGAAATGCCAGAGGCTTCTGACTAGCAGCGAGGGCCTTGGTGAGTCTGTGGGGAAACTATGCCCTCATTTGGTAAAGTATACAGTGGAAGAATAAACATAAACAGTAGCGGAAGCAGTAAACAACATACAACAACTGAAATAAAATTAGAACCAATAATTGATATAATAATGATGCAGAATGGTACATGTATCTATGGAAAGCCGTAAATAGATCAACATGCTAAAATACAATAGAAACCAAAGTACTGAACGTAAATAGAAACTCCAGCAGCATCGCAAGCCATATCCTGGTCATATGCTCTCCAAATCCAACCAGCTATCAAGTACCTGAGGTAGAAGGACCACAATCCCTATCTACACCTGCAACTAAATAATCTGTTTGGGTTGAAAACCAGGACCCGAACACGGTGTGAGTCTAATCCCAGTAGGCAATCAACAAAACATTTTTGCCCTACTATATGTGGGTAAAATAGAAAAAGTAAAGGAAGTTAAGTACAGTAATGGCCTAGGAGTATACCATTAAATAATAATACCAATTACCATTCACAATCATTTAATTAAACAACCAAGAAGAACTAGTAAGGACTTATATTCAAGGGTAAATCTAGTAACACATCAGGTATCTCAAAAGACTATCTAAACACAAGAAGTACAAAACCCAAGCATGTTCTTTGGATTGGTGGACTCATCACAACCAACCATCAAAATTCACACTAACTCTTTGGGTGGCTCAAACTAGTAGACCCCTATAGTCCAGTAATCAAACAAGGCACATAAACTCTGGGAAGCTCTCACGTCAATTCCTATATGGTCTTGCAAAGATTGCTACAGACTCTCTGAGGAAGCACTTACGTCTAATTCCTCATGTGTTCTAGATGTGTGTGTAACTAAGAACACTCTTGGGAAGCACAAAGTCCTATTCTCGTAGGTCCTGCGTACGAAACTAAAAACAACAGACCCTCTTGGGAAGCACTTAATTGTATATTCCCTCTTTGATCTGCCACACTAGGTTCTCACAGCCCTGAGCAGTCCAGTCGTGCGTAATTGACTAATAGAATCCCTAAGTAAGTTCAACAACTACATGGCTAATAGCTACCTTACTTCAAGAGCATTTAAACAGCAGGCAACACATGAAAATAGTTATAACAAGAAAACTAACAATTGCAATAGGGGTTTCCTCAAAGGAAAACTGTGTCGAATGGTGATAAATATTCAAATAGGGAGAAACACCCGTGGGGTGATCCTCAGACATGAAAACATGAATATATTATCAATAATTAATCAAAAGATAACAAGAAATCTAGGGAAAATAAACAATAGGATCAAAATCCTTAACCATGGTTACCTGATACATGGTTATCTGGCACTTTTGCAACCAAAACTCAAAGGACTTCAACGTAGGGAAACAAACCACCTACCTCGATATTCGAAGATCGATATACTTGAACCTTGGCCCATGAATCGACCTAGAATAGAGTAGATATGAAAAAGAATCTAAAATGTTCAACCTTAGATAACTCACATGAGAGGAAGAATCAGGAAACGAGGCCATAGATGAACTATGAAGTCACTGTTGCGATTCTTCCTCAATCAACAGAGTTTGATTAGGAAAACTGGTGACATATCAGTGGCTCAGAGAAGAATCGGCCTCCTTGGATGCTCTGGACAATGTTAGGCGGAGAAGAAGATGTTTATGAGCATTAGGAACGACCCCGGTCAGATTAATGAAATAAAAAGAAAGTACACAGTGTGTACTTTTAGAGTTCACGACGTGTACTTGGTTTTTCCATACTCCTCTTTAAGAGGCCACCACATCATCCCTACACATCGTGTGTGTGGTCCGGACCTGTCCAGCACATGACTTCAAGTGGCAGAGGAGTATACGGTGCGTACTCATAAATTACACGTCGTGTACTCTAAATATTTCCTGATAATCAATTTTTCATAAATAATCCCATAAAAAAGATATGTACCTGAAACCGAAGCTCTGGGTTCTTACAACTTGGATGAATTTTTTAAAAAGATAACTGAAATATTTCATGAGGAGAATAAAATTTTCTGTTTGAAATATTTTTAATAAAATCTAAAAATATATAAAATATTATAAAAAATATATTTTTTTTAAAATAAACATGGATTCATGTAATGTAACCATGAAATAATTTAGTAGTCATGATAGTGTGAAATTCCATTCATATTTTATAAGATAAAAGAATAATCCTTCTTTCACACTTTTATAACAATTAAGAAGGTATATAATTCAATAGAATACAATATTATTCATCATTAAATCATTTTGAACAAATAAATAATGTGTAAAAATCAAATTTAAAAAATAAAATAAGAATATTAAAAATTATTCATTAAAATAATTTCAAAAAATATTTTTATGGAAGGAAAATATTATTCGTACGAAGTGAAAAGTAATGTTGGGTTTCCATAGAAATGTTTTCTTGATCTCTTTAGTTTTGAAATAGTGTAAAATGAATAGAAAAAATTTATTACTTGAAAATAACTAGAGGAGAAAAAAAATATAAGTAAATAATCATAGAAGGATCAAATAATTTCCATTAATTGAAATTCAATCATAAAAATCATGATTAAAAATGGATTGAAACACAAATCTCTTACCACTTTGGTAACTATTGAATCATAAATCACATGAAATAAATAAATAAATAAAAATTAAATACCATAATTATAATGATATTATTTTTAGGACATTTAAATTGGATTATATAAACACCTTATAAAATAAAATAGCTGTATAACATAACATATGTGCTAAAGAAATCAATTTTTGATGATAAACCCTTACATCAAATATCGTATTTATTAATACATGCTTGAAAATAATATATAATTAATAAAAAAATTTAATACATGTAATTACAAAATTTATCATATATATCATTCCATATATGACTTTTAATATAACATCTTATCACATGTTAATTAATATTTTTTATTAAAATCACACTTCTTGGTGATAACTACATCATTTTTTCAGGCATATTTCAATTCGACAGTCTTAGTATTGACACATTGAGTATGGATACGTCATATAAAGAATTTAAAACAAGATATTAATATCATATATATATATATATATCCATAAAATATTGAGATATAAAATATATGTACACCATTCATGGAGACGATATGTTGTACGTACGCATGGAAACACTTTTTATTTTTTAATGGATTGAAATAATGAAATGTAAATAATAGTACACCATAAAAAAGAGATTATAAAATAAAATAATTTATAAATATTAATAAAATCTATCCTTAATAAAATCATTGCAAATGAAATATGAAATATGAATCATGTCATTTTGTGGATGTTATTGTCCACATGTATGCACGAGTGACGATGTATTTTTCTAATTGAGTGGATGGAAAGAAGTTATATATGATATAATCAGTATATAAGTATAATTATGTCATAAATACCATATATAAACTTCAAACACTTCACAATAATCATCAATGAAATATGTTGATGGAAAATGAATTGTATCACTAGGTGGAGATTTAATGTACTACGTACACAATATTGAACCATTCACTTCCCATTTGATGTAAATTGGGTTAATAAATGTGGTTTCATAATAATAATAATTATTATGTAATTTAATGATACTATAATAATTATTTTATGGAAAAAATAACTTATTTGAAGGAGGTAAAATATAAATTAATAAGAAATTGATCAATTTATGTGATTACCTCTTCTTTGAAACAATTATTTTAGATATGCACTTAAGGGAAATAGGGTGGGTATTTTGGGATGTAAAACCCTTCTATAATATGGATAAGGGAGTGGAGAAGAAAATATATTAGGGTTTGGTTGATATAAAAGGCTCAATTTGGTGTGAAATGGAGAAAGGAGGGGTTCACATTTATAACTGATAAGAGGGGCACTCTTGGGATTTCATAAATGATTAAAATATAATAGTAATTATCTATAAAAACCATTACAAATGGCCATGTATTAAAATATAATGTTTGATGGGTTTGAAATACAATAAAAATCAAGAAATTTATACGTTTAAGTGGTTTTTTAATCATTAATTTTTGGTATAAACCCTTAGTTAACCTATATTAACATTAACTGTGGTAACATCATTTTAACTCTAAAATATTTTTAATTTTATATATAAGGTGAAAATTATATCAAAAATGGAAATGGGATGAATATTTAGACCATATATTATCCTCTTTATCCACATACAATATTTTTATGTTATTTAAATAATTTACTAAATTATTATTTTTATAAAATATCACTAATGAAAATTGTACCACTATCCATTTAATTTGAATATATACACAACAAGACAACTGTAGAATTCCAATATATTCCTCTTAAAAATCTTGATATATCATTTTAATCAATGAAATTCATTTAAAATAATGTGTCATTAAAATTATATTACTTTTAATATTTTTCATATAATTTATTATATTTTTTATCAATTAATGAAATACTGCATTCACATTTCATAAAAATTATAGGTAATTATATAATTACTAGATATTATAAATAAATTTTCATTATTGAAATAATTTAATTGTTATAAAAATAATAATTATGATTAATTTATAGTGTTTTGTTTTCCAAACATGAACACATAAGATATATTTAAAACAATGTGAGTAACTTTTCATAACTTTATTTGCTTTAAATATTATATAGGTCATTCTCATGGAAAAGTATACCTTAAAAAATAAAATTGATCATAAGGTAAAAATAGTAAAATATACATCATCCAATAAGAATTTATATGATATATGGTGACCAGAAAACATAGTTTTAACCTATATTATCATGACCGTCCCTTTATTGGGGTGATTAATTTTTCTATGGTTATATTCATATTGATAAAAAAATAATTTTTTAATATTAACTAATTAAAAAATACCCATTAAAAATCTGGAATCCATTATTAAAATATAATTTATATAATGGGAATAAATTAATTTTAAAACAATCATGCAAAACACAAGGAATACAAATTTTCAGAAAAATAAATTTTAAGTATTAAACATGATTTATTCATATCCTATGCCTAAAAAAATAGTAGATAAATGATAAAACATTTCATTTAGAAAATATTATTCAATTTTCATTAAAATAATTCTAAAATAGTGAATAATTTAATTTATGAAAATGAAAATAAATTGTTCACATAAAAATAGTTTTCTAGTGATATACCTTTTTATATATAATAACATTTTTATACCAAATTCAATCATAAAAAGAATTAAATGACTATAATTGGATTATTTCAAATTTAATAGGACTAATTTTAATTATAATCACTTTTAAAATAAAAAATATCTTTTTACCAACATTAAATAAAAGTACTAGTTATCGTTATTCAATTGGAAATCGGTATTTTTAGAAAAAAACCAATAATTTACCCCCAGGTAATTTTGATATGCTGATTTTAGAAATGTAGTTAATTTTATAAAATAAAATTTATAAAAGTGTCAAAAATTATATATTTAAAAATAAAAAACATTTTTAAAGGAAATATAACATCACATACATAATGAATAATAATTCCCCAAGCGTTAATGCATAACATTTTTTCACTGGGATATATATATATATGTATATGATTATGTGGTTTTTTATATTTTGTACCCTATAATTCAACAACTAGGTTATAATGTTCATATTTAAATAATAATGTTTTGTGGTAAATTTAAGATCAGTTTTGTGAGTCATATATGATATTGAACATCGTGTTCTTAATTTAAAATATCTATGTGTTAAATAATGGGATAATGAATGGGTATTTAATGAAAGGTTGAGGGGCTCGTTTATTAATTACTAAAAAATATTTTGAACCCAATGTTACAAAATATTCAATACAATTAGCTCTACCATAGTTTTAACACTCAGTTTTTTCTAAAGGGATTTCATTTTATGTATATTAATGGGTTAGGGTCTTAAATTATATAAAGAATATAATTTATAAAGTTAAAGTGAAACCTGTTTATAATGAATTGTTTTCAAAATTTTAAAATATTATTTATGTTTTGGAACGTTCTATATATTATTTGAAAAGTTATATCATCAAATTAAATTAAATTTTTTTAATGAAAAACAATTTGTTTGTTCTATGGAATCCTTTATAACATTAATTACATGTTATTTGGGTTATTATGATTCCATAATGCTTATTATATATTACTAAAAACATTATTTTTCCTAAAAATATGACTATATTATATGTTTTTTAAAAATTAACTATATAATAATTATGATATGATGAATAAAAAAATTACATCAATTTCATCCATAAAGTATTTACAAATATAAATACTTCTTTATAAAAAACACTTATTCATTTTGAAAATTACTAGTATTCTGACATATTCATTTTTACAGTCCTTATAAAAATTACTTGTGTCATTATAAGATTATCTTATTGTTAATATAAAAATCAAGAGTGTTTTATAACACACATTAATTGAAATAAATTTTATCTAACAATTTTTTCTTTATTAAAAATAATTATTTTAATAACATATAAATGTTTTACAGAAATACAATTATGATTTGTTTGGGTTGGTAATTTATTTTCAACGTATTTTATCCATATAAATATCTTGTATTTTTATATTATCGATTCAAAAAAATATAATTTTGTTATTCAATTTATCGGGATTATATTTTAATAATCATGTTACTATTCCTAATAGTCATTTCACAATTCATAATAGTCATATTACTATTTTCATGATAACATTAATTGTTATAAATATATCTTAATTCCTTAATTTATCACTCACTTCAATTCCAATAAATATTCTATATTTTAAATTTTGAAAATTTTTATTGGATTACGGATATTTAATTTCCTTTTTATAGTTTTTACATTGTAGTAATGATCAAAATTTTCCTATTATTGTAATTTAATTATTTACCCAATTTAATATTTCCAATATTTATGGCTATTTTAATTCAATTAATGTATTTTTATCAATTAATGAAATAAATTATTTTTTAATTAATATGAGTTACATGCATTTTATACTCAATTAGTAAACAAGACACCCTTATATATTCATATGGAAATACGATTCATAAAGATTCAAGCATGTTACATTATTAAATTTTAAATAAATTATGACCTCAAAATCTTATCATATTGATTTATAAGTTAAAATTTACAATATTAATTAAAATAATCAAGGTTTTTATTAATGTAGTCGAAATTTCTTTTATACTTGTGTGTGAATTCCAAAACTCCAATTTAGAAATGGCCATGTACTTGTTGGTGTTTTCATAGTCAAATCAGATTATATAAATGATATTTTGAAATAAAATTGGAAATAAAATATTATACATATATGTATTATATAAATTAAAATGTTTTCGATAGATTAAGTAGTTTCTATAAGATGAGGTAAATTTTTTTAAATCTTTCAAAATCATTCAAACAATAATTTTCAATAATAATGATGATTAAATCATCTAGAAGGGATAAGAATGTATTATGGGATTTAATTACTTCCATATAATAAATTATCTTTAAATTCTTGAAACAAAATTTTAAAATAAAAAATAAATTGTGTTTTTCCAAATTATATAATTTTTAATTACCTTATATTTCCATCCATTGAATAAAATAATGGAAAATTATGCTTGAAAATTTTCACAATATTATTCATTTAAATGGAATAAAATGATCATAACAATGATAAATTATAAATTACATATTCAACATATATCATTAATTTCTTGGAATTAATATACGTTATCAATGGTTATTTTCATTTTAGGTCTTCTAACCTAAAAACATATTCAATTACTTCATAATTTTCCATTATTATATTTTTAATTTACAAGTGTATAGGCCCTAAGACTGTGGATCAATATATTATGTAAATATATTTTTAGTCCACAAGGTAATGGTCAATTTAATACCCAATGACCCATTTTAGGGTTATAAAACCTTGGTATATTTGTTCCATAGCCACATCTACTTGTAATATCCAAACATGTATTTCATTTCATGTAAATAAAATTTTTATAAATTACTAAAATTTTAATATATTTTACAACAAATGGACATATACCTATGGTATTTACTATTTTATTATGTTCTTAATGTCCAAAAATAACATAACCATCCTAGGATGTTCATGAATGGAATAGAGGAGGGAGAGAACCCTTACATTGAGTGGTTGAATCTTAGTGGTTGGAATAAGAGCCTTAAATCCATATAAATTTATTGAGAGGGATATAGAGAGGGAAATGAGAGGAAAAATAATTCTTCATGGCTTTATAATGAAATGTAATGGGAAAATGAGTGGGTATTTATATAAAAAGAGAGGGGGTAGTTTATTAATTTCCAAAATCAGTCCCCATATTCCCATATATTAAAATTTTCCAAACCATTATACATTCCATGGTTTTTCCCATAGTATTTTCATAAGATTAGGTTGTTTTAATATTTTATTAGATTAATAATTAATATTATTAATATAATTTCTTTAATGATTTAAATGATATCCATGGTCATAAATATTTTTTATGATTCGTAATATATCTTTTTTGTTCTATAAGTTTATCTAATGGTTTATAAAAACAATATAATTACCTTAAAATAGCATATATAAATGAAAAACACTATTTTTTCTTTAGAAATCCATTTATGTATTTTTTTAACATCGTATTTGGATTATTATGATGTTATAATTCTTATTTTATTTTCATGCAACATTTATTTTTTACACAAAAAAATTATTTTTTTTATAAAATTATAAAAATTTCATTGTTTTTTTAACTTTAACAGGTTTATTAAAAAAATAGAAATCTATTTTTTCAAATATATATATAATTATTATAAATTTAATTTCACAAATATAAAACATTTATTTTGTGAAAAGTACAAGTTTTTATGACATATTAAACATTGTTATCCTATAAATAATTACATGCGACTTCATAATATTATATTAACATTTATATAACAAAGAATATAATTTTAGAAGAATACTTCATTGAAATAATTTTTATTCTGAAATTTTTAATTTATCATAAAAATTTATTTTAAAATCATTCAAATTTTTTATAAAAAATAAATTTATTAAATCATTGTGAACTGAAATTATATTGAACATATTTAATACCTAGAAGTCCCTAATATTTTTTTCAATTTTTCCCTAAATACTATTTTACTATCCCACTCATCAGGTTTCTAGTCTAATGGGATGTTTACTATTAATAATGGCCATACTACAGTTTTAATGGTCATATTATTATTTCAATATTCATATTACTTCTTAAAAATATCTATTAATTACTTAACTCATCACTCACATAAATGAAACCAAATTTTCAAAATTTTACATTTTGAAAATTTTGATCTAATTAGTAATTTTCTATTTCCTCTTTTATGTTTTTTAATTGAGGCGGTGAGCTGTATTTTCTCATTCAGGTAATTTTTTTTTATTTACCTACTGTAATATTTTTAATTCACATAGATATATTTGTTATATAAATGTAATGTTATCTATAAATGTAATAAATAATTATTTATTTTTATTCTGTGGTTCTAGTGTTTTTTAGTAAATTATTAAATATGAAACACTTATATATTTAGAAGCAAATATCATTCGTAAAAATTATGGGTTGTTAAATAACATACACATTTCAGTGGGTGTATAAAATAAGATCTAAAACCCAATAACATTCCCCCAAATATTATTAACATTCGAATTCTTTGAAAAAACATATATAATTGTTGGAAATGAAAATATATAATATAACCCATTTTATATTTTATTAAATAATATATCATGAGTTTATATTTTAAAATGTCATTTAAAAAGTGAACATATAATAATATAATATGAAGTGTGTAAATAAATAAACATAGATCTTCACATAACCGAAAACATGAATAAAAATAATTTATATGGATTGAAATTAACAAGAATCATGGGGTGATTACTAGCGTAACTATGGTAGGGAGTCCTAATATTCTCATGAATAACGTATTTGTCAATATAACTATAACCATATACATAACCACAACCAACTACACATAGGAAACACGCATGAGTGTCATCCTAAACATATGGTTAACCCACTATGGAGTATCTATTGTCAAATAATTACTATACACTCTAGTTAGAGTCTCATCATTACTATAAAGTAGAAATATTGGAATAATTTTCTCCTAAAATATCATGGTACTTGTCATAGAGACCCCCCTTGGTACCAATGTTTTTACTCCATGATGTTACTAAAATAATAAAACGAATCCAATTTTTGAAACATGTTACCTATAATCACTTCATAAAAACTTCCATAACTCAACCAATAACTTGGTGAATAATGAAGAATTAATATACACAGTTCATATCCTTATCAAGGGAGGAATAAAGAAAAAGAACAAGTTTCAATAACTGAAACACTATTTTACCCAGGAAATAATTTTTAAAAATAACATGAAATGTATTTATAAATCATATTGAAAAATATTTTTAAACCATTTCATTGAAATTTATTTTAGTCTGATTCAAAAAGGGGGAAATATTGATCTGGTCATTTCCAACAAAACAAGCCATAATTGGTAAGGCCAAACCAATTTTTTATCTTCTTAATATATTATTGAAAACTGTGATACATCCTTAAAAATCCATTACAATTAATTTTATTAAATCATCAATTTTTATTTATCATTAAATACATGGTAGGAATCACATTAAAAAATTTATTTGCGTAGTATTAAGTGAGCATAATTTTTTTTATTTTTTTTTTAAAACACATTTGTCATAAATTCATTTTGATAAATACGTAATAAAAAATATCTTAAACCCATAATTAAAATATAATATATAATTATATAGATAAATTATCAATTTAATGGACTAAAAAATTCTAGATTTATCTAAATAATTGAGAAATAACATATTCATGTTCACAATCATTCTAGATCGGTAGGTTTAGTTATTTTTATGTCGTCTTTTGACCGAAAACATTTCATTCATATTTTTTAAGTAGATGACAGTTTCTGGGATAATGAAAGTTCTCCAAAAATATGTATGAGTAGACATATGCATATAAAAATGGGTACCTTATAAGAAGTTAATTTAATATCAAGATGATTTAAGGGTTGTTTTTTATGATCACAATAATGAATTCAACACCATAAAAAGTTAATTGATATTGGTGGGATTGTTACCTTCCACAACAATGATGTATATACACCATTTTTATTATACTTGTAACCATATTGTTTAGATTATACTATAAGAACCATGAATTGTTCTTAAAGGAATAAGAATTTGAAGATGAATTCTTTGTTAGATATGATATTTAGTGCATATACCTCAATAATATATTATGATATATTATTTGATTATGCACTTTACATGGAATTAATAGGCAGATACATGGGATGAGGTAATTTCAAAGGACGATCAAAACATTGAAAAAAGAACTGAGAAAATGAATAGTTAATTGATCCTACCTACAGGAGTTGTGGGAATAATGAAAACATCAATAAGGAGTGGATAGATAAATAGAAGGTTCCTAAATCCATTGTAACAAACAATCTAGTTGAAGAAACATATGATTTTTTTGTGGCATATAGATATCCTTATAGTTTCATGGATTTTATACTTAGGTAATCCTTCTATTCCATATCAATAATGGGTTTCCAAAAAATAATTACCTTTTTAGAAATTTTTTCAAGGTGTATATTATTGGGAATGAACCCATGAACATTGTATGAATAGGTGATCCATGGATCAAAACTCACAATGGGAGTTTTCTAATTATAGATATTTTGTATGATATCCCTAGACTAAGAATGAATCATATTTTAATTGGGAATCTTGTTGATGTAGGATTTAGTACCATATTCACTAGTGGTTAATTCGAAATAACCGATGGAGCTATTGGATTAAATTCTATAGTAAATATTGAAACCACAGTCAATATGAGTTGTTATGGAAATTATTATAAAAATATATTTTATCTGAGATTCATAATTATAGAATTACATATTATTCCTCATGATTGAGAATATAAATAAGATTCTGAAGAAAATGAATGATACCAATGCAGAAGTCTGTGGGAGATAGAAAATGTGAATATTGTATATTTGGAAAGATGAAGAATTTCTATTTTACCAAAGGATGGAAAATACTAAATTCTAAGAAACTAAAATTTGGTTCACAATAATTTTTGGGGGCATGTACCAGTACCTTATCCAATAAGGTGAATATATTATATTATATTTATTAATGAATAAATTATGATGATATGGGTTTACATTTTAAAAAAATCGATATATTTTCCATATTTTATAATTGAAATAATTTGGGACAAAATGACTCAATATCAAAGATGAAATAATTTAGGTTTTAATATGGATGATGGTATTTTGGTAAATAGGTCATGTAATTGTTTGATAATAACAAAATTGTGTAGGAGAAGACTCATCCATGTTTACCATATTAGAACATTGTGGCCGTGATGATTAATAGTACACTAAATGAATTTTCCATGAGTATGAGGAAATACTCAATGTTACCCAATATCCTCTAATTAGAGTCAATGAAGATGGATATATATCTAATCATAAGAGTTTTCTTGTACTAATGGAGGTGTGTATACCTAATGATCTATAGTCATGAAAATATGTATGATAATCTAATTTTCATGTATTTGGTTATTTTTCATATATACATACATATTTTTATGTAACAGATAGACTAGAAACAATAACCAAAATCATGATTCCTTGTTGGATAAATTCTGAAGGTGTTTGAATATATCATTTTTTATGATGAGAACAATAAGATCATTAGAATAATGATTGTGACATTTTATAAGTATTCACATGAAAGGACCATCTTGAAGTTGAGATTGATGGTAGGAATAATGAATTATGGTTATATGAGGAAGTGGATCTTTAATTTTTATAGATATTTTTCCTGCATAACTAGTAGATCATACTACTCAAGTGTAGTATAAAACATATTCATGAATGAGAACACCTATGCAGATGTATTCATTATCATGTCCTATCCCACTAAGTCCCAAACCATGACTCCCCATGAACACCTCCAATCGGGCAAGGGCTGCTGACAAGCACCGAGTAGGCTAATCACACACATGGGAGGCATTATCATAATGTATATATATGCACACACCCACATAAATCTCCATGAAAAAAGTAAAATAATAAATTTAAAAAAACTAAAAAAATACATGAATAAATATCTATCCCAAAAATATATTATGAATGTATTCTACATAGGTAAAAATAGGGAAAATGAAAACCCACCAAAAGAATATTGTAAAAGAATACAACCGAGATAGATGGAGGGATCAACATAAAATGCATGAAAAGAACCCACATCGATCATTCCATCCTAAAACTGTGCTCCACCCACTCCTGGTTCCTTTTTAAATCTGTTATAATACATGTTGTCAACACTGACACAACATGTGTGCACGAAGCCCATGAAGTGTTGAGTATAAACATAACTAGTAAGAACCCAAAAAACCCAAAAAAAGTGGAAGAATTTATAGGCATCAGTCCGCTTAACTCAATCCATTAGACACCCTAATGAGAGATAAACTTCATTTCATACACTCAATGACTATATAGGACTAGTCAACTCAACACCCCCTGGTAAGTCAAGAAAAATAAAAAATACTATAAGGTCTTACATAACATCCCAGATATACTCACAACTATATCAAAGTCACTTGGTCCACAAACATTAATCTAACCAAGAACCACTAATTAAGGGTTCCAACATAACAATCACAAAAGATTACTCACTCCATGAACCAAGTCATCCAAGATTGAACACGACCAAAATATTTCACACATATATAATCTAGAGAATGATATCAAATTAAAATCATCAAATATGGTAAAAATCCTGGAGTATTTAATTTATCGGTTACCCCTCCTCCATATCTAATAGAAATCATTTAATCACCCATTAGGGATGCTCAAATGATGAAATAACTGTGTCATCTCAAGTGGTACCTATGTAGGAGGAAATTATCTTCAGACATCCCCAATGATGTTGCCACATAGTGACACATAAGATCTCCAAAAATCTGGTAGTGAATCACTCATTGTACCCTTTTGGGACACTAAAACCCCTAGCTAGAACACCATACATAGAAGTGGGTATCTCACAACAACCATATCTGGAAAAACAAGTTTCACAAAAGGATGAAACTGACATAAAGTTGGTAACATTGATTACGCAAACTCTACATTGGAAGAAATAAACAAAGAACATGTAAGGTATTAATCTGATATACACACTCAATCAGACTCGAAACACAACGAAATGATCATATCTCAATACATAGATAGAGGGTCTATTCCTAGGGATCATTAGGGCTCCATCCCATACTAGAAACATCCTCTTGGGTAGAGGAATGATGCATGAGATAATATTGGTCACACCAATTATGTAAAACCTACATAGGGAAACACGAATGGATTTGAGGATCACTCTGAGAATTGAAGATTTGTATAAGATCTATGTCATTCAGTTTCTAGTAGAAGAAAACTGAGACAACCCACTCAATAATATAGGAACACACCCATGATACATAATCTTGGGGTATCCAAAAATGGTCAAAAATCCAATGATGATGACAAGATTCCATAAACCATCATAAGAAATGATAATGTGAACTCACTCGACCACTGTTGGTCTAAACATCACTAACCAAATAGACTCCCAACAACATAATCTTATGTTGCATCTCAAAGGACAAAACTATGGCCAATATCACATTCTATGTGCAAACTACATAGTACAAGCAACCTTTGGGCCTCCATATGCGTCTAGAAGATATAGATGTATGAGGGAGAAATGAATCCAAATGAGGCACACAACATATAACCTACATAACCTTTTTTATCGAAATAGTGTCCCCTGGTCATGTTCTTTGATGATACTCGACATTTATTATATGATATACAAGGGTTGTAAAAAATTTTACACGACATGTGACCTTGTTCAAACCCATGGGAATGTCTTCTCCCATACTCCACCTAATTGTCCATGTAATACCGCACAAATTTTACATGTAATATCCCAGGTAAATTAAGAATAATACATTTTCATATTTATTATTATTTTTGAATTAAATATAAATTTTACTTTAAAGGGGTTTCTTATTTTCGATAGCATACCTGATATGCATCAACGAGTTTCTTTGAAATCTTACATTGCACACTAGTAATATAATAATAATATTTTAAATGGTAGAAAACATATAGCCGTTGTATTGGCGGGAATGAATAGAAATAACTAAAATATGATTATATATGTTTGTTAAATGTTTTTACATTATTCCAATTAAATATAAAGTCTTAATATAAGAAAAGAATTCAATTTTAGGCATAGATACTCTAATATTCACAAAAGGTCAAAATATCACCTTTTGATGGCGAACCCTCTTTAAATATAGATTTGGTCACTCTTATACATTCTATTGGACCAAATAATATTCTTTTTTAGAATCAGGACATCACAATTTTACATTGTGTACAATTTCGGTATTTTTCCGATAAACTTCATTTTATAATGAATAGTGAAAATTCTGTATTTTAATTCAAAACCACTTTTTAATCTAATTTATTTATATGATTATATTTTTTTTGAATTGGTTTGAAAATTAAATTAGAATATATTTTTTCCATTTAATCCAATGGTGGTCATGGAAATTAATTTCACTTTGAAATTGGATTTAAACTGGTGTCAATCTTTTGATTGATATTGCTTCTTAAAAACACGCTTTTTGATTTGACAGTGGGAACTAATTACTAAATTAATTAATGAAACTTATATGTTTTTAATTTTGTAAAATAGACATCATTTTTGAATTTGGAATATCAAATATATCTTAGGGTTAATTTTTGGTATTTTTCTGAAAAACCTCAATTTATGATGAACAGTGAAACCACTAAGTGGTAGTTAAAAAACTACTTTTTCATTTAAATGATAATTTACCACCTCTGTGGTATGAATTTCAAAAATCAGACATACATGGTTGTCATTAAGATGTAAAATGTGGTTCAATGGGATGAAAATAATTTATGTTGAATAGTAATTTTTATGTTTTATTAATCACGATTAAAGGTAATTTGTATAATTTAAGGTAAAAATAATGTTATTATAGTATGAAATTACCTTGACACATGTCCTACCCTTATTGGATGTGTCAGGGACGACTAAAATAATCCATGGTTCAACTTGGGGACCCCATGGAGCCACTTGGGTAAGAAAATGACGTTAATAACTTTTTATTTAATGTTAAAATAAAAATGTCACAAAAATATATTGTTTTACTAATACTATTTTTATGTGAGGTTATACATGTCATATTTTTGACTATTAATATTCATCAGAAACCTAAAAAGATTTCCTACTTCATGATTTTTTTTATAATATTTAGACATTAAATAAATTAAATTATTTATGACACCATGATGATACAGTGATTACCTCATTAATTAATGATTTAAATAAAATGAAAAGATAATGTAAAATCTAAGACTTACACTTGTCAAAAATCTATTGGATGGGTGTATTTAGAACTCTTATTACCTTTTCCTCGAAATATATAAATGTGTTACCTTTAAAATCTGAAACTCATTATATAATAATGTAACATTTCTTGACGTTCCAAGAATTCTTCTCCTCCCTCTTATTAAAGGCCCCCACCTCTACCACCTTTCCCACACCTCTCAAGCCAATAGCTCAGCCAAGATCTTCTCATTTTATCTCTCCACATCACTCTCCTCATCCTAGAAGCCTTACCTTAGGCAGATATTTCTTTAAGGAACCCTTTTTGTTCAAACCAAATGGAGTTACTGGATTTAAAAGTGATTAAAGATCAATCGAGTCACGCCAGACACGAGGTAAGGGAATTCATCTCAATATCCTTTCATTGTGGAATATTCATTTATACACAACATTCTTTTATACGGTGTATATAAACCTTTGACTTTTACTTTTATTAAAAAGGAATCTTTTTTCTATGAAGTGTTTTACTAAACGACAAAAAGGAATGTTTCTTTTAATGTAAGTGGTGACAATAACCTTTTCCGCCACCATGAGTATTATTTGATCTTTGGCTTACTCAACAAGTCATAATGTTTTTAAAATTAAATAAAAACCATATACTATTTTATGTATTTTGGTTTTGATAATGGTATTGAAAACGAGTTTGTTATGTCAATATATTTAAGTGATATATTGTAATTGAAATGTGGAAATGATTTCATTCCTTTATAATTGTTTTATGTACTTTGATTTTATAATGGTACATGGAAATTAGATGGGTGGTTACATGATAAAACAAATGACGGTTGGTTCTGTGAATACTAGGATGGGTGGTTATGTTATAACCTCCATTCCATTGGGTATGAAAGTTGGTCGTATGGCTATTCAATTTAGTGATATGTTTGGAAGGCGACCATATTGTTATTCCATTTATGTATGTTTATGTACCAGGTGACCTTTATATGTTAAGTGATATTTATATGGGTATTATGGTAATTTTCTGATTACAAAAGGTTATGTAATGATATTTTATTCAGTGATGAATATCTACTACTTCATAAAGGTGAAATGTATTACATTGATAAAGTATTCATGGTTAACTTGATGTTTAGAAATAATAACAGTTTTCCTACATTGTGTATCCCTTACTGAGCTTTTTATGCTCACCCCAAGTTTTTATGAAATGTTTTCCACAAGAGATAATGTGGAATAGGGTCAAGGTTGGGATCAAGGAAAATTTATGTTGTCTTATACATGGAACTAGACATGACTGATTTTTTATAGTTCGTGATTTGTAAAAAAAGGAAACTTTGTAGAAGTGTATACTGTGTAATATTTTGAGATGTAATAGTTATGATATAATTATCTAAAACTCTAATCCTGGAAAGATCCCCAATGTGAATTATTCATTTAATTCAATATTTTTTATGGTTTAAGGTTTGGGCATTATAGTTGGTATCATAGGTATATTTAGACAACATTACGAGTTTAAAAATTGTTAAATTTATAAATTAATTAAGGTATGATTGAAATGATATAGCATATAAGGCTTACCATGTTGCTTCACCTAAGATATTTCGGTCTTCAGAATGGTTTTCCGTAGAGGAAATAGGGAAGCTATGTTGGGAAGACATCAAGAGGAAGACAACCTTCCAAATCAGCAACCTGAGATGGTCGGAATTGGAACTGAAAAATTTGTTGCAATGATGGCATAATTAACTCAGGCTATAAATGGTGGTGTTATCAATGCACGAGAACAGACAGATTAATCGCAGAGGAACATGTAAGTGGTGGAACATTTCATGAGACAACATCCCCCTTCTTTCAGAGGATCATCTAACCATGTACTAACAGAATGGTGGATTAAATCACCGGATAAGATTTTTTCTATCATGGGGTGTTTAGAACATCAAAAGTTTAGTCTTTCTGTTTACCATTTTGAAGGTAAATCTGATCAGTGGTGGTCAATGATGAAAAATATCAGGGATATTGATGAGATTGATGATCTTCACTGGGACGAATTCAAAGGTATGTTTCTTGAGATATATTTTCCTAAGGTGGTTTGTCTTAGGATGGAAAAACAATTCCTAGAATTGAGGAAGGAGGTTGATTCAGTGGCTTCTTATGAAGCAAAGTTCACTCGACCGGAAAGGTATGCTCCAAATTTTATATGAGGTCTTGATAGTAAAATCAACTGATTTTACTCATGGTTAAAGCCAAAGTATCGAAGGGATTTTTGCTTCTCGTGAGTTAAAAATTATGAAAAACGTTTTTGATGTGCAGATAAGGTGGAAATGTTGTTTGCCGATGATCAGGTGTTCTTTGAAAAACAATAGAATAAGAGGTCTAGTTGGCAGGAAAAGGGGAAGAATTCATCAAATAAGCAAGGAGGTAAGAAAACCAAATATCCATCCTGTGAGAAGTGTGGTAAAATGCATCCTAGAAAATGTTTATCCCAGTCTAGAAAGTGATTTCGGTGTGGTATGTCTGGTAATATTGCTCGTAATTGTAAGGAACATGATCAAGCAGCCAATGAAAAGCCAGCGGTAAGATGTTTTAAGTGTAATAAAATGTGTCGTTATGAAAATGAGTGTCCAACGAAGAACTCAACAGGGGGAAATCAGCCAGACTACAAGCAGAAAGGGATGGTGAAATCCTTTCCAACTACTTCAGCAGATGTTGGGCCATCGAATGAAGAAGTATCAGGTACAGTTTTTTTATTCAGATTATTCCAATGTGTTGTTTGATTCAGGGTCTACACATTCTTTCATTTCTGATAAGTTTTCTAGTAAATTGGGAATTCCATCTCAGGATATGAATTCCGAACTTATGGTAAAAACACCCGGAGGAAACGTTGAGACAAAAATAAATTATACGATCATTCCTTCCTTGTGTGTGGAAAGAATCTACCTGAAAACCATATTGTTTTGCTTCTAGTAGAGTTTGATGTTATTTTGGGCATGTATTGGCTTGCTGTTTATCATGTTAAGATTGACTGCAGAGCTAAAGATGATTCTTTTTAGAATGATTTTCATTTTGTGTACAAAAATGAACCATTGGGTTTAATAAAATATCAGGAAGTTGAGAAACTAGGAAAAGATGGAAATGAATGTTACCATGCAGATATCGTCGAAAACAAGGGAAATGTTCATATTAATGATGTTCCAGTGGTAAATGAGTATCTTGGTGTTTTTCTTGATGAGTTTCCTTGTATTATTCTTGATCGGAAGTTAAATTTACTGTTGGTTTAGTTCCTAATTCTAAGACAATTTCAAAACCCCATTATCGAATGGCTGAAGTAGAACTTTTAGAGTTAAAGAAGAAATTGCATGAGTTATTAAATAAAGGTTTCATTCGACCTAGCACATCACCATTGTGTGATCCTCTATTATTTGTTAAAAATAATTATGGTTAAATGATACTTTGCATTGATTATAGATCATTGAATAACATCCCTGTTAAGAACAAGTATCATTTTACTCATATCGATGATTTGTTTGATCATCTCCAGAGATCTCAATATTTTTTTATGATTGAATTGAGGTTGGGGTACCATTAGTTGAAAGTAAAAGAAGAAGATGTTCTGAAGACTGTGTTTCGTACTAGATATGGTCATTATAAATTTGTATTTATTCCTTTGGGGTTAACCAATGCACCTGGTGTATTCATGGACCTTATGAATAGAATTTTCCATGAGTTCTTGAATTAGTTTGTGGGTTTTTTCAATGATGATATTTTGGTTTTTTCTAAAAGTAAAGAGGAGCATGAATTTCATTTAAGGGTTATCTTGAAAACCTTAAAATAATAGAAAATTCATGGAAAATTCAGAAAGTGTGAGTTTTGGTTACAAAAAAATTCTTTCCATGGTCACATTGTCTTAAAAAATGGCATAACTATTGATCCTGCTAAAACAAAAGTTGTTGAAGAATGGAAATGAACCACAAATGTAACCGAGATCCGTATTTTTCTTGGTTTTGAAGGTTACTACCGAAGGTTTGTTGAAAAATTTTCACGATTATCTAGTCCAATGACTAAGATAACTCGGATGGGTGTTATGTTTATCTGGACAAAATAATGTGATGATTCTTTTTAGGAGTTGAAAAGAAGATTGAGTAATGCTTTAGTTTTGGCACTTACTTCTGTGAATGGTGATTTTGCTATCTATAGTGATGCTTCGTTGAGGGGACTTGGTTGTGTCCTTATGTAGAATGACCAGGTAATTGCTTATGCTTCACGTCAGTTGAAAATTCATTAGGTCACTTACCCTACAAATGATTTGGAATTAGATGCTGTTGTTTTTTCTTTAAAAAATTTGGAGGCATAATTTGTATGGAGTAAAGTGTGAAATATATGATAATCACTAATGTTTAATGTATATATTCACTCAGAAAGAATTGAACATGATAGAGAGGAGATGGATTGAATTATTCAAGGATTAAGATTGTACAATTCATTATCATCCGGGAAAAGAAAATAAAGTGGCTAATGCTTTGAGTCGAAAAATTATTTCTTTATTAACCTTGCTACATTTGGAACGAGATCCTTTGGTTTTTGATTTGATGAACTTTGGCATTGAAGTTGTTGGGGCAGGAAGTTCTTCTATTTTGTTTCAGGTGTCAGTGATATCACCTTTATCAGACAAAATTATGCAAGCGTATAAGAAAGACAGTGGGTTGCAGAAAAAGGTAGAGAAGGATCAGAAGGGTATGTTGCATGAATTTAACATTGATAATGATTGTGTTTTGAAATTTGGGAAGAGATTATGTGTGACTTGTGATTCACAGTTGAAGAATGAGTTTTTATGTGAGACTAATAGTTCCCCATTTTCAGTTCATACATGCAGTACTAAGATGTATAGAGATCTGTGAGAGTGTTACTTGTGGGAGAGAATGAAAAGAGATATTGCCAATTTTTCTGTGAAGTTTTTGACTTGTCAGCAAGTTAATGTAGAGTGACAGTTATCGAAAGAGATGCTTCTGTCATTACTGATGCCAGAGTGGAAATGGGAAAATATATCCATGGTCTTTATTGTGGAATTACCGAAGACATCTCGAGGTAATAATGCAATCTGGGTTATTGTTGAACGATTTAATAAATCTACTCATTTACGTCATCTTCGAGATACATTATCTCTAGATCAACTTTCTCGGTTGTATGATAAAGATATTGTCAGGTTTCATGGAGTTCCCCACTCCATTGTAACTGATCATGATCCCAGGTTTACTTCTAACTTTTGGAAAGGCCTTCAAATGTCATTAGGTACTAAATTAAACATTAGTACATCTTTTTATCCTCAATCAGATGGTCAGTCAGAACTAACAATTCAGACCTTGGAGTATATGCCTCGTGCTTGCTCGATTTATCATTAGGGAATATGGGACCAACATATTTTTTTGGTGTAGTTTTCTTATAATAACAGTTTTCAATCGAGTAAAAATATGGCTCCGTTTGAGAAATTATATGGGAAGTGGTGTCGAACTCCATCTTTTTAGGATGAATTAGGTGAAAGGAAGTTGATGGGACCAGAATTGGTAGAAGAGATGGAAAAAAAAGTTCACCTGATTCAGAAGCATAGGAGAACAGCTCAGAGTCGGTAGAAAAGTTATGCAGATAACCGTAGGAAGGATCTGTCTTTCGAGGTATGAGATCATGTTTTTTCTCAAAGTTTCACCATGGAAAAGTGTTATGTGATTTGGTATGAAAGGAAAGTTGAGTCCATGGTTCATTGGACCATATGAAATTCTGGAGGGAGTTGGATCAGTTTCTTACCTAGTGTATTTACATCCGAGATTATCTTAGGTACACAATGTTTTTTATGTTTCTATCTTGAGAAAGTATATTTGAGATCCATCTCATGTTTTGAGCCCAGAGGTAGTTCAGTTTTAGGAGAATGTCACTTATGAAGAACAACTAGTCAAGATTCTCGACCGAAGAGAGAAAATGATGTGAAATAAGGTATTTTATCAGGTGAAGGTTTTATGAAAAAACCATATGGTTGAAGAGGCAATTTTGGAATCTGAAAATGCTATGAGGGATAAATACCCCCACTTATTTTGATAAGTGATTAAAATTGCGAGGACGCAATTCCCAAAAGGGGGGATGTATGTAACATCCCAGGTAAATAAAGAATAATACATTTTCATATTTATTAATATTTTCAAATTAAATATTAATTTTACTTTAAAGGGGTTTCTATGTTCGATAGCGTACCCGAAACGCAACAACGAGTTTCTTTGAAATCATACGTTGCACACTAGTAATATAATAATACTATTTTAAATGGTATTTAACACGTTTCCCTTGTATTGGAGGGAATGAATAGAAATAACTAAAATATGATTATATATATTTCTTAAATGTTTTTACATTTATCCAATAAAAGATAATGTCTTAAAATAAGAAAATAATTCAATTTTAGGCATAGATACTCTAATATTTACTAAAAAGTCGACTTATCACCTTTTGATGGCGGACCCTCTTTAAATAAGGTTTTGTTCATTCTCATAAATTCTATTGGACCAAATAAAATTCATTTTTAGAATTGGGACATCAAAATTTACTTTGTGTATATTTTTGGTATTTTTCCGATAAAGTTCATTTTTTAAATGAATAGTGAAAAATGTTGTATTTTAATTGAAAATCATTTTTAACCTAATTTATTTATATGATTAGATTATATTTTGAATTGGATTTAATGTTAAATTAGAATATATTTTTATCATTTATCTCATGGTGGTCATGTTAATTAATTTTACTTTGAAATTGGACTTAAACTAGTGTCAATCTTTTGATAGATATTGTTTCTTAAAAACACGCTATTTTTTTTGAGAGTGGGAATTAATTATTAAATTAATTAATGAAACTTATATGTTTTCAATTTTGTAATATATACATCATTTTTTAATTCCTTATATAAAATATATCTTAGGGTTAATTTTTAGTATTTTTTCTGAAAAACATCAATTTGTGATGAATAGTGAAACCACTAAGTGGTAGTTAAAAAATATATTTTTCGTTTAAATGAAATTTTACCACCTCTGTGTTTAGAATTTCAAAAATCCGACATACATGGTTGTCATTAGGATGTAAAACATGGTTCAATGGGATGAAAATTATTTATGGTGAATAGCAACTTTTATGTTTTATTAATCGCGATTAAAGGTAATTATTGTAATTTAAGGTAAAAATAAGGTTATAATAATATGAAATTACCTTGACACATATCCTTGTAACACCCCGAGATTTTATGAAAAATATTCTTTTAATTTCATTAATTTCTTGTGTTGTATGCTACACCAAGATTACCTTGCGCTATACGCAACACCGTATTAGCTTGCAGTATACGCAACACTATTCTTAGATCGTGTTACACACAATTTTGATGATAGTTATTCTACGCAACATTGAGTATATATATATATATATTCAATGTATAAATGAAATATGGTTGGATTCTGTTATATTAAACAATGAAGGATTCTTTCACAAAACGCAACCCTGACATGGCTTGCATTACACGCAATCGCGACCTTCCTCGATAGCGTGTGTTGTACGCAATACCAGGTTTTACTAAACAACGATATATTATTATAAAATTATTATGAACAAGCCGTTATGAATAGTATTAACTAAAATTTTAATTTTATAACATTATTATTCATCTTACACATTTTCTAGAACATGGTATAAGAACAAAATAAATTTTTCGGGTAAAATAAGTATTTTAAAAAAAATGCAGTTTTTCCACCTTTTGATGGTGCACCCACATTAAATATAGATTTTAACATGTTTATAAGTTCCATTTGACAAAATAAAATTATTATTTGGAATAAAGAAATAAAAATTTACTTTGGATAAATTTTTCATTTTATTCTGATGACTTTCATATTTTATAGAATAGTAAAAACACGCTATATTTTAATTAAAAACAACTTTTTTCATCGTAATATCTTATGTAGTTAAATTATAATATTGAATGGTTTTAAAGTATATATAGAATATATTTTTACCATTTAATATAATTTATGTCATTATCATTGATTTTACCTCGAATTCGTAGGTTAAATCAATTCAATCTTTTGCAATGTTTTAAAGAAAAACCCGTTTTCTTTCGACAACGGGATTAATTTTAATTTAATTTCTGAAACTCTTATGTATTGAATTTGGAAAAATTGATTCCATATTTGGAATCAGTGGGTCAAAATTATGTTAATAAGTGACTTTTTATTTTTGGGCATTGTGAATAGTAACTACGGTAAATTTTATTTACTATAGTTAAAGGTATATCAGGTAATTAAGGGTAAATATAAGATTATAAAATTATCCTAACACTTGGAAAAATCCTATTATATGACTAAAAGTTGACCCATATCACCTAAGGGTAGGATTAGATTCATTTAATGGACTTTTTTCCCTGAAAATAATTTAATTATTATTAAAAACAAAGAAAGTGACAACATGTCACTCTATTAAATACTATATGTATAATAATTTTAAGTTAGTGATAAACATCATTAAACTTCAAACATTAATAGTCTACAGAAAGCTACCAATATTATATACATCATGAGAATTTATTTAGAATTTTTTGGGATTAAATAATTATCATTAATTGTGACACAATAGTGATGCAGAAATTATTTATCTAGTGAAAAATCAAGAATATAGTTTTTATTAAACTAATAGTGACCATTAAAGGCCCAAAACCCTAACCAAAACTTATTTATCATGTAAATTAAAACTATAATCATACAATGGTCTAATAGTTGACCATTTGGAGTCTTATACAAGCAATTATGACACTTATATTATTTTATTTTCAATGATGCCAAAGTTGTCACCTTCATAATTTAATAAATATAACAATTTAAATATTGTAATTTTAAGATGATAAATTCGAGTAAAATTTTTATTGTAAAAGGTAATAGATTTATCTTCATCATAGTATATTATTTTAAATTCTTATACAACAAATACGTATATTAAAAAATTATACAAAAATGTTGTAGTAATTATTTTATTAAGAGATAAACCAAATAAATGGTTTTAAAAATAATAAAATAAATATTATGTGAACTATATAATGTGATCCACTAATTTAATAGACACATATGACCTTTTTTAATCTATTAAAGCTTTTATTTGGAACATATCTTCTTTATATATTTTATTTAAATTCAAATAAATGAATACTGTAAAAATTGACACCATTGTTATTTTATAAATATAACATATTATAATTTTTTTTTAAATCACTAAAATATTTAAAAATTATAAATTTAAATTCATATGGTCTATAATGTTATAAAGTAAACAATTATAGAAAATTCACAACAAATAAGTATTTATTTTTTATAATTTAAAATTTATAATTTTATTACCACAAATAAACATAAATATATTAAATAAGGATAAATCAAAATGATAAGGTTTAAAATAAGATCCAAACATGTCTAAATTTGATTGGATGATGAGATTACAACCATATCTCATCTAATCTTCGAATATGAGTCTTTTTTGGAGGTATTTAAGTTGGTTTAGATTTATTATAAATCAATATTTTTTAAAATTCCAAAGGTGCCCCTCTCCTCCCTTATAAAAGGCCACCTCCTCCCTCTCCTCCTCACACAAATTTGAGCCTTCAAACTCTGCCAACCACTGCCAAATTATCTTCTCCACTTCCATATAAACATACTATAGGTTTTTTTCTACTTTAAAGGCCAATCTTAGTGCCCTAAGAGGAGGTTTTAAAGAGGCGTATCGAAGAAGAGGTAATTTCTTCTCCCGATTCTTTCAAGCTTCTTTCTTCTTCAACTTATTCTTCATTAGTTGGTTCATTATAATGTAATAACATCGGTATCACTAATATGCTGATTTGTTATTATAAATATGAAACAACCCCATTTCACCTTTTATCCATCCTACGGAATACAGAATCACCACGCGTGCGTACATACGGAATACCGTCTCCACGCCGTGGTGTAATATGTTTTTCCACCAACACCTTACATGGATGGGTATAATGGTGTAAATAATAACTATACATAGTTATTATAACATCATAATGATTCTGATATATTGTATCATCCACTCCAATTCAATTCAATAATTATGGAAATGATATCATCGCTCGTGCGTACGTACGGACTACCGTCTCCACGAAGCGATGAGATTATTTCTCCATGTTAACCATTTAATAATGATTATAAAGTATATATAAGAAATAATAATGAAATATATGACATTATAAGGATACTGGATTTATGTATATATGTATGTCATCTACTTAATTCCATTCAACTCAATAAGGAAACGAAAACAGCGTTCATGCGTACGTACGGCCTACCGTCTCCATGAATGGTGTATTTCTTTCCATTTATCGATCTATTATATATATGTATATTCTGAATATATATTATATATAAATCATGTTTTATATTCTGGAATTATTTAATCGTGATCTAAGTAATCATATGAATAATTACAAGTCAAAACACGGATGAAATATGAAATGATTTTACCTGAAATGCTCTTTAACATGGAATTGTCAAAAGAACGGTTAATATAAAGTCATAAGTGAACCATATAAGATATAATAACGATTAATATGATTCTTTAATAAGTAAATAACATTATTTAAATCATTATACAGGAGGTTCAGATACGTATAAAGCATATCGCACATAAGGTAAGGGATAATTTTGCAAATCTCATTTTTATCCAAGATTGCTTATTCGTAAGTATTTACTGGGGTTATTTCTATCATCCATGTCCATGTTTTATAAAAGTATATTCATGTAAGTTTAATTTCCTTTTTACCCATTTTTTACTTTTACTACGTGGTATCTAAGGAATCTTTCTTTTGTTTACGTTACGAGGTACTTTTTGACTTTTCCGGGAAAAGTACGAAAAGAATGTTTTTTTTAACTTATACGGCACGAACAAATTTTTACGTTTTTATAAAGACTTATTTTCATAAATCTTCCTACAAAATATTTCATGACTATTTTCAACAAAATCCTTTTCTTTTAAAATTGCATGACATTTTGTGAAAAGAAAATGATTTTGAAGAAGAAAGGATATTTTCCTCAAGAATTCATTTCAAGTGTTTTATCAAAACCATTTTTCATCTAAGATGACATTATTTCACATGTGTATGTTTCAAGTATCATGTATCTATGATTTACATGGTTTCATTTTTATTATTATGAAATGATATCCATTTCTTTTATATGGATTATGTGATGATAGAATGATATTTATGAAACCCATTTTATTTATTGGGTTATTATGAATGATGTATGTTTTTTTGTGTGGCACAAGTAAGAATGACTTCATTATGAGATGGCTGGGACCTATATCTCCCTCCAATGCATTGGGTAAAGATTTTATATCTCATGAGATAGACATGGCTGGAACGGTATGTTAATCTGGTTCAGTGTTACAGGACTGAAACGAGGAGTGAACTCGATTCAGAATGGGACTTCTCTCCACTAAGATGGTCTTGGCAGCAATGTCTTTGATACTATGGAAATCATTACATGTGCTTAATGGATGCCACAATTACATGTTTTATTCCCATTCTATTTTTTCATTCTTAATGATTCTTTATGATCTGTGCCTTACGTACTTCCATGTTTTATGTCATTTCTCAATCTTTTGATGATTAAACATTATGTTCATGTTATTAAGTTCAAATGTATATGGTATGTTTTATTTTATCCATGCTTACACTTACTGAGCATTTTAGCTCACCCTTTTTATGTTTTCTTTTCCCTAGGATATAAAGAAAGGTTTTAGGTAAGAAAAAAAGGGGAATGATCATTATGGGAGATGTTGAAGATCTTTCACCACGATTAGAAGATTATGTTCCATGTTTCCAAAGACACTAAACTATTACGGTCCTTGTGTGTCTGGTTTTGTTATGTATTAAGTATTCCGATAAAGTAATGTAATGTCCATGTACGTCAAGATTAGGGTCTCTACAGTTGGTATCATAGGAAAGGTTTAGTCCACCTTTGGAAACTAGGATGCGAAAACGTTAGTGAGATCCCTAGAGATATTTCTAAGGTATGTCTAGGGATGTATCTAATGATAAGAATACATATAGGATATAGTCCTAGAACTACGGTAACAATCTTAGAATTTAACCTAAGATGTTAGATATTGAGGGTGCTCCCCCTTTACTAGGTTTTTTTCCCTAGCATGATTTTTGCCTCTCACACTATTCTTTTTGGGTTTTAGAAAATGGCTGGAAACAAGACGATTCACGATAATGGAGGATATGACGGACAATTGAACTATTTTATTCATGAGAAACCAAATGAAATGGGATATAGAAGTCCAAACATCATTATTATATCTAATCAGAAATCTCCTAATATGATCAACAATCTCAACTTTGGTAAGTTTCCTGATTGAGATAATAAGAGAAAGATAGAGTTTCGTGATGATCATAGAGGAAAGAAAGTTCAATTTCCCTCATGTAAATCATGTGGGAAGAGGCATCAGGGAGATTGTTTCAAAGGAACTAGAAGATTCTTTGGGTGTGTAAAATGAGGACACAAATCCAGTAAGTGGAAAGGAAAAGGTTCAGTTAACACCATAGACAAGGATAATGGTATTGCTACGACATAAATAATGATTAGATGTTTTAAATGTGGAATGTACGGGCATTATGAAAACCAATTCCCTAATGGAAAATCTCATGAAGAGAATCAACATTGTCTTATGTGTAGTATTTATGTGGATGATGATGAGGATACTACAAATGATATATGAGCTGAAATAAGTGTTGAAGCTCAGTCGGTTGTTTTAGAAGGTAGTGGAATGATTGTATGTTTATAGAGAGTTATGTTGTATAGTTAAAGGTACTATGGAAAAAAGAATCATCTAAGGATTATTACACTATTGTTTTTCCTAAAAGTATTTGAAAGTATATGTTGAATGGTACCAGTAACCATGGAGTTTTATTCAGATATTTTTGTAATGTAGATGATATGTGAATAATGATGGAATAAGAAGATAATGAGATGTTTGATTGTATTCGTGAGATAATGATTGATATAAGGACTATGTGATATCATGGTTTGAGTAAATAGAATTTTGAGGATTTTGGTATGTGGAAAGTGTTAACTTTTTACTACATTCTTGTTTTCACTAAGGTTCAATGGGTATTCATTTTTCAAGAGAATACATGATTAAGACCTTCGAACGTTTGTAATGTGACCAACAAGACATGTATTATGATATATGGGGATCAACTATGGTATTAACATTATTCTTATATGAAATCTCTGGTAATCGTTTTCACTATAATATGAAAATGGACTGCAATATTATGGATAATCCTAAATATTGGAATCGATTATGTTGGACATAAGTTAGTATTGTTTAAGGATAGAACCTTTTTTAGATATTATTGATGGGATGATATAGTAATGTAGTTTTAGAAAAAGGACAACCTGCAGGACGGGCGACAGCCCATCGCATCAGACAAGGCTGTGGGAATCGAAGCCACAACCAAAGTGTAACTGGCCTTTATCGCCTACCACTGGCCTACAGGAAGTCCCTGGTTAGTAGAAACTAGTTTATTTTATTAAGCAGTATGATAAATGAAGTCTATGTTCATTTTTGGAACCATATACGATTAATATAACCATAAGATGGACTTATAACTTTTTCTAACCTTTTTTTTGAAAGAGATGGAATGACCCATCATTCTATCACATGATATGCTAACATATCACGAATAACAAATTCAACTTCATTTCTTTAAGGGATGAAGTGGAAATTGTTTAATTCAGGAACAATGGTAAGATTTTACCAAAATCGTGCAAGTATTTATTTTAATTCATCAACTTTAGGGAAATGATATTGAAAACCATAAATGTTGTCCTAGTTCCCTTATATCTGATGAATCAGATGGTACCTTAGATCATCACAACTCAATAGATTTGTGATTATTGGATTTTTCATAGCCATGTTCTCTACCACTCTCCATCAGAACATGATGGTTAGAATTTTCTTCAATATCCATATTTTAACCTATGTCCTCCTACGTGGAAACCCAGTGATGAGTTAATTTGGGTAACCGTTACATTTTATACTTTAGTTTTTAAAGCCATGTTTTCGTATTCCTTTTTATGATGTGGGTTTCTATTAAACAAACTTTCGAGTAGTAAACAATTTATAACCCCGACGAATTTCGAGGGCGAAATTCATTTTAAGGTGGGTAGAATGTAACACCCCAAGATTTTATGAAAAATATTCTTTTAATTTCATTAATATCTTGTGTTGTATGCTACACCAAGATTACCTTGCGCTATATGCAACACCGTATTAGCTTGCAGTATACGCAACACTATTCTTGGATCGTGTTACACACAATTTTGATAATAGTTATTCTACTCAACATTGAGTATATATATATATATATATATTCAATGTATAAATGATATATGGTTGGATTCTGTTATATGAAATGACGAAGGATTCTTTCACAACACGCAACCCTGACTTGGCTTGCCTTACACGCAATCGCGACCTTCCTCAATAGCGTGTGTTGTACACAATACCGTGTTTTAGTAAACAACGATATATTATTATAATATTATTATGAACTAGCCGTTATGAATTTTATTAACTAAATTTTGAATTTTATAACATTATTATTCATCTTACACATTTTCTAGAACATGGTATAAGAAAAAAAATCTTTCGGGTAAAATAATTATTTTTCAACAAATGCTGGTTTGCCGCTTTTTGATGGCGCACCAACATTAAATATAGTTTTTGAAAAGTTTATAAGTTCCAATTGACAAAATAAAATTATTATTTGGAATAAAAACATAAAAATTTACTTTGGATATCTTTTTCATTTTATTCTGATGAATTTCATATTTTAATGAATAGTAAAAACACGCTCTATTTTAATTAAAAACAACTTTTTTCATCGTAATATCTTATGCGGTTAAATTATAATATTGAATGGTTTTAATGTATAAATAGAATATATTTTACCACTTAATATAATGTATGTCATTAGCATTTATTTTACCTTGCATTCGTAGGTTAAATCAATTCAATCTTTTGCAATGTTTTAAAGAAAAACCCGTTTTCCTTCGACAATGGGATTAATTTTAATTTAATTTCTGCAACTTTTATGTATTGAATTTGGAAAAATATATTCCATATATGGAATCAGTGGGTCCAAATTAAATTAATAAGCTACTTTTTATTTTTGGGCATTGTAAATAGTAACTACGGTAAATTTTATTTACTATAGTTAAAGGTAAATCGGGTAATTAAGGGTAAATATAAGATTATAAAATTACCCTAACACTTGGAAAAATCCTGTTGGATGACTAAAAGTCTACCCATATCACCTAAGGGTCAGATTATATTCATTTAATGGACTTTGTTCCATGAAAACAATTTAATTATTATTGAAACCAAAGAAAGTGACAACATGTAACTCTCTTAAATACTATAAGTATAATAATTTTAAGTTAGTGATAAACTTCATGAAACTTAGAACATTAATAGTATACAGAAAGATAAAAATTTATCTACATCATGTGAATTTATTTGGAATTTTTTGGGATTAAATAATTATCATTAATTGTGACACAATAGTGATGCAGAAATTATTTATCTAGTGAAAAATCAAGAATATAGTTTTTATTAAACTAATAGTGACCATTGAAGGCACAAAACCCTGACCAAAGCTTATTGGTCATGTAAATTTAAACTATAATCATCTAATGGTCGAATATTTGACCATTTGGAGTCTTATACAAGCAATTATGACACTTATATTATTTTATTTTAAATGATGCCAAAGTTGTCACCTTCATAATTTAATAAATATAACAATTTAAATATTGTTATTTTAAGATGATAAATTCTAGTTAAAGTATTATTTTGAAATTTAATAGATTTATATTCATCATAGGATTTTATTTTAAATTTTTATGCAAAAAATGAGTATATTAAATAATTATACAAAAATGTTGTAGTAATTATTTTATTAAGAGATAAACCAAATAAATGGTTTTGTAAATAATAAAATAAATATTATATGAACTCTTTAATGTGACCCACTAATTTTATAGATACATATGACCTTTTATGAATCTATTAATTCTTTTAGTTAGAACATATCTTCTGTATATATTTTATTTAAATTCAAATAAATGAATAAAGTCAAAATTGACACTATTGTTAATTTATAAAAATAACATATTATAAAATTGTTTAAAAATCACAAAAATATTTAAAAATTATAAATTTAAATTTATATGGTCAATAATGTTATAAAGTAAACAATTATGGAAAATTCACAACAAATAAGTAATTATTTGTTTTAATTTAAAATTTAGAATTTTATTACCACAAATAAACTTAAATAGATTAAATAAGGATAAATCAAAATGATAAGGTTTAAAATAAGATACAAACATATCTAAATTTGATTTTATGATGTGATTACAACCCTATCTCATCTAATCATCGAATATGAGTAATTTTTGGAGGTTTTTAAGTGGGGTTAGATTTATTATAAATTAATATTTTTATGAATTCCAAAGGTGCCCCTCTCCTCCCTTATAAAAGGGCACCTCCTCCCTCTCCTCCTCGCAACAATTTTAGCCTTAATGCTCAGACAAACCCTGCCAAATTATCTTATCCACTTCCCTAGAAACATCCTAGTGGTTCTGGTATACTTTAAAGACCAATCTTAGTGCCCTAAGAGGAGGTTTCAAAGAGGCGTATCGAAGAATAGGTAATTTCTTCTCCCGATTATTTCAAGCTTCTTTCATCTTCAACTTATTCTTCTTTAGTTGTTTCATTATAAATTAATAACAGAAGTATCACTAATATACTTATTTTTTATTATAAAAATGAAACAACCCCATTTCACAATCTGTCCATCCTACGAAAAACAAAATCATCGCGCGTGCGTACGTATGGAATACCGTCTCCACGCCGTGGTGTAATCTGTTTTTCCACCAAAACCTTACATGGATGGGTATAATGGTGTAAATAATAACTATACATAGTTATTATAACATCATACTGATTCTGATATATTGTATCATCCACTCCAATTCAATTCAATAATTATGGAAACGATATCATCGCTCGTGCGTACATACGGACTACCGTCTCCACGACGCGATGAGATTCATTCTCCATGTTAACCATTTATGAATGATTATAAAGTATATATAAGAAATAATAATGAAATATATGACATTATAAAGTTACTGGATTTATTTATATATGTATGTCATCTACTTAATTCCATTCAACTCAATAAGGAAACGAAAACAGCGTTCATGCGTACGTACGGCCTACCGTCTCCATGAACGGTGTATTTCTTTCAATTTATCGATCTATTATATATATGTATATTATGAATATATATTATATATAAATAATGTTTTATGTTTTGGAATTATGTAATTGTGATCTATGTAATCATATGAATAATTACAAGTCAAAACACGGATGACAAATGAAACGACTTTACCCAAAATGCTCTTTAACATGGAATTTACAAAAGAACGGGCAATATAAAGTCATAAGTCAAACATATATGATATCATAACAATTAATATGATTCTGTAATAAGTCAATAACATTATTTAAATCATTATACAGGAGGATCGGATACGTACGAAGCATATCGGACATAAGGTAAGGGATAATTTTGCAAATCTAATTTTTATCCGGGATTGCTTATTCCTATGTATTTACTGGGGTTATTTCTAACATCCATGTCCATGTTTTATAAAAGTGTATTCATGTATTTTTAAATTCCTTTTTACCCATTTTTGAATTTTACTACATGTTATTTAAGTAATCTTTCTTTTGTTTACGTTACAAGGTACTTTTTGAATTTTCCGGCAAAAGTACGAAAAGAATGTTTTTTTAACTTATACGGCACGAACGAATTTTTACGGTTTTATAAAGACTTATTTTCATAAATATTCCTACAAAATATTTCATGAATATTTTAAAAAAAATCATTTTCTTTTAAAATTGCATGACATTTTGTGAAAAGAAATTGATTTTGAAGAAGAAAGGATATTTTCCTCTAGAATTCATTTCAAGTGTTTTATCAAAAAAAGAAAATCATCTAAGATGACATTATTTCAAATGTGTATGTTTCAAGTATCATGTCTCTATGATTTACATGGTTTAATTTTTCTTATTATGAAATGATATCCATTTCTTTTATATAGATTATGTGATGATGGAATGATGTTTATGAAACACATTTTTTTATTGCCTTATTATTGAATGATGTATGTTTTTGTGTGTGGCACAAGTAAGAATTATTTCATTAGGAGATTGGTGGGACCTATATCTCCCTCCAATGAATTGGTTATAGATTTTATATCTCATGATATTGACATGGCTGGAATGGTATGTTAATCCGGTTCAGTGTTATAGGACTGAAACGAGGAGTGAACTCGATTCAGAATGGGACTTTGTCCACTAAGATGGTCTTGGCAGCAATGTATTGGCTACTATGGAAATAATTACATGTGCTTAATGGATGCCAAAATTTCATGTTTTATTCCCATGCTATTTTTTCATTCTTAATGTTTCTTTATGATCTATGCCTTATGTACTTCCATGTTTTATGTCATTTCTCAAGCTTTTGATGTTTAAACACTGTGTTCATGTTTTTAAGTTCAAATGTATGTGGTATGTTTTATTTTATCCATGCATACCCTTACTGAGCATTTGAGCTCACCCTTTTTATGTTTTCTTTTCCCCAGGATATAAAGAAAGGTTTTAGGTAAGAAAAAAACGGGGAAAGATCTTTATAGGAGATGTTGAAGATCTTTCACCACGATTAGAAGATTATGTTCCAAGTATCCAAAGACACTAAACTATTACGGTCCTTGTGTGTCTGTTTTTGTTATGTATTAAGTATTCCTCTAAAGTAATGTAATTTCCATGTACGTCAAGCTTAGGGTCTCTACTGTCCTACCCTTATTTTTTGTGTCATAGCGGACCAAAAAAATCCATGGGTCAACTTGGGGACCCCATGGAGCCACTTGGGTAATAAAATGACATTAATAACTTTTTATTCAATGTTAAAATATAAATGTCACAAACATGTATTGTTTTACCTAAAAAAAATTTACATGGGGTTATACAGGTCATATTTTTTACTATAAATATTCATTAGAAAGATAAAGAGATATCCTACATCATGATATTTTTGTATAATTTTTAGACATTAAATAAATTAAATTATTTATGACACCATGATGATGCAATGATTACTTCATTAATTAACGATTTAAATAAAATGAAAAGATAATTTCAAATCTAAGACTTACACTTGTCCAAACCCTATTGGATGGGTGGATATAGAACTCTTATCACCTGATCCTCGAAATATATAATTTTAGGACATTTAAAATCCTAATCTCATTATATAATAAAGTAATATTTTTTGATATTCCAAGAGTTCGCCTCCTCACTCTTTTAAAAGTCCCCCACCTATACTACCATACCCACACATCTAAATCCATTAGTTTGGACCATCTCTGCTCATTTTATCTATCCACATCCCTCTCCTCATCCTAGATGTCTTACCTTAGGCAGAAAGCTCTTCAAGAAACCCTTTTGGTTCAAACCAATCGGAGTTATCCGATTTAAAGGAGATTAAAGAGCAATCGAGTAATGTCGTACATGAGGTAAGGTACATCGTCTCAATCTCCTTTCATTGAGGAATGTTTTTTTTATAGACAACATTATTTTATAAGGTGTATAATACCCTTTGAATTTTACTTTTATTCAAAAGGATTATTTTTCTATGAAGCGTTTTACTGATCGTTAAAAAGGAATGTTTCTTTTAATGTACGTGGTGACAACGACCTTTTCCGCCGCCGCGAGTATTATTTGATCTTTTGTTTCCTCAACAAGCCGTAATGTTTTTAAAAGTAAATAAATACCATATACTCTTTTATGTATTTTACTATTGAAAATGGTTTTGATAATGGGTTTGTTATGTTAATATATTTAAGTGATATATTGTGATTGAAATGTGGAAATATCTTCTTTCCTTTATAATTGTTTTATGTGTTATGAATTTATAATGGTACATGGACATTTTATAGGTGGTTACGTGAAAAACCAAATGATGGGTGGTGTCGTGAATACCAAGATGAGTGGTTACGTTATAACCTCCAATGCATTGGGTATGGAATTCGGCCGTATGGCTATTCCATTTAGTGATATGTGTGGAAGTCGACCGTATGATTATTCCATTTAAGTGTGTTTATGTCCCAAGATACCTTTATTTGTCATGTGTTCTTTATATGGGTTTTATGGTAATATTTTGGTTGTAAAAGTGTATGTAATGATATTTTTTTAAGTGAAGAGTTTGTACTACTTAATAATGGTGAAAAGTATTACTTTGATAAAGTATTCATGTTTTACTTGATGTTTTGAAAAACTAATTGTTTTCCTTCTTAGTGTATCCCTTGCTGAGCTTTCTATGCTCACCCCAAGTTTTTTTGAAATGATTTTCAAAGGAAATAATGTGGAATAGGTCCAAGAATGGGATCATGGAAAATTCATGTTGTCTTAATCCTGGAACTTGACATGACTCTTATTTTAAGCGTTAATGTTTTGTAAAAAAAGGAAACATTGTAGAAGTGTCTACTGTGTATTCTTTTGAGATGTAATAGTTATGATCTAATTCTCTAACACTCTAAACCTAAAAAGATCCTCAATGTGAATTATTCATTTAATTCAATATTAAGTAAGGTTTAAGGCTGGGGCCTTATATTACCCCTCATGCATGGAATGTCTCTACTTAACCAGGCATTATTCAGTGTCTTTCCCCACATGGATCTACTAGGCATGCCTTCTACATGGTTTTTACCCCTAGTTTATAGTGTGTCTTAGATAAATATCCCATTTGGCCATATCATCAAGTCATGACCATGTAACTCATCATGTGTTTGTGTATTCTAGTTTTGATTCCTTACACAACCATGTCCTTTGTCATGGAAAGACTAGCCATGTCCCTTGGCCACAAAACCTGAATCACTACACGACATGTAACCCTCAAACATAGTGTAGCTAAAAAATCATCTTCCCCAAAAATGAAAAACACAAGTCATGTTCTACTAGACTGCAGTTTTTGTGATTGGAAATTATAGATGGTAATTTAGTCACCACCACTCAAAATAATCAATTTTCACTTGGTAACAAAATATCAACCCATATGGGTCCCTAAAAATCATTTAAGGCTATAAACCTTAAAAAAATAATTAAAATTGGAATGAGATGTAAATATAATAAATCTATGAAACCTTGTGGTGAAAAGTAAAAGATTCATGTATAGATCCATGTTCCAAAGTCGTTGAACAACAATTTGGTACCAAAACTCATCAAGAAGAAATGTTGATGGCACATATCCTCCCTTTTGTTCATCCACCAAACAAGGGAGGCCCCTCTCCCTTTCCACCACTCATCTAAAGTCATGCATGGGGTGGGGTTGATGTTTTTACTAATTAAATTTTATTTAATTAATACACTCATCACTCAACGTCTCTCCAATTAATCCTCTACTAAACACCAATCTCATTCAAATTTAAGACACACTTAGCAAAAAAAACTGCATTATTAACTCAACCATGGTCTTAATTTTCTTATCCGGGACCCTAATTGGGAATTATTTCACATTCCCAAAAAAACTATGTATTCATGATAAAATAAATTTAATATATTCAACATCATATCATTGAGGCTTTTTGAGCCTTGGAATTCCATGTCTATATAATTCATTATTTCAAAATAATTCCTTGAAATATTACAAAATATTATAAAAAAACCCAGAGTAATTAAATTCTCTCCAACATAAAAATATCCATCCTTGAAATGTGAAATCAAGTGTATGAAGAAGGAAACTAAAATTTCAATGGGTACTTCCTCATCAACAAGATCTCCAGAAGGTTCCCATGCCATTACAAATATGAATATAGGAAAATCACATGTCAAATAGGATCTTCTATTGGAAAGAAACTCCACACCCAATGATCAACACATCTATGTTGACATTGTTCAACAAAACTTGAGCATGTCATAATAGCTACGCCAGGTGGAAACCACACAACATTACCCAAAGGTCTAGTGGGATGAAATATCTCTAACCTATATTGAAAATTAATTAATGGGATAAAAACCCCAAAAGATAGAATGTCTCTCCAGATAACTCTTTCTACCCTCCATGAGAATAAATATCACCAAACACGATATCACATCTTAATGGAGACCCAAAAGACCTAAACCACCTCCAAACAGTTTGAAATTTCCATAACAAACACCAAAAAAATCATAAAAATATTCCATATTGTTTCTAGAAACCAAAATGATCATTTTCTCTAGTGTATCCACCCCTCTCTTGGGTGTACTGTTGGGGGAAGGGAACCTCCTCATTACATAATATATCTGCATGACTGGTGTCAAGTCCATCCTCATCAGGATGTTTTACTCCCCACCTTTATAAAATAAATCACGAAAATATGAAGTGTATATCCAACAATTTTATACCTATAAATAAAAACTCAATGTTATTCCTCCCTGAATTTCTGAAAAATTGATGGAGATACAACTATAAACTAGAGAAATGATGCACCATCCTCAACCACAAGTGATTACTGCATGAATCCAACCAGTCCATCACCTCGATATCCAATAGAATACGGATAGCTTCATTTCGTGCATCTACTATTAACCTTACAATGGTCTTCCAAAACTCCTACATTTGAGGCTACACATCTTAGGGAGTGTAACATACATGACTAGAACTAATTCAAGAGATTAATATAAGTACTGTATTGTTATATTATTTCTATATCTATCCTCAGGTGTCCCACATACAAAAAATAACACATTAAATCAAACTAGGTTACCGCCAAGGAGGAATACTTGGAACTATACCGATAAAGGATAAAGATATGGTCCAACTACCTCTCAACATCATTGGGGCATCCAATGTGAAATATATATATGACAACTAATCGAATAAACAATCCACGGAAACCTAAAGATGGTAATATCCCAACATTCATTCAAACATCAAGAACCATATCTCCCTATGCCTCATGTAAATATAGTCATCAAACCTCTAGTGTATATAATCCTCCACAATAGTCACGTGCACTAGGTGATGTCAACCACACCTAGACTCAAAGATTATCGCCTCCATGGAGAAAAAAACAGGGATTCCAAAATCAACACACTACGTTTTAGGACCTCCCTCCACAATCCCCCAACTACACCATAGATTACGAAGCTCTATTGGAGTCCACTGATATACTGACACAAACATTGGGGTTGTCTCTGGGTGCTAGTTTACGTAGAATCCAACACTCAAGAAAGATCAAATTAGCTTTCCCATTGGAATACATCAACATCTCCACATCTATAGAAAGGAACCAAAATATCTTAGCACCACAACTCTAAGGGTGATACTACCTATAAGAAAAAATTCAGTTGTATCCTTAATGATCCTTCTTGAGTAATTTCGTCTAAAAATATATCAACGACACCACACACACTGACGTAAACCATCTAAGCATTGATGGATAGAAATTTATTCACTATGATGAAACATCATAGGGCCCACTAAAACTATATAATGATTCTAACAATAGTCTCTCTCTACTCCATGGGATATTTTAAACAAATGGTAAAATCATATAATCATTGATCCTCAGTACAGGATCATAAATTAAATGGGTACAAAAAAGGATATATTAGTATCACTATATCTCGAGAAAGGGATACTCTCATGGAAAATTTGATCATGAAACTACAAAAACTAAAAATGTTGAATGGGAGTCACATGGAATACCCTAATCCACAGTCACAAATTCAGGTCAGAATTCCCTTATGCTTGAATATAAATCTATTTCACAATAACTCATCACTTCTCTAGACCACATATCTACCCCAACCATGGCCTCATATGACGCCTTATAAATAAAACAATCCCAATCAAACAAGTTAAAGGGATTATTCCATTACATTTCGACACTACTGACATTGGGAGGCATTGACTCAACCACATGATATTTAATTGCATCATAATAATTTTTTTAGTGGGGGAATAATCCCTATTTCCTATCAATGTGAAGCCACATGACACAATAACACAATAATGCTCCACTAACATCCTACGTATACCTATAAAAACCAAATAATAATGTGGAAATGATAATTTATCAGACACATATATCTAAGAAAACTAATACAAACGTATAATGTATATAGAGCGTACATCCATAATATTTTAAAGACACTGGATGAAAACCCTCCAGAAGCATAGACCACTCATTACTACAACCTCTAGTTCCCCATTACAGGCATAGAACACCATGGGGTTTCAATTTGTGAAAAAAAAACAATGTGAAAACAACATCCCACTGCTCTTATTCAACTGATGTTACCACAAAGATCTCATCACTGATGTTGTTGCTTCTACCTTGGTGATCAAACAACTGCCCCCTTTCTGCAGATCAATATGTCAGTTAGTCAAGATTGAGATGTGCACACCCATTTCAATCATAAAAACATGTCGATCTCAAGGGAAGGAGGTTTCCCCATGGTATACATGAATAAAGGTTCCTCCTACATCACATGCCAACTGTCTTCAGGTACATCTCAGATTTCACCACGTGAATGCCCTACCATGAGAAACTACCATATGTTAAATACCCCTGCATATATTTATATATTTAAAATTTTCATTTTTCTCTCAATGTGACAAGATTAATCCACATAATCTTTTAGAGGTGGATCTATATGCCTATTAATAGGTGGAATCTCTACCAGATATCCATTTAGAGGAAAACATATCATGTAATAGGGCCCCTAAAATTTGACCTTAGGACTCATTAGACAATTTCCTCAACTTGGATATGGAATATCGGGAGCATCAGAATCAGATGATATGATATGCCACATTTAAACAGTATATATAGGGAGCTGACTTATGTAGGACCTGAAAACCAAAAACAAGTACAATATTATTCATGTTCCAAAGATTATACCATACAACCAGATTATAAATGTTCTGTGATAATAAGATGGTTATCAAAGTCTTGTTGAATGGATATGATTCCCTCTAGACTTACATTAGAGTCCTTGGCCTGAAAAAAAATCTTGAAACACTAAACAATATTTCTACAAACCAAGATTACATCAAGGAAAACCTAACATGATGGTTCCAAAATGGAACCCACTCTGATACCAATTTGTCACAACCCGTCCAACCATGGCCTAATCCATGACTTCCTATGCCTACCTCCAATAGGCCATGGGATGGAAACCAGTTCCATGTAGGCATATCACACACATGGGAGGCATTATCCTAAGGTACCTGTATGCACATATTCACATACATCTATATGATACAATGAAGATATATATGTAAAAGAACTAAAAAAATTATTAATACATCTATATCCATGAAAAATACTAAAATATTACTATAAAATAGTAAAAACTAAATAATTAAATTCCACCAAAATAAAATTGTAAAAACGTCTAACCTACTTATATATAAGGGATCACTTTCAATTGAATGACGATAACCCACCCCAACTATTCCAGTACAAAACTATGCTCTACCCCTACCAATACCCATGGGAAAATATTAGAATAATCGAGATCTATATAAGACAAAACATATATGGATGAATCCAAATAATGAGTGAGTATAAAAATACCCATTTGGAGCCACAAAAAACAAAAACAAAAGTGAAAATTTATTCGCATCAGTCTACTGAACTAAAGCTAGAAGAAATACCAATGACAGAGAAAATCCATATCAACCACTCCTAGACAATACATGCCCATTCAACTCAACACCCCAGGTAAGTAAATAAAGAATACACATACCACAATGTCTCCTAGAACATCCTATATATACTCTCAATAGACTCCAAGTATCATGGTCTAGAACTATAAATCTATACACAGACACAAAATCAAGGTTCCAACATGATGCACACCTATGAGTACACACTCTATGAACCTATCCATAACATATATCATATAATTGAAATAATTAATACATCAGGATTCTAGAAGCTGATGTAATATCATCACCATACCAGATGGTACTCATCTGCCGATGTGACTCAATCATTTTCCACCCTTCCATCTCTAATAGAAATCATCCAATAAGACGTTTCTAATGCTATAAATATGGTACAACCCTTCCATAAATTGTGGTACCTATATGAGAGAGTATTATCTATAGGCTACAACAAAAAAATCCACACAGTGAACCAAAAGGTCCTTAAATATTAAGTAGGGGATCCTTCCTAAGACTCATAGGTTACACTAAAAACCTTAAATGAAACACCTCACTTAGAAGAGAATATCAAATAACAACACTAGAATGGAACAAATATCGAAGAAGAGTATTGATAGACACATGTAGTTCTTCATTTTGATTTCCCAAAGTCATCCAAGGAAGACATAACTATATAACATAGAAATAAACTGATGGAATTCATACACAATACACAGATTATTTAACTGTAACCCATCAGAAAGGTAAAATCATGATACACAGATAGAGGTTATATGCCCAGGGTTCACTAAGGCATTTCCCCCTATTGGAAACATCCTCCAACAGTGAATGAATAAATATATATCATGATTATTTTATAAACCATATGTTTGGAAACACCTAAGGATGTGGGTATCACATCGGGACTCTCAGAGTAATACATGCTCTAAGATAATGAGTCTATAGTTGAAGTAGACTGTGAAAACCCACTCATGATTATAGGAAAACACCCACATTTCACAATCTCAGAGAATCCAAAGAGGGCTAAAAATCACGTGATAAGGATGTGATGCCACAAAACCTAATAGGAAAAGACCATGATAACTCACTCAACCACTGTTGGTTTTAACATCCCTTATCAAAGTGAACGACAAAAACATATCCTCATGTCCTATCTCAAATTCCCAAAGATTTTCCACCATCACAGTATACAAGGAAAACACCCCTGGATAGGGAACTTGCATGACTTCATCCAAGTCTAGAATTTGGAGATGTGTGAAAGGGAAAAGTCTCCAATGGAGACACATTACATGTATCCTTAATACATTACACGTCTCTCAACACTAGCCCATACGGTCATGTTCCCTGATGGTATTCAGTGTGTATTAAAGGAAACACATATTTTATACCCACTGTCACATGATGAGTGATCTTCTTAAAACCCCAAGGCATGCACTATACCATACCCATCCTCCTCAAAAATGAAACACAAAATTTAATTTACACCTCATAGACAATGTGTCTCTCATATCTTAGGACCCAACCTATGTCTTTCCCTAGATGGCTCGACCAATCGTGGCTACCACATGATGTATACCCATGGTATAGAGTGTATACAAGTTAAATAGTACCTTTGGTCATGTCCTCTGGCCATGAACATTTAACTCGTCCCATTTTTGTGACTTCTATCCATTTACCCTTATGTGACTCCTTAATTTGACATAGAAAAATCGGTGTTGTCCTATGCCATAAGACCTAGATCACTACATAGTGTGTAACCATCAAACATGGTATGTAGTCCAAAAATATAACATTTCCCAAATGGGAAGAACACAAAACATGTTAATCCAAACTACATGCTATTTTTTTGGAAATTCTAGATTGTAATTTCCTCTGAAGAACTCGTAACCCTCGATTTCAAAAGGAAACAATAAATAAATTCCCACTTTCCCTAATAATGGACAAGGGATATAAATCATTAAAAAATTCAAACTGGGAATGGGATGTAAATATCATTAATTAATTTACCTTATATTGAAATTAAGATTTTTTTTTGATTTGAGATCCATGTTCTGATGCCTCTCTCCATGAGCTGGTAACAAACCCCATCATAATCAGAGGTATAAGGAATCTATCCTCTATTTGGTTAGACCTCATATAAAGGAAAATCCATATACCTTACATATTAAAATCTAATCGCCACATGGGGTTATATAACGTTATTAATTACATTTTATTTAATTAATATCCTCATCACTCAATGCCCCCATAAACTCGCTCTCAACCGCACACCTGTTGGAGAAAACATTATATCACACCAAGGGAAAACACCCTGTTATGAAGTTACAATTGTATCATATTTATGATCTGATAATCTGATTAGGAGTGATTTAATATCTACAAAAAATAAAAGTGTGTGCATGATTAAATATACTAAACATCACTAACATCACCATATATATGTTGTTCATGCCCCATAATTCTACAATGACATAGCACCTAGATTCATAAAAATTCCATGAAATATTCCAAATTATTCCATGATAAAAACAATTTCAATAAATTCATCATCACTACACAATTTTTGATTAACTGATTGTCGGTGTACTGAATGATATTAATAGGCAGTTTAGTTGAATGATTCAAAGAAGTTGTAGTTTAATATAATAGAGAGACTTTATTTATTTTATGATAACAATAATTTTGAGATGATTCATATACCAGGAAGAAATAATTAATTGATGAAATATATGGTATAGTTAATTATGGATGAACCTATTGGTAAGAGGAGATATAAGGAATGGATGGTGGGGAATGGTTTTCCATATAAAGACGGATTAGATTTCAATACCAATTCTCACCTCTAGTGAATATTACCACCACGTTGGATGTTATTAGTATTATTGAATTAGATTATTTAAAACTTTAGATGGATAATGGGAATTCTATAATTTATTTAGATAATTTAAAGAGAAAATTTATATGAAAAAATCAAAAGTATTTTGTGTGTCTAAAAATATATGCATAGTTTTAAACTATAAAAAAATTTATGTGTTAATGTAGGAACCCATGTTTTAGAATAATAAGTTTGATGAATTAATAAGTATAAATGAATAAAAAGACGTTTCATCAATAATTGATTATATTTATTGTCTTTTGGTTGTGGATAAATTATATTTCATCTCTATATGGACGAAATTATCATTTTAGGATCATGTATGTAGAGGATTTATCAAATGAATGTGAAACTGACTAAAGATTATGATATGAAAAATATTAGAGATGACAGAAAAGGTCTGAATAATAATAAATTTACAAGAACCATTTTCATAAAGGGTAGAGTAAGACTAAGTTTATGTTAACCATTCACATTAAGGAATGAATCAAACAAACATTTCATAAACTGTTCAAAAAAATTTAAATCTCGGGTAACCGTTATATGGATGCTCATATAAAGGGAAATATTATGTTAACGTCACACAACTCATGTAATATTAGATGAAAATTGTGAAAAAATAATATATAATTGTAATAATGATTAATTTGACATATATTCTCCATAAGTAAATGTAAATTTGAATTTTCATAAAACTGAACAAATGCTCTATTGTTTCCTTCACCATTTCATGTAAGATTTCCAAAAAATTGCATGGTATATATATGAATCCACATATGGTATTATTTGAATTATAATAGTAATTTTTAGAATAATTAGAAGTAATTATGTCCTTTTATAGATATATCTATAGGAGAATATGCGAAACATTATATATTACTAAATGAAGAAATACTGTAACAATATGTGTCGTTCGTCGTATAAGGTATTCTAAAATATTGATGTTTATCTATTGAGTTTGATAAATATATAAAAGGGGAAAAATATTCCCATAAATATAGGTATCCCTAGGTAGGATAAAGCTATAATTGTGTGAGGTGATCCTTCTTAACAAACAGTGTACTAAATCCACTCATGGGAATGATTAAATAAGATGAGATATACAAATTATAGAGAGTTTTATAAAAGTATATAGAGTCACACACAAAAATTTCCATCATAGGATAGTGGATTTATATATCCTACAAGTTCTATACTTTATATTTATTCACATATGATTGAATTTATAATACATGGTAAAATTCATTGGCCCATTTACACATTTATCACATGATTGGAACTGCACTCAAAAATGTTATCTTATAAAATGACCTAATAAATTTTAGATCATGTGGAATATGGTTTGGATTCCTAGGATAAATAGAATAACAAAAATTATTTTTACATGAAAATAATTATTTTAATGCAACTATAAATTAAAATTATATATATATTATATATATAAGGATTTAGGGAATATTTTCATTAAGTGTCACATCTTTATTATCCACTATAGTCATAGAATCATCAAGACTAGAAGGGAAAATGATAGAGAGTGTTCCTCATATCCTAGATTGGAACGTATCATAGGATACCCTTATTACCTATTACATTTTCTCATGATGTCATCTAAACAATCAAGGGATTCCAATTATCAAAAAATATCATACAAAACCACCCCATTTAAAAAATCCATAACTCGATCAATAATATAGTGATTAAAAACACATGTAAAAATGGTATATCCATGTAAAAAGATGAATCAAGAAAAAAAAATAATTAAATAATAAAATCAATATTTTTACCATAAAATAATTTTCATAAGAAAACTAGAATATATAATTATGAAAAATATTGAAACATTATTTTTAATTTATTTTGTTAAAATACATATGAATACGATATAAAAATGTCTATGATTCACAGGGTAATTTATTACACAATATTCCAACATTGGTAATTACAAAAAAATTTATATTATTTTAAAAAATCATTGAAAAAATTATACACCTAACTTAAAATTCATTGGAATGAATTTTATAAAAAACAATCATATTTATTAATAAAACATGGTAGTAATCTCATCACGCGTGTTATGTGAATAAAAATAAATGAGCTAAAATTCCCATTTATTTTATACAAAAACCTTATTAAACATAATATTATTTTGATAATTCAATCCTTTATAAATATCATAGATCCATTATGAAAAATATATTGTATCATTTTTTAGATAATTAATCAATTTAACGTACACAATAATTTATAAATTTTCCAATGAAAGGGGAATGAATATAAACACATATCTAGAGTATATGATTCCTTGACCTCTTCCAAAAATATGTTTATATTGATCTTATATGGAAGTTGTGGATATCATTAACACCAAATACCATAGTAATGTCATTATTTTTTTCTGAATTATTAAAAAAAACATTTCCATAAACCCTATGTTTACAATTATATATGAAAATTGAGGGGAAGATGAGATAATGATAAAGGAGAGGATGATGTAGGATAAAATCATACTAAATCATGTGGGTTGATGATTACCCATGGAAGATGAATAAAAAAGGTGAATTTAATGTTTTTGTAATGGTTGATCCTAAAACAGCTGTTTATGTTTGACTAAGTGCTAGTGGGTCATACTATTCAGTAGTCCCTAAATCTTAGAGGAACTGTACAATAGTCCACAAATTTTGGATGTATTGTAAAAGAGCTGGAAAACTATTGATGAGATGATCAGAGAAATTGATAGTGTTAAAATAGTAGGGTATAATTTTACATTACATTGTACTATCATAAACTTTAATAACAAAAGTGTTATAGTTCTATAGACATCACATCCATCTTTACTATAGAACAATGGTCCAACTATATAGAATTGGCACTATAAAATCATGAGTTTCTATCGCATAATATTTCATTATAATAATATTTTTATCTAGGGTTTATGTAATTATATTATTTATAATATAGTTTAAAAGAAACTCGTTGTTGCGTATAAGGTACAAAATCGAACATAGCAACCCATTTAATGTAAAATTAATATTTAATTCACAAATATTAATAAAAATGAAAATTTCATATTCTTCATTTTTCTGGGATGTTACATCCTTCCCCTCTTTTGGGTATTCTATCCTCCCTATTTAAAAACTGGGCTCGAGAACTTCATTGAAAGCCCCATATCGAAAAAAGAGTCAGTAAAACTATCACTTTAAAATAAAGGAAGAGAAGTACAAAGGTTAACATAGACAATAGATACTATGATTCCATGAAAACATGGATATGGAGGATAAAACAAACCTTCATGTTCTGATGGACAATGATAGAAAATATGTTTTGGGGAAATTTAACCACCAGAAATTCACCAACTTGTGATTGGTTAAACGATAATTGATTCACTAGTAGGAAAAGTTAACATACCAGGTTTTTGTTTTAAGTTACTTTTCATTGAGGAATTTATTTATGAACATAACTAATAACATAAGGAAATATAATTAATTTTCATGTAGACATTCATCTTTTACTATATTTCTAACACTAACTCATATTTTCTCCAAACGATGAGTATTCACGATGACTTTTTTTACATTAATTGTGATATAATAAACTTTGAGACAATCAAATAGTCTACAAAAGATGAAATGTATATTTCAATTTTCTTTAGATATTAACTAAAAAACGTTTAGTACAAGATCATATAATCCCCCAAACGGATAAACTTTTACATAATGAAAAACTAATCTTAATCTCCAAAATTTGTCTAACAAAACCCAAAGTTCAATAAAGACAATTCAATAAAAATTTTCCTTAAAATTATCAAAGTAATTAAAACTAAGATTGAAATCCAAATTTCCGATGGATTTAATCATATAGTCTTCCAAGATAAATCTTAACATTTATTTCCAAATAACATCAGTTACTCTTAAAATCTCATATTGAAAAGCAATTGAACTAATCAAATATTCTCCATGATAGGTTAATCATTTCCATAGATAACCCAAAATAGGATTATTATGGATTCATAAAATCATCTAACTAAATAGAATTAGTCAAACTAACTAGGGACTTCATGTAGTCCAGTGGTAGGTGATAAATACTAGTCACACTTTGGTTGTGGGTTCAATTCCCATAGCTTCGTCCGATGTGACGGGTTGTCACAAGGTCTATGTGTTTTCCCTTTTCAAAAACTATTTAATTTTATAACATTCCCAAAAAGAGACAAATTTATCAAAAATAACCATAGCATATTTTAACCACGAAGGTTTTCTAATAACATTCATTTTGCATCCCAAAAATGTATTAACCTATAATTTCCCAAAATTCAAGGATCATTTAAACCGAAATGGTTCTTTATAGCTATATCCACAAATTAAAAGATAATTATTCCTTGAATAAAATTTTCATATATCAAAAATTAGGGTTACACATACTATAAAGAGTCTTCTAATATAATCCCATAATCAAAAGAGCCTTAATACTTTTAATCATTTCAACATCCTGAAATCTACCATAACTCTTGAATCCCTTATATGTTGACCTCTTACTCATTCAATGTTCTTCTTGATCCATTAACCATTATTTACCAACTTATTCTGAAATACATATTTCTTATATACAAAATCATGAATCATATCCTATTATTTCAATAATAGGAAAACATATTTTAAGAAATAATCCATACCTTTCATTGGTCATTGTCAGTTTCTTCACCCCTAATCGGAATGGCATTAGGTATTGGTAAACAAATATTTGTACGATATTGGTGATCCCATTCTTGAAACATCTTCATCGGAAAACTGTTTGTATAATGACCATTCACACCACATTTAAAACTTTCAATTGATCCCTCAGAAATAACTTCTTTCCCTTTCCTAGATACAACTGGATGCTTCCTTTTTCCATGGAAGGTTCTTGATTGATGACCTTCATTCCCACACCTATAGCATATTATAATCCCTTTGAAGCATTTCCCTAGGTGATTCTTTCCACATTCATGACACATATGTTTTTTAACATACTTGACATTATGATTATTACCTTAAATTCTGTATGGATTTGTTTCTCGAATATACGATGCCTTATAAAAATCACCAAGTATCATGTTTTCAGTCATGACTCTAGATATCTAGTTGATAATAACCACAAGAATTCTTATTGAATCTCCCATTTCATTCAGTTTCTCATTCAGAAAATTGTCACTGTTTTCTTCACATCCACTCTTACTTTCGTGCCTACTAGATCCAACCATTTACTAAAACAAAAAAGGTCCTTGTGAGTATATCAGTAAAATCATCATATAATATCATATAAGCCGGGTAAATACTAATTCATGTTATCTTAAACTCATTCAAAATAACTACGAATCGTTTTATATGCTAACCATTATGGTTATGTTACTTATGCTTAGATAACACCATAACCTCTAAAGTTGTCTAAACCGAGCCTTTCATACCAACTATAAGGACCCGGCGTTAAAACATTACATAATATTGTATTAAATGAGTAATTCACATTGAGGATCTTTTGAGGTTTAGAGTTTTATATAGTTAGGCCATAAATATTACATTTCAAAATATTACAAAGTAAACACTTCTACCAAGTATCCATTTTTTACAAAACATGAACTCTTAAAAAAATTCATGTCTAGTTACATGTTTATGACTGCATGAATTTTCTTTGATCCCATCCTTGAACCAATTCCACATTATTTCCTATGAAAAACATTTCAAAAAAACTTTTGATTAGAATTAAAAGCTCGGTAAGGTATAAACAAAGAAGTAAAACTGTTAGTTTTTCAAAACAGAAAGTAAACAATGAATACTTTAACATAAGTAATACTTTTCACATTTATGAAGTAGTAAATACTCTTTACTGAATAAAAGATCATTACATACCCTTTTGTAACAAAATGATTACTATAAAACCCATATAAATAACACATAACATATAAAGGTAACTTGGGACATAAACATACTGAAATGGAATAACCATACGGTCGACTTCCACACACATAACAAAATGGAATAGCCATATGGCTGACTTCCACACCCAATGCATTGGAGGTTATGACGTAACCACCCATCCTGGTATTCACGACACCACCTGTCATATGGTTTATCACGTAACCACCCGTCAAATGTCCAAGTACCATCATAACACAAAAAATAATTTAAATATAAAAATTTCACAAAAAAACATTTCATTTGAAATCACAAGAAGTAATTTCGAGATATTGAAATAATCAATCCATTTTTAAAAACCATTTAAAAAGGGATTTATCAATCAAAGAGTCCCATACCACTTTAATGTTTTTAATGGAGTTATAATTTTAAAACATCAATGTTCATATAAATAAATACTCAGAAACATTTTTAAAACATGGACATTAATGATAAATATTTATAATGATAAATCTTTAAAAAATTTAAAAATGATATTTTTGTTAACGAGTTTTTAACAAAATGAGAGAATCTTGAATACAAATAATTTCGGAATAACATTTAATCATAACTTTATAATATCATGAAAATAAAGGATTCATGATATAATTTTTCAAAGGACAGTATATACACCATATAAGAGTGGATTTGGATCATAACAAAAATTAAGTCTCAATAGAAATGTAAATTTAGGTGAAATCACTTATAAAGATGGTATCCTTAAATTAAGGATAAATCAATCTCATAATTATGTGTGAAAAATATAAATACACCCTATATAAGTGGATATTAAGTGTAAAACAATCATAGTTCATTAAAACAAATTAATAGGGTGACATATTCAATAAGTACAAGTTGAACCCAAATAATTGAAATTGGGTTAAGAATCTCCCTTGCAAAAATACGTCAACCTAACAACGTCACTCTACAATTCAGAAATGGAGTTGCTGAGAGAGAAAAGGGTATCCCATAACTTGGACATAAAATTTACATCAATAAGGATATATAATAACATCTCCCAACAAAAGAAAATGTGAATTAAAAGACATAACAAAAATAATCCTTTTAAAAGAGAGGGGGGTGAAAGGTTCCCTTACTGATTTGGTAACATATTAAACATACGCCAATTGAAAGAAAGGTCAAAAAATAAATATTTAAATACTGATAAATTAAAATATATTACACAATGTGTATAATAATGGGATGTACATAAACCACACAGAAGGAAATAGTATCCAGTATAGTATGAATCTCACATGAATAAAAATTGAGATGAAACCCTTTACATCGTTGTTATCAACTGAGTCGCTTGATGAAAAGTTAATAACCATCAAATGATTAACAGAATAACATGAATATAAATATATTCATGATAATATATATCAAATTTCAGAACACATTACACCAGATGCAATAAATAAGTGGTGAACAATGGAAATATCACAGAATTAAAAGTGAGATAAGAAAATCCCTTACAATAATTTGGCAACCTAACGGTGCCTCTTAAGAGTTCTTCAAATGAATTGATGAGAGTAAAAGTGAGTCTCTCTTCATATGAAAATACAAATTACAGTATGGTGAATATAAAATAACATCTTCCAACATAAGAACATGGAGAATAAAAGAAATGACATAGAAGTGAGTACATGAAAAGAAAGAGAGAGGTCAGATCCCTTACCTCGTGTCCGACTTGACTCGATCATTCTTTAATCTCTTGAATAATAAACTAAAGTTAATTTCTACTTTATTAAGAACCTTTTTTGTTTTTATTATTAATTTTATATAACTTATTAAAATGTTATAAACATTATATAATCATTTAAGTTAATAACATCCATTTTGTCGATATTTGGTACTAGAGTCAAAAATGGACTTCTTATAATCACATGTTGTTCATGTGGTCAATGGTTAATTATATCCAGAATGATATTAATTATTTGGATATCATATGTATCATATATATCCAGTATATACATTTATTTATAATATTACGTAACATTTAGAGGTAAGAAATGAAATCCAACGTTCAGGGAGACGGTAAGCCGTACGTATGCATGAACACAACTTTCATTTCTATTTCTTATTTAAATGGAAATAAAACATAATTATACCTAGGTATATTATAATTCCAGTAAAATATATTATAAAATATCATTAACTCCATCTTTTACACATCCCACATAAGTTATTAACGAATCAAATCACTTTGAGGGGGCGGTAGTCCGCACTTCCTCAAATTAGATTATCGTATTTACCCACTATGGAAACCATAAAGGTGTGTTATAAATGGAAAATACAGAAGCATAAAGAAACAATAAACATAATATATATCATATATAAATATAGTGACATCATAATGGCCACCATGAGAGGCGGTTGGAGATATTTGAACAATCATCATTTCGTGAGGCGTTAGTTTTCCATCCATAGAAACATTATGTTCAACATCCATTAGATGGAGGTGTGTGAATGTGTAGCTCAAATCCGTCTCATAACAACATCCTAGTATATTGAGGATACTGATATTGTTACAAAAGAATGGAATAAAAAGATTTTAGGGGTTGGAGAAGTAAAATAAAAGAAAACAATTAAAGATAAATTGTTACCTTTAATTTGGGAAACTTCCTTTGGTTTGAATCAAAAGGTCTTCTTAAAGTGCCTTATACCTAAGGTAATGCTTTTATGGGTAGGAGAGGGATGTAGGAAAATTTATTGGGAAGAGTTTTGACCATACAAATGGCTTGAGTGGTGTGAGGAATTGTTAGAAGTGGTCTCGTTTTATAAGGGAGAGGAGGGTCTCTTTAGGAAAGTGGTAAAATATTATTTTATAATATAATGATATTCAGGTTCTAATGGCCCAAAAATAATTATAGTTGAAGATAAGAAGAGTCGTGGTCGAAATAAAATCATCCAATCAATGTTTGATATGATTTGGATATTTTTTTAATCGTTATAATCTTATTTATTTAAATTATTTATTAATGAGGTAAATACTGCATCATTATTACGTCATAAATAATTTAATTTATTTGTTGTCTAAAAATTATAAAAAATATACCATGATGTAGAAACACTTTTTATATTTCCAAATAATATTTATAGTCTAAAATAGGACTTATATAACAACATATAAAAATTTATTACTAAAAGATTTTTGTTAATGTCTATTTTGTCTTCACATTAAATTAATTAATCTAAATTGTCATTTTCACTCCCAAGTGGCTCAATGGGGTCCCCAAATAGACCCAAAGATACCAATGGACGTTAATGACTCAACAAATAATTTTTGGACAAGTGTTAAGGTAATTTTGAATTATTATAATATTTTTTTTACCTTGAATTAACCTATTTACCTTTAAACACTGTAAATAAAAGTCAAAAGTTACTATTCACCAAAAATTAGTTTAATCTTAAGGAACCGAATTTTACTTATTGATAACAACCATGTATATAGGATTTTTTAAATTCAATTCACAGAACTGGTAAAATTTCATTTAAATGAAATTGTCAGTTTTTTTAACTACCACTAAGTTGTTTCACTATTCATCAATAATTGATGTTTTTCAGAAAAATTTTAAAAACTTCAACCTAAGATATATTTGATATTCAAAATTCATAAATTATGTATAATTTTTCCAAATTCAATAAATAGAAGTTTCATTAATTAATTTTAAAATTAATTCCTATTATCAAAATTAATAACGTGTTTTTAAGAAACAATAACTATCAAAACATTGATACTTGTTCATGTCCAATTTCAAAGTGAAATTAATTCCAATGACAAACATTTGATTAAATGGTAAAAATATATTCTAATTAAACTTTAAAACCAATTAAGAAGACAATATAACCATATAAATAAATTATATTAAAACACAGTTTTGAATTAAAATATAATATTTTTCTCTATTCATTAGAAAATGAACTTTATCATAAAAATTACAAAAATTTACAGAAATTAACTTTTGATGTCCCCATTATAAATAATGTTTTTATTTGATCAAATATAATTTATTGAAGTGACCAAAATTGGATTTAATTAGGGTCCACCATTAAAAGTTGGTAAATCGTCCTTTTAATGTAAATTATTCTTAAAATTAGATTCATTCAAATTTTTATCCTCTAAATTTTATTGGATAAATGTAAATACATTTAACAAACATGTACAATAATATTGTAGTTAGTTTTATTCATTCCCTCCAATACAACAGCTAGGAGTCAACTACCATTTAAAATAATAATATTATATTACTAGTGTGCAACGTACGATTTCAAAGAAACTCATTGTTGCTATCAGGTACACTATAGAACATTGCCACCCATTTAAATTAAGATTAATAATTAATTCACAAATATTAATAAATATGAAAATTTCATATTATTCATTTACCTGGGATGTTACATTAACTCATTTTCACATTCACTAATTTATTGGGCTAGATTACTGAGTAATGCTTTCAATAGATTATTTGTAGTAACTCAAGGTTCTAATAAGGTTTATAATCTATGAGATATTTAGTGGTCATGACCACTATTCCACCACTTTATTTTTATAAGGACAAAATATTATTTCAATTGAAGATAATATACCAAATTAATGAAATCTACTATATACAAATATCAAATTTAATGAATCACTCTGTTATGAATTTTATATTTTCTTCAGAAAACCACTGTTGTATTACACCATATTCCCTCATAGGATGGCCTTTTATTGAGAAAAATACATATCAGACATGGGGTGAATGATAAACATTTATTTGGGATGGTATTAAATTAGTTAAATTTTTAAGTGAGTTAATATGTGAGGATAGATAGTGTCGTTTTATAAGTGAAGGGAGTGGTATACTTCTAGATAAATAAATCATTTAATTATATTATATTTATATATAAATTATTGGTGTAAAAAATTTAATATATTTAAAATATATGAACATGTAGATTTGAAATTTACACTTATAGTCAAATTTTAAAAAGTTTTTTTGATATTTAAATCCTTATCCCTTAGTTTTAATCCCATCATGATCTATTTTAACTATTATTGTGGTGACAATATATTACCAAGGTTGCATTCCATAATGATGAAACATTAAATTGACCATAAAAATAAATATGAAAATCATAATCCCAAACATTTAGCCTATTTGTAATTATTAAATTTATATAATTATTAAAAATTAATTTTAATATAAATACACCAACCCTGACATAAACATTTCTTACAAAAAATTACCTTTTTAATAATATAAATGGATTTTTACCAAAATCATGTATAGTACTGACTAATATGTAATAAATTGGGTTATGGTTATTAAAAGGGTAAAAATTTCATTTTTAACCCCATAATAATTTGAATGTTATTTTTTAAATATTTCAAAAGAACTGATAGTTTTAATAAAAATCAATATTTTACACTAATAACAAAAAAAATCAATATTTTCTGAAAAATATAAATAAATCACCTTAAGAGAGATTCAATATTCGGATTAAAAAATGAATTCCTTTATTTCTAAAATTATAAATTTTTTTATTTTAATTAAATCCATTTATTTCATGTAAAGTAAAATTTTTTTTAAAAAACTTATTCTTTTTCAATTGATAAATAATATAATCATTTATAAAAAATTAATGAATATAGATCAATAAAATGTACTTATAAATCCTATTTTTTATTTATTTCTATGAATTATGGGGTTCTCATATTCCTCATAGATTTACCAAATTATGTCCTAATAATTTTATTCATTACTTATACAAGTGAGGGTATTTCTTCATCATAGATTTTTTCCATTCCTATTATTTTTCCTCAATAATGTGATTCATTCATAAAACCTAAAACAAGTGAATCATATTATTTCATAGTTCCTTCTCTATAAGGGCAATAATCGATATTTGATTTTCATCATAATAAGGATTGTTTTCCAACTGTACTTGTTAAGGGATAAAAACATTAGATGTATATGTTACATATTTCCTTAAAAATACAGCATGAAACACCTCATGTTCTTGAGATAAAATCAACCTCAATTCTAATAAATAAGAATCTAAATCAAATTTTTCTATAATATTTTAATTTTAATAAACCATATAGATAACTTCCCACATTTATTAAAATTAAGAACACTTTTCCAAGGAGATACTCAAAAAAATTCATAGTATATTATCATTAACATAATATAATTAATTTCATTAGCTGCATAACTTTTCATCATTCTCTATGAAACCTCACATGGTGTTGAATAATCATTACTTTCTCAGGATTTTTTTCTTACCAACTCTACACCCAACTACCTCCTTTCACTAACATTATCATAACATTGTGGAGTTTAACACCTCTTTCTATAAAATTCATAAAAATTTACCATTTGGATAGTAGAATAAAAAATTGAATTACAAGAAAATTCAATGAATTAAATATGTTGATCACATCTTCCCTGATAATCTCAACTGAAATTTTGATTCATATTATCCAAAATATGAATCATTCACATTGAATACTTATCCGATTGGTGATGAAAATATTTACTAACATTTAATTTGGTACCCTATGACATTTGATGTAATTTACAAAAATTAATTTTAAATCTAACATCATAATTAGATAAAATATAGATATAGAGAAAGACATCTTGTAATTTAAATATCCTACTATTATAAAGTCTTGCATGTTGATACAGATACATATATCTTGGATAGAAATTAAATGCATATATTTATTAAAAATTTCAACAATAACCCAAATTTTTTTATTTCCATGAAATTCCATTAGTATTACGACCATAATAACCAAGGATATATCTTATAATTTATATTTATACATTGGAAAAAGATGATGAAACCCTTCAATGGTTTTCACAAAGTATTATCCAATTGATATGTAAAAAATCATTTTAAAACCAATAATATAATTATTAATTCCACCCCAAAATAATACTACAAAATCCTATATACATCTCAATGATACCCAGATGAACAAAAAAAAGGAAATATATGAGATTCACATAACAATTCGACATTTAATCAGAAATCACTTGGTATGAACAAACACATTCCAAATCTCATTAATATTAACTTTTAAATGTTAAATTCATGAAATTTACCTTTCATGACTAATTACACTATTTCATCCAAATAACTATATTAATTTTCATCATGATTAATTCTATATGACAAATATAGATGCACTGATATATAAACCAAATGATATAAATTTCCTCAATTCACAATTTAACGGACAATATTCATCAAATAATTAACCAAAATTCCACATTAAAAATTTGACATGATAAAATATACATTATCTTTTCAACTAAATTCATCATCCTTCTTGTTTTACTAACCTATATAATAGTTATTCATCAAATCGTAACTGTTTATTAGTTCCAACAATCTTCTATGCCTAAAATTTGAGTCTATTTTAGTGAATATATACATTACAATTCTAGAGATAATATACATATCAATTTTTACCCCATATAGAATATTAATTCATATTTGTAAATTGAAAAACATTATTTCAAAAACAGGATCATGTGTTGGGTATTTTTGATCCTGGGGTTTTAATTTATGTGAATCCTATGAAATCACCTGATCATAATTAATTATGTCACAACCAAGTACACATAAAAATGAATTACTATTAAAAAAACACTATTTATTATTATAAAAGATAACATAAGAGTGTAACTAATATTATGTTCAATTACAAGACTCATTTATGACATTCCTTTTACTAGATTAATTTAACACCTTTTTTAGTTCACTTAGTTTTTGTGATACATAATAGAGAAATTTTTTTAACAAACAATCAGTAGTAACCATCTAATATAATAAAACATATAATCTAGGTGACATTTATATCACTTCACAACACATTATACACTTTATTGGAAGAAGGATAAATAGTTATACCATCTTTAGAAAAAATACTTCTACGGAATGAAATCTATGTAAATGAAAATTAATATTTACTAAATTTTCTAGACAATATATTTTGTAATAATAATATAGGAATAATGGATAATTTTATTCATAAACAATTTGTACTCATATAAATACAATGTAAGAATAAATTACTCCCAGATAATTATATAAGAGTAACCAACTTGGTATTATCACTTATTGTAATGCTTAATATATAAACTATTTTCTAATTCATTGTACATATATGTTAAGATCACCCGCCATTGTGATTTATATAGGGATAAACCCTGATAATCTATAATTATCAAGTATTATATGATTAAAAGAATCATAATATATCAAGTTTTCATCATTGAACCCTTGAAAAACAAATTTTATCCTATAAAAACATTAAATTTTTTCATAATCATAACGAGATATATACATTTTATTTTAAATATTTTATAGGTAAAAACCCCCAATAAACCAATAATATGAAATAATTTAAAAACCATGTTAAATCATAACGGAAGATATATAAAAAATAATGTATATGATGGAGGGAATATTCTACCTTGTTATATACATTTAAAATTCTTTCATTTTTTTCTATTCTAAAAAGTAAATAATAACCAATACATAAATCCATGAAAATATCTCCATTTTAAATTTTTTAATGAAATATAAAATATTTTCCAAAAGGACCTTTATAAACCTTCTAATTATAAATTATAAAATTCATGAGACTTTTGAAATTTCCTTAAAATGGAAGAAAAAAAAATTAAGTGAAGCTTTTAAACTGTATTTTAAAAAGAACATCTCTTACCATAAGTTTTGTCTAGCTTTATATGTTCTCTATATATTCTTCTCGAGAAAATATTTATTATCTCACACCATAAGACATCTTAGTTTAGTATTTTGGTTAGAAAATAAACTCATGGACATGTGGAGGGATATTGAAAAGGTCTTTCATTAGGATTTAATCTAGATAAATATCTCAATGTGTATAAATAAGTCTGGATAAGAGGTTCACTTTTATAAGTGAGGGGAGTGGTAGACTTGTATATGCTTAAAACATTTAAATATATTTTATGTTTTATTAAAGTAATGTGGAACCAAATTGACATATCTATACTCTTTGATGATTATGGGTCAAAAAATACTCATACCATAAAATTTTAACATTTTTTATGATATTTTAAAAATTATCCCTTAGTATTGACCCTATAGTGAACTCTATTAACCATTACTATTGGGAAAACATTTGACAATGAATATTATTCACAATGACCAAAAATGAAGTTGGTAATATTAAAAAAAATTAACCACTCTAATAAATATTTAAAATATATTTTAAAATATTCAATTACTTTATGTTTTTTAAATTAATTTTCATCAAATATGAAAAGAATAATAATTTTTTTTTTAGGAAAACCTCTTTTTTAAGAATAAATTTATCTTAAAACAAAATGGTTTATAATTTTGATTATTATAGAATTAACTGATTTTTTAGTAAAAGGGAACTAATTATAACGTTATAAATATTAATAAATAGAATATTTAATTTTAAATGATTGAAAATAAATGATAGTTTAAATCAAAAAATTATATTTTACAATACACCAAAAATTTAATATATTGAAAAAATTCCCAATTACTGACACTTATATAAATTTCATATTTTTAATCCAAAAGTAATTTTTTTTATAAAATTTAAATTATAATATTTAATAATAAATCCTTTAACTAGAAATATAAAATATAGGGAAAAAATTTATTTAAATAATATTATTACTCTTTTGATTGAAAAATTATATAAATTAATTTATAAAAATATAATTAATATAAATTCATAAAAATGAATATATATAAATAATGTCATTTATTTATGATAACTTTAGTCATCAAAAGAATGGAATTGGGAATAAGTTTATAGGCATGATTAAATTGTTTCTATAATACTTTTCAAGCATGAATGATCTAGTGTAACATTTTCAGTTTGTCTTGAGAGATCCCAGTCAATGATCAATCATGGAATTTTAGTTTCATTCATGGATGAATTTAAGAAATTGTGTTAATATCCTGGATACATTTTTATTATTTATAGAGTATTCATAATATAAATTTCCTCGTGTTTTTAGGAATGTTGAGATAAATTCTATAAATTATTGGTCTAGAGATTAGTAAAAGATAATTGTGAGGAGATCTTCTAGATTAAGAGTGTAGATTAAATCCATATTTTTCAGCATATTGAGTTTTCTTAGATTTTTAGTGTTTATTTTTTATAATGCCAATTTTATTGGTGATAATAAATATAAATTCTCTAAGCGTAAATGTGATTCAACCTATTTAATGCAGGCTTAGTAGTGGCATGGTATATGAGTAATTTCATGGGATGATTCTACTCCTTTCATTAAAACATATATAGTGGATTTTGAACATATTTTTAAGTGTTTTTTAATTAATATTAAATTTTTATGTAAATGAGTATTCATTAAATTTATTTTGGGGCTCTTTTCAAATGATTTAAATTGATACATGGTTTTTTAGAGGGTATCTATTTTTAAAAATGATTAAGGCATGCAGGTAGGGAATATTTTCAGGGTGGTTGGTGCATTTTTTAGTTTTTCCCGATGGTTATGATATTATTTCATTGTTATCTTCTCATGTATGTTATTCTATAGACTTATTTTGGTTTGTGATGGATTATCAAGAATAAAAATCATGGGAGCGTTCGTAATGTAAGGTATCACAAACATTTAGACCCGTCATTCTTCATTTTTCACATGTTTTATAGAGTTTAGGGATATTTCTTGTTAGTATTGTGGTGAGTGACAGTGTTTGGTTGTTTTCATAAATGGATATATCTATAAAGGTTATAATGTGGATTGTGGTTTTTCTTATGGTGTGGGATTACATCCATGCAAGTTATGAGTCAACATGTTTTCAGTTCTTGTTGGATATCGTGTGTGCATAGGTTTATTTCCATTAATAATTGTTTGGAAGAGGTTTCTCATGTAGTTTAGTATGTTTTTTAGTGTCTCCCAATTTTTCAAGAGTCTAGATTTACCACTATATTAGTAACCCATATCCATGTTTTATACAATCCTATTAGAAATATAAGAAAACCTTAAATATCCTATGTAATCTTGAGGTAATCCTTTCATATATTTTAGAAATAAACAAAATATAGCACCTTTTATTGTATATGTGACCCTTACATTTTACCCATGATCATATAAATTATCATATTATTACCATAATTAGTTTAGGTGATACTTATGCATCACCCTTTGTGACACCCTCATGTAACTATTTCATTACTTATTATATGAATTTAGGGTTATTTTACGTTTATGCAAAAAAAATTTCCAAGAGTTTCAATAATTTTATGGAGTTAAAGGATAAGTGTGTAACATCCCACACCATGGCTTATAGGTACCGCACTACATCATGTCTCCCTCGATAAGTATAAAAAGAGTTATAAATACGGGATATACCCATGGTTTTAGGCTATTTACATATGAATGATCTCATTGTCTATGTTAGGTGTGGATACAAAGTTAGGGATATAGTCACTTTTCAAGGGAACCTACTCTACATGGCACCCATACCTATAAAGAAAAAATTGTTTGTAAAGACCCATAAAATTCAAGGGAATTTTTTTTCTAAATTTTCTTTGGGATTTTACAAGAACGCAGTTTCTAACGGAACCTGATTCCGAGGCCCGGTGTGCCCGAAATCAATTTACAATGTTTATCTCGGGTACGTTCAGTAAACAAATGAACGAGTTTTCCAAACTTTTGAACCGGTGCTCGTAATCAAAATCTGAGGGCATCGATGAAACCGTTGCAGCGGTAATTGATTAAGAACACCTTTTCCAGAGTTGTGTTTGCTCGTGTGAGGTTATTAATCAAATGGGTTAACTAAAGAATAAAATAATGTTGTGCTACAATTTTTTTTTTCTATTCTAGGTAGTTTAAACCTAAGCTTGGTGGTTGGAGTGGGAGCCACTAATATCCTAACTCAACTAGGTAGGATATTAGTGTTGTGGGGCCCATAGGAGCCCCACCCATTCAACTACTTCAAACCCCCATTAATTGTGTAACACACCCGCACCACACTTTAATGAAAAGTCAACTCTCTTAATTAATTAATTGATTAAGTTATTCAATGTAATTAATTCAGGAATTCATTTAGAATTTCAAATTGAGCGTTGGCTTGTGTGTGTTAATTAAATAAGAAAAAGTCTTATTTCATTAAGGGTTAGTTTTTATTGTGCATGGAGGATTGGGAGAGGATTTTCTCAAAGCCTTCGAATCTTCATCTTCTTCATTGGAGAACATGAAGAACGATGAAAAACGCTAGTTCCCCGGAGATCGACGACACGACTCCATGTACCGCGACACCGACGATCCTCTCCTCCGTGATGCCGATGACGCTTACGGAGCCTCCTTCCTTGACGTCCATTTCCCGTGTCAAACCTTCATTCATAAATACTTTGAGGTTGGGGTTAATTGTTTTTTCCGGTGAATTATTTATTTTTCGTTCATCGACTTCTATTTGGGCAGCATATTATCGTAAAAACGTGGTGATGTCGGACCACACGAACATGGTCGACCCTCCTCCCCTTTTTATGATTGTATATGTTGCGGTACGAGCAAAGGCAGCGCAGTGCAATGACACCGTGCGGAAACAAGGAGGGACACAACGAAGAAGAGTGGCACCGTCGAGGCCGAACGGAACCAAGGCCTATGTCGGGGCTGCAGAGGCGATTCAGAGACTTCTTAGATTTTTTATTTGATGTGCGGATCGATGGGCGATGACAGAACGGGTCGCAAAGGCGATTTGATGACTTCACAGTAAAGTACGAGATCCTAGATGAACACCGGCGTAGACGGAATTGAATACGGACCACCGGAGCAACTCAGGTGGCCCGCGGACATCACCGGCAGCGCGAAACACTGGCGTGGCGGTCGGCACCGGCCGTCTTCCCAGAGGCAGCGACAACCCGGCATGCCGCCAGGAGGAACCGCCGCGGCTGATGCCGCGGTGGCCGGCGACTGGATGTTGCGGCCGCGCGAGATCCGGGGGAGCAGGATGCAGCACTCGCCGCATCCGCAGAGCGCAAAGGCCGCCTGGCTCGCTGGCCAAGCCAGCGTGCCGCCTGGAAGGTTTAGTCCAGGTTGCATGGATCGGGCCGGGCTGTGCTCCGCCGGGCCGGGCCGTGCCCTGCCGGGGGGGGGGGGGAGGGTTGGGCTGGGTCGGACCGGGCCCAGACCCTCCATTTTCGGATCACTTCCTGTGTTTTTCCCATATCATGGGCTATAGACCTCCGATCGATTCACCTTCAGTTTCATAGAGATCCTTGGATTTAGATGATCATTTTCATATATTACACTCATGGTTTCAGAGAACTTTGGGTATGTCCGGGTTGTTTGGAACACGAAACCAACTGGGCCCTCAGAGCGGAAATGCTCATAACATGAGTTCCATACGTCCAATTGACGTGTTGTCGACTTTGTTGGATTAATCTTAGTGAGACAGACCTTTTTGCATACTCTTCTTGAGGTTGGGACGCAGTTGGAGTGCGGTCGGGTTGATATTGACTTAAAAACCAACTGGGCCCCAAGAACGAAAAAGCCGATAACTCTCAGACCGGGAGTCCGATTGACGCGCCGTCTGTCGCTTGAGTTCATTTGGTCGAGACAGAACATTGGGATACACCAAATCTGGACTAAGTGTCAGTTGATGTATTTAACCCCCTTGGCTCATGGAGCGGACCCTCCTGGAATCAAGCATGCTGTGTGTGGGAACCCTAGAGTTGGATGCGACTGCGACGACGATGAAGACTGCAATGAAATCCTCCGTGGGTTCGGCAGTGATGGCGACTTCACTAAAATCCTCCCTGGATTTGGCAATGATGAAGACTAAACTGAAATCCTCTGTGGGTTAGGCTTTGACGACGACTGCACTGAAATCCTCTGTGGGTTTGCCAGCGATGAAGACTGCACTGAAATCCTCCATGGGTTCGGCAGCTACGACGACTACACTGAAATCCTCTGTGGGTTCGGCAGCGATGAATACTGCACTGAAATCCTCCATGGGTTCAGTAGCGATGAAGAGCGTACTGAAATCCTCTGTGGGTTCGACGGTGATGACTACTGTTCTTGTATCCTACGTGGGTCTGGTAGTGTTGACTCTATTCTTTCTATCCTACATGGGTCTGGTAGAGTTGCTAGTTTGTATCCTATGTGGGTCTGACATCTTAGCTGGTTTAGTATCCTACGTGGGTCCCATCTTAGATGAATATGTGGCTACATCTGATCATCCCTATCATCTTACGAAGAAGTTTACCTGTGTGAGATGAGTCTTGACTTTCAATCTTTATCTTCGAAAAGATTAACTAGATATCCTGTCTGGATTACATTGTGTTTTCCTGTGTGGACTGAGTTATTATTTCCTGTGTGGATTGGATTGTACTATCCTAGGTGGAAATCATCGAACATGGGCTCAGATGTTGGAGTCGAACTGAAATTGATTACTTAGGTACATGTATGGGAATATTCCTAAGTAGTATCGGTTTTTACTTCATGATTGTATCTTTCCGTTGTCAATTATCCGTTGTTGATTTCAGGAGACCATCGGGGGTATCGGGGTCCTAACTGAGTAGCGTATACTCACCCATGCATGGGCTATGATGTACTATGTTGTGTTGGATGCTGACGACAGAAATCGCCGATCATGGTTGAGGCTTGTGGAGCAGGTCGGTACCTGGACGTGGACCACACGGTGGGATGTACACGGAGCGGACGGATGGACCGTGGAGCTGAGGAGATTATCTGTACCCACCCTTCAGGTGGGACTTCCAGTGGATGGCTCGACATTGCTGATTTACTTTCAGTTGTTGTACTTTCTTTCCAGCTAATCTTTACATTCAGTTTGGGTTTCTATTCTGGCCCATTTACATTCCGCACTTACTATTATACCCAGTTTTACATAGTTTTTCCGTGTGTTTTCTTACTCTGTGGTGATTGTTTACTTTATAAAGGCAAGGAATCTCCCTTTTTTCGGGATTTACGCCTTGGAGCATATTGCCAGCCCCTGGCCTATGGGAGGAGGACTTGGGGTAGTCACGGCACGGGTCCCGAGGACGGGTCGTCAAAAATTGGTATCAGAGGAGTTCAGTTCTACCGAAAAACTCAGGACTCTGATCTTTCTGCTTTGTGAAGAAATAATGATAAGGGTATTGAGTGTTGTTATTAGTCCAGGGGGTCCAGTGTTGGTGGGGCGGCCGACGTATCCGTACACCAGGACCCTGACTTCTGATTTCTGACATAGCGCACGAAAACATTGATTGCATTTGTGTTTCAAAAGTTTTCATTGTGATTACTTTTTTTCAGATCACCAGGTATATTGTTTTTACTATGGCGCACCTGTTTCCTTTATGGATGGCCCCACAATGGCAGCCAGCTAGGGTTCCGAGCTTTGTGTGAGATGACAGCCCACCGAGCGACGAGGCCTCAGTGTAGGGCCCTTTTTCGGAGGAGTCCCCGGCGGTACCTCTACCCACCGAGCCATCGATGCCACCAGACCCAGACGCTGAGAGTGAATGTATCCTTAGTGCATTGCACGAGTTTTAGCATTAGAGACCGCCCAGGTTCTCTAGGGAGACAGACCATCAGGTAGTCGGGGACTGGCTGGAGGCTGTAGATCGAGTTTTTAGGTTAGTGGGGACACCAGCTGACCTCATGGTGATCCTTGCAGCAAGCCTCCAGTACGCGGTAGTAGGCAGATGGTGGATCTTGATGCTCCAGGTGCACGACTAGGCATCTCTCCTCTGGATGGGCTTTGAGAGCCTCTTCCGCTCAGAGTTCATCCTAGCCACCCTCCGTGCGGTGTGCATCCAGGAGCTACTATAGTTGCGTCAGGGTAACATGACGTTAGCCCAGTACGCGGCGAGATTTACTGATCTCTCTCGCTACTCCACAGATATGGTACGAGACATGTTCTTCCGGGCCCAGACCATCGAGCAGGGACTGAGGCATGAGATCGTGGCTTCGATGATCTCCCTCAACATTCAAACGCGGACAGTGTTGTTGGGGAGATCCCTTCTTGTATAGAGTTTTCTCGCCGAGCAGTCACCAGCGGCGGGACCCTCCGCAGGACGACCCATAGCAATGACTTCTACAGATGGCAGTAGACTGATGACACAGAGGTCCAAGCGGGCCAGACCATCAGAAGAGAAATATCAGTATACAGATTCGGATGTGCGGGGCACACGAAGGAGAGCCAGCTACACGAGGTGCAGGTTGTGCTACGCATGCGGCGGGCATGGTCACATGGCACGAGACTGCTCGACTCTTCCTGAAGATGAGCAGAAGGTGGTAGAGGGACCTCCCAGGCAAAGGTTCGACCGTGGTGGTCCGCAGGGAGTAGGCGGATGAGGTAGAGGATCTGGCCAAGATACGGGTGGTGGGAAAAGCTTTGAGGCCCTACCACCACCACCACCAGGAAGACCACCCCGACCGCAGGGAATATGTGGACAAGGGAGAGCTCAGATTCAGGCCGCTAAGGCCTACAATCATGGAGATCTGGGAGCAGATGGAGAGGAGCGGTACTAGCTCCAGACATGGAGAATTTTGTTCATATTTCTTCTAGCTTTGTTGATGATTTATTATGGATGATTTTTGTCTTTGTACTTTGAGCTGTAGTAATAAGAGACACCTTTATTTGTGGCTTTTACTTCCCTGTCCTCTATTTTTGTTGTTACTAAGTGGTTCTGGTTTAAACTATTGACTTGACCCTCACTTTTTAGATTCCTACTAGAGGAGACCTAGTGACCACACACCGATGCCGACAATGTGACTCAACCCTTGGAGGTGAGATTAATGGTTGGATCTCTTGGTAGTAGCGTCGAGGCCTTACGACGTCATCCGATGTATGGATTAGTATAAATCCATGTCGAAATTGAATGTATTAGGCAAAGTATGTGGTTCATCCCGGGGATGAGACCAGATTTCTCTTATCGGCAAAGAATAAATCTTAGCAGCTCTTGTTGGACAAGAGAATGTCCAAGTCATCCAGGAGAAAATGAGGATAGCTGAGAGCCAACATAAGTATTTTGCTGACAGGAGGCAGAGACCACTAGAGTTCGAGGTTAGTGACTACGTTTTCTTACGGGTCTCACCACCATGTGGATTACAAAGATTTGGCCACGACGGCATACTATCTCTGCGCTTCATCGGACCCTTCTATGTTCTCAACAGGATAGACGAGGTGGCATACCACCTAGCTCTACCACCTCAGTTGCACTGGGTGCACAACGCCTTCCATGTATCTCAACTTAGGAGATACGTGCATGATCCAACGCATATCAACGACCATGGGAAGTTATACATTGACAACGGGGCGACTTTTGCCGATTTCCCAGTGGAGGTTGAGGATCGACAGGAGAGGGTCCTATGTGGATGGTCGATACCTCTAGTGTGCATCAAATTGCATCACGGGAGCCTCCAGGAGAGCCCTTGGAAGCGGGAGGCTCAGATGTGTCCTCAGTACCCACATTTGTTCTCCTAGGTTATGATGTATCCTTATGGGGACATAAAACCCTGAAGTGGGAGTAATGTAAAGACCTGTAAAATATAAGGGAATTTTTTTTCAAAATATTCTTTGGGATTTTACAAGAACTCAGTTTCTGACAGTACCTGATTCCAAGGCCTGGTGTGCCCGGAATCAATTTCCAAAGTTTAGCTCAAGTATGTTCATTAAACGAACGATCGAGTTTTCCCAACTTTTGAACCGGTGCTCGGAATCGAAATCTGAGGGCACCGATGAAACTGCAGAGCCGGTAAATGCTTAAGAACACCTTTTCCGGAGTTTCGTTTGTCGAGTGACGTTATTAATTAAATGGGTTAACTAAAGAATAAATTAAAATGTTGTGCTACAAATTTTATTTCTATTCTAGGTAGTTTAAACCTAAGAATGGTGGTTGGAGTGGGACCCACTAATATCCTAACTCCACTAGGTAGGATATTACTGAAGTGGGGCCCACATGAGCCCCACCCTTTCAACTTCCTCAAACCCCAATTAATTGTGTAACACCCCTGCACCCCCTTTAATGAAAATTCAACTCTCATAATTAATTAATTCATTAAGTTATTCAATGTAATTAATTCGGGAATTCATTTCGAATTTCAAATTGAACGGTGGCTTGTGTGTGTTAATTAAATAAAACAATGTCTTATTTAATTTAGGTTTAGTTTTTATTGTGAAAAGAGGATTGGGAGAGGATTTTCTCGAAATCTTTGAATCTTCATCTTCTTCATTGTAGAACGCGAAGAACGACAAAAAATGTCGGCCTCCGATGGAAGACGATGAATAACGCTAGTTCCCCGGAGATGGATGACGTGATGCTGTGTACCGCGTCATCGATGAACCTATCCTCCGCGATGCCAACGACACTTATGGAGCCTCCTTCCACGACATCCATTTCCCACGTCAAACCATTTTTTATAAACACTTTGCGGTAGGGGTTAATTTTTTTTGCTCGTGAATTGTTTATTTTTTGTTCATCGACATCTATTTGGGCCGCCTGTTATCGTAATAACGGGAGGAGGTCGGACCGCACGAACACGGCCGACCCCCTCCCCCTTTGCTGATTGTATTTGTTGTAGTACGAGCAAAGGAAGTGAGGTGCAACAGCACCGCGCAGAAACAAGGAGGAACACAGCGAAGAAACGCTGCGCTGTCGCGTCGCGCCTTTGAGGCCGAACGAAACTGCAACCGAAGTCGGGACCGCGAAGGAGATTAGAAGACTCTGCAGATTGTTTATTTTATGTGCGGATCGACGGGCGATGAAGAAATGGGCTCCAAAGGAGATTTGATGACTTCTCAGTAAAGTATGGGACCCATGATGAACATCGGCGCAGACAGAATTGAAAACGTACCATCGGAGAAACTCTGGTAGCCCGCGGACATCAGCGGCGGCACGGGTCTCTGGCACGGCGGCCATCACCGGCCGGCCGCCCGGAGGTGGCGGCGCCCCGGTGGGCCGACAGGGGAAACTACTGTGGCTGAAGCCATGACGGCAGGCGGCCGGATCCTGCGGCCGGATCCCGCGGCCGCGCAGGTTCCATGGGAGCAGGACGCGGCGGTCGCCGCGTCCCCGGAGCGTAAAAGCCGCTCGGCTCGCTGGGCGAGCCAGCGTACCACCCGACCAGTACGTGCCAGGTTTCACGGTCCGTGCCGGGCCATTCCCAGCCAGGTCGGACCCAGACCTGTGTCGGTTCGACCCGGTTTGGGCCGACCCAGGGGGGTTGGGCCGGGTCGGACCGGGCCCAGACCCCCCATTTTCGGAACACTTCTAGTATTTTGCCTATATCATGGGATAAAGACCTACGATTGATGCACTGTCAATTTTGTAGTGATCCTTGGATCGAGACGGTCGTTTTGGTATATTACACTCATGGTTTTGGAGAAATTTGGGTACGGCCGATTTGGTTCGAACACGAAACCAACCGGGCCCTCGGAGCGGAAACGCTCATAACTTGAGTTCCGGAAGTCCGATTGACGTGTCGTTGACTTTGGTGGATTCCTATTAGTGAGAAGAACCTTTTGGCTTACTCCTCTTGAGGTTTGGAGGCAGTTGGAGTATAGTCGGGATGGTTTTGACTTAAAAACCAACCGGGCCCCTCGAACGAAATAGCCAATAATTTTCAGACAGGGTGTCCGATTGACGTGCCATCTATCGCGTTGTGTTCTTTTTGTTGAGACAGAACTTTGGGATACATAAACTATGGACTATGTGTCAGTTGATGTATCGAACCCCCTTGGCTCGTGGAGCAGACCCTCCCGGAATCGAGCATGCTGTGTGCGGGAACCCTAGAGCTGGCTGCGATTGCGACGACGATGAAGACTGCACTGAAATCCTCCGTGGGGTCGGTAGTGATGACGACTGCACTGAAATCCTATGTGGGTTCGGAAGTGATGAAGACTGCCCTTATTTCCTCTGTGGGTTCGGTCGTGATGACATCTTCACTGAAATCCTCCGTGGGTTCGACAGCGATTAAGACTGCACTGAAATCCTCCGTGGGTTCGGCAGCGACGATGACTGCACTGAAATCCTCCGTGGGTTCGGCAACGATGAAGACTACACTGAAATCCTCCATGGTTTCAGCAGCGATGACAACTGCACTGAAATCCTCCGTGGGTTCGGTAGTGATGAAGACTGCACTGAAATCCTCTGTGGGTTCAGCAGCGATGAAGACCGTACTGAAATCCTCTGTGGGTTCGCCGGTGATGACTAATGTTCTTGTATCCTATGTGGGTATGGCAGTTTTGACTCGGTTCTTGCTATCCTACGTGGGTCTAGCAGAGTAGCTAGTTTGTATCCTATGTGGGTCTGATTGCTTAGCTGGTTTAGTATCCTACGTGGGTCCTATCTTAGATGAATCCGTGGCTACATCTGATCATCTCTATAACCTTACGAAGAAATGTACATGTGTGAGCGGGGTCTTGAATTTCAATCTTTATCTTCAATAATATTGACTTGATATCCAGTGTGGATTACATTGTGTTTTCCTGTGTGGCCTGGGTTATGTTTTCCTGTGTGGATTGGATTGTTCTATCATGTGTGGACGCCATCGAACTTGGGCTCAGATGTTGGAGCCGAACTAGAATGGATGTCTTAGGTATATGTATGGGCAAATACCTAAGTAGTGTCGAATGTTACTTCGTGATTGTATCGTTCCATTGTGGATAATCCGTTGTGGATTTCGGGAGACCTTCTGGGGTCTCGGGGTCCCTACTGAGTAGCGTATACTCAGCCATTCATGGCCTATGCCCGCACTACGTTGTGTTGGATGCAGACAACAGACATCGCCGATCGTGGTTGAGGCTTGTGGAGCAGGTCATTACCTAGAGGTGGACCACTGGGTGGTATATACACGGAGCGTACGGCTGGACCGTGGAGATGAGGAGATTATCTGTACCCACCCTTCAGGTGGGACTTCCAGTGGATGGCTCGACATTTCTACTATACATTTAGTTGATGTATTTTCTTTCCAATTTTACTTTATATTCAGTTTGGGTTTGTATTCTGGCCCATTTACTTTCCGCACTAACTATTGTAGCCATTCTTATTTAGTGTTTCCTTCAGTTTTCTTACTCTTTGCTGTTTGTTTACATTATAAAGGCAATGCCTCCCCCTTTTGTCGGGATTTACACCTTGGTGCTACTCGCCAGCCCCTGGCCTATGGGAGGCGGACTTGGGGTAGTCACGGCACGGGTCCCGAGGATGGGTCGTGACAAATTGGTATCAAAGGAGTTCGGTTCTATCAGAGAACTCAGGACTCTGTTCTTTTTGCATTGTGAATCAATAGTGATAAGGGTATTGAGTGTGGTTATTAGGCTAGGGAGTCCAGTGTTGGTTCAGCGGCCAACGTATCCATACATCGGGACCTTGGCTTATGATTTCCAACTTAGTGCATGAAAACATTGATTTCATGTGTGTTTCAAAAGTTTTCATTGTGATTAATTTGTGTCATCTCAACAGGTATATTTTTTTGACTGTGTCACACCTGTTTCTTTTTAGGATGGCCCCATGATGGCAGCCAGCTAGGGTTCCGAGATTTGTGCGAGACAACAGCCCACCGAGCGATGAGGCCTTGGTGAAGGTCCCGTTTTCGGCAGAGGCACCGACAGTACCTCTACCTGCTGAGCCACCGATTCCACCAGCCCCAGCCACTGAGAGTGCACGTCGCCTTAGTGCGCTGCATGATTTTCAGTGTCAGAGACCACCCAGGTTCCTTGGGGAGACGGACCATCAGGCAGTCGGGGATTGGCTGGAGGCTGTATTTCGAGTTTTCAGGTTAATGGGGACACCAGCTGACCTCATGAGGATCCTTGTAGTGACCCTTCTGCACACGTTAGTAGGAACATGGTTGAGCTTGATGCTCCGGGTGTACGAAGAGGAATCCCTCCTCTTGATGGACTTTGAAATCCTCTTCCTCTCGGAATTCGTCCCAGACACCCTCTATGCGGTGCGCATCGAGGAGCTACTACAGCTGCGGTATGGCAACATGACGGTAGCCCAGTACTCGTTGAGATTTACATATCTCTCACGCTACTCCACAGATATGGTACGAGACATGTTCTTCCGGACCTAGACCTTCGAGCAGGGACTGAGGCAGGAGATCAGGACTACGATGATCTCCCTCAACATTCTGACACAGGCAGGGGTGTTGGACAGAGGCCTTCTAGTAGAGAGTTTTCTCATCGAGCAGTCACCAGTGGCGGGACCCTCCGCATGACGACCCATAGCGAAGTCTTCTGTAGATGGCAGTTGACTGATGAAGCAGAGGTCCAAGCGGGCCAGACCATCAGAAGAGAAATCTCAGGATACAAATTCGTTTGTGCAGGGCACACGAAGGAGAGCCAGCTACATGAGGAGTAGCTAGTGCTACGCATGCGGCGGGGAGGGTCACATGGCACGAGACTGCCCGACTCGTCTTATAGATGAGCAGCAGGCGGTAGAGGGACCTCCCAGGTAGAGGTTCGACCGTGGAGGTCCGCTGGAAGCAGGCGGACGTGGCAGAGGAGCTGGCCAAGCTGCAGGTGGTGGGCGATGGTTTGAGTCCCTACCACCACCACCACCGGGAAGACCACCCCGACTGCAGGGAACGACTGGACATGGGACAGCTCAGCTTCAGGCAGCTGAGGCCTACGATCATGGAGCTCCAGGAGCAGATGGACAAGGGTGGGACTAGCTCCAGACATGGATACTTTTGTTCATGTTTCTTCTATCGTTGTTGATGATTTTTTATGGATGCTTTGTGTCTTTGTACATTGAGATGCAGTAATTAAAGACACCCTTCTTTATGGCGTTTACTTCCCAGTCCTCTCTTTTTTTTGTTTATAAGAGGTTCCGGTTTAAACTGTTGACTTGACCCTCACTTTTCAGATTCCTACTATAGAAGACCTAGTGACCACACACTGATGCCGACAGTGTGACTCAACCCATGAAGGAGAGAGTAATGGTTGGATCTCTGTGTAGTAGCGTCGAGGACTTGCGACGTCATCATCGACATGGATTAGTATCAATACATGTCCGGATTGACTGTATTTGGCAAAGAATGTGGTTCATCCAGAGGATGAGACCATAATTCTCTTATTTGGAAAGAAGAAATCTTAGCAGCTCTTGTAGGACCAGAGAAGGTCCATGTCATCCAAGATCGAATGAGGACAGCTCAGAGCCGATATAAGTCTTTTGCCGACAGGAGACAGAGACCAATAGAGTTCGAGGATAGTGACCATGTTTTCTTACTAGTCTCACCTCGACGTGGATTACATAGATTTGGCCACGGAGGCAAGCTATCTCCGCGCTTCATCTGACCCTTCTAGGTCCTCAATAGGATAGGTGAGGTGGCTTACCACCTGTCTCTACCACCTCAGTTCCACCGGGTGCACGATGTCTTCCACCTATCTCAACTGAGGAGATATGTGCACGATCTGACGCATATCATCGACCATGGGGAGTTAGACATTGACGATGTGGTGACTTTTGCGGATGTCCTGGTGGAGATCGAGGATTGACAGGAGTGGGTCCTACGTGGATGGTCGATACCTCTACTACGCATCAGATGGCAGCACGGGAACCTCTAGGAGAGTACTTGGGAGCGGGAGGCTCAGATGCGTGCTCAGTACCCACATTTGTTCCACTAGTTTATGATGTATCGTTACGGGTACGTAAAGCCCTGAGGTGGGAGTAATGTAAAGACCCATAAAATTTAAGGTAATTTTTTTTCTAAATTTCCTTTGGGATTTTTCAAGAATATAGTTTCTGACAGAAGCTGATTCTGTGGCCCGGTGTGCCCAGAATAAATTTCCAAAGATTAGCTCAGGTACGTTCAGTAAACGAACGAGCGGGTTTTCCTAACTTTTGAATCGGTGCTCCGAATCGAAATCCGAAGGCAACGATGAAACCGCAGTGCCGGTAATTTCTTAAGAACACCTTTTCCGGGGTTGTGTTTTCTCAGGTGAGGTTATTAATTAAATGGGTTAATTACAGAATAAAATAAAATGTTGCGCAACAAATTTTATTTCTATTCTAGGTAGTTTAAACCTAAGCTTGGTGGTTGAGTGGGACCCACTAATATCCTAACTCCACTAGGTAGGATATTAGTGAAGTGGGGCCCACACGAGCCCCACCCTTTCAAATTCCTCAAACCCCCATTAATTGTGTAACAGACCGGCACCCCCCATTAATGAAAAGTAAACTCTCTTAATTAATTAATTCATTATGTTATTCAATGTAATTAATTCAGGAATTCATTTCAAATTTTAAATTGAAAGTTGGCTTGTGTGTGTTGATTAAATAAGAGAAAGTATTAATTCATTAAGGGTTAGTTTTCGTTGTGCAAGGAGGATTGGGAGAGGATTTTCTCAAAGCCTTCGAATCTTCATCTTCTTTGTTGGAGAATGCAAAGAACTATGAAGAATGCCGGCCTCCAACAGTAGATGAGGAAGAACTCTAGATCCCCGGAGATCGACGATGCGATGTTGTGTACCGCAACGCCGACGATCCTCTCCTCCACGATGCTGACGATGATTATAGAGACTCCTTCTCCAACGTCCAATTCCCACGTCAAACCTTCGTTCATCAACACTTTGAGGAATGGGTTAATTGTTTTTTCCCGTGAATTAATTCTTTGTCGTTCATCGACTTCTATTTGGGCCACCTGTTATCGTAATAACGGGAGGAGGTCAGACCGCATGAACATTGCCGACCCTCTTCAACCTTTGATGATTATACTTGTTGCGGTATGAGCAAAGGTAGCGTGGTGCAATGACACTGCGCGAAAACAAGGAGGAACAAGGCGAAGAAGCGCGGCGCCATCGCGTCCTGCCGTTGAGGCCGAACGAAACCGCGGCTGGAGTCGGTGCCGCAGAGGCGATTCGAAGACTCCGCAGATTGTTTATTTGATGTACGGATCGACGGGTGATGACGGAATAGGCTACAGAGGTGATTTTATGACTTCGCAGTAAAGTACAGGACCTGATATTAACAAAGACGCAAATGGAATTGAAAACGGACCACCGGAGCAACTCTGGTGGCCGGCGGACATCAACGGCGGCGCGGGCCGTCGGCGTGGCGGCCGACACCGGATGGCCGCCCGGAGCCGGCAGCGCCCCAGCATGCCGCCCGGAGGAACCTCCACGGCTGCTGCCGTGGCGGCAGGACACCGAATCCCGCGACCGCGCGGGATCCGGGGGAGTAGGACGCGGCGCTCGCCGCTTCCATGGAGCGCAAAGGCCGCTCGGCTCGCTGGCCGAGCCAGCATGCCATCCAGCCGGTTCGGGACGGGTTGTGTCGACCGGGTCGGGCCACACCCAGCCGAGTCGGGTCGACCCGGTTCGGGCCGACCTAGGGGGTTGGGCCGGGTCGGACCGGGCCCAGACACCCCATTTTCGGATATATTCCGGTCTTTTGCCCATATCATGGACTGCAGAGCTCCGATCGATGCACCGTCAGTTGCGTTGATATCCTTATATCGAGGTGGTCGTTTTGGTATATTACACTCAAGGTTTCAGAAATCTTTGTGTATGGCAGGGTTGGTTCGAACACAAAACCAACCGAACCCTCGGAGCGGAAACGCTCATAACTTGAGTTCCAGACGTCCAATTGACGTACCGTCGACTTTGTTGGATTATTCATAGTGAGACAGACCTTTTGTCTTACTCCGCTTGTGGTTTGGACACAGTTGCAGTGCGGTCGTGTTGTTTTTGACTTAAAAACCAACCGGGCCCCTGGATCGAAAAAGCCAATAACTCTCAGACCGGGGGTCCGATTGACGCGCCGTCTGTCGCGTTGAGTTCCTTTTTTCTGGACGGAACATTTAGATTAATCAAATTCAAACTACATGTCATTTGATGTATCGAACCCCCTTGTCTCATGGAGCGGACCCTCTGGGAATCGAGCATGCTATGTGCGGGAACGCTAGAGCTAGAGGCGACTGCGATGACGATGTAGACTGCACTGAAATCCTCCGTGGGTTCGGTAGTGATGATGACTGAACTGAAATCCTCCGTGGGTTCGACAGTGATGAAGACTGCACTGAAATCCTCCTTGGGATCTTCAGGGATGATGACTGCACTGAAATCCTTTATGGGTTCGTCAGCGATGATGACTACACGGAAATCCTCAGTGGGTTCGGCAGTGACGACGACTGCACTGAAATACTCCGTGGGTTCGGCAGTGATAAAGACTGCCCTTAAATCCTCCGTGGGTTCGACAGTGATGACGACTGCACTGAAATCCTCCGTGGGTTTGGCAGCGATGAATAATGCACTGAAATCCTACCCGGGTTCGGCAGTGATGAAGACCATACTGAAATCCTCCATGGGTTCGACGACAATGACTATTGTTCTTGTATCCTACGTGGGTCTAGCAGTGTTGTCTCTGTTCTGGCTGTCCTACGTGGGTCTGGCAGAGTAGCTGGTATGTATCCTATGTGGGTCCGACAGCTTAGCTGGTTTAGTATTCTACGTGGGTCCCAGTATAGATGAATCAGTGGCTACTTCTGATCATCTCTATCACCTTATGAAAAAGTGTACCTGTGTGAGCTGAGTCTTGACTTTCAATCTTTATCATCGATACGACCGACTTGATATCCTGTGTGGATTATGTTGTGTTTTCCTGTGTGTATTGGGTTATGTTTTCTTGTGTGGATTGGATTGTACTATCTTGTGTGGACGTCATCGAACTTGGGATCTAATGTTGGAGCCGAACTGGAATTGATGGCATAGGTATATGTATGGGAATATACCTAATTAGTGTCGATTGTTACTTCGTGATTGTATCTTTTCATTGTGGATAATCCTTTGTGGATTTCAGGAGACCTTCGGGGGTCTCGGGGTCCCTACTGAGTAGCGTATACTCACCCCTGCACAGGCTATGCACGCACTACGTTTTGTTGGATGCAGATGATAGACATCACTGATCGTGGTTGAGGCATGTGGATCAGGGAAGTACCTGGAGGTGGACAACTTGGCGGGATGTACACGGAGTGGACGGATGGACCATGGAGCTGAGGAGATTATTTGTACCCACCCTTCAGGTGTGAATTCCAGTGGACGGCTCGACGTTGCTGCTTTACTTTTAGTTGGTGTACTTTCTTTTCAGTTGTACTTTACTTTTAGTTTGGGATTGTATTTTGGCCCATTTACTTTCCACAATTACTATTTTACCCATTTTTACTTAGTGTTTCCTTCTGTTTGCTTACTATGTGGTGTTTTTTTACTTTATAAAGGCAATTCATACCCCTTTTTGTCGGGATTTACGCTTGGTGCTAGTCGCCAGCCCCTGGCCAATGGGAGGTGGACTTGGGGTAGTCACAGCACGGGTCCCGAGGATGGGTCGTGACATTATTTTCTTGTTTAGATTACATTTTCAATGTAACAGACTCAATGAGATTTCAAACAATACCCACACATAGAATCTATTCCATTATCTCTCACTCATTTGACATTCAGTTCTGTAATATATATATAATTATATATATATTTGTGTGTTTGTTTGTGTGTTTATATAATGAACTATAATATTAAAAGCATCCTTGTTTGAAACCAATGACTTGATGGTTTATGTACGGTGTGACATACACTCAAATAACTCAAATTTTGTTATTTTATTTAATCAAATATATATATATAATTTTATGAAAAAATATGAGAAATATTTTTAATCTTGGTTTCATGAAACGTTCATATGTTTATTCTCATCCACTATAAAAAACATTGGTACAAACTATCTACAAATATGAAAATATTTAAATTTATGAATTTATAAAAAAAAATTACTATAGTGATGACTGAAAATTCCCCTGGCTATAGGTGTTCAATTAATTATATGTAGCTAGGTGAAAAAATTCATGTGGATATAAGGTCTTGGGGAAACACAATAACACTAGGAAAAAAATATTGTCTATTAGTGATTCCCATTAAAAAATTATTTCACCCCTCATTAGTAGACAAAATATTTTTACACTTCAATCTATAGAAATGTTTAGAGGTGACTACGATTATTGGTGATATATTACCATGAGATTTTTTCCCACGGATATAGATCATTTATCTCCACATTCATCTCCGAATATTTATATAGATTTTTAGTTATTGGTCTTTTTTTTATTATTATTCCATTTTCAAATTTCTAGGGACGATGGGTGGATGTACCATGGTCCGTTGGATGAATCATATTGGGTGTTGCAAACAATGTTTTTGTAAATGTGAGGGAGGGTGGCCACACCACATGTCATGAAGGCTGTGACATATAGGTAGTCTAGAGAAGGAAACCACACTGTATCATGTAGGGTTTCACTATATAGGATGTTTTCTAGGGTGAGGATTCACAGTATGGGAGGACATTATACTCTGGTTTCCATGGTGTAAATTTTTATTGGCCCTAATCAACATCATGATGTTGTGTGTTCCATGTTGAGTGCTAAAACGATGAGGGGAAGGTGAAGATATTGTGGTCCTCAGCTGGTATGGGTGGTCAAGAACATATTAAGATATTCCTAGTATGGGATATCCCAACCATTTGGCATAGAATTCTGGCATTATTGGGGGCGTGACACAACGTAGTATGGGTGAAAATGCCATATGGATTGACTTCTCTTTTTTAAATGATTTAAATTTCATTTATAACTCAACATTAATTTAGGGGTTTTTGTCTCCTCCTCACTCCCAATGTTCAACTGAACAACATGATTATGATGAGATCTCCTCCCATTCTCTCTTCTCCATATTTTCCCCGTTTCCAATTAATTTAGGTTGGTTCCCCCATGGTAAATCTCTTTTAATAACGTATTTTCCCTTTTCATTTCCATCCTTCCATTTGCTCTGGGTTTTTATTCTACCCAAAAAATATAAGTGAATCCATTATTGGATTTAGGTATTCAAGTGGCCTATTAGTGGGGGGTTTTGTAATTAAAGATTTAAATAGAGACCTATAGGATTATTGGGGTTTTATACTTCTATTTCAATTAGTTATGGATCATTATAATAGATTATTTATTGATTTGAGGTATTTCATATTGTGTGTTTCCTTCAAATGTAATTTCATTGATATTATGATGATTTTATTGCCATAAATTTTATAATAAAATATATATGTTATTTATGGTTTGGATTATTAAATCTTTGGCGGATATTTGTTAGTTGGACTAAAGTTGATTAATATATTATATAATTTTATAAATTGTTTATTAGTTTCAGTGTATTTTTGAAAATTACAATATATATTTTTTAAATTTGGTTTTAATGATTCGGATCATTTGACCTAATTTGGTTTCTAGAATGTCTATTTAAAGGGTTTCAAATAATTTTTTAGATAAAAAGATGTTATGTAGACTTTTAAAATGGTTTCGATGAAAACAATATTTTTTCATAAATTTATTTTGAATATGGTCTGATAAGAATTGTTATTAGATTTTTTTTAAATGTGGAATTTAAATAAGGTAACAGCAGGGATGTTTATAAAAGTCATGGATTTCATATTTTTTAAAAATCTGTATGGGACACTCGCCTGAGTCCCTAATATTGAAATGCCTTTTTTGGTTGTGACAACTTAGGGATATCTTTTATATTATTTTATAATTATCTATTTTTTATAAATATTGAAAAATATGATATTTTGTGATATGGTTTAAGATGTGATATTTGGTTTAAATAGAATAATTTGTTTTACTTCTTCAATGTAAATATTAATTTCTCACATCCATTTGACAAGTTATGGGATTCCATAGAAGATAGTAGGTGGATGATATGTGTGAAAATAGTAGTTTATATGGAGTTTTAGATACATTTCTAATTTTCATAGGTGGATTATCTATGATGTATTGTTCACATGGTAACATTGTCCTACTTGGATGATTATTGGGACTGACTAGTTTGACAGGACTAACAGGATGGAAAAGTTCTTGTAGGCTGGCCTAGGGTTTATGTAATTAATTAAGGGCATGTATTAAATGATTCCTTGGGATTATTACTTGATTACTTTATCTTATTTTGGATTAAATATGTGATTTAATGATGTTTCTTATTTTTACCCCTAGTTGTAATCTTATTTCCTGACACATCTACCTTGGATATTTATATTAATATTATATAATGATGTGTGGGTTCCAATGGTGTATTTTTATAATTTTATTTATGGTTAGGTTTGACATTTAAAATTGATATATTTAATGATTTACGAAGTGATTTAAAAAGTGAATTTATGTTTTTAATAAAAATTGATTTGTAAAATGATTATGGGTAGAGGAAATTAGTTTTAGATTATTTTTTATGAACATAAAAAATGACCCAAATACTATGGTTTATAATGTATAAAATAAATATTCCTTTTGGTATCTTTCTTGTTTAATTTAATAAGGTTGATATCACTCAGAAGGGATTCATTGAATATTACTTAATTTTTTTCTCCAATTCACGTGAAAAAACCTATATTTTACTTATATTAAAAAATCAATTTAATTAAAGGGATTTTGAAGGGAAGTGAACACATATGTGAAATCCAACTGGGAATGTTTAGATCACACCTTATATACACTATTGGATGTATACTAGTATTATATTTTTTTAGTTCCTATATTATGATATTCCTTGGTATTGGAAATTTTTATGTGGACCATGTTATGTTTGGTATGATAAATAATAATATGGAACACGGTGAGTGATAGTATGTCACACAGAGATAGTTTTCATTGGTTTTTTTTTTGGGATGTTCTATAATGTCATTATAGGCAGGAACAATTCCATTAATTTTATAATATATGTGATATTTTCATCATCATTAGTTACTCTTTTTTTAGGAGTTTTTATTATATTTATGTTTATACTAGTTACTTTGATTCATCATATCTTGTTTATGTATTTTTTTTATTTTGTGCATTTAAATAAGATATAAAGATGGGTCATCTAATGTTTTTGGTTAATTTTTTTTATTAAGTCAATATTGAAAGAGAAATGATTCCAAATGGTTTCAATTTAATACCATAGTGGTTTTTAAAATCCATTGATAGTAAAGAATGCACTTCGTTATCTATTGTAGGTTGAGTTTAATGATGGGTCTGGTTAACCCTTGATTGTTTTTTTATGAAATGGTATCATGACCTAGAATTATAAAAATCCTAAATTCCTAAGAACACATCCTATTATCATGTAATTTCTATAGTTTGAGATAGAGTTAGTAAAACTCAATTGATATGTATGTGGGAGTCTCATAGTCTTTTTATCATTTCTACACTCAGGTTACCATGGTTTCTCTGTATATGAAACCTTAATTTGACTTCATATTTTATGGTTCATAATGTTTTCTTATTTTTATTTATGTTATTTTTCTCTTTATTGAGTATAGAAATGATTTTTGGGGTGTCATTATGATTATGGGTAACATTGAAGAAACAAAAAGAGTTATACAAATATTTTTCATGGCCTAGAAATCCATGTAGAGACCATGTGAATGAATCAATGAACCATTGTAGGGGTTATAATGTGTTTGGTGCATGGCTATCCAACTAGTGTGTCCAAACCATGAAATGTTATTCCCATGGAATTTTTATTGCCTCGCTTGCTTTATAAATTGATTACAGGGATGTTCATCATTGGAACGATGTTAATTAAGGGGTATCTATGATGATATAATGTTATTGGGTGATGTTTTTATCGATTCATGGTGCCTCGTTGTTTGGATTTTTTGGTTTTAAAAATGGTTAGGTATTATAAAAAATTTGTTTTGGATAGAATGGAATTTTTTTGCAGTCATGACATGTTTTTAAAGTGGTTGACTTTATTATAAAATTTTATATTATTTAAAAATTAATCTAAATGATTTTAAATAGAAATAACCTTCATGGAGGCTATGGATTTATAATATAACTCATAATTCATTTTTAACTAATAAAATTTACATTTGTAAATAAAAACAGGGGTTTTCATAAAAATCAAGTTAAATTATTAAATGAATGAAGATTTATTTTATGATATATAATTATTAGATCATTATAACATTGTAATTTTGAAAAAAAATATGATTTTAATTAGTTTTAAAATTAAAGTAAAATATAGCTAATGTTGGATGGGTTTATTTTAATGCGTGAGTGTCTTTAAAAAATGAATTTGAGAATCCATATGAAGAGGGGCCAATGTTAAAGAAAATGGATTTTTTAATGGGGTTTTTCAAATGATTTGTTGTACATCATAATTTTGGGATATATATGTATTTTTTCCCATTTACTGTATTGGGGGTTTCTTTTTTTTTTTTGGGTTATGAATATGTAAATATGTTAGATTCATGTTTCATGATCACTTATTATTCCCCTAGAAAACTATTCAGTGTGTGTTGAATACTACCTGTAAGGATGATACACATGGTGAATCCCCGTACAATTTAGTTATGTAGCTTATGGCTATTAATTAGACCAAGTCATTAAAATTTGTGGTGGAGTGAGATATTCATTTCTCTAGAACTTTCTGAGTCACTATTATCTCTTATGTAGTTATCATAATCATTTTTATGTAGTAAAGTGGTATAGTCATTTTTAGGAATCTTATATGTTGAATTACCGAGATTAGTTTCATGTGATTTATGGTTTTTATATTTTCTCTCATTGAGTTTGGAATGAATTGATGTTCTTGAGGTGTTTTTCATAGGTGGTGTTATTTATTTTTTATAGTTACATATTTGTGATTGGTAAACCTAGAGATTGTTATTATACTTATATGTTTCATATATTATATCTATGTTTTTATGTGTGATTATTTTTATGGATAATATTTTATGGATTAGACATGGGAAGGCCATGGACGTGGGTTTTGGGTGACTAGGATGATCATGAAACCAATTGATATTATGCACTAGCTAGTTTTGTATCATATTGGGTTCTACATGAGATATTGATATATATTTACGTACTAAAATCACCCCTTTCTATCAAATTTTTTACCCAATTTTACACCCCTTTTTGTTTTACATTGAGACAATATTTTTTTGAGTTATCTTTCAACAATTCACTAATATACGATGTAGTGGTTTTGGTGATGTTTCCTTGTGATTATGTGGTATTCATTTGGGTTGTGTTTTCCATGGGGATATGAGCTTTTTTCTCAAAATATTACTATGGTTTATAAATAATTATTACTCTTGTTATGTTTTTTATTGTGTTTCTATTTTTGTTTTCCATAGTCTCACAAATCAGGAGGATATCTAAAACTTTGAGAGACTAGTTGTAGGACTACGTATTCTATAGTCCATATGCGTTATCATTGTAATTATGTTTTATTGGATATTTCTTATTGTTTTGTGGAATTATTACATAGATTATAATTATTTTTTGGTGATTTAATTCTAAGGACTTTTTCTAGTTGTTTCTATCCCACTCACATATCTAAGTGAGTTGTTGTAGTGGCTTCTGTATAATTAATTTTGTATTTACCAAGGAATTTTAGGTGGGAAATGTGAAATGGTGGGAATAATTCAGACACCAACATTTCATTTACTTATTTATTTATTTATTCAAATAATTTGGGAGTATTTTTGGCTTATGAGGAGTTTTAGGTATTTTTTTGGGTTTTTTGAGGAGTCTCAAAGAAATCCAGCATAACTATAAAATAGGAAACATCATCGCACATGGGGGAAAACTATAATAATCCTCCTACTGTGAATTTTTAGGGATGAATGGTTGTTATGTGTTTTATTATGGGCTTCACCTTGGCCATTTTTGTGTATGTGTTTTTGTAAGTGTGAGGTGGTAGTCAAGATGCAATATGTGAATATTGAAACATAGAAGGAGTTTGGTGTACTCTACCTCATAACAAGGATGGTTTCACTATATAAGTGTTTTATGGTGAGCCTACACTGTAGGGGAGGATCATGAAAAATGGTGGATATGGGGGGGGCAATTTAATAGTCCCTGAGAATCTATATGATGTTGTGCATGCCATAGTTGGAGTTGAAACAATGAGAGGTGGGATTATATGTCATGGTACTATCCATATATGAGTGGTTGAGACCAATTACTAAAATTCCCCAAAATGGAAAGCCCTACTATAGTGTTTATGTGGTCAGGGCATACGAGTTGAAACCATTTATTAGTACCCATGACTCTGATATGGCGATGTCGTTCTCATTTTAAATGAATGTGTGAAATTTAATTTTTAACCCTCGATGATTTTAAGGGTTTTAACCAGTTATTTCCCTCCTAATGTTCTAAAAAGACATAGGTTCAATAGTATATATCATCTTCTCCTCTATGATCGAGATTTGGGCCTTCCTCCTTCGATTTTGGTTGGCTCCTCCAAGGTAAATCCTTCAATGTCCCTTATTATTCTCTTCTTCCTCAAAATATTTCCATAAAATTTTTGTTTCCATTCCTACATAATATAGTAATGAGATTAATTATCATATTTGTGATTTGGTTTAGACTAAAATTGGGGGTTTTGGTCGTTAGAGATCGAAAGTGAGGCCTCCTGACAATTTTTGGGTGTTATCCATTGAAGGAGAAACATTATTGTTCATTATAAGGTATTCACACATGATTTGAGGTAAATATTTTTATGAATTTATTTTAAAAATAATTACATTAAGTTCTAGATTATTTTAATACCTTAATTTATCTAATAAAATTTATATGTGATATATGATTTGTGTTTATAATTTGTTAGAGGATATTATCATGATGAATAATGGTATATAGTGGCCTCCATATTTTTCAAAAGAGTTGATTTGGTGGATAATATTTTGAATACTCTTATATGAATTATTTAATGTGTATATTAATTAATAATATAATCTTACCCCATTTGGGTATTAAAATGGATAAAGTATGGATTTCAAGGAACATTTTAAATAAATATTCAGGACGTGAAATAATTAAATGGATTGAGGAAAAAGGGATTGGTTCATTAAATTATTGTTAATATGTTCCACATGAAATGTTTTTAATGGATTTCATAAAAGTGTAATTGGAATGAAGAAAGTGTCTCAACAACCCATGTCTTTTTTACCAAAGTCTTGTTTTTCACATTAAATAGTTATTCATGAAAATGTGTGATAATCCTACTACGTTTCTTAGATTCATGTTCATTTATTATAAGTCTATATTTTTTATTGATTTGGATTGATAATATTTTAATCTTCATTAAGTACACTGGTGTTTTTGGGTGTCTCTTTCATCTTTGGGGAGAAAAGGGAGAAAACCCAAAGCCACACCATTACATCATAGGATTTGTAAAACCATACAAAGGGGTCAATGAACTGGAGAAGAGGCTATTTCATTTTTTATGCATGATTTTCCAGCACATGAATCCAAACAGTGAATATTTTTAATTTATCCCCAAAATCTATTTTACTTCATAACATTCTTTTTGAATTGATTCCAATGGTGTTAACCATTGTCATGATGTTAATATAGTGATTTATTTGGTGATTTAATGTTACTGTGTGATTTTTTTATCTTTCAAAATTCATTTATTGGTTTTTAGGTTTCATAATTTGGTTTTCTATTGGAAAAAAATATTTTTGGTAGGAAATTGAAATTTTTTAGTATATGAAATCTTTTGAAAATTCTGACTTAATTATGAAATATTAAAATAAATAATGATTTATGGATATATTTTGAAATATAAGGGAACATCATGGAGTCTTTGGATTCCTAAAAGAACTCATTAAGTGTTTTATTATGTTAAAAATGAACCTTCTTAAATTAAAATGGGGGGGGGTTATAGTACGTTAAATGTTTTAATGTATGTGTAGTGCTATTAAAAATGAAATTTTGGGATCTTCAATAATTAAGATTTAAAATAAACAAAAAGTGTATTTTTATGAGTTATCTAATTGATGTGAAATAGTGGAATATAGAATTTAGTTTCATTGAAATTGTCTGTGTATTTTATATAAATGGTTATAATAATCCTGAATAAAAATTGGTAAGGATTAATGAAAATACACTGTTTTAAAATGTGTTTCATTATATTTATTATCATATAACATCAATTGTCAAAATATATGTATTTTATTTATTCCCTAGGTGTATTTTGTATATCTCGTTTGACTAATAGAGCATCAATGTGATAGGATCATGTTGAATTATCTATTTTTGGGCCTCCTAGAAAATTATTGATATGGTGTGGAAGAATTTATTTTAGGATGATCTAAAATGTTAATCCTATTGTCATTTTGGTACATACCTTCTATTTGTTGAATACTCATAGTCATTGAATAGAATGATAGATATATATTTCCATTTATATGGGACTTCAAGAGTCATTTCTCTCTCTTAAATCATGATCATGGACATTAATATGATGTAAAGTGGTTATCTCTTTTTTATTAATCACATATATTAAATTACCCAGTGTAATTTTGTATGATTTTTTGTTTAGATATTTTTTCCCATATATTTTTTAATGAACATATATTCTTGAGGTTATTTTCGCTAAATGTAATCCTTATATTTTTTTCCTTATTTGTGTGTTTTTGATCATGGTGATTCTTTTTATTACACAATGTTTGATCTAGTAGTTTGATGGATTTTGTCTGTGGTGCTTGTAATATTATATTTTTGTTTGATTGGATAAGGGAGGGCCTTCGGTGTGTGTTTTTCCTAAATATGACAGCTTTAGTACCATTTGTAATTATGTTCCTTCTAGTTTTGTTTTTCATCTAGTTGGGTTTTCTCTGAGATGTTGGTCTGAATGTGACTTCATAGATGACACCATGCATTCATTAATGTGACCCAATGTTAAATCCACTATAATTTATCCTTGAGGTATACTTATTATTGAGGTAACATTCCCTATTCTAGAAAAATTAGATGTAATCTGTTTGGTGATTTTTCCTTATGATCATTTTTACATCTACTAATTATGTTTAGATCACACCCTACATACACATTCATGTGTATTCAAGGCTTATTATTTATTTTAGTATTTTGGTTTATGATCTTCCATGTAATTAGTGTCTTTATTGGGTATCATGTTCTGTATTGTCTAATATAGTTTCATATGGGATATTTTTACTGATAGCGGGTGACATGGATATGGTTTATTGTGGTTGAGGTATGTTTTTGTTTTTGGGAAGTGAGATATCATACATTTTGACCATAACCTTTCCTCTTATATTTTTATATAAGTGATTTATTCATTAAGATTAGTTATTCATTGATAAAATTTATGATTTTTTATTTTATTGTTTCTATTGTGAGTTACTTTTATTCATGAACTAATGTTTACTTGTTATCGTATTTTGTTCATGGGACTCCTATATAATGATGGTTCATGTCATATTTTTGAGTATAATCCATTTATGATCAACTAACTCTTTAGGGTGAGACATTTCTAATAGGTTAAAATTCAACAAAACAATGTTTTGATCAATACCATGGTGATCAAGACTATGCTTCAGGCATTATGTTGAGCCTAGTCAGGTGATGGGTTCAGTCGATGAAGGAAAGATTATTGAACCCTTATTGTAGATGTGACCTTATTTATTGAGGAGTTTTTCAAAATTTTAATATGTAAGAATATTTAATATAATATATATTTGTAAAACATAGATATATTATAGTTCACATTTTTTTTATAGTACATAAGAATAATTTCGGTAATTTTTATGTCTAATACCCCTTTCCCCTACAGGATCTGCATCCTGATTTCATGAATATAGATATTGTTTCATGGTGATATTCATTCTTCCATGACCTTCCCCAAACATATTATTATTAATGTAATTTTATGAGTTTTAAAATGTGAAGATAATGGATATCGTGACATGATTTCATAAAATTCATTTGAATCAGCACAATTACATATTGGTTAATGAAATTTCACTATTATTCTCATGTTTAATCATTATATTTTAATTTTGAGTGTCATCTCTAGTTCCATCCAACTTCATTGATCTATCCCAAAAATTAGGTGATATTGGGTGTTTTTCTTGGTTATTATAAAACATTTAGACCATTCCTTGCACATTGGATTCATTATATTTATTAGGAATTGATATATGGTGCTCCACTATTCTCGTTTCTTTATTTTTTCTGGTTATTTTTGTAGGAGGTTATACAAGTGGTTGTGATTCAAATTTTTTGAAGGTATCTGACTTATTTGGAGGGTGTATTTTTTATAGGTTACAGGAATGTTCTTCTTAATTTTTCAGGGTGAGATTAATCTTTATTGTGGAAGGGAATTTCTAAACTCTTTTGATATAGTATTCAATAATATTATTTAGAATATTTTTTTGTTCCATGCAAATATATTTTTATGTTATTATTTTTATTTTTTTATGGATTCTGGAATGTTTTTCATTTTTGTGGAAGTTGAACACATATGGGAAAATACCCATGATATGTAATTAATTAATTAAATAATATAAATTGGGAATGTAGAATTTTGATTGGGAAGGATAGTCATATGTGCTTTATGGATTTTTATGATATTATCCCTGTGTAGATTCATATTAACTGATATTCACTACAATGATATCATTTTTCTCATTAGTACTGAATAAAATTTTCACCAAAATAATTATAATATTCCATAAACATTGATAAAAGTAATACTATTGAAACCATATAATTGATAGGATTTCATTGTTATTTATTGATTATTCATGTTTTAATGTTTACTATAATCTAATTTTGTTATGTTTGGTGTGATCATGTTTGGGTTATTTTTTTTTCTTTTAAATGGGGTGTAAATTTGTTTTTTATTATTGTTTATCCTCTTAAATATTGATATGTTGATTTATTATTTAATTATGATAATGATAATCGAGAATAAATGTGGATTTCCCAGTTGGTATTAGAAAAAATGATAATTTATTTACATATTAAATCTTCTGTTTTTTGTTAAGTTATCAATCTCATGTAAATTATTATTACAATTGATACAGTTGGTTGGGGGACTCTTATAACTATACAAAATTTGGATAAGGGATTTATTTGATGTGATTAGATGCGTTGTACATGATATGGTGTTAAATGAAAAATTAAGGGGATAAAATGTATAATATAATAGACTGAAACTATTTTTAATATATCAATTTATGTATATTTAAAACTACATATTGTATGAATGGAATATATGGACAATGTGAGTGGTACAAGATCCTACTTGGCATAAAAAAGACCTAGGATAAAATCCGGGCAGGGACGAATTCCCGGGATACTGTAGTAGTACTGTTGCAGGGCACTATAGTAGTACTGTAGCAGCGGAGGACTGTAACAGTGGCAACACTGTAGCGGCGGAAGGACTGTAGCAAGTACTATAGTGGTTGCGGTATTATAGCAGTGCAAGTACTATAGCAGTACTATTCACCGAGGGGTCCTTTGGGCCAAAAAATGGGCTTTCAAGCCTTGTATTCAGGCCACTTAGCCTTGGGCCTTCGGGCTATGTAATGGGTCACCCTCTACCATATCTAAAGAGGTCTTTTCTTTAAATAATAAATTGAGGCATCAGCACCATCCTTTTAAAAAATATATATAAGGATAATGTGAAATGATCATTTCTGAAATAAATGTGAATAATGATGAATGAATTTTTTTTAATGAGAAGCGCTTTGATGAATGGTTTGAATATAAATATGGGAAATTGAATGGATAATGAAAATAATCTATTAGAAAATTGTATAAGTTTTGATTGGAATTGTTGTGTAAATTTTGAGGTTTTAGATTTTTTGGATTCATTTTTTTATGGTTTTAGTTATACAATTGATGAATATTTACTATCGAAGTTGTTTATTGGTTCACAGTTTGGATAAAGTTATTTTTATTGATAATGGGTTTTTAGGGATATGATAATGTAATGGATTATAATATGTGGAATTCCATGAGTAATAATAGATAAATGGTATGATACCCAGGCTGTGATGGCTAATTGTGTGTATATATATATGATATGTAATGGAATTTTTCTTATATATATATATATAATACCATTATGAAAACCCATATTTTATTCAACATCACTCCATGATTTATTACTTAATTGTAAACATAATAAAATGTCATAATATCATGAATCCTATTGTATTTGGGTTATTAGGTATATAACACAACAAATTAAAAATAAATAAAATAATATTTTCAAAAACTCTGTGACATGATATTATATTCCATGGATCGTCCAAAACTACATGGGATAACCTGGGGATGTACATAAGAAATGGGTGAACAATAATGCCCGGTAAAGGATTTGTAAAATCATAATAATATGAAATTAAAAAATGTTTGTAAATATAAACACTAATAAGACATAAAAGGGGTTAGAATAATAATCTTGGACAATGATACATGATATAACAAGATAACATTAAGGCAATGTAAGAATGTGGAAACAACATCAAATTTGACATAATAAGCATAAGTGAAGTCCTCACTCCAAGTCATAATAACATTGTATGTTAACGATAACCTCCCAGGAACCATAAATGGTATCTAATGATATTCAAATATTACCCATCTCTTTGTAGGGATATATAATTATGGTTCCACACATAAAAATTATTTATGTACATACTAAAGTTCACCACATAGATCATTAAAAATATGATCATATTTAGTCACATTTATTCGAATGATTAAAGAGTGTGGGTTATATACATTGAATTCCCTAATCAATGAATTTTAGGTACATCTATATCAATACCATTGAGTATAAATTAGTATGTGTATTCTATAAAAAAAATTAGGCAAGAAAGAATTATAGGATAATTTCAACAACATTACAGGGGTACATAAATGTTTATGGGTGGTATGATTTAGTATGAAAGGGGTATCTCATAACATGGATATCATACGTATATAAATTTGGATATGAATAAATATATCTCATAATGAAAACATTGAAATCAGAAGGAATCGTACAAAGTGTTTGAATAAAAAGGAAAAGGAGGGGTTCCTTTACCTAAAGGCGTGCTTCTTAATGCTTGGGAGGATCTTTATAACAGTTTGAGGGAACCTAGGTAGAGTTATAAATATGGAAGGTTAGAGTAAATATATGCTCTATGGATTTTTTTTGAATAGGATAGGGATGTTTGGAGGGGTTTTGTAGGATAATATATGAGGTATCATTATTAATACCTAAACATAAGTTTTATAACCCAAATGGTAAATTAATCCAAAACAAAAACCTTCCCCCAGTTTATGACAATGAGGTTTTCTAAATATGAGTGTATTTAAATAGTTTCAAATTCTAATAGCCTAAATCATTATAATAATACACTTAATGTTGATAAAATTATTCAAATTTATAAATAATAGATTTTAAAACCATAAATATAATATAGGTTTTGGTGGATACATAAATGCATTATAATTTAATCTAATCAAATAAAAGACATTCTATTAATTAGAAAATATTTTTTTTTAATGGATACATTTTAGTGTATATATTAAATCACTTTTGGGTCATTAATAAATCATAATGCATATCATCTTTAATTATACTCAAAAAATGATAGTCTTAGAAGATTTTGAAAACCCACTATTAGATAATTTCTATTTTATGATTCAAAAATAGTATTTATTTCATCACAAATATTCTTTATATATTAGAATTTACACTTCTAAATAAAAATCCCTGCTTAATAAAAAATACATGTTTTTGAAAATAATTGTTTTTTTATGCTTGTAACGATTGCATTGGAATTCATTAAATTATTTATTCATTCTTTTATAAATAATAACTATTTAATTATAATATTATATGAAAATAATATTTTTTGAAAAAATATTGAATTTACTTGTTTTTAAATTAAATACATATATTTTCCAAAAATTAATATTTTATTTTATTCATATAAAAATATAATTTTAATCAACTAATATATATTTTTATATCTATATTAGCCAATAAAAAGGATAAATATTATAATTATGTTATTAAAAAGAGAATATAAAAATTAGTTTTTGATACGTTTACCCTTATGACACTAAATAAATGCTATGGGTAAGGTGTGAAATTGTGACACTTTCTTGAGGTGGTTTAGTGAACACAGATTCAGTTGTGATCTCGATAATCTTGAAATTCTCATATAAATGGGTTTTCTCATGCTTTAGTTGTTGAATCTCAACCTGGTAGAGGTCAAGATAAAATCACGAAGATTCCATCTCCCTTAGAATCTATGATAAATGTGCTTCATAGGGTGTGATCCAACTAGTCGAGACTATCCATTCATCCATCTATGTGAATTGGACTTTATCTACCCTTAATATTCTAATTTTAAATGTTACTATACAATGACTATATTGTCAATGATTAAGATTCTAAGAATTTTTTTAAATCTACCATAATAAAAGTAATTATTTTTTTCTATGACTATATTTATTTGTAAGGCATTTACTTATTGAAAAATGTAATTTTATTTATAAAAGATCAGGTAGTTACAATCATCCACACTTCATAAATTTTTCCCCCAAATTTTTATGTTCACACACAAAAACAGATGAGGGTAATTTTTTTCATATCCTCTTCCAATTCTAATATTTCATCCTCAGTCATGTGGTTCCCCCACATCACATTGTCCAGGTGAGTTGTCTTATTAGATAGAACATTTTCTATGTGTTCTAATATCTTCACTAGCTTCTCATCTTAATAAATATCCCTATTAAATGGTACCACCATTGGATTAAGTACTTGTGAGGGGTTTAATATGTGAAATATAAATTGGGATTCAGGGGAATCATCATTTAGTTAATATAGGTTTGGAGGATGTGTCAATGAATAGGAAACATCTCGGCTGAAATTTAGGATCTAAAAGGGTATGATGTATCTTGGAATAAGATTTACCATCTTCCCAATCATCATGATTTTTTCCACAATGATATAGGAAGGAACAAATTATCTCCAACCACAAACTCCATGCCATGACAATGATTTTATATATAGGTTTTTTTAACTTTTTACATATTTCATATGTCACCAAGTGGTTTGAAACTTCTCTATCATCTCGTAGATAAGATCAGATATCATCATATTCATCTCTATAACATCTTCAATAATTGTCGAAGTACGAAACCTCATCCCATTCAACGACTCATAATGTACTATTTTAATGGTATAGTGTAAACTATTGTTATGTGATAACTCTTCTATGGGATTGTTTTGATCTCAATAGCCATCAAATTCACTGAACGAGATCACAAAATTAACTCTAGAGTTTTAATGGTTCATTTAGACTCATTAACCTTCCGAGGGTGATAAGAAGTTCTAAATCTCAATTACATATCCAATTCTTGTTGGAGGATTATCCAAAACCCATAGAAAAAACTATGGACATTAATTCGGTGTAATGTATAGTGGAAATCCATACAATTTTACTACTACCCTTAGGTATATCTTGGAGAGTAGTTCCAGAGAGAAATATTCTACAATATAAATGAAATGAACTTACTTGTTAATATTATTAACTACCAACATGATGGAATTATTCACATTAGGTTTCATGGGGATTCCTATGATGAAGTACATGGTTTTTTACCATTTCTATATAATTATGGGTAAAAACTTCATCATACCCTTGGACTTACGTTGTTCATCCTCGTCATGTTGGTATACTAAGCTTCGATATACAATCTCTACAACTTACATCTTTATGTAATCCGAATAGAATGTTTTCTTCATATATATATATATATATATCATAGTTCATCCTAGATTAATATAAATGTATGAGATATGAAAATCATCTAGAATTTCTCTCTTCATTTCTAATTTTCGTGGGATGCATATATGGGATCCAAACATTATAACTCCATCATTAGGAAAACTGACCTCTAAAATATTTTCTACATGTTGTTGTAAACCTCACAATCTCCTTAGGACTCATTGATCTTATGAAGAATTTTTGATAGATTATTTATTTGAGAAAGGTAGGATTAATGTATTGTTATTTCCATGTGCAACATTTTCATGTCCAAGATGATAATATCCCTTTACATCCTCAACATAGATAGGGTTTCATGATCCTTTCTACTAAGATAATATTTCACTTTGTTCTCCTTCCTAGGATGTCAATGGATTGTGCAATCATAATCCTTTATTAGCTCTAAAAAATTTGTTGGAATATATTGAGATCATTTTTTGTGAATATATAAATGTGGATTTTAGTATATATATATATATATATATGTCGGTTTGTATGTATTCACTCCATATATATAATTTAACCAAATATTCTATTTTATGATCACAATAGCCAATTCAAGATCTTGTGTACGGTAGTTCTACTGATGGATCATAAATTGGAGGTAAGAATAGGCTATCAAATTTTCATCATTAATGAGTACACGACTGAATCCCTTTTTCGATTAATCATTTTACATAACAAATCCTTCCCCATATATGAGTAATCATTTCTAAATTGTTGTGAATATCCTCTTCTTCAAATTTTTAATCCATTTTTATCCATCTTCAATAATGAAAAACAAAAACCCCGTTTGATTTTCCTTGGTTATCAGGATTGAAAATCATGACATGTTTATCAAAAATTAATGAGAGTAACAAGATCATATATGTAAAATATATATTTTCATAACATATATTGTTCTCGGTCATCATACAATAGCATTTTCTTTTTAAAGGATCCACAAATATCACATTTTTGGTGGTAACATACCACATGATGGTTATTTTATCTATGAAAACTCATATTTACTATACTTATCAAATAAATTTTCCCTTAAGTATGTATTTGGTATGGAATTTAAATTCTCCTAATATTGTTCCTTTCTTTTATAGTATATATGAATATCATATACATATATATAATATAGAAAAATTTCAAGGTAATACCTAAAGGATATATTCATCATGTCATTAAATATTTTTAGAGAATTATTGATTCCAAATTGTATCACTATGAACTCACAGTGCCCATAACTTATACGAAATATAGACTTCAGATATCTCTGCTTCTTCAACTTTACTGCATAATAGCCCAACTAAAGATCCACCTTAGAGACGTATTGGGTTCGACATAGCTAATAAAACAAGTTATATATTTTGGGAAGAGGATAAATGTTATTTATCAAGATGATATTGATATTAAAATAATTATATAATAGTTACATGGACCTTCCATTCACCTTAATGAAAAGTATCAATGAACCCTAAGGTGAAAAAATTAGGTGTATAAACCCTTTATACATATTATTCTATAGTTTCTTATTCATATATTTTAGTTCAACAACAACCACTGTTTATGGACTCTTATATATTGGAAAAGATCCAATTACAAGAATGACTGAGAACTCACCCTCATAGTATGGAGTAAGACAATAATATTCTTTGGGAAACACAAAATCATATTACTATATAATATGTATTTCACCAAGGATAAAATTTTTCATAGTATCAATCATTTAATCTAGATACACATGATAATAAGAAAATAATATCACTACATGTGATGATGATACCAAATGAAATTCCTCCTCCTCCTTGCACTTCTATAGAATTGGGGAGTTATTTGTGATATGGGGAGTGATTTCATTCCCTCAACAATTTATATTGGGTCAATACATAGAAAGGCAATATATTCCCTAATAACATAAAATTGTACTAAAGGGGGTATCATAATGTCCATTGGAAATTTCATCCCTATTTTTTTATTGTAGATGAGTATTATGCTGGGGATGTAGAGTTTGATCCATTTTCCATGATCAGATCTAATTTGACATTGATGTTTTGAGGTGGTGTTTGAATATTTCTACTAAATGTGCATGATATAAATTAATTTGGAGAACCATGGATGATAAGTGTAATTTCACAAACATTCTAATCATATTAGTTAACTAGTTTTGGTGGTTGGAGGTGTTTGGCGGTGTTTTTGGGAGTTTTCTATGGTGTCTAAAACTACAAAAATGCTACTACTATAAATGCACAACATATATATTTTATACAATGTGAAAGTGGGTTTCATAGCTTATGTAGTTATAGTTCATGACATGTAATAATTCAGGTGATTATTCCTTCTAGGTTCTGAATTTTTTAATATATATTAAAATATAAAAAATATAGAACATGAAAAAGTATTACACATCATGTAAATCCCCTATGTATTGAGATTATATGGTTTTAAGCTCATTTGGTTTCCTCAATCCCAAATATTTGTTCTACATTATCTTGTTCTATGTGTTCCATTGTCACATTCTTTATGTTTTTTGGATTAATTTCAATGAGGATTGATTTCTAGATCACCATCTTCGATCAATGGTGATTTATCCCATATTTATCATCCATTTCCATTTTTTATTCTCCAAATCATTTATATTTTGGCAAAGTTTTGTTTTGTTTTTGTGTTTGGGTTGCGTTATGATATTCTTTTTTGTGTGGTGTAGGTTGGTTTATATTTTTTCATCCACGGTTGTGGTTTGTAGGAATTTTTTATTCTCCCCATTGTGTTAAAGGAGTTATAAATATTCTTTGATGCATAGAATTGCCAATTTCATTATATTTTGTATCATATGGGAGTGTTTTACTCGTTATTTATATTTTAGGTAGTTTTATAGCTATTTAAATGATAAATAATCAGATCAATTAAATGTTAAGGGTTGAGTGGTTTTATTTTCATGATTTTATAACATTGTTATTATTGTGATATTATGTATTTTACAATATTTATTCCCAATTAAAAATTCTGGTTGTTGGGGTCTGTATCTATTCTTGATATATGTGATGTGACTTCTACTTTTGTTTTTATTATTGTCATATCGCCCAAAAATGTTAATGGCTAACCACATTAATTTTTCTAATGAAATGGGCTCCCTGGGATAATGGTTTGTGTGATAACACACTTAAAATAAGTTGTATGGTGATAAAATCCCCTTGGTAAATTATCAAAATCTCCAATGATGTTTTGTGATATGCTTTCATTCATTTGGGGTGGATGTGTGTGTTTTTTGATGTTGTTTGTGGAAATATGTTGTTCTTTGGCCATGTTTTTGGAACACTGAGGTGGTGGTTTCACTGTACTAGATGACCAGATAATGATAGAATAAATAATTTTTTAATAATGTTTGAAATGGATTGGGATTGGTTTTTTAATGATATTTAAATGGCTAATTAATAAATAATTGATGTGTTATGCGGTTAAATTTGGTTGGTGATAAATATCTTAATGAATTGGTATTATAATGAGACCATGTTAGAAATGTGAAATGTTGATTGTGGCTTGTTGTGTGATGTTATGCATTTAGATGTCGTAGTGAAAGTGTAAATGTTATTTATTGGTTATTTTTTGTTTTTGAACCCATAGGTTGAGCTTGTGGGTGTGGTTATATGTATATATAATTTATTAATTCTTATTTCTATACAAATACTACCCACATCATGAACTATGTGTGGACACTAGTATAGTCATGTTGGGGTGTTTAGCCAAACATCTGGTAGGAAGGAACGATGATTGGTTACCTCCTCTTTCTATATCCCTCTTTAATGTGAGGTAGGTATTTCACAGGTTGTGATTGATAGAGGTAATTTAGAGCACATGATAATGGTTGTGATATCATATGTGTCATTTGGTGAGATGTGATGACCCAGGTGTTTTTAGAAATTATGCGACCATTCATGTGGGGAGGATTATGGTGGGGGTCATTCGTGGTATGAGGAGGGGAAAAGGTTGATATCATAAATGCTCAATATATCCTTCTACTCTAGTTATAGATGTGTTTGTGATTTCCTGGACCATGTTTCAATGGGAATTATGAGATGTGACAGTGATTATGGGGTGGTGGGCCAGTTGTCTATTTGTGTGATGTGAAGTGACCATTCATATGGGCTGGTGTGGTATACAGAAGGTATGGAAGTGCTAGGATGTATAATTTTGGTGTGTGAGACTAGAATTCTAATGTGAAAAAGGTGTGGGGTACCCCTTATTGATATTATTCTTGTTATATTATATTATATTACTTGAATAGTTTTAAGAGTGTACCACAATGAGGTTGGGTTTGGTTAGTGTACATGTATATGTGTTGTTAGGTTCTATTAGTTTCTCACAGGTGCATTAATATGATTCTTTAAATTGTACATGAGAGATATTTATTTTCCAAATCTGTATACTTGTATGTCCACCCTACATATATAAATTGTTTTCAGTTTTCCTGGAGAATTATGTGGACTATGATGGACACTTCTAGCTGAAAACCTGTACATCTATAGTTTCAATGGAGGTGGGACTCTAGGGTCATTATCTCTCTCCCCTCATTGTGGTATCATTGGAGTGAGGGGTCATGAAAATAATAATAACATTCACTATTTTATTTTGGTTGTAATTATTTACTTCAACAAAATATTAAGGGATGATTATTTTCAAATTATTTAACATATAAAAGGAAAACTATGAACATTTAAGGGATAACTAAAAAATTACGTATATTTCTTATTGAAAGAATTTATATTTTTCAATACGAGTTATCTATATTTTATTTAATATAAATCATATGGGAATTTTTTTCCCTTATAATGGATCATAAATAGGTGTTTAATTTACTAATAATATTATATAGGTGTTTCAAACAAGGTGCGATGTAATGGTCATTTTTGTTCACAATGCAAAGATTGAGTCTATCTTAATGCACCCATTTTAGTGTTATTAGTACAAGTTACAACTATTCTAGAGACACATAATCTTATTTTTTCCATATAGGGATGTATTCTATATGAAAAAAGCACTATATATTTAACCAAAATTTAGAAACTTTTTTCCTTGTTTAGTATTATCCATAAGTTATCTACTATTTTTTTATAATCCTAATCCAAAAAAATAACTAGATATTACTCTAATATAAAATATGAAAACCAATATTTTCATACACATTATTTAATGATTTATTAAATAAATGTAAACATAATAAAACCCTAGAAGATGATGAGGCCTAGTGTATTTGGTTAATAAGGTACATAACATAACAACTTGAAAAATTAATAAAACAATGTTATTTAAAAACATTGTACCTTTCTATAATATTCCATCGGTCTTCTAAAACCCCACAAGATATCAATGGGAAACACATTAGAAATGGGTGAAATTTAAATCCCCTTAGGGGAATATTTAATTAAAAAATTATTAAAGTAATATATGGGATACAATAAGAATATCCACGATACATAAAATGGTGAAAATTATAATCTTAAATGAGTAATGATATAACATGATAAAATCAAGGCAACATAAGAATAGTGAAATAACATAAAACCTGACATCATAAGCCTAAGTAATGTCTAAACACAAATGCCTCATAACATAGTGTTCTTACGATAACCTCTCTTGCACCATACATGGAATCTCATTAGAAAACAATTTTATCAAATTCATCGGATGACTATATAATTCTTATCCCACCTTTACATTCATGTTATGTATATGCATAAGTGTGAAACATAGACCATAAAATATAGGATCATATTTTATAAAATTTAATCACGAAGTTAAATAGTGTGGGATACATTAATATAAGTCTGAAATCAATGAAGGATAGGTACAACTAGGTTTATACTATTGATTGGAAATTTGGATGGGTATTCACTACTCAAAAGTTATTCATTTAAATATCATAGGATAATTTTAGTAGCATAAAAGGGATACATAATGGTTTATGGTAGGATTTAATGAGATTTAAATAGGTCTATAATCACTTTTAAATCATATTTACAGTAATAAGGGTGTGATAAAACGTATATAAACATGAATAATTTGAAATCAAATGGCATAGTATAAGGATGTTCATTAAAAAAGATGAGAAGGGGGAGTCCTTTCCTTAAGAGCGTGCTTATTAATTCTTGGAAAGAGATTTTTATGATATTGGGGGAACATAGGGAGACATATAGAAAGGTAAAGGTATAGAAACATTATTCTTTAAGGGTTTTGTTGAAGATGAATGGGATGTTGGGTGGGTTTTTATAGAAAAGGATTAGATGATCATTTTTTAATTTCTAAAATTGGGTTTTTACATCTATATGATAAATTAATCTAAACCACAATCCATCCCATGGGTTTTCCATGATTTCTACCAATGGAGAGTATCTAATTACTTTATAGGGATAATAATTGAAATAATTATGATAATACCCTTAGTTATATATAAGTGAGTCATGTTTATAAAGAATTTATATTAAAACCTTAAAATATAATATACGTTTTAGAGGATTCATTAAGGACTTATAAAATAAGTAATATAACTATAAGAAGATATTATTTTAAACAGGAGACATATATTTTCATTTATACCTTTTATCAAATATATTCCTTCACTTTTGGGTCATTATGATGTATTAATAAATAATATTTATTTATATCATATCTAATTTTTATCTAAAAAATCTCATTTCATAGAAAAGAATGAAAAAATCGACTCTAGATATTTTCCCTTTGATAATTATAAAAAAAATATTTATTTATTTAAAATAAATCTCTATATATTAGAATTTAAAGTTTTAAACAAAAATCCACACTTATTGAAAAATACTAGTTTTCAATAATAAATTTTTTTGTCCATGTATCAATTATATTGGACATTGATAAATTACATTGTCATTTGTTATAAATAAATATGATTATATAATATTATTATGTGAAAATAATATATATTTCTAAATTATTTAATTTATTAAAAAAAATTTGATTAAAATAAATTTTTTTCTAGAAATACTATATTGCTTTATTCGTATCAAAGTATAATTTTAATAACCTCATATATAATTTTATATATAAAGTAATAATGAAAATGTGTAAATATAATCCTTAGGTTATCAAAAATAGAAGATAAAAGTTATGGTATTCATGCACAACCCCTTATTACACTATTTTACGCCCAAAGGGTAAGGTGTACGATAGTGACACATTCATTGGGTACTTAAACAAAAATATTTTTGCCCGTGATCTTGATAATATTGATCATTTCCTATTAATAGTTTTTCTCATTCTTTTTGTATTTAATATATACACGGTCTTGGTTATGGGTAATCCTAGTGAACCCATATCCCTCGAAGTCTTTGATAAATGGGTGTTATAGGGTATGATCCAACAATTCGTGGCCATCAATTATTTCAACTGTGTCAATTAGTCCTTATCCACCCATAATATAATAATATTTGTAGTCATTAAACGATATCTATATTATCAATGATTATAATTCATAACGATCTTTTAAATATGACATATACAAATTTTTGAATTTTCATTATATAACTGCATTACTATATAAAGAATTTATTCACTGAATAATGTAATTTCAGTTATAAATGTTTGGATACTTATAGACATGGTTATATGGATGCGTTATGATTTCATATTGGGGGTCATGCATGGTAAGATATGGGAACAAGTTTAATTTCCAACATGTTCATCCTACCAAATTTTAACGAGGGGGTGTGCATATATGGATTCAATTGGGAGATGTACATGGATGTAAGATTGTATGAGGTTTATTTCATTTATGTTTATCTTTCCATTTATTTTTTTGGTTTGTAAAAGTAGATTTGGGATTTTTCGGTGTGGATGGGTGGTGGTTTGGTATTTAGAGATGGGATATTGATTATGGCAAGGATGTTGTGATATATGGATGTCTGTTGAAGATGTATTCTTATGGAGTTAATAAATGATATTGCTATTTTTTTCAATCTCACTTTCTTAGTCATATAGGTATGGGTATTATTCTTAGAACTCTATCATCTTGAAGTGAAATATATCTAATTAAGGTTCATATCATTAGTAAATATCCATTCAAGTTTCGTAGATTTATTATGGTTATATCTATAATGTTGAATATATTTAACATATATTGATTATTTTTATGATATTTGAATTATTTTTTACATTGGTAATTTGTATTGAATCTTGGTTCAGGATACTGCTAGATGTTGTTTCAAGAAATATAGTTTATTATGGTATATGAGGTGGGATGTAGTGTTATATGATTAAATTCTTATGTTTATTATATTTCTATTTTTGATTTTGTTTTACATTGTTTTCAATAATCTTGAATAAAATTTTATATTTATTATACATGGGTCCATATTTGTTTATAATTATGATCTTAATAAGTATATAAAATTGATTTTTACCTTCACAGTTTGATAAGCATTTTCATGATAGTCTAATGGATATGAGAGATCCTATTTGGGAAGCTTAAACTGAATTTTATGGATGGTTTTAGGAAAATTTAGTGAATATAAGTATATTAATACATTATGGTTACATAATACTTTACATTTAAGTTATATTTTGTTTATGAGAATTTATTTGTTGAATGGACCTTATTTTTACTGGATAAATGGATTAACATATTTCATTCTTTGGATATTAGAGTAATGCATTCAATTTGGGAGTTTTATAACCTTGGGTTTAGTCTCTAAACCCTGTATTATTATAGGGATTCTTTATGTGAAAATATCACCATTAATTATATCCTATGAGGGGTTCTAGATAGGGTGATTAATGAAATTCCATTCTTGATAATTATTCCTAAAAAAGAAACCTACAATTGAGGGGTTTTTTGAAAACATTTTCAATTGAGTGTAATGATATAAACTCTTATATTTGAGTTATTTTTGGAAAGACATACATTTTATGGTTGGTATTGAAGTCCAAATATTATTTTATTACATTTTGGTTCTTTGAAAATGTTCACAGTATTAATGCTTGCACAATAATACCCCATAATTCATGTTTATGACTAGTTGTTCTTAAGGATATACTGGTGATCCATTTATTGCATGAATCATTACATAATTGTGGTCTAGTAATGAACATTGAATTCAAACCATTGAAAAATCGATTTTCTTCATAGGGGAATCACTTGTGAAATGTTCAAAAATTTTAATTCACTTATAACTTGAAATTATAGTTCTAGCTATTAATTTCATTGGTAGTCGGAACTAGAATCATTAAATTTTTATAATTAAAAAAATATTTTCTACACATGGTGGTTGACCACCTTAAAGATCTCAAATCTTATAAATTTCATAACTACCATAAATGTCTTGAACATGAGAGAAAAATATACAGTGGTTATGTAATTATGTTATTATACCCCATGATATAAATATAAGTTCTAATTATGTATAGATATTGTAATATTTGGTATTTTATATGAATAAAATAAATTCATTCCTTTTCCATGGGTTTTGACCCTCTTATAAAATCATCTATCTCTTCTGTGTTATTTTATCTTGCTACATGTGTAAAATATTGAAATAGGGAGACAGTGATTGTAATTTAGAATGTTATTTTTTCTAAAATTCAATATCAGATCCTCGAATACATAACTATGTAATGAATCACAATACATATATGGAATTAATTCCACTAGAAACACATCCATAGTTCGAACATGATATTTTTCGTGCCTCTATAAACACTCATCAATGATGTTTTACAAACCTTCGACACTATTTTTAATTCCTCTAAAAACCCTGCAACTATAGTCTTACATCTATAAAATACATTCATTTTAGAAAACTAGTTTTTCACTTTCATGAGATTACCACAATGTTTTTATAAATATTATAATAAGAATTTATTATGGTTCCACCCATAGTACCTAGTGAGTAAATTCCATATAGACATATCCCGACAGAAATTACATCCAAACATAGAATTATGGTGTCAAGCACTAAATGTTTTATTGATAAATTTAATATGAACAATATGTTCAGAATTTTGTAATGTTAACTTCTTGACATGATAACATAGAAAAGATTATATATTAACCTATATGAAAATCAATTATGAATCATCCAAGGTAATTAGATGATATTTCATTTCTATGAATTTGATGTGATTTTATTTTTTGGGAAAATTATAAAAAAACAGTGTGATGTGAATGATCTTTGTGAAGAGTTTACGGTAGATTTTTGAGGAAACATTCATGGATGAAATTATTGGAAAATTGATATTCCTTAATTATTAACTATTCTAATTTATGTAAAATAATGGTATGGTCATGATTTATAATCATGGAAATTTTAATAAAATACTGTTAGATTTAAAAATATTAGATATAATGAATGGTGATGATGATATGAACAAATTTTTTTGAGCTCTCTACCAAAGAGTTATGATCACTTAACTACTACACTACTATATGGTAATGACAAGGTAACCATTATTGATGAATAAAATGACTTGATTAATAGTGAGTAAAAGATAAAAGGAATACTATGAAAATAAATATTCTATATTAGAGGCATTGATGGAAACCAATGGAAGATCATCTAGTGGGAAACCAATTAGTTTCGAAAGAGGAAAATAATTATTTAAATAAAAAGGGTATTCCACTTATAAGAGGAATGAAAAAGATGAGTGTGCAAATTATCATTGAAAATGGAATTAGAAGAATGATTATCATAATATTTGGAAGAAAATAATGTTATATGGAAAACAATAGATGTTTATGATATCCCTCTTCATGATTACTCAATTGCTAATAATTCAGAAGGTTATATTTTTGAATAATATTATTTATTCCATTTGTGCAGAAATTGATATTAGATTTCAATACTTTTGGATACAATCATATTTATGGTGATTATGTGAAAAAACTATACTTTCCACATAAATGGTATGGATGAAATAGGGTCAAGGATGAATGATGGAACAATTAACCACCTTATATGTTTGATATATATACATGAAATAATGAATAACATCATTTCCTTAGGGTTATTGGATATTAATTCTTTTAGGATAATCACAAGTGAAAATTTTTAGGAATTAATTTTGGGGGAATAATTTTCAGGTAAAATATATCAGAGAGGTGTTTTTAATTATTTTAATGTCAAAACTAATATAAGTAGAACAAATATATTATCTTGCAGTGATCTAGACTATTCAAGACTATAACATAAGAGTCTCGAGCATACTAGATAAATGTATTTCTAAATTTTAGTGAATAAATATATTTTAAAAGTATACATTATTTGAAAAATCGTCTCTTATGATCTTTTGTTATTCAGTAAAAAATTTAGAGTTAGTTTCGATTCATCAACTCATCACACCAATAAAAAACATCATTATGTCCATAGGAATGATTTAGTAAGATCACATAATGATTCATTATTAGTTAATCATTATTTTATCACATTTATTGACGATTAATCATGATAGGTTTGAGTGTTTTCCATGAAACATGAGGTGGAAGATTTAGATTAATTATTTAATTGAAAAAATAATATTGAAAATTTAAATGAAAATTATATCATGTGATATAGATTCTATAATGCTGTAGAACACACATAATATCCATTAAAGAATAGTTTTCAAGATAATGGTATATTATGAACCTTTACAGTTTTTGGAACTCCAAAGTGGAATGGGGTGGGATAATAGATTATTTATATGATAATTGAGAATATATGATGAATGCTATCACATTATGGTTTGAAAAAGTATATTTTGGTACAAGAATTTATATATAAAAAAATTCATCTGAGTACCTGCATCTATGATTGAGGGTAAAATTTTGATAGATGATTGGATTAATTATAATTTTTATATTTTGATAGATAGTGTATATATATGGTTTTACTATATATTTTTAATTAATGGAATCAAAATTGAATTATACAGTAATGAATGTTGTACTTTTTTGATTTATTAGTGGTGTGAAATATTTATAACAATGGGATATATAATCAAATAATATCATCTAGATTCATAAAATGATATTTGATTATATATAAATGGTGATGTCAAATAATTATAGAAGAGTTCTGGATGGATTTAATAAATTTATAATCATAGTAATGAAAATTTCATCACAAAATTATCATGTGAAATATGTGACATAGTGTATAGATCATACTTATATTCTGAATGAAGAAGAAGATCTATTACAACATGATTATCAACATCATGATATTAATTTATTGGTTAGATATTTAAGGACCATAGGGATACCTACCATGTAAGATTTCATATTTTTTTTATTTTTTTAGTAATAGAAGATAATGTTATAGAAAATTATCAAGGTGATTTGGGTTGTAAACAAAATTATCTGTTTAAGACAACTATATTTGAAGAAATGAGTTCACTACACCAGAATCAGACATGGGATCTTATTCCTCCATTGATGAACAAGATGTCAGTTTTATGGAAATGGGTGTTAGGGAAAAAGGAAGATGCCACTTTAAATAATAGTACCAAGTACAAGCATATAATTATTGGTATGTTCTATTCATAGAAGAATGGGATATGATATAATATGGTATTTTGTCATGTTGTTGAGTATGTATATATAATAATTTTGAGGACATTATTTGCATATATTGATCTATCTAAACATTATATCATGATATAACTTATCAAATACCAAATATGAAGGTAGGTATTTCTATAGTAGGGGTGGTTGTATTGTGGCTTCAAAAAAAATACAATTTTCATCCCCCTAATTTTTCAAAATTATTATAAAAATAAATCTTTGAGAACGAAAAAAGTTATAAAAACAAAAATTGAAACAGACTAATGTATAGTATGTGTAACATAATTGATTTTTTTTTGGAACAAAAAATACATCCAGATGGATCAAACATGCATTATCTCTAATAATAACTAAATAATAATGTATACAAAACAAAAATACATTGAAAATATAGAGTTTTGTTTTATAAACCATGTACCCATTAAATGAAAAAATAAAAAACCATTTTAACCAAATGATTAAGAGGAATCATAAGCCTCATTGAAGGTATCCTGGATTTAAACTATCAAAATTTATCCATGATGTTAACTTGTAAGAATTTTTTTCTTCCTAAACCATATAATTATTTGACATAACTTATCAATAGTTTATATTCTATAAATTGGAAGCTCATCTCTGTCTTCTAATTGTGGTATCCCTCAACATGAAGGTTGAGAATTCAATGATTACAATAATAAACACAATGATATTTTGTAATGAATCATCAGCAAAAATATCTTTTAAAATAATAATAAATCATATTTACAATGATTATATGTTCTTAAATAAATAGTTAGTTGCATGATTTTAAGATATCATTATTTTTTAGAATTCATGGTTGTGATTATTCATTTTTTTACTTAAGGAATAACTCTATTTATATGAAAAACTTTAACAATTATATTTTACAAACATTAGGTTTAGTTCTAAAATTATAAGTAGTAGTAATATCATCATTCCATAAACCGAACACATTTCTATATCCACCGATGAAGTTACCTAGAATCTTTATTGTCACTAAACATTGTGTAAAAGAAAACTAATTCAATATTTCATGATATATATTTTTTAAGAATCATAATGTTATAAAAAATTTTGAATTCATCATATAATCATATTTCCCAAAATCCTCAAATCATCGGTATAATTTAAAATCTCATCTTAAATGTATTTCATCTAATTATATTTCCTTCTATAAAAAATAAAAATACAACAAAATTATGATTAGATCAATTTCATTTTATTTTTTATTATGAATTTAATAATAAAATACAAATAGATTCATTGGATCAACAATCTTACCCTTTTATAAAATATAAACCCAAATCAAATTATCATGGGTAAACATTCATTCTTTTGTAATTTATAAAACCGAATACAATTTTATATGATTTTTATGTAAACATTAATATAACAATTGAATTATAAACATCCATCACATAATAAAATAAAAAAATTTGAAATGATAATAATATGTAATTCAAATAATTAAACCGATATAATAATTCCAATAGAGTATATGTTTTTGAATATGAGTTTCAAAAATTTAATAACAATTAGAAATGAAGGATAAATATTTCTTAAAAGGTTTTTTAATAAATTTCTTTATATTTTATACGTAATCTTGTTGTTCTTACAAAATAACCCTTATAATGTATAATTTTTGATTCAGTATAAGAAACTATAAATTTTTTTATTCTATCATCCAAAAAAATCACATTTGAGATTCTATTCTAATCATAAATTTTAATACCTTCTACTAAAGAACCACCTATTTTAATTTGTCAAACGATACTGAAATCTCATTAATCTTCTCTCTTTGACCCTTTAGAACGTTTCAAGCTCTTATAAAATTTTATATTAGAGAACATAATTTTGATGTAATGTAATTATATTATCAATGATTATCTTTATATTCGTATTTTTTTGACATCATCGAGATATTTATGTTTCAAAACATATGATCGTCAGGGTTACATTCCCCTTTAATGATTTAATCATTCCATTTACTTCTAAAATCATTTCTATCCGCTAAATTTTCTAGTGAAAAATTGTAATTTGAACAATAATATATAAAATTGATTTCTCTCATTAACTATACTATAGTGAACGTGTCCAACCTAGTTTAACTTCACAACATTATTTAGTCATTAAAGAAAATTAAAGAGATTCATTTACTTCCCTTAATCCAATGACCATGACTTCTTCCAAAAACATATAAAATCAATTTTTCAATATTTTATTTAATTTTACAACTTCTCAATCCTTACATTTATAAAATATGCATTTTCATATATTAAAAAAATAAAAAAAATCAAATTTGATATGAAATAAAAAATTAAAACTTAATATTATCCAAAATTTATCTAACATTATACATTGATTGATATTATACTTTTTATTATGTTTATAGATAAATGTAAACAAAAAATTTATAAGATGTCATGAATTTGAAAGGATATTTATTATAAAGTTATTTGAAAGCAAAAACAAAAATTCCCCCTCTAAAGGGATAAATAATGATATATATATATATATAACATGAGAATATCAAAATAACATCGAATATAAAAAACAAAACATTAGTTCCATAAAATATATAATTATATTATATGGATCATAGATATGTGTTTTGACACCGATGAAAAATGCCTCCATGTTAGTGGAAATAAATTCTACGGAAGATATAACTTTTTTGATCCCCAATAATTTGAATAAAATCATTGGAACCTATATTTTATTGGAATTCCTGAGCACATAAGAATCTAGTTTTATTGAGATAAAATCTATGGGACTTCAATGAGATTGAAATCTATTTAGTGAATAGTTATTTTTCTATTTTCCTCCTATTTGAAACATTGTGTAGAATAGTTCATGAATAAGAAAAAAATTGTTTTACTGGTATGGAGAACTTCTAGTGGATTTACATCCATGACTTGATATAGACCTTCATCATGGAATATTCTTCTCATAAAACTTTTCATAATTCTTTCTATAAATTTTAATTATTTTTGAAACCCTCTAAAACCTCTCACCATTTTACTTAAACATGACAAAAACATTTTTATATACATAAAATGATAAATTCAGTGAAAACAACTCATTTTTCTCTTATTTCTTTCTTCCAATGTTGTATGAATTTTTGGTGTATTAATTTTTCTTTTACAATTTTTATCATACGTAAGATTATTTACATTAATCATGAACACATTAAAATTATAAATAATAATTAAAATATCATTTATATCGTTAGTAATCTTATCATTACTTTTGTGTAATTTTTATTTCTTTCAGAAGTTTCATGTTTTCGGTTATAATACTTATTATATAGTATTTGTTAAATTTCATCACATTCTAAAATGTTTTCCTTCAATTCATCTAATGTTTTAAAAATGTTTTTGCATCAGAATTCGTATAAGAAGAACTTTTTTAATAATTATATTATATAGAATTATATAAAAACTTTAAATGTATTGTTTTATTACTAAGGAATTCTGATGTCAATATTTTCATTAAAAATTAAATCATTATAAATATTATCATAAAATATAATTCTACTCTTATTATCATCAAAATATACTGACTAACTATTAAAAGAAGTGTTACCATCACATTCAAAATATGTATCAAGTGATTTTAGACTTTTATTTTCATTCCATTTAAATGATTTCTTATAATATTTCTTCTTATTAATTTGTATCTCAGGATAATTAGGTTTATTTATATAGGGTTTCCTTCACTCATAAGAAATTTTATTATTTTAATATTTCATTTCATTATGTTCTCATTTATATTTTTATACAATCTCAAGAAATTTATACTAATAATTTTTTTTTTACCATATTATCTTCTTATATATCTTTTCGATCTAAATAACGATCATATAAAATTATTCTTGAACTTATCTTTATCATTTTTTTTAAAAAGATCCATTATATGATGTTATGTTAGTTATAAATTAAGCTCCCTTTTTCTTCATTTATTTCAATGATCCTTTTTAAAATATATCACACTCATTCATGGTTTTAGTTGTGTCACATTTACATTACTTGTTAATTTGTTTCATATCATCAATTAATGTTCTTTTTGAATCCCAATCATTTGAAAATGTATAGATACCTTTGACAATCAATGTATCATATGATTATTCTTTTTTCATATGAGATTTTAATCTAATCATTGTATTTAAAAATACCATGTACATTTGAGCAAAACATTCAATTTGAATATAATAAAAAAATCCTTTAATAAGACTATAGAAAGGCACATTCTTGTTTCTAGTATGGTATATGACCCAAAATTAAAAGACTATATGTTTCCTTAAGATTCCACATGAAATCGAACATGGTGATACTTGATTGTATATATATTATTGAATATAATATAATATAGTATTTATAATATGGAAAATAAATTAATATTATACATCATCCTCACTAGAATAAGTTTATATTTCAATATATGGAATTTTACTTCTAATAATAAAAATTTAATAATTACCAACTTTATTATCAAACTGTTTTTTCATTATGTTATAATTCCAATATTAAATGTGGATTCCGTCAAATATAGCTTTTCCATTTGGATAAAAATTCTCTAAACAACTTAAATGAATTAGACCATCCACCTTAAAAATAACAAATGTCTTTCCTTGACTACTTGTTAGTGTATGGTGAACTGTGAATCTAAAAATCTTGATATATTAATGGAATTATGAAGGATTTTATCAGGGTTGGTCATAGTCATAGAGACTAAATTTTTTAATAACTTTTGACTCAAATATAGAGACATGTAAGCCTATAAAATCATTTAGAATTCTAGATTTAAAAATTCCTCATTAAGTGTTAAAACTATTGAAAATAAGTAGTTATAATTACCCACATAATTAAGTACACATAAAATTTATTAGAGTAGTCTTTAGAAAGCATATTGTAATTTTTATTTGACAAAACATAGATTAATTTAAGAAAAAGATCAAACATATAGTGGATGTAATTGTAACTAAATAATAAAGTATGAATAATGGAAATACAAAACAAAATACACAGTACTTTTTTGAAATTATCAAAATATTAAAGGACTTTATATGAACTCTTTTACCCTTATGAATAAGGGGAATCATAGAACTAATTCAACATGTCGACAATTATAACATGTTGGAATGATTTTATTCCTAAATCTTGGAAGCCCCCAACATAACACATTTTAAGGTTCAACATCAATGAACAAAAATATCAGCTCTCTCAACCTCTAAATAACCCTTCAATCTATATGATCAACAATAATTCATTCTTATTAAAACGGGAAGCTCAAAATTGTCTTCTGAAAAAATAATCCTTTGATCTGATGGTATGAAACACAAACATTATAGTAAGAAACCGTAAGATATTTTGAAATGATACCTCACAAATAAAAGATATCAAAAAATTGCTCAAAAAGAAAATTTACAATGACTATATTATCTTACTGAAACAAGTGTTTGAATAACTACAAGTGATTATGATTTCATAGAATTGATTGTTATTATTCTTAATCAGTTCCTTAAAGAATATATATATTAAAATGAAAACGTCCAATGGTTTACTTCTACAAAATTAGGGTGTAGTTGTAATAACATTGGTGGAATATATATCATCTTCCAACAAAATTTTTATCTGAAAATATCTACCAATTATGTTACCAATCACTGTTATAGTGGTAGTACATCAACTAAAATAAAACTAACTCAACCATTTTAATTTATAGTTTTTCAATAATCCTCAAATCAAATGTATCTCATAGTTCCTAAATTTTTCAAATTTTTATAATTCCAAAAATCATAATTATTATATAATACCATATATTATTAGTATTATGATCAGAAAAATTATATTATATAAAATATAATGATAGTATAAGAAACAGTAGGTTAGAAAATTTTCTTTATATAGTGTATTGTAATTTTTAAAACTAAATGAAAAGGAGAGTCTTTAACACAACAATCTCTTACGTTTTAAAAAACACAAACACAAATGAAAATTTAAGACTTTTTAAATTTTAAAAATAAATATTTCCTATCTTTTAGGTGTTCTAGTTATATTCTTCCCCGAGTGAATAATTTTCCCCCTTTTGAAAACACAAATCATATATTTTGAGAAGTACTATTTTTTTAAATTTCATCCCCATTGTGGTTTATGAAAATAAATCAATGAAAAAATTCATTATAAATATCTCCACTAAAACATTAATTAATTTTAATGAGTATAATTATATTCTTGTATAATTCATGAAATAGAGTAAAAATTCATATTTCATTTTTATATAAACATTAATTTAACAAATGGATTAGAAACATAAATGAATAGAACACTTAAACATTTATGTAATGATTATAATTGGTAATTAATAAAATTTAAAAAATAAAATGATCATAATTTATAATATGAGTTTTAATATGAGATTGAAAAATCCAATGATAATTAAAAAATAAATATTTCTTAATAGATGATTCTGTCATATACTTTTTATTTTTGATGTATTTTCATTGTTACTGCATCATTTTTTCTTGATGCAATAATTTTTTATTCATAGTAGTTAAATTTTCATCCTTTTTATTATATATTCATGAAATTTTCTTTAAAAATTTCTATTCTAAAAATATGTTCAATTATATGATTATTCTGGGAGGTATATATTTATTTAAATTATTATTTTTATCATTCATGTATGGGTTTCCTTTAATTATCTTTGTTCCCCCGACAAAATATTTCATATGTGGATTATAATAATGATACTGATAATAATGGGTGGGAGGATGGGTGATATGTAAATCAATGAGGATTAATTTTGATCTTTTACCTAACATTAATTTTCATAATTTTTATCATATCCTTGAATGTTATTGTTAAACATGGAAGAACATCTATGTTTTCATATTATCCAAATGTCAATATCCTTCTTGTATCTAGTTCTATTATGAATAATAATGATTCATTTATATGGTCAAGTATAATACATTATATATCATAACATGGTCCAAAAAGTATGTAGACATGATAGATTTTGTTTTCTAATATGGTATTAACAGTAAGAAATTATTCATTATATAGTAATTAATAGGGAAAATGAGGGACAATTATAATAAAGGATTTTAAATGTTCTAAGGATTCATACCACATAACTTAAGTAATTTCAGAGTACATATTTTTGGGAAAATAATTTATTTGTGGAATTTAGGTATTTCGAGAGGGAGTTTTCTTTATATTTTATTCATACCAATAAGTAATTAAAAATGTGGAACCTAATAAGAAGATTACCATTTTATAATGGGTAGAGAAAAAAAATAAATCTCTAACTTCATTTGTAGTCTATTATTTTATTCATCATAGTTATGAAGAGGTTTTTTTCCACTTCTCATAATTAAAACCAGGCCTATTTGATGTATCCATGTCATAGTCATTGAGCCATGAAATGTCCTTGTGAAAAGAACCCCAGGATTACTAAAACCAATAAATATATGATCACATGAAAATATATAAAATTATGATATAATGAAAAATAACTAAAAATATAAAATTCTTCACCACATATAGTTTATGGGGAATCCATCCCCTCCCTAAAACAACCCATTTATTCTTATTGGATGAAACAATTATTATCTATAAATATGATTTATCTTCAAGAATCAATCTTATTATTGAGTTTAATTTCCACTATGAAACTATGAGAGTTAGATATCATGCTTCCATGGTTCTAAATATTGATATGGAAAGACCAAAAGTAAAATTTCTTCCATCAGACTACCCCATGATGTAGAGAAGAATTCCTTAGATTTCATTAAAATTATTAGTTGAATTACTTTTATTATAAAAATTCTAATGGATATTTAATAGATTATATACAAATTTATCACAATTTTTCAGTTAAATCTATCCATTATCCATATAAATAAAGCTACCCCATCCTAACAACAATGAAGCATCAACAAGATACTTGTATAATAATATTTAACCAAACCATTAATTTGATAAAAATAAATGAAAGTCCTCGTTTTTTAATGTATAAAATACTGAAATTTTTTTTAATCAATCGATGAAATTTTTTTTCATTAAAAATGCATTTATAAAATACACTCTCACATACACTTACCAAGAATATGAAATAAATAATATTTAGCCATATGTGGGCTGAATTGTTTTCAACGGATCCAATAGAATTTTTTTGATCAAATCTAAAATTTTATTAATTAAATAATATAATCAATTTAATTATAATAATGGAAATAATTTCTTATCTCCAAAAATTCCATATTCAAGAAACATAGGAATTAAACCATTAATATCTTCTACATTATAAATAGTGAATTTTTATTGTTTATATTTTTATGTATACACTATGTATAGGGGACTTGATATGTATAGTGGGTTCTACCATAAAAAACAGACCCCAATTTAATTCATTGTCAATGACTATTAATTTTTTGTGGGGTTTGTTTTCATAAAATTAGTATTACATATTGTGGATCATATTTAATCAATTTAAGAGATAAAAAATAATTTATTATATATTACATATTGTATTGTACTACTTTTTTCCCATTAATTTATTATAGCATAATTTCTTACATTTTAAATTAATTAATGCACTGTATATTATATTATCCCACTTGGTATAGACTAATTAGTGAGAATAAATTCATTCTCCGAAATTATCAAGAATTACAACACATTAATCCTAATGGAATTTCCTCTAATTAACTAGTATTCCTTTTCATGTATGACAATTTATCCTGTATCTAAAATAAAAATATGAATAAACCTTAACCACATGGTTTATTCCCGTAAAAATAAATCTAAAATACATTTTTTATTCTCTATCACAATAATATATATTGTGTAATGAATGCATACTTATAATCTAAATAGTTAAATACTAAAATATATAGATTTTAAAATAATTTTTTTATTCTAAAAATTTTATAAGTAGAAAAAAATCCCATAACTAATGTATAACGCTCGAATTTAAATTTAAGAATTAATTTAGTCAAAGAATATTATATTATGAATTTAGTGTTGATGCATAGATTGTCCACTTTTAAATTTATAATTATTTTCCTTTTTGAATTGTACATAACACTAATTTCATTACATCAACTAACACTTCAGTAATTCAAAGAAATAAATACCACAATTATAGTGTCAAAATATATAATCAATGACCTCAAAATAAAACCCATAACATTGAGTAACAAAATGAATCTCCCTAGACATGAATAATGATAAATTTCGTGTCAACCTAAAATGAAATCAAATTATATAGTAAATTTCACAATTAGTGTATGTTTGACACTTTTTTATGATAAACCTGCACTATCCATCATAAAGGCATATCATAAAGTAGATTTTCGTGACTAAAAAAACCAAAAAAATTGCATAAGAGTATCCAATGACTTCCATTTATGAGTATGTTAATATATAATCATATAGTTTTTAGTCCTGTTATTTTATCCCAATACCTTCTTTATGGAATTCTAATGGTATATAGTTGGAGTATTCCGATATCACTACAATATTCCTACTTAAAATTAAATGTCATGACTAGTGCAAATCTAAGCATAAATTAATCTCCCAACAGTTGATATATATGGGATGTATTCCGTTTGTCCTAATCCAAAAACACTTTTATGGATTTGGTTCAAACTGAATTTATCACCCGTAACAATGGGGGCTATTCATTTTGCACCTTTTTTCATTCCAAATATCTCTAATAATTTATTAATATAAGATTAATGATACATGGCTATAAATCCTCTAATTATATCCCTATGAATCGTTAATCCAATCGAATATGATTAATCATTGATATATTTCATGAAAATTATTTTTGATATAAGTTCATTTACCTTATATAGGAAACCATTATCCTTGGTGGAATGTAAAATTTCACATACGTATTGAATAAGAATGAATATATTAGTCCCACTGACCTTCCAGTATATACATTGATCCATAATTTTTTTTCAAAACTAAATGATGTAATTACATCATTAAAATCATAAATACCATTATTGGGATTTATTATTTAAACCATATATAAAATTTTGATATTTCACACTAAATTCTCACCATTACTAGAGAGGAATGATTTAGGTTGTTTCTTGTAAGAATCCTCTTCAAGAATGTGATTCAAAAATAAATTTTTTACATCCATTTATTATAATAATAATTTAAAATTGTATTTTAATTGAAATATAATGTTTATGGAATCATTTTTGGATACTGGATAAAATTTTTTAGTATAATTTATCCCTTTCTCTTGAGTGAAAACATTAAAAAGTATTCAAGTCATGTATCACTCAATATTTCCTAATTATTTTTTCATAGATTCAAAAACTCATTTGTATCCATAAGGTTTTTCAAAAAATGGAAAATTAAAAAGGTCCAAAACAATTCTACTCATAGTGGAAATCAAATCCTCTATTATGAAAACATAGCATATATTCTACTCTTTATAACAAAAGGATTGTAAAAATATTTCAAGGTCATTATTGACACAAATATTATCTTAATATTCTTCTAAATTCACTACATAATCACTAAAATTGATTTCATTATCATCCTTGTGGTTCTTGTAAATGTTTAAAATTCATATTTATTGGAAATTTTTGTTAAAAATTGTTGTTCAAGTGTTTTTTATTCTTGAACTATTTGATCCAAAGGATTATTATCAATCAGTTGTTGGATGAAATTTGATTGAAAATGAGGATTTCTTTGAACATTTATCAATATATCAACTAATATAGAGGGATGAACATAATAATGATAATTATTATCACTCCCAATTGTCATGTCATTTTGAAGAAATTTTTCATTACTTTATACAAAAAAAATATTCTGTTTAATAATATTAAATAAAAAATGTATCATTTATCCAATTTAGTATAAATAATTAATTAGAAAATAATTTTCAAGTATCCAAATCACATTCCAATGGATTATAAAGAATAACATATGAATTACATAACCTAACCCGCCTATACCAAAAACATGGTTTCCAACCCAAATATAATTAAAAATATATTTTTGAAACCACCTTTTTTGAAACAGATTAAAAATTTATGATTCCACATTAAGAGCTTAATTCAATAAAAATTTCATTATATTATATTCAATATGAATAATTATCACCATCTCTATTGAATTTCATTTTCTTCTTTCATCCATTCCATTTTGGTATTGTCATCCTGGCATAGTTTATTGTTAAATTTCATTATTTTTTGGGAAAAAAATTAAAATGGGGAAGGTAATTTTAATAACATGGTCTAACTAAAATTATATAATCTACCTTGGTCTAGCCTAATGATCTTAATTTTTGTATAAAAATATTTAAAATCATTAAATGCATCAAATATTTATTTTTTACTATGAAAAATATTAAGATATATAAACTGTTAATAGTGATAAATGAATGAAATAAATAAATTATGTTAATGTAAATATATATAAGATCTAAATATATATGTACATATGATTTATAATATGGATGGAAATCTATTGGAACTGTTAATAAATTTATTGGTTTTGTTTTCCTTAATTATATCAATATAGGTTCCAAAAATAATTAAATCAAGAAAACTATGGCCCCCAAACTAAACTAATATTTGAATCATTTCATTTGAGATAATGTATAAAATTTTATTCCTTAAAATAAAATAGTTTTCATTTATAACCAATATTTTAATACTATTAGGAAATTGAATGTTTAATTATAAATTTTAATTGAAAATAAATGAGGAAAATACCATCCATTAATTTAACAAATCCAATGTTTCATTATAATATACTATGTAAAAACTAATTTTAAAAACCTTAAGGTTAATCCCAGTGGTACTTGTTTTGATGCTGAAATAAAGGTTCTAGATAACATGGATTATGAAAATATATTTCCGAAAAAAATTAATCACATTTCATAACACTAGAAATCTTGTCTTTATGGATTCCACATGTGAGTGAATACTCTTTCCATAATATATTACAACCTCACTATCCATTGGCTCCCTTAGGTTTTTTCATGAGGTGAATGTTATTTAAAATATTTATTGTAAAACTAGAACCAATCCACCATGTGTTACAAATTATATAAACAAAATTTCATTCATAAAAAATCTTAGAGATTGAAATGCCTTCCTATATATTCAATTTCTATAATTTATGATAAAATTTCATTACATTTCATTTTTGTTTTTAGAATAAAAAAATATTTTCATTATTAATATTTGTTATAGGTAGCTATTTCATTTTCCCTTCCTTTTGTCTTGATATTTACGATCCTTTTTTGTGTATTTTATGTATATTTATTTTTCCAATTATGGCCACAATCTTTTCCTCATATTGAACATGCATATTCATTATATAATTGATTAACTATTTCACTTTATATATAATAATGATATTTTAAATTTACTATATTTATATGGAATATTGTTGATAATATAATTAACTAGAAAAATGTTGGATATATCAACCACAAAATTCACAATTTGAGCTGTAATACCCATCACCTTCATGTGTTATCAACATAACCTTTCAGTGTGGGGATTATCAATGAAAATAAATTCATGATTAATGTTCCTGATAATTCATTATATTTAGAGCTAAATTGGCCATCTATATTATTTAGAATGTCATGATCATTTTTATGCTCATCAACTTAACCATAAATTCTAGCACATCAATTAGTTTTATTGAATATTTTATATAGATTCATTGATCACTCCCAAAATTAATGTAATGTGTTAATGAACACCTAGATTTTTATAATTTAAATTCTTTTAAATAAAACATAAGTGTTTGATAATTTACCTTCACACAACTTTGATTTTATTTGAATAATAATATAGTACAATGTTATATGATAGTCGTAAAATTGTTATTTATGAATAGTAATAATTGAATTATGGAAAATATGCACAATGGTTTTAAAAAATTCAGAAGTATTTATTAACTCAAAAGTAAAAATTATCGAATTTTCAGTCAAGAAATTTTATGATTCAAAAAAAATCGTCAAAAATTGTTTATAATTGAATTTACAAATCACGAAAATTTTAATTAATTTAAAAAAATAACAAATTCAATTTTAAGAAATTACTATCATATTGAAATAATAATTTCAATATTATGTTAAGGTAAATTTTTAGTATTTTCTAACAAAAATTATGTTTTATTTAATAGTGAAAAATAATGAATTTTAAAAAACAATCATTTATATTCATGTAAAATTACCATATATTTTTAATTTTATCATCAATTAAAATAATTATCTTTTTATTTGAAATAATTACATTAATTAGATTTTATTCATAATTTACTTAATTTTGGTATAAGATCGTTTTGGGCATAAAAACTCATTTTTCAAAAAATAGTTTTTATGCATGAAATGTAAATTTATCAGAAAAATTAAATTAAAATCCATTGATTAATGTTTTTAATGAAATATATATATTATATATTTTAACAATTTTATTTTATTTTAATTGAATGGAATTAAATTTTGTATCATGCATTAAAATGAATTATTCTAAAACAAAATTTTGTTACTATTTTAATTCTTATTTAGAATTAAATTCATACACTTATATAAATTATATCAATTAAAATGGATTCAATATTTTAAATATTAATAACTAATATATTTTAATAGTTTTAACTTAATTTTTTTTCATAGTTAATTGAAAAAGTGGTAAATGTTTTTAACCATGGTGATGGTTAAAACGGGTTTACTAGGGGTTAATCTATAAGATATGTGTAGTATTTCAAACCAAACCATATAATTATTATTTTTTGAAGCTATATAAATACTATCTTAACCAATATTCAAATAAAAATCTATAAGTAATTTCCCCTGAAGTAAACTTATATAATCAAAATCAGTTAGGAATTTCGATGTATGTCTCTCTCCTAATTTATAAAAGGGAATAAATATTACTCCCTTATTCAACCAATTTAATCCATGTAAATCACTCAGTACATAATTAAAAACCATTTCATATTTCTTCCCTTCAATTTATAGATTATTATATTTTCTAATTACCAATCCTTTGAGGCTTAATGTGTAATCCAAATACAGTCTCTAAATTAAGTGGTATAAATGTTAACTAAGATCTTTCATTATTATTTCTTATTCTACATCCAATAAACATGATGTATCTATAAAAATCGATTAATAATATATCATAAATTTAATGATATTTTATTATTATTATATTAAACCAATTTTCCACCCCTTCTCTATCATGTGGGAAATTAAAGTATTTCTCGTGCATATGCGTGGACTAAAACATCCATGTATGTATATGATGTAGTTTCCATAAAAATATTCCATTGTAAATTATAATCATGTATTTACTGTATATGTATATATATGATATTTATAACATTATTTTGATTATTTAATTTAAATATATTATCTATATTCTTTCCTTATGACCTATTGGGAATTGATAATGTCACTCGTGCGTGCATGTGGACTACCACATCCATAAAGCTATGTTATTTGTTTATATTCTACAATTTACATGGATAATAAAATAAAATTATTTAGTTAATATATATTATATTTATGATATAATTATTATTATATAATATTTAATTTAAATTTAAATTTCATTCAATCAATCCATAAAAAAATTTGAAACACCACTCATATACATGTACAAACTCTCGTTTCCATAATGTGATGTAATTTATTTTCCATTGATACATTATATGAATGGTTATATATATGTATATACATATGATATATGATAATTATATCAGGATTCTAAATTTTTAGATTTAGGAACCATGATCGAAGTGCAATGACTATACATTTTATTTTAAAACATACAAAAAAATGACGCAATTAATATTAAAAATGACAAATTTGAAGAGAAATGTTTTTAAATAGGTGTTCAAATGATATAAGGGGATAATACATGATATTATATTAATGAATATTAATTTTATATATAATTTATTTTAATCAATATATGTTTTTTATTTTAGAGTTTAGAAAACATACCAATCATATTTGATATAATCCTAGTGTTTCTTTTTTCACTTATGTTTTTATGGGACATATGAAATATTAAACACATTTTTCAATAGTGTGATGTATATATTGAAACTTTCATATGTTATATTATGAATTTATTTTTATTTATGGTATTTAAAGTATAATTTTATTTTATTCCTTATGTCATGGTTAATAATCTAAAGTATCAAAAGTGGTATGTGTTTTTCATCTCAATTTCCCATCATTGAGACATGTTTAACTATTATGCACCAATTTATTGTATTTATAGTGTATATACATAAAAATAATTAATTTTTTAATATTAACTGAATTAATTAAATGAATTATTTATGGATAGGATTTTAATTCTTCCAAATACCTTTGATTTAAATATTACTAAAATCGTAAGAGTTATATGTTAGGATCTCTTATTTTACTATGATTGTTTATGCGTTATGTTTTTATAGTGAAATTTTTATTCTATATTTCCAAAATATTATGTAAATTTTTTAATCTAGTTATATATATAGAATTAATTTTTTTCCTTAACTTTTTATCTCTTTATTTTCTCAATATAATTAATGATGCTTTAAGGAAAACTGACCATGTTTTTCACTTTGGTCGGAAATATTTTCATCTAATTCCAAATATTATTTTAATTAATTTCACAAAATGTATTTACTATTATAAAATGATATATTAACATAATTTATATCTATTTTTTATTTTTTATAAAAATATTTTGAATGAATCATCCTAACATTTTTCAAAAAATATACTTTATACTTTTTATCAAATATGTGAAAGACATTTTTCCTTTAACATACATCTCATAAATGGCTTTCCCAATCATTAGGAATTATATTATACTTAATGAATCCCGTATATTTTTCCTAGGTTATTTTATATGTAATATATTTTTATATTTAAGAAATTTTTAGATTTTAAATAAGTGATTTCAAAATGTAATGTGTATTTTCTTCAAGAAATATTTTAGTGATATTGTAAAGTTATTTACATCTATAATAGCATACTATGATTTTTATTTTGATTTAAAAGAGATATGATCCAATTTTATCATATTTATTCTTTATTTGTAAATTTTATGATTATGATAATTATTTTATTATAAAACATGAATCCTTTCTAGGGACTTTGATATGATGATATGTTTTATGATCTTGTGGAAAACATATTAATGTTTTTTATTATGTGATGTGTGGGCCCATAATTATATAACCCTCCAATTAGTTGGATAGAGAAGAATATATCCTGAGAAAATAATGACTGTAATATGGAGTGAACCTAAACTAGTAAGTGACCTTTTTAATATGATAGTCTAGGGACTAAACCTTGACTATGAAAATAATGGAATGGGTATTGATTATAATCCACTTTAATAGTACTAGAATATAGTATAGACTAAGGAAATTATTTTCAATGATTATTTTTATAAAAAAAATATGTCTTATGCTTATGATATGTTTCTATGCGACATGATTTGTTATTAATGATCTCTCAATATTATGTCTTACATATTTTGATTAACAAAAAATTATGTCATATTTCATGATTATGATCAATTATTTGATGTGTATAATTTTATATGGTTCTTCTCATGTTCTCATACCCATATATTTTTCATAAATTCAGTTATAGTCATTGATTGTTATGTCTTATGTTCACCCTTTATACGAATTTGAGGTCACCCTTTCTTATGGTTCCCTTGCCATGGTTATAGACAAAGGTTTTAAGTATGTTACGTCTATGAAGGGATCTATTTGTGAATAAATAAATTTGGAATGATGTATATCATTTATTTACCAGTTGTATATCTATCCATTTTTTCAAATAAAATAATTTCATAGGCTTCTTTCATAGATTGTGACATGTAAATATTTCCACAAATACAATTTGGTATTTATATATATAAAGTTTTGGTCACTTCATTATATCATATAGTGTGCTATTTTTCTCAACTATAGGTGACACAACATTTTAAATTTAATAATAATTTTCCATCCATCCCAAATAAAAAATAATTCCCTACATTAAAATTTTACAATTTCCACCGTTTAGTTAAGGAATGTAACATTGAATATCTGAAATATTGGATATTATAACTGAAAATTAAATACAACATAATTAGTCCAAATAACATAATTTACATATGAAATCTTGTTAAATTGATTCTTAAAAATATAAAATTTACTGTGGGGAAATTCATAAATTTAATATTTCTATATGTTTCATTAAGAATTAACAATTTATATTTTAAACCAAAAATTCATGAATTATAGGTTTATAATTAAAAAACTTATATAACAATATATTAATTGATTAATATTAAAAATACTGATGGGAAAATATTGAAAATTAAATTTAATATGTCATCTGATGAAAATAAAAAATCATTTGGGATAAACATTATTATATATTTTCATATATATTATTTAATGTAGATTATGAAGGTATTCTATATCATGAATGGATAGATTCTCTCTAATAAACAAATTCCATTTAATAATGTGAAAAATGGATTTTAACTGCAGAAAAATGTAGTCAATCACATCGATGATAGGGGTGTCCCCATTATCAGGGCTAAAAAACCCAGATAAAGGACCCCCTTTATCAGTGATATTTTAGCATTAATAATGTGTACCCTATATTGGATATCGAAATAGATCTGATAAATTCCTTGTTTCCAACAATGTGATATTAATTTAATATCACACCCAGCACAAACCAATAAAAACATGTAATTTTAAACAATACAATATACATTTAATGTGACACTAGGAAAAAAAATTCTCAATCATGGTATATAAAAAAACTACAATATATATTTAGAACAATGATTTATATAATTATATATAAAATTATCCAACAAAAATTTAAAAATTATAATGTTTCTACTTTTGACGCCCGTGATCCCCTCTCAAAAATATCATCTTAAGGTATCTGTTGTCAAAAAAATCATCTCAACCCGAGAAAAATATTCCTCTTATATATTAAAACAAATATTATATTAATAATACTATAAATATATAAATTAAACCTTAATATGAAATAATTAATTTATAAAATTTCCATAATTAATAAAAAAAGACGTATTTGGAGTATTACCTGTCGCAATGTGTGTCTTATTTTGGCATGGTTTATTCATACACATCAAAAATGAGTTATGGATCATTTTTCCTACAAATCAAAAAAATATTAATGTGTTTATTTGGTTTTGAGTAAATCAATTATTCTTTTATTAAAATTAATGTCAATTTTAAATAATGACACAATTTCAGTTCTACTGGCCACACCATGCATCATATTATGGTATGGATGATTCATGCACAACAGAAAATGACTTATATATCACTTTCCTAGAGTATCCAAACAATCCGAATATTTTTTCTAGGGTTTTTGTAATATCGTTGTGTTTTTCACTAAAATGTCTTTTCAACTAGAAACATGAATTATGAGTCATACCGATCACATCATGCATTGGTTTAACATGAGACTATAATATATATGTAAAAAAGTCCTTATAAATTACAATCCTAAATTATAAAGACAATCAGATTGTGTTTGGAAAATATCTAGAGACTGACATGTTTTGAACTAAAATGTAAATTTTAAACTAATAATATAAACTTTTATTCATACTGGTCACACCATGCATCAGATTGAGGTGTGATGAATTCATACTTGTCAAAAATGACTCATGGATCATTTTTCTAAAGTATTAAAATAATTCAAATGTGTTTACTCAGTTATAAGTATATCAGATTTAATTTTTACTTAAATTAATATTAATTTTATATAGAAAGAGACACTTTGAGTGATAATGGCCACACAATGGATCTTATTGAGGTGTGGCTGATTCAAACAAGTCACAAATGACATATAAGTCGTTTTCCTAAAATATCAAAACAAAAGGAATGTGTTTGCCAAATATTTAGTGAGTCAATTAATTTTTTACAAAATTTAATGTTAATTTTAATTAAAAAGATATACATTGAGTTAGGTTGGACAAATTATTCATCATATTTAGGTGTTGATGATTCATACATGTCAAAAAATACTTCAATAATGTTTCCCAAAAGTATCAAAACAAACCATAATGAATTTTATCAATTTCCATTATACAATTTATATTTTTTTCACTAAAATTACATGTCATAATAGAAACAAATATTATGTGTCATATTGGTCACATCGTGTGTTTTTTGATGTGAGATAAATTAATACCCATCAGAAATGACCTATAAATTGCAATCCTAAATAATCAAGACAATCATATTAATTTGTCATTATTTTTAGTGTGTGAATCATTTTGAACAAAAATGTAAAATTTAAACTAATAATGGAAATTTATAGTGATATTAGTCACTCAAGGAATTAGATTAAGGTGGTTTTGAAACCTACTGGTAAATCAGTACTCATGTTTCATTTTCCTAAACTATCAAAACAACACAAATTTTTTCCCTTAGTTTTTAGTATGCCAGTGGTACTTTTTTACTTAAATTAATTTCAATTTCATATAAAAAGACACAGATGGAGACATATTGATCACCTCCTGAATCATATTGAGTTTTGGATGACTACTATGAACGATAAAATATGCATGGATTGTTTTTATAAAATATCAAAACAATATGAATGCATTTAATTGGATTTAGTATGTCACTTATTTGTTTTTCTTAAATTGATGTCAATTTTAAATAAAATTATACATTTTGAATTATACTTACCACACTATATATATATCAAAGATAAACTAATTATTAAATATCAAAAATTATATACATATTTTTTTTCTACTGTAAAAATACAATCTGATTATGATTGGTCAAACTTTAGTATGCTAGTTGTGTTTTTTACTAAAATGTCATTTCAAACAGGAAGCATGCATTATGAGTCATACTGGTCTCATCATGTGTTGTTATGAAATTATAATAATTCATACACATCACAAATTAATTATGAATATATGTTCTATATTATCAATACAATCATAGTACATTTTCAGGGTTCTTAGTGAGTTAGTATTTTTTGAACTAAAATGTGAATTTTAAAATGATACCGAACACTTTTAGTCACACTGATCACTCAAGGAGTTGGATTGATTTGTGATTTATTCCTACATGTCACAAATGCCTCATGTATAATTTTAATAAAATATTATAACCATCATTACGTGTTCAATTGGTTTTTAGTATGATTTTTTTTTAATTAAATTAATGTCATGTTTAAATAAAAAGAGAAACTTTGATTGATATCGATGACACCATGGATCTTGTTAAGGTGATTATTATTCATATACATCACAAATGAGACCTGGATCATTTTCATAAAATATCAAAACAATATAAAGGAATTATATTGGTTTTCAGAATGAAAGTTTTTTGTTTTTACTTAAATAAATGTCAATTTTAATTTAAAATAGACACTTTGAGTGATACCATCCAAACTGTGTGTTGTATTGAGGCTCTGATGATTCAAATATGTTTAAAATTACTCATGGATGATTTTAATACATTATCAAAACAATCCGAATGCGTTCGCTCAGTTTTTAGTATGTCACTTGAAGTTTTTTCATAAATTAATGTCATTTTTTTTAAAAAGAGACACTTTGAGTTATAATTCTCACACCGCACATCATATTAAGATGTGACTAGTTCATGCACATAAAAAATGACATATATATAATTTTACTAATGTATGAAAACAATAAAAATCTATTTTATCATTTTTTAGTATGTCAGTAGTTCTTTTTACATAAATTAATGTAAATTTTAAATAAAAATACATACTTGGAGTCATAATGGTCACACCATGCATTATATTGAGTTTTTTTATTACAAAATGTCAAAATTGATTCGTGGATTATTTTCTTAATATATCAAAAAATTAAAAATGTATTTTCTTGGTTTTATGTTTGTCACATGATTTTTTTACTTCAATTAATGTCAATTTTAAATAATAAGAGACACTTTTAGAGATACCGCCCACACGATGTTTCATATTGAGCTGTGTATGATTCCTAAATATTAAAAATGTTTCATGGATTGTTTTCATAAAAAATGAAAAAAATATGAATGTGTTTGCATGGTTTTAAGTGTGTCACATGCTGTTTTTACTTATATTAATGTCAATTTTAAATAGAAAGAGACACTTTGAGTTCTAACAGCTACACCATGAAACATATTTAGGCGAGGATAATTCCCACACAATAAAAATGACCTATATATAATTTTCCTAATGCATGACAACAATCCAATCACTTTTTATAAGTATTTAGTATACAATTTGTTCTTTATATTTAAATTAATACAAATTTAAATAACACACACACATGGAGTCACACTGGTCACACTTTATGTCTTATTGAGGAGATATTGAGTACTACATGTCACAAATTTTTGATGGATTGATTTTATAAAATATATAGAAATACTGAATCCATTTTTTTTCTTTTTTTAGTATGTCACGTGTTATTTTTTACTTAAATTAATTTCAGTTTTAAATAAAAATATAAACATTGAATGATTCTTGACACAAAGAGAATTATATTGAGAAATGTTGATTCTTACATGTCACAAATGCCTTATAGATAATTTTCCTTATGTATCAAAACAATTTGAATGTATTTTGTTGTTTTTAGTATGGTCGTTTTGTTTTTTTACTAAAATGTTATTTCAAACTAGAAACTATCATTTTGAGTCATACCGATCATAGTGTGCATCAGTTGGATGTGAGACTACTCCATACAAGTCATCAATGGGTTATGAGTCACTATCCTAAATTATTAAAATAATCATAGGAAGTTTCCTTGGTTTTTTTGTGATGTGTTTTGAACTAAAATTTCCATTTTAAACTAATAACGTACACTTTTAGTCATACCGGTCACAACGAATGTCGGATTGAGTTGTGGCTAATTTATACATGTCAAAAATTAATCATGGATCATTTTACTTATTTATTTAAAAATTTAAAATTAAAATTATTATTTTTGAGTATGTATCTTTTATTAATAAATTTATTTTCAATTTAATTTAAAAATACACACTTAATGTCTTTCCGGCCGCAATATTAATTATATTGAGGTTTGGTTGATTCCTATAAATCTAAAATGACATATTGATCGTTTTCCTAATGTAAAAAAACAATCAAAATTCATTTTCTCAATTTACAGTACATCACTTGTTCTTTTTACTAAAAGAAATGTCTATTTTTAATATAAAGAGACACTTTGAGTGATATCAGTCACTTATTCATTTTTCTCAGTTTTGAGAAGGTAAAATTATAAAAAAATTAATTAAATTAATATTTATTAGGAATTAATATTTATACAATCTTGACCCATTTCATGGTTCTCATTATATCATTTGTATCATCGAAGTCCAATCTCTCACAAGCATCATCAGTTTCGAGCAATCCACCCCAACTCAAACAAAGGAATCCACCAATATAAGAAACAAAATTGTATGTGATTAATACTAAAAAGATGTAAAATAAAAATTAATATGAATCAATGGACTATTTCTATGTAATTCACATCTTCATGCTATTTTTGTACATTCTTCCATCTGGTATGTTACACATTCATTTATGATTAGAACTATATCATCTTGTGAAGAGCAGTCTTTTCGACAGTCATAATAGTATGAGAAAAATATAAATACACAAGGGATTAATAAATATTTTAAATGAAATAGTATGTATCTTTGGAAATACATATTCATGGATTCTAGTTTGCTCATGGAATGCAATCTCTTACATAAACATACAAACAAAATAGCAACAATCGTTTCCATTGGTTTGTTTTGACGGACTAAAAATTATTATTTTTATTTCCAAACACTTTTATGAAAAGCGTGAAACCACACAACCCTTAAACCATATCGGATCATGACTTGAAACACTCCCAAAACAATCTCATGCAGTACAACCAAAAACCAAACAGACTAGCACATGACCACATATCATAATATCCATAGTCATCTCCACATCCCACTAAAGAGTCCCATTCTACTGTAGTTTATTCTCATTCCGAAGTCAATTTATGCCGCCTCAAAATATAATAATTTTGTTCCTGGATACTCATATTATCCAGTGGAGGCTTAACTGTGCAAGGTTTCTTCATCAAGATATATTTTTTGAAAGCAACAATCACCCCGCTATGCCTCTTAAATGATGATCTGGTACTCACCGGTCGTAGTGTGGAAGAGTAGTTATTTCTTGTTCTTCATCATGGTATAGCATTCAAAGCCCCTTCACACTCATTCATCCTTTTTTCCCATTCTGAACAATTTCACTAAAGTAATGTTAGGTCGACCGACTCAAAATTTCCCTATCACCCTCATAAAGGACTCTCCCTTTTCCGAGGAGGTTCTTTAAGGAAATATCTTGAATAAATCAGTATCTCCCCTTCTCTGGCACGGTGTGTTACTATAAATCATATAAAGACACCCAACAACATTAGTAGGCTCTTCCATGGCTATAGAAGATTCCTCATTGCCTAACCTTCAAACCATGTACCCTTTCAAGATGGCCACATTGTCATCACCACCTACTTTAGCATCATCATCCAAACCCTCTTCAATTATGCCTTCCGAAATTCCTTCAAATATATTTCTCACATTTAAAAAGATCATGGTTGAAAGGACTAAGCCCATAGTTCCCCTAGCACTCTTTGTGTTGGGCACATATGAATTGGGTCCCTTGACCCCCCCCCCTCTGTTTCATACCAATCTTCTCCCCATCCATGTGATGTTCCAAATGATCTTCTTTAAAACCCGATAGAGTATCCTCCCACGAATTTAAATTAGGGGGTCCCCCAAATCCTACCACAACCTACTGAACACTTTAGGTACCGTCGGATTAACCTGACTCATTGAAGAACTGGATGGTTCAGAATCATGAAAAACCACAATGGTCACCTTATAGAAACCATCTGAGAGTTCCTTCACTAATGGACTCAAATGATGTGGTCCCCCATCTATTCCTTTTGACCCCAAAGCCTCCTGAACCAGACTCATCATCGCACCAACCAGAGGAGCCTTACAATTTGATGTATCCCCTCTTCATACAGGAACATTTTTCCCTCAACGATGTACCTCCATCGCATGAGTGTGGATTCCCATTCCGCTAGCCTCCAAAGGGTGGCCCAAATGATTGGAAGATGGATAAAAATATGTCTCGTTCTTATAAATCACCCATTTCATACACCTTTATTTCTCACCAATGATAATCCACACATAATCAAATGAAAAATGAGAAGAATCCATTTCGACACAAACCTGAGGGTTAACCGGTTAGAACATGGCCTTAGTGTAGCTATCAGAGAAAAGATATCATCCTACAAGATTTCCTAAATTTCGAATAACAGAAGGGTTCTAATAAGGAATATGGAGATTAGGAAAGCTTACCCAAACCTCCTTAAAAGGAGAATCATGATTCAATTGAAAATCATAGTACCAACATCAGAAGAAGAAATGAAATCATTTGAAGATACAGGGTGCCCTCAACCATACTTTTATGATATCTTCCACCGATTCAAACTGAATAATTATATGGTTACTATCGATCAGGAAAACAATCATTGTTTCGGGAAGGTTCGATGATCTGAAGACAAACCATTTAAATTCCTTGACTATAGGAATCATTTTCTAAAAACGAGCAACGAGTGTGAGATTCGATAGATATGTGGTTTCCAAAAACAGATAAGTTGAGATATAGAGGTTAGGGATTCCATCAATAATATCAATAGATTTAGAGATTAATGAAGATTTCAGGAATGGGGGAAGAAAACATGGGTTGTTGAATTGTCCGAAGAACCCTTCTCTCTCATTGGACGATGATTCCTCCTACCCCGCCAAGGGGGGAGGAGTCGGTGCCGAAACTGCTGCCATCACCGAAGGGAAGGAGAGATGGCCAAATTAAATATAAATATTCCAATATTAAAAGTGATTATAATTGTACAAATAAAATGTATTGGTTTGTTTTAGACATTTTAGAAACATTGATTGAATAATTAATCTATTTTTTTATTTTTCTTTACAGTGAAATATTATAATATATATCATTAAAATTATCCAATTGTAGAAATTTTCTTCTTTCCCATTCATATCCCTTGGCCTCATTCCTTTTTTTTCACGATTTTGATTCACAACCCTATCATAACAGAATCCTCACAAAATAACAATAAAAATTATATAAAATTATGTTTTGTTATAAAACATTGGATGTATTTTATTACATATTGAAAAACTCCATAATGTGTGGATGGTTTGTTCAATATCCATGTATTTTATCCGGGAAATAAATATTGGGAGTATCCAAATATACCAAAATGATCATCCAATGTTGTCTACAAATTCATAAAAAGAATGAGTAATGAATGAAATGAAAATATTTAATATCTTATTAAATTGTAGAGTTTTACCCATAAAAAATTGGTATTATATAGAGTATGTCATATAAATGTTTATGTGAATATGAATTGATCAGACTTTCCAGTATTTCATCAATTTTTATATATTTTTTGGGTTTTCTGTTGATGTTATGTAAGGACTAATGAGGACAATTTTTCATTCATAGGGAAATCTATTCAATTCATTTATTTATATACTCCTTCCAAAAATATAAAATGTATTCAGTCATAATTATAAAATTATATCAATTTTTTTAAAATCAAATCATGAAAGAATACCTCAAGTATAAATTTATACTTAATCCACCTAGACATTCCTAGTCAATGATTTCACTTACACTGTCAACACCAACAATGTACTGATCTTCCTACTAGAAAGATTTGGAGACTAGTAGAAGTTGGACCAGAATATATTAAAATAAAAAAATAGGTACATTCAAACAAAATGAGATAAATTATATAAATGAGAGTGGGTCACACCTCTCATGTCCTCATCCACAATCTTGGAGCAGTAGACATGGATCCTATAAGTCCACATAGGAGTCATCTCACCTGTTTCTATATTGGAAAGGGAATCATCAACATGGTTGATTTCTTAATAAGCATATGAGAAAAATATTTTTATCTTCATGGAAATATGGAGGAATTATATCTAGAATTCAAGGAGCATCCATAGAACATCTCTGGATCACACATTGATTAGTTGGTCAATCCTTTAGATAGTTTTCTGCTGGTCTTTCATTTTATCTCCGTCCCTTTGTCTGTCTATAATAACATTCATAGTTTTTGGCATTTTTTCTTTAATTGTTTATGTTTTAGTTTCTAAAATTAATAGGAAACAAATAGCTCATTCTCAACATGTTTTTTTATAAAATGTGATGGTTATGTGATGGATTATACAATTGATTTTTACGGCCGTATGAATATTTTCCTTATGAATTGGAAAATGAATATCAGTGCTTTGATTAGGGTTTACTGTAATCAAAACTCATACATGAATTGTTGGATATGGTCTTTTGTGTAGTATGTCATTTTGTATATTGAATATAGTATCCATTTCTACAAGAAGATGAGTGGGTTTTGATAGATATAAATCATAGTCATTATCACCCAATATAATATCAGTACATGAATGGAATCAATTTCTATCTAATTTAATTTTAAAAGAAACATTTATGTGAACATTGATTATCTTAGATAATACATCTCTTTTAGGGGAATGGCATGCCTCGTAGCTAGTGGGGTTGGGTGGGATCTCCATGGAGTGGCTTTTCTTGAGTTGAATCATCTATTCATCTCCCCCTAAAAGCTATTTGATCATATATATATTCCATTATAAATATTCATTGAGGATAGTTATTCTTTATATCATCAATTTTATTAATTCATTTTGATAATTATTTTTCTTTTTTCATGAAATATGTTCAGGGTGTCACCCAAAAACCAAAATCATTTACACGACCATACGGTTCTAGTTGCTTAAAGTCCACCAATAGTTTGTGTTCATCCGGTAAAGGTGTTTCTGAATACTATGACTATATTGGATAAAAAATATTGGTAAATAAGTGATCATTGTTTTGTAATAATGATTTAAATAAAAATATTATTATGTTATTCTTACACATGTTTCCCAAATATTTTGTTTTTATTCATCTATTAGTATCATGTGTTTATTTATGCATCCCTCCTTCTATAACACTTGGTGTGGGATGGGAGTGGCTTTGGTTTTTTCATTCATCAGTCTATATATAAATATATGAACATAATTATGGTGTTGTTTCATTTCCTATAAATGTATTGCGATTTTTTTAAAATATGTACCAATTTTTTTCAAGTGAATCGTACCCCATAAATGCTTTACGGTAGGGGTACACTGTTTTTACTACTTGTTCCTCATTTCAAGAACATATTTTTTGGTCCATAAATAAAAAAAATTCAGTCTATGTCATGTATACACATATTATTAAACAACATATAACTAGACACAATTTACCTAAAAATACACATCTGCATGAATTCCAGTAATGGCACCATAGGATTATTGGGTTATTATATGTCCATAGATAAGTGGTGGGTACAAATTTATTTTTCCTTTAGTACCATTATGATTATTTCACGTTATAATTGTGTGATATTATATGTGAATACTTCCAGAAATCATTAACACATATTTCTTATGAGATTAATATACAATGAATGCACTCAATAATGGATGATGAAGGGTATGTCAATGATTCATTATTTCAATTTTTTATAAAATAATTAAATGATATCATAATGTTACCATAATATCATACCATATCAGTATCTTATGTTCAGACACAACATGGTTCCAAGAATCTACATTAATCGGTATGTGTTTTCTTGTGATGATTCCAATGTAACAACTGAAAAGGGACTTTTCAGGGTTACATGGTCTCCCCTCACATTCCATTCTACCCCGTATTTGATTCCTTTGACTTTCGCCTCAATTAATTTTTATAAACCTTTAAAACAATTATGCTCTTGTTTTTCTTGCATCATTAATCCTTCATTGCCTACCATTTCACTAAATTCAACATTGTCAATATGTTCATATAGAGGGGCCACATTGGCATCTGTAGATGGTCATGGTACCTCTGCACTGGGAGTAGCAATAGTTTGAGAAACTTATTGTTCTATAGGAATTGGAGAACCAACATGTACAGAAGTCCATTCCTATGTAATGCGAGATGTATCAGGTTGAGAGACCTATTGTGCCCCAACATTTGGATAACTAGTACATGAAAAAGGTCATAATTCCTATATACTTCATGCAATATTACGTTTTGGGACCTATTGTTCCCCAGGATTGGAATCAAAACTATGTCGACAATTCATTATCTTCACATGAGTTTTAACGTTTAATTTATAGTATATAAATGCATATATAATGATAAAAACAATAGTTAAAATGATGAATATAGCAAAAAATATGAACTCATTATTTAAAAATCTTTTTCTAAAGGATAAGGGGATTTGAACTCTCTACCACCTATCGAAATACATTTTTTTTGTCTCTCTTACCATATAATTTTCATCTATGATGGGTCCACTACAAAATTATTACGACATCCAAATGAATGGGTAATCCTTAGTTGAATTTTCATTTCACCCTTTAGGGGTTTTGGCCGATATTGGAACAATTCAACAATTTTAGTTTTCAGGATCGGGAATACAATATACTTGTACTACCTCTGACACCATTATAAATGGTTCTTCTTTATACCCTTCTTTACATAAATCAAAAATCATGAATCCTAATTCATCTATTTTATCAACACTCCTGTTATTAACCCACATGAACATAAAAATATGAAATTGGAATTTTGTATAATACAACTCCCAGATTTTCTGATGATGACAAATTAAGACATATTAACATAAATTGGATTTCTGTCTTTATTGTAAAAAACATGCATCGCTTCAACCGAAAGTGTAACTCCACTATTTCTAATGGTATTATCTTCATCATGATAATTTTTAATGAATGTATAAAAATTAATTACAGAAAAAGTTTATGATAATACATACACACTAAGTCCTACGGATGTTTATCAAATTCATTTTGAAATTGAATCTAGATTTTTATCTAACTCTTTAAGAATATAGAAATGAATCCATCCTATAAACTATTTATTATGAGTATATTATATCCACATGTGATCCATTAATGGATTAAAATACCAAAGAATTTTATTGTGGGTTTCAACATATGGTTAAACCTCAAATATATTATGAAAAATGTAATGGTGGCCATACACAAACTATGTAATATTGATTGTGAAAACATATCATCCAGAAATTCTTTCACCCACAATCTACCCAGTGTGATTAGAATTCAGTATACCAATGATTTCCACACCAAAAAGTTATTTGGTATATAATTCAATGATTCCTCAACAATATATAACTCTAAAATACAAGCATCAAGATGAATTTTATTTTTGACGTACCCTTTCAAAAACATCATATACCATTCAATGGGGTATATCCATCTATAGTTTACAAAACCATATATTCGACTCTATCTCACCAAGTGAACCTTAAAATGAACAATCATATCAATGAATGTTGGCAGGAAGAACATTTCAAATTCACATAATATGAAATAATTTCTCTTTCCATAGTCATCAATTTCACTAGGTTTAAAATTTTTCTACATATATAATTGAAGAAGAAATAGAGCACGGTCAATGTATGTTAGACATTTTTGGAAAAACATCAATGTAAACTTGTAGGTATTCGATATAGAATCAAAACATGAAATATGTGTGATTTTATACCGCTTAACTATAAATTGATAATTGATATTATATTCTTGATATTTGAGGAATACCCCTCTAAAACCTTTAAATCATTCCATAATTATCAAAATTGGTATCTCTCCAGACTATAATGAGTGTAAGAAGCAAGAGGAGGAAATGTTTTTCCACCCTTCAGTGTTTCTAACTCTTCTTGTATTCCCATGTCAACCATGTACAACATAGAAATAATTTCATCCTTTTCTATTATCGGCGGAATTTTGCAACATGTTGATGATACTATCAGGGTCATTTTTTCAAGATACATAACATTAAGAAAATCTCTAATGTATAGACAATTCGAGTATGGTAATTAAAAAAATGATCTCGTTTTTTTACCGCTTTTCAGAAAATTTTGCAAAAAAAAATACCATATATAGTTTCCAAATATTTTACTTTATCAAATATTTGATCACCTATTAGTGGATATGTTGTTTTACGTTCTTCTAAAACTCTATCAAATGAATTTTTCCAATATCAGTACTTATGTCATTAGGGTAGAAATCTATGATGTCCTATTAACATTGTTTTTAATGAATTTTTCAAACTAATTTATTGTGAACCTTTTTCACAAATGAGACACCCATGAGTTAATTTAATTCTATATCCTAAAAAATCTATATGTAGGGAAGTCATTTATCATCCAGTACAATATGGTTCTCAATGTGAAAGCTTCATTTTTGAAAGCATAACTAAATGTAACACCTGAATCCGACAAGAATTTCCAATCCTTGATCAATAGATCCAAATCAACATCAATATCATTATCTGGTTTTTTGTCTTAATATAAATATGTATAACATGATGTATTTGGGTTTCAAACATAACCATGGTGTTGATTTATAATTCACCAACATAATTGGCCATGTTCTTTGAGGGCTTCTTTGAAACCCAAAAGGATTAACTCAATTTGTAGATAATACTAGATGATGGTTTCTCAACCTGTTTCCCAATTCAGGAAACTCATAATAAATTCTATTACACTAAAAATAGTTTGTTGGTTGATGTAGTTTCCCTTTTTTAATTTTTGTATCTCCATGCCATTTCAATTTCGCTATAGTATCCTCACGTCCATATTAGCGCCTGAACCATGTAATGATTATAAAGAGCAATATAACGTTTTAGGACCAGATTCACCATTGGTGTATCAAGAAGAACCACACATTGGGCACTCTATATGTGAGTTTAAGTCCTTGAAAAATAATATACAATCACCCACGGGGACTTGTATTATTTTAGATATTATACCCATTTATCATAGTACTCTATTGGCATTATATTTTCTGGTCTAGAGCTCATTATATTACGGGACCATGTCATTTAATAGAGAAATCACATCAATAAAATTGGCATCACTCAATCCATTACTTTCTTCCAAATTATATAGCTTCTGTATTGCTGAAAATAATATATATTTAGTTCAACCAACATTTAATGATGTCTTTTCACAACACATTATCATCTATTTTTTTTGGGAAAGTCAATAAGTTCATATTCACTTGTCCTTATAATTTCATTAAATAAAATCTTTATTATCATTCACATATTTAATCGCATCCTCGATACGTTCTTCTTTATTCTCTATCCTTGTAATCATAACATATGATCCAAAAAACACAGTGTTATCCCAACCACTAGATATATTCTATTTTTTCAATTGTTTATTATACGAATTATAACATTGATCTATTTTATAAAAAATCATGTGTTCATCCAAATCCTTTGGAATAATTTTTCTTGAATAACAATTGTGTAAAAATGGACAATATATTTTAGACAGGTCATATGAATATTCTTTTGAAAACATGATGATCTATTTCACCCCATTGTCAAACTCTTTTTTCAAATTGTTAGAATCCATCCATTATTTATTTATATCCATCCTATTTTATTTTGTAATAATAATATTTAACAAAATAAATATACAAAACCTTGATAAAAAATTAATTAAGGAAAAAAATTATAAAATTTATGTCTCTATCAATATTTATCCATAATATCCAAATTCTAGAATAATGGCCCTTCATTTTTCTTCTTCTAGATAATTCAATATTATTCACTTCCGGTCATTCCATAATTGGTGCAACTATGTGAAATTTATCCACATAATGATGTAAAATGACAAAAATTTTATTATAATACACATTCATATAGTAGAAATTATTTACATTACACTACATGGAAATTAATTGTACCATAAAAGCTTTAAAATTCAAGTTATATTGTCTTAGTTCCAACTTATACCCACAATAACTCAATTTGAGTCAAAAACTAAAACTTCAATTCCATTTATCATGAAACTATATAATGTGTTGGGTGATTTGACTGACTGGACAATCTGGTAATGACGAGATTCCAGTTCTAATGGGGGAGACACACAACAGTGTGGGACCTAATAAACATGGTTAATAGAATAATATTTGTAAATATAGTAATTATATTACTACCATAACAAATAAAATTATCAATTGAAATTTGTGTAAATCAATGTATACATATCTTATAAATATTGGAATTGTATTTTAAAAAGATAATACGGATCCAAGAGGGATGAAGTACATGCCTCAATGATGTTTAGAATTTAAGGTAACTCAAAATCATGATCCACATTTAATATTTCATCAATATTATGATACATAAGGTATAAGTCCCCAGCCTTAAACCTTACTTAATCTTGAGTTATTATAAGATTATACATTGAGGATATTTTCAGGTTTAGAGTTTTATAGAATTAGATCATAAAACATTCATTACATTCCACAATTAAACAAAGTGGTTACATAAAAGATAGTATTAATTTTTCCCATAAATGGAAAAAATATTTAAAATAAAACATGGATTCTTACTTGACACCTCATTGGAACTATCATCTTATCATGTACCTTTCCCTTGACCTGTGAAAAACATTTTAAAAACTTGGGATGAGCATAAAAAGCTCAGTAAGTGTTATAAAAATATAGAAAGGAAACATGAGTTCATATATACATAAGAATTAAATCATACTTTACCCATAAAACATAGGAACTTTAACATACCTCATAAAATCATGAATAAATCATAGAAATCATAAGTCATAAAGGTATCATGAGGCATTCATAACATTCATACGTAGGGAGTAACCCTCTTGGTTATGTTTGGGTTACCCATCACAGTATATTCCATAAATCTCTTCAGAGAAACCTTAATGCTTAACTCTTTCACGTTACCCAATGCATTGGAGAGCTATATCAGGCTCACCCGCCCTTAGTTTATCACGGAACCACCCGTCTTCATAATAATTCCCAATAACAATAACATAATCGTATCACATAAAACATGTATAAAGGAAACATAACATTTCCACATTTCAATCACAAGATATCAATACAACAAATTGATATAAAAAAATAATGAAAACCACTCTCAATAACAAAATAAAATAAAATTAAAACATGGTATTTATTTTTCATTATAAAAGGTATGGCTTGTAGTGGAAGCCGAAATTCGAATAATGGTCATGGCGGCAGAGAAGTCGTTGTTTCCTCATACGTATGACAAAAGCATCCCCTTTGGTCATTTAGTAAAACTATTCATATAAAAAGATTCATTTTTGATAAACGTAAAAGTAAAAGCGGTTTATACACCGTATAAACGTAGGTTGTGAATAAAACAAAATATGCCTCAATGAAAGGAGATTGAGATGAAGTCCCATACAGACACGGTATCCTTGGATTAAGGATAAATCAATTAAATAACTATGTGTTACAAACGAATGCACCAAATATAAGTGGATATTTAGTGAAAAACGATAAGAGGACATTCACACATATTCATATAATGACATATTCAATGAGTACAAGTTTATCCCAAAGAATAAAAATTGGGTTAAGAAGTTCCCTTGCAAAAATTCAACAGCCTAACGGCGTCACTTAAAAATTCATAAAAAGAGTTGATGAGAGATAAAAAGGGTATCTCATCACTTGGACATAAAATTTACATCGATAAGGATATAGAAGAACATATCCCAACATAATAAGATGTAAATTAAAAGACATAACAAAACAAGTTTTTTAAAAAGTGGAGGGTGAAAGGTTCCCTTACCGACTTGGGTAACTTTCGAAACATACACCCCATTGAAGAAGGGGCATACAATGAATATGTAAATACCCATAAATGAAATTATATTACACAAAGAGTATCATAATTGGAAGTACATACACCACTCAAAGGAAATGGTGGAAAATGTAGCATAAATTTCATGGGACTAAAAGTTAGATGAAAAATCCCTTACGAAAACTCGGCAGCCTAACAGCGCCACTTAAAACATCCAAAAATGGATTGATGAGATCAAATAGGGTCTCTCATAATATTAAAATAAACTTTACAGCAAGAGTAATATAAATGTAAATCCCCCATCATAACAAAGAGGAGCTTAAATTAAGTGACATAAAGGAGTGTATTTCAAAAGAAAGAGAGAGGTTAGATCTCTTACGAAAATTCGGCAGCCTAACAGCGCCACTCAAAACATTCAAAATGGATATGAGAGAAAATTGGGTCTCTAATCATATGAAAATAAAAAGTAAATTAGGATTAATATAAAAGATTATACCAATCATAAGAAAGATGATCTTAAAAGGAATGACATAAAAGAGTGTACATTAAAAGAAAGAGAGGTGTAGCATCCCTTACCTCGGGTCTGACTTGACTCAATCGTTCTTTAACGTCCTGAATAATAAACTTGATTTAATTTATACTTTCTTAAGAACCTTTTTTAACTTCATTATTCCTTTTATATCAGTTATTGAAATGTTATAAACATTATGTAATCATTTAATTTAACAATGATTGTTTTGTCAATATTTGGTTCTTAAGTCGAAAGTGGGCTTCTTACAATTAAATGATGTTCGTGTGGTCACCGGTTCATTATATCCAGAATGATATTCATGATTTGGATATCATATATATCATATATATCCAGAATATACATTTATTTATAATATTACATAATCATTTAGAGGTAATAAATGAAATGCACCGTTCATGGAGACGGTAAGCCGTACGTACGCATGGACGCTACTTACATTTCTATGTCATATTAATGAAATTAAAACTAAATGATAGTTATGTATATTTTAATTCCAGAATAATATTAATAATTTATATTTAACATACATAATATATAATAACTTTAAATCGATCCTTTATACATCCCACATATGGCATTAATGAATCAAATTACATTGAGGGGGCGGTAGTCCGCACTTCCTAAAATAAAATTGTCGTGTTTACCCACAATTGAAACCAGAAAGGATGCCACAAATTAAAAATAAATAATATTAAGTAAAACATAAACATATTATATATCATATATGAATATAGTGGCATTTTAATGGGCACCTTTGAAGGTGTTATATGAGTGTTGAACAATCATCGTTTCGTGAGGCAGAAATTCGCCATCCACAGAAACAGTATGTTCTTTAACCATTAGATGTAGGTGTGTGTAAGTGTAGCTATAATTATTCTTATAAAAACAACCTAGTGTTTTTAAGATTCTGGAGTTGTTACAAAAGAAATGAATAAAAAGTGTTTAGGGGGTTGGAGAAGTAAAATAAAACCAAGAACACAAGTGAAGACATTACCTTAAAATCGGGTAACTCTTCTTGATTTGAGCTCAAAGGCTTCCTTGGGAAGACTTATGCCCAAAGTGAGGCTTCTAGGAGTAATATAGGGATGTGTAGAGGCAAAATGAGAATGGTTTGGCCGAGCCAAAGGCTTGGGAGGTGTGGGTAAGGTGGTAGAGGTGGGGGCCTTTTATAAGAGGAGAGGAGGGGCACTTTTGGAAAGATACAAAATGTTACATTATTTTAAAATGAGTTTCGGATTATAAAGGACCTACATTAATTTATTTCTAGTATAAGGTGGTAAGGGTTCGAAATATACTCATTCAATAGGTTTTTGACAAGTGTAAGTTATAGTTTTAACATTATCTTTTCATTTTATTTAAATCCATTATTAATGAGGTAACCACTGCATCATCATGATGTCATAAATAATTTAATTTATTTAAGATCTGAAAATTATAAAAAAACTATCATGATGTAGGAAATATTTTTATATTTATATTTAATATTTATAGTAAAACATATGACTTGTATAACCCAATTTAAAAATTGTTGTAGTGAAACATCTCATGCTTGTGGCATTTTTATTTTAACGTTAAATAAAAAGTTATTTATGTCATTTTCCAACCAACGTGACTGCATGGGGTCCCCAAGTTGACCCATGGATTGTATTGGCCGTCCATGACACATCCAATGAGGGTAGGACATGTGTCTAGGTTATTTCATATTATTAAAGCATAATGTTTTCCTTAAATTACACTAATTACCTCTAATCACGATTAAGAACATAAAAGTTACTATTCAACAAAAAATTATTCTAATCCCATTGAACCATATTTTACTTCCTAATGAAAACAATGTATGTCGGATTTTTGAAATTCAAAACACAGAGGTGTAAAAGTTTCATTTAAACGAAAAATCAGTTTCTTTAACTACCACTTAGTGGTTTCACTATTCATAAAAAATTGAAGTTTTTCAGAAAAATTCCAAAAATTCACCCTAAGATATATTTGATATTCCAAACTCAAAAATGATTTCTATATTAAAAAATTTAATAAATATAAATTGCATTAATTAATTTAATTATTAATTCCCGCTTTCAAAACAAATAGCGTGTTTTTAAGAAACAATATCTATTAAAAGATTGACACTAGTTTAAGTCCAATTTCAAAGTGAAATTAATTCCAATGACCACTATTGGATTAAATGGTAAAAATATATTATAATTTTAATTTAAAAACAATTAAAAGGATAATCTAATCATATAAATAAATAAGATTAAAAATAGGTTTTGAATTAAAATACATCATTTTTCACTATTCATTAAAAATTTAACTTTATCGGAATGATACCAAATATTTACACAAAGTAAATTTTGATGTCTTGATTATAAAGAAGAATTTTATTTTGTCAAATATAACACATAAAATTGTCAAAAAGTGGATTTAAAAGAGGTTCTCCATCAAAATGAGTTTAATCGAGCTTCTAAAGAATATTAGAATGTTTACGAATAAAATTGAATTCATTCACATTTTTAATCCTATAACATTTATTGTAAAAGTAAAAATATTTGAAAAACATATATAATCATTTTTTTAGTTAGTTATTTTCATTCCGTCCATTATAACAGCTAGGCGTTAACTACCTTTTAAAATAATATTATTTTATTATTATAGTGCAACGTATGATTTCAAAGGAACTCATTGTTGTGTATTGGGTAAGCCATCAAGCATAGAATTCCCTTTAAATTAATATTAACATTTTATTCTCAAATAGGGATAAATATAAAGATATAATATTCTTTATTTACCTGGGGTGTTACATCCTTCCCCACTTTTGGGAATTGCGTCCTCGCAATTTTAAAATTGGGCTCGGAAACATCCTTGAAAGTCTCACATCGGAAGAAGAGTCGGTAAAACAATCACTTTAAAATAAAGAAAGATAAGTACAGAGGTCACCTGATTTAACCCATACTAGGATTCCATGTAGGAAAACATGGACATGGAGGAGAAAACATAGGGTCAGGTTCTGATGGAGATTGATTGAAAACATGATTAGGAGAAAGTTAACCGCAATAAAATCACAAACTTGTGATGGGTTAAACGGTATTCGATTCCCCATTAGGAAAAGTTAATAGACAAAATTTTTGTTCTAAGTTAATTTTTATTGAGGAATTTAATCATAAGGAATCATATTTACTTATCATGTTGACTTTCAACTTTTATTAGATTTCTTACACAAACTCATATTTTCTCGAAAAGAAGAGTATTTAGGAAGACTTGTTCAATATAATCAACTTCTAAAGAATCACATAATCCATAATAGAGAACTATATACTTCCCATGTCTTTAGACATTAACCAAATCCAAAACAAAAATGGTTAGTACAAGATCAGATAATCCAGAAAAGGATAACCCTTTATAAAAAGAAAATCTACTCTTAATCTCCAAAATTTTTCCAACAAAACCCAAAGTTCAACAAGGACCATTCGATAAAGAAATTTTCCATAAAATTCTTCAAAGTAAACCAAACTAAGATTGAAACCCAAATATTTGAAGGATTTAGTCACATAGTCTTCCAAGGTACAAATTATCTTTAATCTCCAAATAACATCAGTTGCTCTTAAATTCTCATATTGAAAAATAATTAACCTAATCACATATCCTCGATGATAGGTTAATCATTTCCATAGATAACCCAAAATAAACATACTCTTGATTCCTAAAATCATCTAACTAAAAATAATTAGTCAAAATAACCAGGGACTTCATGTAGTTTAGTGGTAGGCGATAAATACCAGTCACACATTGGTTGTGGGTTCGATTCCCACAGCATTGTCCGACACGATGGGTTGTCACACGGTCTATATGTTGTCCTTTTTCCAAAACGATATAATTATTAAAAACAGTCCCCAAAATCAAATAAAATCTTCAAAAATAATCATAACATATTTTAACCTCAAGTTTATCTCATGCCTTTCATTTTCCATCATAACATATAATAACCCCTAATTACCTCAAAAGTAAGGATCATATAAACTCTAATGGTTACATTTATAATTATTACCTGAACTTCTACATAGATTGCTCATCTTTTACATGATGCATTACGTATCATACCAAGGTTCAAGTGGTTGATCATGACTCCTTGATAGTTTTTTTATAACAACCATGAGATTCCTCATTGAATCCCCCATTTTTTCTAGTATCTTAGTCTGAGAACCACCACAATTTCCTTCAAACCTGTTGTCTCTTTGGTGCCTGCTAGATCCATCCATTCACTAAAAATAGAAATGTCAGTGTGATTATATCAACAAAACCATCATGTACTAATGAGGAAGGAAAACACTAAGATATACTTACTCAATCACTTTATCTAAAACTAGGTCTCTTTCTGAAATCCTAACCATTATGGTAATGTCACTTATACTTAGAGAATACCCTAACCTCTAAAGTTATCTAAAACGACCTCTGATACAAACTATAAGTCCCTAGCCTTAAACGATACTTAATCTTGAGTTATTAAAAGATTACACATTGAAGATCTTTTCAGGTTTATAGTTTTAGAGAATTAGATCATAAAACATGCATTACATTCCACAATTAAACATAGTGGTTACATAAAAGATAGTATTCATTTTTTCCATCAACGGAAAAAATATTTAAAATAAAACATGGATTCATTCTTGACACCTCCTTAAAACTATCATCTTATCATGTACCTTTCCCTTGACCTGTGAAAAACATTTCCAAAACATGGGATGAGCATAAAAAGCTCAGTAAGGGTTATAAAAATTTGGAATGTAAAATGAGTTCATATATACATAAGAATGAAATAATACTTTACCCTTAAAACATAGGCACATTTACATACCTCACGAAATAATGAATAAATCATAGAAATCATAATACATAAAGGTAACTTGAGGCATTCATAACATTCTTATGTAGGGAGTAACCCTCTTGGTTACATTTGAAATACCCATCACAATATATTCCCTAAATCTCTTCGCAGAAACCTTGATGCTTAACTCCTTCACGTTACCCAATGCATTAGAGAGCTATATCGGGCTCACACACCCTTAGTTTATCATGGAACCACCCATCTTCATAACAATTCCCAAGAACCATAACATAATCGTATCACATAAAACATGCATAAAAGAAACATAACATTTCCACTTTTCAATGACAAGATATCAATACAACACATTGATATAAAAACATTAAGAAAACCATTCTCAATACCAAAATAAAATATAAGTAAAACATGGTATTTATTTTTCATTAAAAAAAGTTATGGCTTGTAGAGGAAGCTGAAACTCAAATAATTGTCACGGCGGCAGAGAAGTCGTTGTCGCCACATACGTACAACAAAAACATTACCTTTGGACATTTAGTAAAACTCTTCGTATAAAAAGATTCATTTTCGATAAATGTAAAAGTCAATGTGGTTTATACACCATATAAAAGTAGGTTGTGTATAAAACAAAATATTCCTCAATGAAAGTAGATTGAGATGAAGCCCCATACAAAGACGGTATCCTTGGATTAAGTATAAATCAATTAAATAATTATGTGTGACAAACGAATACACCAAATATAAGTGGATATTAAGTGAAAAACAATCAGAGTATATTCACACATATTCATAGAACGACATATTCAAGGAGTACAAGTTTATCCCAAAGAATCATAATTGGGTTAAGAAGTTCCCTTGCAAAAATTCGACTGCCTAACGACGTCACTTAAAAATTCAGAAAAAGGATTGATGAGAGATAAAATGGGTATATCATAACTTGGACATAAAATTTACATAGATAATGATATATAAGAACATATACCAACATAATAATATGTCAATAAAAATAAATAACAAAAAAGTCTTTTAAAAAGAGGAGGGTGAATAGTTCCCTTACCGACTTGGGTAACTTTCGAAACATACACCCCATTGAAGAAGGGGCATACAATGAATATGTAAATACCCATAAATGAAATTATATTACAAAAAGAGTATAATAATGGGAATTACATACACTACTCAAAGGAAATGTTGGAAAATTTAGCCTAAATCTCACGGGACTAAAAGTGAGATGAAAAATCCCTTACGAAAACTCGGCGGCCTAACTGTGCCACTTAAAACTTCCAAAAATGGATTGATGAGATCAAATAGGGTCTCTCATCATATTAAAATAAAATTTACAGAAAGATGAATATAAAATAACATCCCCCATCATTATAAAGAGGAGATTAAAGGAAGTGACATAAAGGAGAGTACTTAAAAATAAAGAGAGAGGTTAGATGTCTTACGAAAATTCGACATCCTAACGGCGCCACTCAAAACTTCCAAAATGGATTGATTAGAGAAAATAGGGTCTCTCATCATATGAACATAAAAATTACATTAGGAGTAATATAAAATAAAATCCCAATCATAAGAAATATGAGATTAAAAGGAATGACATAAAAGAGTGTACTTAAAATGAAAGAGAGGAGTAGGATCCCTTACCTCAGGTCCGACTTGACTCAATCATTCTTTAACGCCCTGAATAATAAAATTGAGTTAATTTCTACTTGATTAAGAACCCTTTTAAAGTTAATTATTCCTTTTATACCACTTATTAACATGTAATAAACATTATTTAATCATTTAATTTAATAATGTTTGTTTTGTCGATATTTGGTTCTTAAGTCGAAAGTGGACATCTTACAATTACATGTTGTTCGTGTGGTCAAAGTTTCATTATATCCATAATGATATTCATGATTTGGATATCATATATATAATATATATCCAGTATATACATGTATTTATAATATTACATAATCATTTAGAGGTATGAAATTAAATGCACCGTTTATGGAGATAGTAAGTCGTACGTACGCATGAACCCTACTTTCATTTCTATGTCATATTAATGGAATTAAAACTATATAGGAGGTATGTATATATTAATTCCATAATTATATTAAACATTTATATGTAACATAAATCATATATAATAAATATAAATATATCCTTTATACATCCCACATATGGCATTAACGAATCAAATCACTTTGAGGGGGTGGTAGTCCGATCTTCCTAAAATGAAATTATCGTGTTTATCCACAATGGAAACCATAAAGGTATGCCAAAAAAGAAAAATACAGAAGCATAAGTAAAACATTAACATATTTTATATCATATATAAATATAGTGACATCTTAATGGCCACCTTTGAAGGTGTTATATGAGTGTTGAACAATCATCGTTTCGTGAGGTAGAAATTCGCCATCCACAGAAACAGTATGTTATTTAACCATTAGATATAGGTGTGTGTAAGTGTAGCTCGAATTATTATTATAAAAACATCCAAGTATTTTTAAGATAATGTAGTTTTTACAAAAGAAATGAATAAAAATAGTTTATGGGGTTGGAGAAGCAAAATAAAACAAAAGAACACAAGTGAAGACATTACCTTAAAATTGGGTAACTCTTCTTGATTTGAGCTCAAAGGCTTCCTTGAGAAGACTTCTGCCCAATGTGAGTCTTCTAGGAGTAATAGAGGGATTTGGAGAGGCAAAATTACCAGGGTTTTTCGAGCCAAAGGCTTGAGAGGTGTGGGTAAGGTGGTAGAGGTGGGGGCCTTTTATAAGAGGGGAGGAGGGCACTCTTGGATGGTTACAAAATGTTACTTTATTTTCAAATGAGTTTTAGATTATAAAGGTCCCAAAGTGATGTTTTTTGAGGATAAGGTTGTAAGGGTTCGCAATATACTCATCTAATAGGTTTTTGACAAGTGTATGTTATAGTTTTAACATTATATTTTCATTTTATTTAAATCCTTTATTAATGAGGTAACTGCTGCATCATCATGATGTCATAAATAATTTAATTTATTTAATGTCTAAAAATTATTAAAAAAATATAATATTGTAGGAAATAGTTTTATATTTCTAATGAATATTTATAGTTAAAAATATGACTTGTATAACCCCATTTAAAAATTGTTTTAGTGAAACATCTCATGCTTGTGACATTTTTATTTTAACTTTAAATAAAAAAGATATTTATGTCATTTTACAACCAAAGTGGCTCAATGGGGTCCCCATGTTGACCCATGGATTGTCTTCGTAGGCCATGACACATAAAATAAGGGTAGGACATGTTTCTATATCATTTCATATTAATAAAACATTATTTTTACCTTAAATTACACTAATTACCTCTAACCGCAATTAAGAACATAAAAGTTATTATTCACCAAAAAATTATTCTAATCCCATTGAACCACATTTTACTTCCTAATGAAAACCATGTATTTCAGATTTTTGAAATTAAAAACACATAGGTAGAATAGTTTAATTGAAATGAAAAATTAGTTTCTTTAACTACCACTTAGTGGTTTCACTATTCATAAAAAATTTAAGTTTCTCAGAAAAATACCAAAAATTCACCCTAAGATATAATTGATATTCCAAACTCAAAAATGATGTCTATTTTAAAAAATTTAAAACATATAAGTTTTATTAATTAATTTAATAATTAATTCCCGCTGTCAAAACAAATAGCGTGTTTTTAAGAAACAATATCTATTAAAAGATTGACACTAGTTTAAGTCCAATTTCAAAGTGAAATTAATTCCAATGACAACTATTGGATTAAATGGTAAAAATATATTCTAATTTTAATTTAAAAACAATTCAAAATATAATCTAATCATATAAATAAATTATATTAAAAAGAGGATTTGAATTAAAATACAACATTTTTCACTATTCATTAAAAAATGAACTTTATCGGAAAGTTACCAAAAACTTACACAACGTAAATTTTGATATCTCGATTATAAAGAATAATTTTATTTTTTCAAATATAACACAATAAATTTTCAAAAAGTGTATTTAAAAGAGGTTCTCCATCAAATGGAGGTTAATCGACCTCTTAAAGAATATTAGAATGTTTACGCTTAAAATTGAATTCATTCACATTTTTAATCCTCTAACATGTATTTTAAAAAGTAAAAATATTTGACAAACATATATAATAATTCTATAGTTAGTTCTGTTCATTCCCTCCATTACAATGGCTAGGCATTAACTACCATTTAAAATAATATTATTTTATTATTATAGTGCAACGTAAGATTTAAAAGGAACTCATTGTTGCTTATTGGGTAAGCCATCAATCATAGAATTACCTTTAAATTAATATTAACCTTATATTCACAAATAGGGATAAATATAAATATTTCATATTGTTTATTTACCTGGGGTGTTACATAAGGATTAGGGATTTTATGGCATATATAAAAATAACAAATGCATTCCGAATTGATTAGAGAATAAAAATAATCTTATATAAGAGAGGGAGCACAGGAAGATGATGTCATAATTCTTATGTATATGAACATTTACCTTGTTAATAATATAAGGTCTCTCAAAGAAATATTAAACTTTTATAACTGTAAATATAAACATCCTAATAATGTTCATGATTAAACTTATCTCTGAGAAAAGATATTTGAAAAATGATTTCGTGTTCTTGATTGAATTTATATCCATACCATAGAGGTCAAATGATTTGATTACAATGGAGTATATTTTTAATAAATTTTGATCAAACTAAAACATAAAAATCAAATATAAAAATTCCATGTGTGAAGACTATTAATGTTAAACCTCTATAATAAAAAAGGATAGGGAACCATCTATCGAATTATAATCCATTGATTCCATGATATCAGTTGAACCAAAGCGAGAGTGAAGCATTATGTTCAGTGATGTTAACCAACTATAACTGATTCAGGGAAGGGAGGATATTTGATTTCTACTTCTATATATTCACTAGAGATAGTATGAACAATGTAGTGATAAAGGTAATTTTTCAAATGTAACCTCAATATGAACTATCATTGGGTGTGGTGGGCTTGACATTGTGGTTTGGGGAAACTAGGTAGCACAAATAAAAACATACTACAAATTCAAATGTAATGTATACAAAACCAAAACCCGATGAAAACTAAAATCTATCTATATAGTAGGAATTCATAATAATTAGGAAAAAATGGCATACCCACAGTAGCAGAACTGTATGGTAGTGGAATATTCAGGGTAGGTGGTTGCAGTAGTGACAATGGAGTCCACGAAGGGGTTGTTGGTTGAGGTGGGTTCGCGGTAGAGGAGGGTTCATGGCAGATGTGGGGTTTAGCATGCGTCAGAGGTGGGTTCATAGTGGATGTGGGTTTGCGGGGAAGTGGGGTTGTATTATAGGATGGGTAGGAATGTGGGAGGGATCAACATAAGAGGGATCGATGGCAGGGGAGGGGTCAGCGGTGGAGGATGGGTTGACAACAGATGAGGCTTGGTGGCATGGGAGGTTTTTGAAGTGGCATAGGTGAGGTCGGGGAAGTGGAGGGGTTGGCGGCACATAGGTCAGATTCTGTTAGAGATTGTGGTGCACAAGAGAATAAAGGGAGTATTATGGTTCATTTATAAAATCATGTACAAATTTTATCAGCACTAGTTAAAAAGTTATTATAAAGATATGTTTTATCAGTGCAAAAATAGAATGCGCATATAAAACATGACATTATCAACACTTTTTTAGCGCCGATAATGATATAATGTTAATATTTTATTTACTGTATTACATATATTTATAAAATTATATATATGATAAAAAATAAATATATTTTTATAATTATAATTATTAATAAAGTTATACTTATAAAATTATAATAAATATTCTAATTTTATATATTAATATAATTAAACATATAATACATATATTTTTTATAACATTATGATTATCTAATTAAATAATATATATTTATTTATACTTATAATTAGAAATGAATATATATTTTAATTTAAATAATTAAATTTTTTACGAAATTGATTGATTATATAAATAATAATAAAAATATATGTAGTTAATATATTTATTATATATTTTTCTAACATTATAAGTACAATTATTATATTTCTTATAATTTTATAATTATTTAAATGAATAATTAGATATTTTTTAGAAATATACATATTATATATATAATCTTAGAAATATATATTATAAATATATTAATTGTATACATATTTATATTATATATATATATATATAAATATATTTCCTCTAATTTTATAATTATTTAAATTTATAGGTAAATTTATTTATAATTATAACTACAAATAAATAAATATATTTATTTATTTAAATAATTATAAAATTATAAAAAAAATTATTTATTATATTTATATTTTCTTTATTATATATAATTAAAATATTAATTATAATTTTATAATCATTTAAATATATCTATTTTTATTTAAAATTATAATTATAAATAATTTTATTTATTAATAATATTTTTTATTTATTTTTGTATATATTTATTTAATTATACATAATATTAAATAACAATAATAAATATACTTCTTATAAATTCATAATTATGTAAATACATAAATAATTATTTATATTTATAACTATAAATAAATATATGTTTGTTTGGGATTAAAAATTATATTAAATAAATAATAATTTATAGGTGAAATTATAAATATATATATATATATAATAATATACTTATCAAATTGTAAGAAATGTATTTATAATTTTATAAATATATATAATTAATATATTTATTATAATTTTATAATTATTTGAATATATCTATATTTATATAGAATTCTAATTATAACAATTTGTATTAATTTAGAAATATTTGTATAAAAATATATGTATTTAATATATTTATTATAAATTTATAATTATTTAAATATATCAATATAATTTTATAATTATAATTATAACTATTTGTATTTATTTATAATTTTTTGTATAAATTTGTAAATATATTTATTTAATTATATATATTTCTAACTTTATATGTATAATAAATATATTTGTTATAATTTTCTAATTATTTACATATATAATATATTGAAGGTACTTTCGGGTACAATTACAATGACACATAGAAATGCAACAAACACAACCTAATAGGCGGGTCATACCCCCCCCCCAAGGATGACCCGCCCAATTTTGATGGCCAAAAGGCCTTGTGGGCATGAAGTCATTTACAATGCCTATATCCAAGGTGCCCAGCACCTGTAACTATTTTTTCATCACAACTGTCTGCTTGAGGAGTCTTCATGAAGGTCGTTGACTAACTCACCCCGCACTACGCCCATACAATGATTTTTATCGCATGATTGAGCCACCCTGCATGCCCTAGCCATGATTGGTCGCACGATAGTGCCTCCCCACACACTACACTTGGCCCGTCTCTACTGCACTGGTTGGGTGTCACCACCTCTTTAATACTTTAGATTATTTGATGCTTCTTGGATTTGATCACTGGTTTATGATGTAGTATTTTAGGGTACTTAGCACTAATCTAAGCCCCATCTATACACACACACACACACACACACATATATATATATATATGTTCTTATAATTATTACTATAAATAGATAAATTTATAAATATTTGAATATAATTTTAAATATACTTATATATATGAATTTATAAAATTATAGTATATGTGTTTATTTTATTTTTATAATTATTTAAATATATATTTTTCGTTATAAAAATAATTATAGATAAATATATTAAAAAAGTATTTATATATAATTAGAATTTTATAATTATAAATATAATAAATATATTTCTTAATTAAATGCATTCATTTTAATTTTATAATTATTTTTGAGAAAATAATAGATACATCAGTATACCATGATGGAATCATATACCTAGTAAAGTACAGATGATAAAAACAAGTCATCGCATATGGAAAATATTAATAATAATAAGGGTGTAATATGTTAATTAATATTCATGATGAATACATAACATATATGCATGTTAATCATACACAAGTATCAATATATTTATTGACCAAATTCATAAGCAACATATATTTATTTATATATATTTATAATTATAAAAATTAATATTAAAAAAGTATGTATAAATATAATAAATATAACAATCCTAATAAATATTTATTATTTAATGAAATTTTTTATAATATTATAATTATTTAAATATCTCTTTATTTAATTATAAAAATATAAATAATTTTTTTATTTATATATATATTTCAATTATTAAAAAATATTATTAATTATAAACATGTGATTTTATTTAATGTATACAAACAATGGTAATTTTAGAATATATATATAATAATTTTATATAAATTAATAAAATTTTTAATTAAAATCTTTTCTCAGTGATAATAATAGTGATGATAAATATGACCTTTATAAGCTCTAAAAAAGAGCAGATAATGTGTACACCTTTATAAACGCTCTTCTTAACATAGATAAATGTTAAATTTATTAGTATATTAGCTGGCACTGATAAAGACCGCCTTTTATTAGTAATTTCTTTTTTGTGCTACTAAAACCTTGTAGATGGGTTGCCTAGGTTTGTGGTACTGTCTCTCTCTTAAAATTCATGACCACTTCTCTAGTGTTTGTAGTATCATGCCTCTCATCCAAAGAGGAACCTTTAATGATTAAACCACTATCCATTATGAGATTTTTGGCAGATAGTATCCTAAGGGTGATTTTTTTTTTCAAAAACTACAAAATTTATATTAATCAGGAAGATCAAGATTAAGAATATCAAGAATCAAAAAAGGGTAAAAATCAAGAAAAATTTTATTTCTACATATAGAAATGAGAATCCAGATGATGTGTTTCTTTGTTTTCCTCCCTTTTGATGAATGAGAAAGAGAAAACTCGAAAGCTGCAGCCTAGTGGTAAGATTTACCTAATGAATAGTTTAATGGATTAGGAGAGAATTCATCACTATTGATGATGTTAAGAAATTCATGTTCAATATTTAAATAATTCCATTAATAATCCATTGTGATGTTCAAATGATCTAGGACACCAAGGGCGTCAGCAAAAATAGGATCCCAAAAATCATTGATTGAATCCTTTCTAAGAACGACAAGTCGTATGTTGATGGAATATCATGGAGTATAGGTATATGTGTGGCCTATATACACGAAGCCACACCCAGGTGAGTTGAAAGCTAGGAGAATTACATTGATCATCAGATGAGTGAGGTAGGTTAGTATTGGATATAGGGACCTGACAATGAAAAAGGCTATATAGCACTGGTGGAGGGTTTATACCTCCTGCAGACACTGATAAGATAAGCACCATGATGATGGTAGGTGGAAGGCTAGTGATGGAAACTTACATAGTTGTGGCTGGAGATGTTGTTCCAAAAAAGGTGGATATAAATATATGTTTAGGAGGATCTCATCATTAATGGGGATAACGATGGGGTTTTTCATATCATAGGTAGGATGATGCATTATTCCGTGAGTTGGGCAGTGAAAATGTCGGTTCAAGGGTAGTAGGATAGTGCTCCAAGCTGCTGATGACCTCATGTAGGCTGATACTCTCTTAGTACCGGCTATAGGAAGTGTATGATTGGGATGTATAGTTTATATTATTAACGACGTTGTATATTGTGTGGATTCGATGATGTCCTTTGGGCGTGGGGTCCTGGGGTGGTGACTTATGGACGTGCAATGAGTTATATTCTAGCATGGAAATTCTAATGTCCATGGGATACATGGAACATAAGAAATTACCTCGTGATGTGTTACTCATTATCTGATAGCAATGTGTTTGTGGTGATGACATTAGGTAATGGGGTACAGGGCGAGGTGCTAAAACTCGGGATGCAATAGTGGAATATGTTGGAATGGTTGTCAGGATAATGTCTTTGTATCAGCTAGTCTAGTGTTTTGGGGAAATGAAAATAATTTTCATAGGGACATTAAAATGATTAATTGGGATATCCTTCTAATTTTGTTTGGATGGTTCTTGATTTTCACATCCATAATTTTGTGGAAATTTTATTGCCACTTGCTTTAACAATGCATTTGGTGGTTTTAAATGCATTTATATTTTATGAAATAAATTTTATGGTAGAAAACACTCAGTAGTTAAACATTCGGTATTATTTAATTTAATTTATTGCATATATAAATTTTATTTTATTAGCAATGTTATCGAAAACAATTTTTTTTTTTAAAAATAAAAATTTCATAGTTAAATAAATATTTTACTGAAAGAAAATTAAATATATATATATATATAATCATATTTAATTACTGAAATTCGAAAACATGAAAATTTTATGAAAAGTTATTTCATTGAATATGTTAATTTTTTTAATTGTAAATGTTATGGATAGATCTAATTTTATCAAAATAATAAAAAGTATATTTAAATAAAAATTGGTTTATATAATTAAATATATTTACTATACAACATTAATAAGAACATGTTTTATTAAAATAGTGTGAACTTAGATTTATTACAAGGTAGAGTTATATTCACACTCTGATACAATATGTAATATTTTTAAGATAAAATTTTGAATTCTATTACTTATAAAACCCTGTAAATTCATTTAAAATAATAGAAATAATTACATACCATCATCTTTTAAAAATGAACTAAATTAAGAAAATAAAATATAATATCTTTTCTACTCTACATAAGTAATATAAATTGTATATAATCCCATATTTCTATTGAGAATACGTGTCACATTCATGGTGTTATTTTTCTGTATTTTCTATTTTATTTTTGGTATAATATATATCACTGAGATTTCATGGGAGAATTTGAAAAAAAATGTATTATTTTGGACAAATAGAAGGACGTTCACAGCTGGGACACGGTATGGGGAAACTGTGCACCATCCCAGAGCTTAATATGTGCCCCAGACAATGGCACTATCCAAGATGCACATCCTAGAAGACAATCATGCGACCATCCATGGCTAACCATGAAACTATGATAGTGGAATTTCCCCGAGTGAACAGCTTGGCATAGGGGTGTGCACGCCCTCTAGGAAAACCATACAACTTCTTGTTCTCTTGGATTGATGAATTTCATAGTCGGTACAACATTTATATAACATTTTGGCTTGAAATATCTATAAAAAAAATGAAATTATGTAATATCACCTTCATGATTTTAACCACCAATCACCCCTCTATCACCCCATTTGAACTATCCAACACTAAGTTTGCCTCTAGCTTCATGTCTCCTCTCGTAGTTTTCAATCATTGTGTGGTTTTCGTGGAAATTATTCAATAAATATTCAGGTTACCCTCAACTTATGTCCTTTATATCTTATTCATGGTCTCTTATCCCTTCTTTGTTATGATCTATTTCTCCAGTAAGGGTGTTAACATATGTTGAGTTCGATCTCATTACTTTGAGTTCAATATTGATGTTTGTGTATTGATATTTTCTCTATAGGGTCTACCCATGGTGAGGATATGGTTTTAAAATGTTTTTGTGGATTTCCAATCAAAAGGTAGGTCGTTCCATGCCTTTCCATTATTTGATGAGTTTATTATGATTGATTTGGTTTCCACATGGTTTTTATAAATTCTGTGTGTGGTGAAAAATGTGTTTTCATTGAGTTTTTTTGTGTTAATGGGTGATTGCTGAAATGATCATGGAAATGGAGGTTTAAAATGTATGGTTTAAATTTTTGGAATTATGGTAATATGAATGGGGTTTCACTTGTTATAGAAATTGAAATGGAGCACTTGGGAATACCAAGTATTCTGGGTGGGTTTCTATGGACTAGTATGATGCTTAAGTGAGTTGTGAATGACCCGAACTCTCTGACAAGTTCACATTACAACATTAAATAAAAAATGATGATTACTTGAAGATTGGAATAACATTGGATGTGACCTCTGTATCTTCTAGTACATAAGAATGTTTTTTAGGCTTGTAATAATTCATACCTTTGTCTTCTCTAACATCATTTTATTTCATTTCACGATTTAAACCTCTCCTTTCTAAAATATCTTGAGAGAGTTTTCATGAGTACGATGAACCCTATCATCCATGTAAGAGGTATTTTCTTCATTAAACCTCTCTTATATGTATCATAGAATGAATATATAGTGTATATCACATATATACAAATTATACAAGTGGTACAAATGAGAAACTCAATTTTACCCTTATTTTTGGGATTAATAGATCAACTTATAGAGGCACATATTCTATATTTCTCTTTATTTTAACTAAAAATTTCACGAGGTAACATTCACACATACAATTATAGTAGTTAGTAGCACCATTTACAGAGTTTATCATGCTACATGTTGTTCTTCCATTAACCTTATAATTAATTTTTCATCAATTGGTATATCTTATCCCATAAACATTCGATGAATTACTATATTATGCATGAATCTACCTCTAATGAATATAGTCATTAGATATTAGGTCACAAATATAAAAAAATATTAAATCTACCTTTGTAATAGAGTTACTCATTGTGATCAACGTCATTCCCTATGATTCAGGGAGATAATATAGTAATAATAGTTCCAAAATATGTATGATTACACTTATTCCAAATGACTAAATATGATATTGGATAATTTATTTGATGAATGGTAGATCATTATTATGATATTCTCATGTAGAATAAAATATGTTGTTAGAAATCATTTCTCATTGACTTAGTATTCTCATGAATTCCTAGAAGGGTATGCATGGGTTCTATCTCTTTCTCTACTTTCATATAATACACACCATATACTAAGAAAGTGACATTCATGTTAGAGTAAACCAGTAGAAAAAATATCCTCTATATCAATCTTCCATCACCCAAAATATATTATATCATGCTTCTCCACCCAAAAATTACTCTCATTGGACGTCATCCGTACAGAACATATGAACCCTCAATACTTCATGAAAATGCATGATTAGTGTTCATAAACTAAAACCTATTATTTTTTTACAAGGTAATGGAAATAATGATGTTTCTAAATTGAGCTTCAAATCACCTTTACCAGGACATGATCTTCCAAAATCACCCTTCCACTGAGCTATAATAGGAATTATTTGGTCCAAAATCACTTTATTGTAAAAAAACAAAATACATACCCATGGGAACATCATATATGGAATATAGAATCTATAATAAACCACATATCAGGACATTAAGATCATGGAATGTGAACACACACATCACACAAAACAGTAATATAAATCCATCAGATAATGCAGAAAAAATAGATGGATGAGATGATCAAATAAAATCATGGAACAATAATAAGATGAATTACATGGTGTAGGCATGTACCATAATCCACGGGTAAATAATACTTTTATAAATTTAAGGAATTATTGTTACATTGATTACATGTATAGATCAACTCCACATCATTTTTTAATTACACTCTAATTAAATGGAGTAACCCCATTGGTTCCTCTAATCACCACTTCCATCTATCCTTCCTAGTTATTTATCACCCTCGCATTACCATCACAAATGAACATTCATTCATTCAATATATATCTAATATAAAACTCACTCCCAACCGTTTCCACTCTATCACCCATCTAGACCTCAAAAATTATTCCACTGGAATTTTTCCCTTCTAGTTGGGTTAACCACAATCTTGAGAGAATGAAGCTCATGATTAAATTTTTATATTTAGAGTCATATATACATTATATTTAACATAGTGTTTTATAACTAGGATAAAAATATCCAATTGATGTATCAGTTTTTTGGAGGTTTAATAATGAATGGTCCATTGAAATTTTAAAAGATTTATGGACCAAATAATCAGACACACATCCTAAAAAATACAATATTTATTGAAATGTTGAGTCACTATTGTTTCATAGTTAGTCCTCATTGAGAAATGGCTGATAATAGGTAGGACATGAAAAACAACATGTGAGGATAGAATGAAAATTATATTCTATTTCATGAATTTTCAGCCTGAAATTTAATATTGGGTTGGAAATCAACCATTGGTGAGTATATAAGAGTAGGATATTATATTATTTATATTTTTTTAGATGGAGCCGTGGAAAAAGATCAATTATCAAGAATATGATCCAACTGGGATATTGTTGTAATGATGATTCCCATCATATTAGTTGAATTATGTTAAATTCTAGAAGCCCATTCTATACTCTAGTCTACAACTAGGAAAAGATAATGTTTAGATATTTTACTTTAAACATTACAAGGCAGCAATGAGTCTACTATATATAGGAAATGAACACATATCGATTCATCAAAAATAAAAGTGTTCACTCTATAATATTTATTAACAACAAACATATCATAACACATTTTCATACTAGGCTTTGATATCATTTCATGAGAGGTTTTAACAATGAAACATGAGATGAAAACAACAATATAGTTTTTAGAGTATAATTTCAATATAAATATTAATTAATTATAAAAAATATGTGAATATGCCTAAATCTCATAGTTTAATTATATCAATTATGAATAATGTGGATAAAAAAGCTACAATTTTCATGTAATAATATTGAATGAAAATTTATGTAATATTATTAATGTGTAACAAGAAATGATTTCTCAAAATTATAATTTAAATAAATTTGAGTGTTTATCTTTATGTGATATTAATGATTATCATGTAAATTTTTTGATTCCATATTTTTTGAAATTGAAATTGAAATTCTAAAATTTGATTAATTCAATTTTTTCTCATTATAATGTTTATTCTAAGGAGTTCTATATGTGTTTTTATAATTTATGTGGAGTGGTCATTTTTTGGAATGTGTTATGAATGTATTTTCATGTGGGGTTTTAGTATGTCTATAGAGTGAAAAATGTGGGTAATGGATAATGAATGGGGTTCTGGTGGTAATTTTTAGAGGTGTATGGATGGTGGATCGATTGTATGAGGAGTAGTGATGTGGGTTTGATGTGTTGTGGGTATGAATATGTTAGAAAGAGTAGTATCTAGGTTGGTGTGTTTTAATATGAAAATTTTCTATTATCTATGGTGTTTTTTCCTTTGTGTACTTTATACTAAATTTATTATAATTGTATTGAATAATATATAATTAATATTCCACTATTCTGATAGACCCGAAAATGAGGATAGAAAATCATGGGATATATTATTATTTTTTATTTTGTGGAATAATGTAAAAAAGATTATTGATAGATAAACAATCCATAGGAATAAGGTTAATTTAGAATATATAAATTCTTCTTTTGGGTTTATGAAAACGTCAAATATATTCTAAGTTTTTTAGGTAGTTATATTTTTTTGAATCCGGCTCATGTATGGTTGAAAATGAATCATAAAAACCTAAAAGGGAAGTTCTTATAATAATTTAGGAATTTTTTGAAGAAGGACTTCATTTATTGAATGTATATGGTAAATAATATGAATTATATTATTATGATATAGAAGGTGGATGATAGTGTGTCTATAACAATCATTTCACATACTTTATTTGTTAGTTTCTCCATTTTATATCAAATTAAGAAAAGCATAAAATATATTTTGAATTCACATTTTTGGGGTATGTTAATTGATCAATCATAAAATATTTATTTATTTATTTATTTGAGGTAATTAATCAACAATATATCTTGGATAATGTTTGGACAATGTTGGGGGATACAAAATAATCCCCCCTTTGATTTTTACAATGGTTATTATGACTTCTACGAGTTCTGCGTTCTGAGGTTAATAGTCGAGGAGAGTGTGGAATCATATAGAGTTGTGTCTTGGATTCAATAGTATTGGTATGTATTATCTTGAGTTGTTTTTTTGTATAATAGATCAATTTCCATTATGATTTTGTGGTGTATAATCAGTATGAATTCCTAGAGTTTCAACCCACTACCTCAATTTTCAGTGGAGATTCAACAGTGGCATGGGATGTGATGAAAATGTTCATGTGATATTACTCATATAATCTAAAACAATTTCGTTTATTTTTAACAAATATTAATGAGTGTGATGATTGAGATTTAAATGTTAAGGAAAATGAGTTATCATTATAAATATTTTTTGGTTGTCTTTTAAATGGTTTTACATCGACGTATGGTTTTTTTACAATGGGTATCTATTTTGAATCATGGATGAGGTGATATGAGTATTATCTTTTTTTAGTGTGGATGATGTTTTTTCCTCAATGAAGATGATCATATTTGACTTTAATCTTCTCATTTTTGTTATGATATGGTCTTTTTATGGTATGTTTAGATTATAAATAATAAGAATAATTTATAAGGTATTTAATATTATGGCCCAAAATTTCATGTACCTATATATTGTAGTTTTATAAGTGTTGTATAGGGATTGCGATGTATCTTAGTAGTATTATTGTGTGGGAGAATGAATGGATGGTTTTCCTAGTGGATCACACATTAATGTTTGTACATTTCCATTGGGTTTTTTCCTAAAATGTGGTGTTAATTCCATTTACTAAATATTTTACCGGATTAGTGGGTATATTTGGTCATGGTTTGGAAATAATTTTTGTGCCAATAATAGATTTTTGGGAAGTGGTATGTTTTATAGGTTTGTGTGTCAGTTTGCCTCTCTCAATTTTTGGAAATTTCTAGATTTATATCTCTGTGAGTAACCCATATGTGTGGGACCTATCAATATATTTGTAATGTAATACAAATTTATATATCTTATTCACTCATGATGTAACTCTTAATTATCATGAAAAAAATACCCCTATATATGTAACGCCCCGACCCTAGTTACCCAGAGTCGGTGCATTATTACATAACATTGGCATGATCACAAGAAAGATCAAATCTCGAAAGACCAATTGGTTTAGTAGCCTTGGAAACACTAGATATATTCATAAGTTTTACATTACATCATTAAACGAAAAACTACTACAACAACAAATTGTCTCCATAATCCACACTCATATCCCCACATAATATCCCTTTAGGTCATTCATAACTTACTTCTTCACTTCCTGGTAAAAAATAAAACATAGAAAAGGGGTGAGCTCAAATGCCCAATAAGGATAACAATATAGCGGAAACTTTCATAAATAAGAATAAACTTTTAAGGAAATGTATAACTAAAACAAAAGCCTTTCAAACATGAACATTCAACATAGTATGGAATAAATAAAATGAAATAATGCCATTTACCTATTCACATGGATATTCTACTAATCGAATAATCACATGCAAAAATCAATAACAACTTTTATAATGTTGGAATGCATAATGCCAGACTATCATAACCACATAGTCAAGTCCTCATGCCAAGACTACAAATAAGATTTTGTCAAGGCCTTGTGCCAAGACACTAGTTTGTCTCATGAGACCTACCGATGCAATTTTTTTAGAAGATACTTACATTTAAAATTGCTAAAATACACTCCAGTGTTTTTCTGAAAACATTATGCAAGCTTCTGAAAACAAAATATCTAATTCTGAGACTGCTCCACTAATTACAGGCCATGATGGGTCCACTCCCAATCCCTTCCAGTCTACCAAACTCGAGAGTCAGGTTTTCTGAAAATATTTTTAAGCTTGCGTTAAATACGTATACATTTGCACTGGATTTTCATATATTTGAGAGAAATATATTTTTTTTTTGAAATCATTTAAAAATAAAATAATTATAAAAGAAAACCTTTATTTTGAAAATATCCATACAAGTGTGTAAGGTAATCTTCAAAGTTATAATAATGGCAAAGAATAACCGCACCTGCCATATAAGTTAAAAAAACATTCTTACCTTAATTTTGTCGAAAAGGTTAAAAAGCACCTTGTTTGGAAAAAGACGGAAATATTCCCTTATAAACCTCTTATAAAAAGTCAAACAAGGGTATAAATGACTTTAACCCATATTCTTTTAAATATTAAAAATGTTTTGAAATACATTTTGAAGAAACATGGATGTGGATTATAACGAGGTCCTAGTAGATAATTATGTATAAACAACCTCGGATAATGAAGAGATTGCGAAATAAACCCTTACCTTGTACTTTTCCTTGGTTGGGGTAGGTTAACCTCCTGTATAATGGTGAAATAATTGTTATTAAATTATACAAGAATCATATATATTAATATGATATCATATATGATCTTTTAACATTGATTTGTTAATAATATCTTAGAATTATCGTCGTTTCGGGTGTTAACTTACTTGTTTTCTTTTATATGTTTTGTTACGTAAGACATGTTTGTAAAGGATAGGTTGTATATTATTCATATCTAGAATGATATCAATTCCTTAAACATCATTTTTAAATCATCAAATGATAATTATACTTTAATAGATACGATGGAGAATGAATCTAATCGCGTTCGTGGAGACGGTAGTCCGTACGTACGCACGAGCGACAATATCATTCTTTTGATATTAAAATAATATATAAATGGATGGTATATCATATATACAGAATCATTAACATGTTATATTTATTATTTACATGAGTTACACATCATTATTATACCCATCCAAACAATAATATATTGAATAACAATTACACCACGACGTGGAGACGGTAAGCCGTACGTACGCACGTATGGTGACATGTTATTCAAAGGGTGGATAGAATACTGAATATGGTTGTACCATATTTATAATAACATCACAGTATATGTGAGATACTGGAGTTATTATTTTAGAATGGTAAGAACAAAGAAAGTGGAAGTGGAAGAAGAATGGAAATTAGAAAAGGGTGGTGAAATCATTACCTCTTCTTCGGGTTCTTCCTTTTGATTTGATCAAAAGGGCTCTTTAGGTTGGCTTTCTGATCAAACTAAGGCCTCTAGGTTGTAGTGAGGGATGTTGGGAGAGTATTTGGGCAGAGTTTGGCCGAACCTAAAGGCTTTGAAGGTGTGAAGAAATGAGAAGGAGGAGTGACATTTTATAAGAGGGCTGAGGGGCACCTTTGGAAAAGCTAGAAATATTAATTTATAATAAATTCATATTCGATTTCCAATGGTTCCAAAGTTGACTATTCAAAGGAAAAGGTGGGTATAGGTCGAAAACCACTCAACAAATAGAATTTAGACAGGTTTGGGTACTTATATTAACCTTATCTTTAAGTATTAACTCTAAGTTAATTAGTTTCACTTTTACAATGTCTCTTTGTATTTTTATATAATATGGTTAATAAACTTACTATATACATCCAAGCGACCCCCAAGTGGTCCATTAATGATGATCCTATCATGATATACGTCTCTTGGCCGAACCTTAGATTTTTATGAATTTAATATCAATTAAAAATATAATATTTGTTTTAAGAACTCTTTTATGTCAATTTTGACACTATTCAATAGTTGATTTTCTTGAAACTTATAACAGATTGATTACTTCGAAAAAAGTCAATTAAATCAATCCTAATATATCATATTATCCTATAAAATTATTTTAATTCATTAAAAGTTTCATATTATTTTTATTTGGGTATTTATAATATCAATTATTTTAATTTTTCACTATTATAGTAATTACTGCATCATTATTGTGTCATACATAAAATAAATTATTTAATGTCTAAAAATTATAAATAAAATATCATTATGTAGGAAATCGTATTATCTTTCTAATGAATATTTATAATATAAAATCAAACTTATATAACCCTATGTAACAATTGTTTTTCGAAAAGATATATGCTTGTGTCATTTTTGTATTCATTTTGACTTAATTAAAATAAAGTGTCATTATCACTTACAAGTGGGTCCATGGGGTCCCAAAATAGACCCAAGGATTCCCATGGTCGACCATGTATCAACCAATAGGGTTAAGACACGTTTTAGGGTAATTTAGTATTATTATAATATTATTATTTTTAACCCTTATTTACCGGATTTACCCTTAACCATGGTAAATAAAATATTTACCGCAGTAATTATTCAAAATGTCTAACAATTAAAGTTACCTATTTACACAATTTGAAAATCCTGATTCCAAATATGGAATCCATTTTCCTAAATTCAAAACACAGAAGTGGCAGAAATTAATTTAAAATTAATTCCCGCTGTCAAAACAAAAAGCGTGTTTTCAAGAGATAATAACTATCAAAAGATTGACACTTGTTTATGTTCGGTTTAATTGTAAAATTATGTCCCATGACCAACATTATATTAAATGGTAAAAATATATTCTAAATATACTTTAAAACCACTCAAATTCATAATTTATCACTATTAATTATTTTGATTAAAAAAGTTGTTTTTAATTAAAATTTAGTAATTTTCACTATTCATCAAAATATGAAAGTTATCCGAAATGTACCAAAATTTCACCTTAGGCTAAATTCGATATTCCGAATCCAAAAATGAAGTCCATTTCAAAATATAAAATATATATAATTTCAAAATTTAGGTATTACTATTCATAACAGCTAGTTTGATCGGTTGTGGTGTGTGTTAAAACTCGACGTTGCGTACAACACACGCTACTGTTTTATTCAAAGGAAAGCGTATCGTGGAAGCTTGGGATGTTTCATTTTAAATTTTTTGATGTCTCCATTTAGTCAAAAAGTTTTAAATATTGTATTTGAAAAGGTTTCACTATCAAAAGTTGATAAAAGTGCAATACTGAAAATGAATCTTTTCTTGCATTATGACTAAGAAACTCATAATATGGATTCTAAAATTATAAGGATTATATAAAGTTAAAAATGTAGTTAATTCTATTCATGACCTCTTTTAATGGCTTTTTTTTGTAAGTCATGGTGCAATTGAACTCGGTGTTGTGTGTAGTGCAAGTTATTGAATTATTTTTAAGAAATAACACACTATGAAATCTTGGGGTGTTACATTCTCCCCTCCTTCAATAAATTGCGTCCTCGCAATTTGAAATTGTTTTTCGAAAATAAAAGGTTGAAAATAGATAATATATTTGTGGGAAAACCCACATCTGAAATTGGGTTACTAAAATTTAGTCTTAATATGAGGAAAAGAGAAATGAAAGGGTCACCACCAAATTATGATCTTGATTAGGAGAACATTGGTGGCAATTAGAGACATATAATCGGAGGAAAAACGTAAATATTTATAGGTAGTGATTGAGGTCATCAATAACAAACAAGTGTATAATTGAGGTCCTTAAACCCATTAATCTATGGTGATTTGAAGTACCATCGGTTCAACAAAATATAGGGTATTGGGATAACACATTTTTGACGTTTCAAAATATCTTAGTTGAAATCCCACATCGAAAAATGAATTAACGAGGCCTCTAATTAAAATAAAGAGTCGAAAGTATGAAGATTACCGAATATAACACATACTAGGGTTCCATGTAGGAAAATATGGATATGGAAGAAAAATCTATCCATCAATTATCTGATGGAGAGTGGTGGAGAACATGGCTATGAAAAGGCCAACAATCTCAAAGCCATAAATTAGTGATGATTTAAGGTACCATCTAGGAAAACATTTTTGTTCTAAGTTGCTTTTCTTAATATTGAGGAATTTATTTATGAGATTGGCTAAGATCATAAGGAGATATACTTACATTATAATTAGAGTTTCATCGATTAATAAGTTTCTACCACAAACTCATCTTTCACTCTAAAAGATAATAGAATGTAATTTTTTTTATTTATACTATTCGTACAGGGTTCCAAAATAAATGAATTTATAATTCATCTAAAAGATCTTTTAATAAAAACTACATTATTTAATCCAGGACATCTCGTAGGCCAGTGGTAGGTGATACACCCTTGTCGCCCTTCGGTTGCGGGTTCAAGTCTCGCAGCCTTGCCGGACGCGACGGGTTGCCGCCCGACCTCCGGGTTGTCCTTTTATGGAAATCCAAAATTATCCAAACTAGAACTATCCAAAATACTTCTATCCAAACTCACAGCCCAACATTTATAAGTAAGGTAAACATAATGTAGAACCTTTTTACCCCGTAATAGCATATGAATACCTTCATCATGTATTCCTTTAATACACCGAAACATCCTGAATTACCATATTCCTTATTGATTACATTCATGCTCCCTTATTCCATATAGAAAGCTGGATATACTTCATTAATCCAAAAATGTTTTAAACCCCAACAATGATGGAATATACAAATCATTAATCAGTTCCAGGGTAGTCAAGAATATCCAATATAATTTATCCAAAACAATCACATATTATTCCAAAATCACTACCTCAGTATCAGAACTATATTATGATTTATCATTCTCTCAACCATATATTTTCCAAAAATTTATCCTGCTATTGAGTCACTTTTCTTTGCACCAAACAATCTCAAGTCCTTAATGAAATAGTACTGCAGTACAATCCTTATATACTCCATAATTATTGTAACAAGTACATTGTTGATACAACACTCAATTGACATAATCAACATAAGAACTCTAATCATTCCTCTTCATCTGTAGTAGTATCATAACTTGATTATTATCCAATAACATCATTTGCGGCATAGTCTGATGACTGGGACATAGGTTCGCGTAGTGTCCAAACTCCTTGCAAATGAAGCATTGTACATTTGAAACCATTTTCTTACCCTTGCAGTCATGTACTTTGTGCCCTTTTCCTCCACACTTATAACAAACTCCCATTCCTATCAGGCAAGTTCCAGGGTGTTTCTTTCCACAGTTACCACATATGGGAAAATTCTTCTTTTCCCTCTTCCCTTTATCCAACTTTCTCTCTTCCATCCTATTCTTCTCTTGCTTCCCTTCAAAGCCATAGGACTCAGTAAACTCTTTACTTATCTTATCATCACATGATATTATTTCTTCATATGATGATAATACATGGGAGGCTATTTCTCTTATAAATTCTAGCTTAAGTCCATAAAAGATATGATCCTTCCTTCTCTTTGGATCATGTGCATTTCTGGAGTTCTCATTCCTTCTACTGGGCGCCATTTCTAAACAATGGCATACACTAGATTTTTTTATGAATCAAAATACATAATCCCATACTTATAAAACACTTAACATAAATTGAACTATTTATGGATATAATCCATAATCATAAAAATGTTTTCTTTGAGGAAGTATATACTCATAAACCCTTCATAATGATTTGTAAAGAAAATGAGAGTTATCCTATGCATATCCCCCGGGAGTGTCGTAACCAAGAGTGCAGCAAGGCCCGTTGTCGTGCACTAGTTCCCGTTCGAGTCTAGCTCAAAGCGGTGTTTTCGGGTTTTACCCCTAGGTACATCTGTGCCAGAGCCGCCTCTACCTGCTCGTATCCAGACAGGGATGTATTGCTCGGAAAACTCACAAAATCTCTACAATACCAAAATTCTAGGAAGTTCTTCTATACTAATCCTCAAAGTTCATCTTAGGTCTACGTGCTCTAATCAGAGTTTATCTAAATCTAGCTTCCAAGGTTTGTACTAAACTTCCTCTGATACCAACTATAACGCCCCGACCCTAGTTACCCAGAGTCGGTGCATTATTACATAACATTGGCATGATCACATGAAAGATCAAATCTCGAAAGACAGATTGGTTTAGTAGCCTTGGAAACACTAGATATATTCATAAGTTTTACATTACATCATTAAACGAAAAACTACTACAACAACAAATTGTCTCCATAATCCACACTCATATCCCCACATAATATCCCTTTAGGTCATTCATAACTTACTTCTTCACTTCCTGGGAAAAAATAAAACATAAAAAGGGGTGAGCTCAAATGCCCAGTAAGGATAACAATATAGCGGAAACTTTCATAAATAAGAATAAACTTTTAAGGCGATGTATAACTAAAACAAAAGCCTTTCAAACATGAACTTTCAACATAGTATGGCATAAATAAAATGAAATAATGCCATTTACCTATTCACATGGATATTCTACTAATCGAATAATCACATGCAAAAATCAATAACAACTTTCATAATGTTGGAATGCATAATGCCAGACTATCATAACAACATAGTCAAGGCCTCGTGCCAAGACTACCAATATGATTTTGTCAAGGCCTTGTGCCAAGACACTAGTTTGTCTCATGAGACCTACCGATGCAATTTTTTTAGAAGATACTTACGTTTAAAATTGCTAAAATACACTCCAGTGTTTTTCTGAAAACATTATGCAAGCTTCTAAAAACAAAATATCTAATTCTGAGACTGCTCGACTAATTACAGGCCATGATGGGTCCACTCCCAATCCCTTCCTGTCTACCAAACTCGAGAGTCAGGTTTTCTGAAAAAATTATTTTTAAGGTTGCGTTAAATACGTATACATTTGCACTGGATTTTCATATATTTGAGAGAAATATATTTTTTTTTGAAATCATTTAAAAATCACATAATTATAAAAGAAAACCTTTATTTTGAAAATATCCATACAAGTGTGTAAGGTAATCTTCAAAGTTATAATAATGGCAAAGAATAACCGCACCTGCCATATAAGTTAAAAAAACATTCTTACCTTAATTTTGTCGAAAAGGTTAAAAAGCACCTTGTTTGGAAAACGACGGAAAGATTCCCTTATAAACCTCTAATAAAAATTCAAACAAGGGTATAAATGACTTTAACCCATATTCTTTTAAATATTAAAAATGTTTTGAAATACATTTTGAAGAAACATGGATGTGGATTATAACGAGGTCCTAGTAGATAATTATGTATAAACAACCTCGGATAATGAAGAGATTGCGAAATAAACCCTTACCTTGTACTTTTCCTTGGTTGGGGTAGGTTAACCTCCTGTATAATGGTGAAATAATTGTTATTAAATTATACAAGAATCATATATATTAATATGATATCATATATGATCTTTTAACATTGATTTGTTAATAATATCTTAGAATTATCGTCGTTTCGGGTGTTAACTTACTTGTTTTCTTTTATATGTTTTGTTACGTAAGACATGTTTGTAAAGGATAGGTTGTATATTATTCATATCTAGAATGATATCAATTCCTTAAACATCATTTTTAAATCATCAAATGATAATTATACTTTAATGGATACGATGGAGAATGAATCTAATCGCGTTCGTGGAGACGGTAGTCCGTACGTACGCACGAGCGACAATATCATTCTTTTGATATTAAAATAATATATAAATGGATGGTATATCATATATACAGAATCATTAACATGTTATATTTATTATTTACATGAGTTACACATCATTATTATACCCATCCAAATAATAATATATTGAATAACAATTACACCACGACGTGGAGACGGTAAGCCGTACGTACGCACGTATGGTGATATGTTATTCAAAGGGTGGATAGAATACTGAATATGGTTGTACCATATTTATAATAACATCACAGTATATGTGAGATACTGGAGTTATTATTTTAGAATGGTAAGAACAAAGAAAGTGGAAGTGGAAGAAGAATGGAAATTAGAAAAGGGTGGTGAAATCATTACCTCTTCTTCGGGTTCTTCCTTTTGATTTGATCAAAAGGGCTCTTTAGGTTGGCTTTCTGATCAAACTAAGGCCTCTAGGTTGTAGTGAGGGATGTTGTGAGAGTATTTGGGCAGAGTTTGGCCGAACCTAAAGGCTTTGAAGGTGTGAAGAAATGAGAAGGAGGAGTGCCCTTTTATAAGAGGGCTGAGGGGCACCTTTGGAAAAGCTAGAAATATTAATTTATAATAAATTCATATTCGGTTTCCAATGGTTCCAAAGTTGACTATTCAAAGGATAAGGTGGGGATTGGTCGAAAACCACTCAACAAATAGAATTTAGACAGGTTTGGGTACTTATATTAACCTTATCTTTAAGTATTAACTCTAAGTTAATTAGTTTCACTTTTACAATGTCTCTTTGTATTTTTATATAATATGGTTAATAAACTTACTATATACATCCAAGCTACCCCCAAGTGGTCCATTAATGATGAACCTATCATGATATACGTCTCTTGGCCGAACCTTAGATTTTTAAGAATTTAATATCAATTAAAAATATAATATTTGTTTTAAGAACTCTTTTATGTCAATTTTGACACTATTCAATAGTTGATTTTCTTGAAACTTATAACAGATTGATTACTTCGAAAAAAGTCAATTAAATAAATCCTAATATATCATATTATCCTATAAAATTATTTTAATTCATGAAAAGTTTCATATTATATTTATTTGGGTATTTATAATATAAATTATTTTAATTTTTCACTATTATAGTAATTACTGCATCATTATTGTGTCATAAATAAAATAAATTATTTAATGTCTAAAAATTATAAATAAAATATCATTATGTAGGAAATCGTATTATCTTTCTAATGAATATTTATAATATAAAATCCAACTTATATAACCCTATGTAACAATTGTTTTTCGAAAAGATATATGCTTGTGTCATTTTTGTATTCATTTTGACTTAATTAAAATAAAGTGTCATTATCACTTACAAGTGGGTCCATGGGGTCCCAAAATAGACCCAAGGATTCCCATGGTCGACCATGTATCAACCAATAGGGTTAAGACACGTTTTAGGGTAATTTAGTATTATTATAATATTATTATTTTTAACCCTTATTTACCGGATTTACCCTTAACCATGGTAAATAAAATATTTACCGCAGTAATTATTCAAAATGTCTAACAATTAAAGTTACCTATTTACACAATTTGAAAATCCTGATTCCAAATATGGAATCCATTTTCCTAAATTCAAAACACAGAAGTGGCAGAAATTAATTTAAAATTAATTCCCGCTGTCAAAACAAAAAGCGTGTTTTCAAGAGATAATAACTATCAAAAGATTGACACTTGTTTATGTTCGGTTTAATTGTAAAATTATGTCCCATGACCAACATTATATTAAATGGTAAAAATATATTCTAAATATACTTTAAAACCACTCAAATTCATAATTTATCACTATTGATTATTTTGATTAAAAAAGTTGTTTTTAATTAAAATTTAGTAATTTTCACTATTCATCAAAATATGAAAGTTATCCGAAATGTACCAAAATTTCACCTTAGGCTAAATTCGATATTCCGAATCCAAAAATTAAGTCCATTTCAAAATATTAAATATATATAATTTCAAAATTTAGGTATTACTATTCATAACAGCTAGTTTGATCGGTTGTGGTGTGTGTTAAAACTCGACGTTGCGTACAACACACGCTACTGTTTTATTCAAAGGAAAGCGTATCATGGAAGCTTGGGATGTTTCATTTTAAATTTTTTGATGTCTCCATTTAGTCAAAAAGTTTAAAATATTGTATTTGAAAAGGTTTCACTATCAAAAGTTGATAAAAGTGCAATACTGAAAATGAATCTGTTCTTGCATTATGACTAAGAAACTCATAATATGGATTCTAAAATTATAAGGATTATATAAAGTTAAAAATGTAGTTAATTCTATTCATGACCTCTTTTAATGGCTTTTTTTTTGTATTTCATGGTGCAATTGAACTCGGTGTTGTGTGTAGTGCAAGTTATTGAATTATTTTGAAGAAATAACACACTATGAAATCTTGGGGTGTTACATTTTCCCCTCCTTCAATAAATTGCGTCCTCGCAATTTGAAATTGTTCTTCGAAAATAAAAGGTTGAAAATAGATAATATATTTGTGGGAAAACCCACATCTGAAATTGGGTTACTAAAATTTAGTCTTAATATGAGGAAAAGAGAAATGAAAGGGTCAACACCAAATTATGATCTTGATTAGGAGAACATTGGTGGCAATTAGAGACATATAATCGGAGGAAAAACGTAAATATTTATAGGTAGTGATTGAGGTCATAAATAACAAACAAGTGTATAATTGAGGTCCTTAAACCCATTAATCTATGGTGATTTGAAGTACCATCGGTTCAACAAAATATAGGGTATTGGGATAACACATTTTTGACGTTTCAAAATATCTTAGTTGAAATCCCACATCGAAAAATGAATTAACGAGGCCTCTAATTAAAATAAAGAGTCGAAAGTATGAAGATTACCGAATATAACACATACTAGGGTTCCATGTAGGAAAATATGGATATGGAAGAAAAATCTATCCATCAATTATCTGATGGAGAGTGGTGGAGAACATGGCTATGAAAAGGCCAACAATCCCAAAGCCATAAATTAGTGATGATTTAAGGTACCATCTAGGAAAACATTTTTGTTCTAAGTTGCTTTTCTTAATATTGAGGAATTTATTTATGAGATTGTCTAAGATCATAAGGAGATATACTTACATTATAATTAGAGTTTCATCGATTAATAATTTTCTACCACAAACTCATCTTTCACTCTAAAAGATAATAGAATGTAATTTTTTTTATTTATACTATTCGAACAGGGTTCCAAAATAAATGAATTTATAATTCATCTAAATGATCTTTTAATAAAAACTACATTATTTAATCCAGGACATCTCGTAGGCCAGTGGTAGGTGATACACCCTTGTCGCCCTTCGGTTGCGGGTTCAAGTCTCGCAGCCTTGCCGGACGCGACGGGTTGCCGCCCGACCTCCGGGTTGTCCTTTTATGGAAATCCAAAATTATCCAAACTAGAACTATCCAAAATACTTCTATCCAAACTCACAACCCAACATTTATAAGTAAGGTAAACATAATGTAGAACCTTTTTACCCCGTAATAGCATATGAATACCTTCATCATGTATTCTTTTAATACACCGAAACATCCTGAATTACCATATTCCTTATTGATTACATTCATGCTCCCTTATTCCATATAGAAAGCTGGATATACTTCATTAATCCAAAAATGTTTTAAACCCCAACAATGATGGAATATACAAATCATTAATCAGTTCCAGGGTAGTCAATAATATCCAATATAATTTATCCAAAACAATCACATATTATTCCAAAATCACTACCTCAGTATCAGAACTATATTATGATTTATCATTCTCTCAACCATATATTTTCCAAAAATTTATCCTGCTATTGAGTCACTTTTCTTTGCTCCAAACAATCTCAAGTCCTTAATGAAATAGTACTGCAGTACAATCCTTATATACTCCATAATTATTGTAACAAGTACATTGTTGATACAACACTCAATTGACATAATCAACATAAGAACTCTAATCATTCCTCTTCATCTGTAGTAGTATGATAACTTGATTATTATCCAATAACATCATTTGCGGCATAGTCTGATGACTGGGACATAGGTTCGCGTAGTGTCCAAACTCCTTGAAAATGAAGCATTGTACATTTGAAACCATTTTCTTACCCTTGCAGTCATGTACTTTGTGCCCTTTTCCTCCACACTTATAACAAACTCCCATTCCTATCAGGCAAGTTCCAGGGTGTTTCTTTCCACAGTTACCACATATGGGAAAATTCTTCTTTTCCCTCTTCCCTTTATCCAACTTTCTCTCTTCCATCCTATTCTTCTCTTGCTTCCCTTCAAAGCCATAGGACTCAGTAAACTCTTTACTTATCTTATCATCACATGATATTATTTCTTCATATGATGATAATACATGGGAGGCTATTTCTCTTATAAATTCTAGCTTAAGTCCATAAAAGATATGATCCTTCCTTATCTTTGGATCATGTGCATTTCTGGAGTTCTCATTCCTTCTACTGGGCGCCATTTCTAAACAATGGCATACACTAGATTAGTTTATGAATCAAAATACATAATCCCATACTTATAAAACACTTAACATAAATTGAACTATTTATGGTTATAATCCATAATCATAAAAATGTTTTCTTTGAGGAAGTATATACTCATAAACCCTTCATAATGATTTGTAAAGAAAATGAGAGTTATCCTATGCATATCCCCCGGGAGTGTCGTAACCAAGAGTGCAGCAAGGCCCGTTGTCGTGCACTAGTTCCCGTTCGAGTCTAGCTCAAAGCGGTGTTTTCGGGTTTTACCCCTAGGTACATCTGTGCCAGAGCCGCCTCTACCTGCTCGTATCCAGACAGGGATGTATTGCTCGGAAAACTCACAAAATCTCTACAATACCAAAATTCTAGGAAGTTCTTCTATACTAATCCTCAAAGTTCATCTTAGGTCTACGTGCTCTAATCAGAGTTTATCTAAATCTAGCTTCCAAGGTTTGTACTAAACTTCCTCTGATACCAACTATAACGCCCCGACCCTAGTTACCCAGAGTCGGTGCATTATTACATAACATTGGCATGATCACAAGAAAGATCAAATCTCGAAAGACAGATTGGTTTAGTAGCCTTGGAAACACTAGATATATTCATAAGTTTTACATTACATCATTAAACGAAAAACTACTACAACAACAAATTGTCTCCATAATCCACACTCATATCCCCACATAATATCCCTTTAGGTCATTCATAACTTATTTCTTCACTTCCTGGGAAAAAATAAAACATAAAAAGGGGTGAGCTCAAATGCCCAGTAAGGATAACAATATAGCGGAAACTTTCATAAATAAGAATAAACTTTTAAGGCGATGTATAACTAAAACAAAAGCCTTTCAAACATGAACTTTCAACATAGTATGGCATAAAAAAAATGAAATAATGCCATTTACCTATTCACATGGATATTCTACTAATCGAATAATCACATGCAAAAATCAATAACAACTTCCATAATGTTGGAATGCATAATGCCAGACTATCATAACAACATAGTCAAGGCCTCGTGCCAAGACTACCAATATGATTTTGTCAAGGCCTTGTGCCAAGACACTAGTTTGTCTCATGAGACCTACCGATGCAATTTTTTTAGAAGATACTTACGTTTAAAATTGCTAAAATACACTCCAGTGTTTTTCTGAAAACATTATGCAAGCTTCTAAAAACAAAATATCTAATTCTGAGACTGCTCGACTAATTACAGGCCATGATGGGTCCACTCCCAATCCCTTCTTGTCTACCAAACTCGAGAGTCAGGTTTTCTGAAAAAATTATTTTTAAGCTTGCGTTAAATACGTATACATTTGCCCTGGATTTTCATATATTTGAGAGAAATATTTTTTTTTTGAAATCATTTAAAAATCACATAATTATAAAAGAAAACCTTTATTTTGAAAATATCCATACAAGTGTGTAAGGTAATCTTCAAAGTTATAATAATGGCAATGAATAACCGCACCTGCCATATAAGTTAAAAAAACATTCTTACCTTAATTTTGTCGAAAAGGTTAAAAAGCACCTTGTTTGGAAAACGATGGAAAGATTCCCTTATAAACCTCTAATAAAAATTCAAACAAGGGTATAAATGACTTTAACCCATATTCTTTTAAATATTAAAAATGTTTTGAAATACATTTTGAAGAAACATGGATGTGGATTATAACGAGGTCCTAGTAGATAATTATGTATAAACAACCTCGGATAATGAAGAGATTGCGAAATAAACCCTTACCTTGTACTTTTCCTTGGTTGGGGTAGGTTAACCTCCTGTATAATGGTGAAATAATTGTTATTAAATTATACAAGAATCATATATATTAATATGATATCATATATGATCTTTTAACATTGATTTGTTAATAATATCTTAGAATTATCGTCGTTTCGGGTGTTAACTTACTTGTTTTCTTTTATATGTTTTGTTACGTAAGACATGTTTGTAAAGGATAGGTTGTATATTATTCATATCTAGAATGATATCAATTCCTTAAACATCATTTTTAAATCATCAAATGATAATTATACTTTAATGGATACGATGGAGAATGAATCTAATCGCGTTCGTGGAGACGGTAGTCCGTACGTACGCACGTGCGACAATATCATTCTTTTGATATTAAATTAATATATAAATGGATGGTATATCATATATACAGAATCATTAAAATGTTATATTTATTATTTACATGAGTTACACATCATTATTATACCCATCCAAATAATAATATATTGAATAACAATTACACCACGACGTGGAGACGGTAAGCCGTACGTACGCACGTATGGTGACATGTTATTCAAAGGGTGGATAGAATACTGAATATGGTTGTACCATATTTATAATAACATCACAGTATATGTGAGATACTGGAGTTATTATTTTAGAATGGTAAGAACAAAGAAAGTGGAAGTGGAAGAAGAATGGAAATTAGAAAAGGGTGGTGAAATCATTACCTTTTCTTCGGGTTCTTCCTTTTGATTTGATCAAAAGGGCTCTTTAGGTTGGCTTTCTGATCAAACTATGGCATCTAGGTTGTAGTGAGGGATGTTGGGAGAGTATTTGGGCAGAGTTTGGCCGAACCTAAAGGCTTTGAAGGTGTGAAGAAATGAGAAGGAGGAGTGCCCTTTTATAAGAGGGCTGAGGGGCACCTTTGGAAAAGCTAGAAATATTAATTTATAATAAATTCATATTCGGTTTCCAATGGTTCCAAAGTTGACTATTCAAAGGATAAGGTGGGGATAGGTCGAAAACCACTCAACAAATAGAATTTAGACAGGTTTGGGTACTTATATTAACCTTATCTTTAAGTATTAACTCTAAGTTAATTAGTTTCACTTTTACAATGTCTCTTTGTATTTTTATATAATATGGTTAATAAACTTACTATATACATCCAAGCGACCCCCAAGTGGTCCATTAATGATGAACCTATCATGATATACATCTCTTGGCCGAACCTTAGATTTTTAAGAATTTAATATCAATTAAAAATATAATATTTGTTTTAAGAACTCTTTTATGTCAATTTTGACACTATTCAATAGTTGATTTTTTTGAAACTTATAACAGATTGATTACTTCGAAAAAAGTCAATTAAATCAATCCTAATATATCATATTATCCTAGAAAATTAATTTAATTCATTAAAAGTTTCATATTATATTTATTTGGGTATTTATAATATCAAATATTTTAATTTTTCACTATTATAGTAATTACTGCATCATTATTGTGTCATAAATAAAATAAATTATTTAATGTCTAAAAATTATAAATAAAATATCATTATGTAGGAAATCGTTTTATCTTTCTAATGAATATTTATAATATAAAATCCAACTTATATAACCCTATGTAACAATTGTTTTTCGAAAAGATATATTCTTGTGTCATTTTTGTATTCATTTTGACTTAATTAAAATAAAGTGTCATTATCACTTACAAGTGGGTCCATGGGGTCCCAAAATAGACCCAAGGATTCCCATGGTCGACCATGTATCAACCAATAGGGTTAAGACACGTTTTAGGGTAATTTAGTATTATTATAATATTATTATTTTTAACCCTTATTTACCGGATTTACCCTTAACCATGGTAAATAAAATATTTACCGCAGTAATTATTCAAAATGTCTAACAATTAAAGTTACCTATTTACACAATTTGAAAATCCTGATTCCAAATATTGAATCCATTTTCTTAAATTCAAAACACAGAAGTGGCAGAAATTAATTTAAAATTAATTCCCGTTGTCAAAACAAAAAGCGTGTTTTCAAGAGATAATAACTATCAAAAGATTGACACTTGTTTATGTTCGGTTTAATTGTAAAATTATGTCCCATGACCAACATTATATTAAATGGTAAAAATATATTCTAAATATACTTTAAAACCACTCAAATTCATAATTTATCACTATTAATTATTTTGATTAAAAAAGTTGTTTTTAATTAAAATTTAGTGATTTTCACTATTCATCAAAATATGAAAGTTATCCGAAATGTACCAAAATTTCACCTTAGGCTAAATTCGATATTCCGAATCCAAAAATGAAGTCCATTTCAAAATATAAAATATATATAATTTCAAAATTTAGGTATTACTATTCATAACAGCTAGTTTGATCGGTTGTGGTGTGTGTTAAAACTCGACGTTGCGTACAACACACGCTACTGTTTTATTCAAAGGAAAGCGTATCGTGGAAGCTTGGGATGTTTCATTTTAAATTTTTTGATGTCTCCATTTAGTCAAAAAGTTTAAAATATTGTATTTGAAAAGGTTTCACTATCAAAAGTTGATAAAAGTGCAATACTGAAAATGAATTTGTTCTTGCATTATGACTAAGAAACTCATAATATGGATTCTAAAATTATAAGGATTATATAAAGTTAAAAATGTATTTAATTCTATTCATGACCTCTTTTAATGGATTTTTTTTTGTAAGTCATGGTGCAATTGAACTCGGTGTTGTGTGTAGTGCAAGTTATTGAATTATTTTGAAGAAATAACACACTATGAAATCTTGGGGTGTTACATTCTCCCCTCCTTCAATAAATTGCGTCCTCGCAATTTGAAATTGTTCTTCGAAAATAAAAGGTTTAAAATAGATAATATATTTGTGGGAAAACCCACATCTGAAATTGGGTTACTAAAATTTAGTCTTAATATGAGGAAAAGAGAAATGAAAGGGTCACCACCAAATTATGATCTTGATTAGGAGAACATTGGTGGCAATTAGAGACATATAATCGGAGGAAAAACGTAAATATTTATAGGTAGTGATTGAGGTCATCAATAACAAACAAGTGTATAATTGAGGTCCTTAAACCCATTAATCTATGGTGATTTGAAGTACCATCGGTTCAACAAAATATAGGGTATTGGGATAACACATTTTTGACGTTTCAAAATATCTTAGTTGAAATCCCACATCGAAAAATGAATTAACGAGGCCTCTAATTAAAATAAAGAGTCGAAAGTATGAAGATTACCGAATATAACACATACTAGGGTTCCATGTAGGAAAATATGGATATGGAAGAAAAATCTATCCATCAATTATCTGATGGAGAGTGGTGGAGAACATGGCTATGAAAAGGCCAACAATCCCAAAGCCATAAATTAGTGATGATTTAAGGTACCATCTAGGAAAACATTTTTGTTCTAAGTTTCTTTTCTTAATATTGAGGAATTTATTTATGAGATTGGATAAGATCATAAGGAGATATACTTACATTATAATTAGAGTTTCATCCATTAATAAGTTTCTACCACAAACTCATCTTTCACTCTAAAAGATAATAGAATGTAATTTTTTTTATTTATACTATTCGTACAGGGTTCCAAAATAAATGAATTTATAATTCATCTAAAAGATCTTTTAATAAAAACTACATTATTTAATCCAGGACATCTCGTAGGCCAGTGATAGGTGATACACCCTTGTCGCCCTTCGGTTGCGGGTTCAAGTCTCGCAGCCTTGTCGGACGCGACGGGTTGCCGCCCGACCTCCGGGTTGTCCTTTTATGGAAATCCAAAATTATCCAAACTAGAACTATCCAAAATACTTCTATCCAAACTCACAGCCCAACATTTATAAGTAAGGTAAACATAATGTAGAACCTTTTTACCCCGTAATAGCATATGAATACCTTCATCATGTATTCTTTTAATACACCGAAACATCCTGAATTACCATATTCCTTATTGATTACATTCATGCTCCCTTATTCCATATAGAAAGCTGGATATACTTCATTAATCCAAAAATGTTTTAAACCCCAACAATGATGGAATATACAAATCATTAATCAGTTCCAGGGTAGTCAAGAATATCCAATATAATTTATCCAAAACAATCACATATTATTCCAAAATCACTACCTCAGTATCAGAACTATATTATGATTTATCATTCTCTCAACCATATATTTTCCAAAAATTTATCCTGCTATTGAGTCACTTTTCTTTGCTCCACACAATCTCAAGTCCTTAATGAAATAGTACTGCAGTACAATCCTTATATACTCCATAATTATTGTAACAAGTACATTGTTGATACAACACTCAATTGACATAATCAACATAAGAACTCTAATCATTCCTCTTCATCTGTAGTAGTATCATAACTTGATTATTATCCAATAACATCATTTGCGGCATAGTCTGATGACTGGGACATAGGTTCGCGTAGTGTCCAAACTCCTTGCAAATGAAGCATTGTACATTTGAAACCATTTTCTTACCCTAGCAGTCATGTACTTTGTGCCCTTTTCCTCCACACTTATAACAAACTCCCATTCCTATCAGGCAAGTTCCAGGGTGTTTCTTTCCACAGTTACCACATATGGGAAAATTCTTCTTTTCCCTCTTCCCTTTATCCATCTTTCTCTCTTCCATCCTATTCTTCTCTTGCTTCCCTTCAAAGCCATAGGACTCAGTAAACTCTTTACTTATCTTATCATCACATGATATTATTTCTTCATATGATGATAATACATGGGAGGCTATTTCTCTTATAAATTCTAGCTTATGTCCATAAAAGATATGATCCTTCCTTCTCTTTGGATCATGTGCATTTCTGGAGTTCTCATTCCTTCTACTGGGCGCCATTTCTAAACAATGGCATACACTAGATTAGTTTATGAATCAAAATACATAATCCCATACTTATAAAACACTTAACATAAGTTGAACTATTTATGGATATAATCCATAATCATAAAAATGTTTTCTTTGATGAAGTATATACTCATAAACCCTTCATAATGATTTGTAAAGAAAATGAGAGTTATCCTATGCATATCCCCCGGGAGTGTCGTAACCAAGAGTGCAGCAAGGCCCGTTGTCGTGCACTAGTTCCCGTTCGAGTCTAGCTCAAAGCGGTGTTTTCGGGTTTTACCCCTAGGTACATCTGTGCCAGAGCCGCCTCTACCTGCTCGTATCTAGACAGGGATGTATTGCTCGGAAAACTCACAAAATTTCTACAATACCAAAATTCTAGGAAGTTCTTCTATACTAATCCTCAAAGTTCATCTTAGGTCTACGTGCTCTAATCAGAGTTTATCTAAATCTAGCTTCCAAGGTTTGTACTAAACTTCCTCTGATACCAACTATAACGCCCCGACCCTAGTTACCCAGAGTCGGTGCATTATTACATAATATTGGCATGATCACAAGAAAGATCAAATCTCGAAAGACAGATTGGTTTAGTAGCCTTGGAAACACTAGATATATTCATAAGTTTTACATTACATCATTAAACGAAAAACTACTACAACAACAAATTGTCTCCATAATCCACACTCATATCCCCACATAATATCCCTTTAGGCCATTCATAACTTACTTCTTCACTTCCTGGGAAAAAATAAAACATAAAAAGGGGTGATCTCAAATGCCCAGTAAGGATAACAATATAGCGGAAACTTTCATAAATAAGAATAAACTTTTAAGGCGATGTATAACTAAAACAAAAGCCTTTCAAACATGAACTTTCAACATAGTATGGCATAAATAAAATGAAATAATTCCATTTACCTATTCACATGGATATTCTACTAATCGAATAATCACATGCAAAAATCAATAACAACTTTCATAATGTTGGAATGCATAATGCCAGACTATCATAACAACATAGTCAAGGCCTCGTGCCAAGACTACCAATATGATTTTGTCAAGGCCTTGTTCCAAGACACTAGTTTGTCTCATGAGACCTACCGATGCAATTTTTTTAGAAGATACTTACCTTTAAAATTGCTAAAATACACTCCAGTGTTTTTCTGAAAACATTATGCAAGCTTCTAAAAACAAAATATCTAATTCTGAGACTGCTCGACTAATTACAGGCCATGATGGGTCCACTCCCAATCCCTTCCTGTCTACCAAACTCGAGAGTCAGGTTTTCTGAAAAAATTATTTTTAAGCTTGCGTTAAATACGTATACATTTGCACTGGATTTTCATATATTTGAGAGAAATATATATTTTTTTGAAATCATTTAAAAATCACATAATTATAAAAGAAAACCTTTATTTTGAAAATATCCATACAAGTGTGTAAGGTAATCTTCAAAGTTATAATAATGGCAAAGAATAACCGCACCTGCCATATAAGTTAAAAAAACATTCTTACCTTAATTTTGTCGAAAAGGTTAAAAAGCACCTTGTTTGGAAAATGACGGAAAGATTCCCTTATAAACCTCTAATAAAAATTCAAACAATGGTATAAATGACTTTAACCCATATTCTTTTAAATATTAAAAATGTTTTGAAATACATTTTGAAGAAACATGGATGTGGATTATAACGAGGTCCTAGTAGATAATTATGTATAAACAACCTCGGATAATGAAGAGATTGCGAAATAAACCCTTACCTTGTACTATTCCTTGGTTGGGGTAGGTTAACCTCCTGTATAATGGTGAAATAATTGTTATTAAATTATACAAGAATCATATATATTAATATGATATCATATATGATCTTTTAACATTGATTTGTTAATAATATCTTAGAATTATCGTCGTTTCGGGTGTTAACTTACTTGTTTTCTTTTATATGTTTTGTTACGTAAGACATGTTTGTAAAGGATAGGTTGTATATTATTCATATCCAGAATGATATCAAGTCCTTAAATATCATTTTTAAATCATCAAATGATAATTATACTTGAATGGATACGATGGAGAATGAATCTCATCGCGTCCGTGGAGACGGTAGTCCGTACATACGCACGAGCGACAATATCATTCTTTTGATATTAAAATAATATATAAATGGATGGTATATCATATATACAGAATCATTAACATGTTATATTTATTATTTACATGAGTTACACGTCATTATTATACCCATCCAAATAATAATATATTGAATAACAATTACACCACGACGTGGAGACGGTAAGCCGTATGTACGCACGTATGGTGACATGTTATTCAAAGGGTGGATAGAATACTGAATATGGTTGTACCATATTTATAATAACATCACAGTATATGTGAGATACTGGAGTTATTATTTTAGAATGGTAAGAACAAAGAAAGTGGAAGTGGAAGAAGAATGGAAATTAGAAAAGGGTGGTGAAATCATTACCTCTTCTTCGGGTTCTTCCTTTTGATTTGATCAAAAGGGCTCCTTAGGTTGGCTTTCTGATCAAACTAAGGCCTCTAGGTTGTATTGAGGGATGTTGGGAGAGTATTTGGGCAGTGTTTGGCCGAACCGAAAGGCTTTGAAGGTGTGAAGAAATGAGAAGGAGGAGTGCCCTTTTATAAGATGGGTGAGAGGCACCTTTGGAAAAGCTAGAAATATTAATTTATAATAAATTCATATTCGGTTTCCAATGGTTCCAAAGTTGACTATTCAAAGGATAAGGTGGGGATAGGTCGAAAACCACTCAACCAATAGAATTTAGACAGGTTTGGGTACTTATATTAACCTTATCTTTAAGTATTAACTCTAAGTTAATTAGTTTCACTTTTACAATGTCTCTTTGTATTTTTATATAATATGGTTAATAAACTTACTATATACATCCAAGCGAACACCAAGTGGTACATTAATGATGAACCTATCATGATATAAGTCTCTTGGCCGAACCTTATATTTTTAGGAATTTAATATCAATTAATAATATAATATTTGTTTTAAGAACTCTTTTATGTCAATTTTGACACTATTCAATAGTTGATTTTTTTGAAACTTATAACAGATTGATTACTTCGAACAAAGTCAATTAAATCAATCCTAATATATCATATTATCCTAGAAAAATTATTTTAATTCATTAAAAGTTTCATATTATATTTATTTGGGTATTTATAATATCAATTATTTTAATTTTTCACTATTATAGTAATTACTGCATCATTATTGTGTCATAAATAAAATAAATTATTTAATGTCTAAAAATTATAAATAAAATATCATTATGTAGGAAATCTTTTTATCTTTCTAATGAATATTTATAATCTAAAATCCAACTTACATAACCCTATGTAACAATTGGTTTGCTAAAAGATATATGCTTGTGTCATTTTTGTATTCATTTTGACATAATTAAAATAAAGTGTCATTATCACTTACAAGTGGATCCATGGTGTCCCAAAATAGACCCAAAGATTCCCATGGTCGACCATGTATCAACCAATAGGGTTAAGACACGTTTTAGGGTAATTTAGTATTATTATAATATTATTTTTTTAACCCTTATTTACCGGATTTACCCTTAACAATGGTAAATAAAATATTTACCGCAGTAATTATTCAAAATATCTAAAAATAAAAGATACCTATTTACACAATTTGAAAATCCTGATTCCAAATATGGAATCCATTTTCCTAAATTCAAAACACAGAAGTGGCAGAAATTAATTTAAAATTAATTCCCACTGTCAAAACAAAAAGCGTGTTTTTAAGAGATAATAACTATCAAAAGATTGACACTTGTTTATGTTCGGTTTAATTGTAAAATTATGTCCAATGACCAACATTATATTAAATGGTAAAAATATATTCTAAATATACTTTAAAACCACTCAAATTCATAATTTATCACTATTAATTATTTTGATTAAAAAAGTTGTTTTTAATTAAAATTTAGTAATTTTCACTATTCATCAAAATATGAAAGTTATCCGAAATGTACCAAAATTTCACCTTAGGCTAAATTAGATATTCCGAATCCAAAAATGAAGTCCATTTCAAAATATAAAATATATATAATTTCAAAATTTAGGTATTACTATTCATAACGACTAGTTTGATCGGTTGTGGTGTGTGTTAAAACTCGACGTTGCGTACAACACACGCTACTGTTTTATTCAAAGGAAAGCGTATCGTGAAAGCTTGGGATGTTTCATTTTAAATTTTATGATGTCTCCATTTAGTCAAAAAGTTTAAAATATTGTATTTAAAAAGGTTTCACTATCAAAAGTTGATAAAAGTGCAATACTGAAAATGAATCTGTTCTTGCATTATGACTAAGAAACTCATAATATGGATTCTAAAATTATAAGGATTATATAAAGTTAAAAATGTATTTAATGATATTCATGTCCTCTTTTAATGGCTTTTTTTTTGGTAAGTCATGGTGCAATTGAACTCGGTGTTGTGTGTAGTGCAAGTTATTGAATTATTTTGAAGAAATAACACACTATGAAATCTTGGGGTGTTACAATATATCAACCTTTATTACAGAGGGGACCCTTATGTACCACTATTTGTAGAAGAAATGATCTTGTATCACCCTTTTCATAGAGGAACCAATTATATAACACCGAATGTGACACAAATATATGATTTATTCCTTATTTATTAAATTCTATTGTGGAACATTATGTTTCATATGGTTTTTTGATATTTTCTTGGTGTTTTATGTATTCTTAGGGAGTTAAAGGTTATGTATGCAGTATCCGACACCGTAGCCTAAGATGAATACGATGAATTCTACCTCCATGTACAATTATATAAATCTAATAATGCCAAAATTCATTCCCATGGGTATAATATTTATCCACATAAACAATATCTATGGTTGTTTAATGTTTGGATACATAGTTGGGGATATTTCTAAGGTGCTACTCATCATAAAATCCACTTTGTTGTCAAATATAGTCCATGTGGAAACATATATATACATGGCCTCTATTTATTTTTCAAAACAAAATACTCCATGATTTTTAAAAAATGCCCCCACATAGTAGGTGATCTATTCTCTTCCACTCACCTGATTATGGATTCTATAACATCTATATAAAGATATGTGTGTTTGTGTATCGGACTAAAAATTTAAAATCCTTGTGATTTAGAATGTGACACTTATGGTTTTTTCTATGGTAACTCTTCCAATCCACTAACAATAGTTTCATTTAATATTAAATAGAAATATGTACACAGACACACACACACACACATATATATATATTGGTTTTCAAAATATGCATGATCTTAGTTTCGAACATTGGTCTCTTGAAATCTACACAATCATATATTCCACTCCATCAATGAACACACTAGCTCCATATAACTAAAAATATATTTTTTATATTTAAATGTAATATTTGTTGATAATATTTTACTATATCCATGGGTGAGAATTACTAATGTTATATGGGTTCTATATATTAGCTATGGAAATGATATAAATTGCTTGTGAAAGTATGATATCCATTTAGACCCAATAGTAGAAGTCATTTTTTGATCATGGATTTATGTTGATGTTATAAAAAATTATACCAATGGAAAAAATTATTGTCATATAGTAGATTCCCTCTTATGATTCATATCAAAAAATATTCCCACACACCCATATAGCTGAGGTTAGAGGTGAGCATGGATATAGGAAACCTATAGCCACATTATTGTTTTCTTGTGGTAATAGGTAATATATAGCGACAATCACCTATGAATATGGATATGTATCTAGGGGATTATTAATTTAATTTTTATTTCTCCCTTTTTTAAATTTTAGGGGTAAATGGTTGTTATATAATGGAATGTGGGTTGTATCATATTGAGTGTTCTGTGCATGTGGGTTTAAGTGTGAGGTATGAATTCCATTATAAAATACATGGAGGACGTGGTGTATCAGGTTTCTAGTGAAGGAAAACAGATCATGTCATGGAGTGTTTCACCATATTTGGGGGGGGGGGGGTCTGGTAATGGTTTCACAATTGGGGTGTACCTTTCACCACAATGGTCATTATGGGAATTTTATTAATCCACAGTTGACACAATTCAATGATCCATACCATACTGGGTGTTGAAACGAATATGGGATAAGAGATACAATGTGGTCCTCACTATGTTTGGCTGGTTGAGACCCCTACATGAAAGACATAACATGGGTGATACCTAACATGGTGGCTTGCAATTTTGGGATTCTGGGTGCTTCACCACACCATAGAACTAGTGACTGCATCATAATGAGACCCTTTTCATTTTTTAAAAAGTTCTTAATGTTGTTTATACCCCTAAAATTTTTTAGGGGTTCTTAACATCCCATTTTGTTCACTTATTCATTATATCCATAGTTTCATGAGGGTATCTCTTATCCTCATCTCTTATATAATTTTTTCTCTCCCTCTATTGAATTTAATGGTTCCTTGTTTTTAAATCCCTCATCATACTCTGTTCCTCTCTTCTTACTCTCCCTTAATCCATTTCCTTTTAGTTTGGTTTCCTACCATATTTCCTAATGGTTGTGATTGTTTTATGATGGGTTCAATGTGTCCTAACCTTGGTGGTTTATGTTATTAGGGATTGAAAGGGACGTGTGATGGATTTTTTTGGTTGTTCACCATCAATGTAAACTCATTATGGCTCACTGTGAGGGATTTCTACTTGATTTGAGGTATTATTTTCTACATTTACTTTAAATGGAATTTCATTTAGTACTTAATGATTTTAAGTCATCATTTTTTCTATTTAAACCTATATGTGATATATGTTATGGATTTTTAAATCTTGTTAGGATTGTACAACATAAAATAAAGGAGATTAATAGCCTCAATATTTTTTTAAATAGTTTATTTATTTCCATATGTTTTGAAAATGTCTATACAGATTGTTTAATGTTTATTTTTTTGGTTAAGAGAATTTTACCCTGTTTGGTACTTCTAATTGGTAAATTATGAATTTCAAAGAATGTTTTACATAAAATCACATATTTTTTTATTTTTAAATGGTTTAAATGAAAATGGTATTGGTTTGTTAATTAATTTTATATGCTTGATGTTTTAAAAGTATACCTAAAATATGGAAAGTAGAAAAAAACAGATCTTTTTTATTGAATTCATTTTTGGAACATTTCATAGGTTTTATATAATATGGTATACCATTTATTTATCACATGATACTAATATATTCATTGTTGGTTATGACCCCTTAAAGAGTGATTTTATATTATTGTGTATTTATCGATTCCTTTCCATGATTTTGAAAGAGAATGTTTCATGAAAGTGTGTACTAGGTGATATTATTTTTACCTAAAATGATCATTACATTATCCATGTGATTTTTTATTTATCAACTCCATTTGATATGTCGTTGGAATCATTGGATGATTTATGGTTTCATGGATGGGTGAATAATTTGGTTTAAATAGTGTTCTATCTAGAGTCAAAATGGCGGTAGCTGAGCACTCCTAGATGGAGTATAAAAATCATATCCTCAGGATCCGAGGACTAATATAGGGACATACAAGTTTAATGGGACAATGTTGATGGATATTTTCATATAGGATAGTAAAGGGGTTTTTATTCTAGTACATGTTATATATTAGTTGAGTCATATAGAGTTTCCCATCACGTCTAGATATTTTTGAGGACTTTACTGGGGTTTTCAATACATATCCTGTATCTATACCCCTAAAATTAATATATTTCATGACACTATTACCTTGTTTATTTTTTTGATATTCTCTACTGATATATTACTTCATATAGTATTTTGTTTCAATTTAGTTATGGTTTTATTTTACATTTAAATTTTAATTTTAAAATTATTTTGAATGTGATTTAAAAATGTCATGTCATTTGTTTTCATAAAAACATATTGCTAAAATTATTTTTTAAGGGGTATGTGGGGAATGATTTGTTTTTTATTATATTAATAAAGGAACCTCTTTCTCTATTTACAAAAGTTTTTAACTAATCAAGAATTTCATTTCTCTCTTTATTAATCCAAGAATGGGTTGTTGTATAAAAGGGTTTCAAGGAATATTATTTTCTTTCTTCCTACATTCATATGATAAATATATATTATACATATATGTCAAATATGAATTAATGAAATGGTTTTTAAAATGAAAAGTAACAACCACTTTGGTTTAATATTACTGGGAATTTTTATCTAAGAACCTATATAAAAAATCGCTGCATGAATCTCTAATGATTTATTTTAGGTTCCCATATTATTATATTCATCTATATTTTTCTCTCCTTTAGGTATCATGATAATTATTTTCTTATGATGTATTGTATAGGATATGGAGGGTCATTCTAGGTCACACAGAGAATTTTTATATTGGTTCGAGTTTGGTTTTTTATTAGGATATTATGTAACAAACTAATATGTTTTCACCATTCCTTTTATATGCTTTTTATTTGCACTGTAAGACTTATGTTTAGTTATTTTTTTTTTAATTCTATGACGCATTATTTTAATATATATGTTGTGAGTTCCTATGATTCAATATCTCATGTTTACTATTTTTTTTAACATAGCTGTCTCAAATAGGTGGGTCACGCTATATTTTTAGGTGGCATATATATTTTTAAATGTATTAATAACATTGGTGAAATAATTCATAATTTATACAAATTTATACCTCGATGCTTCTTTCCAGCCCATGGAAATTGGGAATGATCTTCATGCCTTTTGGTGGACTCGGTCATGTGATGGGTGATTTCAACTCCGGTTGGTTCATTAAAAATAGGTATTAGAGCATATTTTTTTAAAATTAATGTCTTCTTGTGGATCCCTTTTATTATATAGAAGTAAGGTTGTATATAAATTATTATATTATAAAATTATAGGCTGATGTGGGGGGTTTTTATTGAGATATTTCTCATTCAAAAACTCTACTTTCCAAGGGTATTTGGGAGTTGAATATGAAATTCAATTTTTTATGATTATTAATGTTTATTGTTTTCGATTGATGATGTTTTGATCCACATTTAGTGTAATGGTTATTTTGTGCGCCTCATTGAGCATTGGGGTAAGAATGGATAACTATATATAGCAGTAGAATAACATAAATCTATCTATAAATTTGTGCATACCCCAATTATATGTGTCAATGAACCATAATATAACGTTTTTTAATAGTTTTTTCATGGTTGCCTAACCCATGCACTAAACCCTGCATAATTCTATTTCCCCTATATGTTTTCATTTCCTCTATTTATTTATAAATTTATATTAATGGGCTTTACTATAATCATATGATTAATTAATGGAGTTTTGTGGTGACATAATTTTATTGTGTGATATATTTATAGATTTTCTGTTCCTTTTTGTTTACATTTTATGTTCTCAAAGTCATTTTTTATAGAAAATCATTTTGTTTTTAAATTGGATGTTTTTATGTTCATTAATAGTTTTTAAAATAGATAAATTCAATATGTAAAATTGAACTAAATTTTAATTTATGGAATTTTTTTAAATATTATGGAACTTCATGTAATATTAGGACATATAATAAAAATAAAGTTGTGTTTTCTGAAGTACAAAAGTATTTTTGATTAATTAAAATGGTGTTTTTTTAAATATCTGTTAAATTTTTCAATTCAATTATAGTTATTTTATAAAATGGATTTTTGTTCTCTTAGAATAATGGTGATATTAAATAAAAATAGAGTCTTCATCTGTTTTGTAAGTGAATTTTAATTGTATAAAAGAGGTTGTGTTTCATTTAACATGTGAGTGACATTAAAAAATGGATTTGATAGGGCTAATGAGAAATGGGTTATATTAAAGAAAACAAATAATTTTCTAATGTTTTTTGTCATGTTTTTAATTGTATGTCATTATTTTTAAATATATTTGTAATTGGTTTTTTCTATTTGTGTATTGAGGGAATCTAGTTTGGATAATAGAACATGAATTTTACGAATTCGTGTTTCATTTTACCATTTTGTTCCACAATGAAAATTCTATAAATGAAATGGTTTCATTTCTCTACGTATGAGACATAGGTTGAATCTTGTTTCCATTTAGCGGTATCAATTAAGAATATTGAATCCTCATATAATTTTAATAGATTGGAGGAACTATGTTATAAATGGTCAGTTAATTGATGAAAATTTGTTCTATCCTATATGGTGATAAAATTACTTCTTAGGAAGTAAAGTGTTTAGGTCATTTTCAAGAATTAGATTTACTGAATTACCCAAATTATTTTTGGGTGAATTTTTTTTGATATTTTCTATTGTTGAGTTTTTACTGAACTGAGATTCTTGAGGAAATTTTCCTAAGATATATTCCTTTTCATTTTTTTTTCGATTCTCATTTATGAGTATTTTATCATGGAAGTTATTCTTATGCCTATGATTTTGATCTCATCCTTTGAGGATTATGCGTGCTATACTTTTACATGTTATGTTTTGATGGATTGGAAATGGGAGGGACATGATATGGGTTTCATGTGAATAGTATGGCCTGGAAACAATCAAGAATATCATATTCTAGGGTTGGTTTTGATCTTATTCAGATCCCCATGAGTTGTTGTTTCATGTTTGAGGTCTAAAATCTCCCCTTCCAATCAGTTTTGTGATCCAAGGTGAGATTACTTGTCCTTTCTCATTGAGGTTTGTTTTTTATTGAGGTATATTTCCACATTTTTTTGATATGGAATAAATTTGTTTTTCTTACATTGTCTTGTGATCATATCGATGTCCTTATGGAGTTTTACCTTGGGGATAAGAGATTATTTATCATATCAAGTCTATAAGTTATGGAATAATATTTTATTCATTTGTTATGTGATGGTGGTTTGGGTTTTGGAGTGTTGGTCCATAGTTTCACAATTCTAAATGAATTATAAATATTGTGGAGAGAAGTAGTATAAATATGTAATATTTTGGTCATATGACATATGATCATAATTATGATCTGTTGGGTACTTGTTTTAACTTTATAGAATTTTTGCATGGATTAGATGATTTTTTTGTTTGGGGATTTCCATAGAATCCTTTCTAGTTATTTCCAACCCACCTACCATTCATGTTGAGATGTGATAGTAACACCCTTATTCTTCCATATAATTTTAATGACAAAATTTTAGGGAAATAATGATCCAGGTTGGAGAGAATTATGACACCCACATGTAACTATTTCATTATTCATTATATTATTTTTTTGTTATTTGATCCTCTTTAATAGTTTTTTGTGTCTTTCAAGTCTTTTTAGAAGTCCTTTCTAGTTTTCATTCAAATCAGCAACATCCCATGTGATATCCTGGTGGGCACACTAAATCTTGGCTTTATACCGTTATGATTTTTTTGAATATAAGGGTGGTTTGATCTTTTATAATGCGATATTCTATGGTTGGTGTCGCATATATTTTTGACTATGATTGAGGGAGGATTGACAAGACAAAATCCATAGAGGATTGGCATAATAGGTGTCTTGTGGAGAAAACCACGTCATAGTATGGAGGGTATCAATATAATGGTGGTGTTGGGTTGTGTTTAAGCTAAAGGGGATGACTATTTTGTTTTGCAAACCGTGGTGGCCATTTTGATGGTCCATGGGAAACACCATGTCTTAGTACATGTCTCGGTGTGTGTTGAAACGAAGAACGGTACAAGGATACATCAAGATTCTATCCATGTTGGGGTTGATAAGACCCATGTTTAAAAAATCCAACATGGATGATCACTACCATGGTGGATGGGCATTGAGGGCTTTTGAGGGAAACCCCACCCTATTTTATAAGTGACTACATCTTGGTGAGGCCTTAGGGGGTTATTCTAAAATATATATTTAAATGTCCCTTACTCCCCTCTATAAAATTAGGGGGTTTTAACCTTAGTTTTTCCTTCATCCATTTTTTATTGGTTTCATTTCCTCCCATAAACCCTAAGGGATTCCCTGGTTTAATTTATCATTTAGGTGGCTTATCATTGGATTTTTTACTTTTATGGGTTTTAAGAGGATCTTCATGGAATTTTTGGGCATTATACATTAAACGAAATGTGTTTTAACTCATAATGAGTGATTTATGATTATTGTAAAGTGATATTGATTCTGAAATAGTATACATACACTCCAATAAAATTCCAAGATCATGAGACCGATATCATCACTCGTGCGTAGGTACGGACTACAGTCTCAACGACGCGATGATATTCATTCTCCATGTTAACCATTCATGAATGATTATAAAGTATATATAATAAGTAATCATGAAATATATAAAATAATAATGATACTGGATATAACAACCCATAATTTACATATATTGTTAATACTTCAAAATTGAAGCATACTTATTACAACATATAACAAAACCACGAAAGGATCCTATAGGTATAGTGTCTTTAGAAACTGGGAAACATAAAGAACTGGTTCATAAAGCTTCTACACTGTCTCCCATTTATTTAATCGTATCTATAGTCCCTTTTGGCATATCTTACTTAATAACCTTCTCCCTGACATTGGGAAAGAAAACATACAAAACAGTTAGCTCGAATGCTCAGTAAGGGTAAGAAAAATAAATATCAATCTCATCATATTCATAAGAACATAACATTTTGGAAATCTTACCCTACAAAAGAGATCATAATTTCAAAAAATGGGATAAATCATGGTAGTGAAATGTAATCACAATAATCATAACTTAAAACATTAAACTTTGTGTCATACACACATAGTCATAGAGATTCATTTCTTATTAGTCAAGACTCATTGCCAAGACTATCTTAGTAGAAAAAGTCCATTTCTCAACCGAGTTCACTCCTCGTTTCAGTCATGTTTCACTGAACCGGTATAACCTGCCGTTCCAGCCATGTCTATCTCATGAGATATAAAATCTTTACCTAATGCATTGGAGGGAGATATAGGTCCCACCCATCTAATAATGATACCATTCTTATGTGTTCCACAAAATCATAAACCATACATCATAGCATAACCCATGTAATAAAAAAATGGGAATCTTAAACATCGTGACATCATAAAACAACTCATATAAGATAAAGGAATTCATAAAAATAATTCCATCACAACATTATCAAATCAATGTAATAATAGGGATATAAACAGCACCCTTTATTATCTTAGATGGAAAATAATTTTGATAAAACAGTTGAACTCCATTCTTGTGGAAAATATCCTTTCTAACTCAAAAACATTTTTCCTTTCTTAACATGTCATAAAATATTAAACAAAAAGAAGTTGATTAAAAATAAACATGAAAACTTGTAAAGGAAATTTCTTGGAAATAATATTTTTAAAATCCATTCATGCCGTATATGTTAAAAAAACATTCTTCTCGTACTTTTGTCAGAAAAGTAAAAAAGTACCTCATACGAAAAATGACAAAAGATTCCTTTCATATCTTTTACTAAAAACTCACCAAAGGGTAAAATTGGATTTAAAAAATTGTAGGTGGATGGAACAATATTACATATTGAGGAAACATGGATGTGGATGATAAAATACTCCCAAGTAAATTTCAAATTCTAAAAAATCTTGGATAAAATGAGATTGTGATATTTCCCTTACCTTAGGTCCGATTTGCTTCGTAAGTGTCTGAACCTCTTGTATAATGATTTAAATACTGTTATTGACTTATTCTAGAATCATAATTATTTTTATGATATCATATACGGTCATATTCATAGCTTCATGGTAGTAATATTTCATTGTTACTTGTTATTCGAGTGTTTATAACTTTTTGTTCTTAAGAGTGTTTTGTTGAATAAATTCTTATTCTTCTCTTTAGGTTATAGATATATCATTTCCAGAATGGTATTAATGTACTATATATCATATTTATTCATTCAATTCATTTATATAATCATTATGCAATGAACATCATGTAGAACGAATCGCATCACATCGTGGAGACGGTATTCCGTACGTACGCACGAGCGATGATATCGTTCCCATGATCGTGGAATTGTATTGGAATGTATGTATTCTATTTCAGAATCAATATCACTTTAAAATAATCATATATAGTAATTATTTACACCATTATACCCATCCAAGTATGGTGGTGGGGGAAAATAGATTACACCACGGCGTGGAGACGGTATTCCGTACGTACGCACGCGCGGTGATTTCGTTTTCCGTAGGATAGATAGATGGTGAAATATGGTTTTTTCATACTTATAATAACATATCAGTATATGAGTGTTACTGATGATAAAACTTCATAATTAAACAACTAAAAAAGAAGATGTTGAAGAAGAACGAATTTGGAAAGGATCGGTAATGGATATTACCTCTTTTTTTATGCGCCTCTTCTTAACCTCCTCTTAGGGCACTAGGGTTTGTCTTTGAAGAAGACCAGAACCTATAGGATGATTCTAGGGAACTGTAGAGGAGAACTTTTTAGGGGTTGTCCGAGAATGAAGGCTCAAATTGGTTTGAGGAGGAGAGGGAGGAGGTTCCCTTTTATAAGGGAGGAGAGGGGAACCTTTGGAAATATAAGAAATATTAGTTTATATTAAATCAAAACCCCACTTAAAAACATCCAAAATGACTCATATACGAAGATTAGATGATACAGGTTTGTAATCTCATCAACCAATAAAATTTAAACATGTTAGGAATTTATTTTAAACATTATCAACTTCATTTATCCTTATTTATAAATTTAATTTTATTTGTGATTATAATATTCTAAATTTTAAATTTTTATAAATAATTACATATGTCTTGTAAATTTTCCATGATTTGACACATTATGACATATGCAACCATATAAATTTTAATTTATAATTTTTAAATATATTTATGATTTTTAAATAATTTTATAATATGTTATTTTTATAAAATAACAATACTGTCAATTTTGACACTATTCATTTATTTGAATTTAAAGAAAATATATACAGATGATATGTTCGAAATAAAAGATTTAATAGATTCATAAAATGTCATATGTATCTATAAAATTAGTTTAGCTCATTAAATAGTTCGTATAATATTTATTTTAATATTTTTAATACAATTTATTTGATATTTTAATTAATAAAATAATTTCAACATCACTATTGTGTCATTATTAATGTTAATTATATAATCCCTAAAAATTATAAATAAATTTCTATGATGTAGATAATTGTATTAGATTTCTGGAGACTATTCATGTTCGAAGTTTCATTAAGTTTATCACTAAATTAAAATTAATATACTTATAATATTTAAGAAAGCGACGTGTTGTCACATTATTTGGTTTTAATAATAATTAAATTATTTTCATGGAAAAAAGTCTATTAAATGAATCTAATCCGACCCTTAGGTGATATGGGTCGACTATTAGTAATCGAATAGGATATTTTCAGGTGTTAGGGTAATTTTATAATCTTATATTTACCCTTAATTACCCGATTTATCTTCAACTATGATAAATAAAATTTACCGTAGTTACTATTCATAATGCCTGAAAATAAAAAGTTGCATATTAACATAATTTGGACCCACTGATTCTGAATATGGAATCCATTTTTCAAAATTAAAAACATATAAGATTCAATAATTAATTTAAAATAAATCTTGTAGTTAAGAAAATATGTTTTAGAAGTTAAAACATTGCCAAAGATTGAAATGTTTTTACCTATGAATTCAATGTGAAATTAACGGTAATGACATACATTATATTAAATGGTAAAAATATATTCTATATATACTTTAAAACCATCCAATATTATAATTTAACCATATAAACTATCTCAATGAAAAAAGTTGTTTTTAATTAAAAATTAGCGTATTTTTACTATTCATCAAAATATAAAAGTTATCAGAAAAATATCAAAAATTTATCGAAAATAAAATTTTTATACCCTGATTCAAAAGAAGAATTTTATTTTTTCAAATTGAACTTATATAAATTTCAAAAAAAATATTTATTGTGGGTGCGCCATTTAAAGGCGGAAAAACTGCATTTTTGAAAAATACTTCTTTTATCCAAAAAAACACAAACTGATTTTGCTTTTATACCTCATTCTAGAAAATGTATATGTTGAATTAAAATGTTATAAAATTCAAAATTCAGTTAGTACTATTCATAACGGTTAGTTTTAATAATATTTTAATATCATACCGTTGTTTAGTGAAACTCGGTATTGCTTACGACGCAAGCTATCGAGGAAGGCCGCAATTGTGTGTAAAGAAAGCCAAGCAAGTGTTGTGTGTAGTGAAATATTCCTTTGATGATTTATATAACATAAAAAAAATATTTCTCATAAAAGTCTCGGGTGTCACATTCTACCCCCCTTAAAATGAATTTCTACCTAGAAATTCGTCACTTTGTATCAAACAGATGATGATACCTCTCCCTCATCATATCCTCAAGCTTTCGTGTAGCTTCTTCTAATTGGTGGTTCCTCCATAAAACATTCACCAAGCGAGTGTTATTGTTCTGTAGGACTTTTTCGCTACGATCCAGAATCACTATCAGTTGTTCTTCATAAGAAATATCTTGCTCCAGCGGTACAACTTCTATGCTGATTACAGGTGAAGGATCAGGTATGTATTTTCTCAGGAGAGATACATGGAACACATCGTGAACTTGAGAGAGATTTGGTGGATGCACCAATCGGTAAGCTACCTTCCCAACACGATCCAGAATTTCGAAAGGACCGATATATCTAGGGCTCAACTTCCCCTTCTTTCCAAATCTCATGACCCTCTTCCGGGGAGATATTCATAAGAACACTTTATCACCCACTTCAAACTCTAGGTCTTTTCTTCGGTTGTCGGCATAACATTTCTGTCGACTCTGAGCTGCTCTTATGTGTTGTTGAATAGATCGAACCTTTTCTGCCATCTCATCAACAATATCAGGTCCTAATATCTTTCTTTCCCCAACTTCATCCCAGCAAGTTGAGTCCTGCATTTCTTTCCATAAAGAGCTTCAGAAGGAGCCATCTGAATACTGGAGTGAAAGCTATTATTATACGAAAATTCCACCAAAGGTAGGTGTTGATCCCAATCACCTTTGAACCCCATAGAGCGTGCTCTCAACATATCTTCTAGAGTTTGAATTGTTCTCTCAGACTGACCGTCTGTCTAAGGATGATAAGCAGTGCTGAAACTCAACTCTGTATCCAGAGTATGCTAAAGACATCGCCAAAACATTGAGGTAAACTCGGATCCCGATCAGATATAATAGAAAGTGGTACTCCATGCAATCTTAATACTTCTTTTAGATATATCCTGGAAAGCTGATCCAGAGAGAAATCTTCTCTAATAGCAATGAAGTGTGCAGACTTTTTAAGACGATCAACTATGACCCAGATAGCATTATTGCCTTTGGATGTTTTAGGAAGTCCGGTGACAAAGTCCATAGTGATATTTTTGCATTTCCATTTAGGTATGGGTAATGGTTGTAACATCCCCTTAGACTTTTGTCTCACAGATTTAACTTGCTGAAAACCAAGCATCGAGAGACATATTCAGCAATATCTCTTTTCATGCCATCCCACCAGAAGTATTCTTTCAGATCCCTATACATCTTCATGCTTCCCGGATGAATAGAGAATGAAGAACTATGAGCCTCATCCAGCAGAACCTTCTTTAATTCTGGGATGGGAGGAACACAATACCGATTCTTGAACATTATTATCCCATCACAATCAAGGTTGAATTTAGGAACATTTCTCACCTTATTTTGTAACTCTACATCTTCTTTCTGTGCCTCTTTAATCTTCACATGTATAGATAGTTGAACATTCATTTGATAAATATACGACTTTCCCCCTTCCATTATAATTCCAAGATCCATCCTTTGTAAATCCATAAATATTGGATCTTTTGTGATCCTCATCATGGATAAAATGGCATGGTCTTGTCGACTTAATGCATCTTTCACCTTGTTTGCTTTCCCAGGGTGGTAATGGATTGAGTAGTCGTAATCCTTAATCAGCTCCAACCAACTTCTTTGGTGGGTATTCACCTTCTTTTGTGTGAAAATACACTTTAAACTTTTATGATCAGTATAAATATAACACCTTTCACCATAAAGGTAACACCTCTAAATCTTTAATTCAATGATTACCGCAGCTAACTCTAAATCATGAGTTGGGTAATTTTGCTCATGGATTTTCAATTGTCATGAGGCATAAGCTATCACCATATCATTTTGCATGAGAACACACCCCAATCCCTTCTTGGATGCATCACTGTAGATCACAAACCTTTCTCCACTACAAGGTAGTGTGAGCACAGGTGCACTGGATAACCTTGTTTTCAACTCCTTGAAATTCTCTTCACATTCCTCCGTCCAAACTAACTTAACTCCTTTCCGAGTCAACCTGGTTAGTAGATTAGATAATCGTGAAAAATATTTCACAAAACGTCGATAATATCCAGCCAAACCAAGAAAATTTCGGATTTCAGTTACTGTTGTTGGTCACGACCATCTTTCGATAACCTCTGTTTTTCCTGGATCCACAGATATCCCCTCTTTTGAGATTATGTGACCCAAAAATGAAACCTTTTGAAGCCAAAATTTACACTTGGTAAATTTGGCATAAAGCATATCCTTTGTCAGGGTCATCAATATAATTCTCAAGTGATCTTCATGTTCTTCCTTGCTCTTTGAATATATAAGAATATCGTCTATAAAGACTACCACAAACTGATCAAGATAGTCTCTAAAGACTCTATTCATCATATCCATGAAGATAGCAGGGGAATTAGTAAGACCAAATGGCATCACTATAAATTAATAGTGTCCATACCTTGTACGGAAATCCGTCTTTTTTATATCCTCCCTTTTGACCTTTAATTGATGATACCCTGAACGAAGATCAATCTTGGAAAAGTATTGAGCTCCTCGTAGTTGTTCAAATAAGTCATCAATGCACGGGAGAGTATATTTTTTCTTGATAGTGATATTGTTAAGTTCTAGATAATCAATGCAGAGTCTCATTGATCCATCTTTCTTCTTAACAAACAGAACAGGTGCTCCCCAAGGTGACACACTAGGGCATATGAATCCCTTATCAAGATTCTCTTGTATTTTCTTCTTCAATTCCTGCAACTCAATTGGGGCCATTCTATAAGGTGTCTTTGAAATATGCAAAGCACCCGGTACGAGTTCTATTGAAAACTCAACTTCACGATTTGGTGGAAGACCTGTAAATTCCTCTGGAAAGAAATCATCAAAATCCCGTAAAATGGGAATATTCTTAATCGTGAGTTTCTCACCAACCATTTGAAATAAATAACCTTCATTTAGTGGATTCAAGACCCATAAGATGGAACAAATTTACACCGGAAGGTTATGTTCATCCTTGCATCGATAGACGATCATAGATTGATCTGGAATATGAAATGTGACTTACCTTCTATGGAAATTGATATGAGCTCTATATAGAAAAATCCAATCCATGACAAGAATCACATCAAATTCAACTATAGGGAGGATCACAAGATTTTAAGGAAGCACTTTCCCACAAACTTCAATCAGAGAAGAATTATAAACTTTTGATGCGACTTTTGTGCCATTAGGGGTTGTCACATCTAACTCAACATCTAATTGTTGAGGTAATACAGTGATACCCTTAGAAAATTCTTCAGAAATAAAGGATTTGGTGGATCCAGAATCAAATAAAACATTTTCTACTTTAGAGTGGATGGTAAGTGTACCTTTCACCACATCGTTATCATACTCCACATAGCTGATAGAAATTGCATGTGACTTTCCTTTTTCTTTATCATTAAGAGTTTGTTGACGTCGACCATCATCATCAACCCTTGCATTTGGGCATTTATTGGCATAATTCACCATCTCCTTGCAATTGAAACATTGAAGTTTAGTAGGTTCATTATGTGTGTCCCTTCCTTTGTTTGCATCATTAGACATCTTCTTCCCATCATTGCAGCATTAAAATGCCCGATAACCTTCCTTTCCACATTTGAAACATTTACATCTCCATTTAATACAACTCCCTCCATGTTTCATTCCACACTTTGAGCATAAGTGAAAGATCATTTTCTTTTCAGTGTTCTCTTTAGATTTTCCTTTCAATTCCATTTTCCTCTTCTTATCAAACCCATATGACCGACGGGTTACTCTAATCTCCATCTCCACTTTCAAAGCACATCGAACGATTTCATCGTAGCTATTGAAGTCCATTATGGCGAATGCCCTTCGAAGACTTGGTTTTAAGCCACTAAATAATTGATCGATCTTACACTCAGGTTGGATAATAATACCAAAAGCGTACCTTGCAAGTCTTGTAAAATTTTCTTCATAGGTACCAAAAGTTTCATCATCCTTTTTGCTTCAGTTCAAGAAACTATTTCTCCATCTTTGTTCGGAGAATATGAGGGAAGTACATATTGAAAAATAAGTTCTTGAACTCGTCCCATTCCATAGGCTGAATTTCATCCCTTTTCCTCGTATTCTTAATAATATTCCACCATTAATCAGCATCTCCTTCCAAACGATACACTGCTAGGATGACGTTATCATGTTCAGAACATTGAAGAACTGAAAATATCTTTTCAGTAGTACTAATCCATTATTCAGCAACTAATGGATCAGTCGACCCGCTGAAAGAAGGTGGACGCTGCCTCATGAAGGATTCAACATAATGTTGCTCCTTTATTTTCTCGTTTGGAAGTCCTTCATGATTCATATATTGAGAGTGTTGTGTGAGCATGTATATAAGATTTTTCATTCCATCTCCCATAACATTTGGTTGCTCAGGGGGACAATCATTTCATTGCCCGTCGCATTCTGCATTAACACGGTTCCTTCGGGTTCCATCCATTGACTAAAACCAAGAAGAATAGCATGAGAAACACTAATTATAATAGGAAAACCACATAATCAAGAATAAAATTTCACACATAAGGTCTTATCCTAGGTTATTCATTGTCATTTCTAAAACACTAAGATTGTGTTCTATGCTTAGATTTTTCCATAGTGTTCTTACTAAGGCTTTCACATCCTAACTTCCAAAGGTTGACTATACCTTTCCTTTGATACCAACTATAACGACCCATACATTACATACATTGTTAATACATCAATATTGAAGCATACTTATTAAAACATATAAAAAAACCACGAAATGATCGTATAGGTATAGTGTCTTTAGAAACTGGGAAATATAAACAACTAGTTCATAAAGTGTCTACATTGTCTCCCATTTATTTCATCATATCTATAGTACCTTTTGGAATATCATACTTAATAACCTTCTCCATGACCTGGGGAAAGAAAACATATAAAAGGGTGAGCTCGAATGCTCAGTAAGGGTAAACAAAAGAAATATCAATAACATCATACTCATAAGAACATAACATTTTGGAAATCATACCCTGCAAATGAGATCATAATTTCATAACATGGGATAAATCATGGTAGTGAAATGTAATCACAATAATCATAACATAAAACATGAAACTTTTTGGAATACACACATAATCATAGAGAATCATTTCTTATTAGTCAAGACTCATTTCCAAGACTATCTTAGTGGACAAAGTCCATTTTTGAACCGAGTTCACTCCTCGTTTCAGTCATGTTTCACTGAACCGGTATAACCTGCCATTCCAGCCATGTCTATCTCATTAGATATAAAATATTTACCCAATGCATTTGAAGGAGATATAGGTCCCACCCATCTCATAATGATACCATTCTTATGTGTGCCCCAAAATCATAAATCATACATCATAGCATAACCCATGTAATAAAAAAAGGGGAATCATAAACATCATGACATCATAAAACAACTCATATAAGATAAATGAATTCATAAAAATAATACCATCACAAAATAATCAAATAAATTTAATAATAGGGATAGAAACAGAACCCTTTATTATATTATATGGAAAATAAGTTTGATAAAACACTTGAACTCCATTCTTGAGGAAAATATCCTTTCTACCTCAAAAACATTTTTCCTTTCTTAACATGTAATACAATTTTAAAATAAAAAAGTTGATTAAAAGTAAACATGAAAACTTGTAAATGAAGCTTCTTAGAAATAAGGTTTTCAAAATCCATTCATGCCGTATAAGTTAAAAAAACATTCTTCTCATACTTTTGTCAGAAAAGTCAAAAAGTACCTCGTACGAAAAACGACAAAAGATTCTTTTCATATCTTTTACTAAAAACTCACCGAAGGGTAAAATTGGATTTTAAAAATTGTAGGTGGATGGAACGATATTACATATTGAGGAAACATTGATGTGGATGATAAAATACACCCCAGTAAATTTCAATGTATAAACAATCTCGGATAAAATGTTATTTTGATATTTCCCTTACCTTAGGTCCGATTTGCTTCGTAAGTGTCTGAAAATCCTATATAATGATTTAAATAATGTTATTTAATTATTCCAAAATCATAATTATTGTTATGATATCATATATGGTCATATTCTTAGCTTCTTAGTAGTAATATTTCATTGCTACTTTTTATTCGGGTGTTTATAACTTTTTGTTCTTATACGTGTTTTGTCGAATAAATTCTTATTCTTCTCTTTAGGTTATAGATACATCATTTCCAGAATGTTATTGATGTACTATATATCTTATTTATTCATTAAATTCATTTATATAATCATAATGCAATGATGATCATGTAGAACGAATCACATCACATCGTGGAGACGGTATTCCGTACGTACGCACGAGCGATGATATCGTTCCCATGATCATGGAATTTTATTGGAGTGTATGTATTCTATTTCAGAATAAATATCACCTTAAAATAATCATATATAATAATTATTTACACCATTATACCCATCCAAGTAAGGTGGTGGGGGAAAATAGATTACCCCACGGCGTGGAGACGGTATTCTGTATGTACGCACGCGCAGTGATTTCATTTTACGTAGGATGGATAGATGGTGAAATAGGGTTGTTTCATACTTATAATAACATATAACTCTATTAGTGATAGTGATGTTATTTCTTCATAATGAAACAACTAAAGAAGAATAAGTTGATGAAGAAAGAATTTGGAAAGGATCGGTAATGGATATTACCTCTTTTTTGACGCGCCTCTTGTTAACCTCCTCCTAGGGAACTATGGTTGGTCTTTGAAGAAGACCAGAACCTCTAGGATGATTCTAGGGAAGAGGAGTGGAGAAATTGGAAGGGTTTGGCCGAGTTTGAAGGCTCAAATTGTTGTGAGGAGGAGAAGGAGGAGGTTCCCTTTTATAAGGGAGGAGAGGGGCACCTTTGGAAATATAAGAAATATTAGTTTATATTAAATCCTAACCCCTCTTAAAAACATCCAAAATGACTGATATCCGAATATTAGATGAGATTGGGTGGTAATAGCATCAACTAATAAAATTTAGACATGTTACAAATTTATTTTAAACATTATCAACTTGATTTATCCTTATTTATCAATTTAATTTTATTTGTGGTAATAATATTCTAAATTTTAAATTATTATAAATAATTACATATTTGATGTGAATTTTCCATAATTTGAAACTTTATGACATTTTAGACCATATAAAATTTAATTTATAATTTTTAAATATTTTTGTGATTTTTAAACAATTTTATAATATGTTATTTTTATAAAATAACAATTTTGACAATTTTGACACTATTCATTTATTTGATTTTAAATAAAATATATACAGAAGATATGTTCGAAATAATAGCTTTAATAGATTCATAAAATGTCATATGTATCTATAAAATTATTTTATCACATTAAATAGTTCATATAATATTTATTTTAATATTTTTAAAACAATTTATTTGATATTTTAATTAATAAAATAATTTCAACACTACTATTGTGTCATAATTAATGATAATTATTTAATCCCTATAAATACTAAATAAATTATTATGATGTATATAATTGTATTATATTTCTGTATACTATTCATGTTCGAATTTCATTAAGTTTATCACCAAATTAAAATTATTATACTTATAAGATTTAAGAAAGTGACATGTTGTCACATTCTTTGGTTTTAATAATAATTAAATTATTTTCATGGAAAAAGTCTATTAAATGAATCTAACATGACCCTTAGGTGATATGGGTCTACTTTTAGTCATCAAATAGGATTTTGGTAGGTGTTAGGGTAATTTTATAATCTTATATTTACCCTTAATTACCCGATTTATCTTTAACTATGGTAAATAAAATTTACCGTAGTTACTATTCATAATGCCCAAAAATAAAATGTATCCTATTAAAATAATTTGGACCCATTGATTCTGAATATGGAATCCATTTTTCAAAATTCAAAACATATATGTTGCAGTAATTAATTTAAAATAAATCCCATTGTTAAGAAAACAGGTTTTAGAAGTTAAAACATTACCAATGATTGAAATGTTTTTACCTATGAATTCAAAGTGAAATTAATGCTAATGACATATATTATATTAAATGGTAAAAATATATTCTATCTATACTTTAAAACCATTCAATATTATAATTTAACCATATAAACTATCTCAATGAAAAAAGATGTTTTTAATTAAAAATTAGCGTAGTTTTACTATTCATCAAAATATAAAAGTTATCAGAAAAATATCAAAAATTTATCCAAAGTAAATTTTTATACCCTGATTAAAAAGGAGAATTTTATTTTGTCAAATTTAACTTATAAACATGTCAAAAACTAGATTTAATGTGGGTGCGCCATCAAAAGGCGGCAAAACTGCATTTTTTAAAAGTACTTCTTTTATCCAAAAAAACTGATTTTGCTTTTATACCTCATTCTGGAAAATGTATAAGTTGAATTAAAATGTTATAAAATTGAAAATTCAGTTAATAATATTCATAAAGGTTAGTTTTAATAATATTTTAATAGCATACCGTTGTTTAGTAAAACTCGTTATTGCGTACGACGCAAGCTATCGAGGAAGGTCGCGATTGCGTGTAAAGCAAGCCAAGCAAGTGTTGTGTGTAGTGAAATATTCCTTTGATAATTTATATATCATAAAAACAAAATATTTCTAATAAAAGTATCGGGTGTTACACTAGATTTATGTTTATATATATGTATGTCATCTACTTAATTCCATTCAACTCAATAAGGAAACAAAAACAGCGTTCATGCGTACGTACGACCTACTGTCTCCATGAATGGTGTATTTCATTCCATTTATCGATCTATTATATATATGTATATTCTGAATATATATTATATATAAATAATGTTTTATATTCATTAATTATGTAATCATGATCTAAGTAATCATATGAATAATTACAAGTCAAAACATGGACGACAAATGAAACGATTTTACCCAAAACACTCTTTAACAAGGAATTTACAAAAGAACGTGTAATATAAAGTCATAAGTGAACCATATATGATATAATAACAATGAATATGATTCTTTAATAAGTCAATGAAATTATTTAAATCATTATACATGAGGTTTGGATACGTACGAAGCATATCAGACCTAAGGTAAGGGATAATTTTACAAATCTCATTTTTATCTGAGATTGCTTATTCGTAAGTATTTACTGAGGTTATTTATATCATCCATTTCCATGTTTTATAAAAGTGTTTTCATGTATTTTTATAGTCATTTTTACCCATTTTTGACTTTTACTACATGTTCTGTAAGGAATCTTTCTTTTGTTTACGTTACGAGGTAATTTTGACTTTTCTGACAAAAATATGAGAAGAATGTTTTTTTAACATATATGACACAAATGGATTTTTACGGTTTTATAAAGCCTTATTTTCATGAAGCTTCCTCCAAAATATTTCAGGACTATTTTCAACGAAATCCTTCTCTTTTAAAATTTCATGAAATTTTGTGGAAAGAGATTGATTTTGAAGAAGAAAGGATATTTTCCTCAAGAATTCATTTAAAGTGTTTTATCAAAACAATTTTCCATATAAGATGAAATTATTTCATATTTGTATGTTTCAAGTTTAATGTCTCTATGATTTACATGGTTTCACTTTTATTATGATGAAATATCCATTTGTTTTATATGGATTATGTGATGATGGGATGATGTTTATGAAACCCATTTTATTCTCTGGGTTATGATGAATGTTTTCAGTTTATTTTGTGGCACAAGTAAGAATGATTTCATTATGAGATGGGTGGGACCTATATATACCTCCAATGCATTGGGTAAAGATTTATATCTCATGAGATAGACATGGCTGGAACGGTATGTTAATCTGGTTCAGTGTTACAGGACGGAAACGTGGAGTGAACTCGATTCCGAAAGGGACTTTGTCCACTAAGATGGTCTTGGCAGCAAGGCCTTGGCTACTATGGAAATCATAACATGTGCTTAATGGTTTCCACGATTACATGTTTTATTCCCATTCTATTTTATCATGATTTACGTTCCTTTATGATATATGCCTTACGTACTTCCATGATTTATGTCTTTGCTCAAGGTTTTAATGTTTAGATTTCATGTTCAAGTTTTTGATTTCAAATATTTATGTATTGTTTTATATTCTCTATGTTTTCCCTTAATGATCATTTTTGCTCACCCTTTTTATGTTTTATTTTCTCCAGGAAATAAAGAAAGGTTTTAGGTAAGGAAACAAAAAGGGGAAGATCGTTAAGGGAGATGTTGAAGATCTTTCAACACGATTAGTTGTTTATATTCTGAGTTTCCAAAGACACTAAACTATTACGATCCTTGTGTGTCTTTTTTGTTATGTATTAAGTATTCCGCAAAAGTAATGTAATGTCCATGTACGTCAAGCTTTGGGTCTCTGCAGTTTCCCCATGGTATCCCGAACAGCCCAGAGGACGTTCGACTTCTGAAACGGGGGTGCCACATGGGCACAACCTGGTCATCACGGAACCCACCGAAGGCACAGGATCTTCCACCTTTATCACGGCTTTGTTCATGGCCTCCTTCTCACCAGTGGTGTGGGACCATGCACTACCCTTCCCTTTTGCGGCAGGCCGATGTGTCGGGCGACTTGTCCGACCGTCGTGGATGATGAGTGGTGGCCCCTTACTCCCCAGCGGCATGCGATGGTGCATCACACCTCCTCTATGACAGGCTGGTGCCAGATTTTCTGATGTCCATCGTAGTTTTTTTTGTGGCCTCCGCTTGAAGCTCGCATCAGTGCGATGCCTCCTTTGTTTCTGGTCGGTGACGCCATGCTGGATGTTTTATAAGAATGTCATAAGGTTATAATAGTAGTGGATGGTTCGGGACGGGTTCCTTAGTCCTGCTCCCCCTATGTTAGCCCTAAAAAAATGGGGGATTAAAGGGTTTCCAAATTTAACATGAAATAAACATGAATAAATCCCCTACTTATAATCGTTTGTGATCTCTCTCGATTGAGGAAGTCTCATTGTTCGTTATCCCCTCAATAAGCCAAAGACGTCACCGCTCAAACGTCAATCTTCAGTTCAGGGATTCAATGTCACTCATCACCACTCACTGGAACCGACTCCGTCTTCCAAGATTGGCATCATGGTACAATTGGAACACATTGTTTCTTTGCAAAGCTATGTCGAAAACTTCCCCCATGCTCTTTATAAATTGGAGGGGGGTATGTAATGACGTAGGGAAATTAATGGGGATCACTAATTAAGAAGCTTCCTAACTCCCCAATGACGTGGTTAATTAATATTGAATGGTGAAGCCATTTTATTGCATTACACACCACTAGTCCCACCTCTTCTTGTCTGTTGGAGAATTTAATAGAAACAAAAATAAAATAATAAAATTATTCTATTTATTTATTTTAAATGTCACAAAACATTATCATTTTGTCCAGATATACTATTATAAAAGTGAAGCCTCCATTAAGAGAATCATGTTGCATTGTATTCAATGGTGCCCTCCAATTTTTAATCTGAGAACCTATTTGAAATTAATAAAATGTATCTCATGCGTTTACTAACTGTATCTCAAAAAAAGTTCAGAAAATCATTTTGGACACACCTGTACTCGGAATCACACACCGTATGTTTTCACAGTCTCATAAGAATTCTATTTAATTTAAAAAAAATACATGGAAAATCCGAGACTATAGAGTCTCCCAATCTTATGTATTTTCATCCACGAAATCCAAATCATAGACTAAGGAAACAAATGGGGATACTGATCATGAATCGGAACCTCCCACACCAATGAGCCTTCCTAGAGGTTCTCGTGCTGCCAGTTAACACAAACAAGAGCTATCAATCTCCCACGAAGTTCCCACTCTAGTCGATCCTAAATATCCACTAGAACCTCTATAAACATCTCCCCATCGTCAAAGTCTACATCGCTATGGTCGATGATGTGAGATGTGTCATTAACAAATCTCCTCAGCCAGGATACGTGGAAGACGTTGTGCACCCTCTCCAACATTGGTGGTAGTTCCAAGCATTATGACACCCTGAAAATCCTATGAAGTATCAGAAATGGTTTGAAAACACACATTAATATCTATCTACAATGGCCAAATCTCCCAATCATTGTTGAGGGGAGACACACAAGAATAAATGGCCCCCTCCTAGAAATCCAAAGGTCTTTGTCTCGTGTCATCCTAAGACTTGTGCCTACTCTATTCAGTCTTCATCCTCTCCTGGATGATTTTCACCTTCTCAGTCGTAGCTCGTACCAACTCTAGACCCATAAGTGTGGTCTCCCCTAGGTCTGTCCACCATGGTGGTGATATGCAAAGTCGACCATACAAGGCATCAAATGGTGCCATACCGATTGTGGACTAATAACTGTTGTTTTATGTGAACTACACCAAGGGATTGATCCTCCAAACTATGGAAAAAATATAGGATGCATGCATGAATCATGTCCTCTATAGTCTAAATGGTATAATCCTTCTGACCATCCACCTGAAGATGAAGGGCGGTGCAAAAACACAGCTGAGTCCAAAATTCCTCATGCAATCCCTTACATAACCATGATGTAAAACATGTATCACGGTGAGAGATTATCATCGATGGAACCCCATGATGTTGAACAATATTTTTCACGTAGAGGCATCCCAAGCCTTCTACTGATCACTGCTCTCTAATAGGTAAGAAGTGGGTCAACTTGGTGAGTCGGTCAACGATCACCCATATTAAATAATGTCCTCTAGAAATATGTGGAATCCCGGTCACAATATCCATAGAAATTCCATCACACTTCTTCTCCGTCACCTATAGTGGTTGTTCAAAGCAGGCTAGAACCCGATTCTTTGCCTTCAATTGATGACAACTGAGGCATTGAGAAACAAACTCTTCCAATGCTTTCTTCATCCAGGGACACCAGTCCTGAAGCCGGAGGTCATGAATCATCTCTTCCAAACATAGATGTACTTTCAGATGGTACATATGGAACTCCCTCAACACCACCTCCTTTAGCACACCCAGTACAATGGTACGTCATCTAAAAAGAATTTTATTCTCCCTACCATCAGAAAATCCATCGTGTGCCTATCTTGTGGATGTCTGAGCATGTCATGCCTTGTAGTCAATGTCCCCAATATAGGCCTCCCTAACATGATGAATGAGTGGAGTAGTGACTATCAACGATTTTAGGTAAGCTTCTCCATCTCTATCCACAAAGGATATCTCTATTAGGGCTAGCTCCTCTATAGCCTCACTCAGCAACTATAGTCTATATGCAGCTATTCTTTTCAAAAAATTATATAATTTAAATGCACCAATATGTTATTAATATTATTTCTTGTAAAATAAATTTTACATAGTTATAGTTAATCTATTTAAATACTTTTAATCAACATTATATTGGTTTTTAGTAGAAGTTTGTTTTTTGGTTAAAAACTGGTTTTTTGAAAAAATCTTTTAAAATGCATAATGATTGTCTATATTAATTAATTTTAATACACCTAATTGAGAATGTTTTAGTTTAAATATATATATTAAATATCATTATATATTTGTTGAGTTTCAAAAAATTATTACTATTAATCATAAGTATGACAGTGAATCATCTTTTTCAAAAAATACTATTTTTAAAAAACTCTTGCCTCACCGCATCTACGAGAATAATTTTATATTATATTATATGAATTATGTGGGTGTAATTTGGGAAAATAGACTTCATATTTTAAATAATCATAATTTATATTATCTAATATTTCCATCATAATTTTAGAACATAATGATTAGTGAAAAATGTTCAAATTATTTTCTATGATTAAGGTTAAAACAGTGTTTTCCCATTACATGTGTTTGTATTACAATTAATTTTACACAAACATAATATTTATATTTATTAAATTGGATTTAAAAATTATAATCCATAGGTATAAATTATATAATAAAACTCATTTTATTTTCATTCTTAATAGATAAATTACATAGGTTAATAAAAAGTTAGATCTTATAGTGGTAAAATAACTAAATGGGTAAAACGAAGTAAAACAAAATACGAGGGAGTAATATTATAAAAATGTATTTTTTTTGTAGTGGAGGTGCTTATAGACCTAAAACCATCCTTTAAATTATTTATCTATTTTTGATCCATCACAGGTAAGTTATAACTCCCACTAATGAATAATTTCAGATATTTACAGGAATAAATATCACCATCCAGTATAAATGGATACACACTCCCCTCACTTATTCAAAGATATTTTAACATTTAAATCCATTTGTATTGAGAAACCACCAAAAAATCAAATTCCAAATTCACATAAAACATCTTATATGCCTTATTTTGGAAAAAACCTACCTATGAAGGATTTGGGGAAAACCAATGGAGGTAACCCAATGAAGCGGTAATGTTCATCCATGAATTTTTTTGTTTTATATATTTCTTCACCTCCTTAAATTATTCTTAATCCATGCTTATATAATAAAAACAATATATTATAAATAATTATATGTTTATTCAGTATAATGATTGATTTAAATTATATAAAAGATATTTATAACATAATAATTTATATGAAGTCATTATATCATATATAACCTTTTACATTTGAATTTTTATTGGATATAATAACATCATTCTTATGTACGTCGAAATATCGCCTCATGAGGTGACGTGATTTGTCTTTCATTAGTTTGTTTTTGGGAAGGTAATAAGGGTAAATATAATAAATATATGTTATATAAATGAAATATATATCATATTAATGACACAGGTATATATATATATATATAGTATTATTTTATTATTACCTTTTCACTCAATGTAATGAATTACAATGCAATTCATGGACCTACACACTAAAACCTCATCAAATTGTTGTGATTCATTTTTTTATTCACGAAATCAAAGAAATTATATATTTAGGTATGTATAATTAAATTTTATGATATTTATGATATAATTATTACTCATTAATTTTTAAATCTTAATTAAATTATTTATATAATGATCATTGAAAAATTTAAATGTTACTCATGCATATATATGACCTATCATCTCCATTATCGTAACATTTCTTAATTTTTCATTACCATCATTCAAGATTGGTTTTAAAAATATATTTTGTGTATAAATAATATAATTATTTAATTATTATTTTGGATATGTTTATATAATTACCTATTTGACCATCGTCAACCAACCAATGTTTATGTTGGCACATAAGACAAATAGGATCAAAACATCTGATGTAAACTTAATTTATTATGTAATTGAAAATAAAATCGTAATAAGTAAAATATAAAATATATTATCCATTAGAAAGTTTATTAACAAATATAATATTCAAAAATTGTTATTATTAAAGAAGGAATTGAACAATGATGGAAAATTGAACTCATGGTAAGGGTTTTTTTGTCTCACTATTATTTTTGTGAGATATATTCCATATTCACCACCTATTTATGTTCTTTGGTGTATATACAGACCATTATTTATTTATGATTCCTATACATAAATTTATGGTGATTTACATATCCATTTAATGATATATCCTTCATGTGGTTTATGGTTTCAATTTTAATAAACTGGAAAGGTATTTTTATCCCAATTTGCCTTCTTTGATATGTATGTTATGTTTGTACATCTATATTATTTTTTATGGTTAATATAAATCCAATTTAAAATTTCATATCATGAATATAATTACTATAATGATATCATAGGTTTCATTTATTGTAAACCATTTATGTGTACTATGATTCAATGTTACCAATTGGTTAGAGTCATTTGTTACAATCTCATCATTTAATTTCTGTGTTTATGATTATGCTTACAATGATGAGGTATAATGCTACATATCTAAGGAAAATAATTTCATCTATCATAATCTGGTTGATTATTATATTTTAATGTAATTTTACCACTTTACCACTCTTTGGTGCTTATTTTTTTAGAATGTATTTTTTTCAAAATCTGACTTCATTTCTCTTGTCGGCCAGAAATCTATTTTCATCTAAAACCTTGTTTTCTAAAAAAATGTTTTTAATTTTGTTAAAAAAAATTATTTTCAAAAAATAATTAAATTTTACTAAATATATGTTTTAAATAATTTGTAAAATATTCTTTTATAATCTTTCATGATTTTTTTTAAATAAAATTATTTTCAAAATGTATTATGTTTTAAAAATTAAATTTCAAAATGAAAAGGGTATTTTACTTAAAATTTCTTCAATTAAATTTTAATTATTTTATAATAAATCAAACTCAAAACGATTTCAGTTAATTATCCTTCAATGAGGATATTTTTTAATTATACCATCATCATTATTTCCAAAGATGAATTAATATCATTTCATTAAGATTTTTATGGAACCCATTTCTTTTTTATGGGATAACCATGTTTCAAATATATTCGATTAAAATTCATTTATTTTTCATGAGTTAATCATGTTTTAATGATATTATTATGGAACATGGTTCTTTTCCAAAAGTTGATATTGTTTCAAATATATTGATATGAAACCCATATCTTTTACATTTCTTGATATAGTTATAATAGAATAAAGATTAGTTATATGTTCTTTATGATGAATTCATTTTTTCACGATATGGTAACTGATTATTATATCAAATTGTTGATCCTGAAACAAATTATATTGAGGGTGGGACCCTATTATAACCTAAAAATATAACATTTCAAATTATAAAAAGGGTGTAGCATCATTATAGATCCTAAAAATGGGTGACCCTAATATATATTATATGAATAGTGAGACCCAAAATAGCTCTAAAATGCATTAGGTTATAATTATATTGTAATTCAGATATATGGTTATTCCAATTAAAATTGGACTATGAATATTATTCTCCATGTTACCGAAAATAGTTTTTTTCTTGTCATGGGGTTATAGTTTTTCTTATGATCATGATTGATTTCACATGGATCATGATTACTAATTCTGATAACTTCTTAATTTTACATGTTTTCTTATTTCATGATATAGGTATTTGTGTGTATAATTTATTTTCTAATTAGGTCAAGAAATTTTATTATGTAATAATAACCTTACAATCTTCTAATGATCACTAAAGAAATTTGTTTGTTAATTCTATCATTTTTTCTTTCTGAGCATTTTAGATCTCCCTTATTATGTTTCATTTTCCCATATGTTAAAAATAATGAGGTTAAATTTGTATTATTTATAAGTTATTTCTTATGAAAGATGATTAAGTCGTAATTTGGAAAATAAAATTTGTGTTATGTGGGAGAAAATATCATTTAAATTCATGTGAATTGTTTTTGTAGAATTTTTACTATTACTAATTACCCCTAAACCTAAAGACCCTAAAGGATGTATGTGGTCAGGTTTTTCCTTTTAGTGTCTGAAGGATTGTATGGAAAAAATTGGGTCACATTTATAATCATAAATTATGGGAATATAATGTTTACAATTTCATAACCAAATCCTAGAGTGTGGGCTCTCAGTTAAAATAGTTGTTATCAAAGAGAGGTTTAGAGAACATTTGAGAGTATGATTATTTCATTTGAGGATATCCTAAGAGATATGGATACAATCATAAGTCTATAAAATTATCATTGATCATACATTCAAAATCCTATAAACCATATTTGAGGGTTTTATGTTATATAAATATTACGGTTAATGAAAATTTTTGACATGTTTTATTGGGTTAAGGTATTTTTAACCATTAGGATCAACATGAAGTGTTATTTAGGGAGGAATTATTTTCCAGGATTAAATAAAAAATTCCAACCAGTTTTTAGGTTGAAAATACATCACATTCTGAAAATCCATGATTTTTTATTTATGAAGGAATTATTTTTCATGTTGTCTTGAACCCATGACATATGTACAATAAAGGTTTTGATCCTACCACATGCCTATGTGATGTAATATTTAGTATGAATGTTTAATATTTAAATATTATGTTTATTTTGAAAATATATAGAATTTTATTTTAAGAATAAAAATTGATTTAGCATAGAAGAATATATGTTCAAACCCATAGAATCATTTTTTCAAACACATTAAAGAAATGTGTGATGAATTACAAGGATATTTATTTATGGAATGATTTAGTTTCACATTTGGGTATTACCCTTGAATTTTTAATATTAATTTAATATATGAAGGTTTATCAATTTAAGGAGCTATCTTACAATGTTATAACCATATTCGTTTGGGTTAATGTATAATGACATGTGAAACAACATGATTATCACATTTATGGTTATGTGTTCATTAATAGATAATTTTAGGTCATTAGGAATGAAAAATTACCCTTTAATACTCATTTTTTGTAGATATATAAGAGAATATGCTGGAATTAGCTAATGGTTAAAATTTAACATGATAATTAAGTATATCTCATCGTATTTTTAGTGTAGTTGTTGAAATAATTCCTAGGATCTAGGAAACTAATCATGAAACAACATTATTATTCAAGTGCCTTAAATTATTATGAATCGATGGCCTTTTTGATAATAAACAATTTTTGTTTTTAGGACCTTAACTTTTCCTTGATTATTCACATGCTTTTGATCAATGACTTAAATAGCTCTCTATATTTATTTTTGTTATTCATTCGTTATCTACATTACTATCCCAATTCAAAAAAAATTGTGTAATTTCATGAGGAAATTGTAATTCTAGTTATATTGTATTAAGATTATTTTTTATTAACCTTATTTAGGATGTGGGGTTACAAAAAACGTATTTTAAAATGTCTAATATTTGATTAATGAGATAAAGATACTATTAAAAGAACATAAATTATCATGGGGGGATGTAACACACCATGATTTTAAAAGAATAAAATTATATTTAATAGAATAAAGGACATGATATGATTATTTTTTCTATCATAACTATAATTTTATATTTTGTTACATGAACCCCATATATTTTTATGTCTGATAGAATATTCATTATGAAACACCCTACTTAATCAACCCATGACATATATTACCTTTATATGTTAGCCATTAAATTAGTGTGTATTAATAGTATTAATTACATTATCAAGTATATAAATATATATATTATATATATTATTGTATAGAATTTATTGATAAATTATTAGTAAATAAAAAAATTAGTAAAGTGATTTTATTCATCAAAAATATGTTTTATTCAAAAATGATTTTTATTGATTATAATGAAATATATTGCAATAAATTTTTGGGAAATTTTATAAAAATTATTTGATAAAATTAACTTCAAATTTTAGATCTAAATATAAAATATTAATTTGGGTAAAAGTTTGGGACATTTTGAAAATAATGATTTTTTAAATGAATAGTGAAAAATCGTTAGTTTTTATATAATGATTATTATTAGTCATAGATTTAATATAGAATAATCAATTTTCATATATATAATACTCTTCCTAATAATCCATGGTTTCACCGCATCTGTTGGATCAATTTTGTGTTATATTATACATCTTATGCGAGTTGAATATGGCCAAATTTTTTCAATATTTTGAATCAAAATAATTTATATTATATAATAATTAAAACATAATATTTTACAATAATTATTAGTGAAAATATAGAAAATTAATTACAATGATAAATGTTAAAACAATGGTTTTTGCATTGCATTCTTTTGTATTAAAATTATCTTTAAAACACATTGGATTTTTATTTAATAAGTTAGATTTATAATTTATAATAATCAAATATCAATTATAAAGAAAAATAATTTTTTATTTTTTTTATCGAAAAATTACCTAGTTAAATATAAATACACAAGGTACAATGGTAAATAAAATAAAAGTGTTAAATTGAGTAAACATAAATACATGGGAATAAAATTATAATGAAATGAATTTATATCTATGGTTTGGGGATTTTATCAACCACATGAACCTTCTAATAAATTATTTGTCTATTTGGGTTCCATAACATGTGTTTTAGTCCTCCTAATAGTGATTACATTTGGATATTTACAATAATGCCACTCTTCGTCCATTATAAAGGGTTATTCACTCCACTCACATACCCACACGTGTCAAGCCATTTATTTCCACTAAATCCTGCCAAATATTCATCATAAATTCAATACCCTCATAATATAATCCATATTTTTTGTATAATCCCAACCTATGAAGGATTTAGTGAAAACTGAAGAAGGACTCTTGAAGAGGAGGTAACATTCATCAACGAGCATTTTTTATATATCTTCCTTCACATCCCTAAATTATTATTAATCAATGATGAAACTGAAAAGAATATTCTATATACTGAGATGTTTTTATGTTACTGTTATAACAAAAATCCACAAACACTTCTATCAAATGGGATACAAAATCACTATTCATGTTTACAACAGATTACCGCCTCGCAAAACTATATTTTTTCCATTACCAACTATCACGGTTAGGTATAATTATTGATTTAAAGTTTATATATCATATTTATAAAACCATATATCTATGGAGTCATTATATAATGTATTCCCCTTTAATTTATATTCATTAATAGATATTATAATGTTGCTCATGTGTATAATAGACTTCTACCTTACTGAGCGATGTGATTTGTTTTTCACTAACGCATTATATGGAAGGTTTTAAGGGTAATGATAATAAATATATGCAATATAAATGAAATATTTATGATATTTATTACATATATATCATTTTGTAAATATAATATATAATTTTATTTTTACATATTAACTCACAAAAAATAATGATAATTTCGTTTGTGGACATGTCAACTACCGCCTCTTTGAAGCAATCAGATTTTTTTTCATCACCAAATCACAATAAAGATATATATAAGTAAATTTCATTAAATATTATGCCATTTATTATATAATTATCATTCATTAATTAAAAAAATTACATACATTCATTTTATATTGATCATTAAAAATAGAAACATTTCTCATGCGTACGTACAACTTTCCGTCTCCATGATCATAAAATTAGTTCATTTTTCATAACCATAATTCATGATTATTTTAAAAAGTACAATTAATGTTTAAATATGATAATTATTTCATTAATATTATTCAATATATGGTTATAAATGAACTATTTGACTATTTTCGACCTACCAAAGTCGATTTTTGACACATAATTCAAATACGGACAAGGTATCTTATGGAAACATAATTAATTATGTAATTTAATATAACATAAATATAAGTGAAATAATATGAATATTGAACTATGAATTTATTTTTAATAAATTAAATAATTAACCTATGTTTTATATTCCAGAAGCAAAAAAACATATATGATGAATTGAACTCAAGGTAAGGGGTTTTCTATCTCGCTTTTATTTATGTCATATATATGGAATATTCACCACATAGTTTTGTTTCATGTTATATATAATCCAAACGAATGAATATTATTATTATTATCCATAAAATTATGATTAAATAAATTTGAATTTTTGGATATCTATGTCATGAGATTTACAGTTTCAACTTTTCCAAAGTGGTAAGAGATTTCAATCTCCATGTTACATTTTTCGGACATATATTATGTTATACACCTATATTATTTTATAATGTGTATATACATAAAATTTTAAACTTTATGTCATGAATATCATAATTTCCATTATATTATATGTTTAAAATAATTTTATACATTCATGATGATTTCAATTCAATGTCATAAATGTGGTAAGATTCATTTTTACAATCTCATTTTTTATCTAAATAGTTTATGATTATGATTGCAATGATGAGATATTATGATACATCTCTAAATAAACTCTTGAATCATTTTATACTCTCTTTATTTATGATATTTTCCATTTATTTTTATGAGTATTGTAAAGAATGTTGTTTATTAAAGAAATGGTATTTGAGAATTATAATTAACATTTGATCATGATACGATATATATTAAGGTTTAATACCTATTATATCTCAAGGGTGAGCCCCATATATCTTATATAAATGGATGAACCCAAATATAACTCATTAAAAATGAGTGAGACTGATATAGATTACTCAAAATGAGAGACCCATTATAGCTCTCTATTGAATTGGGTATTGATTATATTTTAATTCCTCCATATGATGATAATAAATAATTTTTAAAATTTTTTATGAGTATGATTCTCAATGTCATCCAAGATGATTTTAGTTGTATGTTATGGGTTTATAATCATACTTTTGATCAATATTGCTATCACATGTCTCATGATTATCAGTTTTGGTGAATCATAATATTTACATGTTTTAATATTTGTTGATTTTGGTATTTATGTACATCAGTTATTTTATAATTTATTCATGCACTTCAAATATTTCATCATACTCGTATTCCCTTCTTAGTTTCATTAATGATATTCATTTTTTAATTATTACATTTTCTAATATTCAGAATTTGATATCACAGTTCTTATGTTTCATTTTACTCAAGTTTATAAATAATGAGGATGAATGAGTTATTTCTAGAAGTGATTTCATATGTAAGGTGATAATGTCTTCATGTAAAATATAAAAGATGGGTTAAGTGGGAGAAACGATCATTTATAGTTGTGTGAATTGTTTATACGGGAGTTTTTCCAAATTCCAAAAAACAATAAACCTAAGAGGTCATCAAGGATGAAGGTGATATAACATTTTATTTTTAATTTCTAAGGGTCGGATGGGATAAATTGGGTCATAAATATAAAAATCAAATATTTAAATATAAATTTTATGATTTCAGCACCATACTTGGGAGGGAAAGATATAGGCTATTATACTATGCCCACAATATTATAATTTGGTGAAATATATTCAATGTTTCCAAAAAATATCTTTCTATTCAAGACATCATATATATATATATATACCCAATATAAAACCTTTAATCATAAGCTGGGAAAATGAAACATAAGAAAATGTGATCTCAGATGCTAGTTAAGGATATGAAAAGGATATATATAAGCACAACATGAACATATGGGTATGATAACATAAACATAAAGTTTTAAATCCACACCCTACATATAAAATATTTTAATCTTTTTTCATTGAACAAAGACTATACATTTATAAAACATGAATAATAAAAAAATCAGAGAACCTAAGTCATAAGAACATAACATTGGAAGAAGACAATGAATTGGAGAATATATAAAATAATATAAAATCTTATTTCATGGATAACCACCAAGACATTTATAAAATGTATTGTATGGAATAAAAACATGTGTACCTACATCGGGCTTGGTATTACCACCCATGTACCAAATTCTCAAGGCTTGGGATAACCCATTATGTTCCCTCTAATCTTGTAGAACTTTTAGCAATACCCAATGCATTCGAGGGAGATATGAGTCCCAACTATTACATAATTATAATAATAAATTTTTTTTCCAAATAAAATCTTATATCAATCATTATATCATAATACATGAAATGTAATGGGTGCATAAACATTTCCTCTAATAATAACTTATGGAAAAGAGATAGGTTTCATAATAATTTAATTATTTCTTCGTCTCATAACCTGTAGAAAAAGAAGTGGTTTTATTAAGAATTTTATCACGGTATAACCCATGAAATAGAAATGGGTTTCATAATAATTTTATAATCATATAACCTATTGAAGTAAAATTAGTTAAAAAATTATTTATAATTGTATATCATGTGGTAGATAAATGGGACTCATAAAAAAATTTAATTGTAAATCCAATGGAATAGAAAAAGGTTTCATAAAAATATTTTCATAATAAACCATTTTAGAGAAATAGTAAAAAATTTACCTTTGGTTCATATCCATAGTAAAACATAGTTAACATCAACAGACATCATATGGGAGAGAAAATTATTTTCAAAGATCATTTATATCATTTTGAAGGAAAATAACCTTTTCCCTATGAAGAAAACACATTAAAACATAAAATTTACTAAAAATCCTATTATTTGAGAATAAATGATAGAAAATATAATAGAAACTTCAATGTAAATAATGTCCTTGATGATGGTAAGATTATTTTATTCTATACATGTTCAAATAAATATTCCTTTCACATTTTTGGTAAAACCTATCGGGGGTTTTATGAAAAAAATGAATATTTCTTTGAAAATATTTTATTAAATTTAAGAAATTGGTAAAAATATCATTATTAAATGAATTCAAATATGTTAAAAATATTTTTAGAAAACATTTCTTTTAATGAAAACTCGTTTTTTGCAGAATATACGATTTTTTAAAAAATAGTATTTCTCACTTCCTGAATTTATAAAGGGATAAAAATTAAAGGAAAAAATATATTCTCATGAAATAAATAAAGGATAATAAAATTAAAGATTTTCTATAGAGATGGATCATAATAATCCATTATCAGAAACATAATCATAAACTATCTTGATATACAATGAGATTGTATCATAAAATCGTTACCACATTGGTAACATTAGAACATAACACCCATAAAATAATATAATTAAATGAAACATAATATATAGTTAGAATAAATAAATTCATGATCTTTTATGTTAAAGTGGATATATATACACCTCTTATAAGAATACAAGTTCTTAATATAATCATATGTCTAAAAGAAGTAAAATTAAGACCAAAAACCATTACTGATTTGGTAACTATTGAACCATAAACCACATGAATGAGATGTCCTCAAATGGATTTGTAAATAATAATAATTTTATGTATAATAATAAAATAATACATTAACTAGTTGTATATACACCACATAAAAGAAGCATTTGGTGAATACGGAAGATGCCTCATAGAAGCAAAAAAGTGTGCTAGAAAACTCCTACCATAAGACTTAACTTCTTCCATACACATTAAAACCTCACAAATAATAGATATAAGTGTACTTTACACCTATTATATATATATATATATTACAATATATTATTTTATTATGAAATTTTATTACACACTTATTAACAATTCCATGTTTAATTTATATTTTAGGTAATGACCTGTAACATCCTCAGCCTAGGGCCACTACCCGGTACCCAATCCAGTTTTTCACATGACCTAATGCGCACCTCCCTATATATTATAGAAATCTGACTCGATGTGAGGTTGTAATCGTACATGCATGGAGACTATACAATATTAACTAGATTTATCCAAAATAGATAAAATATAAAATGAAATAAATAAATAAACAATAAAAATATATAACTAGGCCATTTCCCAAAAATGGGTATCACCCCACAACCAAATTTTCAATATGCTATGTCATTTCATATAGTGACAAGTGTAAGGGAAAAAACGACAGCTGAATAATCCCCAAAATGGGTCCTGACTCAATGTTTGGATCCCTCATCCATGCACATCCTGCACCCAAATCAACTATCTAGCATTGGGCCTTTTATCACATCCTGATCGGCAACCATAATGTAATATCGGCTCCCCAATAGTGGACTAAGCCGTATGAGAGTAAAATTAGTACGCCAACACCAATGGTGTCTACAAAATTTCTAGTATGGTAGATAGTGTGTTCATGTACATATTGAATAACAAAATAAACAAAAGACATCCACTGTGTCACTTGTAAATAGGGTTCACATTAGCAAGTTTTATCATTAGTTCAAGGGATGACCAATTTCATCAATTACACTTCATCATATTCCAGTCAATTATGTATGCATATGGGAATTAGTCATGTTCCCTACATAACTAGGGAAAATTACACAAATTATTACATAAAACATAGGTCATCCCATAGTAGACGTAATAATATCACATGCATCCATTGGGGGCATAGAGCCTCAGTTCGACTACCCAACCCGCACATTATACAACACATATCTTGGATCATAAATCCAGATAATCAGATCCCATGAATCAATTGGGGAAATAAAAAATAAATCTTAATCCCTAACCCATTCATTATATATATCTTATCTTGGATCCTTATTCCATGTAATCATATGCTCTATATTTATTGGGTACACTGATAATCTGTTCAACTCCCTGATCCATGTATGATAGGGGTGTTTTAGAAAATTATTGTAACTCCATCCAAAGTGATAAAGCCTTTTTCATAACCCCCACAAACCCCATTTCTATGATCACATTATTCTTTAACCATTCACCAAATATACCATGTAAAAAAACTATTTATCACATACATCATTCACAATTCATAACTCATTTAAAAACATATCATTTATGTGTCTTAAACCATTATCCCACATATTCCCCACATACAAAACATAATAAATTTTACATATTTATCATTTACATGACATTACACATCAAGACACTTACCAATTACAACCCATATTTCATCAAACACATTTACCATTATACTAAAATCACCCTTATGTCATGTCAATGACTAGTCACAATTACCATTACTTCCATTTAAAATCATTGGATAACATGTCAATATATTTTCCATGGGTTCTATCTCAAAATTATTCAATTCTACACTTATCAATTCAATTTCATGTTCTGAAATTGGATCACCCCATGGGTGGACATTAACCTTTCATAATATGCCTTAATGAATTCGATAGAGATTATGATAAGTTAAATTCATCATTTATCAGGAATATTTACAATTTATACTAACTAAAGCTAAATAGGTACCACAATGACACAAACACACAACCACATAAAAATAAGAAAAAAAATTACTATTAATTTTAACATGTAGACCCCCTACCATGGTTCGTTAGACAAACTCGCACCTAACCATATCCATTGATTAAAAAAACCACCTTTAATTCACTAACTGTGAATCTAATGGAAAGGAGGTTTTAGGGCATGAAATGACGTGGAATGGATCCTCAATACCTATACAAGAATATCATGAAAGGAGGAGTGTTAGGAATAAATTGATAATCTATTTACAACCAATGATGCTTCAAATGGCATATAAACGAGGAACATTGATCCTTGAGATGTTTGGAATGATTTGGTTTTCAACTACTACTACTAGATGAATAATGGGGGTCAGATTTATGTATGGTTTCCTAAGTCCTAAGGGGATTAATGGTAAAAATACATATTTTAAATGGTTCATATATTTTGGATGCACCGTATGTGAAACCATGCACCAACAATTTGAAACCCCTTATCTAATAGTTGGTATGGTCCCCCGAATTCTTTGGGATCCTTCGGGGTTCAAAAGACTATGTTGAGACCGTGTAGAATGGATCTATCCAAGCCCAAATAGTTTTGCTTCTCTTCTTGCATGGTTTCATAAATCATGTGCCCCACCCCTAATAATGAATTAATATGGCGCATAGTTACTACCAAACATGAACTAACTATAAAACATGTATATATGGACACATTCACCCATTTTATCCCTAATACTATAAAACACCATTAAGAATCCTCATAAACATGTTAAATATTTAATTAACTTAATTAATGAGACATAAACCAGAAGATAAACAAAGAGTGTACCTACAAGAATTCCGAGATCATAAAACCTTCCTACCATATAACTGATCATCCCTGATCCACAATCTAAACATTAATGAGTTCTCAAGGTAAAAAAGCTCAGTCCACAAGGCATATATATTCCTCTCCCTTTCACATGTCTCTTCCTGAATGCTACCATTTTTCCATACCACTCGAACTAAAGGAATAGTCTTGAACTGCATGATATTCTCACAATGATCCAAAATATGAACTAGATGCTCCATAAAGGATGAATCATACCCAAGATCAACATCATCAACATATATCACATGGGAATGGTCTTGGTGATACTTATAAGAATTGAAAAATGAAAACCATCATGCATGACCCTACACCACTATGGAAGAGCCAATCGGTACACAACCATTCCAATCCTCTCTAATATATCAAATGGTCCCATGTACCTAAGATCCAAATTTCCTAGTTTCATGAATCTGATGGAGACCCAACCTTAGAGAAAGCATAAGTAACACATGATCATGCACCATAAACTCAAGAGGGTGATGTCGTCGGTCAATATATGACCTCTACATAATCAAATTTGTAGCCATATATTTCTAAATCAATAGGACATGTTTTGATGTCTCCTGCATGAGACTCAGTCCCAATAACTTTGATTCCCTAGCTTGTATACAATATAACAAATTTATTCACAGCCTACTATAGTGACCCTCATATAGTTCCATCTAAATTTCCTCTTATTAACTATTGTTTTAGGTAAACTCAATATACTCTAAGTATATTTACCAAGATCCACCAACTCCTAGTACACATTACCATAATACATCCTCCCACATTAAAATATTATAATGGGACTACCTATCTATCTTTGAATGAAAAGACATATGCCAAAAAACCTAGGTACGAAGCACCATATAAAACCCCTAATAAATGCACTAAGTAAAACAACGATCGTGATATTAAATTATAGTCCATGAAACCCCATGTAACTGCACTATCTCTCAAACATACAGCTCACCCAGCTGGTCCATAGAAAAGGAATCTCAAATCATTAAAAAATGTTCCACCTTGGTCAAAAGACCCAAACCTACCCATATAGAATCATTCTTCTATGGTATCCTCAAAATAACTACAATAAAATCCATCGAGATGTTATCCCCCATCCATTTTGGAATTGGATATGGGATCAACAAACTACATGGTCACTAATTCTAAGCCTTCATTTATTGATAGGTGTAGAATCATGTCATGAAACATGTATCCTTTTCATTCATCCCTCAACACCAAATATCTATATGAATGTCACAGTACATTTTTGTCAAATCAGGATTCACCGCCCTCTTTGAAGAATGAAAGTCAATCATCAATTATTCCCGTATAAATGTAAGCATGGCAACACAAACATGAAAATAACTAGTTATATCATTATCCATAGTCCAATAACAAATTGGATCCCAACCTCCAAGACTTTACCTCAAATCCAAACACTCCAAAACCATATATTGTATTTCCATGATCATACTCAAAAGCATTAACTCAAATACCATGGATATGAGGTTCATATTAACATGTATATCCTAAACCACTAGATGCATCTTAAAAGACAACACAATAATCCTATAATAAAAACTATATTATGGAACTACAAGGATTAGAGTATTCCTATTCAATGAATACTATATATTTTCCCCTTTTCCAAACATCTAAAACCAATCAAAATTGAAGGACTATATATAATCAACTAATAATCACTACCGAAGTTTCAAACCATGATGGGAAAAGATGTTAATAAGGATTTAATGAATGGAATACATAGTGAATCTTTCTCCCAACAACTAATTCCTTTAAAACATTGAATCATAAATAACATTATCCTACTCAAGATAATGTCTATGGTAATTTTGTTCATGAGGCATCAATTTTTGTGACCTATACACCCCAACCCGGTCATATTGCATCACCACTACCCCATGAATGTAAAGACCCATACACTAAACCCATGTTCAGAATTTTATAATGTTTTGTTTTTTAAATGAAAATGAATAAATAAATATCATTTATTATAATAGATTACCCTTTCTGATTGTGGTTTTTGAGAATTAGATAATAACATACATACATTGAATCAGATTTTTAAAAAATAATTTCAATATAAATATTTGGATTTGCCTTCATTAGCACCTTAAGTATCATTTGAACCTCTAAGTAATCATGTGAAAACCTTTTTAAAAAAATTGGATGATCACATAAATCTATGTAAGCGATATAAAAAAAGAAAAACCTTTTGTCCAGTGAAAACATGAAAACCCATTAATAACCCTTTTATAGAAAACTCATAATCATGCATAAAACATTATCTATTTCCCCTGGGACATTTTTATAATATCACCCATACAATAACCATTAAACATGTAATAACCATTCATTAAACTTCCATCTCGATAGTACCTAATTCATTGGAGAGCTGTAGTGGGGCTCACCCTACATATATTGAGCTACAATGGGATCAACCCAACATCTCGTGATCTATAATGTTATCAACCCAACATTTCTTAAGCTATAATGTGATAAAAAAACGTATATATGTCCATGTAACATATCATGGTAATAAATTATTATGAAATTTGAAAAAATACCTCATTTCATTAATAAAAAAATTAATTTCAATAACTAGAATTGTAAAAGAATTTTAAAACGAACGTAACTTACAGACATAATTGGAGTGATATTTAAAATAATTGAATGGATATGAATATATACTGTAATTAATCATAATAAAACTTAATATAAACAAAAAATATACATCACACAAATCATTTTTAATACCACATAAATAATGAAGTAGAAGATTATCAAAAATAATGGAAATCGGGTTAAGAATTCCCTTACCTCAGGTTCATTTTACTTAAAATGTGTTTAATAATACTTTACAATGAATAAAAGAGTGTTATTATTTTCTTATAGAAAAATATTAATGTTTATAATACCTTTACTACTCATTTTAAAACATCATTCCACAAATTAATTAATAATATTTTGTTTATTCAATTTTTTTAGGAGGATTCTTCCCATGGATTCCCTGACCAGTTCATGATGGATATTCTTATAGATTGGAAGTGAAACTCCATTATTGGAATGGAATGGTATTTAAATATTTTGATAACCATAAATTAAACCATTTATCAGTTTTAATTCTTACATGAGGATGATTCTCAAGTTAAAACATTTTTGATAATTTTTTATGTCATTTTGGTGATTCTTCGATAATAATTACCTCATTATGTTTTATAAATTAACAATATGTGTACAAAATGATTCCTTAACCTTATATAAGTTATAATACATATATTATAATGAGGTTAAACTATAATAATGTTTTCATTAGCTGTCTTGAATGATATACAAGAAATTGAAATCATATCATCCATGATATTGGTAAATCGACACATTAGAGACAGTGTTTTATTTTCTAGAATAAGTGGAAGATGAGAAAAAGTGTAATGGTAAGGCATACATAGACATGATTAAATCAATAATATGTAATATACTTGATAATTCATGTCTCTTGGATATGAGGAGGTGAGGAAAGGATAATAATAGAAAATTAAATGAAAAGAAAAGAAAAAAAGAGAGGATGTATACATCTTGATATCTTCTCCTTGAGTTCCCTCTTAACGTTCTTAGTTTTGTCCTTTTGGTGAATCCATAAGGTCTTGGAATTAAGGAGTTTTCTTGGTAGGAGTATTGTTATGAACATAGGCATGCCTCAAGGCTTGAGAGGTGTGGAATGAATAGAAGGGAGTGGGTGGTATTTATAGTGGAGGAAAGGAGGAGTATTACATTATTTTATTCATTATTTTATTATTTCTCCACAACACAAGAAATAGTTATGATTCCAAGACAAAATATAGTAATAAGTCCATTCTAGTTATATCCATGTGGGGTTGAATGGCCCTTTCACCACCTTTGATGTAGTAATACTAGCATTTAACATTTATCGTAATTTAACATTTTTAATATTCATCAAAAAATCAAGAATTTTATAAAAATTCATAAAATATACCCTATCCATGTTTAGATGTGAATAATTAAAAAATGAACTCCATTTCTTGAGAATAAATTTATAAACATGATTATTTTAAATTTTAAATAATATCATAATTTACTTGAAAACTACAATTTTAAAATTAAAACTTCTATTCTAACAATATGAAAAAAAATATGGTATCTAAAAATTATAATATAATCATTATTCATAAAATAAATATTTATGAATAAATTTAATTAAATTAATTTTTAATTAAAATTAATACAATAATAAAAAAATTAATTAAATATATATGACTTACACAAAATCCCAACACTTAATCAAGAATTTTTAAAATATTTAATTAATTATATTATGAAATAATTATATTATATAGAATCTTATAAGATGGATACATTTTATTTATAATTTCATTTGTGAATTTACTATTCATAAGGGTGCGTTATTATTCATAAGGTTCAAGTTACTATTCATAAGGGTACATTACTATTGATAAGGGTCATGGTACTATTCATAAGGGTATATTACTATTTATAAGGGTCATGTTACTATTCATAAAGGTATATTTATATTAATAATATAATTTTACTATTCATACTGGTAGGTTACTATTCACTAAAAAATTATTTTGTTCTATTATAAAAAAAAAGAAGCAGATCACAACCATGTTTGTCCATTTTTTGAAATTTAAAATATAGAAGTAACAAAATTATTTATAATGGTTAGTCTATAAAGGTCACATATTATTTAGTATTTCATTAATAAAAATAGTTTATCCTTTTAAAGTATCACTAATTTTCAAATTCCAACACCGAAGGAATCACAAAAAAGTTATAATACTTACCTGTCTTTGGTAGGATCAAAATCACTATGGTAGTAAACCACGTCTTTAAATCGTATAAAGAATCATCACATGTCCTTGACCATCTAAACTTTATTCAATTCTTCATCAAGCCTGATAATGGTTCTAAAAAATGGGAAAAGTATTTGATGAACCTTTGATAAGTGTCTACTAAACCCAAAAGGCATATAATATAAAACCAATATTTGGTTGATACTAAGATAAAACTACCTGCAGTTTATCCAAGTCCATTGATACACCTTCCTCGGAGATGATGTATCCCAAATAATGTACCATGTCAATCCAGAAATGCCACTTTCATAACATGGAGTATAGCCTATGCTCTCTTAGTGTAATACATATGATGTCAATGTGTTTGGAATATTCTTCATGACGTTTGGAGTACTCCAATATGTCATTAAAAAATTACTAAAAACTGATCTAGATATGGATGAACTATTTAGTTCATAAAGTCCATAGACAGTGAAGGTGCATTCCTCATCTCAATATACAACACAACAAACTCATACAAAACATAACTGCTCATTAGAAATGTTTGTGGTATATCATAAGACCTCACGCATAGCTGATGATAATGTGATCACAATTCAATCTTGGAAAATATAGTATCACCTCTCAGATTTTCAAAAGGATAATCAATTAATGGTAGAGTTTATCAGTTCTTAACATTCATTTGATTCAACCCCCTGTAATTGACACACAATGAAAATATAATTTATTCATCCTTGAAAATAAATGGAGATCCCCAAGGTGACATAATTTGATGAACAAAACCTTTATTCTCCAATCCATATATTTCAGCTTCATATTCCTGAATCTATATAGGCGGCATTGTATATGGAGGAATATAAATAGGTTCTACTCCCAATGGTAGCTTATTTTTGAACTCAACATCTCTCTTGGCTAGAACCCCAGAGAATTCCTTACGAAAAACATACTAAAACTGATGAATTATAGGAGGAATGAAAATATTATATACTCCCCCATCATCATGTATTGGATGTATCACTTGGTATAAGTGCTCACCCAACTACTGAAAATCAATCCTGACATGACCTACTTGAATATCCCATTCTCTATTGTGAACATAAGTATCAACTATGAGGGATGTGAATGTTAATCAATAGTGGAAACATTCATTATGGTCTAGATACAACACTATAAAATTCATCCCAAATATAATATCAAAACATGACATTTCAAGTATAATCATGTTTGAAAGGAAATGGTACATACCATCCTCAAGGGTAGACTCCTTAATTTTCAAGATATTTTTTCATTCCCTCCTAATAGTGAATCAATTTACATGAACCCACACATATATTTCAACTCTATGAAAAATATATTTACAAACATAGTAGATATAAAATAATTTAAGGAAATTGTATCAAATGAGAACTAACAATTATTGAAGCAATAAGAATTTTACCTTAAACTATCGATGATCCAGCCTCACCACCCCTGGTGCATGATGAACATCATTGTGCTAAATTTCTCTTCTACTATGGACTCTTATATGAGAACCAGGTTTTCGAATAACCTACTGATAAGTATTCCCTTGACCTAGAGTATTGTGTCCTCCACAATGACTTCTACAAAATGTATAAATCCATCTACACTTCTAAAATGAGGTAACTGGCCCTTCATACACTCGATACTGACCTTGATCCTTCATCACTTACCATATTTCAAGGGTTCATATAAGAAAAGTTGCACATGACCCATCTTTCCACATTCTCGACACCTAGTTAGTGGTTGGGGACACTTACCATGCATGTGTCCTGACCTACCGCACTGATAACTTCTCACCACCTCACCACCGTACCTCCAAGGAGGAACGTCCCACTATCAATTATCGCACCACTGGATCACCAAACTATATCCATGCCTTAACAACCATAGGCCTTCTTAGGTTACCTAATAAGATACTAACTTGATCCAACACCTCATTAAGCCTCTTCGAAGAAAAGATATTCACATTGGGCTTGATATCATGTCTATGTTCATCCTAAAAACAACTCATCATTACTTCCTCATCCCGTACTAATGAATGATAAAATTTTGCCATGTTGCTGAAGTGGGTAGGATAATCCAGCACTGTTATTGTCCCCTGAGTCAAACTGATAAACTCTCTTACCATTCAATTCCTGAAGGTTTCTATATAAAAATATTCTACGAATATTTCCATGCAATCATTCCTTAACACACCTTCTCCCTTATTATCCTGAAAAGGAATATCCCACAAACTCATCACTAGTCCTCTCATTTTATATCCATCCAAATTTACTCCCTACATAGGATGAGTTTCTATGTGATACAACATCATTTGGATGGACTCTATCTTGATATAGAATTCCTTAGGTCCACCCTCTACAGAAAATGACATAATATTATTAAACTAAAACTCTCTAGCTAGATCAAACATACATGGCACAATCATCACAGGTTCCCATTCCACAATTTTCATAAAATGAGAAAATCTCTCATGGAACTTCTCCTTCCATCTATTACGCCGGATCAATGGGGTTTCTTAATCATCTTCTGGAGGATAATTCTCAAAAATATCCTATTGCTTCCCAACAATCGAACATCATCTTGGTGAAATCTCTTTATAAATACTAACACATATATCAAATTATATAAAATAAAAATTCAATAGTTGTGAAAAGGAAGGATCTAAAGTAGGCATAAAAAACCATTAGGCATACACTATCTCAAAGGATATGATCACATAACTATCACAACCCTCAACCATCCCTACCATGGTCCATGGTGATCATGGGGTAAACCTAAATACATAGTCACAAGTACTTTATTAAACAATCTTTTTAAAAAGTCTCAAATTTACCACATAAATCATTCGATTTTATGATCATTTCCATCCTTTCAAAATTTTCATAATATGTTTTTTAAACTATTTATGACTCTTCATTAGTCACTAGTTATTAGCCATTTAATTTCATTGTTCCCTTTTACCAATTTTCAACATCTTTATTAAAAACATTATTTAGGATTTTAAGGAAAATGAAATGGATTATATACCTAAAATCTGACATATCATTCCCATGTGTGCCTACAATGTTGCATGTCATTTTTTTCATTATGTTCCTAAAATGATGCAAGTATGCATAATCCCATTCCATTTTAACAATAATTAATATTGCAAAGATCTTTCACAACAAATAACAAGTGTCTCACTAAATGATGAAATATCATAAAACTATAACAACAAACTTCTAGAATAGAAATTTCACCCTAAGTACTTGGTTTTTCCACCAAACATGGGTTAGATAATCCCATGAATGATCTCATTTCAAAGTCCTCACACATCCTAGTACCCCATATAACTTTTCTAAATTGTATGTAAATATAAAAGAATGATATGATAACACTTTGTAACATCCTCATCCTAATTTTACTACTCAGCACCTAGGATAGGTCACCACATAACTTTTGGCGCTCTACCATATATGCCAGAGGCTACTGATTAGTAAAAATGGTATAATAAAACACATGGGGAGTCTATAAAATCTTCATCAAAATAATCCATAGTATATAAGATAATAAATAATGGAACTAAATAACCAATAAACATGTATCAATAATCCATTTCAAAAAAACTGGGTACAATCCCACTACCAAACTTTAAATATGTTTTGTCATGTCACATTGTTCAATGTAAAATAAAACCAAAAAGAAACTCAACCAATGAATTGAAAAAATGGAACCTTACTCCAAATCTAGATCCCTAATTCATGAAAATTCCAAACCTTGATCAACCATATAGCATAGAGACCATTGCCATGTCCGGCCCTACAACCTTGAAGTCTTCTCAAAAACACAATGGCATCCCGAGCTTGATATTACTACAAATCAATAGGCCCCCACCAACAATGCCTAAAAAATATCGAGTCTAATAGATAATGTATGCATGTAGATAAAAAATAAAAAATAAAAAAAGTCAAAAAGAGTGATAATAGATAACAAGGTTCATCATATCCACTTTGATCATTATTTCTAGGGGAGACCATTTTCATCAATAACACTTTGTCCAACACCGGATATATAACTTTGCATAAAGGAAGGAATGATGTTCAATACATAACTAGTTAAAACATTAAGAAAATAATTTCATAAAACATTTTGGAATCCTCAGTCTAGTTAATCATATCCCATACGTCCATTTGGGTAATAGAGCATCGAGCCGACTATAAAATTCATGCATAATAAGACACTTACCCTAAAGCCTTTGTATAGTTAATCATACACTATGAATCAATTAGGTAAATAGAGAATCATTATGACTCCCTAATATAGCCATTATATTATAGTTAACTTGTATTATTAGTCTTTTTAATTAGATACAACACATCTTTTGGGGTAATAATGAATTAATCCAACTCCCCAAACCATGAATGATAGGGACTGTATTAAAGCCTTGGTTTAGACTGACTCATTGTAACACCCAGAGATTTTATGAAAAATATTATTTTTATTTTTATTGATGTATTTTGTTATATGCTACACAGAAATGATATTGCACTACATGAATCCCTGACATGGCTTGCATTACACGCAATCGTAACCTTCCATGACAGCATGTGTTGTACGCAATACTGAGTTTCACTAAATAACGATGTGTTATATAAACTAGCTGTTATGAAAAGTAATACCCAGTTTTAAAAATTTTATAAATTAGATCATTCGAAATGGACTTCATTTTTGGATTCGTAATATCGAAATTATCCTAGGGTGAGTTTTTGGTATTTTTCTAAAAACATTCATTTTTTGATGAATAGTGAAAACACTAGGTCACTATTTAAAACCCGACTTTTTATTGAAATAATTACTTATTTTATTTATATTTATTTCAGGTAAAAATTTATACATAATACCTATATATGTTCAATGTAATTCATTTGAGTCATTTAATAATAATTTTAGATATATAAAAATTTTATTGAACTTTTCACCGTCTTTTACCCACCTCATATGAGAATTTGGAAATTCACATAAAACATAATTTTACCACTTATGTGAGTGGAATTTAGAAACTCCGAGATACATGGATAATATCAAGGACAAAAATTTGGATCAATGAGATGAAAATAATATTTTTTGAATAGTATCTTTTTACTTTTATTTACCACAGTTACAAGTAAATAGGGTAATTAAGGGTAAAAATGATATTATTATTACCCTAACACATGTACTATTTCTATTGGATAAGTGTAATTATACCAAAAACAACCTTAGGAATAAAATATGACAATTTAGGTCAACTTGGATTAGATTAGGACATTTATTATTAATTTATCTAAAGATGTTTTAAAATAGTTAAAATCAAAGTTTAATAACTAATTCATTTTTAATATAGGGTTATGCATAAGATAAATTCGACTATTAATATTCATTAGAAATATAAGAAGAGATCGTATCTAATGGTAGTTTATTTATAATTTTTAGACATTATATAATTAATGTTATTTATGACACAATGGGGATGTAGTAATTACCTAAATAATGAAATATTAAAATAATTGATATTATAAATACCCAAATAAATGTAATTTGAGACTTTTTATGAATTACACTAATTTTATAGGTTAATATAACATGTTAGTATTGATTTAATTAACTTTTTTCGATCTAATCATTCTGTTATGATTTTCAAAAAAATTTATTTACCAAATAGTGTCAAAATTGACATAAAATAGTTTTTAAAACAAATATTATATTATTAATTGTTATTTAATTCATAAAAATATAAGGGTCAGCCAAATGACTTATATAAGTATATATATATATATATATTAATAATGATCCACTTGTGGTTCTTTTTTCTTATTATTGTTTGTTTATTAAACATATAGTGTAAGAAAACAAGAAGACGCGCTAAAAGTTAAAATATTTTACTTAGAGTTAAATCTAAATGATAAGGTTAAAATTATAACCTAAACTTGTCTAAAATATATTGGTTGAAAGGATTTAGACACATACCCACTTTAACTTCAAAATATATCAATTTTGAGCTATTATAAACCGAATATGTCTTTATTATAAAATAATATTTTATGTTTTACCAAAGGTGCCCCTCCCCTCCCTTGTAAAAAGGGAACCCCTTCCCTCTTCTCTTCACACCGTTTTGAGCCTTGAAGCTCGGCCAACCCCTACCCATTTCTCTTCTCCACTTCCCTAGAAACATTCTAGAGGTTCTTTTCTTCTCAAAAGACCATCTCTACTTCCATAATTGGAAGCTTAAAGGTGGTTCGTCGAAGAAGAGGAGGTTTGGATATGTATGAAGCATATGGGACCTAAGGTAAGGGATAATTTTGAAAATCTCATTTTCATCCGAGATTTCTTATACATAAGTATTTACTGGGTTTATATTTATCATCTATGTCCACGTTTTATAAAAATGTTTTCATGTATGTTTAAAGTCCTTTTTACACATTTTTGACTTTTACTACATGGTATGTAAGGAATCATTTTTTTGTTTACCATACAAGGTACTATTTTACTTTTCCAGATAAAGTACGAGAAGAATGTTTTTTAACTTATACGGCATGAAAGGGTCTTTACAGTTTCAAAATTCCTTATTTTCAAGAAGAATAAAGTACAATATTTCATTATTATTTTAAACAAAATATTTTTCTTTTAAAATTGCATGGCATTTTGTGAAAAGAAAATAATTTTGAAGAAGAAAGGATATTTTACTCAAGATTTTATTTCAAGTGTTTTATCAAAACCAATTTCCATCTAAGAATAAATTATTTCTTATGTGTATGTTTCAAGTATATTTTCCCTATGATTTACATGGTTTCACTTATCTTATGATGAAATTATATCCATTTGTTTTATATGGATTACGTTATGATGGTATGATGTTTATGAAACCCATTTTATTCTTTGGGTTATGATGAATGATTTATGTTTATGTTCTGACACACGTAAGAATGACTTCATTATGAGATGGGTGGGACCTATATCTCCCTCCAATGCTTTGGGTAATGATTTATATCTCATGAGATAGACATGGCTGGAATGGTAAGTTAATCCGGTTCAGTGTTACAGGACTGAAACGAGGAGTGAACTCGATTAAGAAAGGGACATTGTCCACTAGGATGGTCTTTTAAGAAACGCCTTGGATACTATATAAATAATAAGATCTGTTGAATGGTTTCCACAATTACATGTTTTTCCCATTATATTTTATCATGGTTGATGTTCCATTATGATATATGCCTTATGTAGTTCCACGATTTATGTCTTTGCTCAAGATTTTGATGTTTAAATTTCATGTTCATGTTTTTTCTTTAAAATGATTATGAATTGTTTTATGTTCTCTATGATTACCCTTAATTAGAATATAAGCTCACACAAAATATGTTTTCTTTTCCCCAGGATTTAGAGAAAGTTTTTAGGTATGAAAAAAAGGGGAAGATCATTATGGGAGATGTTGAAGATCTTTCACCACGATTGGAATATTAAATTCCGAATTTCCAAAAACACTGAACAATTACGGTCCTTGTGTGTGTGTGTTTGTTATGTATTAAGTATTCCGCAAAAGTAATGTAATGTCCATGTACGTCATGATTTGGGTTTCTACAGTTGGTATTAGAGGCAAAGGAGGTAGGAATGTATCTGATCCTTGGGAACTCTAACATGTGAGCATTGGACGAAGCATGGCTCTCCGCCCAAGGGCTTCATGAGGAAATGGATGCCATTGGGGATGGTGGTGTGTACCGCCCAGGGGGTATAGTCAGTCATGGAGTGCCCTGATAAGTATAAATTATAGTCCACTAGAAGTAATTCTAAACTGTTATAGTTGGTATCAGAGTAAATATTTAGTCAACCTTTGGAAACACGGATGCGAAAACGTTAGTGAGATTCCTAGAGATATTTCTAAGGTATGTCTTGGGATGTACCTAAGGTTAAGTATAAGTATAGGTTATAGTCCTAGAATTTTGGTAATGATCATAGAATTTAACCTACGATGTTATATATTGAAGGTATTCCCCCTTGATTATGATTTTGGCCTCTCACAGTAATTTTTTTGGGTTTTAGAAAATGGCTGGGAACGGGAAGATTCATGATAATGGAGGATATAATGGACAATGGAATGATATTCTTCATCGGAAAACGAATGAAATTGGATCTAGATGTCCACATATCATTATTATTCCTAATCAGCAATCTCATTATATGATCAATTATCTCAAAATTGGTAAGTTTCACGACTCATCTAATAAGAGAAAGCTGGAGTTTCATGATGATCATAGAGGAAATAAAGTTCAATTTCTATCATGTAAATCATGTGGGAAGAGGCATCCAAGAGAATGTTTCAAAGGAACTGGATGATTCTTTGGGTGCAGAAAAGGAGGACATAAATACAGTAAGTGCAAATGAAAAGGTTCAGTTAACACCATGGATAAGGAAAATGGTATTGCTATGACATCAACAATGATTAGATGTTTTAAATGTGGAGTGTATGGGTATTATGAAAACCAATTCCCTAAGAGAAAATCTCATGCATAGAATCAGCATGGTCATATGGGTAATATTTATCTGGATGATGATGGGGAGACTGCAAATGATATATGAGATGAAGGAAGTGTTAAAGCTTGGTCAATGGTATAATAAGGTAGTGGAATGATTATATGTTTATCAAGAGTTATGTTGTATTGGTAATTTAATGGTACTATAGAATAAAGAAACATGTAGGTATTGTTACACTATTGTTTTTCATAAATTATTTTAAATTATATGTTAAATGGTACTAGTAACCATGAAAGGATATTCAGATATTTTTGGAAAGAATGTGATATGCACATAATGAATGGATAAGAAGGAAATAATATGTCTGATAGTATTCATGAGCTCATGATTGTTATAAGGACTAAGTGATATCATGGTTTGAGTATACAGAATGTTGGTATTTTGGTATGTGGAATGAATTAACTTTTGACATCACTCATTTTTTCACTAAGGTTCAATGGGTATTCAATTTTCAAGAGAATACATGATTAAGGCCTTCGAATGTTTGGAATGTGACCAACAAGACATATCTTATGATATATGGGGATTAAAGATGGTATTAACTTGCTTGTTATATGAACTCTCTGGTAATCATTTTCACTATAATATAAGATTGGACATCAGTATTTTGGATAAGCCTAAAGATTGGAATGGATTATGTTGGACATAAGTTAGTATTGTTTAAGTCTAGAACTTTTTTGATATTATTGATGGAAAGTTATAAAAATGTAGATTTAGAGAAAGGAAAACCTGTAGGAAGGGCGAAAACCCATCACGTCGGACAAGGCTGTGGGAATCGAACCCATAACTAAAGTGTGACAAGCCTTTATCGCCTACCACTAGCCTACATGAAGTTCTTGTTTTTTAGAAACCGGTTTTATTATATTACGCAGTATGATATATAAAGTATAAGTCTATTTTAGTAATCATATATGATTAATCTCACTATAGATTGACTTATGTATTTTTGATAACTTTTTATAACCTTTTGTTTGAGACAGATGGAAGGACTCATCATTCTATCACATGATCTTCTAACACTCCCCTAATAACAAATTAAACTTCATTTCTTTAAGAGATGAAATGGAAATTGTCCAAGGAACAACCAACGGTGTGACTGTACCAAAATCAAGAAACTATTTCTTCTAATTCCAATTTCTTCAAATTTAGGGAAATGATCGTGAAAACCAAAAATGTTGTCCTAGTGCCCTTATATCGGATGAATCAGATGGTACCTTAGATCATCACAAATCTATGGCTTTGTGATTATTGGATTTTTCATAGCCATGTTCTCTACCACTCTCCATCAGAACATGATGGTTAGATTTGTCTTCCATATCCATATTTTCATATATGTTCTCATATGTGGAAACCCAGTGATTAGTTAATTTGGGTAACCATTACATTTCATACATTAGTTTTTAATGATTGGCTTTGGTATTCATTTTTACTATGTGGGTTTCTATTAAAGGAACTTTCTAGTAGTAAACCATTTATAACTGCGATAAATTTCAAGGAAAAAATTTATTTTATGGGGGGTAGAATGTAACACCTCAAGATTTTATGAAAAATATTCTTTTTAATTTTATTGATGTCTTCTGTTGTACAATACACCAAAATAAGCTTGTAAAATAGGAATCCCTGACATGGCTTGCATTACGCGCAATCGCGACCTTCCACAATAGCGTGTGTTGTACACAATACCGAGTTTCAGAAAACATCGATATGTTATATAAAATAGCCATTATGAATAGTAATACCCAATTTTTAAAATTTTATAAATTTTATCTTTTGAAATGGACTTCAATTTTCGATTAGGAATATCAAAATTAGCCAAGGGTGATTGTTTGGTATTTTTCTGGAAACATTCAATTTTTGAAGAATAGTGAAAACACTATGTTACTATATAAAAACCGACTTTTTATTTAAATAATTATTTATTTTATTTATACTTATTTTAGGTCAAAATTGATACATAATACCTATATAAGTTAAATGTAATTCATTGGGGTAATTTTCTAATAATTTTAGATATATAAATGTTTTATTGAATATTTCACCGCCTTTTACCCACCTCCTAGGAGAATTTGGAAATTCACATAAAACATAATTTTACCGCTTCTCTGACTAAAATTTCGAAAATTAAAGAGACAAGGTTAATATCAAGGACTAATATGTGGTTCAATGGGATGAAAGTACATTTTTTTGAATAGTAACCTTTTTCTTTTATTTACCACTGTTAAAAGTAAATAGGGTAATTAAGGGTAAAAATGATATTATTATTACCCTAACACATGTCCTAATTCTATTGGATAAGTGTAATTCTACCAAAAACAACCGTAGGAATAAAATATGACCATTTAGGTCCACTTGGAATAGATTAGGACATTTATTATTAATTTATTTAAAGAATGGATAAAATAGTTATAATCAATGTTTAATAACTAATTCATTTTTTATATAGGGTTATGCATAAGATAAATTCGACTATAAATAATCATTAGAAAGATAAAAATATATCCCACATAATGGTATTTTATTTATAATTTTTAGACATTATATAATTCATTATAGTTATGACACAATGGTGATGCAGTAATTACCTAAATAATAAAATAATAAAATAATTGATATTATAAATACCCAAATAAATGTAATTTGAGACATTTTATGAATTACACAAATTTTATAGGTTAATATGACATGTTATTATTGATTTAATTATATTTCTTCTAACTAATCATTCTTTTATGATTTTCAAACAAATCAATTACCAAATAGTGTCAAAATTGACATAAAATAGATTTTAAAACAAATATTATATTATTAATTGTTATTTTATTCCTAAAAATCGAAGGATATGCCAAATTACTTAGATAAAGATATATATATAAATAATGACCCACAAGGGGTTTTTTTGGCTTGTTATTGTATGTTTATTAACCATATAGTGTAAGGAAACAAGAAGACACGTTAAAAGTTAAATTATTTAACTTAGAGTTAAATCTAAATGAAATGGTTAAAACTATAACCTAAACTTGTCTAAAATCTATTAGTTAAGAGTATATAGACCCATCCCCACTTTAGATTTGAAATAAATTAATTTAGAACTATTATAAACCAAATATTACTTTATTATAAAATAATATTTTATTTTTTTCCAATGGTGCCCCTCCACTCCCTTATAAAAAGGGCACCCCTTCCCTCTTTTCATCAAACTATTTTGAGCCTTGAATTTCAGCCAACACCAGCCCACTTCTCTTATCCACTTCCCTAGAAACATTTTGGAGGTTCTCTTCTTATCAAAAGACCAAATCTACTTTCATAAGAGGTAGCATAAAGGAGGCGTGTCAAAGAAGAGAAGGGTCAGATACGTACGAAGCATATCAGACATAAGGCAAGGGATAATTTTGAAAATCTCATTTTTATCCGAAATTTCTTATACATAAGTATTTACTGGGGTTATATTTACCATCCATGTCCATGTTTTGTAAAAATGTATTCATGTATGTTTAAAGTCCTTTTTACTTGTTTTTGAAATTTACTACATGGTATATAAGGAATCATTTTTTTTTGTTTTCCATACGAGGTACTTTTTGACTTTTCCGGAAAAAGTTTGAGAAGAATGTTTTTTAACTTATACGTAATGAACAAGTTTTTATAGTTTCATAATGACTTATTTTAATGAATCTTACTCTAAAATATTTCATTATTATTTTCAACAAAATCCTTTTCTTTTAAAATTACATGGCATTTTGTGAAAAGAAAATGATTTTGAAGAAGAAAGGATATTTTACTCAAGAATTTATTTCATGTGTTTTATCAAAACCATTTTCCATCTAAGAAGACATTATTTCATATGTGTATGTTTCAAGTATAATTTATCTATGATTTGCACGGTTTCACTTCTCTTATAATGAAATTGTATCGATTTGTTTTATATGGATTATGTTATGGTGGTATGATGTTTATGAAACCCATTTTATTCTTTGGGTTATGATGAATGGTTTATGTTTATATTGTGGCACTCGTAGGAATAATTTCATTATAAGATGGGTGGGACCTATATCTCCCTCCAATTCATTGGGTAATGATTTATATCTCATGAGATAGACATGGCTGGAATGGTAAGTTAATCTGGTTCAGTGTTACAGGACTGAAACGAGGAGTGAAATCGTTTTAGAAAGGGACATTGTCCACTAATATGGTCTTGGCAGCAAGGCCTTGGATACTATGTATATCATAACATGTGATTAATGGTTTCCACAATTACATGTTTTATTCCCATTATATTTTATCATGGTTGATGTTCAATTATGATATATGCCTTACGTACTTCCACGATTTATGTCTTTGCTAACGATTTTGATGTTTAAATTTCATGTTCATGTTTTTCCTTTCAAATGATTATGGATTGTTTTATGTTCTCTATGCTTACCCTTAATGAGCATCTGAGATCACTCTTTATATTTTTTCTTTTCCCCAGGATTTAAAGAAAGGATTTAGGTAAGAAAACAAAAATGGGATGATCATTATGGGAGATTTTGAAGATCTTTCACCATAATTAGAAGATTAAATTCTGAGTTTCCAATGACACCAAACTATTATATTCCTTGTGTGTTTGGGTTTGTTATGTATTAATTATTCCAAAAATGTAATGTAATGTCCATGTTCATCATGCTTTGGGTCTCTACACTCGTGGGTGTAAAGTCGCTATAATAACCAAAAAAGAACCCAGGCATGTGCACATTCTAATTTAACAATTCAACACATATATTATGTACAATGCATTTAGTGTATACATAATTAAAAATTCAAAACACATTTACATATATACCTTTTATTTACCTAAATCATTACCCAAGACATTCCCTACATTGGTACCTTAATCCATTTGAAAAATTTATCATTTATATGCCATATCCCATGACCAAATTTACCATTTACAATATATATTTCATTCAACACCTTTAACATGGTACTAAACACAACCTTGAATTGTTATAATTACTAGTTTCAATTACCATTAGTTCCATTTAATAATTAAGACAAATATTTTAGCATATTTTTCACAAGGCCTATCTCATAAAAATTTAATTCTACACTTTACAATTCAATTTAATGTTCAAAAAGTGGAACATGATAGGGGTTTCCCATAACATGGTTGAATTAACCACAATAAAATCAAAATATATCAAGAGATGTTCAATTCATACAAACCTAGAATCCACTTGTAAATAAATATTTTTTTAGGGACTCGAAAGAAGCATACTAGTTACATAAGAACTAATCCATAAAATTGAATAAGGAGGAGTGTTATAATCACTGGGAGCGTTTATATGCACCCAAAGACTCTCCAAATAGCTTAAAAAAGGGAGATCGATTCATGGAATGTATAGGAAGATTTTAATTTTCCATCATTCTTCTAGAGGATGAATAGTGTGTAAGTTTCAGTGATGTTTCTTGAAGCATGGGGGTGGGGATTGTAAAACCCCAAATTTTAAATAGAGCGCTCAATTTGGCTACATGGTTAGCCAAAATGAGCACCAAACATGCGGCACCCTCTTTCTATGAGGTGGGAAGGTTTCATGGATTGCTAAGGATCTATCACGGTTTGTTAAACCATGAAGAGACTACATATAATTGATTTTTCAATCGCTCATTGTTTGGAATACCCGTTTCATGTTTTCATATACCATGTGCCCTACATTTATAAATTCAAATTTAGGGAACACAATTACTAATAATGGTTCTCAGAAAATGAAACATGTTGAGACCCACACTTGATGTACATGGAAATTAAATTATTTTTTCGGAATACATAATACATAGCAAAAACAAAATCCCAAGGAATTTAATAGTTTAGTGTCTTTACAAAATCAAAATATAATATTCTAATCATGGTGAATGATCATCAACATCTCCCATAAAGATCATCCCCTTTTGGTTTCTTATGTAAAACATTTCTTTATATCCTGGGGTAAAAACATAAAACTGGTGAGCTCAAATGCTCAATAAGGCTATGCATAGAGAAAATAATACAATCCATAAACATTTGAATGAAAAAACATGAAAATAAAATATAAACATCAAAATCATGAGCAATGACATAAATCGTGGAATTAAGGAATGTATCCTAAAGGAACATTAGTCATGGTAAAATAACATGGGAATAAAAACATGTAACTGTGGCAAACCGTTAAGCTCATGTTAATATTTCCAGAGTAGCCAAGACATTGTTTCCAAGACCATCATTGTGGACAATGTCCATTACTGACTCGGGTTTAAATGCCCTTCCAGCCCAGTATTACTAAACTGGATTCACTTTTCTTTCTAGCCATGTCAATCTCATGAGATATAAATCTTTACCCAATGCAATGGAGGGAGATATAGGTCCCACCCATCTCTTAATGAAATCATTCTTTAATGTGACACAAAATAAACATAAATCATTCATCATAACCCAAAGAATAATATTGTCTTCAAAAAATCAACCCATAATCCATATAAAACAAATAGATATCATTTCATCATAAGAAAAATCAAACCATGTAAATAATAGAGACATTATACATGAAACATAAACATACTAAATAATGTCATCTTAGAAGGAAAATAGTTAGGATAAATCACTTGAAATAATTTCTTAAGGAAAATATCCATTCTTCTTCAAAATCATTTTCTTTTTAGAAAATTCCATGAAATTTTAAAAGAAAAAGATTTATGTAGAAAATAACCATGAAATATTGTATAGTAGGCTTCATGAAAATAATTCATTATGAAACCATAAATATCCGTTTATGCCGTATAATTTTTAAAAAACATTTTTTCATACTTTTTCCAAAAAATTAAAAAAAGTACCTCGTATGGTAAAAAAAGAAAGATTTTATAAATACAATGTAGTAAAAGTAAATAAACAGTAAAAAAGACATTAAACATACATGAAACCATCATTATAAAACATGGACATGGATGATAAATATAACCCTAGTAAATACTTAAGAATAAACAATCTTGGACCAAAACGAAATTGGAAAAGCTATCCCTTACCTTTTATAATCAGTGGAATCATACGTCTCCTAAAATAAATAAAACTACATGCATATTTAAATATCATATTCTTAATAATAAAAATCATAAAACATTCATAGGAATCTTAAACATCATACAAAGGAAATAGGGGGTGATTAAGTCATATGTCTCATAGAAATAAATGTGAGACGAAATAATCCCTTACCGTAGCTCCAATTTCATCACTATGTGTCTGAAACTCCTGTATAGTGGGTTTAAACATATTATTAACTTGTAACAGAACCATAATAATATTTATGATATCATATATGATTCACATAGGTCATTATATTACCCGTTATTTTGTAAATTCCATGTTAAAGAAGCGTTTTGGTTAAAATTGTTTCATTTATCGTACGTGTTTCGACTTGTTGTTCTTGATATTATTACAAATATACTGATTTAATTAATTCCAAAATTTTAAACATTATTTATATATAATATATATTCAGTATATAAATATGATTGATCGATAAATGGAATGAGATACACCGTTCATGGAGACGGTAGGCCTTACATACGCATGAACGCTGATTTTTTTTCCTTATTGATATGAATGGAATTGACTAAATAAAATGTATATGTACATAAATAAAATATCATTATTTGGTAATATCATTAATGATTATTTATTATATATACTTTATAATCATACTTCAATGGTTAATCATATAGAATTAATCTCATCATGTTCGTGGAGACGGTAGACCATACGTACGCACGAGCGAAAATATCATTTGTTTGATATTAAAATCGTATATAGTTGGATGGTATATCATATATAGAGAATAATAATAATATTATATTTATTATTTATATAATATATACTCATTATTATACCCATCCAAATGATAAAATCTTTTAATAACATACTACACCACAGCATGGAGACGGTAAGTCGTACGTACACACATGTGGTGACTTTTTCATTCATATGATGGATAAAATAACTAATTTGGTTATAAATGTAATGTCTGGTTCCAAGTTCCACTCAACAGGTGCCCCAAACCCTATTCACCACGTGACCTCAATTTCATTTCCCCAAATGCCAGAGGCTGCCGACTATCAGCGAGGGCCCTGGTCTGATAGTGAGGAAACTATGCCCTCATTTTTCAAAGTGTAGCACATCAGAATGAGATAAAACATACAAAAACAACAGAATCCATAAACCATACACAACTGAATTAAACAACTGCAGTAGAAATATCCAACTAGTATATAAATAATGGTGCAACATGCCTCAAATTCTAAGAAAGCAGCCAGAATATGTTACACAATAATAAAATACAGTACAGGTGAAGGAAAGAAAAACAGAACAAAATAACCAGAAGCATCATGAGCCTAATCCCAGTCCCATGCTCCCCTACTCCTTATAAGCAATCAAGTGCCTATATAAGTCCCTTTGAACTTATCCACACCTGCAGAGATGTAATCTGTTTTGGCCAAAATACATGACCCAAATAGGGTGTGAGAAATAATTCCCAGTAGGAACCCACAAAAGGCCCGTGCTCAACTGTGTGTAGACATGCAACAATGTTCTGTAGTAAAATGCAATAAACGATGTAGAACTCCTATGTAACCAACCCTACCAGTTATATTTCCATTTTATTATTCATTTTAACCAATTAATTTTGTAACATTCTGTGCTCAACTGAACCAATCCCTCAGGACAAACAGAATCTCGCCTTCAGGCGAATATAGTAAAACCAACCCCTCAGGCATTATAATATACACACCCTCAGGATATATAGAATATCACCCTCAGGAATTTCCCTTAGGCAAAGTAGAGTCTCACCCTTAGTCCAAACTGAAACGAAACCCTCAGGTGATCAGAATATCACCCTCGGGCTATTAGAACCATGCCCTCAGGCTAATCAACTCGCCCTCAGGCTAAAGTATACACCACCCTCATGCATAAGTAACCGGTCCATTCCCAACATATAAACATGAAAATTACATACAATTCCTATCAAGGAAAAATTAATGCATAATCAAACATGGCATACCCTCAGGTATCCTGGCCAAACTGCTAAACAGAGGAACGTACCCCTGGGGTGGTCCTGGATCTAAGCGGCGATCCCAACAACAGTTTTACAATTTATTTAATCACCTATAAATTTATAAGTATTTGAAATAGCCATGACCTCAGCCACATGACACCCCAAAATTAGGTTTCTAGCTCAAAAACACACAAGACACACATCATTTGGAAAATAACACCAAGCCACCTAACATTAACACACACGAACGACATACACGAACGTCGATTCCAGAAACACTCAAAGATGAAGTATATATGAGGTGAAAATAAACCACATTCAAAGGTAAATAACTTCCCTATGTGAAAAACTTGGTAAGAACTACTCCAGGAGAAGGGAGAGCTTACCTGTGCGGTTCTAGGGATATTGACTGTGCAGAAAACGGATTCCCGACGTGCGCTCGGCGGATCTCCCAAGCTCCAACCTCCCTCTCCTGATCCTTCCCCTAGTTATAAGACTTCCCTGTGAACAATGGAGGATACTACCCATTTTATGAAAAAAGAAACGAAGTACATGGCATGTATTTCCATGTACACGGCGTGTACTTCCCATTTTTTAACTGTTCCTCTGGCGGTTTCCCGCCATCTTGGCAGTGTTAACCTACTAACATGACTACATGGCGTGTCTGGATTAGTACACGGTGTGTGCTATAGCATAGCTGGCCACCGCCTTACTATTCACATGCCGACTGACTACACGGCGTTTAAGGAACCACTAGACGACGTGTAGTCGGTCTGTACACCCTTCATCGCCGATATGGCTACACACACCGTGTACTCATCCCACATGGCCAAAAGTACACGGTATGAGGACAAGGACGCGAGTGTACTTCCAAAATTTTGTATTTCCCCCATTTTCGTTATTTCCTCAAAAACACTTAAGGAAAAGTGAAAATAAGAAACCCGTACCTCAAAAAAAGAACTGGGTTCTTACAAACATCCCCACTTAAAGCAATTCATCCCCAAATTTCCCTTCCATGGGTGGCGATGATATAACCGAGAATAACTCTGGCCACTGAGCAGGTACATCAGTCTCCTGCTCCCAGGTTTCATCCTACACTCAGCCATGCTGCCATAACACCCGTATGAGAGTAATTGACCAGCCACTGAGAAGATTCATGCTTCTATCAATGATACAAATCAGATGCTCCTCATTGGACACATCTTCCTCCAACTCATCCTCCTCTGGCTGAAAGATGTGAAAAGGGTCTGAATGACAGCGACACAACTGAGATACATGGAATACGTCATGCATGACTCAGTACCTCTGCGGTAATTGCAACCGATAGGCAACCGGTCCAACTCTCTCTAGAATCTCAGATGGACCTACATACCTCGGTGACTGTTTACCATGTCCCCTGATCTGCCTGTGTCCTAGCCATGGCGAGACACCCAAGAAAACCTTATCGCCGACCACGAACTCCAAAGGTCATCTTCGGCGATCATCAAAAGATTTCTGACGAGACTATGTCATAGCCATCCGCTTTAGAATCAATTGGACCTACTCAGATGTCTCCTGTATGAGACGTGTTCCGAGTAAAGCTATCTCACCTGCCTCTAACCAGCACAATGGTGATCAGCATGGCCTACCATATAAAGCCTATTATGGTGCCATCTCAATAGTTGCCTGAAAGCTATTATTATTGGAAAACTCGACTACGGGTATGTGCTTCTCCCAAGATCCCCCAATGTCTAGGACGGATACTCGCATCATTTACAGAAGCACCTGTATCGTATGCTTTGACTGGAAATCAGTCTGAGGGTGGTAAGCTGTGCTCAGAAGCACCTGTGTACCAAGTTCCCTCTGAAAACTCTGCCAGAAGCAAGGTGTAAAACGAGCATCCCTATCTGAAATGATAGAACGAGCAACCCCATGTAGATGTACGAACTCTTAGATATATAACTTCTCGAGCTCATCGACACTGATGGTATCCTTGATCGGAAAAAAGTTAGCTACCATTGTGAGTCTGTCCACAAAAACCCACATTGAATCATTGCCTCTAGGTGACCTCGACAACCCCATAATGAAATCCATCGCAACATCATCCAATTTCCACTTTGAGATGGGTAACTGCTGTAATAGTCCATCTGTTCTATGATGCTCTGCCTTCACCTGCTGACAGGTGGAACACCTCATAACAAAACCAGCTATATCACTCTTCATACTCGGCCACCAGTACTAACATCTCACGTCTTTGTAAATCTTGGTAACCCCGGGATGAACAAACTATGTTGACGCATGAAACTCTCTCATCATCTCCTCGCGTATATCCCATGGAACCCACACTCGTCCATGGAAATTCAAAAATTCATCATCACCTCTCGTCCAACCAGGAGGAGGGTCCTCACATGCCACCGACTCCCGTAGAACTAGGCCTTCTGAATCAGATATTTGTCTCATCCTCACTCTATCCAGGAGGGTAGAGGTCACAGCTAAAGATGAAAGATATGTCTACCCCTGACTATCGTGAACCTCCAAATGCATCTCAGAGAACAAATCCATGCGCTGCCACTCGCCACTGGTGTCTTGCACAACCTATATCTGAGTCTTCCTGCTCAGTGCATCAGCTACTGCATTACCTCAACCAGGTGTACATGCAAGCTCAAAATTGAATGATTGAAGTTACTTAACCCACATTCACTACCATAGATTCCGGTCACGCTGACTAAAGATATACTTGAGAATTTTTCGGCCGGTAAAAACTAAAAAACGCTCTCCCAATAGATAATGTCTCCAACAGTGCAATGCATGCACAACTGCAGCAAAATCGAGATCATGTGTCGGGTAATTCCTCTCATGTGGCCTCAACTGCCGAGACCTGTACGCAAAAACTCGATCTCCCTACATCAACACTGCTCCCAGACCAATAACTGGTCTATCATAGTAAACTTTATAGCTCTTACACTTCTCTAAGAGTATCAGGACTGGTGTTGATGTCAAATTCCCTTTTAGGTCCTGAAAGGCTGCCTCAGAAGATTCTGACCAGGAGAACTTCACACCCTTCTTAGTCAAACCTTTCAATGGCACTGCTATGCGGGAGAAGTCATGTATGAAGCATCTGTAGTAACTAGCCATCCCTAAGAAACTCCGTATCTCAAACATGTTCTTTGATTATCCCAGGAAACTACTCATCTCACCTTCTCTGGGACTACTGCAACTCCTGCCTCTGAGATTATATGACCCAAGAAGGGAATATGGTTCATAAAAAATTGGCACTTGGAGAGCTTAGCATATATCTTATGCTCTCTCAGTGTACTCAATACGATATCATGATAGGTGTAATGGTCGTGTCGAGTGTGAGAGTACACCAAGATTTCTTCCACGAATACTACCTCAAAAGAGTCCAGATATGGATGGAACAAAGGATTCATCAGGGTCATAAAAACTGTTGGCGTGTTTGTGAGTCTGAATGGCATAACCAAGTACTCGTATAGACCATATCATCTCTGAAAGGCTGTATGTGGTATATCCAATGGTCTCATGCGCAGCTGATGATATCCTGACCTCAGGTCAATCTTCGAGAACACTCGTGCTCACTATGTTGATAAAAATGATCATCTATCCTTGGAAAGGGATATCTGTTCCTAACTATCAACTGGTTCAGCTTCTCATAATCCACACAGAGTCTAAGCGTTCCATCCACCTTCTTCGCAAAAAGGACTGGAGAACCCCAAGGAGAAGTACAGGGTCTGATGAATCCCTTTGACTGTAACACCTCTAACTACCTCTTGTGCTCCTGCAACTCAGGCGTGTCCATCCTATAAGAAGGAATGGACACTGGTGCTACTCCTGGCACAAGATCAATTGAGAAATCCACTTCACGCTCCATAGGTAGACCTGAAAATCCGTCTGGGAGGACAACCCTGAAAAGATCAACCACTAGAGGGAAATCCTTCTAACAACTCCCCTGATCATCCAGATATAAACCCGCAATCTGGGATGTAACTCCACCTTTCCCACGATGCTCTGGTCCAGTTCAACTAGCATGAACATCCCATTCACACTTCTATAGAAGCTTTCCTCTTTATGGTGACGTGAAAGACACCCTACGACAATAGCAATCTACAAAGTCTCAAAAGGAAACCAACCAGTCCATCTTGAGAATGACTTCATAAGATGTCATCTTTAAGACATAGAGGTCCCAATGAAAGTGACACCAACCAACATTATGGGGTCACTCCTTGCACTAATGCACACCATCCGTTCTAGTCCCCAACCGAGTGTCTAGCATCATGATACCAGAATAAGTAGAAACACAGTGCTTAAGGCTCTCCACAATGGGCACAGATATAAAACTATGTGTAGCACCCATATCAAAAAGTACTGAAGATAATACAGAAGATATAGAATAGTACCTCTGACTTTAGAAGGTCCGGGATCCTACTCCTGCTGGGTCTGTTGCACTGCATATGTCGGCCCAGTGTTGTGGCCCTGTGACACAGCCTGACTACCCTGAGCTATCCCGCCCTACTGCCTCTGAGATCCTAGTGTCAGGCTACGACGGCCACAACCACCATCTCTGCATGCACGCCCTGATTTATTCCTGTTCCCTGACTTATAAGAAGCTGGCGGTTCTGATCCCACACGCAGAGTCTGTACAGAACCCATCTCACTAGTCACTGGTGGGAATGTCTTACAAAAGCACTGCAGATGTCCCATTCTGCCACAAGCTCAGCACTCCACTGGGTCTTGTGGACACTGTGGCCTCTTATTCCCCTCTCTACCACACTGGTAGCACCTGATCGAGACACGTGAAGAAACTGCCTGGCTGGTACTACCACCCTAAGAGAAGTCCATCTGTATATTCCTCTTACCAGAAGAAATGGTAGCAGAAACTGGTGTTGAACCGCCCTGGCCCACACCACTAGCTTCCTGCAGGTTCCTCTATGAAAGAAGTGCCTGGTTCATAATATCATGTACTGAATGTGACCTTAAAACATTCACCATTGCTCGGATGTCATATCAGAGACAATTCTCAAAACGCCTGTCCCTTAACATCTCATCACCCACCAGAACTGGTCCAAAATGCTGAACCTCAGTTAAATGAGTAGAACAGTCCATCACCGACATAGCGCCCTGCTACAGATTCATGAACTCTCGAGCTCTATCTGCCCGCAACGTCTCTGGAAAGAAGAAGTCATAGAATATTTCCTAGAAAGCTTCCCATGCCATGTCTCTATGATGCTCTAACTGGGTGGTAACATCACACCACCTCTTGGCGGAATCCCGTAGAATTTAAGTCGCGAGCATTACCCTCCACCCTAGAGGCGTCTCTAGATGCTTGAAAATAGTATCTATCAATCCTAGCAAAGACTCTGCAGCCCATGGTCTGCCATCCCCTGAAAACGTAGGCGGATGCTAGTGCAGAAAGGTACGAGTAATATCAGCCATAGATGTGGTAGCCTGTGGTGCTCCCTAAAAGGTTTGCATGAACCGCATAAAGCCTTCAGGGAATTGCGCATCCACGTCTGTGTCCCGTATAACATCTGGTGCCATATCTGGCTCTGCTGGAGGATCAACTGGTAGACCATGGCCCACCATCTCTGGAGTATGGCCGTCGCCGCTCTCCTAAAGAAAAACGTGTGGTCGTCTCGGCGACATGAATCTACGAGGTCAAATGCACACCTTAGAATAGGATTAACAACGACCAAAAATGAAGAAACCCAAAAGGGGACAGGGGGAAGATGGAATTCATAATTTTGAAAAACAAGACTACACTACGTGAAAACTGACTAAACGGAGTGTACTTGAAATTCCTTCCCCTTCCTGAGTCCTTCTACACAACTAAGCTACACGACTCCCATTGAACAAAACTACAAAGCGTGTATATCATCTACACGGCAGGTATGGTGTTATTTCCAACTTCCCATGTTGTTTGTGACGCGGACGATGACTCAAATTTTTTACTACAGGGCATGTGACACTCAAACATGGCGTGTACTCCACCCTATTTTTTCAGTCACACAGCTATGTCAACACGGCCTGTCCTCGGGGAAAACTACATAGCGTGTCCCACATGTACACGACATGTTCAAAGATGGGTGACACTGACCCTTGTTGTTTGTTAAACGGCTGAGTCCCCAGGTCACACTACACGGCGTGTTCATCATTTACATGTCTTGTTCAATAAAAGAGTTCACCGACCCGTGTTGTTAGTTACATAGCTGGACTCCCGGTCAGACTACACAACATGTTCCATAGAGGACATGGAATGTATGCCTTAAAGTATCCTCCATCCATGTTGTTAGTTACACGGACGGACTCCGGGTCATCACTACATGGCGTGTATGTAAGGTATATGGAATGTTCGACCCAAGCTCTTCCCTTCCCCGTGTCGCCGCCCACACAGTTTGTGAGATGGGAAGAGACTACATGGCATGTACTCAAAATTTTATCTTTTGTTTCCGAACAGAAGAACATACACGGCATGTATACTGAGTTTTCCGGATAGTATGCCTCAGAAAATTCTCTGGAACCCAGACAGACTAAAATACAACACCTAAGTGTCATTTTCTGAATCGTGAGGGCCCATACTCCCCCGAATCAGAGTCTGACATCTTATCTTTGTTATAAAAACATAAACAGTCAATGATCCACCAAATTCCAGTAAATGGTGGCCCATACTCCCCAAAATCCAATGTTTGGAGTCCATTCCATAAATAGGATCATAAAAAAAAATTTCCCTATCCCACAGTAGGTATTTATCAAAGCAGCTATCACAACAGCATGGTTTTCTAGCACATCAATTATCTCAATAACATGCAAATTCTAATGCACCTACATGGCATGGAAACTAAGCATGGCATGTGATTTCTAGAATGTGCCGAAATGATGCATGATATGGTATACCCTCATCTCATCGGGTTGCAACCAAATAGAACCCATGAATAAAATATAAACAGCACAAGACATGTGTTTCACCCTTCAGTGAAAGAAAATCAACTGTAAAATTGTGAAATCATTAAAATTGCAATCCGAGGTAAATTTTCATTTCCCTATACATGGGTTGACTACTCCCGGGAACATATGATTACCAACTACCATTCTCTTCCTATCCCTGACTATGGCTCAAAATAGTAAGTCAAAGAAATGAACCCCTTTGACACCACTTTGTAACGTCCCGGTTCTAGGTGCCACTCAACGGGTGCCCCGAACCAGGTTCGCCACATGATCTCAAACGCATTTCCCCAAATGACAGATGCTACCAATTTAATAGCGTGGGACCAGGTCTGGTAGTGGGTAAACTATGCCATCATTTGTCAAAGTGTAGTGAAGCGGAATGAGATAAAACATACAACAACAGCAGAATCCATAAAACATACACAACTGAATTCAACAACTGCAGTAGAAATAACCAACCAGTATATAAATAATTGTGAAACATTCCTCAAATTATAATAAAGTAGCTAGAACATGTTACACAACAATATAGTGCAGTACAAGTATAGGAATGTAAAACAGAACAAAACAGCTGGTAGCATCGCGAGCCAAAACTCGGCCCAATGCTCCCCTACTCCTCAGCAGCAATCAATTATCTGTATAAGGGCCCATTCTCCTATCCACACCTATAGAAATGTAATCTGTTGGGGACGAAATACATGACCTAAATTGGGTGTGAGAAATAATTCTCAGTAGGCACCCACCAATGGCTCGTGCTCAACTATGTGTATACATGAAATAGTGTGCAGTAGTAAAATGCAATAAACAAAGTAGTACTCCTAAGTTACCAAACCTACAAGTTATATTGCAATTTTATTATTCAATTTAACAATTTAATTTAGGAACATTTGGTGCTTACAGAACCAAGCCCTCAGGCCAAATAGAATCTCACCCTCAGGCTAATATAGTAAAACCATGCCCTCAGGCTTTATAAAATCCACACCCTCAGGCTATATAGAATCTCCCCCTCAGGCTTTCCCCTCATGTGAAGTAGAATCTCTCCCTTAGGAAAAACTGAAATGAATCCCTCAGGTGATCAGAATATCACCCTCGGGCTAATAGAACCACACCCTTAGGTTAATCAACATTCCCTCTAGATAAATTAAACATCGGCCTCAGGCATAAGTAACTGGTCCATGACCAACATATAAACATGTAAATTAAATACAATTCCTCTCAAGGAAAAAGTAATCCATAATCAAACATGGAATACCCTCGGGTATCCTGGCCAAACGGCTAAACATAGTAACGCACCCCCGGGGTGGAACTGGATCAAAGCAGTGATCCCAACATCAGTTTTACAATTTATTTAATCACATATCCATTTCTAGGTATTTGAAATATCCAGGGCCTCAGCCACACGATAAACCAAAAATGGGTTTGTAGCTTAAAAACACACAAAACGCACAATAATTGGAAAATAACACCAAGCCACCTACCTTCAACACCCACACAAAAAACACACGAACATCGATTCTAGAAACACTCAAAGATGATATAGATCTGAGGTGAAAATAAACCTTTTTCAAACTTAAATAACTTCCCTACGGGAAGGAATTGGTATGAATTACTCCAGGAGAAGGTAGAGATTACCCGTTCGGTTCAAGGAAGATCGACGGTTCCGAAATCGGATTCCCGACGTGCACTCGGCGGATCTCCAAACCTCCGTCCACCCTCTCCCACTCCTTCCTACAGTTCTAAGCTTTCCTTATGAACAGGGGAGTCTACTGCCCATTTTAAACGAAAAAACAAAGTACACGACGTGTATCTCCAAGTACACGAAATTTACTTCCCATTTTTTAACTATTGCTCAGGCGTTTTCCTGCCAGTGTGGCACTGTTCACCTGTCGACATGACTACACGACGTGTCTGCATGAGTACACGATGTGTGATATCGCACAGCTGGCCACCGCCTTACTATTCACCTGCCGACTGACTACACGGCGTGTAAGGGACCACTACACGGCGTGTAGTTGATCTTTACACCCTTCATCACTGACATGGCTACATGCCCCATGTACTCATCCCACATGTCCAAAAGTACACGGCATGTACTTCAAAATTTTTGGACTTTTCCCCATTTTCCTTATTTTCTCAAAATCACTTAAGGAAAAGTTAAAAGAAGAAACTCGTACCTCAAAAATAAGAACCAGGTTCTAACAATACCATTTATATAATAACATCACAATATATAGAAGATAATGGTGTTATTATTTTAGAATGGAAGCAACATATAATGAGTATGTGAAAGAAGAAAGGAACTTAAAATAGGTGGTAAGATATTTACCTCTTCTTCGGGTACTTCCTTTTGATATGATCAAAAGGGCTCCATAAGTTGGATTTATGAATAATGGAAGGACTCTAGGTTGATGGTAGGATAGTTTATAGGGTATTTAGGCAAGGTTTGGCCGAGAAAAATGGCTTGGGAGGAGTGAATGTGAGAAAATAAGGAGTGCATTTTTTAAGAGAGGTGAGGGGAACCTTAGAAAAAACATAAAATAATAATTTATACTAAAGTCATATTCGGTTTATAATGGCCCCAAAGAGACATATTTCAGTGCTAGGGTAGGGATGGGTCGAAATCCTCTCAATAAATAGGTTTTTCTACATGTTTAGGTTACCATTTTAACCATATCATTTATATTTAACACTATGTTAAATAATTTAACTTTTACTGTGTCTTCTTGTATTCATACACTATATTGTTAATAAACATACTAGAAACTGCCAATAAAACCCCAATTGGTTAGTTAATGTCATATATATTATTATATAAGTCTTTTGGGTGATCCTTATATTTTTAGGTCCATTATATCAATTAATAATATAATATTTTTTAAAAAAACTTATTTATGTCAATTTTGACACTATTTGGTATATTGTTTTTTCTAAATTCATAAAAGAATTATTACTTAGAAAAAAAATCATATAACCAACCCTAATATATTATATTATCCTATAAATTTAGTTTCATTAATAAAAAGTCTCATATCACATTTATTTTGGAATTTATAATAACAATTATGTTAACATTTCATTAATAAGGTAATTACTGCATCATCATTGTGTCATAATTAAATTAAATTAATTAATGTCTAAAAATTATAATTAAAATACTATTATGTATGAAATATTTTTACCTTTATAATGAATATTTATAGTCGAATTGATATTTTGTTTAACCCCATATTAAGAAGTGTTTTAGTTACTAAACATTGATTTTAACCATTTTAACTCTTCATTGAATTAAATAATAATAAATGTCCTAATCTAATCCAAGTGGACATAATGGGTCATATTTTATTTCTATGTTTTTTCATGGTCAAATTAAACTTATCCAATAGAATTAGGACAAGTGTTACAGTAATAATAATTACATTTTTACACTTAAATTGTAACAACCCAGGTAAATAAATAATATTACATTCTAATGTTTATCAATATTTGTGAGTAAAATGTTAATACTACTTTAAAGGGAATGCTATGCTCGATGGAATACCCAATACGCAACAACGAGTTTCATTGAAATATTACGTTGCACACTAATAATATAATAATATTATAATAGTTAAAGCCTAGCCATTGTAATGGAGGGAAATGAACAGAAATAACTAAAAAATGATTACATATGTATTTTAAATATTTTTACATTTATCCAATAACTGTTAGAGGCTTAAAATCCAAATGAATCCAATTTTAAGAATAAATACTCCAATATTTTTAAAACATTGTTTTACCACCTTTTCATGGAGAACCATTTTTAAATCTACCTTTTGAAAATTTTATAAGCCATATTTGTCAAAATAAACTTATTCTTTATGATTGGGACATTGAAATTTACTTTGGATAAATTTCTGGTATTTTTCTGATAATATTCATTTTTTAATGAATGGTGAAAAGTGTTGTATTTTAATTCAAAACCTCTTTTTAATCTAATTTATTTATATAGTTATATTATATTTTTAATTGGTTTTAAAGTGAAATTAGAATATATTTTTACCATTTAATCTAATGGTGGTCATTGAAATTAATATCACTTTAAGATTGGACATAAATGAGTGTCAATCCTTTGATAGATATTGTTTCTTAAAAACGCGCTATTTGTTCTGAAAATGGGAATTAATTATTAAATTAATTATTTTAACTTATATGTTTTGAATATCGTAAAATAGAAATCAATTTTTAATTCAGAATATCAAATATAGCTTAAGAAGAAGTTTTGGTATTTTTCTGAAAAACATCAATTTTTGATGAATAGTGAAACCACTAAGTGGTACTTAAAAAACTGATTTTTCGTTTAAATGAAATTTTACCACCTATGCGTTTTGAATTTAAAAAATCTGACATACTTGGTTGTCATTAGGAAGTAAAATGTGGTTCAATGGGATTAAAATAAATTTTTGGTGAATAGTAACTTTTATGTTTTTAATCGCGATTAGTGGTAATTAGTGTAGTTTAAGGTAGAAATAATGTTTTAATAATATGAAATGACCATGACACATGTACTACCCTTATTTTATGTGTCATGGACGACCAAGACAACCCATGGGTCGATGTTTGGGACCCCATGGAGCCACTTGGGTAGGATAATGACATTAATTCCTTTTTTTTAAAGTAAAAGTAAAAATGACACAAACACGTATTCTTTTACTAAAACAATTTTTACATGGGGTTATACAAGTAAATTTTTTGAAAATAAATAGTTATTGGAAAGAAAAAATTATTTCCTATATCATAGTATTTTTTTTATTTTTATACATTATATAAATTAAATTATTTATGACATCATGATGATGCAGCGATTACTTCATTATTTAATGATTTAAATAAAATAAAACGATAATGTAAAATTTAAGACCTACACAGGTCAAAAACTAATTGGATGAGTATGTTTCCAACCCTTATCACCTTATCCTCAAATTACATCAATGTGGGACCTTTAAAATCCGAAACTCATTTGAAAATAAAGTAACATTTTATAACTTTTCAAGAGTGCCCCTCCTTTTCTCTTATAAAAGGCCCCCACCTTTACCACCATATCCACACCTCTCAAAGCTTTGGCTCAGCCAAACCCTTCCCATATAATCTCTCCACATCCCTATCCTCATTTTATAAGCCTTACCTTAGGCATGAAGCTCTTCAAGAAACCCTTTTGGTTCAAACCAAAGGGAGTTACCTGATTTTAAGATAATGTCTTCACTTGTGTTCTTTTGTTTTATTTTGCTTCTCCAACCCCCTAAACTCTTTTTATTCATTTATTTTGTAAAACCTCTAGTATCTTCAATATACATGGATTTTTTTATAAGAAGTATTCGAGCTACACTCACACACACCTACATCTAATGGTTAAAGAACATACTGTTTCTGTGGATGGTGAATTTCTGCCTCACGAAACGATGATTGTTCAGTATTCTTTTAACACCGTAAAAGGTGGCCATTAATATGTCACTATATTTATATATGATATATAATATATTTATGTTTTCCTTAATCTTCTGTATTTTTCATTTATGGCATACCTTTATGGCTTCCATTATGGGTAAACACGATATCTTCATTTTTGGAAGTGCGGACTACCGCCCCTCAAAGTTATTTGATTCGTTAATACCATATGTGGTAAGTATAAAGGATATTTTTAATGATATTATATATGATACCATACTGGAATTATAATACTATTATGTATCATTATGTTTTAATTCCATTAAATATTAAATAGAAATGGAAGTAGCGTTCATGCGTTCGTACGGCTTACCGTCTCCATGAACGGTGCATTTAATTTCTTACCTCTAAATGTTATGTAATATTATAAATGCATGTATATAATGGATATATATGATATATATGATATCTACATAATGAATATAATTCTGGATATAATGGATATTTTACCCCATGAACAAACTTGTAATTATAAAGAGTTAATTTTTGACTCATGTAGCAAAGATCGACAAAACAACCATTATTAACATAAATAATTACATAGTGTTAATAACATGGTAATAACTGATATAAAATGAATAATGAACTTGAAAAAAGTTCTTAATAAAGTAGAAATTAACTCAAGTTTATTATTCAGGAGGTTAAAGAATGATCGAGTCAAGTCAGACCCGAGGTAAAGGCTCCTACCCCTCTCTCTCTTTTTAAGTATACTCTTTTATGTCATTCCTTTTAAGCTCATATTTCTAATGATTGGGATGTTCTTTTATATTAATCTTACAGTACTTTTTTATTTTCATATGATTAGAGACCCTATTTGATCTCATCAATCCATTTTTTGATGTTTTAAGTGGCGTTGTTAGGCTTGAATGTTTTCGTAAGGGATTTTTCATCTAACTTTTATTCCCGTGAGATTTATGCTACATTTTATAATATTTCCTTTTAGTGGTATATGTACTTCCCATTATTCTCATCTTTGTGTAATATAATTTCGTTTATGATTATTTACATCAATTTTGTATTGTCCTTCTTTCACGGGGTGTATGTTTCGAAAGATGCCCAAGTCGGTAAGGGAACCTTTCACCCTCCACTTTTTAAAAGACTTCCTTTTTTGGGTCTTTTTATTTACTTATTTTAATGTTGGGATATGATCTTCTATATCCTTATTGATGTAAATTTTATGTACAAGTGATGAGATACCCTTTTAATCTCTTATCAGCTCATTTTCTGAAGTTGGATGTGACGCCGTTAGGCTGTCGAATTTTTGCAAGGGAACTTCTTAACCCAATTTTGATTATTTAGGATAAACATGTACTCCTTGAATATGTCATTCTATGAATATTTTAGAATGTCCTCTGATTTTTTACACTTAATATCCACATATATTTGGTGTATTAATTTTTCAAACATGATTATGTAATTGATTTATGCTTAATCCAAGGATACCGTCTTTGTAAGGGACTTCATCTCAATCTCCATTCTTTGAGGAATACTTTGTTTTATGCACAACTTTATTTTATACGGTGTATAAACCCCGTTGAATCTTACTCTTACTCAAAAGTAATTATTTCTATACGAAGCATTTTACTAAACTAAAAAATGAATGTTTTTTTGTCGTACATATGCGGCGAAAACGACTTCTCCGCCGCCATGACCACTATTTTAGTTTCGGCTTCCTCTATAAGCCATAACCTAACTTTTTTTAAAATGAAAAGTAAATAACATGTATTAATTTTCTTTTATTCTGGAATTGAAAATGGTTTTCATAAAGTTTTTATTATATCAATGTGTTGTATTGGTATCTTGTGATTGAAATTTGGAAATGTTATGTTTCTTTTATGCATGTTTTACGTGATATGATTATGTTATGATTCTTAGGCATTGTTATAAAGATGGGTGGTTCTGTGATAAACTATGTTGGGTCTCCAATGCATTGGGTAACACGAAGGAGTTAAATTTTTTTGGTTTCTCCGATGAGATTTAGGGAATATACTATGATGGGTATTCCAAACGTAACCAAGAGGGTTACTCCCTACGTAAGAATTTCATGAATGCCTCATGTTACCTTTATGTCTTCTGATTTCTATGATTTATTCATGATTTGATGAGGTATCTTAAAGTGATTATGTTTTATGAGTAAAGTATGATATCATACATGGACTATTGTTTTCATTTCGTACTTTTATATCCCTAACTGAGCTTTTTATGCCCATCACATGTTTTTTAAATGTTTTTAATAGGTCAAGAGAATGGTACATGATATGATTATAATATCAAGGATGTGTCAAGAAAGAATCCATGTTTTATTTTAAATATGTTTCTCTTGATGGGAAAAATGAATACTATCTTTTATGTAACCACTTTGTTTAAATGTGGAATGTAATGCAAGTTTTATGATCTTATTCTCTAAAACTCTAAACCTGAAAAGATACTCAATGTGTTATTTTGTAATAACTCAAGATTAAGTAAGGTTTAAGGGTGGGGCCTTATAGTTGGCATCAGATGTCGGTTTAGATAACGTTAGAGGTTAGAGTGTTGTTTTAGCATAAGTAACAAGTTGTGTATGACCACAATGGTTATTATATTGAATAGAGTCATTGTTAGTTTTTAAGAATGGAATGAGGTTGAAATAACTTGTATAAGTATATCTTAGTGTTTATCCTCATATTTAGTACATGATTTTTTTCTTGATATACTCACACTGACCTTTTTGGTTTTAGTAAATGGATGGATCTAGTAGGCACCAAAGTAACAATGTGTTTGAAGGAAACTGTTGTGGTTCTCTGATTAAGATACTGGATGAAATGGGGGATTCAATGAGAAATCTCGTGGTTATTCTAAAACAACAATCAGGAGTCATGATCATCCACTTCAACCCTGGTGAGTTATCTAATGCCTCTTGTATGAGAGAACCAACTCAATGTGGAAGTTCATGTGAAAATTATAAAGGTAACCATTAGGGTTTATATGATCCTTACTTTTGAGGTCATTATGGGTTACTATATTTTATGATGTAAGATGAAAGGAATGAGGTTAAATTGAGGTTAAAATATGTTATGGTTATTTTTGAAGATTTTATCTCTTTTTGGGGGGTTGTTTTAAGAATTATTTAGTTTTGGAAAAGCGACAACAAGCAGACCGTGTGACAACCTGTCACGTCGGACAAAGATACGGGAATCGAACCCACAGCCAAATTGCGACTAGTGTTTATCGCCTACCACTAGACTACGTGACGTCCCTGTTTAGTTTGGAAATTTTTTTTAGTTAGATGATTTTATGTATCAAGAGTAAGTTGATTTTGGGTTATCTATGGAAATTATTAACCTATCGTAGAGGATATGTGATTAGGTTAATTACTTTTTAGTACGAGACTTTAAAAGAAACTGATGTTATTTGGAGATAAATATTAATTTTTACCTTGGGAGACTATTAGATTAAATCCTTAAAATATTTGGGTTTCAATATTAGTTGGGTTTACTTTGAAGAAATTTATGGACAAACTGTTTATCAAATGGTATTTGTTGAACTTTGGGTTTTGTTTGAAAAATTTAAGAGATTTGGAGTAGATTTTCTTTTTGTAAGAAAAATATCCTTTTTTGGTATTATCTGATCTTGTACTAAACTTTTTGGTTTGGTTTTTGTTGATTATAGTACTCTTAATCCGAACAAGTCTTCCTAAATACTCGTATTTTGGAGAAAATATGAGTTTGATTAAGGAATCTAGTAAAAGTTGAAAGTCTACGTGACAAGTAATTTTATTTCATTATGATTTCGTTAAGATCAAAAATAAATTCCTCGATTAAGAGTAACATAAAACAAAAATGTTTTCTGTTAACTTTTCCTATTGGGGAATCGAATACCATTTAACCCATCACAAGCTTGTGATTTTCTTATGGTTAAATTTTACCTAGACATGTTTAGTATCACTCTCCATTAGAACATGGCCCTATTATTTTTCCTCCGTATCCATATTTTCATACTTGGAATCCTAGTACGGGTCAACTTGGGTGACCTTTGTACTTCTCTCCCATTCTTTTTAAGTGATAGTTTTAATGACTCTTGTTCTGATGTGGGACTTTGAATGGAGTTTCCAAGCCCAATTTTGAAATTGCGAGGACGCAATCCCCAAAAGGGGGGAAGGATGTAACATCCGAGGTAAATAAATAATATTAAATTCTAATGTTTATCAATATTTTTGAATAAAATGTTAATATTACTTTAAAGGGAATGCTATGATCGATGGCGTACCCAATACGCAACAACGAGTTTCTTTGAAATCTTACGTTGCACACTAATAATATAATAATATTATAATAGTTAACGCCTTGCCATTGTAATAGAGGGAATAAACAGAAATAACTACAATATTATTACATATGTTTGTTAAATATTTTTATAGTTATCCAATAAATTTTAGAGGCTTAAAATCCAAATGAATTCAATTTTAAGAATAAATACTCTAATATTTTTAAGAGATTGTTTTACCGACTTTTGATGGAGAACCATTTTTAAATCTATATTTTGAAAATTTTATAAGCTATATTTTTCAAAATAAACTTATTCTTTATTATTGGGACATTGAAATTTACTTTCGATAAATTTCTGGTATTTTTCTGATAATGTTCAATTTTTAATGAATAGTGAAAAGTGTTGTATTTTAATTCAAAACCTCTTTTTAATAAAATTTATTTAAATAGTTAGATTATTTTTTTAATTGATTTTAAAGTTAAATTAGAATATATTTTTACCATTTAATCCAATGGTGGTCATTGGAATTAATATCACTTTGTTATTGGACATAAACGAGTGTCAATCTTTTGATAGATATTGTTTCTTAAAAACACACTATTTGTTCTGACAAAGGGAATTAATTATTAAATTAATTATTGTAACTTATATATTTTTAATTTTTTAAAATAGACAACAATTTTGAATTCAGAATATCAAATATATCTTAGGGTGAAGTTTTAGTATTTTTCTGATAAACTACAATTTTTGATGAATAGTGAAACCACTAAGTTGTACTTAAAAAACTGATTTTTCGGTTAAATGAAATTTTACCACCCTTGTGTTTTGAATTTCAAAAATCCCACATTCATGGTTTTCATAAGGATGTTTAATGTGATTCAATTGGATTAAAATAAATTTTTGGTGAATAGTAACTTTTATGTTTTTAATCGCGATTAGAGGTAATTAGTGTAGTTTAAGGTAATAATAATGTTTTAATAATATGAAATGACCTTGAAACATGTCCTACCATTATTGGATGTGTCATGGAAGACCAAGACAACCCATGGGTAGATTTTAGGTACCCCATGGAGCCACCTGGGTAAGATACTGACATTAATGACTTTTTTAAAGTAAAAGTAAAAATGACACAAACATGTATTGGTTTACTAAAAAAAATTTACATGGGGATATACAAGTCAGATTTTTTACTATAAATAGTCATTGAAAATATAACAATATTTCATACATCATAGTATTTTTTAATAATTTTTAGACATTATATAAATTAATTTATTTATGACATCATGACGATGCAGCGATTACCTCATTATTTAACGATTTAAATAAAATGCAAAGATAATGTAAAATATAAGACCTAAACATGTAAAAAACATATTCTATGAGTATATTTAGAACCCTTATCACCTGATCCTATTATTACATCAATGTGGGACCTTAAAAGTCTGAAACTAATTTGAAAATAAAGTAACATTTTATAACTTTCCAAGAGTGCCCCTCCTCTTCTCTTATAAAAGGTCCCCAACCTTACCACCTTACCCACACATCTCAAGCATTTGTCCCGGCCAAACCCTGCCCATATCATCTTTTAAAATCCCTATCCTAATCCTAGAAGCCTTAACATAGGCAGGAAGCTCTTCAAGAAACCCTTTTGGTTCAAGCCAAATGGAGTTACCCGATTTTAAGGCAATGTCTTCACTTGTGTTCTTTTGTTTTATTTTTCTTCTCCAACCCCCTAAACTCTTTGTATTAATTTCTTTTGTAACAACTCTAGTATCATAAATATAATTGAATGTTGTTATAAGATGTATTAGATCTACACTTACACATGCATCCATCTAATGGTAAAAGAAAATACTGTTTATGTGGATAGTGAATTTCGGCCTCACGAAACGATGATTGTTCAATATTCTCTTAACACCTTAAATGGTGGCCATTAATATGTCACTATATTAATATATAATATATAATATGTTTATGTTTTCCTTAAGCTTCTGTATTTTTCATTTATGTAATACCATTATGGTTTCCATTATGGGTAAACGCGATATCTTCATTTTAGGAAGTGCGGACAACCGCCCCCTCAAAGTGATTTGATTCGTTAATACCATATGTGGTATGTATAAAGGATAGATTTAATGATATTGTATATGATACCATACTTGAATTATAAAACTATTATTTATAATTATGTTTTAATTCCATTAAATATGAAATATAAATGGATGTAGAATTCATGCGTACGCACGGCTTACCGTCTCCATGAATGGTGGATTTAATTTCTTACCTCTAAATGTTATGTAATATTATAATTGCATGTATATAATGGATATATATGATAAATATGATATATAAATAATGAATATAATTCTGGATATAATGGATATTTTACCCCATGAACAAACTTGTAATTATAAAGAGTTTATTTTTGACTCAAGTAGCAATGATCGACAAAATGACCATTATTAACTTAAATAATTATATAGTGTTCATAACATGGTAATAAGCGATATAAAAGGAATAATGAACTTTAAAAAAGTTCTTTATGAAAATAGAAATTAACTCAAGTTTATTATTCATGAGGTTAAAGAATGATCGAGTCAAGTCAGACCCAATGTAAGGTATCCTACCCCTCTCTTTCTTTTTAAGTATACTCTTTTATGTCATTATTTTTAAGCTCATCTTTCTAATGATTGGGTTGTTATTTTATATTACTATTACTTTACATTTTTATGTTCATATAATGAGAGACCCTATTTGATCTCATCAATCTATTTTTAGAAGTTTTAAGTGGCGCCGTTAGGCTGCCATGTTTTTGTAACGGATTTTTCATCTCACTTTTATTCCCGTGAGATTTATGCTACATTTTCCACCATTTCCATTTAGTGGTATAAGTACTACCCATTATTCTAATATTTCTATAATATAATTTCATTTATGAGTATTTACATCAATTTTTTATTTTCCTTCTTTCATGGGGTGTATGTTTCGAAAGATACCCAAGTCGGTAAGGGAACCGTTCTCCCTCCACTTTTTAAAAGACTTCTTTTGTTGGGTCTTTTAATTTGCATATTGTAATGTTGGGATATGTTCTTCTATATCCTTATTGATGTAAATTTTATGTCCAAGTGATGAGATACCCTTTTAATCTCTTATCAAATCATTTTCTGAAGTTGGAAGTGACGCCGTTAGGCTGACAGATTTTTGCAAGGGAACTTCTTTACCCAATTTTGATTCTTTGGGATAAACTTGTACTCCTTGAATATGTCGTTCTATGAATATGTGTGAATGAACTCTGATTTTGTTAAACTTAATATCCACTTATATTTGGTGTATCCGTTTGTCACACATAATTATGTAATTGATTTATCCTTAATCCAAGGATACCATCTTTGTAAGGGACTTCGTCTCAATCTCCATTCATTAAGGAATACTTTGTTTTATACACAACGTTCTCTTATACGGTGTATAAACCACTTTTAAATTTACGATTACTCAAAAGGAATCTTTTTTTATATAAATAATTTTACTAAACGACAAAAGGAATGTATTTTTGTCGTACGTATGTGGCGACAACGACTTCTCCACCACTGTGAACACTATTTCAGTTTCGGCTTCCTCTACAAGCCATAACCTAACTTTTTTTTAAAATGAAAAGTAAATAACATGTATTACTTTTCTTTTATTCTAGTATTGAAAATGGTTTTCATAATGTTTATGTTATATCAATGTAGTGTATTGATATCTTGTGATTGAAATTTAGAAATGTTATGTTTCCTTTATGCATGTTTCAGGTGATACGATTTTGTTATGGTTCTTGGGCATTGTTATGAAGACTGCTAGTTCCGTGATAAACTAAGGGAGGGTGAGCCCGATATAGCTCTCCAATTCATTGGGTAATGCGAAGGAGTTAAATGTTAAGGTTTCTCCAAAGTGATTTAGGGAATATACTGTGATGGGTATTCCAAACGTAACAAAGAGGGTTACTCCCTACATAAGAATGTTATGAATGCCTCAAGTTACCTTTATGTCTTATGATTTCTATGATTTATTCATGATTTGATGAGGAATGTTAAAGTGATTATGTTTTATGAGTAATGTATGATTTAATACATGGACTAATGTTTTCATTTTGTACTTTTATATCCCTTACTGAGCTTTTTATGCTCATCCCATGTTTTTGAAATGTTTTTCACAGGCCAAGGTAATGGTACATGATATGACTATAGTGTTAAGGAAGTGTCAAGAAAGAATCCATTTTTCATTTTAAATATGTTTCCGTTGATGGGAAAAATGAATACTATCTTTTATGTAACCACTTTGTTTAAATGTAGAATGTAATGGAAGTTTTATGATCTAATTCTCTAAAACTTTAAACCTGAAAAGATCCTCAATGTCTAATCTTATAATAACTCAAGATTAAGTAAGGATTAAGGCTGGGGCCTTATATAAATACCCAATTTACTTTTAATCTTGGTGAATAAAAGTTAAAAGTTACTATTCACAAGAAGTTATTTTTATATCATTAAACCACATTTTCCTTACTGATATCAACCGTGTCTCTTAGATTTTTTAAATTCAACTCACAGAATCGGTAAAATTATGTTTTATGTAAATTTTCAAATACTCCTAGGAGGTAGGTAAAATACAATAAAAGGTTCAATAAAATTTTATATATCTAAAATTATTATAAAATGACTACAATGAATTAAATTGAACATATATAGGTATAATGTATATATTTTGACCTAAAATAAATTTAAATAAAATAAAATTTATTTAAATAAATATTCGGTTTTAAATTAATTGTCTGTGTTTTTAAATATTCATAAAAAATTGACATTTTTTAGAAAAATACCAAAAATTCACCCTGAGCTAATTTTGATATTCCGAATCCAAAAATGAAGTCAATTTTGAAAGATTAAATTTATAAAAATAAAAAAGTGGGTATTACTATTCATAAAGGCTAGTTCATAATAATATTTAAATAATATCTCGTTTAGTGAAACTAGGTATTGACTAGAACACACGCTATCGAGGAAGGTTTCTCCGGCGTGCAACAAAAGCCTTGAATAGTGTATGTGTATACTGAAAACTAATATAGTGTTGTGTATAGTTCATGTTAATCTTGGTGTAGCATACAAAACAAGACATCAATGAAATTAAAAAACAATCTCCTAAAATCTCGGGGTGTTACATTCAACCCCCTTAAAATGAATTTCTCCCTCGAAATTCGTCGAGGTTATAAATGGTTTACTGCATGAAATTTTCTTTCATAGAAACTCAGATCGTAAAAAAGAATAAAAAAACATAATTTTAAAAACTAATGTACAAAACTTAATGGTTACCCAAAATTAACTCATCACTGGGTTTCCACATATGAGAACATAAGTGAAAATATTGATATGGAAGATAAATCTAACCATCAAGTTTTGATGGAGAGTGGTAGAGAACATAGCTATGAAAAATTCATCAATCACAAAGCCATAGATTTGTGATGATCTAATGTACCATCTAGGAAAACATTTTTTATTTTCAAGATCATTTCCCTAATGTTGAAAAAATAGGAATTCCATGAAATGCTTACTTGATTTTGGTACAATCTCACTATTTTTCATGCCTTGAACAATTTCCACTTCATATCATAATGAAATGATGTTGAATCTGTCATTAATGAAGTGTTAGCAGATCATGCGATAGAATGATATGTCATTACATATGTCCTAAAAAAAAGGTTAGCATAAGTTATTAAATATACATAAGTCCATATATATTGATATTAATCATATATGGCCCCAAAAAATGGACTTATACTACATATATCATTCCAATTATTAAAAAAAACTAATTTCTTCTAACTTGGGACTTCTTATAGGCCAGTGGTAGGGGATAAATGTAACATCCCAAGTAATTAATGAATAATAGATATTTTTATCTATGTCTATTAATGATTAAGATAGTGTTTTAGAGGCTTAAAATGAAAATAAATCCAATCTTAAACATAGAATACACTAATATTCTTAAAAGATTGTTTCACTACCTTATGATGGAAAACCATTTTTAAATCTATCTTTTGACAATTTTATAAACTATTTTTGTCAAAATAAACTTATTCTTTATGATTGGGACATCAAAATTTACCTTGTGTGAATTTTTGGTATTTTTCTGACAATGTTCATTTTTTTAATGAATAGTGAAAAATACTGCATTTTACATCAAAACTACTTTTTAATCTAATTTATTTATATGATTAGATTATGTTTTGAATTGGTTTTGAAATTAAATTAGAATATATTTTTACCATTTTATCCAATGGTGGTCATTGGAATCAATTTCACTTTGAAATTATACTTAAACTGGTGTCAATCTTTTGATACTTATTGTTTTGTAAAAACACGCTATTTGCTCTAGCAGCGGGAATTAATTATTAAATTAATTAATGTGACTTATATGATTTGAATTTTGTAAAATATACTTCATTTTTGAATTCAGAATATCAAATATACCTTAGGGTAAATTTTTGGTAATTTTCTGAAAAACTTCAATTTTTGATGAATAGTGAAACCACTAAGTGGTAATCAAGCAAACTGATTTTTCAGTTAAATGAAAGTTTACCACTAATGTGTATTGAATTTTGATAATCCGACATACATGGTTTTCATTAATAAGTAAAATGTGGTTCAATGAGATTAAAATAATTTTTTGGTGAATAGTAACTTATTAAGTTCTTAATCGCGATTAGTGGTAATTAGTGTAGTTTAAGGTATAAATAATGCTTTAATAATATGAAATGACCTAGAAACATGTCCTACCCTTATTGGTTGTGTCATGGCCGACCAAGACAAGCCATGGGTCAACTTGGGGACCCCATGGATCCACTTTTGTTGGGAAATGACATAAATTACTTTTTATTAAATGTTAAAGTGAAAATGACCCAAACATAATATGTTTTGAGAAAACAATTTTTAAGTGGGGTTATGAAAGTCCAAATTTTGATTATAAATAGTCATTGGAAAGATAAAACGATTTCCTACATCATAGTATTTTGTTTATAATTTTTAGACATTAAATAAATTAAATTATTTATGACATAATAATGATGCAGCGATGACATCATTATTTGACGATTTAAATAAAATGGAAAGATAATATAAAATCTATGAACTACACATGGACAAAACCAATTGGATGAGTGTATTTCGAACCCTTATCACCTTATCCACTAATTCTATCAATTTGCGACCTTTTAAAACCGAAACACATTTTCAAATAAAGTAATGTTTCTTTACTTTCCAAAAGTGCCCCTCCTCTCCTCTTATAAAAGGCCCCCACCTCTACCTTATTCCACACACTACTCAAGCCTTTGGCTCGGCCAACCCCTTCCCATTTGCTCTCTCCACATCCCTCTCCTCATCCTAGAGGATTCCCTTTGGGAAGAATCCTTTAAAAGGAAGCCTTTAGGCTCAAATCAAAAGGGAGTTACACTTTTAATGGTAATTCATTCTCTCTTGTTCATTTGTTTTATTTTGCTTCTCCAACCCTCTAAACTCTATTTATTTACTTATTTTGTAACAACACCAGTATCTTCAATATACTAGGATGTTGTTATAATATTTATTTGAGCTACACACTCACACAACTACATCAAATGGTTAATGAACATACGGTTTCCGTGGATGGCGAAATTCTGCCTCCCGAAACGATGATTGTTCAATACTCATTTAACACCTTCAAGGGTGGCCATTATGATTTCACTATTTTTATATATGATATATAATATGTTTATGTTTTCTTTAAGATTCTGTATTTTTCATTTTTTTCATAACTTTATGGTTTCCATTATGGGTAAACACGATATCTTCATTTAAGGAAGTGTGGACTACCGCCCCCCTAAAAGTGATGTGATTCGTTAATGCCATATGTGGGACGTGTAAAGGATGGATTTAAAGTTATTATATATGATGTTATATTGGAATTATAATATACCTCTATATAATTATTATTTCATTCCATTAAAGTTTGATATAGAAATGAAAGTAGCGTTCATGCGTACGTACGGCTTACCGTCTCCATGAACGGTGCATTTCATTTCTTATCCCCAAATGTAATGTACTATTAAAATTACATGTATATAATGTATATATATAATTAATGATATATCTAAATGATGAATATAATTCTGGAATTAAAATATACATACCTCTCATTTAGTTTTAATTCCACTAATATGACAAAGAAATGAAAGTAGCATTCATGCGTACGTACGGCTTAACGTCTCCATGAACGGTGCATTTCATTTCTTACCTCTAAATGATTATGTAATATTGTAAATACATGTACATTCTGGATATATATGATATATATGATATCCAAATCAGGAATTTCATTCTGGATATAAAGAACTTTTGACCACATGAACAACATGTAATTGTAAGAAGTCAACTTTCGACTTAAGAACCAAATATTGACAAAACAAACATTATTAACTTAAATGGTTACATAATGTTTATAACATGGAAATAAGTGATATAAAAAGAATAATAAACTTTAAAAGGTTCTTAATCGATTATAAATTAACTCAAGTTTATTATTCAGGACGTTAAAGAACGATCGAGTCAAGTCGGACCCGAGGTATGAGACTTCGTCTCAATCTCCTTTCATTGAGGCATATTTTATTTTATACACAACATTCTTTTATACGGTGTATAAACCACTTTGACTTTTATGTTTATTCAAAAGGAATCTTTTTTATACGAAGCATTTAATAAACGACAAAAGGGAATGTTTTTGTCGTACATATGCGGCGACAACGACTTCTCCGCCATCATAACCGTTATTTGAGTTTCGGCTTCCTCTACAAGCCATACCTTCTTTTTTTAAAAAGAAAAATAAATACCATGTTTTACTTTGGTATTGAAAATGGTTTTCATAATGTTTTTATTATATCAATATGTTGTATTGATATCTCGTGATTGAAATGTGGAAATGTTATGTTTCCTTTATGCATGTTTTATGTGATATGATTATGTTATGGTTCTTGGGCATTATTATGAAGACGGGTGGTTCCGTGATAAACTAAGGGCGGGTGAGCCCGTTATAGCTCTCCAATGCATTGGGTAACGCGAAGGAGTGAAACGTTAAGGTTTCTCCGAATAGATTTTAGGGAATATACTGTGATGGGTATTCCAAACCTAACCAAGAGGGTTACTCCCTACGTAGGAATGTTATGAATGCCTCAAGTTACCTTTATGTCTTATGATTTCTATGATTTATTCCTGATTTGATGAGGTATGTTAAAGTGATTATGTTTTATGGGTAAAGTATGATTTCACTCTTATGTATGTATGTACCCATGTTTCCTTTCCATGTTTTTATAACCCATACTGAGTTTTTATGCTCATCCCAAGTTTTTGAAATGTTTTTCACAGGTCAAGGGAAAGGTACATGATAAGATGATAGAGTCAAGGATGTGTCAAGAAATAATCCATGTTTTATTTTTAATGTGTTTCCATTGTTGGGAATGAAGAATATTATCTTTATGTAACCACTTTGTTTATTTGTGGAATGTAATGCAAGTTTTATGATCTAATTCTCTAAAACTCTCAACCCGAAAAGATCCTCAATGTGTAATCTTGTAATAACTCAAGATTAAGTAAGGTTTAAGGTTGGGGCCTTATAGTTGGTATCAAAGGTCGGTTTAGATAACTTTAGGAGTTAGAATTCTATTAAATGATTATCCAAAAATATATTTTTTTCGAAATGATATAGCATTTAAAGATTACCATGTTGCTTCATCTAAGACATGTTTGTTCAGAATGGTTTTCCGTAGAGGAAATAGGGAAGCAGTGCTAGGAAGGCATACAGAAGGAAATAACCTTCCGAATCAGCATCCCGAGATGGTCGGAATTGGAACTGAACAGTTTGTTGCTGTAATGGCACAGTTGACTCAGGCTATAAATGGTGGTGGTATCCATGCACGAGATCAGCCAGATCAACCGCAGAGAAACATGTCAGTGGTGGAACATTTCATGAGGCAACATCCCCCATCATTCAGAGGGTCATCTGACCCTGTGCTAGCTGAATGGTGGATTAAAGCACTAGAGAAGATTTTTGATGTCATGGGGTGTTCAGAAAATCAAAAGGTTAGTCTTTCTATTTACCGTTTGGAGGGTGAAGCAGATCAGTGTTGGTCTATGGTTAAAAATATCAGGGATGCCGATGAGATTGATGCTCTTGACTAGGATGAATTCAAAGGTATGTTTCTTGAGAAGTATTTTCCTAAGGCTGTTCAACTTAGGATGGAAAAGCAATTCTTGGAATTGAGGCAAGAGGAAGACTCAGTGGCTGCCTATGAAGAAAGGTTCACTCGATTGGCAAGGTATGCTCCAAATTTTATCTGGGACCTTGATAGTAAAATCAATCATTTTTACTCAGGATTAAAGCCAAAATATCGAAGGGCATTAGCTTCTCGTGAGTTTAAAAGTTATGAAAAGCTTGTTCGATGTGCTGAGAAGGTGGAAATGGAGTTTTCCGATGACCAAGTTTTCTATAACAACCAGCAGAAGAAGAGACCGAGGTGGCAGGAGAAAGGTAAGAATTCTTCAAAAAAGTCTGATGGTAAGAAAACTAAGTTTCCAGCATGTGATAAATGTGGCAAAAGGCATGCTGGGGAATTTCTTCTGAATTCTGGAAAGTGCTACCGATGTGATAAGATGGGACATAAGGCTCGTGATTGCACTGAAAAGGATCAAGGTGAAGGTAAGAACAAATTTGATTTACAGTTAGTGAAATTTTATAAGTGCAATGAGATGGGTCACTATGCAAACGAGTGTCCGACAAGGAGCTTGAGTGATGGGAAGCAGTTAGACTACAAGCAGAAAGGGGTGGTGAAATCCTTTGCAACTACTTCAGCAGATGTCGGGCCATCAAATTAAGTTGTATCAGGTACTTCGTTTGTTTTTTCATATTATGCCAGTTTGTTGTTTGATTCAGGGTCTACACATTCTTTCATCTCTGAAACCTTTTCTAGTAAAATGGGAATACCATCTCAAGAAATGACTCCTGAACTTTTGGTAAAAACAACTGGGGGAAGTGTCGAGGCAAAAAGAATATATAAGAATCTTCCTATCCTTATCTGTGGAAAGAAGCTACTTGCAAACCTTATTGTTCTACCTCTAGTAGAGTTTGATGTTATCCTGGGTATGGATTGGATCTCTATTTACCATGCTAAGATTGACTGTAGAGCGAAAGAAGTTTCTTTTCAGAAAGACTTTCAGTTTGTTTACAAGAATGAACCATTACTTTTGATAACATATGAAGAGGCCGAGAAACTTGTAAAAGATGGAAATGAATGTTACCTTGCACACGTCGTTGAAAATAAAGGAACTGTCCAGATTAATGATGTGCCAGTGGTAAATGAGTATCCTGATGTTTTTCCTGATGAGTTGCCTGGAATAATACCAGATCGGGAAGTTGAGTTTACTGTTGACTTAGTTCCTGATGCTAAGCCAATTTCAAAACCCCCTTATCGAATGGCACAAATTGAACTTTTAGAGTTGAAGGAGCAATTGCAAGATTTATTAGAGAAAGGTTTCATTAGACCTAGCACATCACCATGGGGTGCTCCTATTTTATTTGATAAAAAGAAAGATGGTTCTATGAGACTATTCATTGATTATAGAGCCTTGAATAATATCACTGTTAAGAACAAATATCCTTTGCCTCATATCGATGATTTGTTTGATCAGCTCCAGGGAGCTCAGTTTTTTTCAAAGATTGACCTGAGATCGGGGTACCATCAGCTGAAGGTAAAGGAGGTAGATATTCCGAAGACCGCGTTCCGTACGAGATATGGCCATTATGAATTTGTAGTAATGCCTTTTGGGCTAACCAATGCACCTGCTGTATTCATGGACTTAATGAATAGAATTTTCCATGAGTTCTTGGATAAGTTTGTGTTTGTGTTTTGAGGTTTGTGAAGAGGTTATGTGTGCTTTGTGATTCACAGTTGAAGAATGAGTTGTTATGTGAGGCTCATAGTTCCCCGTTTTCAGTTATCCTGGAAGTACTGAGATGTACAGTGATCTGTAGGAGTAATACTGGTGGGATTGAATGAAAAGAGACATTGCTGATTTTACTGTGAAGTGTTTGACATGTCAACAGGTTAAAGCAGAGCGGCAGTTACCGAAAGGGATGCTTCAGCCTTTACCAGTTCCATAGTGGAAATGGGAAAACATATCCATGGACTTTGGTGTGGGATTACCATGGACATCTCGAGGTAATAATGAAATCTAGGTTATTGTTGGTCGCTTGACCAAATCTGCTCATTTCCTTGCTATACGAGATACTTTCTCTCTTGATCAACTTTCCCGTTTGTATATTAAAGAGATAGTCAGGTTACATGGAGTTCCTCTCTCCATTGTATCGGATCGTGATCCCAGGTTTACTTCTATCTTTTGGAAAGGCCTTCAGAAGTCGTTGGGTACTGAATTAAATTTTAGTACAGCTTTTCATCCTCAATCAGATGGGCAGTCAGAACGAACAATTCAGACATTGGAGGATATTCTACGAGCTTGTTCTATGGATTATCAGGGAAGTTGGGACCAACATCTTTCTTTGGTTGAATGTTCATATAATAACAGTTTCCATTCCAGTATACAGATGGCACCATTTCAGGAATTATATGGGAAGCAGTGTCGAACTCCAGCTTTCTGGGATGAAGTGGGTGAAAGAATGTTGATGGGACCAGAATTGGTAGAAGAGATGGTAAAAAAAGTTCAGCTGATTCAGAAACACATGAGAACAGCTCAGAGCAGGCAGAAGAGTTATGCGGATAACCAGAGGAAGGATCTATCTTTCGAGGTAGGTGATCATGTTTTTCTCAAGGTTTCTCCTTGGAAAATCGTGATGAGATTTGGTAAGAAAGGAAAGTTGAGTCCAAGGTTCATTGGACCATACGAAATTCTGGAGAGAGTTGGATCAGTTGCATACCGAGTAGCTTTACCTCCGAGTTTATCTCAGGTACACAATGTTTTTCACGTTTCGATGTTGAGAAAGTATATGCCAGATCCATATCATGTTTTGAGTCCAGAGGTAGTTTAGCTGGAAGAGAACCTATCTTATGAGGAACAACCGGTCCAGATTCTTGACCACAGGGAGCAAGTGTTACGGAATAATGTGATTAAGCAGGTAAAGGTTTTGTGGAAAAACCACATGATTGAAGAGGCAACATGGGAATCTGAAAATGCAATGAGGGATAAGTACCCCCATTTATTCGATAAGTAAATAAATTGCGGGGACACAATTTTCTAAAGGGGGAAGGATGTAACATCCCAAGTAATTAATGAATAATAGATATTTTTATCTATGTCTATTAATGATTAAGATAGTGTTTTAGAGGCTTAAAATGAAAATAAATCTAATCTTAAACATGGAATACACTAATATTCTTAAAAGATTGTTTCACTGCCTTATGATGGAAAACCCTTTTTAAATCTATCTTTTGACAATTTTATAAACTATGTTTGTCAAAATAAACTTATTCTTTATGATTGGGTCATCAAAATTTACCTTGTGTGAAATTTTGGTATTTTTCTGACAATGTTCATTTTTTTAATGAATAGTGAAAAATACTGAATTTTACATCAAAACTACTTTTTAATCTAATTTATTTATATGATTAGATTATGTTCTGAATTGGTTTTGAAATTAAATTAGAATATATTTTTACCATTTTATCCAATGGTGGTCATTGGAATCAATTTCACTTTGAAATTATACTTAAACTGGTGTCAATCTTTTGATACTTATTGTTTTGTAAAAACACGCTATTTGCTCTAGCAGCGGGAATTAATTATTAAATTAATTAATGTGACTTATATGATTTGAATTTTGTAAAATTGACTTAATTTTTGAATTCGGAATATCAAATATAGCTTAGGGTGAATTTTTGGTAATTTTCTGAAAAACTTCAATTTTTGATGAATAGTAAAACCACTAAGTGGTAATCAAGCAAACTGATTTTTCAGTTAAATGAAATTTTACCACTAATGTGTATTGAATTTTGAAAATCCGACATACATGGTTTTCATTAATAAGTAAAATTTGGTTCAATGAGATTAAAATAATTTTTTGGTGAATAGTAACTTATTAAGTTCTTAATCGCGATTAGTGGTAATTAGTGTAGTTTAAGGTATAAATAATGCTTTAATAATATGAAATGACCTAGACACATGTCCTACCCTTATTGGTTGTGTCATGGCCGACCAAGACAAGCCATGGGTCAACTTGGGGACCCCATGGATCCACTTTTGTTGGGAAATGACATAAATTACTTTTTATTAAATGTTAAAGTGAAAATGACACAAACATAATATGTTTTGCGAAAACAATTTTTAAGTGGGGTTATACAAGTCCTAATTTTGATTATAAATAGTCATTGGAAATATAAAAAGATTTCCTACATCATAGTATTTTGTTTATAATTTTTAGACATTAAATAAATTTAATTATTTATGACATAATAATGATGCAGCGATGACATCATTATTTGACGATTTAAATAAAATGGAAAGATAATATAAAATCTATGAACTACAAATGGCAAAAACCAATTGGATGAGTGGATTTCGAACCCTTATCACCTTATCCACGAATTCTATCAATGTGGGACCTTTTAAAACCGAAACACATTTTCAAATAAAGTAATGTTTCTTTACTTTCCAAAAGTGCCCCTCCTCTCCTCTTATAAAAGGCCCCCACCTCTACCTTATTCCACACACTACTCAAGCCTTTGGCTCGGCCAACCCCTGCCCATTTGCTCTCTAAACATCCCTCTCCTCATCCTAGAGGATTCCCTTTGGGAAGAATCCTTTCAAAGGAAGCCTTTAGGCTCAAATCAAAAGGGAGTTACACTTTTAATGGTAATTCATTCTCTCTTGTTCATTTGTTTTATTTTGCTTATCCAACCCTCTAAACTCTTTTTATTTACTTCTTTTGTAACAACACAAGTATCTTCAATATACTAGGATGTTAATATAATATTTATTTGAGCTACACACTCACAAAACTACATCAAATGGTTAAAGAACATACGGTTTCCGTGGATGGTGAAATTCTGCCTCCCGAAATGATGATTGTTCAATACTCATTTAACACCTTCAAGGGTGGACATTATGATGTCACTATTTTTATATATGATATATAATATGTTTATGTTTTCTTTAAGCTTCTGTATTTTTCATTTTTGGCATACCTTTATGGTTTCCATTATGGGTAAACATGATATCTTCATTTAAGGAAGTGCGGACTACCGCCCCCTAAAAGTGATGTGATTCGTTAATGCCATATGTGGGACGTGTAAAGGATGGATTTAAAGTTATTATATATATTATGTTATATTGGAATTATAATATACCCCTATATCATTATTATTTCATTCCATTAAAGTTTGATATAGAAATGAAAGTAGTGTTCATGCGTACGTACGACTTACCGTCTCCAAGAACGGTGCATTTCATTTCTTATCCCCAAATGTAATGTACTATTAAAATTACATATATATAATGTATATATATAATTAATGATATATCTAAATGATTAATATAATTCTGGAATTAAAATATACATACCTCTCTTTTAGTTTTAATTCCACTAATATGACAAAGAAATGAAAGTAGCATTAATGCGTACGTACGGCTTACCGTCTCCATGAACGGTGCATTTCATTTCTTACCTCTAAATGATTATGTAATATTATAAATACATGTACATGCTGGATATATATGATATATATGATATCCAAATCAGGAATTTCATTCTGGATATAAAGAACTTTTGACCACATGAACAACATGTAATTGTAAGAAGTCAACTTTCGACTTAAGAACCAAATATTGACAAAACAAACATTATTAACTTAAATGGTTACATAATGTTTATAACATGGAAATAAGTGATATAAAAAGAATAATAAACTTTAAAAAGGTTCTTAATCAATTATAAATGAACTCAAGTTTATTATTCAGGACGTTAAAGAACGATCGAGTCAAGTCGGACCCAAGGTATGGGACTTCATCTCAATCTCCTTTCGTTGAGGCATATTTTATTTTATACACAACTTTCTTTTATACGGTGTATAAACCACTTTGACTTTTATGTTTATTCAAAAGGAATCTTTTTTATATGAATCATTTAATAAATGAAAAAAGGGAATGTTTTTGTCGTACGTATGCGGCAACAACGACTTCTCCACCGTCGTAACCGTTATTTGAGTTTCGGCTTCCTCTACAAGCCATACCTTCTTTTTTTAAAAGAAAAATAAATACCATGTTTTACATTGGTATTGAAAATGGTTTTCATAATGTTTTTATTATATCAATATGTTGTATTGATATCTCGTGATTGAAATGTGGAAATGTTATGTTTCCTGTATTCATGTTTTATGTGATATGATTATGTTATGGTTCTTGGGCATTATTATGAAGACGGGTGGTTCCGTGATAAACTAAGGGCGGGTGAGCCCGTTATAGCTCTCCAATGCATTGGGTAATGTGAAGGAGTGAAACGTTAAGGTTTCTCCGAAGAGATTTTAGGGAATATACTGTGATGGGTATTCCAAACGTAACCAAGAGGGTTACTCCCTACGTAGGAATGTTATGAATGCCTCAAGTTACCTTTATGTCTTATGATTTCTATGATTTATTTATGATTCGATGAGGTATGTTAAAGTGATTATGTTTTATGGGTAAAGTATGATTTCACTCTTATGTATGTATGTACCCATGTTTCCTTTCCATGTTTTTATAACCCATACTGAGTTTTTATGCTCATCCCAAGTTTTTGAAATGTTTTTCACATGTCAAGGGAAAGGTACATGATAAGATGATAGAGTCAAGGATGTGTCAAGAAATAATCCATGTTTTATTTTTAATGTGTTTCCATTGATGGGAATGAAGAATACTCTCTTTATGTAACCACTTTGTTTATATGTGGAATGTAATGCAAGTTTTATGATCTAATTCTCTAAAACTCTAAACTCGAAAAGATCCTCAATGTGTAATCTTATAATAACTCAAGATTAAGTAAGGTTTAAGGCTGGGGCCTTATAATAAAGGCATGTGGTACTACGATCATGGGTTCGATTCCCGCATCCTTGTCCGACGTGATGGGTTGTTGCCTATCCTACGGGTTGTCCTTTTTCTTAAACTATACTATTATAACATTTTAGAAAAAAAATGAAAAATATATAGCCTTAAGAAATATTCTCTGATTTATAAATTAATCCATTCCAACCTTTAGACTTATCGAAAATACTTCTTTCTGATTTTTAGAAATGCCATCTACCGAGCATGTGAATACCTTCATTTATCCCCCATATATCATAAGATATATCTTGTCGTTGGTCAGATTCCAAAAATGTGAATACCTTAAACATGTATTCTCTTGAAAAATGAATTCACGTTGAACAACAGTGAAAAAATCAATGCTATCAAAAGTTAACCCTTTCCACTTACCAAAATTCAAAAAAAATCTGTATACTCAAACCATGATATCACTTTGTCATTATATCATTCCGGAGATTAATAATACTCTCAAACGTATGATTTTCTCTTTACCCCTTCATTATGTGCATATCAACTTCTTTCAAAAAATATTTCAATCAATTTTCAAGGTTACTGATACCATTCATCATATACTTTCAAATACTCATGGAAAGACAACAGTGTAACAATCCTTAGAATTATTTTATTCCATAGTACCATACATTATTCTTGATAAATATGCTATCATTCCACTAACATATTAAACCACTGAATGAGATTCATCATTTTATTCCTCAACACTTCTGTCATCTCATATATCATTTGTAGTCTCTTTATCATCATCAACATAAATACTACCCATATGACCATGCAGATTCTCTTCATGAGGTCTTCCATTAGGTCATTGTTTTTCATAGTGCCCGTACATTCCACATTTAAAACATTTAAACGTTCTTGATGTCTTATCAATACCATTATCCTTATACATTATGTTAACTGAACCTTTTCCATTTGAAATTACTGGATTTGTGTCCTTCTTTTCCACACCTAAAGCATTTTCCAGTTCCACTGAAACATTCTCCTTGATCCTCTTCCCATATAATTTACATTAGAGAAATTTAACTTTCTTTCCTTTATGATCATCATGAAACTCCATCTTTCTCTTATTATCTGAGTCAAGAAAATTTCCAAAGATTATATTATTATTAATAATATGAGATGGATGATTAGGCATAATAATGATGTTTCACCTTCCAAATCCCATTTCATTTGGTTGATCATGAAGAATATCATTCTATTGTTCATAATGTCCTCCATTATCTTGAATCTTCCTATTTACATCCATTTTTCTAAAACCCAAAAAGAATAGTGTGAGTGAAAAAAATTATTCTAGAAAAGTGATATAATAAAGAGGGAGTACATTCAATATCTAACATATTAGGTTTAATTTTAGGATCTTTTAACATAATTCTAGTACTATAACCTGTACTAATACATAATATTATAGACATCCCTAGACATACCTTAGAAATTTTTCTAGGGATCTCACTAAAGATTTCTCATCCTAGATTCCAAAGGCTTGACCTTTCCTTTGATACAAATTATAGAGACCCACACTTGACGTAAATGGAAATTACACTAATTTTGGGGAATACATAATACATAACATAAACAAACACCTAAGGACCGTAATAGATTAGTGTCTTTGGAAAGTCGTTATATAATCTTATAATAATGGTAAATGATCTTAAAAATTTCCAATAAGGATATTCCCCTTTTATTTTCTTACATAAAACCTTTATTAATATCTTGGAGAAAATAAAACCTAAAAATGGTGAGCTCAAATGCTTATTAATGGTAACCATAGAGAACATAATACAATCCCTAAACATTTGAATGCAAAAACTTGACCATAAAATATAAACATCAAAATCTTGAGAAATGACATAAATCGTGGAAGTACATAAGGCATATATCATAAACGAACATTAGTTATGGTAAAATAACATGGGAATAAAACATTTAATTGTGTAAAACCATTAAGCAATGTTAGGATTTCCATTTTAGCCAAGAAATTGCTTTCAAGACCATCATAGTGGACAAATTCCATTACTAGATTGGGTTTACTTGTCGTTCCAACCATGTATTACTAAAGAAGATTCACTTGTCTTTCTATCCATGTCTATCTCATGAGATATAAATATTTACCCAATGCATTTGAGGGATATATAGGTCCCATCCATCTCATAATGAAATCATTCTTTCGTGTCCAAAAAATAAACATAAATCATTCATCATAATCCAATGAATAATATGGGATTCATAAACATCATCCCATCATAACATAATCCATATAATACATATGGATATCATTTCATCATAAGAAAAATTAAACCATGTAAACAATAGAGACATTATACTTGAAACATAAAAATACTAAATAATGTCATCATAGATGGAAAATAGTTTTGATAGAACACTTGAAATTAATTCTTGAGGAAAATATCCTTTCTTCTTCAAAATCATTTTCTTTTCAAAAAATGCCTTGAAATTTTATATTAAAATGATTTTTGTTGAAAATAATCATGAAATATAGTAGATTATTTTTCATGAAAATAAGTCATTATGAATCAGTAAAAATTCGTTCATGCCATATAAGTTTAAAAAAACATTTTTTTCGAACTTTTGCCAGAAAAGTCAAAAATGTACCTCATTTGGTAAAATAAATAAATATTCATTACATAACATGTAGTAAAAGTAAAAAATGGGTGAAAAAGATATTAAAAATACATGAATACATCTTTTTAAAACATGGACATGGATGAAAAATATAACCCAAGTAAATACTTATGAATAAAAAATCTCGGACAAAAACGAGATTGGAAAAGTTATCCCTTACCTTTTATAATCGGTGGAATCATAAGTTTCATAAAATAAAGAAAATTAACTTCATATTTAAAAATTATATCATCCATAATAAAAATCATAAAACATTAATAGGAAGTAAAAACACCATACAAAGGAAATAGATGTTCATTAAGGCATATGTCTCACAATAATAAAATTGAGACGAAATAATCCCTTAACATAGGTCCAATTTCTTCTGTACGTGTACGAAACTACTGTATAGTGGGTTTAAACATATTATTAACTTTTAATAGAACCATAATAATAATTATGATATCATATATGATTCAGTTAAGACATTATATTATCCATTCTTTTGTAAATTTCATTTTAAAGCAGTGTTTTTGGGTAAAATCATTTCATTTATCACAAGTGTCTCGACTTTTTGTTCTTGATATTATTAATTATATCATGATTTCAATAATTAAATAATGTAAAAAATAATTTATATATAATATATATTCAGTATATAAATATGATTGATCGATAAATGGAATGAGACACCGTTCATGGAGACGGTAGGCCATACGTACGCATGAATGCTGTTTTTGTTTCCTTATAGAATTGAATTGAATTAAGTAAATAAAAAATATATGTATATAAATAAAGTAGCATTGTTATGTAATATAATTCATGATTATTTATTATATATACTTTATAATGATACTTGAATGGTTAATCATGGAGAATTAATCTCATCAAATTCGTGGAGATGGTAGTCCGTACGTACGCACGAGCGACAATATCATTCTTTTGATATTAAAATTTTCTATAATTGGATGGAATATCATATATAAAGAATCATAAAAATAATATATTTTTTATTTATATCATTAATAATCATTATTATACCCATCCAAATGATGAAATGTTTTAATAACAAACTACACCACAACGTGGAGACCGTAAGCCGTACCCACGCAGATGTGGGGACTTTTTCATTCATAGGATGGATAAAATTACTAATATGGTTGTACCATTTATATAATAAAATCATAGTATATAGAAGATTATGGAATTATTAATTTATAATTGAAATAACAAAGAAGGGGGAAGTGTAAGAAGAGAGGAACTTGAAATAAGTGGTGAGATATTTGCCTCTTATCTGTGTTCTTCCTTTTGATTTGATCAAAAGGGCTCCTTAGGCTGGATTACTGAATAATGGAAGGCCTTTAAAATGAAGTTAGGATATATTATTGGGTATAAAGGCAGTTTTTGGCCGATCCAAATGGCTTAGGAGGTGTGAATGTGATAGAAGAGGGAGTTCCCTGTTATAAGAGAGGTGAGGGGCACCTTAGGAAATACTTAAAATATTATTTTATAATAAAGTCATATTCCGTTTATAATTCCTCCAAATTTACCTATATATAAGATAGGGTGGGGATGGGTCTAAATCCTCTCAACCAATAGTTTTTATACATGTTTTGGTTAACATTTTTATCATATCATTTAGATTTAGCTCTAAGTTAAATAATTTAACTTTTTCAGTTTATTCTTGTATTCTTACACTATATGGTTAATAATATTACAATAGATATCCAATTGAAGACCAATTGGTTCATTAATGTCATATATATTATAATATAGGTATTTTTTCCGATTCTTATATTTTTAAGACCATTATATCAATTAATAATATAATATCTGTTTCAAAAACTATTTTATGTCAATTTCGACAATATTTGGTATTTTGTTTTTTCTAAATTCATAACATCATTATTACTTCAATATAAATTAACATAACGAACTCTAATATATTATATTAACATAGAAAATTATTTTAATTCATAAAAGGTATCAAAAAAAATTTATTTTGGTATTAATAATATCAATTATGTTAATATTTCATTAATAAGGTAATTACTGCATCATCATTGTGTCATAATTGAATTAAATTATTTAATGTCTAAAAATTATAAATAAAATATAATTATGTATTAAATATTATTATCTTTATAATTAATATTAATAGTCGAATTTATATTGTGTTTAACCCTATATTAAAAGTGTTTTAGTTATTAAACATTGATTTTAACCCTTTTAACTCTTCTATGAATTAAATAATAATAAATGTCCTAATCTAATCCAAGTGGACCTAATGGGTCATATATTATTTATAAGTATGTTCTTGGTCAAATTAAACTTATCCAATATAATTAGGACATGTTTTTAGGTAATAATAATATCATTTTTACCTTTATTTATCCTATTTACTTTTAACCGTGGTAAATAAAAGTTAAAAGATACTATTCACCAAAAATTATTTTAATCTCATTGAAAAAAATTTTACTTACTGATATCAACTGTGTATCATGGATTTTTAAAATTCAACTCACAGAAGTGGTAAAATTATGTTTTATGTAAATTTGAAAATGCTCCTAGGAGGTGTGTAAAAGACGGTAAAAAGTTCAATAAAATTATATATATATATATAATTTTTTATAAAATGACTCCAATGAATTACATTGAACATATATATTTATTATGTATCTATTTTTTCATAAAATAATTTTAAATAAAATAAATAATTTTTTAAATAAAAATTTGGTTTTAAATTATAACTTAGTGTTTTTCATTAATCATCAAAAATTGAATGTTTTTAGAAAATTACCAAAATTTCACCCTAAGATAATTTTGATATTCTAAATCCAAAAATGAAGTCCATTTTTTATGATTAAATTTATAAAATTTTAAAAAGTGGTTGTTACTATTCATAATGGCTAGTTCATAATAATCTTATAATAATATCTCGTTTAGTGAAACTTGCTATTACGTACAACACACGTTATCGAGGAAGGTTTCTCTGGTGTGAAACAGAAGCCTAGAATAGTGTTTTTGTATACTAAAAGCTAATATGGTGTTGTGTATAGAACAATTTAATCTCGGTGTAGCGTACCACACAAGACATCAATGAAAAAAAAATTCTCATAAAATCTAAGGGTTTTACAAAACATACAATGGATGGCCACTTCCACCCCATATTCATGTCCCAATCCATTATAAAATCATCTATATTTCTCATATAATTGGTAAAAAATTCATTATCACATTTAAATATACCTAAACCAAAACATAAACACGAATGTATGTCCATGATGTCAAGGATCTTTGATAACCACGTTGTTTTTCATAAATGTTTTGATATATTATTATTTTGTCCTATTAATTTGATAATTATATAATCATCCGTATAATTATATAAATGATAAAATATCATATATATTTAGTATATATGAATTTATAGTAATCCATAAAATTTTTTGACTGAAAATAAAATACACTATTCATGGAGATGGTATGTTGTACGTACGCATGAACACCATTTCGATTTTTTTGTAGAATTGAAATAATGAACTTTATGTGATATATTATAATTATAAAACCATTTTTATTTAAAATTTATTGCATATAATCATTAAATAAATCTTTATTACCTCTTATTTAAGGTGTGAAGAAATCACATCACTTCACTCGGTGATAGTCCACCATACACTTGAGAAACATTATCAAATTCAAGGAAAATTGAAATCATTGAGGTATGTTTGATATAATAATTCAAAAATCATAATTAAATAATAAATATAATATATAAAAATTAAATACCTCCTAAATTATACCTTTGATAAGTGTTTATGTAACAATTAATGACACCGTTTCGTGAGGCAGTATTCAACCGTACACACAGATGATGATTGCATAACCCATTTGATGGAAGTAGAGATAGTTATATGTAATTAAATTATAATTAAAACACATAGATATATGGGTGATACTAATTTTATGATATAATTTTTTTATAAAAATATATTAATGATGTGGATAAAGAAATAAAAAAAAATTCTCATTTATGAACACCACCTCTTCTTCCAATATCCTCCATAGTTTTGAACCAAAATCCGTAATAGGTTGAATTTATGTTCAAGATAATGATTTTATGATGAATGGATATATATTGGAATGTTATTTGGGTATGCATTGGATGAACGAAAAGGTTTTGATGGTGTGATGGAGAGAGGAGAATGGGTAGTATTTTATCAGTGAGGTGAGTGACACACATGTAATTTTTTTGAGGTGAAATAATTATACACAGGTATGTTAATGTAACGACGATCCAAAATGGATAATTATAGATGATAGAAGATATAACGAATAAATATTTCAATAAAATGGTTTTTTACATGTCTGGTGTCATTGTTTACCCATATCTTATTAGTTTTACCCCCTCTGTAAATCCATGTTTACCTTAATTACAGTAAATAATTTTTAATATTTTTAACATTCATCATGGATAAAAAATAATTTAAAATTTGTATATAATATTTATTATTATGATTTAAATTATAGAATCTAATTTTACACATTTAATTCATATAAGTGTCAAATTTTAATTTAAAATTAACCCCACAGACGGAATGAGAATGCATAATTTTTTGCGAAAATGTTCAAATGAATATAATGTTTTTATGTCAAAAATAAATAATAAATTGATTAAAATGAAATTATTTGGATTTATAGATGTTTAACTGACCAAATTTTACTTCAAATTAATTTTAATATATAATTATTCTTTTTATATAATTTAATTGAAAATTATTTTATCAATTAAAATTCAGTATTTTTCATTATTTATCAATGAAACGAAAATATTAATAAAAATATGAATCATTCAAACTAATATAATCTTGAAATTATTATTTAAAATATTATTATTATTATATCTAATTAAATTTCTAAAATTATCAAAAATTTATTTTACTTTTCTTCATAAAAACTTATAAGAAACATTTTCTTAGAAAATAGTATTTTTGATATATATATATATAATCATTTTTAGATATTATGAATTTTATTATAAATAAGTTTTATTTATAAAAAATATAAAAAATATTTAAAAATTAGTTATTAATATTCATATCATTATGTTAATTACTGTGTTGAAACAGTAATGTTCAAATAACTATGTTAATAATATAACATGGATTATTTAAAACATAGTTTCGTGTGTAATACAAGATAACCCATTAATATGTTTATTTAAAAATTAGCTTGGTTTTGTGTGTAATTAAATCTTAATGTAGGGTTTCATTTAATAAAATATATCAATTAAATCTAATTTATTTAAACAAGATATTCATAAAAACTCAATGTATTACATTCTATCCCCCCTAGAATGAATTTCTCACTCAAAATTCGTCACATTGGTACCTAAAACTGAGGGTAATTGTGCCTCATGACATCCTCATGATCCCACATATCCTCCTCAAGATAGTGGTTTCACCAAAAAACACTGGCCAAGTGAGTGGTCATATTTCATAATAATATATATGTTCAGTTAATAATATTTACTTGTTTTTATTTATATAAAATATCATTTAATAGTGGTGAGACATCTAATATTAGTACATGTGATAGATAATGTATGTAAATACTCAATAATGGTATATGGAACAGATCTTGAACTTTTGGAATCAGTAAACAACATGATATTATCATAATACGATCATGTAATTTAATGGGACTCATATATCATTGGGGCAGTATTCACTTATTTACTCCATAGATAAATTCATAGGAATACCTTCACACCCACAAAAAATTCAATATCATGTTTATGATTATCAATATAACCTTTGTAAAAAATTTGGGTAGTACATAAATGTTCTTGAATGTCTCTATCTTTCTCTACCTTCTCATCAACTAGCCCAGGTCCTAATAACATTCATTTTACAACATCATTCTAATATTTAAAATATTTAACTTTATATTTTTTCATCATAATTTATTGGAATTTACCATTGTTATCAAACCTATACTTTTGCCATATTTTATCATAATGTAGAAACTCTTTGAAATTAAAAAACTAAAGTGTGGGAGGTGAATTCTGTGGTGTTTCATCTTTATTAAAATCATCAACAAAATTCTTACAATCACATAGGAATTCACCCACTTGATTAAAATCCATTACACAAATAAACCACATATTATTATCATTAATATAATATCATGAATGATACTTTCCACATTTTAAGCAAAATGTAAATCTCATATTATTCTCTCTGTGGTTCTTAGATTTTCCATTGAATTAAATGAATCTATTTAAATGAAAACCATGAGATTGATGTGTAAATATAACCTCTATTTCCACCATGATAGTACATAAAAAAAATTTATACATAGATACCAACATCTCATATGGATAAAAATATTCCGAGACATGGTTTTATTCCATAGATGAAATTATCAACCTTACATTTAGTTTGTAAAATAATAAGAGTTATGTACCTCACAAGCCTTTATAAAATTTTCTTGAAGATACCAATGAATTCATCATCCCTTTGATTTAGCTTAAGGAACTCCTTATCTATATTTTTATGAAGAATACGAGAAATCAACTTATTGAAAAAAAAATTCATTAACTCATCCAAATCCATGTATTCAATTTTATCATGATGCCTCATATTCTTGATAAGAGACTCGAATTGATCTTCATCACTTTCCAAATGGTATATACCCAATAGGATTTTTTCATGATCCAAACACAAAAGGATGGAAAATATATTTTTAGTGGAGATGACCAATTACTCAACAACTAGTGGATCATAAGACCCATTAAATTAATATGTGTATTACAACATGAAAGAATCAACATAATTTTTTTCCTCCCTTTCCTCATTTACGAGTCTATATTGATTGACATCATCAAACGTTTTGTCTGAAAAGAAACAAATATTCTCATTATATATCCCATTATTATTGGTTTCTCGAGAAGACAATGGTCGCATTATCCAAAACACTCATGATAAATATGGTTTCTTAATGTTCCATTGATCGATTAAAACATAAATCAGAATGTCTTCAACACTAATAATAGTGGGGAACCAAATAATAACAAAAATTACCTTATATGATGTATATACTATGAAACATTTTTAATATATGATAACATAGGTTTGTACATTTTCATTCATATCCATAATATATTTAATTATTTCATGATGTTTTGTATTGATTTTTTGAATTTCCAAAGCATTCCCCCACTAGATTCAATCCTGGTGTGTGGTAAGGCCATTATCACGCACCATGTGACGATCAAGTCAAACTCACTAATACCGTTTTGGGTTTATTACCCCTATGTACCTATGTTATATAGCCACATTCACATATACTATAAAGAAAAGTGTGTAATTACATGGACACCACTCACTCTACCATCTATTAAAACTCCATAACATTTTCCAGTAATATGACCCATCATTAGAATTGTTCATAGTGACATCTAAAGATACATCCATAAAGATATATCTAGGGATATCAAAAATGTTTTATCAACCAAATTTTCTATCGTTAACTAATAATATCGTATGATGATAACTATATCAACCTAGGTTTTATATATATAGATAATCCATATTTTTATTATGAATATTTAATATATTACACAAACACAGAACCGAAGACCATAATTTTTTAGTGTATTTGTAGACTAAGTATACAATATTATAATTTGGTGAAATACCTTTAGTGTTCCCCAAAAATATATTCATATTTATTTATCCTCATAGACATACACTAATAAAACCATTCTTTAAAACATGGGGAAAGGAAACCTTATTTATGGAAATCGTAGATTCTAAGTAAGGATAAACAAATGAGATACATATGAATGAGATAAACATAATTTTATGGTAACACAGGAATAAAAATTGAAAACCTACCATACAAATTAAAGATAAAAAACATGATTCAGGTAGTAATGATTGGAAATTCATAATATAGGACTCATAAGAAAATTAGAGAAAATGAGTCTTAATATAATAACATAAGCATAAGAAATAGATTTCTTTGGATACCCATTAGTATAAGAAATATTATGTCAAGGATACCAACTAATACAATCATTACTTGTTAGGATTAGGCTAACCACCATTATACCTGCATCGTGATTGGGCTAAGAAACCATGTACCCTATTTGTTCAGGATTTGGGTAACAACTTGTATACCCTATGAGATGATAGAACATTTATCATTACCCAATATATTGAAGGTATATATATTCCCTACCCATCAGATTATTAAAATAATACATATGTGTTCTATATGATTATAAAAAATCCATAATATCATACCCCATGAAATCAAATGTGTTTCATAAAAATTTCATCTTATAATAACCTATGGAAAATAGATAGGTTTAATAATCATTTATTCATTTCATCATTTCATAACCCATGAAAAATAAGTAGGTTTCATAGTAATTTTATCATGTTATAACCCATTGTAGATAAATGTGTTTCATAATTAAATTTATCTTATTATATCCCATGATATATAATAAAATTTATTAATAATTTTATCATTGTATAAACTCTGGAAGAGAAATAGGTTTCATATAAATTTAATCTTAGTAAAACACATAGAGGAGAAAGAGTTTTCATGAAAATAATTTCATTTTAAACCATTTCAATAGAGATTACTAACTATAAAATTGGTTCATATCCCCTTTAAAACGTAGTTAACATTAGAATATTTCATCTTATATAGAATGTGATTTTTTAAAAATCATTAAAATCATTTCTTGAGGAAGATATCCTTTCCTCTTGGAAAATATAATTTAAAACATAATAATTTTTGGATATAATTATATTTTAGAAAAACATGAAACAATATAAAGGAATATTTAAATCCAATAATGTGTATGATGATATAAAGTTTCATTCAATCCATTCATGTTAAAATAAATAATTCCTTCACATTTTCATTACAATAAAAAAGTGATTTTTTTTGAAAACAAAATGATGATTACATTAATAAAATTTAAAAAAATTTAAAACACTGCTAATTAGTTTTTTAATAAATTATTTTAATGTTGATAAAAACATTTTTATCAAAATTTATTTTAAAAGGAAAATTGTTCTGGATTAAACATATGTTTTTTCATAAAAACATTCTTTTTTATATTTAGAGTAAATTAAGAGAGGAAAATTTCGGGAAAAATTTATTCTCATAACCTATCTAGAATATATGAAACATAGTTATTTTATTTATTTATGGTTCATAATATTTTATCATCGGAAACATATTCATAACCAATACTTTTATATGATGAGATTTTAATATAATATTCTTAAAACATTAGTTCATTTGAAACGTAATCCCCATGAAGGAATATAATTAAAAGAAATTTAAATAATAGTAAATATAAAAAATCATTATACTAAATACTATATTGAATCTATATACAAAAATTATATAAGAAGTTAGGTTTATAACATAATAATACACCTCAAACAAAGATAATTAAGACAAAGATCCCTTTCTGATTTGGTAACTTTTGAACCATAAAAACCATGAAAGTTAGATAATTAAATGGATATATAAGTAAAAATAATTTTATGTACAATAATAATAAATTATATTATGTGGAATTGTATATAACAAATACAAACATTTTGTTAATATGGCCTGTGTCTTCCAAAAGTAACAAATAAAATGGAAATCTCTTACCTTATTCGAAGACTTCTCCCACACATGCTAAAACCTATTGTATATTAAATATTATTTTATTATAAATAGAATAAATCAAAATATATATATATATCATGCCATATATTATTTTCTTATGACATTTTATTACTTGTTTATTAGCATTTCCATGTTAAATTTGTGTTTCAGGTAACAACTTCTTTGTTTGTTATATAGGTTTTTATTTTTTATTTTCATCCCCCATAATTTTATCATGATTACATAATATCTACAATAATAATAATGATATAAATTCAATTTATATTTTATATATAGAGTGAAATCTATAAAATTTTGTGATAAAAATTGAATTACATTGTTCATAGAGATTGTAGGTCGTACGTACACATAAAAAGTTTACCATTTTTTATATTCAAATAATGAATTTAATATGATATATTGTAATTATAGAATAATTTTTATGAAATATATAAAAAATTCATTAAACTCTTCATTATCACATTCCATGTGAAGTGTGAATTAATCACATTGCTTCATGAGGCAGTAATCTGCCAAACACACAAGCTACTTTATCATATTCCCAATGAATGGAAATCATGAAGATTGGTTTGATAAAATAATTTTTTATGAATAATAATATCATAAATCTTATCTATAAATAATAAATAAATCATTATGGCTAACCTTGAGATGTGGTAATGCAAAAATGATTGACAACGATTCATGGGGCGGTAGTCTTCCGTACACATAGATGATGATTTGATGATTAGTATTAAAATTATAGCTTATATATAATTATTTTACTAATATCATTATTATTATTATTATTATTATTATGAAACTATATAATAGGAACAACAACCTGAACATTTATTTAAAATCCCAAATGAGAAAACAAAGAAATTAACACCTGAATCAATAAATATAGTGAATGATTATTAATAAATGGATGAAATGATGTTTTAAAAGAATCATATAACATATTATAATTATTAATAATTTTATATAATAATTCAATATCATGTTTAAAATCACTATATAGTAGAATCAATATTTTTCAAATGAAAGGAAGTGTGAGGTAAAAGATTTCATCTCAATTTCATTTCATTGAGGCATATTGTAATATTATGCACGCAGTATCATTTAGATAATATATATACTAGACATTTGAGTTATAATATAATAAATACATCGTTATTAAAGATATTTTATTTTTCAATTTTAATTATTTAATCTAATGGGATTTTACATAAGGTTTACGAAGTGGTAAATAATTACAAAACACATTTTCTTTTCATTGTGTTATATTACTCTTTAATTATCATTGATATCGTAAGTTTTTATTTTTAATTAATTTTAAATATATATTTTTTTATTTAATAATGATTTATTTGGATTTAAATTTTATAAAAATAACTGATTCAATTGTCAATTATAACTTCAATATTATGATCTTAGAAATTTTTTACATTACATTTTCATTTTAATCAATATTTTTTTTACTATAATTTTAATTAAAAGATATTATATTTTTATTTTTTATGATTCCATTTCATTTTATTCTCATTCGGTTATTTATTAAATTTATAAATTAATTGTACCATTATATTATATATTTTATACTAAAAATAATTTAGAAAGTGTTTATATAAAAATTCGAAATTATTTCCCACTTTGGTTGGATGTCAAAATTCATCCAAACTTATATTTTCTAATAGAAATTCAATATTTTTTAACCATTTAAAAAAATTATTAAATTAATTTTTACATATTTTAGCTTTTTATAAAATATTTTTAAATGACTCTTTATATCATATTCAAAACCAAACCAACATTTCTTTTACCAAAAATGCAAAATTAACCTTTGTTTTAATGTACATAACATGCATGGAATGTCATTCCATAAAGAGAAATCAAATTTTTAATGATTCCTTAAAAATATTCAATGGTTATTTCAAAATAAAATTGATTTCAAACCATTTTGTGATAATTTTTAATGTTTTTTTATTGATGAAAGGGCATTTTACAAATAATTTTATTAATGATATTGGTATGATATTTTTATAATTAAATAAAACAAAATATTTTATATAAAAATTATCCATTTGAAAAATGTATTATTTATATCATCCATATTAGTTATTTAAATAAATTATTATTAATTTTATTGAGGGTTTATAATTTTATTACCATTCACCATTTTACTCTGAATGGTTTATGGTGATGTTTATTTATTAGGGTAAGTATTTACATTTCATAAGTTATATTTTTAGTATCAATTATTATATTAATTATATTTCACCCATTTCATATAGGAATATGTTGGTGTTTGAATGTGATATGTGGGACCCCCGATATCCCTTCAATGGATATGTATGTCTCATTAGACAAATTGGATATGGTTTTTGATGAGGCCATTCCAATTTATTAGATGTGTTGTGATAAGGAGATAATGGTATTTGATGTGTTCGAATAAGGCATTGAAAATATGGTTTATATGTTAATCATTATGAATTTCATCATTATTAATTTAGTTGTTGATATAACATCTGATTATTAAATTAGATTTAATTTCTATATTCATGTTTTGATCCCATGTGATTATTTATATGTAATTATTTGAATAAATTTAATTCCTTCCATACTATTTTAAATTTATTGATTAAATGAAAATTTGTTCCAATATTTTACCATCCCATATTGATTATGCATTATTTATTCATACCTTACATTTTATGATTACCCAAAATGAGGAAATGATATCACCCCATTCATATGTTTTATTTTCCCAAAGATTCTTGGAATTATATTGTGATTAACATGTATGGATCTTCTATAGATAATAATAGAATTATTAAATAAAATTAATTTTTTATTTTATGTTTTCAAATATATATATATATGTGATTCATGTATATATCTAGTTTTCTAAGACAATTATACTATTCCGTCATTTATTTTGTGATTCCTTATACCTTATGAAAATGTAAAAATGTAGGAACATTCTTCAAGCAACTGGGATTGGAGTAGTTACAGTTGGTTTTATAGAAAATTAAGTAGAAACATTTGTAATGCTAATTAAAGAAACATATAGTAGTGAACATAATCATATGAAAATGGCTTAGGATATGTATAAGATAAAATCATAATGTTCTTGTAAGGAGTTTATTATGTGGGTTTTCCAATCAAATAAATCCCTTGAATTAATACAACCAGTAAAAATTGTTCTATACTAGTTGTACCTAGGAATAATAGCTCCAAAAGGGTGTATTGGGCTAGACCTGATCATCGCCTAGTACATGACAACATGTCTTACTATGCACATTGTATAAAAATATTAGGGTAAATTCATAGGATAAATTACATTTTAGTTTCAAACAAATATAAAATATTTTAAATTAGAGAGATCCCCAAATAAACAATATTTATGATTATGAGATTGGCTATGTTTTTTTTTCATTTTCTGTTATATATTTCACTAGTTGTGGGATTTTATATTATTTTTCATAATAAAATGATAAAATCTAGTGTATTCCATCATATAGATATGATTCCTAGAAGAAATAATTGGAACTATGTCAATGTACATTGTCCAAAGAGTAATAATGAAAATTTCTTTGATGAGATTAATCCAATATGTTGTAGTGAACTATTCCCCTAAATATTCCAATCATATTAGGAAATAATTTAGTTTTCTAAGATAACAAAGAAATAATTATATATGTATTATGGATTTGAAGTGAATGAATAGAAGAAGTTGGTGGTAGGTAAAAATACAGATAAAGGGGAGAAGGGAAAGAAAAATTTTCCAACATGTTAAAATTGTGGAATGAATCACCTTGGTGTTTGATTAAAAGTAATGGATTTTTTCTACGAGTTTGAAGTGAAAGGCCATCATGATTATGATTTTCTAGGATAAAAACATGTTTCTAATCTACATTGATGTATCTTTTTGGAGATGGGATCACGATGAAAAATAATTCCCTAAATTTATAGAGAATATACCTTATATGAATCTAATAGATCAAGGTCAAGCATAATATATTGATACAACTAAAGTGGAATGATTAATGTTTTTTAATATTTGGATACATTAAAAAATTTGAAAATCATTTAATTTATTGTATTAATTTATTGATAATTATGAAATATTTAACGAAAATAATGTTTTAATATTTCATTATAGATTTTACAACACATGTTTAATGGTGCTGATAGAAATGAAAAATGATTCAGTTGAAAGTTGGACCTCTTTGAAAACCAATTATTTAGGGAATGATAACCCTTCATATATTCATGATGTAGAGATAATAATAATGGATAAAGAGATAATTGATATGAATAATTTAAATTTCATTTTACTAACTACATTGGAATTGATGAATCATTTGGGGAAAAAGTGGTTATCCTCATCAATGATAGAGTTAATAAAATTTTTGGATTTAAGAAATATATCCATTTATCTTTTTTTACTTATGTAATAAAAATGAATGCATGTTTGAAATATATTTTTATTGTAATTTAGGTTATTATCATGTTTTAGGAAAATACAAGATAGATATTTTAACATGTTTTGTATGTGATGATTAAGATAATCATCATGTTTTTTTGGGTATTAATAATAAGATGATCTTGTAAATTTAGTGACATTATTTAAAAATTTATTGATCTTAACATTTTGTTAGGTCCATAAGAATAAAGAATTATAAACTAGTTAATATTTATTATTGTATGAGGTCTTATAGATTAATATATTTCATTATTATTTAAACATTTATGCATATTGGATAAATATTTCCAACCATATATCTTCAATGTGAATTTTAATGATATAGTAAAAAAAATTATTTCATATATATTAATTTTTCATATTAACTGTTTTGTTGTAAAATTATCAAATAAAAACCAATTAATGAAATTGTTCTTTTGAAATATAAACATGAAAAGTCAATGTTGTTCCTTATATTCTTAGCCAAAAAAAATTATTCAACATTATGAAAATGATCTTAATTTTTTTATTATATTATCTTTATATCAGATGAATCAACTGATTCTTTAATTAATCATTGATTTATGGTTTTTAGGAAATTAAATTTACATTAAACATTCACCTTATTTTGATCAATGATCACTTTCACTCTCTATAATTATTTTTTCTTTTATTCCATGTAAATATAATCGTAACCACTAATGTTATCATGCATAAAAACCTTGTTATGTGTTTTTAAAATAACCATTTTACTCACCATTACTACTTATAAAGCTAATGTTTTATTAATCATTTTTATGTTTTTTGTTTTCAATGATAGTATTTTCAAATTCCGAACTCTATATTATCAAGGTCATGATTATATTATGAGGATGTAATTTATTTAAGAGGGAGAATGAATAACCCCATGATTTTTTAAAATAGTAAAATCAAATTCAATAGAATATATGAAATGAAAAAATTTCTGTAGAAGGGAATATAACCTCCCATGATAATACGACATATTTCTTTGTAATTAATTTAAACTTTTTGATAGCTTGCAATGTACACAACACCTGATTTTAATGGAACATGGCACTGTATTATAATATTATTATTTATAAGTGATAATTAAAATAGTTCTCTTTATTCGGTGGGTTTGAATAATACCTAATAAATTTTGGAGATTTTGATTATCATTTTATTAGAAATAAAATAATAATAATTTAAAATAAAAAATAATTTCTAAATGTTGTGTTTTTTTAAGAAAAATGCTTAGTTTCGCTTAATGTAAGTAATATAAAAATAATTTTCACCAATATTTTAAAAATATATTTGAAAAAACGAATATTTTTTTTGAAATTGGGATAAAAAATAATCTTGGAAATACTTTTAAATTTTTTTTGAAAATATTAATATTTTGATGAATATGAAAAAAATGAAATTTTTATTGAAAACTACCTTTTTATTTAAAATTTTTTTAATGTTAAATTTTCTGTTTCTATCTTATTAAAAATAAAAAATGTGAAATTATATATCTATTAATTCAATATAGGTCATTATAAAAATTTTCCTATTGAATTTTGATATAAAAAATTTGTAAACTATTGAATATTTTCTTTTCGAAAACCTATTTTCTCATTGCATATGTAGGATTAATTTTCAATTCTATTTCTTCATTTGTTTGAATTTTTTTTGAAAAATGGATTCAAAATTTGGAATCATAATAATGTATTATAAATAATTTTTTTGAATTAATCTTTGACAATAATGAATAGTGAAAATTGTAAAAATTAATTTCTATTATTAAGATAAAAATAGATTTACCAAGGGTAAAACTAATATTATAAGTGTTTAAATTAAAATAAAAACATTTCCATTAACCATTTGATGGAAAAATGTCTCCCTCACGTCTTATAGGATATGTAATGTCCGATTTTGGAAGCTTATGTCGTGATGAAAATGTGGGAATGAATGAATCTATTTTAAAAATTACATTTGTCCCACTCACCTAACTTATAAAATCCACCCCTCACATGTCTTCATAACACCTAAAAAATATTTTTTTTCATGAAAATACATATCAAAACCACTTCCTAAATTCACTTCCTTAATACAAGAATCATTAGTTTATGTAGAATTATATCCTAGGAAGTCATTTAGTGAATACCAAAATAGGATATCTGAACAAGTGGTAGTTCACTTCAATGTGTTTTTTATTTTATGTCTTTATCCACCTCCATAAATTATTACTAAAACATCATCATATAATAAAATTTTATATTAATTTTTTTTATATAATATAATGTTAATTTAATGACCCGAAACCATCTCTACTTCCATCAACTGGTTACGAAATCATCATTCATGTGTACGGCATACTACTACCTCACGAACAGATGTCATTCATTTTCCTGTTAGCACTAATAAAAGTTGGGAATTATAATTTATATGAAGAATATATATGATATTTATAACATTATATTACATTTATATCCATTATATCATATAAATAATTTTACATTCCATTTTGTATGTTGTGTGATAACGTCACTCATGTGTACGGTGGACTACCGCCTCAAAAAGCAATGTGATTCACCATTCACCAATTATTTACATTAAAGGTGATAAGGATATTTTTAAGGATAATATGTGATATAAGTTAAATAATTATAAGATTCATTATATATTTTTCATTATAGATAGTTAATATTTATTATTTTCATTCTTACCATTCCACTAAATAAATGATGATAACATCATTTTTGTACGGGTGGACTACCACCTTCACGAAATGACATGACTCTATATTCAACACCATAGAACATGGATGGTATATATAAGTATACATGGAGAAATAATATGGTAGTAATGATATTATTATCATTATGGTAATGATAAAATGTTATCTACCACCATTCCATAATGATCGTTCAAAAATGGAAACGTTAATCATGCTTACGTATGACCAACTGTCTCTATGATCATAACGTACTTCATTTATAAAATATCATGTTGATTATTGTCTTTGAAATAATAATTGAGGAATAATTATGATAATTATGTTTTTATTATTATTATGGATATGATTAAACTATATAATCTTTAAAAGAAACAATACATTCATGAAAAAACATAAATGATAAAACTGGGCGATTAATACCCGAATCAAAGAAAATGATGAAATATAAATAAATAAAAATAAGAATATATAAAATGATGATCTATGATATTATTATTATTAATATGGTTCTTGAATAAGTTAATAATATTTTCAAAACAACTATACATGAGGATGAATAATATTCAATTGAATGTATGTGTGAGTAAGGGATTTCATCTCAATTTCATTTCATTAAGGAATCTTGTAATTTTATGCACACTGTTTCCTTTATAGAGTGTATATACTTTCCAGTTTACATTTCATATCATCAATAAATCATTTTTCTTGGTATTTTATGCTTCAGTATGAATTATATCATCTAAGGGTAATGGATATAAGGGTTTCCTAGTATTAAGTAATTTCATACCTCAATATCATTTCCTTGGGTTATATTAGTCATTACGTGTCCTCAATATCATTAGATTTAATGTGTAATGAGATATTAATTTTTATTTTAATATTTATCCAAATTTTTATATAGACTAAAAGATGAAACAAATAATTTTTTCATTTGTGAATTATCACTAAAATGTTATGATCTTTTCCAAGGGTTTCCAAACCAATATCACTTTAATCGGGATTGTATACACTTGAATTTCCATTGAAGAAAATTATTTCATCCTTTTAAAGACCCATAATTTTCCATTTATTTTTTTTTTAATTATGTGGAAATATTATGAGTCAGAAAAAATTGACAGTGCGTGATTTCGAGGGTCGGTGTGCCCGAAATAAATTTCTAATTTTTTTGGGTATTTTCAGAAACACGTGAGCGACATTTTTTATCATTTGAATCAGAGCTCATAATTTAAATCTGAAAACACCATTAAACACACATCACCAATATTCACTTAAGGAGTCCTTCACCTCGACAATAGTAGGTCGAGGATGAATGTTAGATTTATGAATTTTCATTGGAGAGTTAGAGAATTAAAAAAATAAAACAACTATTATTTTATTTTTCTTTTGAAACATTATATATGAATTCATGGTTGTAGGGACCACCCAAAATCCCAATTAATTTTGGGAAACCCTCAGAATCCTCCCAAAATAATGAGCCAACATAACATATTTAATTAAAAAAAAAGTCTTTAATTTGTCACCTCCTTTATTGAGTTTCGGGGAAACGTTGGAAAAAGGAGAGCTTGGGATAACTTTTGAAGAATGATCATCTAATCAAGAATGAGGACGATGCTCGATCCAGGATTGAAAGTGTCTTGAGGGAGCGACGAACACCGAAATCACCATCATCATCTTACTCCTCGTGAGACATCCAATGAAAAATCAATTTAGGGGTTTTAGTTTGATATATGATTGAATTTTTTTGTTATGTCTTCATATTTTGGATTCACAATGACGATAGCTAAACAAACATGGCCATCATTCTGCACACATACCTTGCCTTTAGTATTTTGTTCTTCACGCGTTCTTTGTGAATTATTCAATTCCAAATAATTAATCATGCTGAAAACAAAATATTTTCTTGAGCGCGAAGTATGGATGCATAGCCCTAGACACGAGAATCATGAATATGTGGTCGTCATATTTTTTAGGCTTGGAATGAAGTTGCGGTGACCTGCAGATGAGGAGGGTGGACGACACACTAGATAGTCGCTTAGAGGTAGGGAAGCACATGTTTGTGACACGGGTTGAGTAGGAGGATATGGCCCCTCGGCTGCGGTGGAGCAGGGAGGCTTTCGGCATGCTGGCCATCCGCTTGATGATGCGGTAGCGCGCGCCTGCACTACTGGAGTTGGAAACCGCGGACGCTTCGCTGTGGTGGAGGTCGGAGGAGAGGTGCATCTGCGCCGCTGGAAGGGAGCCATTCAGAATCGTCAGTCGGTTGCCTCAGTCAAGTGGGATCGCTATGGCGGGTGCTATGCACTGGATGAACGGTCCACATACTATTTGGAAAACTGGGAGGGGCTCCCCCTAGGTGTCTCCTAGGTTGGCCCCCTCCACTACGGACCACCCAGCCGAGCGGGCCGCGCCAGCTGACCGCACTAAGTTTAGTACGGTCTGGGCCGAACCACAGTCCTGCAGGCCGGACCCAGACCAGGTTGGGTTGACCGGAACCGGGTTGGATCAGGCTGGTTCATATCATACTCGGTCCCATCTGATCCTAGTTTCACTTTATTGGCTATAACATGTGATCTGATATTCCGTTTGACGAACCATATATGGTGCTGGAATCCTTGGATTGGGATGGTCATTTTGGTATACTCCACTTGAGTTTTTGATAGAGTTGGAGTATGGATATGTTGATTCGAACCCGAAACCAACCGGGTCCTCACAACAAAACACTAATAACTTACAGTCCGGGAGTCTGATTGATGTGTCGTCACTTGAGTTGTGTCCCTTATGAAGTGACAAATCATTTGGATACATAATAGTGGGATTTAATGGAAGTTTAAGTAATTTCTTGATGGATTTAGAAGAATAACCTACCAGAATCGAGCATTCTTAGAGTGGGAACCCTACGACCAGATGTACATGAAGAATCTTTAGATCCTGTGTGGGTCAGCGCTCAGCGATCCTGTGTGGCTCAGCATATACCGATCCTATGTGGGTCATCTCCAATTGATGTTGGGTTCATCTTCAGATTATGCATGGGTTAAGAATAGATTTTATAAATGAATTAAGATAATCTAGCAATGCAGTTAATCATCCATACTTCTATACCTAAGTTATAACTGGTTGTGAGATGATTCTATACCTTTGTGGTACACTTCTGTGTGATGATACCTTCGTGTTAATCTTCTGTGTGGTGTTACCTTTGTGGTACTTACCCCTATGGTGATATCTGTGTGGTATTATTATATGTGGTGTTACCTTGGTGGACTTACCTTGGTGGTGTTACCTTCGTTGTAATCTTTCCAACATGGAACATATGATCTTTTGGTTAAGGATTTGGGACTTCTGTTTCCAGACAAATGATATGGGTATACTTGATAACTTAGGTATTTTTATGGTAATATGCCTAATCAGGGTTGACTATTGTTTCGTGCATTTTGATTATGGTTTTTCTTTTTGTTTATCCTTTCTAGATTTTGAGAGACCATCGGGGGTCTCGGTGTTCCTGCACATTATTGTTATACTCACCCCTGCACGGGCTACGCCTGAACCTTGTTGAGTCTTGGGAAGAAGACATATAACGCTGAATGAGTACGAGGGTACAAGACTAGATGCTGCTTGGAGGTGGACCTTAGATGAGGCATTCCGTAGAGATAATCAATCGAGAGATGTACCTACCCTTTAGGTTGGATCATTGGAGGGTGTTCACATGATCTATTTTCAGTTTTACTTTTAATTTCTTGTTGGGCTTGTATTCTAGCCCCATTACTTACTATACTCACTCTCTTTACAATGTCAGTTACTTTGTGCTTCTATCTTGTTGTGTTATTGGTTTGTCTTAGTTTACAGGTTAAAAAGTCAGTGCCTTCCTGTTTTAGGGAATACGCCTTTTGGTTCAATTCGGTATCCCCTGGCCTATGGAAGGTGGGATTGGGAAAGACACAGAACAGACCCTAGGGGATAACTCGTGACAAATTGGTATCAGAGGAATCATTTCTATTGGAAAACATGGACTCTAATATTTTTAGTGTAGTAATAGTGTTAACTGTAATGACTGTGTTTTTCAGTTTGGGGATTCCAGTGTTTCTGCGACGACTGACTTATACATAAACTAGGACCATGAGTTTTTATTTTCGACTCAGTGCATGAAAACACAAATTGCATGTTTCTTTCTTAAAAATTTTCTTTGTGATATCGCTGAGTCAGCTCACCTGGTATAAATTATTGACTACGGTGAACCTATTTCTTTTTAGGATGCCTCCATGTAGACAACTATCTAGGGATCCAGTTAGAGTACACGATGACAGCCCACCGAGCGATGAGGCTTTGGTGCAGGGCCCCCTTATAGAAGTTGTACAATCAGGTGTTGTACTAGTCGCACCACTACCCATTGGGCAGCCGATGCCACCAACCCTTTTAGTATAGAGTACATGCCACTTGATCATGTTTCACGACTTCTAGCACCAGAGGCCACCGAGGTTCCGGGGAGAGACGGATCCACATGTGGCTGAGGACTGGCTGGAGGTTGTGGTTATAGTCTCTTGACTGGTAGGGACACCAATTGATCTTATAGTTATCCTTATAGCTAGTATTATTCAGGAAGCAGCGGGTATATGGTGGAGGATTATGCTCCAGGTTCCTGATGATGTCACTCTCATATGGTCATACTTTGAGTGCACTTTCAATGTAGGGTTCATCCCAGTGACCTTTTGCTTTGTGTGTATACATTTGCTTCTCCACTTGTAGTACGGTAGCATTACTGTGGCTCAATATTCAGTGAGGATCGTATATATAAGGCCCCATCCTTAAACATTACTTAATATTGAATTAAATCAATAATTCACATTGAGGATCTTTTCAGGTTTAGAGTTTTAGAGAATTAGATCTTAACTATTACATATCCAAAGATTTCAATGTAGACACTTCTACTAAATTTCCATACAATAAAAACTCTTAAAAAGAAACATGTCTAGTTCTATGTTTTAGACATCCTGACATTTCCTTGATCCCATCCTTGGCCCTATTCAACTTTATGTCCTGTGAAAAACATTTCAAAAAAACTTGGGATGAGCATAAAAAGCTCAGCAAGGGATACACAAAGAATGAAAACTGTTAGTTTTTCAAAGAAACAAGTAAACCATGTATACTTTATCAAAGTAATACCTTTCACCTTTAGGAAGTAGTAAAAACTCTTCACGGAATAAAATATCATTACTTACCCTTTTGTAAAAAAAAGATTACCATAAAACCCATATAAAGAACACATAACATATAATTGTAACTTAGGACATAAACATACGTAAATGGAATAACCATACGGTCGACTTCCACACATACTTAATGGAATAGCCATACGGCCGACTTCCATACCCAATGCATTGGAGGTTATAACGTAACCACCCATCTTGGTATTCACGGCACCACCCATCATATGGTTTATCACGTAACCACCCGTAAAATGTCCAAGTACCATAATTACACATAAAATATTTAAAATATAAACATTTCAATAACAACATTTCATTTTCTATCAAAATAAGTAATTCCAAGTTATTGAATTAATCAATCCATTTTCAAAAATCATTTAAAAGTGAATTTTGAATCAAAGTGCCCCATACCACTTTGAAGATTTTATTGGAATTATAATTTTAAAACATTAATTTCCATATAAATAAATACTGAAAACCATGTTGAAAACACGGACAATAGAGATAAATATTTAGTATAATAAATCCTTAAAACATTTAAAACGATATTTTTGTTAAAGAGTTTTTAACAAAATGAGAGACTCTTGAATACAAATAATCACGGAATAACATTTAATCCGAACATTATAATATCATGAGAATAATGGGATTCATGATATAATATTCCAAAGGGAAGTATACACACCATATAATAGTGAATTCGTGCATAACAACAATTAAGTCTCAATAGAAATGTAAAATGGAATGAAATCCATTATAAAGAAGGTATCCATAAATTAAGGATAAATCAATCTCATAATTATGTGTGAAAAATATAAATACACCCAATATAAGTGGATATTATGTGTAAAACAATCAAAGGACATTCACACATATTCAAAGGATGAAATTTTCAATAACTACATGTTGAACTCAAAGAAATCGAAATTGGGTTAAGAAGTTCCCTTGGTAAAATTCGACAGCCTAATGGAGTCACATAAAATTTTACAAAAAGGGTTGATGAGAGAGATAAAGGGTATCTCATCACATGGACATAAAATTTAAATATATAAGGTTATATAAGAACATATCCCAAAAAAATAGTATGTTAATTAAATGACATAAAAAAAAAGAAGTCTTTTAAAAAGAGGAGGGTGAAAGGAAACCGTACCGAATTGGGTAACTTTCGAAACGTACACCCCATGGAAGAAGGGTCGTAACATGAAGATGTAAACACCAATAAATGAAATTATACTACAAAATGTGTATAATAATGGGAATAACATACACCACTCACAGGAAATAGTGGAAAACGTAGCATAAATGTCACGAGAATAAAAGTGAGATGAAAAATCCCTTACGAAAACTCAGCAGCCTAACGACGCCACTTAAAACTTCCAAAAAAATGGTTTGATGAGATCAAAAAGGGTCTATAATCATATGAACATAAAAAGTACAGTAATAGGAATATAATAGAACATCCCCAAACATAATAATGATGAGGTTCAAGGAAATGACTTAAAAGAGAGTGCTTAAAAAGAAAGAGAGAGGTGGGATCCCTTACGAAAATCCGGCAGCCTAACGGTGCCACTCAAAACGTCCAATATGGATTGGTGAGAGAAAATAGGGTATATCGTAATATGAACATAAAAAGTACAGTAGGAGTAATATAAAATAACATCCCAATCATAAGAAAGATGAGATTAAAATGAATGACATAAAATAGTGTACTTAAAAAGAAAGAGAGGAGTAGGATCTCTTACCTCGGGTCCGACTTGACTCGATCGTTCTTTAACGTCCTGAATAATAAACATGAGTTAATTTCCACTTTATTAAGAACCTTTTTCAAGTTCATTATTCCTTTATATCACTTATTTCCATGTTATAAGAATTATGTAATCTTTTAAGTTAATAATGATTCTTTTGTCGATATTTGGTTCTTAAGTCAAAAGTGGACTTCATACAATTACATGTTGTTCGTGTGGTCAAAGGTTCATTATCTCCATAATGATATTCAGGATTTGGATATCATATATATCATATATATCCAGAATATAAAAGTATTTATAATATTACATATTCATTTAGAGATAAGAAATGAAATGCACCGTTCATGGAGATGTTAAGTCGTATGTACGCATGAACGCTACTTTCATTTCCATGTCATATTAATGGAATTAAAAACAAATGAGAGGTATGTATATTTTAATTACAGAATTATATTAATCATTTATATGTAACATAAATATTATATAATAACTTTAAATCCATCCTTTATACATCCCACATATGGCATTGAAGAATCAAATCACTTTGAGGGGGCGGTAGTCCGCCCTTCCTAAAATGAAATTATCGTGTTTACCCACAATGGAAACCATAAAGGTATGCCAAAAAATAAAAATAAATAATCTTAAGTACAACATAAAAATATTATATATCATATATAAATATAGTGACATATTAATGGCCACCTTTGAAGGTTTTATATGAGTGTTGAACAATCATCGTTTCGTGAGGCAGAAATTCGTCATCCACAGAAACAGTATGTTCTTTAACCATTAGATGTAGGTGTGAATAAGTGTAGCTAGAATTATTCTTATAAAAACATACTAGTATATTGAATATACTGGAGTTGTTACAAAATAATAGAAGAAAATGAGTTTAGGGGGTTGGAGAAGCAAAATAAAAGAAAATAACATAAGAGAGGACACTACCTTTAAATCGGGTAACTCTCTTTGATTTGAGCTCAAAGGATTCCTTGGAAATGATTAATCCCAATGTTAGGCTTCAAAGATGAATAAATGGATGTTCAGAGATGAAATGGGTAGGGTTTGGACGAGCCAAAGGCTTGAGAGGTGTGGGTAAGGTGGTAGAGGTGGGGGCCATTTATAAGAGGAGAGGAGGGGAACTCTTGGAATGTAAGGAAATGTTACTTTATTTTAGAGTGAGTTTCGAATTTTAAATGTCCCAAATTGATTTTTTTCGAGGATAAGGTGATAAGGGTACGAAATCCTTCCATCCAATTGGTTTTTTACATGTGTAGGTCTTAGATTTTACATTAACTTTTTATTTTATTTAAATCATTAAATAATGAGGTAATCACTGCATCATCATTGTGTCATAAATAATTTAATTTAGTTAATGTCTAAAAATTATAAAAAAATACTATGATGTAAGAAATATTTTTATCTTTCCAATGACTATTTATAGTGAAATATCTGACTTGTATAACACCATTTAAAAATTGTTTTAGTAAAACAACTCATGTTTGTGTCATTTTTACTTTTACATTAAATAAAATGATATTAATGTCATTTTCCTTTCAATGTGGATCCATGGGGTCCCCAAGCTGACCCATGGATTTTCTTGGTCGGCCATGGCACATCCAATGAGGGTAGGACATGTGTCTAGGTCATTCATTGTTATTAAAACATTATTTTTACCTTAAATTACACTAATTACCTCTAATCGCGATTAAAAACATACAAGTTACTATTCACCAAAAAATTATTTTAATTCCATTGAACCACATTTTAATTCGTAATGACAACCATGTATGTCGGATTTTTGAAATTCAAATCACAGAAGTGGTAAAGTTTCATTTAAACAAAAAATCAGTTTCTTTAACTACCACTTAGTGGTTTCACTATTCACCAAAAATTGAAGTTTTTCAGAAAATTACCAAAAAATTTCCCTAGGCTATATTTAATATTCCGAATTCAAAAATGATTTATATTTTAAAAAATTCAAAACATATAAGTTACATTAATTAAATTAATAATTAATTCCCGCTGTCAGAGCAAATAGCGTGTTTTTATGAAATAATAAGTATCAAAAGAATGACACTAGTTTAAGTCCAATTTCAAGATGAAATTAATTCCAACGACCACTATTGGATTTAATGGTAAAAATATATTCTATTTTCACTTTGAAGCCAATTCAAAATATATTATAATAATATAAATAAATTAGATTAAAAATAGGTTTTTAATTAAAATATAACATTTTCACTATTCATCAAAAAATGATCCTTATCAGAAAAATACAAAAAAATTTACACAAAGTAAATTTTGATGTCCCGATCCTAAAGAAGAGTTTTGTTTTGTCAAATATAACACATAAAATTGTCAAAAAGTGGATTTAAAAGAAGTTCTCCATCAAAAGGCGGTTAATCGACCTTTTAAAGAATATTAGAATGTTTACGCTTAAAATTGGATTCACTCGCATTTTTAATCCTCTAACATTTAACATAAAAAGTTAATATATTTGACAAACTTATATAATGATTTTTTAGTTAGTTCATGTCATTACGACAGCTAGGTGTTAACATAAAATCTTTTTATTATTGGAGTGCAATGTAAGATTTCAAAGGAACTTGTTGTTGCGTATTGGGTAAGCCATCGAGCATAGTGTTCCCTTTAAATTAATATTAACATTTTATTCACAAATAGGGATAATTATAAAAATTTAATATTCTTTATTTACATGGGGTGTTATAATAGACCTCTCACGCTACTCCACTAACATGGTGTGGGAACTTTTCTTCAGGGCTCGTACCTTCGAGCAAGGGCTCAGATGAGATATTAGAGCCTCGATGATTTATCTCAGTATCTCGGCGCAAGTGGGGATGTATGTGAGAGAACTCTTAGTGGTGAGCTAACTTGTTGAAAAGTCACTGGTAGTCAGACCTACCACCAAATGACACGAGTAGAGGCATCTGCAGATGGAAGTAGGCAAATGATGCAGAGGTCGAAAAAGACCATCCCTACAGGTGGATTAACGCATGATACATTGTCAATTGTGCATAGCCCTCGAGATAGAGTAAGACTGTTGAGGAGCAGAGAGTGTTACTCAAGCGGTGGGCATGGTCATATAGATCGCGGCTTCCTGACTCGTCGTAGGTACGACCAAAAGACAGTTGAGGGTCCGCCTAGGTAGTGGTGAAGACTCGACCGAGGAGGTCCGCAGGAAGAAGGTAGATGTGGTTGAGGAGTTGGCAGCGTAGTAGGCAGTGGGAGACGATTCGAGGTTCTACCTCCACCACCTCCAAGTGGTCCACCCCTACCACAGGGTGCGAGTGGATAGGGATGAGCTCATCTCCAGTCACCTGAGGCCTATGACCACGGTGCTTTGGAGATGATACAAAGTACGATTTGTGTCTACATTACCTTAGATAATGTATTTATAGAAACAGTTTCTAGTAATTTTTTTATTTCCACGACCCTTGTTTAGAGCTCGGAGATTCCAGTGGAGTCGTTGGCTCAATCCTTATAGGTAGAGACTCCAAAGGGAGTAAATTCAACGATTACACACTAGTGATGGCAGTGTGAGCTTACTCTAGGAGGTGATATCTTTAGATGGGATCTTCTAGTACTAGCGTCTAGGCCTTACAACATCATCTTGGGTATGGACTGGTTATCCACAATGCATGATCGTATTGACTGTATTAAGAATAATTTGTTTTGTGTCCTCTTGGACGGGACCATGTTTTCCTTCACCAGCGTGAAGGGAACCTTTCTTACACATTATGTACTTACTTGGAGGAGGGTGCAGCCGATCACACATCAGTTTTAATGACTTACCCTTGCGTTGGATGATGTTGAGAGTTTTATCTATCATATAATGGTGGACCAGTATGATGATGTAATCTATGATGAAGTTCTAGGTCTACCTCCTCATAGAGTGGTGGACATTTACATAGACTTGAACCCCGAGATGACACTGATATATACACCTTCATATCATATGGTTCTCGCGGTGCGTCCAGAGCTGCGAGTATAGCTGGAGTACATGCAGAGAAAGGGGTTCATTAGGCCCTGTGTTTCTCCTTGGGCAGCCACGATTTTGTTCTCCAAGAAGGCGGATGGTAGTTTGAGATTTTATGTGGACTATCGGCGCTTGAAAAAGGTGACCATAAAGAACAGGTACCCACTCCCAAGAATTGATGATCACTTTGATCAGGTGAAGGGAGCGCGATGGTTTTCAAAGATATACCTTAGGTCATGCTATCACCACCTCAATGTATGAGAAGAAGATGTAGAGAAGATGACCAGCAGATGTTGGAATGGCCAATATGAGTTCTTGGTTATGCCATACGGCATAACCAGTGCCCCACCACTGTTCATGGGACTCATGAACCATATCTTCCAGTTATACCTCGATCTCATTCTAGTGGTCTTCATTGATGTCATCCTGAAATACTCAGTGATAGAGGAGGTGCATTCCTATCATCTGTAGATAGTTCTGGACACAATCCAATAGCACCAGCATTATGGTAAGCTCTCGAAGTGCTAGTTCTGGATACGATATGTCCACTTTCTAGGACATGTCATCTCAGATGCTGTTGTTTTTTTGGATCCAGTGAAGATTGCGGTTTTTCTTTCCTGGGATACACCCAAGAGTGTGATGGAGGTGCAGAGTTATTTGGGATTGGTCGGTTACAACCAGAGGTTTGTGACTGACATTTTCAGGAGCTGAGGTAGATATTGAAATGTTCCCCCATGTTGAGGCTACCAGAGGAAGTCATTGGGTACTTAGTCTACTAGGACACATTAGAGAATGAGTTTGGATGTGTCTTGATGTGGTAGTGAGCAGTGAGCGCTTATGGATCTCGACAACCGAGATAGCATGAGCAGAACTACGCTTCCCATGTCCTAGAGATTGCAGTAGTGGTCTTCACCTTGATGATATGGCAACATTACATGATAAGAGAATGTTTTATAGTCTACTCTGATTAAAAGATTATAAGGTATATCTTCTCACTAAAGGACATAAACATGAGATAACAGTGTTGGCTTGAGTTCCTCCAATACTATAAATTCAAGATAGTCTATACTCCATAAATGGGAACATAGTAGCTTATACACTCATCTGGAGATCTGGTATTCAATTGCTGAGTCAGGTGATAGAGCAGCAAACCACTTTTCATATTTCCTACGTGGATCGAGATATAGAATCTTATCTTCAGTCTCTGCTAGTCACTCCCCGACTCCTTCAGTGGGTCAGGGAGGTGCATCTTGGAGACACCGAGTGTGAGGCTCGATGTGCCCAGATATCCACCGGACATGTCCCTGATGGATTTTCTGAAGGTGGGGAGCACATCATCCTTTGTAGATGGAATAATATGGTACTGGCAGTGATACAAAAGGAAGTGTTGTGGGAGTTCCCTACGTCCCCTCTAGCGGTGCATCTAGAAGTGGATAAGATGTACTAGGACATTCAGCATCAACACTAGGGGTCGGGAATGAAGAAAGCAATAGCAGAGTTTGTCTCTCAGTACCACACTAGTCATCAAGTGAAGGTAGAGAATCAGGTTCCAGCAGGATTAGATCATCCACTAGTTATTCCAAAGTGGATGTGGGACGTAATTTCCATGGACGTTGTGATAGGAATTCCACACACTTCTATTGGACATCATTCCATCTGGGTGATTGTTAATTGACTCACCATGTCGGCCCACTTCGTACCTATTAGAGAGAACGGATTTGTAGATGTATTAGGATTCCTCTATGTGATGGAGATTTTATGGCTTCATGGGGTTCCATCTACGATTTTATCTGATCATGATGTACATTTTACTTCCTGGCTATGGAAGGGGTTGCGAGAGGTGTTCTGGACACAACATCGGTTGAGCACCACCTTCCATCCTAAGATTGTTGGTCAGAAAGAGAATACTATTCAGACCCTTGAGGATATGTAGCATGATTTTGTCCTTGAATTCAGCCGCTGAAGGGAGGATCACATTCCCTTGGTGGTTTTCGTATACAACAACATTTATCACTCCACTATCGGTATAGCACCATTTGAGGCATTGTACGGTCGACCTTGCAGATCACCTATGTGCTGGAATGTCTTAGAGGAGTCAGCACTAATGGGACTATAGATGGTACATGCTACCACGGAGAAGGTACATATCATCCATGAGAGGATGAAGACTATACAGAGAAGGCAGGAATCTTATCATGACATGAGACAGAGACCTCTATAGTTCGACGATGGTGACCATGTCATTCTACAGGTCTCACCTCGACGAGGTATGTGGAGATTTGGATGAGGCAGCAAGTAATCTCTATGGTTCATCCGACCCTTTCATTTCAATATAATAGTTGGAGAGGTTGCATACCACCTAGCCCTTCCACCATAGTTGGAGAAGGTGCATGACGTTTTTCATGTATCCTAACTGAGGAGGTACGTGCATGACCCTTTGTGAATCACTGACATGGGAGAGTTGACATCGACGAGGGGAATAAGTTTTTAGTGGTTCTAGTAGATGTATAGGATCAACATGAGCGGGTCCTTCATGGGTGGTCGATACCTCTTGTGTTTTTATGTTGGAACCACAAAAACCTACAGGAGTGCACATGGTAACGGGAGGCTCAGATTCATGCTCAGTACCCTCACTTGATTCCATAGACCATGTTGTTGCTTTTGGGGATGGAAATTCTTGAGTTGGGTAGAATGTAAAGACACAGATTTTTCCATGTATTTTTTAATTATATTGATATATTAAGAGTCTATGAAAAATGACGGCGCAAGATTCTATGACCCGGTTTGCCCGGAATGAATTTCGGAATTTTCTTAGGTACGTTCAGTAAACACACAAGCTGCATTTTCTAAATTTCGAACCTATGATTAGAATTCAAATTTGATGACACCATTGAACTCGCTGCGCTAATATTCGCTTAATGATACATTCATTTCGACCACAAAAGGTCGAGGGTGAAAGATAGTTTTCTAGATTTTTGTGGGAGAGTTAAAAGAATGAATATAAAATAAAAAATCATTTAATTTATTTTTATTTTGAAACATTCCAGTTTATTTCGTGGTGGTTGGGACCACATGAACTCCCAATTAATGTGGGGAAACCCTTGAAATCCTGACATCTTAATGATCCAACGTAACTTGTTTAATTAATAGACTTAATTAATTTATTTGGTACCTCCATTCATGATTTTTGTGGAAAAATTGGAAAATGGAGAGCTATGGAGAACCATTGAAGAAAGATCCTCCAACGAAGGACGTGGACGATGCTTGAGCCAGGATCAGAAGCATCTTGTGGGAGAGATAAATGCCAACGTCACCATAATCATACTTCTCCTGGTGACACCACCAATGAACAATCAAGTTGTGGTTTTTAATTTGAAATATGATTGAATTTATTAGTTGGTTCTTAACATTCTAGATTCACAATGAAGATTCCCAAACAAACGTGGACATCGTTCGGTGCTTATACCTTACCTCTTTTCTTTTGTTCTTCATGTGTTATTAGTTCCTTCTTGAACACTAAATAATTATGCATGCTGAAAAACAATATATTGTTGAGTGCGACATATGGACATGGAGCCCTCACTCGAGGATTGTGAATATGTGGTCATCATATTTTTCGGGATTAGAATGATGTTTCAGTGACACATGGAAAAGTTGGGCAGCCTGCACACCGACCAACTGTGTGGAGGTTGTACGGCACGCATCCGCACCACTAGTTGAGCAGGAGGCCACGACCCATCGGGTGCGGTGGAGTAGGGTGCTGGCTGGTATGCCGGCTGGCCACATGAAGTAGCAGCAGTGCATGCCAATGCTGCCAGAGCTGTAGATAGTGACCTGTTGGCCATAATAGAGTTTAGAGGAGTAGCGCACATCTGCACCGCTGGAAGGGAGCCAACCAGAATCGCCTGTCAGACTCATCAGACGAGCGAGACTACTCCGGTGCATCACGCATGACAGCCGAATTTTCCATGGACCATTTAGAAAACTAGGGGGGCTCCACCCTGGGTGACGGCTGAGGCGACCCCCATCACGACGGACCACCTAGCCAAGCAGGTCGCACCGCAGTGGGTTGTGCCCAACACAGGCCAGGCCGCCCCCTTTACGGTTCGAGATGAACCACGACATGACGGGCCAGGCCTGCCATGACCTAGGTGAACCATTTCAACCCCAGACTAGGTTGGGTTGGGTCGGGTAGGTTCGACCTGGTCGGACGAGGCCCATGCCAATCCGGACCCAATTTCGCCTTTTTGGCCATAACATGTGATCCTGGCGACCGTTTGACGAACCATCTGCGGTTCCAGAATCCTTGGATTAAGATGGTCCTTTTTTATAATGTACTTGAGTTTTGGATAATTTTATAGTCCGCAGGGTTGGATCAAACACAAAACCAACTGGGCCCTTATAATGGAACCACTAATAACTAAGAGACCAGGCATCCGATTGACGAACAGTCAGTTTCCTTGGGTCACTTATGAAGTGAAGGACCTTTGGTAACTTCTTCGTAGGAATATGTGGAAACTTAATTATTAACCAATGGCTTGAGGATAATAACCTCTCAAAATCAAGCATTCTAAGAGTGAGAACCCTATGTCTTTCTGTACATGAAGAATCTTTAGATCCTGTGTGGGTCAGCGCTCAAAGATCCTATGTGGGTCAGCACATACTGATCCTATGTGGGTCATTTCTCAATGATACTGTGTGGGTAAGTGCATACAGATCCATTGTGTGTCATCTCCAGATAATGTGAGGGTGATCTTTAGATCCTGTGTGGGTCAACAATAGATTTTCTTGACCAAGTAAGATGTTCTAGAAATACAAATAATCATCTATGCTTCAGTACTTATGTTATACGTTATTGTTAGATGAGTCTTTTCCATTATGGTGCACTTCATTGTGATGATACCTTCATGGTAATCTTCTTTTTTGTGTTATCATTGTGGGACATACCTTCATGTTGATTCCTATGTGGTATTCTTCTATGTGGTGATACCGTTGTGGTGTTACCTTTTTGTGATAGATTTTTGGTACTCTTTCCTTTGTGGAAAAAAATGATATTTTCGCTAAGGATTTGGGCCTTGAATTTCTTCATGAATGAGATGGGTATACTTTATAATTTAGGTATTTTTATGGACATATACCTAAGAAGGGTTGAATGTTGTTTCATTCTTTGTGATTATTTTTTTTCTTGTGGTTTATCTATTATGGATTTTGAGAGACCTTCGGGGGTCTTGGGGACCCTACTGAGTATTTTTATACTCAACCCTACACGGGCTACGCATGCACCTTGTTGTGTCTTATGCAGGTGATAGACAACACTGAATGAGGATGTAGGTACAGGACTGGAGGCTACTCAGAGTAGGACCATAGACAAGGTGTCCCGCAGAGAAGATCATTCGAGAGATGACCCTACACATCAGGTGGGATCTTTGGCAAGTGTTCACAGGATCTATTTTCAATTTTACTTATACTTTCAAGTTGGTCTTGTATTCTCGCCTCTTTATATATAGTACTCACTCTATTTACTATATAGTTTAGTTTTTCTTGTATTATATTATGTTTTAGGTTTGTGTGAGTTTATAGGTTATTAAGGCAACACCTTCTTTTTTTAGGGAATACGCCTTTCGGTGCTAGTCGCCAGCACCTGGCCTATGGAAGGTAGGGTTGGGGTACTCACGGCACGGGCCCTGGGGGACGAGTTGTGACAATAATATTTTTATTAAAAAGTTTAATTTTAATCTAATTTTGTTATTCATGATATTTTTAAACTAATAGTATCATTTTTTTTACTCTTTGGTACATTAAATAATTGAAAAATAGTTTTTAAGAAACTCTAAATTTATTTCTCTCTTCAGTCTGAAATCAATTTTCATCATTCCCTTAATTTCCAAAAACTATTTTCAAATTTTTTTAAAAAAAATTGCTAAATGATTTATTAAAAGAATTTTTAACCATTTTGACATTTGATAAAATATTTCTAAATTAATCTTTATGATGTTTTCAAATAATGCTCATTTAGATTTTATCAAAAATGTGAAGGGAATATTTATTTTATCATACTCATCATTTATGAAATGTCAATTAATCATTAACGATCAATTTTTTAAATAATACATTAATTTTTGTTGTTGTTATTTTCCAATAAATGTGATTTCAAACGTTTTTCGTGAACATTTCGTTTGAAAAAATGATTTTCATAATGAAAGTGTTATTTTCATAAAGAATGTGTTTATTGATATTTTAATTGTTTTTCTATTCATAAATGGAATAAAAACTTTTTTTACATATGATCCATTCAGAATATGTATCATTGATATTATCATTATTATTTATTTAGAAGACTTATGAATAGATTAATTGGGGGTGTATAATTTTATTACTATTTTATATTTTACTCTGAATGGTTTGAGATTATGTTTATATATTAGGGTATGTATTGATATTTAAATCTGTTTTATTGATAAATAAAGTTATATTTCTTATTTTTCACCCATTTTATATGATGAATTCATTTGGAATTTAATGCAACAAACAAGGCCCATAGTACCTTCTCAATGCATCAGTGAGTCTCATAAGAAAAACTTGGTATGGTTCTTTCTGAAGATCTACCAATTTATTAGATATCATGGAATATAGAATCAGTGGTATTGGATGTATTGGAATATTGTCTTAATGGTATGTTTTGATGTACAAATTTTTTTATTATATTATTATGAATTCCTTTATTACTATTCAATGTGTCTATCATATTAGATATAATATACTTGGTCAAGTGTCAAGATATTTTGATTATTTAGATGACATTATATGATTATATTTTTTTCCTTCCTTATTATCCTCAATTTATTGATTAAATATCACGATTTTTAATTTTTTACCTTTCCATATTCATTGTGCTTTGTTTTTTCAAAGCATCTGTTGTTCTCTTACCCTTAATGAGCATCTGATCTCACCCCTTTCTTATGGTTTATTTTCCTTAGGATACTAGGAAGTATATTGTGATTGATATGAAGGATATATTAGGGGGAATAATTGGCTTATCAATGAAAATTATTCATGAATTTAATGTTTTAAAATGTAAATGTGATTCCAATATGTATGTAGTTTACTATGAATACGAAACTAATTGGTCCTTCAGGATGAGATTCCATGTATCATATTCCAATGTAATAATTTAGACACTTAATTCATGAAAATATGGTCAATGATGTTATAGATGGAATTTGGGGAGGTTTAGTAGAAACACTGGGAACTATATGTAAGAAAAAATATATTATTGAACATAAACCTATCATGAATAATGATGATTAGTATAGACAACCATCATACTTTTTTGGTAAGGAAGATATTATATGTGTTTTCATAGAAAATAAATCCTTTAATGGATACTACAAGTGTACGTGCTTCTGGATTAGTGTTACGTACAGTAATAAATCTGAATATAGTGCATTAGGGTTAACCCAATAGTCACTTAGTTTAAAACATTAGGCCTTATTGTGCTTCTGTTTTGAAACTCCTGGGGAATATTCATTGGAAAATTCACACTTTCATTAAAAAACAATATGAGTTATTTGAAAATTGAAAAATATATACAAATATCTATTTATGATTATGTGATTAACTATGAATAAAATTTTCATTTTATGTTAATTATATTAATTCTTTTGAAATTATAAATATTATTTACAATTATATGATTTACTCTAGTGTATTCCATCATTTGTAAACTATTACAAAATGTGGAATGGGAACTGCATCAATTTACGTGATCCAATTACAATAATTATTATATCATTTAGGATTCAAATTCAATCATTTGAAGGGAACTTGTCTCCAAAAAAGTATTATCATATGAGGACATTGTATCATGTTATATCGTGATAGATAATGAATTATCCAATTATTATATATTTGAATGGTAGTTTGTGAATAATTATATTATGGAGTAAAATAATTATATTAGGAAGAAGTTAAATAATTATTTTCCTACATTTTATATTTACACAATGAAACACCATCATTAATACATAAAATGAATGGAATATTTCTACAAGTGTTGAGTGAAAGGTAACTATGCTTGTGATTGGAAGGGTATGAAATATATTAACAATTTACAATGATCCTACTATATGGAGATGGGAGAACTACGTAAATAAATTCCCTATGCATGAAGGTAATATACCTCAAATGAAGTTAAGGGTTCGAGGTCAATATTATGAAATAGATACATCCAAAGTGGAATGATCAATGTGCTTATGTATTTTGATCCAATAAAAATGTGGTAATATTATTTTATAGAAGATATTATCATTATAAGAATTATAAAATATATAATTATTGTACTATAGTACTACTTAATTAGGGATTTTATAGAATATATTGAATTATACTGATGACCATGAAAAATGATTTAGTGACAAGTTCAACTTTTCCAAGAATGCATGTTTGGGGAAATAAATCCCTTAATATGTTCATGATATTGATACAATGATGTAATGTAATGATATGGTTGATAGGGATAATGTAAATTAGATATTATTGAATACCTTGTAATTGAATAATTATTTGTTAAAAAGGTGGTTTCTACTATCGATTATTGAGTTAAAAACGTATTGTATTTATGTAATAAGAAATAATGCTTTTTTTCTATATTATTTAATGGTAATTATAGTCATTAAAATCTATCATGAGAATACATTATAAAGTTATTAACCTTTTTGGTATGATAAGATTTACAGATGCATCTTATTTTTTGAGGGATTAATGATAAGTTTCTTTTGGAAGTTCAGGGAAATTATTTATAATGTTAGTGATCTTAATATTTAGGGAAGGTTAATAATTTTAACCATTTATATAATTCTTTAAGATGAAATTCAAATGAGGATTTATATATTAATTTATTATTTCACCATATCGATATTTATTCATATTTGATAACATTTTCTAACCAGATTACGATTCAAAAATAGTTTGAGATATATAGAAAGTGATAGAGATGATATTTTCATCAATTTTTATATGTAATTCACGGTTGTAATCCCTAAAATTTGAAAAAGATTAGTTAATTACATCAATTAATGATTTATGATGTGTTTTGGGCTAAAATTGGAAAACTACTAAATTTGGAAATTTTGACATATTTTATTCACATTGTAATTCAAGAAAATAATTTAAAATATAAATCCAATTAAATAAATTCATTTATTGTTGGGTTCATATATTTATTTTCTTCATCTTTTATTTTTGAACCAGTATTTAATGTAGCCAGCAATGTGTCCAAAAAATTCAATCAAGATGGAATGTTATTCTAGAAGACTGTGTGGACCCCACCTAACTAAATAAATCATAACTCGGTATACACACCTCATATTGTGGAGATTCCAATTGTATTTACAGGAATATTAAATATGAAGTTCAAATATTGAAGATATTGTAGATTGACAATCATTAAGGTGGCCCATTGATGCTGACATGTTGGGGAAGAAAAAAAGGAAACATTCTTCTCGATTAAATTCTCACCATTAATTATTCATATCTGGTAATACACATGGAGGATAAATCTTAAATTTTGTGAAGAAACATAAAAAAGATTTTTTAAGATCATTATAGAAGGAACAATCTACCAATTCGGCCATTAATGTTGCTGAATATGGTTAATCATTCGTTGGAGAAAATTTGTAGCACATTTTGAAGGGAGATTTTGAGTATCTTAAATTTAAAGACTGGAGGATGGCACCCCATTGGCCTATATAAAGAAGATTTAACACATGATGAACTGGAGTTCGACACCAACATTAGTTTGGAGGCCTAGGGATGTGCTTCTAACATATGAATATTCATTTCTTTTCTTTTTTTAGATTAGTTTTATTTTATCATGTAACACTTCTGCATATTTTTTATTTAAGTGTATCCATCTTCTTCTATCTCTACTCCTCATACAAACATAATATAATTCTCTTAATTTAATTCATCATCAATCCACTGTGACCTATTACCCTTAAAAATTAGGGGAAAACCTAAGACTTGACTTGGGGGAGGTATGTGGAAATTACTTTTATTCTGTGCTTAAATTCTTAAGTTTTATTATGTTTGTGATGAGCAAGAGTGATGTACATGGGTGCGGCGGACATGCACCACGACACTGAACATGATCTTATTTCTATTCTTTTATTGAATATTTTGCCTCCCATCAACTAGATAGAATCTCTTCATTAATTGGAGTTGAGAAATTCTGTAGATGAAATGGCATACGATGAGCCAGGTCCTGGGAGATGTCACATGCTTGGTCGACGTGTTCCATCAACCATGATTATAGGAGGAGGTGTAATTGAGATTGCTATACGCATTCAATATTTCACAAAACTAAAAAAATAATATTAATTTATTAATGAGGTCTCAAAATTGAATTATCAAATATAATTTAAACACAAATAAGGAGAATAATGGTACCCACATACCAACCGAAAATGGCCAAGTTCTTTCTTTATTAATATCATTCTTTTATGGAATGTTACTTTAATCTTCACATTCATTTAAATTCCATATAAATCTAACATTAAATAAAAAAACAAAATGGGAAGTGTAGGTGAATTATATTAAGTGGTTAAACAACTGAGAAAGCTCCTCAATTGGGATGACCCCGGTGAGCCACTAATCTGCACTTGGAAAATAAAGTGCTTTTGTCACACCCTACGACAGGCATGCGTCAAAACTGGTGCTATTGCTGGGGAGCTAATTGGTTGTTTACTTTATTTTTTATATTTTCAAATTATATATAATTTTTATTATTTTTTTCAAAAAAATAAATTACTTTCCCATGATGTATTCAAATTCAAATTATTATGCAAGGGATGATTACTCACAGACGCAATATCAAGAACCAGAAGTTGATTATAGTGATCTAAATTCTCGGGTGGATAGGATTAGAAATGCTCTGGATGACATGGGGATAAAAATGAAAATCTTTTTTGACTATGTTCTACCACAATGTGAGTAACACGATCCTGAACTGGAGCAAGAGCCTGAGGAAGCTGTGGAAGAAATTTCCCCACTGGTTTTTGATGTTGAAGAACACGAGGGGGTAAAAGAGGATGATCCGGAAGATCAATTCCACATCTCTCAACCATTTCTTTAAGAGATATATGAAATATAATTATCTACTAATTTACAAGAGGGTGATCATGTAAATTTGGAGAAATTTTGGGGTTAATGGGTATAAATTGAAATGAAGCATGATCTCCTAATTCCTTACTAAGTAGAAGAGAAACCACCTTAATACCGCTCTCTAGCATTGGAAGATGAAGAAACTACCCAAGTGGGAGAATTCGAAGAAAGACTGGAGGAGCCTAACTACCATCCTCCATCAAGAGAAGATTGACTCCAAGAAGCACTTATCGATAAAAAAGTTATTGAATCACAAGCAGATCAGGGTAATGATCCTTTCATGAACTATATCTTTTCTGATTTCATTCAATATGATTTGAGTATCACTTCTTATGATTTTGAATTATCATATTCGGTCAATCCTCGTATCACCTTGTAGGAGATGAAGAAGAAGGAATTTCTCATGTTGAAGAAAACCTGGAGCTCCCTAAGGACATTGATCATATGATTGAGAAAGGATAAGAAACGATAAATGACACTCTACATGAAGAACCAAATCTATAAGATACCTACCTTAAAAGGGAATATTTTGAAATTAATATTTCAAATTTAAATTTTCAATATACCTTTGATTATTCTTTTCATGAAGTACATCTGAAGAAACAATTGGATTTTGAAGAAAATGTTGCAAAAGTAGCAACTAAAGAGGAGGAGGATCCATACTTCATCCTACCCCAACCATGCAAAAGGTACCTAATTATGAAGGGGGAAATCTGGTGAAATCAATCAATGGATTCCTCCTCAACAAGAAAAAAGAACTGAAATATGGGAAAAGAAACATGTGGTGGTTCATATCAATGAAGATCCACCCACCATCAGATTATGGATGACAGATGGTACTACCCTCTAGAGGAAGTAAATGAATCCAGGTCCCACCTATGGGATCGTACCAAGACATATCTTTACATTCTTTTTAGGAATATATATTTCAATTTCATTTCATAGAAGTATCTTAGAATTCATCCCACTGCAACCTATATTTTTTAGCATTAATGACAAGATCCTTTCATTTAATAGAGTAATTATCTCTTGTAGGTTAATAATTGCATAAGGGAACCCTCAAATGGAAAAAAATCAAGCTTTATTTCAAAATGGAGTACACTTTTAATGTTTATTATTGAAACTCCTTACATTTTTTATTTTTTATTTAAACTGGAATTGAATTCCCACACTTGATTTATGTTTTTCATGACATATGTAGGAGATATGAGTTTATTAGGAATCTAGTGAAGTCATATTTTATATTTTAATGTTAATGAGATTAAATGAGTAAAATGGATAATTGGATAATTAAATTTTATCTTGAATATTGAAATGAGGACTCATGATTTGACGGAATTAATTAATTAATGTAAATAAATTTTCCCTGCCATTTATCATGCATTGAATTTCAAAAATTCATGTAAATTAATTTGTTATTATTTACCATTCCATGAGTGATTTCGTAATGTTATAGTCTTATTCCTGATAAGATTTCTAAACCAAATATTTACTATTTTATCATTAGTATATTTCTTGAGTGATCTTGGAACATGCCACCTGCGAGAAATGTATTGAAACTTGTCAGGTCTATGACTGTTCAAAAACATATTTAAAATGATTGAGGCACTACATTGGCTAGACAAATATCTACCTAAGACCTGTCCATGCATTTATCCTTCATTAGCTCTAGAAACCATGAATTTCCTTATAGGTTTAAGCCACATTACAACCTAATATTTCCTTACCTACCTTCACTTTTAGTATATTTTCATGGATATTTCAATTTTCAGTGTGCGGGAAGGGCCTCTCGTGTGCGTTTATTGGGATATCTATCATTTTTGGGTGGTGTAAGGTGTTTATCATCATTTTGGTAATTTTATTATTAGAAAATTGGGCATGAATTATAATTTCTTTATGCTTCTTTCATTTCATCTGTTTCTCCATAAAAAAAGTGAAAAAAAATTCTACATTAAGTTGTTCGTTTCTGGAGAATTAAATAAAAGGAAAAAATATTGTTGTTCTTTTCTAGAGAATTATAATAAAAGTGGAGGAACTTGGATGATATCATTCTTTTTAATTATTTATTGACTCATGAACCATGCCATTAAAAGTGGGTGGTGTTGTGATTAACATTCTCAAGGTGGTTTGAGTGAGGTTCATCCTGTGTTTTCACATTATTAAAAATGAATTGTACTAAAGACTCAAACCTCCTACTTTTAGCCTAAATTATTTCAATAATTTACCCACCAAACCAAATCCATAGAGTCATTTGAACCTTTATTGCATGTCCTCATGATTTAATGTGTGTTTTTTTTAACAAAGTGGAGAAAGTAGTTCCTCTAAAAGCCTATGGATAAGGAGCATGTTATCATGATATGACCATAAATCCACTACTAATTGTATCATGATTGATGAGAGAAAATATTCAAAAGAGAGGTAGATCATGATTTGGCATGTTTAATAATAATAAATTGAGAAGCTTGTATGATTGAAAGGAGAAGCTCCATCATTTTTCAAAAGGAAAAAGTAAAAAGCATGAATTGATTGATTCTTTGAAAAATGGGAAATTAAATTGATATTTTTTGTGGAACATGAATGTTTGATTGGACACTGATAATCATTTGATTTTATTTCATTGAAATGTAAATATTGGTGACATTGGTGCCCTTTAAATTCCATGTTGAGATATTAATCTTGAGGAAAAACATAGTTTAAGTGTGGGTGAATTGATAGAGATAATATTTTCATCATTTTTATAGGTAAATAAATGTTTTAATCCCTAAAAATTGAACATTTTGAGTTAATTACATAAATATTGGATTTATGATGTGTTTTGGGCTAAAATTGGAAAACTGCTTAATTTGGAAATTTTGACAGATTTTAATAACATTAGTAATTCATGCATATCATTTAAAATATAAATCCAGTTAATGTGATTACTTTTTTTGTTCATATATTTATAGTATTTATATTTTTTTCAACAAGGATTTAATGTGGCCATCAATGGGTCCATAAAATTCAATCAAGTTGGAATGTTACTCTGGAAGACTGTGTGGACCCCACCTCACAAAATAAATCATAACTCAGCCTACAAACCTAAAATTGGGGTGATTTAAATTGCATTTGCAGGAAGATTGAATGTGAAGTTATTATGATGAAGATACTGAAGAATGACAATCATTAAGATAGTCCATTGATGCTGACATATTGGGGATGAAAAAATGGAAACATTCCTCTAGTTTAAATGCTCACCATTAATTGTCCATATGTTGTAATAAACATGGAGGATAAATATGAACTTTTGTGAGGAAACGTAAAAATGATATTTTAAGAACATTTAAGAATGAATAATTTCCCAATTCGGCCATTAAATTGGCCGAACATGGTCAATATTTCGTTAGAGAGAATCTCCAGTAAATCATAAAGGGAGATTTTGATGATCTTAAATTTGAGGACTGGAGGATGGCACCCCATTGGCCTATATAAAGTGGAGTTCACCAATACTGAAGGGTAGTTCGACACCAATGTTGGAATGGAGGCCTAGGGATGTGTTGTTAACATAGTAATTTTGGTTTCTTTACATTTTTTAGTTTGGTTTTCTTTTATCATGTAATACTTCTGCATGTTTTTTATTTAAGTGTATCCATATTGTTTCATCTCTACTTCTCATCCATCCCTAATATAATCCTCTTATTTTCATTCTTCATCAATAAAATGTGACCTATTACCCTTAAAAGGAGGGTCTAACCTGAGACTTGGCCCGAGGGAGGTATGTTGAATTTCTATTTATTATGCACTTAAATTCTTTAGTTTTATTATGTTTGTGATGAGCAAGAGTGATGTGCACAAGTGCGGCGATCGTCCACCCAAACACTGAACATGAACTTATTTCTATTATATTATTAAATATTTTACCTCCCTTTTTTGGATTCTCGCTCTTCATACAGTGGAGTTGAGCCATTCAGTAGATGAAATGTCATATGATGAAGCCAGGTCCTGGGAGATGTCACATGCTCGGTCAAGGTGTGCCATAAAACATGATTATATGAGGAGGTGGAATTGAGGTTGATATACGCATTCAATATTTCACAACACTAGATAAAACAATAGTAATTCATGAATGAGGTCTCAGAATTGAATTATCAAACATAATTTAAACACCAATAAGGAGATTAATGGAACCCACATACCAACCCACAAAGGCCATGTTCCTTCTTTACTAATATCATTCTTTTATTGAATGTTATTTTAACCTTATCATTCATTTAAATTCTATATATATCTGTCATTAAATTAAAAAAAAGTATTAGTGTAGGTCAATTAGATTAAGTGGGTAATCAACTGAGAAAGCTTCTCATGTTAGATGAACCTGGTCCATCACTGTGTCGCACTAGGAAAATATATTGATTTTTCCATGCCCTACGACAGGCACGCGTTAGAAAGACATTACACTATTTTATGGATATTATTATCCATTAAAAGAGAATTTTAGATCTTAAAGACTAAAAAAATTCATTTGTAGATATTCATATATTATAGGGAGTGACAAATTAGAAGTTTATGAATTTGAAACCAAAGAATTAAATTATTCTTATGAAATATAAACTTTTCATGTAAATATTTTTTCTTTATCTTCTTATAATGTAAAATAATTCCTCAACGTTAAGAAAATGATCCTGAAAAAAATATATCTTGTTACCTTTATATCCAAGGAATAAAATTTTTATTTAAATAATTAGGGACTTATCATTTTTAGGTATATAAAATTAAATTGATAATTCATCTTCTTCTGACCAACGACATCTATCACTCTCTGTAATTATTTACACTTTTGTTTTGTGTCTGTATCTTCACTCCACCCAATTTTATCCAATATAGTAACTGAGTTATTTTATGATTCAAATGAACTTTGTACTTATATTTTTATCTAATTAAGATGACGTTTTATTAATAATTTTTATGATGTGAGTTTTTATTGAAGGGTTTTTCAAATGTAAAAACCGTAATTATTGATGTGGAGATTAAATTGTGAGGAAAAATTTTATTTAGGGGGGCATGTAACACCCATATAAATTTTAAAATAATAAAACAATATTTTATATGATTTTTGACATTAAATACTAAGATTATAAGGGAATATAATATCTTTATACATTAAAACATATTTCTTTTAAAATAATTCAATCACTTTGATAGTTTGCAATGCAGATAACACTAGGAATGAACGAAACATGATAATCTCATATAATATTAATATTTAAACATGAAAATTATAAAAGAGTAATTAATTTAGAGGATATTAATAGTAATAAATAAATTAAATTTTTTTGGTTATCTATGTATTATAAATACATCATGTATATTTTAAAAAAAAGATATTTTTTTCTGAGAAAATGTATTTTTTCTTAAAGTCATATTCGTTGAACGATTAAGAGAACATTAAAATAAATTTTTTACCAATTTTATAAAATTAATTTGATAAAAGAAAAAAAAGGTTGAAATTTGAATACCAAATTATCATACAGTTATATTTTTTAATTTTAACGAAATGTTTCATTCTTTTATGAACATTGAGAAATACTAAATTCTAATTGAAAACATCCATTTATGATAAGTTATTTATAAATTTTAATTATATTTTTAATAATATTTAAAATAAAATTTGTTTAATTATATTTATATTAATCCAATTTATTTTATTATAATCTTTTATTATAATAAATTTTTATATAATAATGTTGTAAACTTTTGGAAATTTTCGATTTAATACCTGCTTTCTCATCATGTTCATGATAATGAATTTAAAATACAATTTTCATTCTATGTGAATTTACTTTTTAAAAATTTATTAAATATTTTTAATAATAATAATTTATAATGTATAATTAGGAAAACTTAATTTATTACAAAAATTAATAGTAAAAACAGTAAAAATTAACTAACATAGTTAAGGTAAAATGGATTTACTAGGGGGTCAGACTAAGATGATAATGAATTAAAATGGACTAATTAATTTTAAAACCAAATTTATATGGAAATATTTATACCATATATATTATAGGCTTGATAATGTACCATTTTACATTATTTTGTAATGATAAAAACATGTTTATGATTTATTCTTTTCATAAACATAATAGTGGTTCACTCACCTCATTTACAAATGGTCACCACACACATTTCTTTTTCACATCATCAATCCTTGTTGGCTAGGACACTATATTCACAAATAATATTCCATGTTTCCTTCTATAATCCGAGCAGAATTATTTTTGGGCATAAATCCAATCTAGGACTTATTTTGGTGAAAAAATATGGAGGTTACCTTAGGAAGAGGTCAAATTCTTCAATGATCATTTTTATTATATTAATTCTTGTACATACTTAAATTATTAACAAAACATTGTGAAATAATAAAATATATATTCTAAAATTGATCGCTTATTTTTCTGTAAATTTGATGTCCATCAACCATATGAAATTTAATTAAATGGGTTATGAAATCATTATTCATATATACAACAAAGCACTATCTCAGAAACCTATGTCATTCATTTTTCCATTGCCACCACTCACAGTTGGGTATGATGATGGATATAAATAATATATATTATATTTTTAACATAATTAAACCTTTTGATAGGTTATATCATATAAATATTTTTATTTTTTATTCTTTATGGTGTATGAAAATGTCGGTCATGTGTGTGGTGGACTACTACCTCACAAAGCGACTTGATTCTTCTTTCACTAACTCTCTACGTAGAAGGAAATAAGGATACATTTAATTATTATATGTGATAAATGTGAAATATTTATGATATTAATTACATTTTTATCATTAAACATAGATAACATGTACTATGTTATTTCATACATTTCTACATAATGAAAGATGATAATACCATCCATGTACATATGGACTATTTCTTTTAAAGAAACAATGTGACTCTATTTTAATCACCACACCACATGGATGATATATAAGTATATTTGAAGAAATAATATGGTATTTATGATATTATTATAATTCATTAAATTTAAATTATAACATACCCCCTTTCAATAATGATCATTGAAAAATAGTAACATTACCCATGCATACGAATGACCAACCATCTCCATGAGTATAACAAACTACATTTATCAAAACCATATTTCATGATTGGTCATAGTAGTATAATTTATTTTTAATTATGAAAATTATTTCATGATTATTATTCTGTAGATGGGTAAATTATATAAGATGCATAATAACATTAACATTCAGGATAAAACAGGAATGAGAAAACATGGAAATTAAGACCTCAATCAATGAAAATAAGGAATGATTATCAATGAGTGGATGATAAGTTGTTAAATATGATTATATATGATATTATAATTATTAATATTTCTATAGAATTAGTTAATAACTTGTTTTAAACCAACATTAATGAGGTTAAATAATGTTTGACTGAAATGATTTGTGATTTAATAGATTTCATCTAAATTTCATTTTATTAAGGAATATTTTATTGTTATTCACATGGTTCCCTTTATATGATGTATATACATCAACTTTGACATGTAATGTCATTAATAATTTATTCTTTATGTTTTTTAATATTTAAATTATTATATCTAAGGGGATTTGACATAAGTGATACGATATTGTTAAGAATTTCATCACTCATTTATATTCATTTGGTTATATTACTCTGTCATTGTGTTTAATATCCTATGATTATGTGTGTAGTTAATTTTAAAAATATATTTTCTATTTAAAATTTTGTTATTTCTATTTATATATGATTCAAATAATTGATTAAATTGTTAATTCTAAATTAAATGTTATTATCATTTTAAGGGTTTACTTCATAATATTATTTCAATCAGGATTTTTATACATGAATTTTCACTAATATAACTTACTTTACCATTTTTTAATAAAACATTTAATTTTCTTATTTGTTTATTACTGAACTTTTTTATTAAATTTTATCTTTTTATCACTATTTGGTACTTAAAAAATTGTGAATTTCCTTTTCAAATCATCTGAATTTATTTCTATCTTTTGACAGAAATTCAATTTCATCAAAATACAAGATTTAAAAACAATGTTTTTTAAAATATTTTTCAACCTTTTTTCAAATTATTTATAAAATAATTGTTTTACCCATTTTTTCTTTTTGAATTTTTTTTCCAAAAGAATCATCATGTAGTTTTCAAAGTAATGCTCATTTGGCTATTATATAAAATGTGGATGGAATATTTTTTTAACATACTCATAATGTATATAATTTCCATCATTCATAACCACTCAATATTTTAAATATCACATAATAATTTTTAAATGTTATTTTAAAAAAAAATTCAAAATATTTTGTGAAATTAAATTTTCAAAAGGTGGATTTCCAAATGAATATGATATTTTCTTTCAGAGTGTTTTTAAATATATATTGAAAGTATTTTTATACATCAATGCCATCAAAACATTAATGTACATACTATCCATTGGAAATATGTTGTATTAATATCATCCTTATTCATTATTTGGATGATTTATGATGATATTAATTTATTATGTATAATTTTATTACCATAGATAATTTTAATCTAATTGTTTTATTATTGTGCTTATGTATTAGGGGTAAGAAGTAATATTTAATAGGTTATTTTTTCAATATGAATGATTATGTTTAATTTATTTAACCCTTTTCAAATGAGTAATTCATTATAATTTTTTTGTAATGGAATGATCCCTCTCTAGTCCCTCAATATATCAGTAAGTCTAATGAGTCAAATTGGATATTGTTTTTCCAAGGCCTTGCCCATTTATTAGACATATTGGAAAAAGGCTTGGTCCTATTAGTTTTCTTGACATAAGGCCTAGATAGTATGATTTATATTTTCAAAATTATGAATTCCATCATTATTAATTTGGTTATTGATATTCCATGTGATTATTCGATTAGTTAGAATCATTATGGTCATGTTTCAAGATCATGTAAAATTTTATGTAGAATTATTTGATCATATTTTATTCCTTCAATATTATGGTAAAATTATTAATTAAATGGTATTTGTTTAAATTTTTTACCATTCCATATTGATTATAACTTATTTGAGTATATATTTCATTGTACGCTTACCTTTAATGAGCATATGAGATCACCCATTTTTATTTAGTATTTTTCCCAGGATACTAGGACGTATATTGTGATTGATATGTAGGGATAGTCTAATGGAATTAATGTCATTATTAAAGACAATTCTTTTTTTATTTTATTTTTATAGATGTTAATGAGATTAGATTATGTATCTATTCATGTAATACTACAAAATTATTCCATCTTTTAGGTTGTGATTCATTGTATATTATGACAATATGATAAATTAGACAATCACTTTGGGTTACTGGATTCGGGTTTGTTACATCTAAAGTAGGAAACATTATAGCTCATGGGAATCAGACGACAACCTTCCTTTCTCTATGAATTTCTATCTGTGAAGGGTGGCTATTCTGTGGATTATTGGAAGTTCCATGGTGGGTGTTTCATATGTTTGTGTGTGTGTTTAATTATGTGGGCGGGTTTTCATACTAAAATACGTAGAGGTTATAGTGTGATTGGTGTCTTGATGAAGACATCATGTTATAGAATGACGGGTTTCATCATTGATGGGGGGGGTCACATAAATGATTCACTATAGGGGAGGTCGTTTCATTTTATTGTTTATTGTGGGGGTTCGATGGGCCACAGGCAGCACCAATGTATTAGGGAATTCTATAGAGAATGGTGAAATGTGTAGGGCATGGGGGATACATCAGGGTTCTTATTGTGTATGGTTTGTAGAGACACCAGTCTAAAACATCCTACATAGTCAATCCCTACCATGGTGGCTATGTGTTTTCAACCTCTACATGACCACCATGTGGTAGTACAAGTGATTAATCATTGGTAAGTCCTTTATTTGTTCAAAAAAAGATTTTGTGATATCTTTCTCAATCCTCATTGATTTTAGGGGTTTTAGCCCCCTCTTCCCCAACCATTTTTAATTAATATTCATGTTCAAGAGGGGGAATCATATCCTCTTATTTTTCATTATTTTGGCCTTCCTCTGTCACGTTTAGTTTTTTAATACTAATTAAATCCCCCATTTTACCTTATTCTTCCCTTTACCTCTCCCTCCTTCTATTTATCCATGGTTTCTTATCCTCTTATAATCCCTATAGACTTCTATAGTAAATTCATGGGTAATTATGCCTTAAACATTGGAGTTTTATTTATTATGTATTAGAAGGGAGGCTATTTGGATTCATTGTGTATCCACCTTAGAAAAGGATGTGTTTAAATTCATCGAGAGTAAATTATGATAGTTTTGAGGTGGTTGTTATTATGTGTTTATTTCAAATGGAATTTCATTTAGTGTTTGTTGATTCTAATTCCATTTTTTTCTAATTAAATCTCTTTGTGTTAAATTATTTTTATATTTATATCTTTGGAGGATTATTTTCACATATCATTAAGATGTTTATAGGACTACATAATTTTATAATGTTTTAATTTGGCTCTATGAGTTTTAAAGTACACATATGGCCTATTTAAATTGGGTATTAATGCTTATGGTCATCAGAACCCATTTGGATCTAGAATGTGTATGGTTTGGTTTTCAATTTTTATTTTAAATAAAAATTATTTGTGTGAATTTTTAAATGGTTTTAATAATAAGTGTACTTTTTTCTGGAATTTATTTTAAATATGTCCCAACATGAAATATTTTTAAAGGATGATTTAAAAGTGGACTTTAAATTAAGACGGAGCCCCAAAACAATAATATTATTTACAAATTTATACTTTAAAATTTTCATTAAAATTTCTAAAATATCTGTGAGACCCTAATTTGGGAACATGATACTGATATACCCATTCTGACATTTTACCTCTCAAAAAGAGTTTTTATATTTATATATCATTATGGATTCTTTTTCATGATTATAAAAGGAGTTATTTCATGTGAGGGTGTGTGAGGTGAGATGTGGTTTTAAAAAATAATTAATACATTAACATTCTGATTACAGATATTTAACTCCTGTTAATATGTTATTATAATACTTGGAAGATGATAGGTGGGATTAATGAGGGAAAACTCTAGTTTAGATGGTATTATAGCTATAGTATGAACCATGATAACAGAGTATTCCCAGATGGATTGATCCCATGGTAACTTATCCCTCATAAAATGATAATAGGTCAAAGACAGTTTAATTGGAATATCAAGATATAAATGTTCAAATAGGTCTGTCTAGGGTTCGTGTCTCTAATTCAAATAATATATTACATGACACCTAGATAGTTTCCAATGAAAAAAAATTATTATGTATTAAATAGTGGATTTGATGATATGTCTTTTTTTAATAAACTACGATTGATTATCATGCATAGAACAACTACAATGGATGTGTATTTTAGTACTGTCAATTCATATGTGGATGTTTATTGTGTTTTATTACATTTTGATTAGATTTTTTGTTTACTATTTCAAATTGAATTATAAAATGATTTTAAAATTGATATAAAAGTAAAGTGATGAATTATAGAATGTGGAAATGTATTTTTTATTACTCAAGAACATAATAAAATACCTTATATTCATTGTTTTAAATATGATTAATAAAAATGGATTTTGGTTCTACCCTTATATATTAAAACACACAGATATTTTAAAAAAGTTATTTATGGAATTTTATTTGTAATCATCATACAGTAGTTTGAAATATATAACTTTTAATTATATTTCCAACTAAAATTAATGATAGGGTTTTTAAAAGTATGTCCCAAAAATTCGTTTGTGAAATAATATTTGGAAGGTTTATATCATAACCAATATACAACATTGGGTGTATAAATATATAATTATTTATTTAAAGTTCCATGTTTATGGTATTCTGTAGATTTAGTCTCTTATTCAAGCCATATGTTTAGATTAGTCTGATGATAGATAGTATGAAATATGGTGATTGACTGTGGGTCACATGGATATGGTTTTTCATAGTTTTGGTTGGGTTTTTTTTATATATAAACCATGATGTCCAATACATTGAAATTAATTTTTATATATATGTGATGAATTCTTTATGTTCATTTAGGCATTATTTTAGTTTATTTGTTTTATTTTTATCATTATTGTGATGAGTTGATAATATTTTCCAGGTCATGTTTATTGATTTAATTTATTTATTTCATGTGAATCAAACATAAAAATGCATCATGTAATATTTTCGGGAGGAATTAATTTTTTAATAACTATATTTTAAGGATGAATTCATTTATATTGGTTAATCATTGATATCAAGGATATTTTTTCAGTCCATGGAATTTGGTAAAACACTTCACACCATGTGGCATGTTGGGTTATGTTATTGGTGAGGGAGGCTTGAGATAGTTAATTACACAGTTATTAATGATGTGACCCATAATAATTAATGAGTTTATATAATTTTCAATACATAGGTGTCTCCATTGTAATGTGTAAAAGTAAACCCTGTAAAGTATGTGTGATGATTTAAATAATCTCGATGTTGTAGCATGGTGATATTCATTTCCTCTTAAACATCATCCACCCTATAAAAATTAATGGAGTTGGACATGTATTAAAAGGGTATGGATATGTTATATCATTTTCTAATTTCTATTGATTCTATTCCCTCACCACCATTAAATAATCATTCTTAGAATTGCACAATTATTTTATGTTATCCAGTTCTATTATAAATCTGTGTATTCTCTGTATGGAAAAATCAATTCGTCATCCTCTTGAAAACCCTAAAATAACATGTAATATCTTTGTGGTAACTCTAGGTGAATAATAATGATCCTTATAACATGGATTTGTATGATCAATTATCCTATTATATAATCTTATCCCCTCCAATATTTTCTTCTTTATTTTCTGGTTATGTTTTTGTAAGGCTGTGGAAATGAGTGTTTTTGTCGTTTTAGGAAGTTAATGAATTATTTTATGGAGGACTATTCATTATATTTTGGGGGTAATATTCTTGTGAGGTTTTTTGGGGATTGGCTTTATCTTTACTGAGGTCGTGTATTTTTAATCACTTTTTATATATTCTAGAATATCATGCTTCATAAAATTTCTTTGGTTCCATCCAAATATATCCTTATATTCTTTATATAAATTTTTTATTTATCTCTTATGTGTTTTGGGGTTTAATGAAGGGGTATAGTTTCTAGTAGACTCTATATTTGCGTAATGAATTGAAAAAATATCACATATCGAGTTTGGAGAATTTGGAAGTCAAAGTGGAGTCACATGTTCTTTAAGGAATTTCATTATACTTGTTATGTGTTTATTCATATTTAATGATATTCACTGTATTTAAATAAGTATTCCCATTATTTTCATGTAAAATTTTCTCCTTTATAAATAAATTGTAATGACCCTTGATTTTATATATCATTTTGTAGAAAAAAATTAATCATTTATTCTGGTGGATTTTTTTAAGAACCAAGACCTAAATTGGTAATATGAGTATTTTTATATACTAAAATGGATTTATTTGTGTGACCTGAGGTTTGGTGTATTTTTGGGGCGTTCTGGATGTTTTCACAGAAGGGTATGGTGGTAGGGGTACTAAAAATAGAAACAGTAGAACATTCATATTGTGTAAGTGTTCAATAAAATACCCATTATAAATATAACATAAATTACCCTATCATGATATAAATAATACATATCACAAATATGCACAAAATCTATGAAACTAAAGGTATAGTGTCCTAAGGATAATTTATATAAACAACTTATCTTAAAACACTTGAAAATATTTCTTCATAATCGTGCTCCCTTATAACCTTGTAAAGACATCTTATATGATATAATATTATCGACAACATGAGTAATTAAAACATAATAAAAGGGTAAGGTAAGACGCTCAGTAAGGGGAACCCATATCATAATATGAAGAATAGTTTTAGGAAGTCATAAATAATAGAAAAAATATATCAAAATGTTTCAGATTATAATCATAAAACAAGATAGAGTAATATAATATCATAATAATATTATTAATTAACTATAAAAGTTATGATAAGGAAAAAAAATAAAAATAAATAATATTTTACCATGATATGAATGTGTGTAATACAATAAAACAAGGTATAATAATGAAAACATGGAATTTCAAAGAAATGAAATGAATCTTGAAAAATTGGAATAACTTAGTAAAAACCAATAAATGTGGAACAAACATAAAAATAACAAAATATGTGTGATAAAACATAATATTCCCATGAATATGTGAACAAAATCATTTTGTAGATGCCTAAAAATTTGAAAAAATCCATCATGCCCACACCTATGAGTAAAATATAATTATATCCAAACCAAACAATCTCATGATATTTAAATATAAACCAATTAATTGGAGGGAAATATAATACCCCACCTATAATATTCTTTATAAATGTGTTCCACATAAAATCAATCAAAAAATTATCTTTATGAACCCAGAGAAAAAATACGGTTTATTATAACATAATCCTATGAAAACATGGACATCAAAAATGACATTTCCCAAAAGTAATTATAACATAATAAAATATATAGGATGATTAAAACATCACATTATGATACATAATACAAATAGGTAAATAGAATTGAAAATTTAAATTTTTCATAAAAGCTTTTAAAAAATGGTATAATGGTCAGAGTGTAAATTACATTTCAAAAAAAAATATGAGAAGGGAAGAAGAATAATTTAAAAAAAATTATAATTAGTTTCAAATAAGATATCATTGAAAATAAATATTTTTATTTCTAAAAAATACAGTGTGAATGATAAAACATTTTATTATTAAAAGGATGAAAAAAACTTCTTCTCATAAATAACTCTGGGAAAACACACATCAAATAAATGGATAATGAATCATTTTATTTAAAATAAATTAAATTGAATAGTGGTATAACGAAAGGTGAAAAACATTTTAGTTAAAATTAGTGAAAATTAAAACAATCTTTGGGTGTAAAAATATGGAAGTCAGTGTTAATCCATTAAAATTAACTAGAATTATTTTTAAGGAAATTCATTTTAAGAATAAAATAAACTAATAAAGGAATAATCCTTTTGTGTGAAATGTTATTTACCATGAAAATAAGTGTTAAAGAAAATATAACATAATGAAAAGTTATAAAATATCAATCTTGAAAGATAATAGTTTATGAAGAGAGAATACAACCTAGGGAAAATATTTGAGTCATGAAAACCCATTCCCTTCATCCATTAATTGTAAAATGCACACTAAAATTCAATAAAAAATAGTCAATATATTACTAAATAATTAAAAATATATATTATTACCTCTAAATATTTATTATTTCCCTTTTTAATAAATTCATATAGGTATATTAGTTAGTATTTTCTTATTTTCCCACTTCAGGTGTCTGATGTTTTTATAGTTTGTAGTAGTTTTGCAGGAGAGGTTCTAATATTAGTTATTATTAAAAAATTCATCATCCCAAGTTCATTTATGTTACTATAATGGATTAATTATAATTATATATTATTATTATATATACATTAAGGATTGGATTATTCATTATCATATAATATTAAATCGACAACAAACATTTTTCAATGATTTTTAACGAGGAAGTGTGTTTTCATAATTATTGAGTTAAATATTGATATATCCTTTCTAATTCCAAAATAATAATTAATTAAATTTTTTTATCATATTATACAAGTAATTAGGTTTTCATAATCATTTATCATACAATTTCATAACATTGTTCAAGTATGTGGTAAAATCGACCCAATCAGGAATATTATATGATTATTGATGATTACAAGGTGATTTATTTTTAATTTCATTAAAATAGATGAATAATGATATAATTTTTTGTTTATTATTATTATATATCATAATTACAATGTAATTATTGGAATAATTTTTAGATATAATAATATTACATAATTTTAATTACTGATTTTCTTATTGGTATTCTTGTTTTAAATGATTGAATTTATGATAATTGTTTGTCAATCATTATATTAATAGGATATCCAATTTTTTAGACCATAAAATTAATGATATCCAAAAATCAATATTCATAATTTAGAACAATTATTATGACTATCCATTTATGTTTGTGACGAAATAAAAAATGGAAACCAATCATCCCATGGTGGAAAAAGTACAAATGTACTCATATTTAATAATTTATTTTACCAAAGAATGAGAAAAATGAATAATATGTTGTATCATTTTAGAATATTAAATATCTCCAAATTATTCCATTAATATATTAACTTCCCTATTATAAATTGTCTTAGAAGGTAGTGAGGGATAATAAAACTTATTTCATCGTGGAAGTGGTAGTATAAACAACGCAAAATTCACATTTTCATTTATTATAATGGAGGTGGGGGTAGTTAATACTTGAACCTTAATTATAATAACATAATATTATAAACATTATAGTGATGTTATCATTTTAATATGGTAAAATTTATTTTTAGTAAGAATAAAATCACATAAATAAATAGAAAAAAGAAAGATAAGTGGAGAACCAATACCCCACTTATGTGATTATCTCTATTCCAATAGAGATTAATACTTTGAGGGGTTGTCTTCTAAGAAGAAAATAACATATTTGAGGTTTAATGGAGTTTATAAGCTAGTTTTTAGTTGATTTTCTCTTGATCTTAAATGGTTTTTTTGTTTGAGTTGAAGTGAGGAGATGATTTCCCCTTTTATAAGTGAAATGTTTTGGAATATTTTTAAATACCAAAATACTTTCAATAATGGGCACATAACCTCAAGAAATGTGGATCCAAAATTTATAAATTGTATAAATTATAATATATATTGTCTAGAAATATCTCAAACACTCAATTAGAATAACATTTTCAACAATTTTCTCCCTTTAAGTCTTACTTTACTCATTTTTACCATCTTGGTTTCCAATAAGGTAAATGGGTTTTAAATACACAATTTATCATTTATCCCCCAAAATAAAATGATAATTATTAAAAAAATTGGTACACATGATTCATAATCTGATATAATTTTTTTATTTATTTTTTAAATGTGATAAAAGTTAATTTTTAAATAATAAATTTGTAATGTATTTAATATTTTTTTTATAAATTGAAATAAATTATATAAAGAAAAATATGGGTTCATAAATTAAAACTAACATTTTTTAAATTATAAATTCACTTATGATATATATCATTATTCTTAAACAAAGGTTTCATAAATTTCATTTTCATATGTATATATTAATATTGTCAAAAAAGAGTAGTTATTTTTAGAAACACTATTTTTCACTATTAAACAAAAAAATCTATCGTTTTAAAAATTAAAAAATAATCTTAAGATAATGCAGACATCATAAATCTTAAAATGATATAAATTTTTTAAAATTCACAAACTATGATTTATAAATTTTATTTTTAGTTAAAACATAATATATAGGATGAATACTTTTTTATAGAAAAAATTACTTTTTCTATATTAAATGTTATATTTGAAATAAATTAATAATTAATGTGGATTTAATACTTCATTTCATTTTTAATTCAAAATAAAATATTTCTATGAAATAATATGTCAATTTATAAAAAATATTTAGTTTCCAATTTTAAAATCAATTTATAAAAAAATAGAAAATAATAAAAAATCAAGATATATATATATTATCATTTTCATATAATATTAATTTCTACGTACATAAACCCTTATGACTGCTGCATATGACCTAATAATCAGATATGTTCTGGTTTTAGTTTTAATTGTATGTTCACATTTCAAGGATCTTTTGGTAATCTCCACATCAGTGAATGTCTCATGTATACAGTTTTTCACAAATAATTATTGTTCATGTTTGACATCAGCTAGGTATTCTGTAAACCCAAATAAATCTACCTCCATTTATATTTTAGAAAACTGGTATTTATATAAAATAATTCATCTAATAGATTCTATTTAATAATAGTTTATTTATTGATTTTGTGATATTCTTACATCAATTAATACTAGATAATATAACATTTATGCTTTAATAGTAATATTTATTATTAAAAATACATTAAAAATATTAATTTTAGTATGAGTTTTCATGTGAAACATGATATTAACAAAATATTAATTTATGTATAATATATAATAAAATCTTAGGTCGTTATATTCTCCCCTTTTAAATTAATCACTTCAACATAATTTTAACTATTACATACAAATGAAGTTATCTAAGGGTATTTGTAAGATGGATTTAGATTTAATTTTCTAGTTATTTATCTTTCATATATATTTACATATGATAAGAATAATCCAAAAATTTTGTTTCTTAAAATTCATTTCGGTTAAATAACTCTCATTTTTTTCAATAATGAAAATTTAAATTTTCTTTGAATTATTAGTTCATACATATAGTGACAGATTATAGTAAATTAGTTTAAGGAATGATATTTGATTCCATAATATTTTAATAATTAAAAAAACATATAACAATCATCCACAATAGTTCCTTAACTTGGAGTTATGAGGAAAAATATTATATTGAAGGATAAAGTTGATATATAATTCTATTTCGACTTAAAATCCTCATTGAGATCCTTCTTTATTCCCATCTTGGCCCATTCTAGGGTAATCTCTTTTACTACAATGGCATGTTCCCTCTCCATCTTATACCTCGCATGTGTTTACTGATTCAAAAATTAACCACCAATCAATTTACCTATTTTTTTACCATCCCATGTGATTCCAACTTTATAAAAAAGTTTTAACTAAAGGTCTGTGGGTGATAAATGTATCACCTTTTTATAACGATGTTACTTTTCTTATGTCCAAATAGGGATTCCCATGACTTGAACTATTTCCCACACACACTATATGGGTTCACACGATTTTGGGAATCAATCACAATTCTCAAACTGCTCCATGTCTCCGGATGACTCTATAGCCTTCCCCATTTTCATTATGAAAAGACTCATGTTTCACAAATAATATAGACAAGGGGCTTATTTTAATAAACTATTGTATATAAATTATTTTCAAAATAAATGTGTTTTATATCACATAAGTATTATAAACATAAAAAACATAAATAAATTAACAGAACATCATTTTATAAATCAAAATTAATGATTTTGTTAATAAAAAACCAAATGAAATTAAAAATAAAACAACATGACATGAAATAAAAAATAGAATAACTACAATGGGAAAATATAGATAACCCTATTTGGGAAGAATCTTCCCTACCACGAACCAAAATAAATAAATGAAACAAAATAATAGTATACCACTCAAAAAAATAGAAAATTAATGTGTATAACCTTTTGAGGAATCATAGTGAATAATGAATGAATAAATTCTATAGTGTTTATAGGATTAAATGTTTCCGATGAAATAGTAACATGACAATTGATAATATTAACCGGACCATTGAGAATAATAACCAGATTATTAGAATAGTAATTTGTAATAAAAATAATAAAATTAAGTATAAATAATATTTATGACGTGTAATTTAAGTAAATATAAATAATATAATTCTATAAAATAGATATCATGTTAAAAAAACTCAAATAAAATATATGTATATTTATAAAATACTACATTTAAATGTATTTCATAATAAAGTAATAATTTTTATATTAAAATAAAAAATAGATATTCTAGAATCAGTGTTGATACAATAAATTTTATTTAAGAAATATTAATTTCATAAAATTTCAAGGGTGATTTTTTTAGTTATTTTGAAATACATTAATTTTTGGGTGAATAGTAAAAATATTTTTTTCTCTATAACTACTGTATCATAAATTAAATCATTGAAGATATAATAACTAATGAGTAATTTCTATAAAATGAGTATAAAAACCATATTTACATTCATTAATTAGTCATTAAAATACAATAAACATGTTTTCCAAACCTAGAAGTAACATTCCAAAGTCTAAAGTCAAAACTATTCCTTTTAGAAAACAATTTTCTCATTTCTCACAATACTTTTTAAAAAACTAATAAATTAAAATTATAAAGGTATTTAAAGTTATTTTGAAATATATATTTTATTTAAATATTATTCATTAAGTAAATAATATGGATATTTCAATGTTTAAATTGGATATAGAATTTTGTTTAATAGTTTATTCTTAAAATACCCACATCGTCAGGTATAAAACCCCCCACCATCCAATGGAAAAAACCATCCTTCCTCAAATAAAAAATCAGAATATAATCCCAAATAATCTATATTTATCCTATATAAACATTAAATATGTGTGGGAGTAATTTAACTCAATTCATCAAGGAATTATGGTGTCGTACATGAGAAGAAAATCTTAGAAGAGGGTATGTTTTCATCAATTCGTGTTTCTATTTTCCTCTTATCATACACTTTTTTTCTATTCATTTAAAAAAATATATGATTAATTAGATTGTATGTAAAAATTATATAAATTAATTCAACCTACTAAAAATATTTATAATTATGAAGTATTTATATTTCATACATTTGTTTCACCCGCTATAGATAGTTCCTTATTAATGGTTACTTATCTACTAATGAGGACGTTTCTAATTATGTCATTGTCACCACCCTTATGGATAGTTATAATAAATTATTTATGATATATAAATATATAGAAATATTTATTTTTTAATGATATAATTAATTCACCGTTTTTTTAATTACTATGATCAAAATAGTGAAATCAAAACAAAATAAGATATCTTTAATTATGACATGATAACAAGATGCTCAAACTTCACCAACATAAAATAAGAAATAAAATATATTTATTATAATTGATACGTATTGAAATAAATTACAATAATTCCTATATATTTTATTCTTTTAATAGACTGATATTTATTATTCATATGGCATAAAATTGATGAAATAAAGCATGATTTAAAGTAAGGGGGGTCTCAACCCCAACTCATTTTTATTTGAGTTATTTTTATTTCTTATAATTTAAGTAGGTATACTCCCATAATATTCATTAAATATAAATTCACTATTATTACCTTTTATTTTTAGGTATATAAATATTTTCAACCCTTTGAAAATGATTTTTAGTCAAAATAAACAAATCAGATGGACTTTTCATTCCAAAACTCATCTTATACTCATCTTGAGTTGTTTCTTATTCCTTAATGAAAGGTTATGTTTATTAAAAATAATTTTTCCTTTTTTAATGTTTTACCCAATGTTCATTTATTAATGTATTATTTATGAAATCTATATGAAACCCATTGCTTTCAATTTTTATTTCATAGCTACAATTTCAAAATCTTCAATTTGTGATCCACGATTATGAACATTTCTGATGTAAGAGGTGGGCCAAGAATTTTATATCCCTCAAATACATTACATTAGTTGATTTATAAAATTAGGTAATCTCTATTAAATTTCAAAATGATTCTATGTTTTCCGATAATGATGATGTTATGATTTATGAACATATTTTATGCATAGACTTGATTCTATCTTTTTTCACCACTATTTGTGGAATTTGACCACTATGTTATGATGTTTCATTAATATTCATGTGTGAAATTCCATTCATTTATCAAATTTTTCCTCATACTAATGATGATGACCCCAATATTATTATATTATGATGTTGATTATTTCCACACATATACCATTGTTTCGTTTCTCATATAACATAAATATTACCCTTCCACTTATAATTCATTTAGATCACCAATTAGGTCATGTATATATCATCATGTAATTACATATATTAAGAACATAATGAGATAATTTAATTTATAATGAAAAATAATATAAATACTTTTTATATATTTTACAACGTATAATTGATGTTTGAGACTAATTTTCACAGGACACTAAAACTTTGGATCCTTGATTTTATTGAAATTGTGTTTTTTATCCAAAAAGTGATGTAATGATCATGTAATAAAATTTTGGGTCTCTATATTTTCTATTAGAGAAATAATTAGATAATTTGGGGATTATGATCAGAAAATGTTTGTGATAAACATAATTAAAATTCTATATATAGGTAAATATCAAAAAATCTATTATCTAGAAGAATGTTATACAATGGGATCCCAAAAGATATAAGCTTAGAAATTATTTTCACATAAAAATAAAATAATAGTTTATTATTTTTTGCACTCTTTTTTATGAAATTTCAATATTATAATATTATACGAACCAGGAGAATCCAGACTAACAAAAAATGTGATATGAAATGCAAGGATTGTCCGAACAACATTACCAATTTGATGGGAGATAGAGTTCAAAACATTATGGAGATGCTTACCCAAATATATCAAGATATGAAAAATAACATTAACCATGTGTAGAATCCTCATTAACCCAATAAAGATAAATTATAAATTGATTCATTTATGTGTAAATAACCTCTAACATTTAGTGGATCTTCATATCCACTTTGTCATCAAACTGTGGGTAAAATCAATTGAGAATATATTTTTGGTACTCCACTATTCTTAGAAGGAGAAGGTGTATCTCTCTATTTTTATATTATATAAAAAGGATGATCAGTGGTGATTTTTAATAAATAATTTGAATCTAAATTATGAAAGGAAAGAAATGTTTTGGAAATACAATAATAAGATATTCCATAAAAAGTATTTCCCAGAAGCTCTTAAAACTGAATTGGAGATAAAATCTGTAGTTCTAAACAAAAAGATATTGAATCTATAATGTATTTGAATAAAACAAACACAATACTTTACGTATATATATTTTTTCAACTATTATAGAAAAATAGTAGATTCATGCATGGTTTAAAAACACACCTTGAAAAGGACATAGAAATATGAGTCATTAAAATGTATGATCAAGTATTTTAATGTTATCTCAAATTGGATAAATAGTTTCTAAAGTGGTCCAATTTTTTTGGAGATTGGAAGATAAGAATTGAGTTTCATTTATTATGGTCAAATGAAAAATGAGTAAAGAGGATCTAACCACACACATGTCAGAAATATGGGAAAAATTATAATGGGAATTACCTCAATGGGATGGGTAAATGCATCAAGTGTATGAGGGAAAGACACTAAACTCATTATTTTCATATATACATGAAAAATTAGACTATGAAAATATAGGAATAAGATGATTGTTCAGATGAACCAAATAAATTTAAATGCTTCGCCATTAAAAAGTTTGGTAATTATGCAAGCATTTACACTAAACCATAGGATTTTATGGTTAATCAACATTTAAAACCACCAAAACAAAAGGAGAAAGTGAAATATTTTTACATCACTAATAATAAATGGAATGATGAAAATCCAGTAATATATGGTAAAATTCATATTTACTCAAGAATGGAAAAGGTTTTATTTCATTATAGTCAAAAACATTTATTTATATCATTTATGTTTTATAAACCTGCTTAATAATATCATTAATAAATTTAAATAGAGATATCTGTAAAAACATCTAGTTGTTCAATAATTTAATTCCATTTTTGGACCATTACTATATTAACATATGTGGGAATATTTTCCCATTGAATATCATATTCATTCCATAGGTTAAATTCATTTCTATAATTGGCATGGATTGGATCACATTATATAGAGAACAAATCATCTCTTGGGAACATGAAATATGTTCATATATTTTAAACCATACTATTATCCTATATAAATGTAATTCATATCATAAGTCTGTTTATAGTAATCATTCAAGTGCATGGGAATGATTCTATATAGAGAATCATTCCAATCTAAAATTGTTTATTCAATATAATGTATAAACCTTGTTGTGATATAGATTATTAGGGAATATAATATTGTATTTCTCATAGAGTTTAGTAGAATTACACCATATTTAGAGGTTGAATTCTCAATATATCTCAGAAACAGAGCCACTCCAATCGTAAAATTCCTTTATAAGATAGCCAATATTGAACTGGATGAATTAGGGAATCATCTGTACGGGAATTTGGATATAGGGCTCATATGCCCTAGGGAATCGCCTTCGGGTGCACTAGTGCTCTTATTAAAGAATAATATTACAACAATATAGTTGTGTATAAATTACTGGGTGCTTAACATGATTACCATAAATCATAAGTATCCCCTACCAAGGATTGATGAGTTTTGTGATCTTCAATAAGGATATGAGTACTTATCAAAGGTGTATCTTCATTATGGATATCAACAACTAATGTGGAATAAGGATGATATTATAAGGACATCATTTCATAAAAGTTAATGAAACTATGAGTTCATAGGGATGCCCTTTATAATTACTAAATCCCCTATGATCATCATGGATTTTATGAATATTGCTTTTAGGGACAACCTTGAATATTTTTTGGTGGTATTTATCGATGATATTCTAATTTAATAATTGGGGATGGAAGATCAAATAAGTATTTTACTAGTGAGAATCAGAAATGATAAAATTTATTCTTCGTTATGAAACTGTGAATTTTGGAGGCAGTAAGTCACATTTTTAGGGTACATGATAAAAAATTATGAAATATCTATGGTGCCTTTTGAGGTAATGGAAATTAAGGAATCTATCTCACCCTCTAGTTTCATGGAAATGCATAGTTTTATTAGAATTTAAGGCCACAAATGATATTTTGTGATAAATTTATCATGATTTTCTATCACACTAACTAAGTTAACATGGAATTGTGTAAGTATATATCGATAGAATAATGTGAGGAATAACTTAAGGATCTAAATATGTGTCCAATCACTACACCTATAATCATATTACCATTATGTAGAGATGGTTTTGTGATATACATTGATGATTCAAAGAAATTCTTGGGTTGTGTACTCATATATTATGACAGAATGATCCCAAAAACATAAAAAAGTGAATATCAATTAAAGAAAAATTAAAAATTCATTATCTAGAGTTTAGGGATATGATAAGTTTCTTGATGATTTTCTGTAATTAGTTATAGGGTGATAAGTGTGAGATATATTTATAACATAGTATATTAAACTATATATTCACATAGAAGGAGCTAAAAATCATTCAAAGAATATTGTTATATTTAACCAAGGAAAATGTTTTATCTGTTCACTACCATCCCAAAAAAGAGAATAAGGTAGTTTATTCTATTAGAAGAAATGAACCTACTACTTTACCCATGATAATGATTTATAAATACACTCTCTTCATGGATATACGAAGGACAACTCTATAAATCATAATTATAGGGAGGAAATACTATGTTTCCTAAATTATTTCACTACCATTTTTCTAAGATAATAACAAGAATGTACATATGGGAGATCCATATATTCATAAATGATGAAATAATTAAATAAAGCAAATATTCATGAGTTCCACATATATGAAGATTTTATCCTTTAATTTGTAGCTATGATTTTTGAGTCGTAATAACATCAATTAAATAAGGTTCTATTGTATAATGTGCATAGCTCATATTTAAAAATCCATCATAGAAGAACCAAGATGTATCCCAGTCACTGAGATCACTTTTGGTTGGGAAACATGAAGACAGAGATCATTAAGTACACATTAATATGTGTGGTAGGACAACTGGATATTTCATATTGATGAATATATACGGGGATGATGAAACCATTACGTATACTATCATGAAAATTGGATAACATCACTGTGGACTCTTTCACTGTCCTCTTGAAGATATTTAATGTAAATAATGGGATATGGGTTGTGGGGGATCGACTTACCAAGACTCCTCACTTCATCACTATTCATGAAGTGTTCTCACTTGAGAAACTTTTCAAGATATAATTAAGTGAAGTGGTGAGGATTCATTGGGAACCACTTTCAAACATTTGTAATCAGGATCTAAGGTTCAAATATATATTCAGCAGATGTCTGCAACATGATTTGCATATTGAATTGATTTTTTATAGTCTATCAACCCCAAAATGATGGACGATGTGAAAGAACTATTTATAACCCCGAGTACATAATGAGAGCCTACTCAAAGAAATTTAAATGAGGATACATTCAACATCTTTAATTTTTTGAGTTCTACTACAAAAATCGCTTCCATTCAAGTATTCAAATGGCTCCACATTATGTTGTTTATGGGATGCAATTTAAAACTCCAACTTTTTGGGATGGATAATGATAGATTTTTTTAACTGATCTTTTACAAGATCTGATAAATAATTTTTAATCTTTCTTACATCATATTATGTCTGCTCAATTTTGGTATAAGTTATATGTTGAAAACCATCGAAGGGGGGTAGATTTTGATGTTCGTGGAAAAATTTTCATTTAGCTATCACCATGGAAGGGAGAAATGTGGTTTGGAATGTAATGGAATCTTATCCCTACATATATTGTCCCATTATAGATCATTGATCTCATAGGATTAGGTTCCTATTGGTTTTTACTTACACAAAATAAGGGTAAAGTTCATATTGTGTTCCTAATAAATCTTATAAGGAAGTACACACCCAATCCATGACATGTTCTAAATATGGACGTGGTAAAACTGGGAATTGTTCTCTAGTATATGGTGCATATAGTGAATATATTGGATTTTAGAAACACTCATATATGCAATAAGAAAACTCACCTTGTCAAAGTATTGTAGTATAACGGTAAATATGAAGAAGTATCATGGGAATCATAGGAAATAATAAAATCAACGTACCCTCATATATTTTAAATTCGGAATACGAGTTGAAATATTGGCAATGAAATTTATAAAAGGATAAAAGAATGCAACTACCTAGAATTTATAAATGATATTTGAAATAAATGTGTTATATGTTATATAAATATTCTATAGATAGAGCACATAGAGATTTCAAAACACTTTACTTCAATAATGAAATTTATTATATTTGTCAATAACTGAACCTATTAAAAATTCAAGTATTATATTGGGAATAATGTAATATATAAATACTATAATATGAAAATATGGATTTCCCCAATATTTTATAATCATCCCTCCAATGAAAAACACAATAAACAAAAAAAATTGAACTAATCAACATTTTAGAAAATCAAAATAAGAACCTTGGGATGAATTTTATTGAGTATTCCATTAATGAATATATTATTATTTATAGGAATAAATGTAATCATAATAACAATTATGAGTCAAGTGGAATAGTAACCCGAACATTAGGAATAGTAACCATGCCCTTGGGAATAGTAACATGGTCATTTAAATATAAATTTGACCTAAAAATAATAATATTTGACATAAATAATAGTTATAATGAGTAATTTCGATAAATATATATATATATTATAGTCCCATAACGTAAATACCATGATTAATAAGTAAAAGAAAATATAATCCGATTTTTCATAAAAAGAATTTTTATGTATTTCATGAAAAAAACATAGTAAAAATAACATAACCTACTGTATAAAATTATTTTGATAAAATTATTTTAAATTTTCTGAATAATCATGTTGAAATTTTTAATGTGCCATTTTTTAGTAATTTTTTCAAATACATCATTTTTATCGTGAATAGTAAAAATACAGTTCTTTAATAGGTTAATCTTAAATTAAATCATTCATTATGTAATAATGACATAATAATTTAAATAACATGATTTTAAGATAAGAGATATTTAATTTAACAAATTAGTAAATAAAATATAATAAATATATTTTCCGAACATAAAAATTACATTACAATGTATAAAATCAAAAGTATTCTATTAAATAATAATTTTCTCATTTCTCCAAATTCATTTTTAATAAATTTTGGAATAAAATTTATAACGTGCTTTCTGGTTCTAAAAAAATTATATATTATTGATATAGGATTCATTATCTCAAATATATCACTATTACATGGTTTACCTTTGATATAGTTTTTTAGTTAATATTTTATTCATAAAACACCACTCCCCTTAAATATAAATAACCTTTCTCCATCCCTTTGTAACACCAATCTCCATAACCCAAGAAAGACTTATATCTTCAAAAATAATCTCTATTAATACCTTATTAATTTTAGTTATGTTATGGAGTAAAACAACCAAATTTATCCTAGAATTTTAGTTTCCTACTGTTGAAGTAACTCCGATGAGATGAAATTTTTCATAAACTCTTTTTTATGTTTTCATCTTCTCTAGCAGATTTTCTCTATAAATTTTTAAAGAAATTAATATTAGTTATATATAATGTTAAACTTATATCAATGGAGTCATCCTAATGTAAATAAATTACAATATTGATGTCATTAAATTTTATACATCAATTTCATACCATTTAGGCAATGGCATGTTAATGGAAATTTAAATACCAATGAGAACGTTTCCAATTCCTTACATATGACCATACTTATAGAATTTTGTAACATATTATTTATGATATATAAATAAATAAATATTTTTTGTATTCTTGTAAAATTTAATATAGTTATGTATAGATTAGCATGAATATAATATAGAAATAGAAGAAAAATGGAATGTTTAAGAAAAATATAATATCCAAATTATTTAACATAAAAAATGGTGAGTAATTAATATAATATAATTATTATAATTGATTAATAGTGAAATAATTTAAAATAATAAAATTCTTACTCATTGTTTTGATGAACCTAGGTTTATTATTTTGGAAGCATAAAATTGATGAAATATAGCAGAATTAATGTTCTGGGGATTCTCAAACCTAGCCCTTTTTTATTCGGTTTATCTACACTTATCATAATTTGATGTTTGTATATTCATATAATTTTAATTAAATATTATATCACTATTCTTATCTTTTATATATGTTATATACATGTTTTACTCCTTGAAAAACTTATTTTTAATCTAAATACAAAGATTCTTCCAAAATATTTTTCATTCCATAACACATCATTGACACATCTTGAGTAATTTTTTATTTGATAAAAAATTATGATGATTATTCCAAATATGATTTCCCTTATTCACTTGGTAACCATTACGTATATTCATGAAGTTGTATTTATTAAATACTTATGAAACTCATTCCTTTCTATGGGTTATTCCATGAATATGGTTGTTATATATTCAATGTGGCATGCATTATTATTAGCATTTACGATATGATGGGTGAGACCAAAATTATATATCCAACCAATTAAATGGGTAATTTTTTTATCACATGATATAATGTGTATAATGAATGAAAATTAGGTTATATTTTTTCAAAATGATGATTTTATGTTTTATGAACAAATGTTATATGTGGACATGATGCTAGATTTGGTAACAATTATGTGGGTATTTGACCACTATTCTATGATTTTTCATTTTTATGCATATTCCACGATACAAGCCTTTGTCAAAAGCTTCCACCATATTCATGATAATGATCATACAATTATAACATGATGATGTTGATTATTCCCACCCATGCACAATTTTTTATTTTATCTTATTACTTATATTTTATCCTTCATGTATGAGGATTTTATCCCACCCAATTGGTTGATGTATATCCTTAAGTGACTACATTAACAAATGATATTATATGATATTTATAATTTTAAAAGAATAATAATTTATATAATATTTATGTTTTATTACCTACAATTCATGTGTGAGCTATATTTTCCCAAGAAACTAATCCATTAGATCATGGATTATATGTCTATTATGTTTTATATCATAAAAGATACATAATAGTCATATAATAAGAAATTGGGTAACCATAGTTTTATTACACATCCACCATTTATACAGTGATTTCATCATCTATGGGAACATTAGTTCTTATATACGACAGTTTCGCATTGATTGATAATGAAAAAGGAAATTTTCTATTGTCATCTAGTTTTGTAGTGACGTTAAGATATATATGACTTGGTTTATGGTTTTTTCTTCTACAAAAGGTCATTTTAAATAGGGAGTATATTATTAGTAATATTAACAAAATTAGTGAATCTGTATTCTCTGTTGCGATAGTTAATCAATTATGATATATCCATGAAAATTACCCATACTATGATATAAATTATCCTAAAATTAAAATTTTAAATGATACAATTATTCAACACAGTATTTTATTTGAAAAAAAACATTGGTTGGTATACATATAAAAAATCTATGAAACATAGAGTTTCTATAATGAAGACCCCACATCTAAAATTTTAAATTGTAGGAATCATTTATCACACTCCACCTCATCCGTAATAATTGTATAGGCTCCACATTATTCCATTAGCTATGGTGGTTGTTCATGCCTATAATTCTTATCATCCAATGATTTATAGAATTGAAATGGATATTTTTCATGTTTGTCATGCCTAGAGAATTAGACCATTAGTAGTTCTATTGTCACGAATCGTCCACCGAGGCCCTTGTCGTGGCTACCCCAAGCCCACCTTCCATAGGATAGTGGTTGGCAACTAAAAATGAAAGGCATATCCCTGAAAAACAAAAAGGTGTTGACTTTAAAACTGAAAAAACACAATCCTAGAACACAATGAGCACAACCCATTTATTAAAAAATTAGTATTAAATACATTCCCAACTGAAAGGTGAAACAGAAATAGAAAAACAACTCCCAGAATCATCCGCTAAGGATCCTACCTGAATGGTAGGTTACAGCTCACGGTCGGTCATCACTGAGGCACATCACATCTAAAGTTCCACCTCTGAACACTATCTAGTCTTGGCTCCCAAACCACGGTCAAAGATGTCAATTGTCTACAATAGGAAGAACATGGTGTTGGTGAAGCCTGTGTAGGGGTGATTATAACAATACATAGTAGGGACCCTGAGACCCTCGAAGGTCTCCTAGAGTTCCACAAAGGAAAAACCACAATGAAAGAACTCAATATTAATTCATGAAGCAATAGTCACCTCACACAAGGATACAACAGACTGTTCACGAATATAGATGATTAGTATTTAGATATATCATCTTATTCCTTTTATAATTTCCACAACTGATCCACAAATATGTTTTCCTATTATCAATCCATTCTTGGAGATATGTTTCTATTTCATAATGGGACTCTATAAGGATGGTCCCCATCAAGTCATTATTTTTCCGATCCACACAGGTCCACTTAAATGCTGATCCACATAGGGTCGCTGAAATGTTGATCCACAAAAGGTCACTCAATTCTAATCCACATAGGGTCGCTAGATGTTGATCCACTCACAGGCTTTAGGTGTTGATCCTCAACGAGCCACTCTAAAATTGGTTCTCAATGGGTAGCTATGATTTTTATCAACACATGTTCAATATAATATTGATCGATATAGGGTCTCTACATCAAATACCACCAGCCACATGATTCCCCACATCCAGTGCACTCAAGCATCATAGAATCTACTCCTTGAGATTTCGGTCATATATAGGGCGCAAATAAGCTCTAAAAAGGAGTAACTGAAAGGACCTCCATGTCATAAGAGCTCTAACAAGATAGATGGATCATCAATTGGACTCCCACTCTATGAGTTAAATGTGTTCTAGTATCAAGGGGTCATTTGGATTTGGGTTCAATCCAACCCAACCATACACCATCTTTCTCCAAAAATTTTGTGGAGTATACAAATAAGATTAAACATCTCCAAGGATCCCATCACCGCCGAATGTTCATCAAATTGACGTCTGTATTTCATCTAATGGTATTTTAAGAGAAACTGGGCATGGAGGGGTCCAGGTCTGAACCAACCCGGCCCATTCCTTTCTGGGCCAACCCAACCCATTTCAGTTCAACCCGGCCTGGATCGGTCTGACTGGGCCATGGCGGGTTTCGTCCCCTGGGTTGTAGTCCAGCCTGGCCCGTAAGCGGGACGGCCCGACCCACATGGGGGTGCGGCCCAGCCTGCAGGGGGTGTGTCTTGGGCCGTAGGGGGCGTGGCCCGGACCGGCCTATAGGGGGCCCAGCCCTACCCGTAGGAGGGTGCATCCTAGCTCGTAGTGGGGTGTGACTCATCCTGTAGGAGGTGATGAGGCCCACCATAGCTGGCATGGGGGAGATGTTTCCCCACTTTCTCATGAACGGCTAAGTCATTCGGTATCTGGAGTGGTGGCGCCACGTAGCACTGTCTGGTCCTACCTCTAATGCAGCTATCTCTAGTGGAGCATCATGGAACGCTACACCACCTCCATGGTCAACTGGTTCCGAAATCCCTACTTGACCACCATGGAATCCTCCTACGGCGTGCTTCAGCACGCCGCCTCCACTGCGGCCATCCACTTTTGGCCTCTGTCATCATATTATGGCACTGATCACTAGAGTTGATGGACTGTTGCCACTCCAACGGTCTTCTGTGGGCCACCGGGTGAGCTCCGGTGGTCCATTCTATTGTCTGATCTCAATAGAGGCTTCCCGGGTAGTCTTCTTCACTATATGACCCTTGGATTTGGGTTTCTTATAACCTAAAAATTTCCCCATTTAGAATGAATCAATTTAACAATTAGAGGAGGGGCCAAGCTTTTTTCATTTTGCTCGTTCCCTCTGCGTTATCATATTACCATGGGAGAAGATAAAAAATTCAACAACTCTTGACATTTTAACAAGGAAATCACTACCTCATGATTCATTACAGACTTTAACATGTATGAATATGGGTTGGTGATCAAAATTCGCAAATCAAGCCTCCAACGATGTCTCTCAAAGGATGATCATCAGTTCATTCTTGATGGACCAGTTCATCATTCAGAGGATCCTCTAAAACACTCCTTTACTTTTCCAATGAATTCTAAACCCAAAATGAAAGATAGTAGAGGTTGTTATATTCAAAAATCATAATTAACAGAGTTTCATTAATTGGGGTATTTAATGAACCTCCTTAATTTCATGTTGGATGGTTATAAATTTACATGTAACCGGGCATTTAACGACCTGCATTAAATGCCCATCCACCCCTTCTGTTCCACGCCACCAAAACCAAAAGGATAGGTGTAGGATATTTAAAATAAAATATATTTATTTTATTAGTCAAACATAGAAACCGTAAAAAACAAATTCTTCCCTCAAATGAATGTGACCGAGGTTAAGGATCCCTTAATAAAACCACATCACAACGAGTAGAACAGTTCTCTCAGATTCAAATTCTGAGCACCAGTTCAAAATTTAAGATTTCCCGCTCACAAATTTATTGAACGTACCTTAAAAAGTGTAAAATTATTTTCTAGGAACACTGGGAATCAGAATCAAATTCTGTTAGATTCCGCAGCCTCATAATGTTTCCATATAATTAAAAAAATTAAATATAAAAACTAGGACTTTACATTATCCCCACAATAGGGACTTTTGACCCCGAAATCCACAATATAGACTAAGGATACAAGTGTGGGTACTAAGAACAAATATTATCCTCTTTCTCCCACGTGCTATCCGAGAGGTTTCTATGCTGCCAGTGAACGTGCACCAGAGGTACCTATCGTCAATGATGGAACCACTCTTATCGATCCACAATATCCATTCGAACCTCTGTAAATGTCTCCCAATCATCAATTTCTATCTCACCCAAGTAGATAGTGTCTGATGGATCTTTCACATACTTCTTTAGCAGCAAAACATTTAAAATTTCATGCACTCGATGCATCTGTAGGGGAAGAGTTATGCAATACGCCACCTCACCAACTCTGTTGAGAACCTGAAAGGGTCTGATGAACCTCGGAGATAGCTTCCTGCCCCAGCCAAATCTCTGCAAGCCTCGATGAGGAGATACCCTAAGGAATACATGGCCTCCCTCCTCGAACTCCAAAGTTATCTGTCTCCTGTAATCATAAGACTTATGCCTACTCTATGTTGTCTTCATCCTCTCTTGGATGATCTGCACCTTCTTAGTGGTAACCCTTACAAACTCTAGACCCATAAGTGTTGAGTCCCCTGGGTATGTCCAGCATAGAGGTGATCTGTATGGTTGACCATAAAAGGCCTCAAACGGTGCCATACCATTGGTGGAGTGATAGCTTTTGTTGTATGCGAACTCCACCAAGGGAAAGTTATCCTCCCAAATGCAACAAAAATCTAGGATTCATGCATTAAGCATGTCCTCGTGTGTCGTACGGTCTGATCCACATGATGATGAAAGGCTGTGCTAAAACGTAGTTGATTCCCTAATGCATCGTGTAATCTCTTCCACAAATGGGATGTAAAACAGGTGTCAAAGTAACAGATGATCGCCGATGGAACCCCATGAAGCTTTACAATCACATGTATGTAGAGGGGTCCCAATCCATCTACTAATACCTTCTCTCATACAGGTAGGATGTGGGCTGACTTGGTGAGTCGGTCAATGATCACCCAGATGGAATCATGGTCCATGGATGAACCTGGTAGTCCTATCATGATGTCCATGAAAATAGCATCCTTATTCCACTCTGGCACCTCTAGGGGCTGCTCTAAGTCTGCTGGAACGTGATGCTCAGCCTTCACTTGCTGACAAGTGAGGCATCGTGAACCAAACACTTCTACTACACTCTTCATCCCTGGCCACCAATTCTGATGATGTAGGTCCAGTTACATCATCACAACTCTAGGATGTACTGCTACTAGGGACATTTGGAAATCCCTTAACACCTTCTCCAATAGTTCCCCTGGTTCCATGGTGTATACTCTAAAGAGGATGACTGATCCCAACCATTATAAAATCCATTAGGTGTCATTTACGAGGATATATGAAAACGTCGAGCCTAGCATTCAATGTCCCCAAGATATGCCTCCCTGACTCGTTGAAGGAGTGGGGGAGTTCCAATCATATACTGGATGTAAGATGCTCCATCTCTATCCACAAAACGTATCTATAATGCGGCTAGTTGCTCTGTCACCTCACTCAGAAACTGTAGAACAAACCTCTTACTGAGTTCATCTACTACCACACTCCACTTCCCAAGAGTATGGACTATCTCAAAGTCATAGTCCTCAAGGGACTCTAGCAATCCCTACTGTCTCAGGTTTAGTTCCTTCTATGATATTATATTCCTGAGACTATTGTGATCAAAGTACGCTTTAAAATGATTTCCCATCAAGTAGTGTCACCACATATTCAAGGAGAATTCCACTACTGCTAACTCCATGTCATGGGTAGTGAAGTTCTGCTCATGATGTCTCACCTATCATGAAACGTAAGCTATCACTACATTCTCTTGCATCATGACACATCCATGTCTGGACCCAAATGTGTCATATTAGACTACATACCCAATACCCTATTTTGGTATCCTCATAATGGGGACACTTGTGATTCTCTACCTCAAATCTTGAAAACTCAGGTAGCATATCTCTTTTCATATAAGGGATTTTACCTTATTCATCAATGCTGAAAAGTGTGCGCAACTCTAGAAATTTTAGGTACAAATCTCCGATATTACCCATCCAACCCTAGGAATCTCTGTACCTTGATCACACTCTTGCGTGGATCCCAAAATTTATAGCCTCTATCTTCACAAGATCCACTGCAACTATAGACTTTGAGATAACATGTACCAGAAAATGGACTTCCTCTATCCAAAAAAATGAACATCGAGATCTTACCATAAAGCTGGTGCTCTGGAATTGTATCCAAAACTATCTGCATATGATAGGAATTCTTCTCATCCATTGTTGAGTACACCAAGATGTCATCAATGAAGACCACCCTGATGTGATCAAGTTATGGATGGAAGATTCTATCCATGAGTCCCATGAACACTGCAGGGGATTTTTTCACGCCGAATGGAATAACCAAGAACTCATTGTGGTGATACCAACATCTATAGGTCGTCATCTCTACACCATAATCTAATACCATGAGCTGATGATAACCTCATTTTAGGTCTATCTTTGAAAACCAATGATCTCCCTTCAGCTGATCAATCAGATCATCAATCCTCGGAAGTGGATACTTGTTCTTCACGGTCACCTGGTTTAGGTGATGATAATCCACACAGAGCCTCAAACACCCATCTGACTTCTTGGTTAAAAAAATAATCACTTCCCATGGAGAAACACTGGTCCATATAAACCACTTCCTCTATAAGTCCTCCAACTATACCGGTAACTCATTAAGCTCCATTGGAGACATCTGATATAGTAGTCTAGATATCGATGTTGTCCAGGGGTAAAATTCGATGTAGAATTCGACCTCTATGTGAGGAGGTAGTCCCAGAACATCATAAGGGAAGACATCGACATACTGGTCCAAAACTACAGGATAACTCAAACTGTCAACATCAACTGTCCCAAGGGTTATGCTAGCTGACTGATTTGTCATTGGCTGCACCTACCTCCATGTAAGTCCATCCTGCGCTGCAAAGGTTCCCTTATATCCGATTAAAGAAAACCTGCTCCCATCCTTGCTGACAAACTGCACTTTTCCCCCAATACATTTATTATGAGCATAGAATTTGGATAACTATTACATACCCATGATGACATTGTAAGGCCTCGACATTGCTTCTATGAGATCCCAGAAAAATATCTCGCCTGCTAAAGTAAGAACACACTTCATGTATCAATGTGTAATCATCGAATCCTCTCTCATTGGAGTCTCTGATCGCAAGGATCGAGCCAATTGCTCTTCCAGAATCTCTGAGCTCCGAACGAGTTTTTTGGAAATGAAAGAGTGACTAGAACCTATGTCTATAATTACTGAAGATAAGGTGGAATAAACACAGATTGTACCTCTAATCATCTCTATAGAGTCATGGTCATAGGTCTCAGCTACCTAGTTCTGAGATCGTCTCTATCAACCTGCTCCATGTGGTCTGGGTGGACCACCTAGAGGAGGTGGCGGTAGAACATCAAATTGCTGCCCACTGCCTATTTCCTAGCCAACTCCCATTCTACATATTCCTGCTACCTTTGGTACTCCCCACTCTAATCTCTGCATCTAACTTGGTGGTCCCTCGATCGTCAGATGATCGTCAGTGTGGCCGGTCGGGTCGTCACGTGCCATGTGACCCTCACTGCTGCATGTGAAGCACAATATAATCCTCTGCTGGCCTCCTCTACCAAGTCAGACTCACACATCATACCATACATTTCAGGGTCTTCCACCAGAATGTCTGATCTACTTGGACCTATGTGTCATATTCCTAATACCATATGCATATGGCTCTGCTATACATTGCCTGGTGGTGGGTCTCGTTGTCGTTGTCTGATCAAGAAGGAATCTCTCCACTAAGAGTTCTCTCTATAGCACTCCACCGTGCATCATAATGTTGAGAGATACCATAGAAGCTCTGATCTACCATCGTAGTCTATGCTCGATGTTCCAGGCACTCAAGAAAGGATCCCTCACAATATCGATAGAGTAATGCAAGTGGTCAGTGAACATCTTCAATTATTGAGCCATGATCAAACTACCCTGGTGTAAGTGTACAAGCTCATGTATATGCAGAGTGCATAGAGTCACTTTAAAAAACTCTTCCCTAAAGAGGCCCTCAAAATCTTCCCAGGTGAGTATTGCCTCATCATTTATCTAATGTGTCAGGATCCAACATCTCCACGCTGCTCCATGGAAATGACAGCAGCTAGGATTCCTATCAGGTCGTCAGTTTTTCCAACCAGGCGAAAAACTCTGGCCACAGCCTCCATCCATTCCTCAACCTCTTACGTATCCATCTCACCTCAGATCCTATAAGGCCTCTGCCTATGGAACTAATGAAATGCACTCAGTCGTCATGCACCATTTCTTACTTGGGAAAGTTGAAATGACTTCCCAATGGGTAGTGGTGCTGCTAGTACACCACCCGATATTACTATCACCGTAATAGGGACCTTCACTTAATCCTCATCATTCGGTGGGCCGTCATCATGTACTCTCTCAAGAATCCTAGCCGGTTGTCTACGTGGAGGCATCCTGAAAAAGAAATGTGTGCCACATTAAATAAGTTATACCTTGTAAGCTAACTAAAAATAGATCAATGGAATAACATTTTCAAATCACACGCAATCAGTGTATTCATGCACCAAGTCAGAAATCAGATTTTAGGGTCATGGTGTATAGATACGTTGGCCGCTGCAACAACACTAGACTCCCCAAACTCAAACCACACTCAAAACACTTAACCATATTGATATATTGGAAATATTAGAGTCTTATTTATTCGGTAGACATGACTCCTTGGACACCACCTTGTCATGACTCATCCCCCAGGATCCATTCTGTAACTACCCAAAGCACGCCTTCCAAAGGCTAGGGGTTGGTGTCTTTCCCCGAAAGGCATATCCCTGAAAAACAGGAAGTCATTTCCTTTAAACCTGCAATCACACAGTCCAATAATATAATAAGCAGAACCCTTGTAGAAAAACTGCAGTATTAAAAAGATGTGTATTGAAAGTAAAAAAGGGATGAGTATTATAAGTAAAAGGTGTTGGAATACAAGCCCAACTGAAAGATATGACAGCAAGAGATAAAAAGCTCCTGCAATCATCCTCCAAGGTTCCCACCGAAAGGGTAGGTACATCTCACCATCGGTTGTCATTGTGGCACGTCACTAAAAATGTTACACCTCCAAGCATCGTCAAGTCCTGGTTACCAATCTTCATTAAAAGCTATATGTCATCTACAAAAGACATCAAAAGGTGCGAATGAAGCCCGTGCAAGGTTGAGTATAAATATACATAGTAGGGATCCTCAGACCATCGATGGTCTCCCACAGTCCCACAATAGAAGAAAAACAAAGAAAGACCTCATCCTCAAAGCGTGATGCAATATTCATCTCACACACTGTTAAAACATAGAGTTCAGGAATATAGATGATTAGTCTTATATAATTTCATCTTATTAAATTTAAATGATCCACAACGGATCCACAACAACATTTTTATATTATTAATATACTCTTTTACATGAGTCAATATTCCAGGAAGGGCCACTGTAAGGTTGGTCTTCATCAATTAATGCTAATTTTGATCCACAGAGGGTCGCAAGCATTTTGATCCACACAGGGTCACTGAAATGGTAATCCACACAGGGTCACTTGATGTTGATCCACCAAGGGTCACTAGATGTTGATCCACTCAGGGTTTCTAGGTGTTGATCGTTGGTGGTCCACTCTAATACTTGTCCTCACAGGGTTGCTACGATGTTGATCCACATAGGGTTTCTATGATGCTGATCCACATAGGGTTTCTACTTCAATGACAACCAACCACATGATTCCCCACACCGGGTGTGCTCGAGTTCCGTAGAATATGTTCATCGAGATATCCGTAATACCTCTTCAAGTACTAAGATCAAAATTGGAGAAAACCAGAGGACAGCTATGGAGTAAGGGTTCAAATGTGACAGACGGTGCGTCAATTGAATGATCGGTCTTTGAATTATATGTGTTTTAGTACTGAGGGCCTGGTTCGATTCGTGTTCGATTCCACCAGGAAATACTCCACGTTTCTCTATAATTTGAGTGAAGTATACCAAAAGGATGGTCTCACTCCATGGATCCCAATTACAAAGACGGTTCATCAAATGGACATCTGGATATCATGTTATGGAATTTTAAGTGAAATTGGGCTTGGATGGGTCCCTGTCCGGTCTGACCCGGTCAGACCTACCAAACCCTATTCGTGTCAACCCGGCCTAGCCCGGGTATGTCCCGACTCTTTTGTATTGGGCCGCGGTCCTGTCTGACCCATAGGAGGCGCGGACCGGCCCGTTGGGGGCGCGACCCGGCTCGCAGAGGGCACCGCCCGACTCGCATGGGGGCGCGGACCGGCCCCCATGGGGGTGTCGCCTTCCCGTAGGTGGGCACGACTCCGCTGATAGGAAGGCACAGTGCGTGCCCTAGCTGGCACGGTGGGAGATGATTCCCACATTTCTCCCAAATGGCTATGCCATTCGGGATCTGCATCGGCGACTCCTCGTGGCACAGCCTAGTCACCCACGGGACCCGTAGGGAGTAGGTCCTTCCTCCACTGTGGCTTAGAGCCACAACCTTCTCCAGTGGTGCACGACAGCTTACATCCCCTACTTCGTGGCCTTCCAGCATTGGCCACCCTGCATGACCACAAGGGCCGTGTACCGTGACCGGCTGGTGCCGACCACTACCATCGTCTACCGACACCGGTCGCGGGAGTTGTCACGCTGGTTCTACGTCGGCGGTCTTCTGCTAGCCACCGAGTGAGCTCTGGTGGATCTTTTTTCAATCTTATCACACCTACATTCTTTCTGGGACATCTCCTTCACTGCATGACCCTCAGATTTGGGTTCCATCTATCCTGAAAAATTTAACCGTATTGAACGCAACGATTGAATAATTGGTATAGGGACTAGGCCTTGTTCATTTAGCCGATACCCTGCACGTTATAATCTTAACAATAGAGATGAAAAAATATTCAAAAAATCATGAAATTTAAACAAGGAGAAACAATTCCTTTTGATTCATTGGAGAGCTTCCCACATTTGAATATGGGTTAGTTTTCGTCGATCCCGAAGCAATCCTCCAACGATGTCTCTCAAAAGATGATCTTCTATTCTTGCTTGATGGATCCGTTCTTCATCCAGAGGCTCCTCCAAAATCCTCCTCTCCTTTGATAATGAATTTTGTACCCAAAAAGAGAGATAGGATAGGGTGTTATATTCACAACACATAATTATGGGAAGTTCATTAAATTGGGAAATTAATGAACTTCCTTAGTTTCATGTAGGATTGTTACACATTTTTGTGTAACTAATCATTTATGTCCTCTATTAAATTCCCAACCACCCCTTGTGGTCCCTGCCACCAATACCTAATGGAGTGATGGAGGGTAATTAAAATAAATTAGATTTATTTTGTTAATCCTCAACAGAATCCACCAAAACTAACTTCCTCTCAAAACCCACTGCGGTCGATGTTAAGGACCCCTTAAGAGAATCGTAGCATTGCGAGTTCAACGGTGCCCTCATATTTCAATTCTGAGCACTGGTTCAAAATTTAAGGTTTCCAACATGCACATTTATTAAACTTAACTTAAGAAAGTTTAAAATTCTGTTCCGATCACACCAAGCATCGAAATCAAACACCATCAGATTTCTCAGCCTCAGAATACTTCCAAGTAATTTTAAAAAATTATAAGGAAAATCTAGGTTTTTAAATATTTTAGTTGTGTTTTTTCAACTTCAATTGTTCTAGAAAATGTATTCATTTTACTAAGATAGTTTGAACCATGATGACCCCCTATTCCAAAATTAATCCATCATCCAATCCCATTATGGAAAATCTAATGATTCATCATTCGACAATTTTAATATATTAGAAATTATGAATTTTTTACATCATCATCTTCATAAATTTATATTTCATGGGACTCTAACATAATTTTATATGGGTTTTTAGCACATAAACTATGTATATGTTATAAATCACATTTCAAGATAGCATGTTTTGATAAATAAGAAGGTTTCCCTTTCCAAAACACAATCACAATAGTTCTCCCATCATGACAATCACCACATTGTCCATTATTCCTTTTATTAAAATAGTTCATTAAGGTTCCCACAATTACCTCGACTAATGATAATTAAGAATTGGTATACATAATTTAAAAAATGCACATAAAAATATACAATATAAATAGGAAACTAATTTACAAAATGATGTGCATACATTTGAATATTAATCTATAGCTTGCAATTTTTGTTATCCATGTTAAGATTTATAACTGATGTATTTACATATATATTAAACTTGTTTGTTATGGATTGTAAAAATAATTCTACTATCAGAGGAAGATAATATACTAGTTTCAAACTAGGTGTGATGTTGGGCCTCTTTGTCATGCACCATGTCATGGTTGTGTTAATACCTAACACTCCATGTTCATTGTTATTAACCCTATGTACAAAACATTTAGAGTCTCTATAAACATTTGGTTTCCAAATAATGATATAATTCATAGGAGAACCATATGAACAATACTTTACTAAATTTTGTTATGTAATCCTATACATTGACACATAATTTAGGATTTCACCGTGGTTTTTAAAATATTCCACCAAACTAATATCCAAAAATAAATATACCCTTATTTTATAACTTCTAAAATGACCCATGTTTAATATAACCAAAATAATAAATTGATTACATGATTTAAATAATACAACTCACAAGTAGTCACACATTCCAAGAACAGAATGGTTTTTTATATTGAAGATTACTTACATAGAAACCATATTTTAAAACACCTTCAGAATCATGATCCTCTATACCATTTTATATACTTATCATCTGATATAATCATATTCATAACACAAGGAATAGAAATGTGTGAATGGGGTGATCACAAAATCTCAATAACATAAAAACATACCATAAAATCAACGAGAAAATGATGAGGACCTGAATGTCATAATTAAATATTAAACAACCATATATGATCATTATCATAATGTTAAAGAAATATAATATCATAAAAAGATCATCATGGAAGCATAAAAATATGGAATGTAATTAAACACATCTCAAGAATAATATATCATTTGAGAATTATATAAGACTGTGTAATAAATTAAAATACAATTCATACTCATGAAAGTAAGTAAACTCATAAAAATAAAATGTGCCATTAAAATTTGGAAAAACATGATAAATAATATTGAAATTTGGAACAACTATAATCATAGGGAAACCATTATAAGAAAACCCACTATCACCAAAACTATGTGAGAAAACTCATTATGTCCAAGATTGAAAAATGTGTGCAATACCATCATTACCATACTTTTTTGTACAAACTCAACATGTCTATTCATAAAATTATCATGGTAAATAAACCTGATAAATGTATCAGAGGTTCATATAGGACCCTACATTCCTTAATCCAAAAAACAATTTTGATACTCAATTTTAGTCATAAATATATCTTAATAAACTCATGAAAAAGTAATATGTTTTCACATAAAAAGAACTTAAGAAAACATGTATTTGAAAATCAATTTTTATAAAAATAAAATCAACATAATAATATATATATGATGATGAAAACATCATATTATGAGTAACAAACCATGGAGAAAAAGATACATGAAAACAAAAAAGTTTTAAAAATCAATGTAAACAATGTTATAAAAGTTTAATTTTAAAGTACTTTAAATGAAACATTATGAAGGGAATGTAAATATTTTTTTGAAGTTATCATTATAATGATTTATAAATAAAATAACCTTTAAAATAAAAAAAATATATAGAATAATTTGGAGTCAAATATACAATATTGTATCTTTGATTAGATAGAAACCCATTTCTTATCTTTTAAACAACCATTTTTCAAAAACAGATAATAGTAAAATGAGAATGAGAATTTTTATTTAAAATAAATTAAATTAAATAAATGAATAATTAGAGAAAAAAATTGAGTTTCTATTATGTAAAGGATAACACCAGTGGGATGTAAAAATATTAATATGAAAGAAATATACATTAAAAATAATGTGAAATATTCCTAACTAAATACATTTTAACAATAAGATGGGATCATAATTGATTAAGAGTTTTTTTTGGAACACAATTTCTAGATAAAATAATTATTAAAAACAACATAACTTCATGATAGGTCATAATAGATCAATAATTAAATATTATTGTTAAATAAGAGTTATTAAAACCCCAGATCAATATTTGAGTAATGAAAACCCCAAATAATTCGTATCACCTTGTCAAATGTGATCTAAATTCATATAAAAACATAAATATTTTTACATTCTATTTTTTAAATATCTTAATTACTACTTTTTTCTATTTCCCTTTATAATAATTTTCTAAATTTATATTAGTTAGTTTTTTCATATTTTTTGTCATTAGATGTTTATAGCTTTGATAATTTGTAGTTTTTTCGTAGGTGTCGTATTAGTATTTATTATTATTACATATTTCATCATTACAAGTTTATTAAAAAATGTTAATTTATGAATTATAATTATTTATTATTTTTAAATTATCATTCATGGGTATTTTAGTCTTTATCTAGATGATGATATTGACATTGACCATTTTTCTATGATTTTTGACATATAAAAGGTGATTTATTAACTAATGAGTCAAATATTGATGTTTCCATTCATAAAAAAATTAGAATAAATAATTAAATTTTCATATTTTATTATAAAAGTAATTATTTTTTCATAATCATTCATCATATAATTTCATAGTATTGTTCAATTAGGCTGTCAAATTTACACAATCATGGACATTCCATGGTTATTGATTATTATGTGGTGATTTAATTGTTAAATATTTAAAACATTTGAATAATGATACAATTCAATTATTATTATTTTTTTATATAATATTAATAATAATAATAATAAATTTATATAAAATTTTTACATAATTTGAATTAATGATTTTTCCTCTTTGTATATTTGTTTTAAATGATTGAATTTACAATAATATTTTTTAGATAATATCATAAATAGCTTCTACATCCTACCATAAAAGTAACTTCATTATAAAATAAACATCATATTTATAATTTAAACCAAATATAATTACAAAATATTAATGTTAGTGAAGAAATGAAAATTAGAAATCATTCGTCTCCTCGAGATGGAAGTCATAACCTACACATGGTTGATGAATTCATTCCAAAGAACAACAAAAATTTTTGATATGGATTTTCATTTAATAATTTAAAATATACCAAAATTATTATAATTACATACTAAATTCATTATTATTATCATCATCATACGGTTGTGATGTAATACAATACACATTGTGTCATGGGGATGCTAGTTCACACAACACATGATTCACATTTCTATTTTTTTAATTGAAAATGGGATGCTGTTTAATGTATGTATCATGAAAAAATTATTAAAAAAAATATAATAATTAACTTTTTTTATCATTTTTAGATGATAAAATTGGATTTTATCATTAAAAATCTTTTATATAAATAGAAAAAACAAATAGAGTTAGGAAATTATGCCTCTGTTCATGAATTACATCCATTGTGAAGGGGAATAAGCCTTTGTGGGATGGAATTTTGAGAATACAAAAAACTATTTCATATGTCTAGGATATTTTATGATATGTTTATGAATAGTTTTTTACCACCATAAGTGGTTTTTGTGTGATGAGAATTGAGGATAGGGGAAACCCTTTTATAATTAAAAAGTGGTGACATTTTTGTAAATACCCAAAAAATTTCAATAATGGGTAGTTTTCACAAGGAAAGAGGATCCAAAATTGAGAAATAATATATATTATAATTTATAAGATTAATAAACCCCTAAAACACCTAATTAAATATATTTTTATAAATATTTCCCATTCCCACATAGGTTACACATTTTTATCATTTTGGATTTCACCGTTGTAACCTGTTTCATCCTAAGAAATTTTTTCATTATGTCCAAAAAATGGTACATATTATATAATTTGAAAATAATTATTCAAAATTGAAAATACAGGTTTGGTTGATTATATTTAAAAAGAAGATAAAATTTAATTTTAAAATAATTCATTTATAATATATTAAAAATTATTATTTTGGAAATATAACTTGAAATCTAAAATGTAAAATATAAGATTATTAATTAAAAAAATTAAATTTATAATTTAACTTGAAAATTAAATATATGTTAATATAATTTTTTTTCATAAAGTTATAATTGATACTTATATATAATAATGTCATAAAAGTCATGATATTTTTAAAAATGGGTTTTTTCACAATTCACCTAAAAGTAAATATCTTATAAAAAAAATTATCTCAATCATATATGGGCGTGTAAATTTGTAAATGATTCAAATTTTTTCAATTTCACATGTGAGAAACATTATTTATTTTTTATAATGAATATAAACAATATATTGAAAATGTTTTTTATAGAAAATCAATTTTTGTTACATCATCAACTATTTTTCATAACAATCACTAATTAATGTTGTGTTAATATATATTTTTATTATTAAATAAACATAAACTATTTTACTTGAAATAATATGCCAATGTCTTAAAAATAAATTTTATAGGCCTAATGTAATTTTACGAAAATGAAGATTTTAATATTTTAAAATTCATAATAAATATATACATATAAATAATTTATTACATTTCAATATAAGAATAATTTCTACATACACGAATCCTTATTATCTTTATTAATTAACGGAGCATCGGTTAATCTCTTGTTCTGGTTTTGGGTAATTGTTCTACTTACATGGATCTTGTAGCAATTTCAATGATCTTGACAGTATCTTGTATACAATATTTTTCAAATCAAAATTGATTGATTTCAACATAGGATCTGTCAAGGTGAAAACGCTATGGAATCTACCACATGTTATAGTTTAGAAAAATGGGATTCATATGGAATAAATCCAATTTTTTTTGTTACTTCTTCCTATTGTTATTATTTTTTTGATGTGGTTACTTCAACTTATATCAGCTAAATTAACAGCCATTTTTTAACAGTGATATTTGATATTTAATATATATCACGTTTTTTCTTTGTAGATTGTGTTTTTATGAGAAAAAAATATAAAAAATTTATGATTTTGATATATAGTGAAATCTCTGGTTGTTATATTCAAGTCAGGAATGGATCGATGATAGAAATGGATTCCCTCTACCTCGGTGGTTCACTATGTGAACATGCATTCACATCATGAAATTATATGGTAGTGTTTTATAATAATAGGTTAGGGGGTTGGCTGCAGACTCCAAATGTTCTTAGTCAACTAGGTGAACAGTATGAGGGTCTTTTGGCTGGGTCCACCCCTCTTCACTCTCCCCTTTGATTCCCCATTCTAAAGAATGGTTTTTAACTATATATTTTGGTATGATTCTCTTATCATTTCCTCCCATTATTATTATTCATTTATAAACCTAATTTTGGTTCAATTTCAACTTTGGTTTGGAGCTAAATTCAATGAATAATTGTGAAATTGTATGATTGTGATGGGAATTCATGTGTAGTTTATAGAGGAGGACACGAGAGAATCATCACATATTGTATTCCATCCTTTTAGTCAATGTAATACACTACCCAATGTTATTTTTCTTCTTTTATAAATTATATTAAATTGAAGTTTGGTTAGGTTTTGGATGGTTGGTCTTATAGTTGGGATGTCGTTTGGAGTACATTCTAAACCTTTTATATATTCTTTGTTGAGGTTTTAAAATGATGAAAATTCCAAATGAGTTTTTTTTCATTTAGACCTCACTGTTTTATATCTAATATTTAATTATAAGTGTTCATAATTATTTATTTTTGTCGTGTGCCATGACGAAGGAGATTTGATGGCTGAAAAATTGTAAATGAGGCTTGGGTGGTCTTGGATATGACTTGGTAGATCATAGTGTGAATAGTAAATCCTTGATGGATGTAGATGAACCCTTTAATATAAACCCATATATATATATATTTTTGAAATTTTTTGTATATACTTATCCTTGGGACATGGTAGTTGGATAAGGACCATGATTTCCTTGCATAGAAGTAATATGATATTGTTTATCCACCTATTAATGGGATTAGTTCTCATTATCACTTGGTTATGTTAGGAATTCCCAATGACTATGTTTCCATAAATAGAGATATTTAGATGAATTTAATAGATTCCATTTGGAGGTAAAATAATTATATATGTGATGGGAGTATCCTAGGATTGTTTTCCCCATGACTATTTAGGAATGAGAGAGATGATTAGGCCATGAAATGATAGGTGGGATGAACAAATGTCTTATACATAGTGAGTGATACACTCTATAGTGTATTCTGTTAGGTAGCGAGTGTTATCATTTGTTTTAGTCCTTTAGGGATATATGAGATGTTATAGAGTGGGGTTTCCTTTAAGTTTAATACTGAGATATTTCCCATAGGACTTGTGATATAAAAACTAGGTATGAGGCATGATTTTGGTTTGGATATGAAATTTTAATTCCAAGGGTCATAGGGTGTGTGCCATGGGATTGTATTTGGGTGTTAGGATATGGAAATTTATAGGATCCTGATGGGGATATGGACCAGGCATTGAGTAATGCATCGAGGTGGGACTTCGGGTGATGATTTCACCAAGGGGTCACATATGGGAGATGGAATGAATGAAAATATATTGTGTTGGTACTGGAGGGATTTTTTGATGAACTGATGGGTAGTGTGAGATGCTTTCATTGAGGGAATAGGTATCAAGAAACTAGTGCCTTGGGAATATCATGTGAGTTGTGTCAATGGCTACAACCTTGTGGTATATGATTTATGTGGGATCCCCAATGTATGTGAGGATGTATGTGTGTGTTTGTTTCCTCCCATTAGTCAATGTGGATGTTTTGATGTGTTACAGACCTCCTTATAGTCTTTGGGGATGGTTGATTTTGGTTGTGAATTCCTTGCAGTTTGTGGGTATGGGATAGTGTGCTAGTTACCTCGCCAAAGTCCTTGGGGATGGGTCGATGTTCCACTGACATTATTTATGTGTTCAAGGATGGGTTAATATTCATGATTGAAATTTATTAAGAGGATTAGCCTATATATGTGGACCTCCCCTAAGGGGATGGATCATGGGATGGCTCAAGAGACACCAATGGACCATTCCTTGACAGATAATGTAATGCATTAATATGTTGATGCATGATAATGCTACACCCACTTTTTTTGTCTGTATATGTTTGGAAGAATCCCCACTATACGTCTGAAGGTAAAAGGTATCAATCGATATAATAGAACGAGATGGATGAAATGATTATGTTAATACTTTTATGGTTCCATAGTAGGTTATATAATGATCTATAGTGTCTTGGTTGGAGCATTGTGAACTAATGCAAAAACATTCGTGGTGTCCTAGTCAGCACAAAACATCCAAGGGTTATTTTGGATAGGTTTATTTCACAATTCATACACGTATATGAAATAATATTACTGGTAAACATGGTTATATACTACTAAGATGTATTTATAACACCCAACACTCTCTCCCTAGTGCATGTGAACACCATATTATTTTTTTAGGTTTATCAATGGCTTTATAGTTGAAAAGGTTGGTATAGATGAATGAGTTTTGGGAGATATGGTGTGTGACACTTGATGATTTTAGTATGGAATGTGTGTGTGCGATGCTTTTGTGGTTTATTTTGTGTTTGGGATTATCCTAGTGGGTGATCAAGGTATGTATATTTTTACATCTTCCATATGTGATATTTCGATATAGAATTGTGTTTATTTATTTATACATACTTTGACTATGTTTTGGGTATGTTTTAGATATATTTTCTAGTTTTTATAAATATTATTTTAGGTCATAGTGTTCCCATTGTATGTATTAGGCCCTCACAAGTTCCCTCGACTTGGGAACTATCGAGAGGCCCATGGTTAAGAGGTTACAATGTGGTATCAGAGCTTTTGTTTTGTTCTATTATTTTCAGATATGGTATATAGTTGGTCTTGGAACATTTTAAATCTTGATATAGACCTCATACTCAATATGCAAGGAAAATTTTCTTGTAGGAATTCATGGTTATTAGGGGTATGAATTTCATGATTTTTGGTTTTCACTATAGTGATTAAGATGATTATTTATTATGATGGGATTACAAAAGATGAAATTTTTGTCTTTTTTTCTCCTGTCACATTAGTAGGACACTTATTTTCATAAACCATATTTTTATTCTCAGACTCACATGAAATATATTTATTTATATGTAATTTTATTTTTTATGATAGGATTTAATTGTTTAAAATTTCAATAAGAACTTATATTTTGTTTCACCAAATAACCCCTTGGTAGAATTATAATGAGTTGAACAATAGTACTTTATCTGATGGAAAATTATTTTTATCCTAGTATATGAGATTTTATGGTGATTTAAATTCATTCCCTTCATCAAGGGATGCATTGGTTCCCTTATATTGTTAGTATATGCAATAACTACCTACTTTATGGAACTGTAAAAGGTTCAGTATATAAATATAATAGAAGAAGCATTATCTATGGTTGGGAAACGGTTTTTAGGATAATTATTGATTAATTAAACTGTTAAAAATATCATATATGTTTTTTGTAAATATATATTCTTAGCGGAATTCTACTTAATCGTTTTGGGTAGTTATAAGGATACCATAATCATGTTTCGGGGAAAAGCATGAGTAATATTTCGTGGGTTATATCTTTTGGAATTTTATGTTCTATTGGTATCATGGTTTTGGTTTATTTTACATGACTGGTTGAATTCATATCCATGTTTTTCTAATAATTATTTTTCATGTTGTGTGGTGAGACCATGGGTAAACTCTCCTAGTTCTAGATTGATTCACAGGTGGTGGGTGAACATGTGGTTATCCATAGCATGAGTAGGATGAATTGTGTTGTTGGATGAGTCTAGCATGTGTGTGCGGAATTCTATGTCAGTTACGTATTTGATCATGGGTTGGATGGGACATGAATCATTGGATCATGATTTTGGTTGTGAGATTAGGTTTTATAATAGTGTGTAGATATTGGGTTTAAGTGAGACCATGTAGGATCATAAGAAATAACATATGAGATGGTTCTTGATGGATAAATATCCCTATGTTGGAGTGTGATTGTTTATGAAGATTTTCAATTAAGTAATGGTGTGTGAGGAACATTTTTCACATGGAATGCATGGTTACTTGTTGATTTTTAGATTTATTAATGAGTCGTGTGTAGATTTATCATGAAAATTTCAGGTATAGGATAGACTCGAGTTGTATTATGGTGGTAATTTGGTGGTGATATTTGAATGATCATGGTTTTATAGTTTTATCATCCTCTAAATGGGTATTTTTTAGGGAGGTTCTTTTTTGGGTATGTGGTCACAAATTGGTGTAAGGGAATCCATATATCGAGGAGCAAAACCATGGCTATTACAGGACATCATTCTTGGTAGGACGAGAATGAGAATCATTGTTGTTTTATTCTGTCTCTTAGGAATTATAAAGATTTACACATATATTATTTTTTTATAAGTTAGAGTTGTTGGTTTATAAAAATTATTTGTTTTGTTCAGGTAACATTATTTTATGGATAATCAAATGGTTGTGAGGATTGAATCAGTGATGAGTGAATGATCATCATGTAAAACTGTTCATGGTGGTGGTGAGAATAGTTAGGGGATGGTGAAGTTGAAATCATGATAATATTGTGTGATGACATCTATTTGTATGTGGTTCCTCTGGTAATACTATATTCATTGTTTGGATGTGGTGTTGGTTGGAGTTGGTGCATTAGCATTGGTCTCTGGGTTGTTTTGGTGTGATCTAATAATGAGTCATATTAGAAAAGGATCAATGGTTGATAATGGTAGTTAGATTAATCCTAGAGTGATTCATACGGTATCCCTTTATTTGATACATGATTCATAATGTAACTGATGATTCATCACATGATTTTGGGAGTGAAACCATAATTCATTACGTTATTCTGGGGGTGAATCATGTGAGAATTCATAGTAATTGTGTATGATAGGATGAAATTATTATTGAATCAAGGGATGAATTATGAGAAGATAGATATATTTTTCATGTTATGAGAAGGACCCTTGGTATGAGAGTTATTAGAAATATCGATCTAGAGTTAGGTGTTCTATTTGATGACGTGTCGGTGCGTAAAAAAATGATGTTTTCAAAAAATTTGGGTGGAAGAGGATAGAATTGTGTATTTTAAGGGAGCTGGGTGTATTGAGTTGTGAGCTATTTTGGTAGATTTGTGTGGGGCATATTTTATGTTGTCTAAGTATAAACATGGACCATTAGAATAAAATATAATGGATTTGGGGTTATTGTATGGATTGGTGTCGCAAAATTGATTTTGGAGTTCAATAAAAGATTGTAGTTAGTTCTATATGAATTGATGACTGAGGTAAGATTGTAGATTTTGTTAAATAACAACCACAACTTCTCAATGATGATAATCCTTATGGTGGAGAGTTTTTAATGACTCACATATTTATAGGTTATTGTTTTGAGATGGAATTTTAATTTTTAATCTGGTTGATGGGTGTTCTCATGATCAAGGAAATAAATTAGGAATGTGAGAATTTAAATATACATAAATGGTGTTTCAAGAAGTGTCTATGTATTTTAGATTCGAGATTTATTTGGGTGGAGTTCAAATAATGGTCTCGAGATCAAAGCTACAAAAAAATATCAGCAACATTGTATTCATGTTGCGAACATGTGTTCACTACGTTAAAGGCTCAGGGATAGATAGATGGTCCCAATTTCTTAATGATTCATTATAAATCATCCATTCACATTGTGAATTGTTTTTATGTGTTTTTGCAATATAATAAAAGAGGTGTTATACACATACTTTTTAATTGGTCGACCTAGTCCGCATGAGGAGGGTGGTTTATTAATATTCCCCCACTTCCTCCAGAAATTCAATTACCATTATAGAGGGATGATTCATGGTGGTGTATGTATCTGAATTTTTCCTATCCAATCATTTTTTTATTTTTTCATCAGTTTCCATAATTCTGGTTTCATATTGTCTTGGTTTCTATAACGATTTCACTAGAGAATAGTGAAATAATTTGATTATGATGGGTCTTTCCTATGAAGTGGCAAGAAAAAGACTTAAAAGGATGACCACACAGTATATTTCATTTCATTATTGCGGTAATAAACTATCCTAATTTTTTATATTTTTTAATAATTTGATTAAATTGATGTTTGGTCGGGAGAAGATCATTAAGGATTTTAGGAGAGACGATTTTGGGAGTATGTTTTGGACGGTCTATGAGTGGTTGTTTTATGTTTTAGTGTGATGGTAGTTCGCTATTATTTTTTATTCAATTATTCTTCATTTCTTTAAATGAAATAATTAATTATACTATTATTTATATATTTATTTATTTCATATAGTGTGATTAAGTCGCTAGGTTGGTGATACCAGATTGGATAAGGCATAGATGTGTTTGGTTTTTCTCAAATAAGATTTTTATAGATGATAACTCCTTCAAACATATTGGTTTTTCCTTTAATTCAAATCCATATTTATTTAATACATGAATTATTTCTATATTCATGTCCCAAAGTCTGGGTAGATTGATACAGTCTTAGAGTTCCTAGGTTGGAAGAGGTATGTCAGTGTTTGGAGTCCTATGATTATGATGACTTGTATTATCACTTGGGTTAATTAGAAATGTGTTTTGACTTTGTTGTTGAGGGATAATAGTGTTGGTTGTCATGACCCGTCCTCAGGGCCCATGTCATGACTACCCCAAGCCCACCTTCCATAGGCCAGGGGCTGGCGACTAGCACCAAGGCGTAAATCCTGGTAAAGGGAAGGCATTGCCTTTGTAAAGTAAACAAGTACCACAGAGTATGAAAGTGGAAAAAGTAAACACTAATTAAAAGTTGGTACAAGAGTGAAGTGCGGAAAAGTAAGTGGGCCAGTATACAAACCCAAAATGAAAGTAATGTACAACTCGAAAGGGAAAAAAGCAATAGAAAAGTAAAGCCACAACGCCGAGCTGCCCACTGGAAATCCCACCTGAAGGGTGGGTACAGATAGCTCCACTACTCCTCGGGTCCCGCCGTCCGCTCCGAGTATGTCCCGCCCAGTGGTCCACCTCCAGGTACCGTCTTGTTCTGCAAGCCATAACCACGATCAACAATGTCTGTCATCTGAAACCAACACAACGTAGTGCGGGTATAGCCCGTGCAGGGGTGAGTATAAGCTACTCAGTAGGGACCCCGAGACCCCCGAAGGTCTCCCAAAATCCACAAAGGATAAACCACAAAGGAAAGATACAATCACGATGTAACAACCGACATTGCTTAGGTATATGCCCATACATATACATAAGTCATCAATTCCAATACGCTTCAACCTTCGAGCCCAAGTACAACCGAGTCCACACAGGAAAGCATACGTATTCCACACAGGAAAGCAAAGCGTAATCCACACAGGATAGCACAACACAATCCACATAGGAAAGTAAACAGGATTCAGCTCACACAGGTAAACTTCTTTGAAAGACGATAGAGATGATCACTGATCCATATAAGTCATTGGACCCACAAAGGATCGATAGGTACTAACCCCCGCAATGACCTACACAGGATTGATAGGAAACTAACCACCACAAAGACCCACACAGGATCAGACCCACACAGGATCTGTAGACGCTGGCTCACACAGAACCACTGAGCGCTGACCCACACAGGATCGGACCCACACAGGATCGGACCCACAAAGGATCGGTAGCACTGATCCACATAGGATCACTGAGTGTTGTAGTCGTCGCCGTCGAATCCACTGAGGATCTCTGTACAGTCATCGTCGTCACAGTAGCAGTCGCAGCCAGCTCTAGGGTTCCCGCACACAGCAAGGTCGTTCCGGAGGGTCCGTTCCACGAGCCAAGAGGCTGATACATCAACTGACACATAGTCCAGAGTTGATGTATCCAAAAGTTCCGTATCGTCAACAGGAACTCAACGTCGCAGACGGCGCGTCAATCGGACGCCCGGTCTGAGAGTTATTAGCTTTTTCGTCCCAGGGGCCCGGTTGGTTTTTAAGGCAAAACCAACCCGACCGTACTCCACCTGCGTCCAAACCTTAGGCGGAGTAAGACAAAAGATCCGTCTCACAAAGAGGAATTCAACAAAGTCGACGGCATGTCAATCGGACGTCTGAAGCTAAAGATATGAGCATTTCCGCTCCAAGGGCCCGGTTGGTTTCGTGTACGAACCAACCCAGCCGTACCCAAAGTATTCTGAAACGTTGAGTGCGATATACCAAAACGACCGCCTCAATCCAATGATAGTGTTGCTGCTGATGGCGCGTCGATCGGAGGTCTGTAGCCCAAGTTATGTGCAATTGAACCCAAACGGTCCAAAAACAGGGGTTTCAGGCCCGGACCGACCCGGCCCGAACCGGGTCGACCCGACGTGGGGCTAGGTCAACCTGGCCCGGCTGGACGCGGCCTGGCCCGGTAGGCGCGGGCCGACCCGACGTCCCGGACCGGCTACCCGTGCGCTGGGCGCACCGGTCGGTTGCTCGGCCAAAACGGCCGAGCCGTTTTTGGCTTGTGCGGGGGGGGGGGGGCTGCCCCTCCTGTTTTCTTGTAACTGTTTCCCCTTAATTGGGGGGCCGCATTGATGGCCAACCCGGGGATTCAATTCTACCGGCTTCACCCTGGCCGGTCGGCCCAACCTGGCTGGCCGGTTCCTGCTCAACGGGACCGGCGATGGTCGGTCCCCTTCCAGCTCCGACGCCGGCGGCCCGGTACCGGCCACCGGTCACCCTGATCTGCCACGGCCCGGAACCGGCCACGGCCCTTGACTTCCTGCGCGGCGCGATGGCGCCGCGCCCCTCCGCCGTAGCCCCAGTACCGGCCGCGGTATTTTCGGATGTCTCCGACGCGGCGCGATGGCATCGCGTCCTTGTATTAATTCGCGGCGCGGCGCATCGGCGCCTCATATTTCTTTCCGAAATAACTCCGCACGGTGTGACGGCACCACGCCACTTCCATTTCAATCCAAAAGAATCCAACATGAAAAATAGGGAGGTGGGTCGGCCGTGTTTGTCCGGTTGCCCCCCCCCCCCTCACGTTAATCGATAGCAGTTGGTTAATTTTCATGAAGTAATTCCAGGAAGTAATCACGAACAAATTAATTAAATACAATCCCCTACCTTGGTTTCAAGAACGGTGCACATCAACGAGCCGCGGAAGGTGAGCGTCGCGGAGGTCGGGAGTCGCGGAAAATGAACGTCGATTCAGTTGTCGTCGAGGTGCATCCGAAGAGAAAATGTCGTTGGAGGTGTTCTCCGCGTTCTTCGGCGGAGATGTTCTTCATTGAAGAACGGTGTTCTTCGTTGGAGTCCGAGGTGTTCTTCACGTTCCTCATCGAAGATGTTCTTCATTGGAGATAAAAAAGATCTTCACGCTTCCCAAAACCTCTCAAAGTGGCATAAACTCTAACATTAATAAAATTAGCCCAAGTCTTAATTTATTAACACAACTTACCCTTTTGAATTTCAAGAGTTTTAAATTCAATTAACCACACTTAACTCACCTCTTTAAAATTACACAAGTTTTCAAATTAAATGAATGGGAGTTATTGGTGAGTTGAAGAGTTTATGAATATGAAGGGGTGGGGTTCGTGTGGGCCACACCACCCTCATAACCTCCCAAGGGAGGTTGGGTAGTTACCCAACGTCCACCCATATCCTTAAAACACAAAAGGAAAATAAAAATTGTAGAATAATAATAAATTAACTTCCACAATTTTTATCATCCACCCCATGATAACGCAACTCCGGAACAAGATTTCCTAAGAAATTACCGGCGCTACTGTTCCATCGGTGCCCTCATAATTCAAATCCGGGCACCGGTTCAAAATTTTGAAATTCCCGCTCGTTCGTTCACTGAACGTACCTGAGCTAAACTTCAGATAGAAATTCTGGGCACTTCGGGCCTCGGAATCAAGTGCCGTCCGAAACCGCGTTCTTGTAAAATTCCAAAGAAAATTAAGAAAAAATTTCCCTTGAATTTTACGGGTCTTTACATTACTCCCACCTCAGGGATATACGTCCCCGTAAAGATACATCATAACTAGGGAAACAAATGAGGGTACTAAGCACGCATCTGAGCCTCCCGCTCCCAACTACTCTCCTGGAGGTTCCTGTGCTTCCATCTGATGCACACTAGAGGAATCGACCGTCCACGTAGGACCCGCTCCTATCGATCCTTGATCTCCATCAGGACCTCTGCAAAAGTCTCTCCATCATCAACGTCTAGCTCCCCATGGTCAATGATGTGCGTCGGGTCGTGCACGTATCTCCTCAGCTGAGATACGTGGAAGACGTCGTGCACCCGGTGCCACTGAGGTGGTAGAGCCAGGTGATAAGCCACCTCTCCAATCCTGCTGAGGACCTGGAATGGTCCGATAAAGTGTGGAGACTACTTGCCGCGTCGGCCAAATCTTTGTAATCCACGTCAAGGTGAGACACGCAAAAAGACGTGGTCGCCATCCTCAAACTCTAGTGGCCTCTGCCTCCTGTCATCATAAGACTTCTGCCGGCTCTGAGCTGTCCTCATCCACTCCAGGATGACCTTGACTTTCTCTGTCGTGTTCTGGACCATCTCCGGTCCCACAAGTGCTGACTCCCTAGGGTCTATCCAGCACAAAGCAGATCTGCAAGGTCTGTCGTACAATGCCTCGTATGGTGCCATCCCGATGGTGGAGTGTTAGCTATTGTTGTACGCGAACTCCACCAAGGGTAGGTGCTCCTCCCAGCTGCGACCAAAGTCAAGGACGCATGCGCGGATCATGTCCTCAAGAGTCTGAATGGTCCTCTCCGTCTGACCATCCGTCTGATGGTGAAAGGTTGTGCTCAGACGTAGCTACGTCCCGAACGCCTCCTGCAATCCCTTCCATAGCCGGGAAGTAAATCGAGCATCTCGATCGGAGATGATAGATTATGGAACTCCATGAAGCCACACAATCTCCTGAACGTAAAGATGTCCCAAGCTCTCCACTGAGCCCTGCTCTCTGATGGTTAAGAAGTGAGCCGACTTGGTGAGTCGGTCGACAATCACTCAAATGGTGTCATGACCTCTGGAAGTGTGTGGAAGTCCAGTCACGAAGTCCATAGATATGTCATCCCACTTCAACTCTGTAACCTCAAAGGGTTGTACCATGCCTGCTGGTACCTGGTGCTCTGCCTTCACCTTCTGGCAGGTGAGGCATCGAGAAACGAACTCTGCTATAGCCTTCTTCATGCCCGACCACCAGTGTTGTCGTCTGAGATCCTAGTACATCTTCGCCACTCTAGGATATACCGCCAAAGGGGAAGTGTGAAACTCTCTCAGCACCTCCTCTTGTAAAGCAACTGGAACGATGGTACGTCCTCTGAAAAGGACGTCATGCTCTGCTCCAATGGAGAAACCATCAGGTTCTTGTCTTGAGGATATCTATGCATGTCGCGTCTCACAGTCAGTGTCCCCACGTTGTGCCTCTCTGACCCGCTGCAGTAGTGGAGGAGTGATTGTGAGAGACGGGAGGAAGGATGCTCCATCTCTATCCACGAAGGATATCTGAAAAGGGGCTAGCTTCTTTGTCGCCTCCTCAAGTAGCTGAATGCCTGTCCTCCTACTGAGATCATTAGCTACCATGTTCCCCTTCCCAAGAGTATAGACTATCTCAAAGTCATAGTCTTGGATGAACTCGAGCCATCGCCATTATCTCAGATTCAGATACTTCTGAGAGAAGATGTATATGAGACTCTGATGGTCAGAAAAGACTGTAAAATGCTCTCCCATCAGATAGTGTCGCCATGTCTTTAGAGCGAAGACCACTACTGCTAACTCCAGGTCATGGGTAGCGTAGTTCTTCTCATGTGGCCTGAACTGACGTGATCCATAGTTGATCACCGCCCACTCCTGCATCAGGACACATCCGAGTCCGGTCCCTGATGCATCGAAGTAGACTACGTACCCTACTCCCTCCTCAGGCAACCTCAGAATAGGTGCGCTGGTCAATCTCTCTCTCAGCTCCTGGAAGCTCTGCTGACATCTGTCTGACCACACGAAGGGTTTCCCCTTCTTCGTCAAAGCTGAGAGTGGTGCCATAGCTCTGGAGAAATCTGGCACAAATCTCTGATAGTATCCAGCTATACCCAAGAAACTCTGCACCTACGTCATGCTCCTAGGTGGCTCCCAAGCTAGCACTACCTCTATCATTGTAGGATCCACTGAAACTACCACCTCAGAGATGACATACCCCAAGAAGTGGACCTCACGTATTCAGAACTGACACTTCAAGAGCTTTCCATAAAGCTGGTGCTCTCGGAGTGTGTCTAGTATAACCCGTAAGTGGTAGAAGTGCTCCTCCTCAGTCGTCGAGTAAATCAAAATGTCGTCGATGAAGACCACGACAAATCGATCATGGTATGGCTGAAAGATCTTGTTCATGAGGGCCATGAACACTACTGGAGTGTTGGCTACACCGAAGGGAATAACCAAGAACTCATAGTGGCCATACAGACACCCGAAGGTCGTCTTCTGCACGTCCTCGTCTCGAACTCTGAGCTGGTGATAGCCCGACCTGAGGTCTATCTTCGAGATCCACCACGCTCCCTTGAGCTGATTGAAGAGGTCACCAATCCTCGGTAGCGGATACTTGTTCCTCACTGTCACTTGGTTCAGGCGACGATAGTCGACACACAGTCGCATGCTCCCGTCCGCCTTCTTGGAGAACAATATCGGGCAAGCCCATGGAGGAACACTGGGTCGGATGAATCCCTTGACCTGCAAGTCCTCCTACTGTACCCGCACCTCTCGAAGCTCATCGGGGTCATCCGATATGCTGGAGTCGATCTCGGGGTTGTCCCGTGGTACAGGTCAATATAAAAGTCTACCTCTCTACGAGGAGGTAGCCCTGGAATGTCGTCGGGAAAGACTTACACATATTGATCCACCACTGTAGGAAAACCAGGACTCTGCACGTCAACTCCTCCTAGGATGAGGCTAGCCAACTGATGAGTGATGGGTTGTCCTCTCCTCTTAGGAAGTCCATCATGTGCTGTGAAGGATCCCTTCTCGCCGGTGAAGGTGAACCTGCTCCCGTCGGTGCACACACATCTCACCTTGTGCCTAATACAGTCAATCTGTGCATGGACCGTAGACAACCAATCCATGCCCAAGATGACGTCATATGGCCTCGACGCTGCTACAAGATGATCCCAGTCGAAGCTCTTTCCTCCTAGAGTATGCTCACACTGCCGGCACCAGTGCGTAATCGTCGATTCTGCTCTCGTAAGAGTCTCTAGCCCTAAGGATCGAGGAAAGGGCTATGTCGGAATCCTTGAGCTCCGAACAAGGGCAGAGACTATGAAAGAATGACTCGCTCCTGTGTCTATAAGAACTGCATCAAGGGTGGAATAGACACAGATAGTACCTCGAATCATCTTGGGCGCGCCGTGGTCGTAGGCCTCCGCTGCCTGGAGCTATGCCTGTCTCTGTCCGCCAGCTCCCTGTGGTCAGGGTGGACCTCCTGGTGGTGGTGGTGGTAGAGCCTCAAAGTGTCGCCCACCACCTGCTGCTCGGCCAGCTCCTCTGCATCGTCCGCCTCCTCCCTGTGGACCGCCACGGTCGACCCTCTGCCTCGGTGGTCCCTCAACCGTCTGATGCTCCTCGACACAGCGGTTCGGGCAGTCACGAGCCATGTGGCCGTGCCCGCCGCATCAGTAGCACTGTCTGACTCTCGAAAGACTGGCTCCACGCTGTGTGCCCCGCACTGCTGAGCCAGTGTCCTGAGGTCATCCGCCTGAGGGTCTGGTCTGCCTGGACCCATGATTCATCCGTTGACTGCCTGCTGCAGAAGACTCTGCTACGTGCCGCCCTGCGGTGGGTCTTGGCACTGGTGTAGACTCAGCAAGAAATCTCTCGATCAAAAGGGCTCGCTCCAGTACTCCTGTCTGAGTCGGAATGCTGAGGGAGATCAGTGATGCCCTGATCTCGTGTCTCAATCCCTTCTCAATGGTCCGTGCTCGGAAGAATGGGTCATGTACCATGTTTGTAGAGTAGCGCGATAGATCGGTAAATCTCGCCGAGTACTTGGAGACTATCATGCTTCCCTGCTGCAGTTGAAGAAGCTCCTGAATGCACACAGCACGGAGGGTGGCTGGGAAGAACTCCGAGCGGAAGAGGCTCTCAAAGTCCATCCAGAGAAGAGATGCCTCATCGTGCACCTGGAGCATCAAATTCCACCATCTCCCTGCTGCTTCGTGGAGTAGGATCGCTGCGAGGATCACCATGAGGTCTGCTGGTGTCCTCACTAACCTGAAAACTCTCACCACTGCCTCCAGCCAGTCCTCGGCTGCCTAGGGCTCCGTCTCCCCGCGGAACCTGGGCGGTCACTGGTGCTGGAACTCATGCAGTGCACTGAGGCGATGTGCATCGTCAGCGGATGGTGCTGGAAACATCGGTGGCTCGGCGGGTAGAGCTACCGCTGGTGCCACTGCTGACAAAGGGCCATGCACCGAGGCCTCGTCGCTCGGTGGGTTGTCGTCACGCTCAACTCTCGGAACCCCAGCTGGATGCCGTTGTGGGGCCATCCTAAAAAGGAAAAAGGTGCGCCACGGTCAGAACAGTATACCTAGTGAGCTGATACAAAGTAATCACAAAGAAAACTTGAAACACACATGCAATCAATGTTTTCATGCATTATGTCGGAAATCAGAAGTCAGGGTGCTGGTGTACGGATACGTCGGCCACCGCACCAACACTGGACTCCCTAGACTGATAACCGCACTCGATACGCTAAACACTATTGATTCACATATAAAAAGATCAGAGTCCCAAGTTCTGCGGTAGAACCGAACTCCTTTGATTCCAATTTCTCACAACCCGTCCTCGGGGCCCGTGCCGTGACTACCCCAAACCCGCCTTCCATAGGCCAGGGGCTGGCGACTAGAACCAAGGCATAAAACTCGGTAAAAGGAAGGCATTGCCTTAGTAAAGTAAACAAGTACCACAGAGTAAGTAGGCAGAAAAAGTAAACACTAAGTAAAAGTTGGTACAAAAGTGAAGTGTGGAAATGTAAGTGGGCCCGTATACAAACCCAAAATGAAAGTAAAGTACAACACGAAAGGGAAAACAACAAAATAAAAGTAAAACCGCAACGCCGAACTGCCCACTTGAAATCCCACCAGAAGGGTGGGTACAGATAGCTCCACTGCTCCTCAGGTCTCGTCGTCCGCTACGAGTATGTCCCGCCCAGTGGTCCACCTCCAGGTACCGTCCTGCTCTGCAAGCCTCTACCACGATCAAAGTTGTCCGTCGTCTGCAAACAAAACAATGTAGTGCAGGCATAGCCCGTGCAGGGGTGAGTATAAGCTACTCAGTAGGGACCCCGAGACCCCCGAAGGTCTCCCAGAATCCACAAAGGATAAACCACAAAGGAAAGATACAATCACGAAGTAAAAACCTACACTGCTTAGGTATATGCCCATAAATATACCTAAGACATCAATTCCAATACGCTCCAACCTCTGAGCCCAAGTACAACCCAGTCCACACATGAAAGCATACGTATTCCACACAGGAAAGCAAAACGTAATCCACGCAGGATAGCATAACACAATCCACATAGGAAAGTAAACAGGATTCAGCTCACACAGGTAAACTTCTTCGAAAGTCGATAGAGATGATCACTGATCCATCTATGTCGTCGGACCCAAAAATGATTGATAGGTACTAACCCCCGCAATGACTCACACAAGATCGGTAGGAAACTAACTCCCGCAAAGACCCACACAGGATCGGACCCACACAGGATCTATAGGCGCTGGCTCACACAGAACCGCTGAGCGCTGACCCACACAGGATCGGACCCACACAAGATCGGTATCACTGATCCACATATGATCGCTGAGTTTTGTAGTCATCACCGTCGAATCCACTGAGGATCTCTGTACAGTCGTCGTCGTCACAGTAGCAGTTGCAACCAGCTCTAGGTTTCCCGCACACAACAAGCTCGTTCGGGAAGGTCTGCTCCATGAGCCGAGAGGCTGATACATCAACTGACACAAAGTCCAGAGTTGATGTATCCAAAAGTTCTGTATCGTCAACAGGAACTCAACGTCGCAGACAGTGCGTCAATCGGACGCCGGGTCTGAGAGTTATTGGCTTTTTCGTCCCAGGGGCCCGGTTGGTTTTTAAGGAAAAACCAACCTGACTGTACTCCACCTGCGTCCAAACCTCGGACGGAGTAATCCAAAAGATCCGTCTCACTTAAAGGAATTCAACAAAGTCGACGACACGTCAATCGGACGTCTGAAGCTCAAGATATTAGCGTTTCTACTCCGAGGGCCCGGTTGGTTTCGTGTACGAACCAACCTGTCCGTACACAAAGTATTCCGAAACCATGAGTGCGATATACCGAAATGACCGTCTCGTTCCAAGGATCGTGTCGCTGCTAACTGCGTGTCGATCGGAGGTCTGTAGCCCGAGTTATGGGCAATTAAACCCAAATGGTCCGAAAACGGGGGTTTCGGGCCCGGCCCGAGACCCCCTGGGTCGGCCCGAACTGGGTCGACCGGACCTGGGTCCGGGTCGACCCGGCCCGGCATGGCCCGGCCTGGCTGGACGTGGCTCGGCCTGGAAGACGCGGCCTGACCCGGCCCGGCGGCCCGGAGCGGCAACCCACGCGCTGGGCGCGCTGGTCGGTTGCTCGGCCAAAACGGCCGAGCCGTTTTTGGCTCGCGTAGGGGGGAGCGGCGCTAGACCTCCCGTTTTCTTGTAACTACGACCTCTTAATTGGGGGCCGCATTGATAGCCGGCTGGGGGATTCAATTCCCCCGGCTTCACCCTGTCCGGGCGGCCCGACCTGGCCGGCCGGTTCCTGCTCAACGGGATAGGCGATGGCCAATCCCCTTCCAGATCCGACGCCGGCGGCTCTCTACCGGTCGCCGGTCACCCTACTCCGCCACGGCCCCGGTACCGGACACAGTATTTTTGGATGTCTCCGATGTGGCGCGATGGCGTCGCGTCCTTGTATTTATTCACAGCGCGGCGCATCAGCGCTGCGTATTTCTTGCCACAATAATTTCGCACGGTGCGACGACACTGCGCCACTTCCATTTCAATCCAAATGAATCCAACAAGAAAAATAAGGAGGTGGATTGGCCGTGTTTGTGCGTCCCCCCCCCCCCTCACGTTAATCGATATCAGTTGGTTAAATTTCACGAAGTAATTCAGGGAAGTAATCACGAACAAATTAATTAAATACAATCCCCTACCTCGGTTTCAAGAACGGTGCACGTCAACGAGCCGCGGAAGATGAGCATCGCGGAGGTCGGGCGTCGTGGAAAACGAACGTCGATTCCGTTGTTGTCGAGGTGCGTCCGAAGAGAAAACGTCGTTGGAGATGTTCTCCGCGTTCTGCGGCGGAAATGTTCTTCGTTGAAGAACGATGTTCTTCGTCGGAGTCTGAGGGGTTCTTCACGTTCATCATCGAAGATGTTCTTCGTTGGAGATGAAGAATATCTTCATGCTTCCAAAAACCTCTCAACGTGGCATAAAATCAAACATTAATAAAATAAGCCCAAGTCTTAATTTATTAACACAACTTACCCTTTTGAATTTCAAGAGTTTGAAATTCAATTAACCACACTTAACTCACCTCATTAAAATTACACATGTTGTCAAATTAAATGAAGGGGAGTTAATGGGGAGTTGAAGAGTTTAAGAATATGAAGGGGTGGGGTTCTTGTGGGCCCCACCACCCCCATAACCTCCCAAGGGAGGTTGGGTATTTACCCAACTTCCACCCATATCCTTATAACACAAAAGGAAAATAAAAAATGTAGAATAATAATAAATTAACTTCAACAATTTTTATCATCCACACCCATGATAACGCAACTCCGGAACAGGAGTTCATAAGCAATTATCGGCGTTGTGGTTCCATCGGTGCCATCAGAATTCGATTTCGGGCACCAGTTCAAAAGTTAGAAATTCCCGCTCGTTCGTTCACTGAACGTACCCGAGCTAAACTTCGGATAGAAATTCCGGGCACTCCGGGCCTTGGAATCAAGTTCCGTCTGAAACCGCGTTTTTGTAAAATTCCAAAGAAAATTAAGAAAAAATTTCCCTTGAATTTTATATGTCTTTACATTGGTTTAATGGAAAAGATACCTATGGGAGGTTTAGGAATGTGATATGTGATGTGGGTTGCCTATGAATTTTTCTCATAGTCGTAGTCAAGTAGGTGTTAAAGGATTGGTCCAAATGTCCATAGATGGGATGGATAACATCTCAGTCTTGATGAGAGACACCCTCCTTAGGGTGGTCTAATACATATCAATAAATGTAAATATGTATGAGTGCTTAAAAACAAGATATAATGTGACAAAAAGGGCTTTAATAAAACTGTTAGTCTAGGATATAAGCTTTATAAGATGTGATATGGGACATAGGAGTAGGTCATGGATTTGGTTGGGACATGGCACCGAGATGCAGGAGGATTAGATTTTGTGGATTGGGTTGTTCCCTAGGTATCAGGGATAAGAGGGTCATTGGATCTTGATGGGGATATGGATCTGACCTTGAGAACTAACTCAAGGTGGGTCTTCCATGTAGTAGTGTCCACAATGGGTGGTGTGTGGGATATGGTATCAATGAGAAGTGACCGTTTTGGGTTTATAAGGATAAATAGATTCCCTGGAAAGTGGGCTAAGATGTGTTTACTGAGAGGATAGGTCTCGCAAAACTAGTACTAAGGGGTCAAATGGTGAGCTATGTTGTGGGTTGTAACACAATGATTTTTTCTAGATATGACATCCCTAGATTCATTATGGATAGTATAGTTTCTTTGTGTCCTCACCAGAGCATGTGAGAATGAGTTAGTGTGTTAGTTACCTCACTATAGTCTATGTTTATGGGTTAGTGTTCTTATAAACACCCCATAGTATGTGGGTATGTTTTGGTGTCCTAGAGACCTCCCTATAGTCTATAAAAACATGTTAATGTGATTTTGATATTCCTTAAGTGGAGAGGGATTAGTATTTGTTCTTGATTGACCTTTCTTAATAGGATTTTTTTATTGAATGTGGATCACCCATGATGGTTTAGGTCAGGGGACAACACAATTGAGGTTGATAGCCTTTCCTTAGCAGATAAAGAACTAGTTCCAAATATGGGGTGTATGATCCTGACCTATACCTTCACGTAGTGGGATGATTTTTGAATTCATTCTTTCCTTGAGCCATTAGGTATGGGATACAATTGTTATTATATAAAAAGATGAATTATATGGTGAAGTTGGTTTTGGAATGACACTAAAGATGGAATGATTAGTTTTCGTGGTGACCTAATTATAATTATTGACCTGATGCATAGAGACACATACTGGCTTTGATAGAACACTGTGTAAATTGTGCTTGATTGAGGTTTTTATTTTCCTCATGAATACATGAATTTTATTGGAGGTGGTAGATATTGAGCTCAAAAATCATTTTTAAGGATTCGAAAATGTTGATCCATTGAAAGAGCTTGAAACTAATGTGGTATTCCCATATATGAAAGAGCAGAAGGTCCCTTGGAATGAGTCCACTTACGAGTATTCGAGAGAATTTTATGGTGATACAGAATATGATGTTCCGGGTTTTAGGCATCCAAGACCAAGGATAAGTAAGAGTTTTAGGGGAAGTCACAAAGAGAGAATGGGTAAATCATATTTTCTACTACCAATAGAGACAATATATTTCGTTATGTAGAAAGACAATCTATTGGAAAACAATCCCCACCATTCCTCCAAGTATTCTTTTCAACAACATGAGTTTACTGATGTTCGTTAACAAAATTTCAATGTTCTTATGCACTTATAATAAGAAATGGTTGAATCATTTCTTATGATTAATCCTACTAAAAAATAATACAACACGATTATGGGATGGTTATTAAAGGTGAATCCCAGTGGAGAGAAGTGTAACTAGATTGAAAATCAAGATCTGATATTGATAAGTAGATTCAATAATGGAAAGATCAATCTATAGGAGTACATCCAGTCCATGTACAAGCTTAAATTCTAGTTCGAATATCTTTTAAAGGATGAACTATATTCTCAGGTAAACTCTATCACATAGAAATTATTTAGGGATATTATGTCTAGTGGAAAAATGTATCCTTTAATTGATATGTTATTTTCATTATTTGTAGAACTTTGGATTTTCACTTTTAAATTAATGTTTTTGTTAATAAAAAAAATTATTTTTAGTTAGTTAGACTATTGTTGTGTGAATATAATTTATAAAAATAATTTGTACATTATGGATATGTTTCTCACTTAATGTTGGAAGCATCTGGATTATGGAGAGGCATATGTAATATTTAGTGAATTACTGAGCCAAATAACAATCGAGTGACCCATGGCAATGTTGTCACACAAATAATTACAATAAGGAAGAATATAAATGTTTTTTTCTAGAACCTGAAACCTAAGGTGATTTCATCCTTATTAACTGATTTTTTGGGGACATATTTTCTTATCTATAATATTATTATGATTTGGGTGATCATGTTTAGATTATTTCTTTAGAAAGGTTGTGTGGATGTGTATCAGTTTTTTGTTCCACATATTATGTACTAATATATTGATTTATGTGTTAAAGAAGATAATAATACTCAGGTTGAAATTTGGAGGTCCAAGTCAGTATTATTAAAACAAATAAGATAATTCAAATTTAAATATTAGGGTTTTTGTTAAGTTATCAATATTATATATTTTTTTATTATGATTATGATAATTTGATGGGGGATTTTTGTAGCTGTTTTAATAAGGGTGAAACGATGTGTTTATTGCTATTAATTGTGTTGATCGTGAGATGGTGTTGAATGAAATTTTTATGGGTTAAATAGAATGGGGAGATAAATAAACTAGTTACTAAGATAATAATTGATTTTTTATGAAAATTAAACATGAAATGAATGGTATAGAATGTTATTATGAAATGATCATGGTTAAAATATAAATGATTACTGATAAATTAATTTATTGAAATGAGATGTGTTTTGATGAATGGTTTGACATTAAATATCGGTAATCATATTATGTAATGAACATAATAGTATTGGAAAATGATAAGTGATTGGATTTTAAATGTTATGGAAAATATGAGGTTTGGATTTTTTAGATTACCCTTTTCCATTGTTTATATTATGCAATTGATGCTAATTTTTTTTGAAAATAGTTTCTTGGTTCATGGATTATTTATTGTAATTTTGTAATTGGAAAAGTGGTAATTGGGATATGATATTCTAATCTAGGATAATGTATGTAAATCCCTTGGTTTTAATATATTATAGGTATGATACACATGGAATGATGAGTCATACTAGTTATATATATATATATGAGATATATTGGATTCTGGATTATATATGTGTAAATACCTAAAAACTAACCTGATAGAGTAGATGTGGTTTGATTTAGTAGTTTTTTTCATGCATGGTAGGATATGGGAATGTGTTTTATGACCTACATGTTAATGATAATCTATATTAATGTATAAAATATGGATATACAGTTACAAGTGTGGTACATACATGAAAATATTAGGGAATTAGATTTATATCCTATATGTTTGTGATACCCAAATGATGTTTGGTAGATAAAAGTGGATATGGGGTAGTGAATTAAAGATATGTGGTGGTGGAATTTGAGTAAGTGGGATTGCAACTACGGCTAGGATGTTTTTTCATATGATTTTTATTACATTGTATGGATTATATAAGGAAGATATAGTATTGATATATTGTTATTTTTGTTTTATCCTTGAGTTAATGAATATATATCCAGATGTATTATTATGGAATCCCAATCAATATGAGTTAATATAGAAAATTTGTTAGATTATATAAGTGAAAAAATTTCATTTTATTTTCGTTGATATATTATGACGATATCTATTAATTTGAATGTGTTTCTCATATATTTATTATTTTTGTGGTATTGGAATCATTTATTATTCTAGGAATTGATTTAGAATCTTTTTTGATGAAAATGGTTATGAATGTTGTAGGAAATGTATGAATTGTGGTATTTATTGTGGGATGTGGAGTTTAGTGATTAAATTACTTATGATTATTAAATTTATATTTTTGGTTATGTGTTTATTGGTTATTATCACTCTTCAATAATCTTTCATATTAATTACACATAGATGATAATTTCTTTAGAAGTATGATCCCACTGAGTACTCCTGAGTATTCACCACCCCCTATAGTTTCTTAAGTGAATTTCAGATAGTCTGTGGGTGATGAGGGTTGTTTTTTATGGAAATACAATACAATTTAGTGGATTGTATGAATAAATAATAGTTATTCCATGTATTTTCATCAATTTTGTTTATATACATTGATATATAGTTGGAATTTCGGTTTTTTGGATTTATTTATTGAATGAAAATAATTTGGAGTGTGTTGGTAGTTGTACATCATTAATTCATAGGTTATGAGGGTAATTAATCACATTTGTTTTATTTATACCTTCTTTCTTGGTTTAAACCCTTAGAGTAATGATGATGGTCTTCAGGGGTCAATATTACTATCAAATCTAACCTATGTAGTGTTCTATATAGGGAAGGTTGTGAAATTAATTACCTAATAATTATTCGTAAAAAAAATTTACTTATAGTTAATGATCATTGAAAAACATGTTCAGCTTAGTTTAATATAGAAACAATTTACATTTGTGTGATGGTATGAAATCATTACATTTGAATGTTATAGTGTAATTCCCAACATTTTTTGATTATATTATGTTTTTCATGAATTGTTTCAATAATTAATGGTTACAGAGAATACACTCTAATTAGTTTTTTTGAACATGTATGCTTAAGTATGTTTCATTGGTAATTTTATATCATAAATTATTACTTAATTGTGTTCAAGAAATATATATTGGTTTCATTATTGTGAATATATACAATATTGGCATGGGTGGATCTCTTTTTTCATGAACAAATATATAAAATCATTTCAATATTATGTGTATATTATTGTCTATTGAATTTATTAGAAGTTGATATTTAATACCATAGTACTTGATTATTTACTAAAAATAATCACCTCCCATGATGAATGACCACCAAAACTTTACTGTCCATTTTAAATGTCTTAACAACTGATATGAAAAACATACAGATATCATTCAATTCTATTCTTCCCCCATGATATAAAAATGGGTTTTAATTATTGGAAATGATTTAAATGTGTGTAATTTCCATTGAATAAAATAATATGTGTAGTCCATGTGGATGTAGCCCATACAAACTAAAACATGTAATTATCATGTGTTATATTATCTCCATGAATTTGTGTGTGTGTAATCAAGAGCGTGTGATTGTAATTTAGAGTGAGGTTCTTTTGATAAAAATTATCACATTTCCTAGGCAACCTATATAAAGAAGAAATCAGAACACTTATAGAGTGTTAATTATAATTGTTCCATATTCACATTGTAAACACAATTATAGCCACACCGTTTAAACATGTCATTGATTTTGTTTTCCATGACTTCAGTGTTGATTTCCATGCGTCTACATACCCTCATACTATAAGTTGACATTCATTTACTATTTTCATTTTGAAAAAATTGTATTTCAATTTAATGAGTTTACATTAATTCTTATATGAATCCACAAAAATTAAGTATTATGGTTCCATCCATACAACATATGGATATAATTCTATAATAGAATACTTGGATATAATGTACTTTTTTACATAATGGTATGGTGTCCAAAAATGGATTTTATGTTCATAAATTTGACAAGACGGGGAATTTTCACCTTGTTGAAATGAATCACTACTAATGTGATAACTCAATAGAAGTTATATATTACCCACGAGGAAAAACCCAATTGACATCAATGACAGTCATTGGAGGATACTCAACCCCCATTACAATAGAACAATTTGAATTTGTGTATAAAAAGGTCAAAAATATAATGTAATGTGAGAGAACTCTCTGAATAACTTATGGAAGATTTCAGAGAAAAAATACATACCCAAAATCAAAACAAAAATTGTCTACACAAAACTAAATTGTCATTGTTTAATTAATAAATAGTATAGTTAGAATGAAAATTATGTCCATAGAGATTCCACATAAGATTCATCAATGGAAACAAGAGGAAGATTATTAAGTAGAAATATTAGAGCATTAAAAAAGTAAAATAATGACTGAAATCAAGTGGTGAGCCCACCTCAAGGTGATCAACATGAGATGAGTGCACCTATGGTTATAAGAATGGGACCAAGAAAAAGGATTAAGCCAGTATTATGAAATAAATGGTCTATGTTGTATAAAAACCAACGATACTGAACATTTTCCATTTCTCATTTCCTTATCAATCAACTATTCTGAAGGATAGTTTCTTGATTTAGGTTCTTTATTATATATATAGAGGAATTTATATTTGTTTTCAAGACATAAGGAGTGAAATATATTTATGGATCATATGGAAAATAATTATCCCTTACACATGAAAGGTTTTAGAATAATATCGATAATAATGAACTATAGTGAAATCCAACACAATATAGATGTGAGAAATATATCAGTAATAGTGGGGAACCTCTTATCCATATGATTTGAGAATATTCGTAGTTATGGGATGACTAATGAAGATGGATTTATTGTATAAATTTATTCCAATGATTATAGTTTCTTATACAGTTGTTTTATATTATTTGACTGTTGATACTATTATAGGTGAAACCTCAATATCAGAGGGTAGTGATCCATAAATAACAATATTGTGGCATATGAGACTCGAGCATACTAGAGAGAAGTATTTGTATAGGTTGGTGAAGAATGGTGTTTAAAATTTTATAATATATAAAAACATTACTTTAAGGAATATTGTGTTTTTGGTATGAAATATTGAGTATGTTTTAGTACTAAAAATCATCACATTAATGGAACACATTACTACATCCATCCAGATTTATAGAAACCCTAGAAGAATGAATTATTTGGATTTAATTGTTATTTTTTCGCATTTAATGATGATTTAGTTTGTTATCTTTATTTGTATTAAATTTAAAATAAGAATAGTTTTATTTTATTTTATTCTTAAATGGACAAATATAATTAAAAAACATTGGAAAAAATATAAAATGACTAAAATTAGGCAATGGAGGAGAATACCCATAAAATCCATTTAAAATGGCCTGTCATGATGTAGGTATTATAAGAAACATTACAACTCCCAGAACACTAGAGTAGAATGGAGTTGTATAATGGATGGACTATATAATTATTTAAAAGGTACAATGTATGTTATCATAGAACAATATGAAAAAATATTGATGGGAAGAAGATTTGATGTATCCATAACATATTGTGAGTTGATTACATATATACATTATTGATGGTCAAATTATGATAGAGTTTTGTTATGGTGGTAAATCCTATTAAAATGATAAATACCATATTTGTGGTTTTACATTTTATTATCATGTCATAGTATCAAAACATTATACTAGTTATAAGTAAGGTGTATTTTATGTCTTCAATGATGGTGTAAAAGATTTATGATAATGGGATATAGATGAAAATAATGTCCATTTAGATTAATAATGTTAAATTTTATGAATTGAAAATGGTGAAGTCAAATGATTCTATAAAATAGAAGGATGGATTAGTGATGTTTTTTAATTATGTTTATAAAATTCTCAAATTACTGATTGGGAGGAACATGTGATAGTGTATAGTGATCATACTGATATTATAAATAATGTATTAGCTTTAGTTTCTTATGAACATCTTTTTTATAGTTTATGATATCCAGTTTCAAGGATATTTAATAATAACAATGATATTGTTGGACTCCTCCTACTTTAATCATGTTTTATTGTTCAAAAATCCTATACATCAGGTAAATCTTGTTAATAATTTTTAATATATTTCATGTCATATGTAAAGATGGTTTGTTTCTTTATGCATTAAATAAACTTAACCAAGAACATAGTTCCTATAAATCATGGTTCATTATTGTAAAATATATTTAATTTTTTATAAATAATTTACGTTATGAATGATCAAGTCTAATTCATTATGTGAAAATGTTTTCTTAATTTTACATACAGATATTTGGCTAAGTCTGAGAAATTGTGAGTCTACCACAAGATCTGGTTTCTTCTAAAGGAACCAGACCCAGTGACCCACAAACTGTGACCTAGACACTTTGACTGAGACATCGTGACTAGACACAATGACCAAACACTGTGACCCAGACATGGTGACACATAAATAGTGACCCAGACACCGTGACGAGGACTCCATGACCCAGACACCGTGACCCAGACACCCTGACCTAGACACTATGACTAGAAACTGTGACCCACACATCGTGACTAGACAACGTATCTATTTTCAAAACTCGTGATGGCTGTGACATTGGTTCCTTGCTAAGGAACTGCTTGATGTTTGAAAAAAGACCAGACACTATGATCCTAACACCGCATATGTTCTACCTGTTCCTAATATCTATACAACTATGCCATCATGATTGTCACGCCTCTAAAAAGAAAATAAGAAGACAAAATTTTGTGGTGAAAATGTTTTCATGTGACTTCGTTTCTAGACAGATAGTGACACCATTATTTAATATCTTTTATTATTTTCAATTTAATTTCTATCAGTCATATTTGAGTCATTTGAATGCACTTCCATAATTAATATTTCTTTGAAGACATGTCACTTGACAATACAAGGTATGAGGTGTACGATACATGAATCCTGTCAGCTTCAATGTGTGCACCCCCAATTAATAATGAAGTGAAGCTGAGCTCCAAACACAACATCGTAGAGAAACAGAAGCACGAGAATTCTTCAGAAAAGAACTGAAACATGAACCATGATACATATAAAGAACACACAAATCATTTAAAAATAAAATATATTGAATACCATAGATCATATCCACATACATCATCATAATACCAACTCTACAAAAAACAGCAGCTAGAACTAACTAGAATCCAAAGCACTAGACTTTCGATACTTTGTTTTTGGCATGAGGACTCAATACATGAATATTATTTTTCCTAGAAATCCATATCTTCATATAATAACACACCGATCACTTATAACCTTATCCATCATCTGGGATCGATCTGTATTGTTTTTATCATTAGAGCGTTGTGTGGGTTCCTGTATTAAAACACATATTGTCTCTTACATTAAACTAAATGATACAATATATCCTTTCTCAAATATATTTTTACACTTATCTACTCTCATAGATAATTGTGGAATTGGTCCTTCTGTTATTGGGTAGTTTATACCCACAATGAACTGTGGAACAGGTCGTGTGACCTGGACAGTCATGTGCACTATTTTTTCCCCTATCCAAGGTGTGGATCAAATTTATTAATATAAACTACATGGTGGATTTTGATCACCATGTGGAGTATATTAGGTCTCGGATTGAGACTGGACCTCTTTTTTTATCTACTGTGTTTTTTAAATTTAGTTTTCTCTATTTTACTGTATAATTCACAAATCAATATATTTACATCGATAGTTAATCATGGATATAAGTTATAAATGTTTTTACTTATTAGAATAGCTTCATAAGTATTATCAATAAATCATATTGATATTACTGATAATTAATGAATCTTAGGAGAAGTTATTGGAACAGTCACACTTCTATAACCATATTTCCTTGATTAACTGGGTTTTGTTCCTTTTTATTGGAGAACCATTTAAGAAATATTTTCAAATAGAAATTTTTATTGATACTCAATTCACCCCCTTCTAGAGTACTCTACTCTGACCAATATTTTCTATCATATGAGTTTTTATTCCTATTAAGACTTTGTGTTTTTTAAACTATTCATCAGTGATTTTAGTTATATACATAAAAGATCTGTAAATTTGTATTAATTATAAATTTCTATCCCTTTAAAAGTATTTCATTATTATGGATAATATTATGTAATGTGATCAATAAAACCGACCACCATTATTTAATAGAACTAATATACCCAATGGAATTTTTAAATGAAAATGCGTTTAGAAAGTATGGGTTTTGACATTTGGTCTTGAATTATATATGTGTATATGATCCCTGGTACATATATAATTACTTGGGATGATCCAACTTAGACTATTTAAAATAACATTTTCAAATCCCTGAATTCCATAAATTTCTCTTTTGGAGATAAAGAATTTAACAGAATTTCGGCATGTAAAATTGACGATGAATTTTTTGGATACCTTATCAGTTACACATGAAGGAACTTCTAGTGTCAAATAACTTAGACTTAAACTTATAAAATTAAATATGATAACATAAAAATGAAACATGATGATCCTATTTCTAACATGTATCTCAGGTTCAATGAAATTATCAAACCAATGATTTCTCTAGGATGGTAAGTTACTGCCAAAGTAAAAATAACGAGGATTCTCTGGTGCCTACTTGATAGATGGCGAGGAACCCATGTCTCTATTATTGATTCATGTGGAATCATAAAATTACCAATCAAATAATACATTAGGAAACTACTCATATATGCAGAGGATCTGAAAGCCAATATAGAAGAGGAGGAAGAACCCCAAAAAAATTGTTGCAATTAATACCACCACCTATAAACATAAGAAAAACAGAAATTTGAAGCCTCTATAGAATGTTCCTATAGCGAAAAATCATCACCTGACAGTGTTGAGGAGATGGCTAAATTATCTATAAGGTTTAAGAGATATTAAAAGAATGAGAAATCTTTCACAAAACCTAAATTCAATGGAAGATATGATCAACGTGAATCTGGATGAATGATAGGAAAAGAAGTGATAAGTCTGATGAGATAGTATGCTATGAATGTAAGAGAAATTGACATTTAAAGTCGGACTGTCCCCAGCTCAAGTATAAAAATAAATATGAGGACAAAGATATAAATTATAAAAAGGAAATGAAATAAATTTGGAGTTCTTCTAATGATAGTTTATGTGACTCTAAATATTCACAGGAGGAATATGATAACAAATCCTTTATTTGTTTTAAGACAAACACATCAGAGGTGACACTGGAATATCCTGTACGCGATTCCTATTATTTTGTAGATGAATGTGATTTAGATAATCATTCTAAAGAAGAAATGTTTGAATACAGTAATATTCTAGAAGAGACATGTAATGAACATAAATATAAATACAAGTCTTTAAAGAAAGAGCATTCTCTTACGGCATCTGTTAAATCTAAACTTACTGTAGAAAGAGAAAAAATGGTTAAATTACTCTAAAAAACAATGAACTACATATATCTAATAAGGAATTGAAAATGGAACTTGAATGGTTTACTAATGGTAAAGATAATTTGGTACAAATGCTAGGTAAACAAATTTCCCATAAATATATACTGGTATTGGCTATCAACCAGATAAAAGAAATTTTGGATAAACCAATTTTGTTTCTAAATCCCGGACATACTGCTTAACTCCTAGTTCTAGAAAACACTATTCTAGTTCATATTAAGATACAAGCTATACTATTTTAATATTTTTTGGGCCAAATAGATTTTATTTTTCAAGAAAATTAAATAATTCTTATAGGAAACCTATGAGGCAGATGTGGGTTCCTAAAGCACTAGTTACTAATATTACAGGACCAAAATAGATAAGGGTACCAAATTATGTTTTCATTTGACTATTTTGTAGGAATATTTTTTAAAGAGCTCCACTAAAATATTATGTTACTAGGATAGTGGGTGTTCAAGACACAGGACAGGGTACTATTCATGATTCCAGAACAAAATAAAAATTGATGGTGGACATGTGACTTTTGGTGAAAATTCAAAAGGAAAAATAATTGGTTGTGACCAATTTGGTAACTCTAAATCAGTTTTTCATTCCAAAGTGAATTGTGTTGATGTATTGAAATATAATATAATATGTATTACATAACTATGTGATGATGGATTTTATTTTAAATTTGAAAATCATTCTGGAAATGTTTTTAATTATAATAAATAATTAGTATGTTCTAAATTGAGAAATGAAAATGTATACTCCATTAACCTATATTCATTAGTTTCTCAAAATGCTTCATTATTATGTATATCTCACAGAGGGTATTGGAATTGGCATCGAAAACCCAGACATTGTAATATTCACTCCCATATAAAGATAACTAGAAAATGTTTAGTCCAAGATCTACCCAGACATGAGTTTCCAAATGATAATGTGTGTTATCCCTGTCAAAATGGAAAGCAACACACAATTTCATTCAAAACAAAGAACTAAATGACAACTTCTCAACCACTCAAATTGGTTCACATGGATTTTTTTTGGACCATCTATAGATTATATAATAAAACGGAGGAACATTGTTTATGTTCTTGTGGATTAATTTTCAAGATATACATAGACATTATTTTTGGCTCACAAAAGTGAAGCCTTTTCTCATTTCAAAAAATATTCTAAAACTATAGAAAATATTAGTGGAATTATAATTAAATCCATGAGAAGTGATCATAGCTGTGAGTTTGAAAATCATGAGTTTGAAACCTTTAGTTAAAAAAATGGCTATAGTCACAATTTCTCTGCCCCTAGAACACCTCAACAAAATTGTGCTTTAGATAGACTAAATATAACCTTGTAAGAGATTATAATAACAATTCCTATTGAATATGACTTACCAATTTATTTTTGGGATGAATTAGTAAATAAATAATGCTATATTATTAATAGAGTGTTGATTATACCTATTCTTAAAAGAACTCTATATGAGTAATGGAGCAATAGGAAACCCAAAGAAATCTACTCCAATATTTTTTGGTTGAAAAATTTATATCCTTATTACTAAGTAAAATCATGACATGTTTTCATCCAAGATTGATGAAGTAATTTCTCTTTCATATTAAATCTATAGTAAAGCCTATTGAGTGATTAAGAAAAGAACTAAATTTGTGGCAGAATTTTTCCATGTCATGTTTGATGAGATAGATCCTCCTGAGCCTGAGACCACTCTAGATAACCTGGATGATGATATGTCAAATATGGACATCATTGTAAAATCTTCTGACCATCCTATAAAGGAATCTGTGAAAACATCTAGATTTGAAAATTCTCTATATTCATGTCATAATGATTCCGAACTTGTTGAAGAACTTGAAATCATTGGTCCCTCTTTTTCTATAGCTGTTAGAACCCTTATGAACCATCCTTGAGATGTATCTGTTAGAGATTTAGATAATGAAACTCAAACTAGAGATTCTCTTAGAAATCAGGTTGAACATCATGTTTTATTGTCACAAATTGACCTAAAAACATTAATGATTCTACCAATGATGAGTTTTAGGTTATGCTATGCAGGAAGAACATAATCTGTTTGAATGGAAAAATTATTGCCAACTTTTTGATAGACCCAAAGACACACATATATTAGGAACTATGTTATTGTTTATAAATAAGGTAGATGGAGGTAGAAATATAGTTAGAAACAATTCTCTATTAGTTCCACAAGGCTATATTCAAGAATAAGGAATTGACTATGAAGAGGCCTTTGCAGCAATAGCTAGACATAAATCCATTATAATCCTTCTTACCTATGATGAACATCTTGATTTAAACTATATGAAATGGATATTGAGAGTGAAATCCTAAATGGGTATATAGCTATCTATGTCTTTGTTTAGTAACCCCATGATTTTACAAATACTCACATTACAAATCATGTTTTTATATTATCAAACACATTGTATCGATTAAAACAATATCCAAGAGCTTGGTATGATAGATTAAGGACTTTTCTTATTTCCAATGGTTTTACAAACGGTATAACAGATCCTACCCTATTTATATAATGAATTTCAAATGATTTTTTAGTATTTCAACTTTATATTCTTCTGATATTATCTTAGGATCTTCAAAAAATTATTTATGCATTAAATTTTCAAAAATGATGCAATAAGTATTTTAATTAACTTTAATTGGTGAAATAAAATTCTCTATTGGATTTAAAATCGTTAAAAATTATGGTTTTATTTTAAAACAAATAATATATACTAAAGATATTCTAAAATGATTTGGTTTGGAGAGAACTAAATGTAGTGATACTCCAATGAGTACTACTTGTAAGATGAATCTTGATGAAGGTGGAAAATATTTTGATCAAACCACTTATAGAGGAATGATTGTAAGCTTACTCTATATAATTTCTAGTTGACCTGACATTATGATTAGTGTATGTATGTGTGCTCTTTTTCAAGAAAAACCTATGGAATATCATTTAAATTTTGTTAAAATAATTTTTAAATACCACAAACATAAACCTGATATAGGAATTTTCTATACCAGAGAGTAACCATTTGAGTTAGTTAACTATTATAATGTTGATTTTTTTGTTTGTAAGTTTGATAGAAAAAGAACCTCCCAATCATTTAACTTTTTAAGAAATTCTCTGGTTTCATAGCGTAGTAAGAAACAAAACTCAGTTTCATTATCTAAAGCTAATTCTGAATACATAGCTACTGGTAGTTGTTGTGCACAAATATTTTTGGTTGAAACAAACATTGCTATATTATGGATATCAATTCAGGAATATACCTATAAATTGTGACAAAACAAGTAACATTAATATCTCAAAAATTAATTTCTCACACTCTTGGACAAAACATTTTGATGTAATACATCAAATTTTGAGATATCATTATCAAAAAGGTGATATCAATTTGGTATTCATTATAACTGAATATCATCTTGTTGATATATTCAAAAAAAATATAAATTAAGAATTGATAGATTACATCATACATGAATTTGAATGATAAATCATAGGTAGAATGTGTAAAGTTTCACAACTTATTGTTTCACAGTTTAAGTATTCACAAGATACTATCTCAATATTAGTGTCTTACTCTTACAGTTCTATAGTTTACTATCCCAATGTTATTGTATCGTGATTACGACCTCACTGTGAAAACCTTCTACAGTCTCACCTTGATAACCTTTTATGGTCTCACCATGAATTTCTATTTCGGTGTCACCCTAAAGATTATTTTTTGTTTTATTTATATGTTATAACATGTATCACTTGATTGATTATTTTATTCTTTTTCTTTCCCAAAAGTTTTAATTTGTCTTTCTAAAAAACTATAAATGATAAAAATGAATGTGCTTTTACTCTTTTCTTCACTCGAACCTTCTTCTACCAAAACCAACACCTTTCTCTCTCAAACTGTAAGACCATTTCACCAATTCAGTTATATCACTCTCTTGAACCTTTGTTTAATTCCTAGAATGAAGAACTCATCTTCATCAACTCCTAAGAAGCCCAGATCATAGAAGAAAATGAATATAGTAGTGAAGATAGTGCATCATGGTCCACTGAACCAAAAACATGTTGATAGAATAGTGGTGCCAAAAAATAAAACCTTCCCTAAAATGTTGCTTTCATGTATGTATTTAGTATTGAAAGTACTGAAAGAGAAGGGGAGGCTGGTTTGGTTTAAAAAGGAGACAAGGACGATTTACCTAATTCTAGTTACTCAGTTCTAGTAGTTATTCTAGTTCTCATTTGATAGAGAAGATGGATTATTTGTGTGAAGCCTAATTAATGGCCAATGATGTATCATTTCTTCAAGGTTATCAACTGCCTGGCAAAGGATACCTCTTGAGGGAATTTTATTGGACTATCATAAATTTCCTCATCCTCTGAGTGATATATTTTTTCTGAAAGAACCTTGGGAATCTTGACTCGAAATAAAACAATGATTAGAGAAATTTATTATGAGATAGATGGTGAAACCATATTGTTGTTTATGTTTGTTCAGAATATGATTAGTCCATGAAAAATATATATTTTGACACTAGAGTATCAGGATGTATTTTTGATACAAGTTATGATGAATGTACACAATATTAACCTCTGTATGTGTGTTTTACATCATATGTGTGAGTTGATAAATACAACTTCAAATTCAGCCTCTATGTTCTACTCAAGGCTACTCTATGCGATGCTTTCGACTAAAGGAATGATTGGACAAAATGAAGAAGTAATTAAGTAATTTGAATTTCGTATCTCAATGGTATAAATAAAAAAGAAATAATATTATTTTGAATCGGTGTATAAAAGCATCGGTGGAGGATAATGACAGGGTTTATGAAAAGTTCAATCCAGTTGAGAATCCATCAACACCCAAGGATATTTATGATCCTGGTTTGGAACCAGATAAATTTTTTACTATCCTATTGAGGCGGAAGAAGAAGATGTTTTTCTACCTTTAGGGGAAACTGTCCTGGATAGCAACAATAATGGACATGTTCGTCAAGACATAGTTGAGAAGGAAATAGATGTTCCTAAAGAAACTGTTAAATTTCATGAGGAACTTGCATCTAGAGAATTGGCTGCTATTAATGTAAGGTAAAAGGATGTTTTGGATGAACATATAGAAGAAAACATTATTTTGAGAAAGATGATAATTTTTAGGAACACATAGAGGAATAATTTGTTCTTGGGATTATCCCATATGCTGAGGAATGAATAGATAAAGACTTTCAGTTGGCAAGAGGAGACATGGGTGATGCCATGGTGGTGAAATTTTGGAAACAAATCAAAGAACGGAATCTCTTTGGCCTGTGAGAGATGCACTTGCTGAGGTATAAACATGACTATTGTGTTTCAATTGAAACCGATCACAGGCAAAGGTATAAACATGTATATTGTGTTTCAATTGAAACTAATCTCCGCTATTTAAGTAATATCTGCAAAGGAACATAATCTTATCTAAACATCTATTCCCGAAACATCAAACTAACCTTTTACTATATTAACTAAGAATGATTTGAAATCCTTTAGATCTATTTTACTGGCTATTGTTGAGAATCTCATGAACACTCAACCTGCTCCTATAAAAAACCTAAGTTAAATAGATGTTTCTATACAATTAGAAAAGATCTTATTAATGATTTAGGAAATAATGATTCATGAAGTTCTAGAGGTCAGAATTGAGAACAAACAACTCGGTGATGAAGTGATTTCTCTTATAGTTATGGTTGAAGATATGCAGAAAGTGTTGAAATCATATCTATATCCTATTGATCATCCAGTTGAAGATGTTAGTGGTTATATTCCATAAGACGTTGCCTCTATGATACAACAAAACCTAACTTCCTTAGATGACAAGGTGGATGAGTGAAATTAGAAGATAGTTCAAGAGATGCGTGAGCATGTTATTGGTCTAAAAAATGACTGCTAAATATAAGGGATGTCTACATAATGTTTTAAATTAGCTAAAGTCCCTTACATTAGCTGTTAAATCCTATAGTGCCTCTGCATAGTCATCTCATCCATCCTTTAATAGTGATATGCTTAGAAATATTGATAAGGACGAACATCATTCAGTGTTAAGTGGCATTGACAAAGAGACTCCATATGTGGTTATCAAGAATAGAGAGAGAGTTATTGATTTGGTAATTATTCATTCAAATATTGAAAATTATTCTAAGTATGGAATTACTATATGGGTGGATTTCTGCATCAATAGGACTTTCTATATGCATGATATGATAATCAATTTCTTGTACCTTGTAGAGAATCAAAAAAATCCTCCCCTCAATCATGCTTTCAAAACTGATGTTCAAATGATGAAATATTTCACTCCTTTGTTGGAAAAGTTCATTGAGAACAAATATGATTTTTATAATGCGATGCAGTATGGTGGTGAGATTATTGCTGACTTCATCATGTTATTGTGGACTTATCTTCATGTGTAGAGTACTACTATTGTGGCTCTTACAGCTACACCCTTGCAGACTCATTTTCCTCCTTCCTCATTCCCTGCATTTGCCTCTTCCTCTATGTCTTTCTCTCATGCTCTATGTTAGATCAAACTAGTTATCCTTGACCAACAATTACCTCACTCTTCCACCAAATCTACATTTTCCCCTTCTATTTTTTATGTACTCCCTCTTCCTTCTCTGTCAGTTGGTTTACTCAATTCATCCACTTCTACATCATCTCTGGTGACTCCTCCTAATGTTGCTGACAATAGAAATGAGAAGATATCCAGTGATGAAGAAAAGTGGACACTATCATTTGATAGGTATATTTTTTTCTTCTCATAATGACACATTTTTCTTTATCTAATGCACCATGAACTATTATTGTTTATTATCTTATTTTCTTTTATACTCTTTTTTGTATTCCAATAAGGGGGAGAGATACGTACACTAAGGGAGAGGCAACACACTAAAAACTAATATCCCACTCACATGATTAGTGATCATAAAAAGGGGTGATATTGTTTCGCTCCTTATGAATTAATCATGTTTTGATGATCACAAATCCTATACATCCTGTAAATATGTTTAATCTTGTTTAATATATTTCATGTCATGTGTAAAGATGGTTGGTTTCTTTTTGATTTAAATAATCTTACCCATGAACTAAATTCCTATAAATCATGTTTGATTATTGTAAACTGTATTTAATTTGTTTAATAATGAATTTATTTTTTGAATGATCAATTGTAATTCATTATGTGAAATTCATTTCATAAGTCTATATAAAGATAATTGGATAAGTCTGAGACACCGTGAGTCTACCACCAATTATGGTTTTCTAAAAAATGACCCAAACACCGTGGACGAGACATCGTGACCCAGAAACTAGGACCCAGATACTGTTACCAAAAACTGTGAACTAGAAACCATGACCAGTCACCGTGACCTGGACACCTTGACCTAGACACCGTGACCCAGACACTGTAACCCTAACACCGTGAACATACACCATGACTGAGACACCCTGACAAGACACTGTGACCAAGAAACTATTACCCAGACACTTTAACCCAGACACTGTAACCTAGACACCATGACAAGACACAGTAACCCAGACACCATGACACAGACATTGTGACCCACACACCGTGACCCAGACACCGTGATGAGACATTGTAGCCAGTTTCAGATTTCATGAAGTCTATGAAAATGGTTCCTTGTTAAAGCACCGTTCAAATTTTGGAAATAAAATAGAAAATGTGCTCCTAACACTTCATCAATGATGTCAGTTCCTGATATCTATAAAACTATTCAATCATGACTGTCTCACCACTAAAATGAAATGAAGAAACCACCATTTCGTAGTGAAAACATTTCCAAGTGATGTTGTTTCTAGACAAACTGTGACACCGTTCATTAATATGCTTTTTCATATTCAATTTAATATCTAACGGTCATATTTGAGTCTTTTAATTTCACTGACATAATTGAAATTTATTTAAAGACAGGTCACCTGACAGTACAAGGTACGAGGTGCAGAGTACAAGCATCATGTCGGCTCCAATGTGAGTACCTTCAATTAATAAATAAGAGATGTTGATCTGCAAACACAATATGGTAGTGCAGCAAAAGCGTGATAAATCTTGAGAAAAGTACTGATTCCAAAAACAAGATACATCTGAAGAACACACGATGCATTCACAAATAATTTTTTTTTTGGAATACCATAGATCAGATCCAAGAACGTCTTCACAAAAAAAATCCACAAAGAACACAAGCATGATCTAACTAGAAGCTAGAGCACCAGACATGTAATACATTATTTATTGCTAGAGGACTCCATACTTGCATCTACTACATACTAGATGTTTAGAGCTTCATATAATAACACTCAGTGCACTTCTACCCTTATCTCACTATCATAGCTCTATTGTGTATTGTTTTTAGCTTTCGAGAAGTGTGTGGGTGTGTATTAAAAGACACACAGTCTCCTGAATTAAACTGAATGATACAAGATATCCTTCATCACATATCTTTTTATACATGTTTACTCCCACAGATGAGTGTGGAAGAGATCCTTCTGTGACCAGGTAGTTTATAACCATGATGAACTTTGGAAGAGGTCATGTTACCTGGATAGTCTTGTGCACTGTTGTTTACCCCGATCTATGGTGTGGATCAAGATTATTAATATAAACTTCTTGGTGTAAAGTTATCCCCAAGTGGATTGTATTATGTCTCGGTATGAGACTTAACCACATGTTTTATCTGATGTTTTTTTTAAATTTAGTTTTCCCCATTTTACTGTATAATTCAAGAATTACTAGATTTTCATTGATAGTTAATCTTGGATAGAAGTTATAATTGTTTTTCCTTATTAGAATAGCTTCAAACGTAATATAAATAACTCATATAGAGATTACATATATTTAATCAATCTTTTGATAAGTAATATGAATAGTCAAACTTCTATAACCATATTACCTTGATAAACTGTGCTATATTTATTTTTATTGGGGATCCTATTAAGAAAACATTTCAAACAATTTTTTTAATAGATACTCAATTCACCCCCCTCATGAGTACTCTACTCTAGCCAATAGTTATTATTACATCATTATTATTAATATACATGAAATTTTATATAATAATGTCTTAAAGGGTACATATTTCTTGGAATGGTCATAGTTATTCCCCACCATGATGGTAAATTTGAGTTTTCTTTATATTATTAATAAAAATTGGTTTTATTTTTGGATAAAATCATTTCAGGTTACTGAAATGATGTAGTCCATTAAATTTAGGGGCTCATAAGATATTGATACTTCATAATATAAAATTCATCCTTGGCAATTAGATGAATGAAGATTATATAAACCGAACCCGCCAATAAGAAATTTGTATTTATATTTATCATTAACTTTTCGCATCAATTGATGTTTGTGGTAGTCCTTAGAAAATAATTTCATTATTAATGCATAACATGAGTCATGTGAATTGAAAAATTACCATAAACCATTATGATATTTGTTTATAGAATAGTTTGATGCATTGTTACTAATATAAAATTAATGAATAATGAGAGAAATAGTTATCCCCTTATTTTCCATAATGAATGTTGATATCTCAGTAAATTTTATATGAATGGAACATACTCATTAATTATATGAAATGTTTGAAACATCATAAGGTTTATTTATAAAAATTGAAAGAAATAAGAATCAACCACATAGGTTGATGACACCAACATGAAACCCTCTTTATTAGATATATAACAATAAAATGATTATATTACATAGTGAGCATTCATATGAGGTTGTATTACATTAAGTCATTAACTTATTTTTCTATGTGTTCCTTGGCATGTTGGTAGATAAAATCCTTAAACATTAAGTAGTTCAGACTAATACCATAGTAAAAGGGCCTAATGGGTCACAGAGTAAGTGTATCTAGATCCTTAGTTAAATTATCTATTAACTTGACATGTAGGATGACTATTATTCATGTACATGGTTTAACAATTAATCATGTTTGTTTGATCACATGTGTACTCAACAACAATTTATTCAAGAAAATATTTGGGAGATGGATGTTTAATAAGTATTTATTTTAAATTTTAAAAAATATAATATATATTTATTATTAATGAATTTTGATGTATTATTTTTTTATTATAGAAATAGTAATTATAAAATGCATGTTAAATATTAAAAAGTATGTGAGAACCATGATTAATGTTTCGGTGAGAAATAGAACAATAAATATTATTTGAATAAATATTATTTTATTTATTGAATGAAATAATCGTCATATTATTATTGAGTATAGAACATGTTATATAAATAATGACAATTCCATTATTTTTTCGAATTTGGGGTTTTCAAGGATTAATTGAATAATTAGGTAATGTATGCAACTATTATTCACTAAACCAACATATATTAAAACCCAATTATGAAATTAATTGATGCATTATCCATTCTAATATTTATAGATGATAAATTCAAGAAAATCATATAAATCCCTAGACAAATCATTCCCTATAATACACTAAAGAAAATAGAGAAATAATCCTACACCACACTATTAATTTTGGTGAGAAAATGTAGATTCCTTCAACCCAATGTGATTCTCATGGTGATCCATAATTAAGGATTCCAACATTAGGATCTTCTATGCAGGAACCAAAAAATTTCTATAGAGATGCTCAAATGTTCATCATGCATTTTTTATCACTGTTTGAGGGAATTTAGCTCCGATTCCTACGACACAATGATGGTATTCCATAAAGAAATAATTTGATCAATCAATGTTGAAAAAAAAACCTACAGAAGATAATTCGTTATCTAAATAAATTTATTATAAAATATATGTGATTATCATTCCTTCCGGGTTTCAATGTAATGAACAATTAATCATTGAATCAATTTTATTGGTAATAACATTTATTATCTTTGATAACATGGATTATTCATTACCAAAAATGATTAGGATTTAGGCGAAACTACTACTATTAAATTAAACACAATGAAACGTGGAGAACATTACAAAATAGCATTACAAAAGTTGGTAAAAACCTTACCATATTAATCAGAATGGACAAGATGACTACAAAACATAGGAGTTCTAAATGGCCAACAAGATATGTCCTCCACAATTTCTCTTTTCAGGAGGGAATACACCAATTGATTGGATTCCGGAATAACATGTGTAAAATCATGATAGATCTAGTCAGCATGCTGAAGGTAGTCATCACACACTGAAATCATCTTCTATGGTACATTCCTAGATTAATTTTTCATAATTTGGATATAAACTGAAGAATCTAATTCCAACTATAAATCATTAAATTCATAGTGGAATGTGTACCTGATAGCTTTAATCATTTCCCATACTTCAACATCAACTGCAGTTTCATTTCCAATGTATTGGAAGAATCACCCCTTGACCAGACCCCGATAAGTGCAAAAAATACCATTGCAACCAGCATGTCTAGGTGAACGAGAGGCATCTCCCTCAACGTTGACTGTTAACCAAAATGGGATAGGTTGAATATAAAGAATATATTTCACCATGATAGGATATATTGACCTTCAATTCACACCAATAGACCTCAAATGAAAAAAGTCAGAGAAATCATTATTCATGTCCCTATTTTGAACATGAGAAGAAGATAAAGTGGCACTCTGGATAGACAAAACAACAGCATGTGATGAAGGTTCCTTGATGATAAAAAACAGATCATTTATCACCCTCCATATATATGCAATTTGAGAAATAGTAGCAATAATGAGCAAGGAGTGAACCTACTCCCTAATATTGTACCTACAAATAGACTATATCATGGAAAGTAGACTTTAAATGGGACAAAACACTGTAGGAAATTCAATAGTTAACAAATATATCTGACATTGATTCCTCTTCTCTCAAGAAGAAAAGATAGACCAAGCAAATTATCTTTCTAGTGTGTTATATGAGGTATTACAAAGGGATTCATTGCCTCAAAATCATCCAGATTAACAAGTAATCAGAAAGGGGAATAAATGGTTTGCACATTCCAAAAATTCATGATGGTTGAGGATCTAAAAGACCACAATGGATTCTATAGTATTCCTTTGTTGTGAACTCACCATTCAGGTTATTCACCAAATAAATATTTTCCATATAAAAAACATGTACATGTACATTCCCATACCTATGTGGGTTGGAAGAATCATTTGTAAGGATTGGTCAAAATTATGGTTATAAATGGTTTTATCCCTTTAGTGAGCATGACAGAGTTATATCAGTGAAGAGCATACAAGACAACTAGGGGTTTTCCAGTAGTTCATTGGGGACTGCTTTTAGACAACCCACCTTGAGCATACCATAAGATTTGAATGGGCCTGTTTCAAAGTAGGCCACATAAAAGAGGCCATTTAGCTAACCCAATCATTATACAACTTCTCAACGAATATGGTATTCAGAAAATCAAGTGACATATCAGAATTGGAAAGTAGCTTCAATGTGAATTTTTTTATCAAAGATTCATCGAACAATATAATATGTTTAAAACAAATTACTCCCATATAAATAGGTCTAATACACCCTTTCCAAGAAACTATGATAAATTTATTATCATCAATTGAACCATTCCAAATATAATTAAGAATTTTTCTACTCAGAACTCTCACCAGGGTTCTAGGGAAACTGTATAGAGAAAATGAATAGACAAACATTGATGTGATTACAGAGATGACCAAAAAAATTCATCCTACTTGAGAAATACTTCTACCCTTCCAATTTGTAAAATAGATAGAAATTTTAAGAGAATTACTCTCCCAATTACACCTGTTCACCCTACCCCAAAACATAGGCACTCGGATGTTGGTATACGGTAAATATCACTTCTTCACACCGAGCTTGTGTGCAATTAAATTTTTCCTAGAAACAATAACACCTTCCATAAACATGACAGAAGACAAAATCCAACAAATTAACTGACCATAAACCTCTGTATTAATTAATAAAATATTATTAATATAAGAAATGGTACCTCTATTAGCCTTTCCAATTAGAAAAATATCATCCACATATAGAAAATGGGATAGAGAAAAATAATTCCTTCCAACACTCATTCTCGGAAATAAACCAATATTAGTTAGTCTATTAAGACACCAGCTGAGATAGTATTTAGCTATAGAAAATAAAAGACTAGAGAGAGGGTCCCCCTGCCTGAAAACTCTTGATCATTGAATGAACACCCTAGGAGACCCATTTACGAGAATATAGAGTCTAACACTCCTCTTAATAGACCCAATTAGATCAATCAAACCTTGTGAGAAGCCATGCATTCTTATAATGGTAAAGATGAAACATCATAGTATATTGTCAATGGATTTAGAAATATCTATCTTCTAATCTAATTTATCATGATTAAAATTATTCATCACGACATTGAAACATTTTGATGCTGTAAAATGGATGTTCTGTATTCTTCGTCTTGAGAAAAATCCAAACTGATTGTCAGAAATAAATCCTTTAGATATTTCACCCAATCACTATGTCATAATTTTTCTGATGAATTTTGGTATTGTATTCCCTATAGATGTGTCAAAACACTTTAAAATTTCCACAATGTTAGACACCCCACTATCAGAATAATCTCTCTCGGTGTAATATATCATATCATGTGTAATATCATTCAAAGAGCCAGAAAAGGTCCATTCGATCTGAATGACATTGAGACTCTTCCTAGCCTTCCACTCTCGAAGCATGAAATGTAAAAATCATGAATTTTTATCACCTTATCTCAGACATCTATTTCTAAACAATGTTTGTGATAAATTTTCCTTAAGCGTTAAGAGTTTTCTATCTTTGAAGCATTATTTATCTCATCCTATGAAGGCATTTCCAGGGAATTCCTATCATTTTTACAGGATGAAAATTGGTTTTCAGGCAATTTAATATCATTTTCAAGAGAAGATGAAGTTACCTTACTCCATTTTTTCACCATTGACTTAACATCCTTTAGTTTACTGCATAGTATATACAAAGGTATACCCAAAAAAACATTTCTCCATGCATCTAAAACAACGTCCCTACAACCTGGTAGGACTAAACATGCATTAATTTTAATTTTTTTCTTAATTTTTTATTAATGATAAAAAATTTGATAGTTTTTATTTATGGATTTTTAATTACTAAAACCGGAAAGTGAGTTTATTTTAATCTACTTTGTATGATCCATATAACCAAGAAAAGTGTTAGTTTTTTGAAAGAACATTTGAAGACTCCATGAGGAGGTGAAACATTTATGGTTGGATAACAATGTAATACATGACTTGCAGCCCATTGGTAGACACCATTTACTAATGTTAATTTCACCATGATTATCCATGAGAAATATAGATCATTATGAAATATGTACACACATAATGCATTAAATACACACCATATATTGAGTGACTAGTCCAATAGAAACCAAGCTAGACAACACAACGTGTAACTCATATAAATGCAATGTAATCTATGTTTTTTTTCACAATCAAAAGCACATAGTCAAAGAGGTAACACCCTGATGATAGAATCATGGAGAATGCACATTACATTAATACATTATCATGATTAAAATGATTCAAATTCTAAAGAATAATCAATTTAGTAGTTTTGGATAACTATATTACATACATGATACACAGTTTATATAAGGAGAACATAATACGTAACGAATACAAATAAACTGTATCCTTGAAACTCATTAAAAGGATTCATCATCATTACATGAGGAATGGTTATAAAATAAAGGGTGAGGTCAAATTCTAAATAAGTATATTTAAAGTGAATTAAATAACGAGTTCAGGAGAATAAATCATCATGGAATGGAAAATAACTAAGAACACATGTCATTAAAAAACTAGATATGACATAATCAATATGGTAAGGATAATAACTGAAACAAGTTCCATTTAATCAATGAAGTGATGATTAAATTAATCGATATATATATAGAACAAAATATCATGGGTAAAGAATAACTGAAATGATGGAAATTCTTAATTATTGGATGTCATGTATCCGGAACAAGAACCACTACCATCAAGAACTTTCACATGAAGGGTTAATTCTGTGGGAATAATCATATCTATTATTCATTGAAACAAACTCTAATGTATTATCTCTAACTTATTTAATCTCATGAATCAACCAATTCATCAAGGGAATTACATTAACTAGTCTAAAACCCATGTCTTACATGTGCAAATCATTCTTCATATATTGAATAATCAATTTTAAAAAATGTTTTTAATTCAAAGTGTCACATACCACTTCGAAATATTTGAACCATAAGCACCATTAAAGTAAATATCTATCAAATGAAACAATGAACAACCTTATGATAAATTTATTTTTTATATGAAATATAAAATTTGGTGGTGGATACACCACACAAAATAACATAGTGGTGAACATGACATTTATCTCACATATGTAAAAACTGATATGAAAATTCATTACAACATTGTAATCATTTATTTTAAAGGACAATCATTTATAAATGAAAAAATTTTATATGAAAATAACCATATAAATATGTAATTGAATATTCAGTAATTTATATTTTTATGATGGAAGTAAATTTAATTCATTCCCCCTAATTTTAAAAAAACATTCATTTTAATTTTGTGAGAAAAATAATAAAGTTCCTTATTTTGAAAAATTATAGGATGGTTCCTTTTAAATAATTTTCTATAAAGATAAAAGGGGTAAAAATTAACAAATTAAATATTTTGAAAATTTTTAAAACATTTTCATTTCTTTTTAGAAAACTAAAACATTTAAGAGAATAATTCTGCAGTTGATACATAATTAAAAAATCAAGAATAATGTTGAGATTATGATATAATCCCTTACCACTATATAATTAGTATAATTATATGACCACGAAAATTATTTCCGTATGAAAATATATCAATATTCACAATAATAATCTTAAAATACATTCTTTGGTGGTATATACACCATACAAAGGAAACATGTATTGTATAAGGCGGGTCTCCAATTGAAATAAAAGTGAGACAAAGATCCTTTACCATGAGATTCCTTTTGTGTGAGCATCTTTTAACCTCTGGAGTAATGGTTTTAAGAATTAAATTATTTTATAACATAAAGATAATAATTTTTATAATATCAAATGTTAACTTTTTATAATTTATCATTATCCATTTTAATCATTCTTCTATCATTTTCACTATTTTGGGTATCAGTTGCCCCGTTTTTTTAGTATGTTTTAAAACTGTTACATGTTTTACCTATTAATTATATAATTATTTAAAAATATAATTAATAAAATAAATTATTTAAATATCATATATATCCAATATTTATAGTTTTAGAATAACCCATAATATTTGGATATAAGAAATGAAATGTACTTTTCATGGATACGGTATGCCAAATGTATACATGAATACTACTTACATTATTATGTTGTATTTAGAATAAAGAAACTAGATTATATAGAAATATTTTATACTTAAAGTATAATATTATATCATATATGAAAAATATTTTTATTAAAACCATACTTGATACAATCCATGTATGGTGTGAATTAATCATATCATTTTTGGAGTCCGTAGACAACATTTTCAAAATCGATGTTATCATTTTTAATAAATTGTAATAGTTATGACATTTTTTATCAAAAAAATAAAGACGTTTTAAGAAAAAATAAATATTATATATGACTAATTAAGATATTTTGACCATCATTATGACAAACCATGAGATGTGACAAAGGAAAAATGAAACACATTGTTTCACGAGGTGGTAGGTCATTGTACACAAATAGTAAACTCTCTTCCCATTTTATTGAACTATGTGTAGGTGTATGTAGAACCCTTAACATAAATACGATTTAGTATATTTAGCAAATTTTTTTAAAATATAAAAACATTAAATAATAAATAAATGCGGTGTTAATTAAATAAAACTTAAGTGATCATTGATGAACATTACCAAATATTTGGGTATCTTCTTTATGTTAATTCCAAAAGCCTTCTAGTGTTTGAATTATTTCAAAATATTGACTTCCAATATTATTTTAAGGATTTTTGGTTTTGGAGGATAAATAAAGCTAAATGTGGTGTGAGGATGTGAGGAATGAGGTGACCACTTATAATTGAGGTGAGGGGCAGTTTTGGAAAGTCTAAAAATATTAAATTAATATAAATTCATTTTCCATTGAAAGTCGCTCCAAATAGTGTCTTTTAGACGATATGGTTAGAATGGGATGCAATCGTATATGAAATTTTTTTATTAATGTTTTGGTCACATTATTAACCTTATCAATTGGATTTAACTCGTAGTTAAGCCCCTTTCCTCAGACAGTGACAAATTAGAGTTTTTACTTTTTAAGGGTAAATATAGTTACTTTACAGTGGATAAAGACCTATAAAAGAGTCATGAATGATATTATAAACATTATCACAATATTGTGGATGATTTTTATATTTATATGAATTTTTTCCATTTAATAAAATATTCGTTATTTTAAAAGGTCAATAATATCAATATTGACACTATTCATTTATTAACATTTTAAAAAATATAAATACACAAGATAAATTCAAACCAAAATATTTAACACATCAATAATAGGTATAGTTCATCTAGGAAAATCTTTTATGAAATAAATTATATTTATTATATTTATTTTAGCATTTTTAATACTGTTTATTTGAAATATCCATTAATCAAACAAGAACTCCATCATAATTGTGAAAGCGTTTATTTTAATCATTTCATCCCTAAAAAAATTATCTTCATGAAGATACACATTTTAGATTTGAAATGAATATTTCTAGTCAAATATATACTCTATATTACAATATATAGAAATTTTAATACTTATTAAAAACACATGTTTGGCATATTAGAATTTCATTAGAATAACATAATTTAAAAAGAATAAATTCATTCAACTAGACAGTAGTGGCCATAAAATGAGACCAAAGATGAATTTCCTATAATATATCACACAATTAAATTATTAAAACAATTATGGAAATTTAATAATATTTATAATATTATTTTCACCTTTAATTACTCTAAATACATTTAACTATGTTATTATAAATTAAGAATGGTATTATTCATGATGTTATATAATCAAAGGAATATATTTAAATAATTTAAACCTGATGACTAAAAATATAACAATAAATTTTAAATATTCAAAACACAAAAGTTTTAGTAATTAATTTAAAATTAATCTTAAATGTGGAATGAGAAAATGATCTTTTAATTTGACAACGTTCAAATGATTGAAATATTTTTATATGTAATTTAATTTGAAATTGAATTCAATTGAATAAATTATATTAAATGATAACAATTTGATCTAATTATAATTTTAAACCAATTAAATATAAAATTTAACAGTATATGTTATTTACATAAAAAATTTATTTTCAATTAAAATATAATATTTTATCACAATTCAATACCTGAAACTTTTTATAAAAATACCCAAAATTTAATAAACATAAAATTTGATATTCAGATATAAAATAAAGTGATCATTTTTTTCAAATTGGATGTATAAATGTTTTAGATATTTTATTTAAAATATTTTATCCATTAAAAATAATTAATGATTTTTTTAGAAAAATATAATGTTTTATGCGTAAATTTATGTTTGTTCTTATACAATTACAATAAAATATATTAGATGAACATAATAAATATTATACTAAATATATATCACATAATTGTCATTCATAAATTGTAATTAATTGCATTTATTAGGATAAAATGACTTTCTTAACATAAAAATAATTTTTTATAATTTTTTTACATATTCTGTTGGTTTATATATTCATTTATAATTATGTTGTAAAAAATTAATTCAACCATATATTTTCATAATTTCGCTAAAATTATTCATAACATCCAACACAAAAGCTAGGTTATATCTAATTATATTAAATAATAATATTTTAATAATATTCTATTGTTAGGTAAAACATGTCCTTGTGAGTAACGTGGGACAACTCATTATTTTGTGTAAGGGTATCTTAACATGGTATTTCATATAAATGAATATTTATATAAAATTAAAAATATTCTAAAATTAAAATATTCTAATGTTTTGGATATTATACTATCCTCACTATAAATAAATCACACCCTCACAATATATTCTTTATCTCACTAGTCTTGGGTTTTATATTTTAAAATAAACAATTTTTAAAAAAATATCACCATAAATAGGGTTAATAATACATATTATCAAAAAAATTGAATAAAAATGAGAATTTCATCAACAAACATGAATTTTTAATAAGGTAAAATCACTGAAAACATTGATATTTTAGAGAAATCTAGATATCATGTTCTGATGGAGAATGATAGAGAACATGATTATCAGAAAGTCTACCATCCAAAGACCATAAATATGTAATGGGTTAAAGATTTAATTTATTTATTAATAATAAAATTAAATGAACAATTTTTTCATTCTAAAAAGCTTTTTCAAGAAATAATGAATCGATTTACATCCTAGAATAAGAACATAAGGAAAAATACATACATTACAAGTACAGTTTCATCTATTATTCAATTTACACCACAAAAAATGAGTATTTAAGATGGAATTTTTTATTCTTTAAGAATGATAATATATTTAAATAGATCACCATGCCCACAAAAATATAATGATCTATTCCTCATGTCCTTATAAATTAACCAATACCAAAATGGTTAGGATAAGATAAGATAATTCCCCAAAAACAATAAACAATTTTATGAGGAAAAACAACTTTAATCACAAAAAATCAATAGAAATACATAATTATCATCATAGATCATTCAAAAAATAACTATCCTTCCCCATTAACATTACAGACTAACATTGAAACCCCTGAATTATTAATTTTCATATATCCATTTAAATAACATTAATCACATTATCACCACATTATTTTCGAATCCAAAGGTAATATACTTGATACACAAATTTCCCCGAAACCAAAATAACTATTATCCCGTAGTTATTTTAACAAAAAAATGTCATAATAACCAAGAGATCATGTAGGATTGTGGTAGGAATTTTACCCTTATTAACCTTCAGCTGTGGGTTCAATCCCCACAACCTTTCTATATGTGATGGGTTGTCAGCAGACGTTCATTTTGTACTTTTTCTAAAACCATATTAATATTATCAAAAATGGGATAAGAATATACAAAAATAACCTCAATATAGTCAATATTCATGAAATGTTTTAAATATAATGATTATTTAATATGTTTCACATATAATTACCAAAAATATAAATACTCATAATTACAATAAAATCATATATTATATAAACCCTAATGGTTATCTTTACATTTAGACAAATTTCCATAATATTAAAATTCATCATTCCTTAAATTAAATTTTCAAACATACTAAACCAATGATTATATTTCATAATTTAAGTTTTCCTAAATATAGTTAACAAGTTTGTTACAAAACATCCATTGATACTAACTGTAATGCCCTTACCCCAGAATTCTAGAGTTGGTGCATTACATTATTAAATTTCCATGATTCCAAAGAATCAATTCCCAATGGACCGAACAAATTTTCATTTTTGGAAAACTATATTATATATATATTAACCATTTTATAAATGGAGAATAACATAATGAATAAAAAATAAAAAAAATAACTTACTCAAAACTCATTCAGAGGATACCACTTAATAACTCGGGTAAAGGAAACATAAAAATGGTAAACTCAAATTAATAATAAGGGTATGCTAAGGAGAAGCAATAGTGAATTGAAAAGAATAAAAAACATTTAATGGAAAATAAATGATAAAAAATTCCATTCAAATAATTATATAATTCATAATCAACATGGTAGTGAAAATAACAGAAACACATACCATATAATCAATAAACTATGATTGAAATGCATCGATAAATATGTTGATGTAAAATATCATGGATAAATAATAATTTAAATGAAGTAAATTCATAATTATTTGATGTTACGTATCTCACATAGATCTAATACCACTAATACATTTCAAGAGATGGTTTAATTATGTGGGACGAAACACATCCATTCTTAATAGACACAAACTCAATGGGTTTTCCACAAACTGATTTAGTCTCTTCATACTACTGATGCATCAAGGATATTTAATTAATTAGTCCCAAACCCCAATCCTACATGTCCAAATAATTCTTTATATATTGAATAATTAATTTGTAATTTTTTTTCAAGTCAATTTTTCCAATACCACATTGAAATAGTTGAATCATAAGCCCCATAAAATTAAATATTTATCAAATGAAACATTTAATACCATGAAGATAAATATATTAATGATATTATATATAAAATGGGGTAGTAGATACACCACACATAATATGCTCGTGTTTAATATTACAATTATCTCACATATGTAAAAAGTGAGATGAAAATACCTTACAAATTTGTAATCATTTATTTTAAAATCCACCCATTTATAAAAGAATGTATTTTATTTGAAAATATCCTTGTATACTTGAAATAAATATTCAAAACATTATAGATTCACAATATATTGAAATACGGTTCATACTATATAAGTTAAAAACATTCCTTTTACTTTTTAAAAAAAAGTCATATAGTATATTGTTTTTTAAAATTATAACAATATTAATTTTAAATAATATTTTTAAAATGTATAAAAGTGGAAAAATTTCATCAAATAGTCATTGTATAATATTAAATAAGATTTTTCTTTTTATTTTAGAAAACAATAAAATGGAAGATAATTGTTCCCCAATAAAGACATAAACGTAAACAATCAGGAATAATGCTGAGATTATGAAATAACCCCTTCCCACATTATAATCTATAGAATCATATGCCCATGAAAGAAAAAAAATTAATTAGATATAAAAATACCATAATCATTATAACAATACTCAGAAAATATATACATTGTTGGTATATACACCACAAAAAAAATAGTGTATAAGGTGTGTGTCCTATAAAAATAAAAGTGAGACAAAGATCCCTTAACATGTGTGTCAATTTTGATGGGTACACTCTAACCTTGTATAAAATGGTTTTATTCTTCTTAATAACATATATATGAACCATAATTATTTTTATAATATCATATAATAACGTTTTATTATATCTCATTATCAATTTGTTAATAATCTTCCATTATTTTCACTATTATGTGTATTAATTGCCTTGTTTTTCGAGTATGTTTTAAAATTTTGTAAATTTATTTGAAATTAATTATATCAAGATTTTAAACCATGAATTGAATACAATATATATATTTTATACATGTTTTTATACAAATATATAATAATTAGAGGTAATAAATGAAATTCACCGTTTAATGTGATAGTAGGACGTACTTACTCCTGATCAATACTTTTATTTTTTTATTGTATTTAAAAGAATGAAAATTAAACTATATATATATTATAATTCCATTATAATATTTTTTTTATATGTGAAATATATTTATTTAAATTATCCATTATATGTTTCATGTATAGTGTGAACGAATCACATCACCTGATGGAGAAGGTAGACCACACTTCCACAAATGATGTTACAATATTTTCACAAAATGAAAATCATGAAGGAATGTGTTATAAAAAATTTAATAAAGAATTTAGATAAATTTAATATCATATATATGAAATAATAACATTTTTTTCATCATATTTACCATCGAAGATAGGTGTGAAAGGAAAAACCAAGGACATTTTTTTATCCTGGCAGTAGTTCGTCGTACAAAAACTATAAATTTGTTACCCATTTGAAGGAAGTGTGTGTAGGTGTAGGTAAACCCCTTATTGTAAAAACATATCAATATATTTTGGATTCATTGTTTATTATAAAACCATGAAATAATAAATAATGATTTATAGAAGAATGAAATAATAGTAAAGTTATTGTTGGAGAAAATTTCATATTATTTGGTTAACTCCATTTGGTTTATACCAAAATCATTCCATGGATTTCATTCATCCAATTGTTAGGATAATACTATTATGGTAAAAATTATAGGATATTATTTTACCCAGTGTTGGACAGTATAAAAGGCTCATTGTGGTGTGAGAAAGTGGTGGAGGAGGTTCCCTTTTATAATTGAGGTGAGCGACACTTATGGGAACCCTCAATAATATTAAAATAATAGAAATTAAATTTCAATTGGAAATTGATCCAAATAGAGTTATTTTAAATATATGATTACTATATGTTGAAATAATCTCTTTTAATAATTTTTTATATAGGTTTAGGTCACATAATACCCCTTATATTTCAGCTTTTCGCCTTAGGGAAACCCTTTAAATCTTACCGTGACCACATGACATTATACCCCTTAAGCATTAATATATTTACTATAAAATGAACAAATAACCATAAATTAGCTAGGGATGACATTTTTAAAATTATACCAATTATTATTATTATTTTTATTTATTTTATATCATTTAAAAAAATATTATTAATTTTATAATATCATAAATATAAATTCTGAAACTATTCATTTCATGACTTTTTACAAAATATAAATACAAAATATAAATTTTATACAAAAAATTTAATACATCCCAAGTATGTCTCGGTCATCTATAAATTCATTAATGACAAAAATTATAGAAAATTTATTTATATTAATATTTTTAATAAAACATTTATTTGATATGTCCTTTAATTAAATAGTTACTGCATCATCATTATAAATTCCTTTATTTTATTAATTTAATCCATATAATGTAAAAATAAATTTTCATGATGAATATAAAAATTTTATATATTATATTACTATTTATATATGAATATATTCGCTAAATAATCATATATAAAAACTTCTATACTTATTAAAAACAAGACTGTGATATATTGGACATCCTTTATATTAAAATACTTAAAAAAGAGTATAATCATCCAAGTGGATCCAAGAAGCCATAAAATTTTCCCATGATGATTCTAGCTAAAACATTCACATCCAATAAAATTAGTACAAGTGTTAGGGAAATTTTATTAAATTTATAAAATTATTTTTACCCTTAATTACTCGATTTATGTTTAATTTTGTAAATAATAATTACGGTTGTTACTATTAATAATGTTAGAAAATAAATGGAACCCATTTACAAAATTTAGACCCAACAATTAAAAAAAATATATTTTTTCAAAAAAAAAAATCAATTATGTTTCAGCATTTAATTTTAAATAAACATCATTAACAGAATAAGAAAAAGGTATTTTAAAATGAACATGTTTACAAGATTGAAACTTTTTTCTATCTAAATTTATTATGGAATTGATTAAAATGGTGTATATTATGTTAAAATATAAAAATTTATCTATTTATAATTTAAAACTAATTAAAAATAAAATTAAAAACTATAAAATAATTATACCAAAAAGTTTTTTTGAAATAAAATGAAATATTTTTTCATTATTCATCAAAATATGAAACATATCAAACAATATAAAAACGTAAACAAAAGTAAATTTTTATATTCATTTTTCAATGAAAATATATATATATTTCAAATTTAATATGGAAAATTATATCAAATTGGATTTTTAATAGGATCTCTATTATAAAATACTAAAAATGCCTTTGGAAAAATATATGTTTTATGTATAAAATTGAATTTTTTTATCTTATGACTATTAAATATATTATCTAAATGTATAAAATATTTTATTAAAAATATAATACATTAATATTATTCTATAATTGAAACTCTTTTAATTTATAAGGAAAAACTTAATTTTTTATATTAAAATTAGTTATTTATAAAATCATTCTCTACATATTCAGCAGAATCATATATTTATTTATAAATAATTTTTAACTAATAAATTCAATCATATATTTTCATAAGATAGTTAATAATATTCAAAAAATTAATCATAATGGCTTGGTTTTATTTTATTATATTGAATATTAATATTTTAGTAGTATTTTGTTTTTCAGTAAAACTCATCCATGCATGTAATTCATGCAAACTAATTTTTATGTGTTGAATAAATGTATATTGGTGTTGTGTATAAAGATAGAAAGCAACAAAACCAAAAATATGAAAAAAATTAAATATTATTACTTTTTTTGGTGTTACATTATCCACAATTTAATTAAATTTCATCCTAACAATTTGACCATTATATAAATAGTTTATGGTTTTATATTTGAATATAAATAAATATTAAAAAACCCAAATTTTAAATAGGGTTAATAATAAATATTCTTAATAGGAGGTAAAAGAAAATGTGGTGGTCACCATAAAATTATTCTTTAGAATAGGATATCATTATTAAAATGATAGATATCATAGATAAATTTTACTATCATGTTCTAATGTATAATGATAGAGAACATGGACATCCAAAAGTCTACCATCATAAGAACATAAATCTATGATGGGTTAAAGTGGGCATTCATTTATTAGTATGAAAAATAAATGAATTTTTTTATTCTAATAATCATTTTCTAGAGTTATGGAACTAATTGACATCCTAGACTAAGGAAATAAGGAAATATACTCACCTGAAAAGTAGAGTTTCATCATTTAATAAATTTCCACAAAACACTAATGTGGATTTAAGATGATTTTTTCATTCATGAAGAATTTTGATCAATATTTATAGATCAAAAAATTCATAAAATAAAGATATCTATTCCTTCAGTATTTATACATTAACAAAAACCAAATTGGTTGGGATAGGAAACCATAATTCCCCAAAAATATTAATCCATTATATGATGGAAAACAAAATTAATATACAAAATTAAATAGTAACATCCCAATTTTTTTATTAGTCCCTGAGAAAATAAATATACTTCCGAAAAAATATTATAGACTAATATTGAAACCCAAAAATAAGAATTACTTTATCATATCGTCTTCCAAATATCATTAATCACTTAATCAAGAAATCATTTTCCAATCCCAAGGTAATCTATTTTGTTAAAAAAAATAACCCTAAAAACAAAATTACCATTATCCATTAGATTTTTTAACTAAAAAAATGACACACTAATGAGGACTTTGTGTAGATATGTTGTAGGAACATTACCCTTATCACCCTTTGGTTGTGGGTTATAACCCTCAAGTCATACTGGATGTGATGAGTTTTCATCCAACATGCATGTTATCAATTTTATAAAACCTTACTAATATTATCCAAAAAATTTATAAACATTATAAAAATTTATGAAAATATATTGAACATTAAATAAATTTTTTAACCACATAGGTTATAACATATATATTTTTTTCCAATAATATAAATACCCATAATTTACTTAAATTCAATGATTATATAATCCCCAATGGTTATCCTTAACATTATATATATTTCCACCAAAGGGAAATGCATTATTCATTAAAAAACATTATAACACATAATAAACCAATGGTTTGTGTTTATAAAATATTTTGTTCCTAATTATACTTCAAAAGGTTTCTACTAATCATCTTTTGATACCGACTATAATTTCACAACCCTAGAAGTCTAGAGCCAGTGCATTAATTTACTACATTAGCGTGATTACAAGGAATAAAATACCGAATGGCTAAATAGTTTAGTAGTTTCAGAAAACCAGATCACATATATGATATCCATTTGAAATGGGGGGAAGATCATAATATGTAACAAATAAAAATAAAATATATCCTTGAAACTTATTCAAAGGATTCAACTTCATAACATATGGAATGAAATCATTATCAGGGTGAGATAAAATTCCCAGTATGGTTAATTAAATGAGAAGAAATAATGAATTGAAGAGAATAATTAAATATTTCAATGTAAATAACTGATAAAAGATGTCATTCAAATAACAATATAAGTAATAATCAATATATAAATGAAAATAATTGAACCAAATTTCACCAAATCAATGAGCTGATAATGAAATGCATCCATATATATTTCTTTGGAATATATCATGGATAAATAATATCTTAAATGGAATAAATGATTATTTATTTGATGCCATGTATCTGACACATAAACCACTAACTTCAAGACCTTTTATAAGATAGTTTAAGTCTATATGTAGAAACCCATCTATTATTCATGGAAAAAATATTGATCTGTTTGTCACTAATTAATTTCGTCTCATGAGACTACCGATTAATCAAGGGTATTACATTAATTGGTCTCCAACCCATATCTGACATGTCCAAATCATTCAGCATATATTGATCACTCAATTTAAAAAGTTATTTTTAAATCATGGTGTCACATTCCACATTATGATATATGAATGATAATCCCCATAAAATTAAATATTTATCAATTGAAACATTGAATACCATAATGTTAATGGTATTCATGATATGATACATCAATTGGGGCAATATATAGACCACACAAAATAAGTAAGTGGTTAATATTAAAATTATCTCATAGATGTATATTGTGAGATGAAAATCCCATGCCACATTATAATCATTTATTTATAAAGAAATTCAATTATAAAATAAAATATATCCTTTTAAAACAACCTTTTGAACTTGTATATGAAGCATCAAAACATTAGGTTGTCATGACATTGGGAAATTCAATTTATTTAATATATGTTAAAAACATTCCATTTACTGTTTTAAGAAAAGTCATAATGTAAGTTGTTTTAAAAAATTATTAGAATATTCAATTTAAATGTTTTTTTATAAAATAAAAAAGTGGTAAAAATTACATAAAAATTTATTGGAGAATATTAAGAATATTTTTGAATTTTTTTTAGAAAACACTAACATGGATGAACATTATTCCCCAGTGGAGACATAAACATAAACAATCATGAATAACGACGAGATTATGAAATTACCCATTACAACTTTATAATAATTAGAATTGGATTCCTGTGAATCAAATTAAATTATTTGGATATGAAAATAAAATTATTTTAAGAATAATTCTCATAAAATAAATTCATCTATGGTATAAACACCCCAAAAAATAAATAATTATAGTATAAGGTAGGTATCCCACATAAATTAATGTGAGACAATGGTCCCTTTCCTTGTGTTTCATTTTTGGTGATCAAACATCAACCTCCTATGTAGAGGTTTTATGAATGTTATTAACTTATACCAGAAACATAATATTTTTTAAAATATCATATATTTTCATCTTATAATATCTCATTATCCTTTGGTTATTAATCATCCATTATTTTCAGAATTTTGGGTATTAATGGGCAAGTTTTTCGAGAATGTTTTAAATTTTTACTTATTATTTATATTAATTAAATATGTATCTCAAAATCTATAAAAATTAAACCATTATTTAAATATAATTATTATACACAATATATATATTTATGAATAATTCATAATATTTGATATATTAAATCAAATTCACCTATCATGGAGATGGTAGGTCATATATACACATGTACACTACATCAATTTATTCTTCGTGTTTATAAGGATAAAATGTAAATGATATATATATATATATATATTATAATTCCAATATCTTATTTATTTCATATATTTAACATATAATTAATAAAAAATAATTTGTATGTACTATATATAGTGGGAACAAATCAAATCACTTTTAAGAAGTTGTAGTCCAAACAACCACAAACGATGTTATCATATTTCAAAAATAGAAATCATGAATTTATGTGTTATATAAAAATTATTGAAGTATTAATACAATATAAATATCATTTATATAATATAAAAACAATTCTCCATCATAATGACCAACTGTGAGATGAGGTAAAGAAAAAACGAATGGCATTATTTCGTGAGGTGGTAGTTCACCGTACAAGAACGATAAATTTGTTACCAATTTAATGGAAGTATGTGTTAGTGTAGGTATAAATCATAACATAAAAACAAATAAATATATTTATTATAACTTTATTTTTATATAATCATGAAATAATAATAAATTACGATGAGAGGAATGAAATAAAACTAATGTGATCATTGAAGAATGGTACCTCTTAATTGGGTAACTCATTTTGGGGTTTACCAAAATCCTTTTTTTATTTATTCCCAAAATGAGGCTACTATGTTTAATTTAGAGATGTTGGGAGATTATTTTAGTATTGTCTGTATGATATAGAAGGCTCAAATTTGTGTGAGGATTTGAGGTATGAGGTGCGTTTTTATTATTGAGTTGTGGGGATCTTTTGGAAACTCTAAAAATATTAAATTAATGTAAATAAATCTTCAATTAAAAATTATTCCAAAGAGAGTTATATAGAAGATAAAATGAGTATTGTTCAAAATAATCTCTTCCAATAATGTTTAGACATGTTTATATCACATTAATACCCTTATCGTTTGTCTTTACACATTAGTTAAACCCTTTTACTTTTACCATGACAAATTGACTTCAAACTATTTAAGGGATAATATAGTTATTATTACATTTCAAATAAATCATAAATGACTTCTAGATTAAATTTTAAACAGTATCCCAATAATTTTACCAATTTATCAGGTTTAATGAATTTTATATAATTTAATAAAATATTTTTTATTTTAAAATATCATTAATGTTCGTTTTGACAATATTAATTTCTGGAATTTTTAAAAAATAACAATACCCATGATAATTATAAAAAAACATTTAATACATCAATAATATTTCAAGGTAATGTAAAAAAATATTGTATGACATAAATTAAATGAAATATAAATATTTTAATAACTTTTATTTGATATGTACATTAATTAAATATTACTGCATCATTATTGTGGAAGACTTTATTTTAAATATTTATACCATAAAAATTAAAAATATATTTGCACGATGAAGAAAAAATTTCATATTTCAAATTACTATTTATAGTTGAAGATATCCTCTAAATAAAAAATATGAAAAATCTAATACTTATTAAAAATAAGAGTGTTACATATTGAGATTATTTTTGAATAAAATAATAGAAAAGGATTAAATTCATCCAAGTAGAATGAAGAGACCCAAAAACCTGACCAAGATTAAATTTTATCAATAATAAATCCTCAAATAATATTATTACAAGTGTAAGGGTAATTTTATAAGATTTTTTAATATTTTTTACCCTTAATTAAATGATTTATGTTTAGCAATGTTCCAAAATATTACTAATTATACTATTAAAAATATTAAAAAATAATAGGAATACATTTAAATTTTTTAGACACACTGACAGAACAAGAAAATGGGATTATAATGTCACGACCCATCACCTGAGGCCCATTCCATGACTACCCCAAGCTTGACTCCTATAGGCTAAGGGTTGGCGACTAGCACTGGAAAAGTGTATCCCTAAAATTGAAAGGAATTTATTTTAAATCATTAAACATGCATACCATGAACATGGCAAGATGCAAACCACGTTGTAGTGAAAAAATATTAAAAGTGTGTACTAAAAGTAAATGGGCTAGAATAGAAGTACAAAAAATGATAAAACTACAGCTGAAAACAGAAAAACAAATCTTGAGATCATCCTCCATGGATCCAACCTGATGGGTAGGTATGACTCATTTCCAAAGCTCACAACATAATCCATTCACCCCTATGTACCGCCTGGTCCTAGTTCCAATAGTCTCAATTGAGCTTCTCATCATCTTCACAAGACAAAACAAGGTGACGGTGAATCCCATATAGGGGTGAGTATAAAAATACCCAATAGGGACCCCAATACCCCTGAAGGACTCTCATAATTCTACAATGAAAAACTACAAAGCATTATCTCAATCAAAAAGAAAAGATAATAAGATTCAACACAAACCAAGTATAACTTAAGTACAGAACTGCTGATGATTAGACGTAAAGCTGGATCATCTTATTTTGTCAAGGGTTCTATTGCTGATCCATATAGGATCGCTTGGTAATGATCATCATAGGATCTCTAGATGATAATCATGACATGATCTCTAGGTGAGGATCCATATAGGATTTCGATGCGCTGATCCAAACATGATCTCTATGTGTTGAAACACACAGTATTGATATGTGATAATCCACATAAGATCAATTTTCATTCATCACATCTTAGCCAACCACTGGATTTGCGTACATAGTACGCATGATTGTAGGAGAAATTTCTCCCCATGACATCATTTGTAATTCAACCAAAATGATGTCCCATGAAGAAGTAACCTAATGACCCATCATGTTATAAGGGTTCCAGCGCAATAAATGGCATGCCAATCAGAAGCCCGGTCTGAGAGTTATATGCATTTTAGTGAAGATGACCATGTTGGATTCAGTTACGATCCAACCTGGACGCACTCCAACATTCTCAAAAACAGATGTGTATTATCTCAATAATACCATCTCATCTCATGTATTCCAATGCTGCAGACGGTTCATTAAACTTTCATCTAGTTTGTAAGATACAACCTTTTAAGCGAATCTGGGCCGAAGAGGGTCTAAGTCTGGTCTGTCCGGTTGGAGAAACTCGGCCTGACCTGACCCAGTTCAGCTAGACCCGACCTAGTCTTGTCTAACCTGGCCAAGCACAAATAAGTTGTGCCACAGTGGGCTAAACCCAATGGGCAGCGGGCCATCCTAGAACACCGGCTGGCTCAACCCACACGAGGGGTCGTGCGGCCTATCCTTCCCAAATAGCTCAAAGATCCATTCGTCTCTTTATGCAGTGACGCCAAGTGGCACTGCCTTGCTATCCACGGGGCCCGTAGTTCATGAGTCCTCCAATTTAATGGCTTCCAAGGTGTGACTTCCACCTGTGGGATGTGGTTGTGCGCTGCCAATCTGTAAACACAACTGACCGAGAGTCTGCTGCCCCTTCGGTCCACCACGGCGCCATGTGGCGCTGTTGTTCCACCGTTGTTGGTGGTTTTCAGCCACCTTCCTAGTCATCCAGCACCTCCATGCCGTTTCCACACTAACGCTTCTTCTATAAGGCTCTGTAAATTCTTCAGATCTCTATTTTCACTCCCTTATGTGCCTACAGGCCTCTCAGAATGCTGCCAACACTACCTGGCTATTATGATCATCTACTCGCTCAGTTTTCTGGTTACCCTCAAAGAATGTAACAACAATAATATTGTTGGAGGGTCTGGTCATTGTTTTTTTGGTCCTCTCCCTCTATGTTATCATTATATCAAGAGGTTAATAAACCATTCATAATAACGATAATTTTAATACATTCAGAACATACATGATTCTTCATGTTTCAAGAATGAGGAAAATAAACTATTCTCATGATTTTAAATATAAACATCCCCTACCTTGTCAATCATTGGATGATGTTGCGGTCTTGGAGGAAGAGGATTCCTTGTCTGTTGGAGTCACCAGCATTCGTCGATTCTAGAACTTTTCCATTCAAGCTTCCTTTCTCTATCAGTTGAAGAAGTCACAGTACATCTCCAGAGGATCCTCACATCTATCCAAAATCCCCAACCCAAGAATCATTTAAAAAGATGGGTAGGGTGTTTTATTCTTCGAAAGAATAAATGAGGTTCATTAATGAATGAACATATTAATTCTCAACACCGTATTTATAGCAACCAAGTGTCAACCCATTAAATAGATTAACGACCCATCATTCCCACCACTGCCTCTCAATAGAAGGTAGGAAAAATAAAATTACAATTTTTATGTTATATTATTATTCTTTAATAAGTCACAAGGCTATATTTTTCACCTGACTTATAATGGTTGAAGTTAATCTTCTCATAAGTAAATCATGTGGCTACAGATTCAACAGTACACTTGGATTTTTAATCTGAGCACTGATTTAAAAGAGAGAAAATTCTCCCCACACGTTTACTGATCGTACCATAAAAAAATTCAAAATTATGTTACGGGTACATCGGGCCTCAAAATTAACCACCATCAAATTTCACAGACTCGTAATAATCATAAATATTTTTAAAATATATATATATGGAATTTCTAGGTCTTTACATTCTCCCCACCTTAGCGCTATTCATTCCTGAAATATGCAACAAAACTAGGGGAACAAATGGGTATACTGAGCACGTATCTGATCATCATTCTCCCATGTGATCTCATGGACGTTCCCATGCTGGAAACAAACTCGCACTAGAGGAATTGAATGCCCATGAAGGACATGTTCATGTTGATCATATATATCCACATGGAAAACAACAAATGTCTCCCCATAATCAATGTACATCTATCCATAGTTGATAACGTGCAATGGATCGTGCACGTACCTACTCAACTGTAACAGAAGGAAATTTTTTGCACCCGGTGCCCCTATGGGGGAAGAGTTAGATAGATTGCCACCGTGCCTACTCTAATGAGGATCTGAAAAGGTCTGATGAACCTCTACGATAGATTCTCTGCTTGGCCAAACCTCTGTAATCCTCTTCAGGGACATACCCATAAGAAAAAATGGTCTCTTTCCTTAAAACCTAAGGGTCTCTATCTCATATCGGCATAAGTCTTATTCTATCTCATTATAGTATTCATATTATCTTGGATGATCATAACCTTATCTGTGGTATCCTGTACCAACTCTAGACCCATGAGTGCTGACTCCCCTGGGTCTGTCTAGCATAGTGGTGATCCTTAAAGTCGCTCGTACAGGGCCTCAAACGGAGCCATGCTGATGGTGGATGGATAAATAATGTTTTAATAGAACTCCACCATTGGTAGGTGGTTTTCTGAACTATGGCCAAAATCGAGGACATAAGCACGAATCATATCCTCGAGTGTCTATATGGTCCGCTTTGTCTGACCATCTATCTGAGTATGAAAGGAGATTCTCCTACATAGCTGAGTCTCAAATTCTTCCTGCAATCCCTTCCACATGCGGGATGTAAAACGTGTGTCACGATCTGAGACCACTATTGTTTGAACCACGTGATGTCGTACAATATCATGCACTTAGAGGCATCCCAATCCCTCTACTAATATATTCTCTTGGATGGGTAGGAAGAGGGATGACTTGGTGAGTTGGTCAAAAATCACCCAGTTAGAATCATGGCCCATGGACGTACATGTTATCGCCATCATGAAGTCTTTGGATATACCATCCCAATTACACACTGGTACATCAAGTGGTTGAACTAAGCCTGTTGGTACCTGATGCCCGGCCTTCAGATGATGACAACTGAGGCATCATGATACGAACTCCGCCAATACTTTCTTCATCCAATGCCACCATTACTAACGCAGGAGGTCCTGGTACATCTTATCGACGCTAGGATGTACCACCAATGGGGATGTATGTAACACCCTCAACATCTCTATTCATAGCATATCAAGAACCATGATGTGTCCTCTAAAGAGGATTACGTTCTCCCCACCATTATAGAATCCATCCGGAGCCTGTCTTGGTGATATATGAGCACGTCGGGCCTCACAGTATACATCCCATAGATGTGCCTCCCTAACTTTCTGAAGGAGTGGGGGAGTTACTGCCATAAACTGAAGTAATGTTACTCCATATCGATCCACAAAAGAAATCTATAATGTGGAAAGTTGATATGTTTCCTCACTCAAGAACTGTAGACCAGTACTCCTACTAAGTGTGTCTGCCACTACATTCCCCTTCCCAAGAGTGTAGAAAAACTCAAAGTCATAATCCTGGAAGAATTCTAGCCATTGTCTCTATCTCACGATCAGTTCCTTCTGTGATAAGATATACCTAAGACACTATTGATCATACTATACTGTGAAACGTTCTCCCACGACGTTTTGTCGCCACATCTTCAGCGCAAAGACCACTGCTGCTAACTCTGGGTCATCGGTAGCCTAGTTCTGCTAGTGTTGTCATCACTGTCGTGAACATTAGGCGATCACCACTCGCTCCTGAATTACTACACAACCTAGTCTTCTCTCTGATGAGTCCTAGTAGACTACATATCCAACACTCTGTTCTGGTAGCCTCAAGATGAGGGAACTCGATAGCCTCTTCCTTAGATCTTGAAAACTCTGATGGCATCTATTAATCTACACAAATGGTTTTCCCTTCCTTTTCATAGCTGACAAGGGTGTCGCAAACCTGGAAAAATCAATTACCAATTTATGGTAGTACCCAGCCATCCCCAGAAAACTCTACACCTCGGTCACACTCCCAGGTGGCTCCTAATGAAGCACTGCCTCTATCTTCATCGAATCCACTACAACTCCGGCCTCCGAGATATCGTGCCCCAGTAATTTAACTTCTTGTATATACAACTGGAACTTCGGGATCTTACCATAAAGATGGTGCTCTTGGATTGAATCCAGAACTATCTATATGGGTGTGGCGTGCCCCTCCTTGGACACAGTGTATATCAAGATGTCTTCAATGAAGACTACCACGATGTGATCAGTGTAAAGTTGGAAGATCCTATTCATGAGTCCCTTGAAAACTTACAGAGTGTTGGTCAAACCGAAGGGCAATATGAATAAGTCATAATGGCTATACCAACATCTGATGGATGTCATTGGTATGTCTTCATCTAGTACCCTGAGCTGGTGAAATCCTAGTCTGAGGTCTATCTTCAAAAAACATTGAGCTCCCTTTTACTGCTTGAAGAGATGAAAAATTCTCAGGAGTGGATACTAGTTCTTCACGGTCACCTGGTTCAAGCACCAATAGTCCAAAAAAAGACTCATATTCCATCTACATTTTTGGTGAACAAAATTGGGGATTCCCATGGATAAACAATGGGCCTTATGAATACATTCTTCTACAAGTCATCCAACTATACCCGCAATTGACAAAGCTCTGCGTAAGCCATCAGATATGCTGGTGTAGATATCAGTTCCATCCTCTGGTATGGGTTTGTATAGATTTCTACTTCTCTGTGAGGAGGTAGTCCTGGAAAATCATCAGGAAAGACATCAGCATACTAGTCCACCACTACAGGGTAACTCGGACTCCACATGTTATCATCTCGAAGGGTAAGGCTAACAAACTGAGGAGTGATCTGTTGAACCCTCCTTCAAGAGAGTACATCATGTGCTGAAAAGGTTTCCCTCTCTCCAGCGAATTAAAACCTGATCCCATCCTCACAGACACACCGCACATTGCGCCTAAAATAGTCGATCTGAACATGGACTGTGGATGTCTAGTCCAAACCCAAGATGACGTCATAAGACCTTGACGCTGCTACTAAGAGATCCCAGCCGAAGCTCTCAACTCATAGAGCGATCTCACACTAGCTGCACTAGTGCTTAATCGTCGAATTTTACCCTGGAGGAGTCTCTAATAATAAGGATTGATCCAACAAATCCATCATAATCTACGATCTCTAAATGAGTGTCAATGAAATAAATGAGTGACTGGCACCTGTGTCTATAATAACTGCATATGTGGTGGAATAGACACAGATCGTGCCTATAATCATCACTAGATCATTGTGGTCTCAGGCCGATGCCGCTTGATGCTGATCTCTCACATGTTCTACTGCTTATTATTGTCGATGTGGACTACCGATGGGAGGTGGCAGTAGAACCTAAAACTGTCGTCCACCACCTGTTTCACGACCCACTCCTCTTCCACGTCCGCTGCACTACAAACCACGCCGCTCAAACCTCAGCCACTGCCTCGGTGATCCCTCAGTCATCTTCTGATTGTCAATGCAGGGAGTCAGACAGTCGTGAGCCTTGTTTCCTTGTTTGTCACAAGTGTAATAGGCTTTAGTCCTCAAAAGATTTCCTTTTCCTCACGTGCTCTGCACCTATGACCCTGCATATTTGGGTCGTCCACCAGAAGGACTAGCTCGCTTGGACCTCAGCATAAACATCCTACTACATATTTGTAGATGAATCGGCTACCTATCATCTGGTGGTGGATCCCATCCTCAATTCCTGCTCCAAAATGAACCTCTACACCAATAATACTCGCTCGAGCACTCCAGCATGCATCGAGATATTTAGTGATACCATTCAAGAAATTATATCCTTCCAGAGACACTGCTCAAGGGCCTGATCCCTCTAGAATGGGTATTGTACTATGTCGGTGGAGTAGCATGAAAGGACAATGATTCTCGTTGAGTACTGGGCCACAGATAGGCTGCCCTTCTATGAGTGCAGTACCTCCTGGATTCGCACGTAGTGTACAGTCACTGGAATGATCTCCACTATAAAGAGGGTCTCGAAGTCCAACCCGAAGATTGTCTCCTATTCATGCATCTGAAGCATCAGACTCCCCCATCTCCCTATTGTGCCTTAGAGGAGGCTAGAAGCTAAGATCACCATCTGAACTATTGGAATCTCAAATAAGTGAAAAACCTTTGTCATAACCTCCATCCTGTCCTCATCAACCAGGGGATCCATCTTGCCTTGAATCCTCATAGGCATCTACCTATAGAACATGTTCAATGTGCTCAGTCAGCGTTCATGGTCTACTAGTGTGGCTGATGGAAACTGCTTCCCTCCAAGTGGTGGTGCTGCTAGTACACTACCTGAATGTTCCAACATATTAATAGGGCCCTACACCGAAGCCTTGTTGCTCGGTGGGACATCATTGTGTATTCTATCTAGAATCATGGCTACCTGTCTATGGAGAGACATCCTGAAATGAAATAGGTGTTCCACTGTCAAAAACTTATACCTGGTGAGATGAATCGAAAACGATCAAAAGTAAATCATTTTCAAAACACACACAATCAGTGTTTTCAAGCACTGAGTTAGAAATCGGAATCCAGGGTCCTAGTGTATGGAAACATTGTCCACTGCACCAACAATGGACTCCCCAAACATGAAACCACACTCATAACACATAACATTATTGCTTCATTGGAAAAATCAGAGTCCAAGATCTTTGGTAGAACCAACTCCCCTCATACCACTTTGTCATGACCTATCCCCTGGGGCCCATCCCATGACTACTCCAAGCCCGGATTCCATAGGCTGGGTGTTGCCGACTAGCACCCGAAAGGCATAACACTAAAATGGGAAGGCATTGACTTTAATCCCATAGACACACAAACCAAGAACACCACAAGATGAATAAGACATAGTAGTACTGCAATTGTAATGGTGTGTACTGAAATTAAAGGGACAAGAATACAAGACCATCTAAAAAGATACAACTTAAGAAGAGAACAAATAAACAACATGTGAGATTATCTTCCATGGATACCACTATATAGGTAGGTACAACTCGTCTCTATAGATCTCCACGTCTTCCAGTCAACTCATTTTACCGCCTGGTCCTGGCTCTTATAGTCTCAGCCGAGCTTCTTGTCGTATGCATAGGACACAACAATGTGTGAGAAAATCCCGTGAGGGTTTAGTATAACAACACCCGGTAGGGACCCTAAGACCCCTGAAGGTATCTCATAATCCCACAAAAGAAAAACATAAAGGATGATCTCAATAAAAAAGAACAAACAAAATGTCTCAGCTCAAAGTAGATCTATCATAAGTACAGAAGTACATATGATTAGTTGTAAAGATATACCATCTTACTCTATTAAGGGATCTACTACTGATCCACACAGGATCACTTGGTGCTGATCGACATAGGATCCCGAGGTGCTGATCCACACAAGATCTCTAGGTGATGATCCATAAAGGATCTCTAGGTGTTGACCAACCAATGATAGCTAGGTGCGGATCCAATAAGGATCTCTAGGTTTTGATCCACACAGGATCTCTATGTGCTCATCCAAATAGGAGCACTCAGTGTTGTTCGACACAGGATCGCTATTCATTCTTCACATCTTTGAAAACCACTGGATTTCAGTACATAGTATGCTTGCTTCTAGGAGGATCCTCTCCCCAAACCATCATTCATACTTCAACTGGAATAAAGTATCACTAGAATGTGACCCAATGATTTGTCATGTCATAAGGGTTCCAACGCAATAGATGGCGCATCAACCAAATGCCCGGTCTAAGAGTTATAGGCATTTTAGTGCTGAGGGCACAGTTGGATTTGAGTACAATACAACCGAGACATAATCCATAATTCTTGAAACCTCATGTAGAGTACCTCAAACTGACAGTCTCATCCCATGGATTCCAATGCTGCATATGGTTTTTAAAACGGACATATGGTTTGTATGATATGGCCTTTTATGTGTATTTGGGCCGAAGAGGGTCGGGTTCCGGTCCGACCTGGCCTATGTCGACCGGGCCCGACTCAGCTCGAACCGGCTGGGACACAGATTGGCATGACCTGAACTGGCTGGGCTAGGTAGCGGCGGGCTTGTCCCACTGGGCAGCGGGCCAGTATGACCCACTAGCTGGTGTGACCCGAGTGAGGAGTCATAGGTCCCATCCTACCCGATTGGCTAAGAGAGTTGTTTATCCCTTTAAAGAGGGGACACCACATGGCACCCCCTTACTATCTGCAGGACCAGCAGGGCGCAGGTCCCCCTCTACTGTCACTTCGAAGACGTGACCTCCACCTACGGCATGCGGCGAGGCAATGCCCATCCACTATCATTGTCGGCCGAGAGAAAGCCACCCATTCAGTCTGTCATGGTGTCTTGCAATGCCACCCTAGATCACTTGTTCCAGTCATTGACGCTTCTTCCGGAGGGCTTCAGAAATTCTCTTGAGGATCATTTTCACTTCTGTCTACACCTACGGGCCTCATTAAATGCAACCAACATTGTGTGGCTCACTGGTTCATCTGTCCACTATTTTTTTCCGGTTTCCCATGAAGAACACAACAATGATCAAAATAGAAGAGGGTTTGGGCCTTGTTTTACTTACGTGCTCCGTCCATGTTACCATTATATGAAGTGGTTAATAAACAATTCATAACAACGATAAACTTAATCCATTCAGAACATCTAAAATTCATAATGCTTTAAGAACATGGAAAATAAACTATTCTAATGAATTTATATACATTCATCCACTACCTCGTGGATCATTTGATGATGTCGCAGTTGTGGAGGGAGATGAGTCCTCATTCATTGGAGTCATCAGTATTCGTTGATCCCAGATCGTTCCCATCCAATATTATATTCTCCGTTTGTGGAAGATGTTGCAGGAAATCACCAGAGGTTCCACAAAGCTGTCCAAAAACCCCCACCCAAGCCTCATTTAAATAGAGGGGGAGGGTGATTAATGCATTAAAAGAATTAATGAGGTTTCTTTAATGAATTAACTTCATAATTTTCAACATTGTGGTTACAAAGACAATGATTCAATCCATTAAATGGATGGAAAACCCATTGGTACCAACACTCGCACTCATCATGATGTAGGAAAAAAAAAATAAAAATATTTCAGTAATTTAAATATTATTCATTAAAATGTCACCAAATTATCATTTTTACCCAACATACTATGGTTGAAGTTAAGTATCCCTTAAATGAATCTTGGTTCTGTGGATTCAACGTTGACCTCAGATTTTTAATCCAACCACTGGTGTAAAAGATAGAAAAAGATGCATGTGAATTTACTGAATGTACCCCAAAAAATTTCAAATTTCTGTTATGGGCACAATGGGCCTTGGAATTAAGTGTTTTCTAATTTCACAGACTCATAATAATACCCAATAACCTAAAAAATATATATGTAATTTACAGGTCTTTAAATGTAATGTCAATATGTTGAAAAGGTTGGAATTTTTTTATATCTATACACAACGAGAAATTAATTCCAATATCCTATATTTGATTAAAATTAAAAAAATGATCTAACTAAAATTTAAAACTAATAAATAATATAATTTAACACTAAAAAATATTTAGACAAAAAAGTAGTTTTCAAGTAAAATGTAATATATTTTGTCCACTCAAATGAAATGAAGCTTATCATAAAGGTAACAAAAATACTGGGTTTATGCATAAAATATGGAATCTTCATATATTATATATAAAAAATATATTGAATCAATATACAAAATACTTCATTTAATTTATATGACATAAATATAATTCTCTAAATGTAATTAATTCAATATATTATGATAAAAAATCCATGTATATAACATGGTTTATTTATAAAATCATTTATTAAATATTTATTTGGGTCTTATGTTTTTTATAATAAATTGTTAATAAATAAAATCAATCATAAGTTTTCAAAAGTTAGTTAATACAATTTTTAACCTACAACTTAATGACTAGATTGTATATTATTATATTAAATAAAATATATATTAATTATATTTTGTTGTTTGGTAAAACTCGGCCTTGTGAGTAACGTGAAAGAAATAATTTTTACATTTAGAGTATGGTTAGCATGGTATTATTATATGAAATATAGAAAAAAATTAATCATATTTAATAATTAATATATTGTAAAGTCTTCAGGTATTATAAAACACATGTTGAGTATTTATTTCATAAGGTGTATGACTGAAATATGTGCAACTTTGTGATCACATGTAATGCAGCTGATATACATGCTATATACCTTATACATGTTTGAAAAAATAAAACATGATCAGTCTCTAGATGTGTATCATGAAATTGCACAAAATACATTATATAACGTGTTCCCAAAATACACTATGTGTAACCCACTATACCACATGTGATACATTTTCCATAAAATTAAAATTTTATGGTATAATTATAACTAATTAACATGTGATAGAAATTCATTTATTAATAGAATAAGTTATGTCATATGATTATTAATTATATGTTAAGTTAATTTCCATGTTAAATTGAAAATATCAATTTTGTATGGTATTTACTGGTAGTGTACTATGTACACACTAAAATAATTACATGATGTGTAATTTTATTTGTTTTTGTTTAATTTATTGGCAATAAACACTTTTTAATCATGTTTTACATCCTTGATGTCAAATTCCATGTAAATACATAATACAAGGACTATGTTGAGTATTTTGGATGGGTACATGTTGTTTCCTCCATGTACACATGTTTTCATTATTAAATTTTCATATAATTAAGTTGTTCAATTTGTTTGAAATTATCGATAATGGAAATTTCTAGGATGGTTTATGTGTAATTAAGAAAAATTAAATAAATTGATTAATTATATAATTAATTGGATTATTTTGAATCATTTTACCTTATTTAATGAATACATTATTGATGATTCATTCTAGATGAAAAATGAATATTTTATTCTTTTGTGTGGGTGATAATTAGCTTAGACCAAACCCATGTATGTGGATGGTTTCCTAAATTAATTATTGTTAAATTAAATTATAGTTTATAAGTTTTCCAGTCCTCTCACAATGTATTTCCCTTTGTGTCTGTAATTTTATTTATGTAAACCCATCAACCAATAATTTGGTTCCCCTCACCTACATGTGAGAAAATAATATGTGATGGATATAGATCTTAAGAAAGGGGAAATTCATCACATTGAAAACTGAGGTGAAACCAATCTATTATATTCATCAGTGGATATGTTTATTGGTGAAACAAAAAACAATATACGGTTTAATTTGTTTTTTCCAATCAGGCCGACACTTATTTTATCATCCAACAGATAAACTAAACATTATTAATTCTCAGAAACATACCAATTTAATTTTTTTATTTCATTATGATTAGACAGTCAATTTTTATGTGGATTATTTTTAATATTTACATAAATTAATTAATTAACAATCATGATGTATTGAATTAAAATAAATTTTATTATGAATAAATATTATATAGATATGGTGAATAACTTAATTAAAATACAATTAATATTAACAAGTCTGTAATAAGATAAAATTGTAAATTTATGAATAATGATATAAAAATCCCACAATAAAATATTAACATGTACAATCCTTCCATTACCTGAATAAGAGTTCAATAATATAACTAAGAATTTTCACAGCCAAAGTCTACAAACTTAATATTACTTGAAATTATTATGTGGTTTTTTGTTTAACCTACAAAAATTATTATTTATTGTTATAGATGATATTTTGTGAAGACCATTTTCGAGGTATGTGTCAAGGAAATCCAAATCCAACATTTTAGGATTTGGGAGTCTACTCAAAGGATCAAGGAGCTATGCATTAATGAAGTTGGAAAGTTATTCCTACCCAAACACATTTGAGTAATTTTCATATCCAATGAATAAGTTTTCAATATGATTAGATGTATATGTACCATTATAATGTCTACCCAACAGGATATTCCAAAACCAATGGTTAGTGATATTGTGTTTTTATAAAATTATGTGTGAAAATTAAATTATAAAAAATTATTTTCTATTTAGTAATCTACATGAAGTACTAATGTAATCTAATTTTATTATATAAATAGAAACCCATTGATATTATATAATATAACTATAATCCATGTAATAGAAGGTTAATCTTATTACTACATCAAATTTCCAAAAATGGAATAGGTGGTTGGGTGTTATACTATAATATGAAAGGGAATTACATATATAGGAAATGCCTATTCCTCTGTATATTTCTAAAGAGTTTACTGATGAAGAAATATATCTCTACCTTAAACACATAGATGATTCCAAAGTTATCCAATGTTTTATAGAATCATCCAACTCCATTGAGCTTCTATAGTAACATGGGGATATGGATTCATATATCATCATGTCTCACCTTTGTGATCTTCATTTAATGAAAGTGATAATAGAGAGATATGAAATTTTTAATGAAATACTCATGTGCTACCTTGGAGAGTCAGTTTCCAACAGACCACATATAGTTATGTTAATTGGAATCATATTAGACTTGTACATATTTGGATTTTAAATAATAAATGAGCTATAATAATATCTAATTTTATACTTATTAACTATGGTATTATCAAGATTAATTGGTAATTATAATATAATTAATAGTGAAATGTTTCCCTCAAAACTATTTACTTTAATTCACCATGATAATAAGGATATGAGGCCTGAAATATATGTTGTACTTATGGTGAATTAATGTAAGAACAGTGAGACGACCCCCGATACTCAATCAAGGTCTAAGACTCTTAATCGCCATCCTCTAAAATAAAATAAGATCCAAATATCAGAAAATTATATGAACGTAATATGTTTTACATTTTGAATGTACTACTACAAGAAGAGTAAACAAACATAATTAAAAATAAAGGGGAAGCTCAACCTATATTCATAATAAATTATAATGATTACATATCTATGAATTTTTTATTAGATATAGCTTTTTTTACAGACATATATGACTAAATATAACAATCAAATCGATTTTGAATTATTACACAAGTAGTGGTTCATTTATTGCTGCTAGTTGAGTAATATTGGCCACTATAGTAATTACATACTGCCATATCACATGACCAATGGTTTTAATCTTTGGTTTTAAGAACTATTATTATGTATTCAGGGTTTCCAATTACATAATATTTGAATAATTCCTTAACTTGGATATTTTACTTTCGAAATATCAAAATAAATAATGTTATATTCACAATAATGGAATTTTTTATCATATGAATAAATTAAAAAATGGTATTTATCTATTAATTTATGAAAACAAAATAATTTAAATCATTTTCAAATAATTTTCAAATGATTATTTTCACTCTAAGATGTGTTATCACTGTCCTAGACCTGTAAATTAGATGTGTTTTTCAAATATCTATCAGTATGGTTGTTTAGAAACATTTTGGATAAAACCACTAGACATATGTCAATCATGGTTATATGGAAATATTACTAAACCACCATTTAGTGGAAAAGTTGAAAGGGCCATTTAGATTATAGTGTTGGTACACACTGATGTGTGTTGACCTTTTTAGTTGAATATATATGTGAGGATTCTTTCTTCATAACATTTACAAATAACTTCATTAAATATGGTTATGTATACTTATTAAGGAATATGTCCAAATATATTGATAAATTCATGGATTTAAATATTTAAGTACAGAATATACTTTCTAAGAAGATAAATAATCATTAATCTAATCAGTGTGGTGAATAACATTACCATGTATTCACTGACATTCTATAGGAGTGTGTGATCTTATACCAAATCAATCCTCCTTATAAACCATTGTGGAATGGTGTCTGTAAAAGGATTAATCACACTTTTATTATTATGGTGAGATTTATGATAAGTCAAAATATTATTTTTTACTATTTTGGGGATATTAATTAAAAACTATGGAATATACACTATATTTAGTGACATCCAAAGAAAATAAGTGTATCAAATACAAGTTATGGAATGGGAAATTACCTATGTTGTCAAACATACATGTATGGGGATGTGAGAAATTTGGAATGACCTTAATAAGAAAAAAATTTCACCATGATTCATGAAGGATAGATTTATAGGTTATCCTAAATAAACTAATGGATATTACCAATACAACCCTTTAGATATTATAATTTTAGTTAAATTGTATATACCATTTAGAGAGAGGGGACACTTCCTTAAAAAGGATATTGGGAGAGTGATTGAGTTTGAGGATATTGATTCTCAAGATACACAATATTTGGTAAAATAACAGATTCTATGGGTCCTTATAAAATAGGGTGTTCCTAAATCACAATTTCTATGTATGTTCACTAAAGAGGTTTGAGAACTAGAAAGATGGGGTCTTCTAGTCATTGAGGATAGTGACATATTATTTGTTGAGAATAATGATCATATTTCTTATAAATGAGTTATTATAGAGATAATAATACACAATATATCATGATTCAATGTATTCAGAGATGGAATCCTTGTATATGAACCTAGTATGGGTTATGGTTGGTGTGCCAATTGATGTGAGTCATGTTCAAGGAAAATAGGTATTCAAGAGAAAAATGAACATGGGAGGTGAAGTGTGTACCTATAATGAGTGATGATTGTTTAATTATTAATAAATATTATGTAATTGACTAAAATGTAACCTTTTTTAGTTTTTTGTCGTTAAATCCATAAAAATTATACATAACACAGAAATGTACCATTACATTATGATTTGACGAATCAATGTAAGAATACTTTCTTTAATGGGAACCGTTAGCGAGATCTCTATATGATATATCCAAAAGGGTTTATGATTCTAGTTAGATACAATCATTTATGAAAATTTTATATATCCTTTTATGGATTGAATCAAGCATCCAGGCCATGGAACATTTGGTTCGATTATGCCATAAAAGAATTTTTTTCATAAAGAATGAATGTGATACATATGTTTATAAGAGGTTCAGTTGGAGTATGGTAGTACTCCAAGTAGTATAATTCAATGACATGTTACTTTATGGAAATTACATTTTAGTCTTACATTCATTTATGGACATTTTAGACAAGTTTGTTGACATGATGATCTTCAGTGAACACTGCAAAAAATTGATATTTATAAATGTTTTTAGCGATATTTTTATAAATTGAATCTAATTTTAAATTGAGAGATATTTTTTAAGAAATGTTGAAAAAATATATATATATATTTATATGTCTCATTTCCTAGAATCGATCTATATATATATATATAAATACACGCAAGAACATGGGTATATATAAATAAATGTATATATATATAAACACTCACACACATACATATTTATATATATAAAAACACTGATATATTTTAAATTTATTACTTTTTTAAAAGAGCATGGAAAATTATATAATTAAATATATTTATACACACACATATATATTTATACACACACACACATATAAAAACTTATAATATATATATAATATACATATATATACATATATATATAATATAAACAAATATTTAATAAAAAAGTATATAATATATATAATATATATAATATAAAATATAAATATATCTATATTAAAAATGTATATAAATGTATTTAAACACAAAATATAAAACATATGATTATATATATATATAGTATAAACATATATATATTAATATATTTATATTAATATATAAATAAATACTTATAATATTGATTTTTTAGATACTATAAAATATTTATTTATATAATAATACAATATAATTTTCAGAAATAGCATAGGTGAGTTGGTATGGCATTTGACTACAAGGCGAGAGGTGTTGTGTTCGATTTCAATTGGAAAATAAATATTGGTTTGTGGGTTTAATTTCTCGAGCGTGTAGGCATACTAGGTTGCATATAATGTTGTCGGTGAGTATTTTTAGGGGTCTAGGTGGGAATGCAGAGGGTTTTCTGGGTTTGGAGATTAAAAAATAGTAATATTCTTATAATAAATAAAAAACCAAGTGAGAAAATATTAATTTATAAAAAAATACAAATTTTGTTTTAAAATATTGGTAACTAAGATGTGGTTTTCTAATGTTTCTCAACGAACATCAGCAAATAATAGGTCTCTATTTATAAATATTCATATTTATTGACAAATTATATATATTTATAAACATCTCTAATTAGAGACATATTATTTTCCAATGTTTTTTAGAAACAATTGTAAATGAATTAGTGATGTTTATAAACATTGCTAATTTATGTTCTTTATATTGGAATAATCCTACATTCTCAATATCAAGAACATTGTTTATAGTTCTAAGAGGATGATTAGACTATGTAAAGGTATATACATTGACTAAACACTAAATAGATTTTTTTTGGAAAATTTTAAGAGGGATTAATTCCAATTTCACATGGTATACATTTTTCCAATAAAATATGTCCTGGGGCATAATTGAAAAAATATATGATGAGAAGGATCCCATATGATTCTATGATTGGGTTCTTAATGTATTAAATGTTATATAATAGTATTGATGTTTATTATTACTTGATTAGGGTATGAAAATAGTAATATAATCTAGGTGAACATCATTAAATTACGACTATGACTATCCCTAAGATTCTCAGTCATACTAAGGATTTTTCTGAATATTTGGAGGATTTGAGGATCTAGTCACCTGGTGATATACAAATTCTTGTTTTCCAATATATGAGAATGTTATAAAATAATATTCATTCCATTTATTCATTAGAAACATATAATTTGTGAGCTAGAAGGTTTCAAATAAACTATTTTCTATCAATCCAAGTATGGAATCTGAGTATATTGTGACTTACCATAAAGTGGAAGAAGTAGAGTGTATACATAACTGTGATTAATATCTTAATGTGGTCCCAAATATATGTTGTCAAATTTTATTATTTCATTAGAAATTTTGTGGATCAGACAAGGAACCAATGAAAAACTAAGGGATAAAGAAAATATTACGAAATTATCACATATTCATGTATTTTTGGTAGAGGGGTGAGGTCAAAGAAAGCTGAAGAATGAGCAAGAATATCATGTGAGAGCCAACGAATTGAATGCTTTTGGTTGTTTGATCACATGAATGTATGATTTTATTGGATTTTGTGCCCAATAACCAAATTCTATATACATTATGATAACATTAATTTATGTTTTTTGAATATAAATAAATTTATTATGACATCATTATTTTTCTTTTTCATGATATTATATCAGATAATGTTCTAAAGGTTAAATGGTACATTAATTGGTCATAAGAGTTCCCTACTATTATGAGATGTTATAAGTGCCATGATAGTATTCTTAAATATGAAATATATGGTTGTATAATATCATTTTATGGGGAATTATTGATTAAGGATACTAGGGTTAGGGCATCATAAAAATTTGAGACATCATCTCATAGTGTTCATCCTTGGTAATCTCAAGAATGGGGTGTTGAAAAATTGACTCACCAGTATAAAATCCACATTTTATTAATAATTGGAAGTTCTTATATGATCTTTGTTAGTAGGTTCGTTCCTTGAATTTCAATGTAATATATATTAATCGTATAGGTTGATAACAACACAATGAAACCTTCTCGATTACAGATATAAATATAAAGGGATTATATTACACCTTGATCATTCAAATGTTTCTATATATCATTGTGACATTTAATTCTTTCATTATGGGGCTTTTAAGTGTTTATAGATGCTAACCTTCGACTTTTGGTTGTTCTTCTCAAATCCATCGAGAAAGGGGACTATAGGATAACAAACCAAGTGCATACATAACCTTATTTCAAATATATATATATTTAACATGATGGAACACTATTATTATTCTATGTGGTTAAATAATTATTCATGTTTATTTGATCATATGTTTATTAGGTTACTATATATTTAAGATAATATTTGTGATTTGAATATTTGATAAATATTTATTTACTATTTAAGTGAAAATAATATTTATTTACTTATTGGGGAATAATGTGATGATATTTATTTATTAAATAAACAGAAATTATTCCATAATAGATTAATATTGAGGAGGATTAGAGGGCTGAGATTAATTTTTTAGTGAGAAATGTGAAATGATATATTATTGGAATATATATAAATTTATTTATTCAAAGGAAAAACATTTATTTTATCAGAATGTTTAGTTCATGAAAAGTAAATAATAAAAAAATATTATTATTTCCATATATATTTCATTGGGGATTAACATAATTTTAAGGGAATGTTCTCAGTTATTACTCTTTTACCATATATCTATTTAAATATGTTTAAGACATTATTCATATCCAAATACATTCTAATTGTCTTGAATAATTAATTATAGAGAATCTCCTCAAGCACTAGGGATACCCACTCCTAGAATTATCCCAATAATGGAACAAATTCACGGGGAGACCTATGAAAAACATTCAGATAATTAAATCATTTTATAATATTATTCATTACATAATATTAAAATCCATTATAGAACCATTGATAATTTTTGTCTTTAGAGACTATATATAAAATCCTCTTCTTTTATTAAATATATTCAAAATTTCCAACATATATCTTATTACATAGTAAACATCATAGGCATTCCCTATCTAAAACAATTCATTCTGACATGGGGAAAGGAAACATAATAAAGGGTGAGCATAGATGATAAATAAGGGTAAAAATAAGAGATACCAATGAATTATAATAATTTAGAATAATGTATGAATATTTTTGAGACAATATGATAATAACATACAATAATCATACAAGATAAGTCAATTTAAACTAATCATAAATCATTGAATAATTATTTTTCATTACAAAATACATAAGTCATAAGTGTGTAGAATATTAAATAATCACCCAAAAACATTGATAACTAATCTTAAGAATAATACCTAATATTATGGCTTAGACATATTAATAAAAACATATTTCCTCATTTATAGTTATATTCGAAGACGATCATAGTGGATTAGTGTCACACCACATTTCATCATATAGATACCCGAGGTTCACTACCAAGACTATCATGGTGGACAGAGTGCCTTACTAAACTAGATTAACTCCCCATTCATATTCTTATTATTTATTGATATTAATATATTTACCCAGACCATTATAGGTATTTATAATTATGAGGTCATCCATGACATAATATAATCCATATTTATTTCTTCCACAAAATAATAAAACATTCATCATATCATCATAACATAAACCATGGAAAGGAAATATGTTTCATAATCATTTTATCATTTCATCGTATAATATCCTATAGAAAATAATGTTTTTTTTAAAAAAAATCTCATCATCATAATCTTAAAAAATACAGATAAATAATTATGATAGCTTCATCATATCATATCCATTTTAAATAATAATTATCGAAAAATTATGTTATCATAGATCAAAAACTTATTTAAATATTTATGAGAATATGTCTTGAGAGAAATACCATTTTTATTTTGTAATAAGTAAATTATAATCCAATAATTTTAAAAAAAATATTGACAAAAATCATTGAAAATGAATATAGAAACATTAAAATTAATATTAAAATAATTTACGTTCATGATTTTGAGAAATACCATTCATTTCATAGTCCTAAAAATATTTATTTTTTCCACTCCTCACTTAAAAACTGTGTTGTTAAAAAGATGGAAAGAATGTATTTTTTAAGACTATTTGAAATTTTTACACAAGTGTAAAATTTAATTTAAAAAATAAATGAATAATATTAAAAAATTCCATGAATATATTTTAAAAACATTGATATGGAATAAAAAGTTTTCTCGATTGAATGATGGGAAATATGCTCGAAATTTATTAAAAACCCATTATAAACCATTTTGAGTATCAAAGAGATGATAATCGTTCTAAAACTACAATATTACATAAATAAAAATAAGAGAAAAAAAATTATTTGTTATTATATATGAGGATCATATTATTTTCTCAGTGGAAATTGAAGCATAATCAATCCCAATTAAAATGGTATTAAAGCATAAATCTCTTTCCTCAAGTATCATCATTATTCAATAAATTTCAAATATCCTATAAAATACATTTATATTTATTAATAATATATTTATTAACTAAATTAATATATATCATACCAAATACTATTTACTGATATTATCTTATAACCTTTCTATTATGAATTCTTTATTAAAATCACTATTCTCGGTAATAACTGCATCATTTTTCATGTTTGTTTCAATTAGTTGGTTCAAGTACTTGAATCGTTTTGATTCATTCATCATCTCAATACTTTTTATCAAGAAAAAAAATGTTATATTTCTTTATCATATATACTTCGATAATTATTTGTATAAATATGGGAGTAAAAAATTAGTTACATCACTTCTTAGAGATAGTAGTATGTACGTATGCACGATTGATATTTTCATTTTTCAATAGTAAGAATAAAATATTGGTAAATAATAACTTACCATTATAAAATAATTATTATATTATATATATATATATATCTTCTATATTCATAAAATATATATTTATTACCATGTATTTAAAGAAGAATTTAAAACAGAATCGAATCATTTCATAGAGGTAGTAGTCCACACGTGGACACTAGTGACATTATCATATTCTGATGGATGAATGATAAGAATGTAGATGTGATATTATAATTATGAAATTATTAATTTTACATTAATATTATATATAATCATTAAATAATCATAATAACTAAATATGAATTATTGTGTCAAAGAATGAATCATAGCAGTTTGTGGAGGTGATAGTCCACACGTACACACGAGAAACACATTTAATTTCTCATTTGATAGAAAGTATACAGAAAATGGTGGATACATTATTAAAAAAATTATATTATTGAATATACTTATTTAATTATTATATAGTGTATACAATGTATGTTTTGGAGTTACATGAGGAAATTAATTAAAAGAGGTTAGGTAATATGATTATCTATTCTTCAATAGACCTCTGTAAGATCCCCATTCAAGGACTCTTATAATTGTATTCTAAGATGTAAAAATCCACAAATTTATAGATTGGGAAGTTTAGAAGATAATTTTCCATGGTTTGGTGTATTTAGGTGGCTCAAAGTGTTATAATGAGGATATAGAAGGGGGGTCCATATATAAGTTGGGGTGCACAAACCGTGAATGTTTTTAAGGATTAAAATATTATTTTTAAATTTTTATAGAAAAGTATCCCATAAACAATTAAATTTTGTGATTAAAGTGATAAGGGTTTGAATAATATCTTTTTATAATAAATAAGATAAAATATTATTCTATTTTCACATAATTTATTATTAATATACCTATTTTATCCCTTTACTAATTTAACAATATTTTTACCATAGATATTATTCATAATGAAAAAATTAAATTGGCCTATTTAGAAAATTTGAACATGTTTATTAAAAATATGGAATCTATTTTTCAAGATTGAATCAGTAAAAATTATAAACATTATTTTAATACAGAAACGCAAAATAGAATAAAAAATTGTGTTTAAAAATGGTTTTTATATCTATAAGTATTTTTATACCAAGATCAAGAATAATATTGATCAAAATATTACAAAATGAGTTATTTTTTAAAAAAATAAATAAATAGAATTTTAAAACAGATCAATATAAAAATGGATCTTTTAAAATTATAGAATTTAAAGTATAGTGTTATTTTTGAAAATATGTATTTACAATATTCAACTAAAAAATATATTTTTCATAAAATTTCCAAAAATTCAGCCTAATATAGTATATATATGATGATTCAAAAAATAAAATTAAAATTTTCAAATAATATTTATAAAAATGGAATAAAATATTTATAATATTATTTCAAAAAATGCAATAAAAAATATTTTCAAACAAAATATATATTTTAATAGAAATTCCTTTACATAAAGTTGAGTACTTCTTTATCAATATATTTATATATTATGAAATATTTATAAATATTTTTTAAAATATGATTATTTGTATTCATACATTTAATTTAATGGAAAGTTTATAATGGTATAAAATATTTTAGTCCATTTACTCTCAGAGTTGTGCATATCACAAGCTATTAAATAAATTAAATTTATTTAAAGAAAAATATATTATAAAACATTGGGTTGTTTAAAATCCCACTCTACTAAACTCATAGTTATAGATATAACAAAACACTGTTTAGATAAAGTCTCACTTTCTCAATTTTTTTAAAAATCATAATACACATCAATAAGAATATGATCTATCTTGATATATTCGTTTATATTTTTCAACAAATATATTTAATTAAAATCCTAATAAACTGAGATTTTATGAGAAGTCGATAGCCTAATAGTTTATGAAAATATGATGATTTAATGAATTTTGAAATAACAATGTTTGATGATTATTTATTAAGATATGAAAATCAGATTATTTAATTCATTCAAAGAAGCATTTTGGATGTGTTGAACATCAATATTGATATATGCGGTGAGAGGATGAGTCCATCTTAAGATGAATAGTAAGATACAATCAATGTCTCCTCAACTAAATCCATGATTTTTGGAATTTTAATGTTTGATAACTTTATATAAATATAAAATTAACATATGGATTGGAATATACATAAAAATTAAACTATACACTAAAAATTAATACTCTAAGAGTTTGACTTACTTAAACACTTCAAAATTAGGGTAAAGAGTATAATTCAGATTTTTTTTAAATTTGGATTTTTTTCTAGAGCATATGATAGGTTGGTTTTCATTATAAAATATTCTTGAATTTCTTTTTGGAGTCTTTTTACAGATATACCAATCTTTTGTAGATGATTTAACACTCTATCAGACTTTATAGTGGGTTTGTCAAGCTACTGATTGTTGTAGATGATTTACGGAGCTATAACTCTTTGTGGTGGAATTGTTGATATATCAGTTATAGTATTATAGATTTACCAATCTAGATTATTGATGAATTCTTTGGTGACGATGAAAATTCCAATATATTAGACTAAACAAGTGAATACCTTTATACCAGTCTATAGTTGAGAATAACATGAAGCTGGTCAATGTTTCCCCTTTCTCATTGGGATAAAAATATAATTCTTAATAATATCTTATAATATTTTATTTTTTATAATTATATCCTTTATAATTTTTTTTAATTTTTTTTAATTTTTGTAATGTTATTTGATAAAATTCCATTAGTTTGGATTCACTCAATTATTACATAAATCATAGTTTGAAATAAAAATATTTTTTTCACCATACATTAATTTGATTTGAATATGAGTATTATTTTTTAATTAAAAGTTATATTTATGATTTTTAAAGTACATTAGAATGTTTATAATTTTTAGTTTATTGTAAAAATATTATTGACCCTCCTTTTTCCAGTATTTCTATAGAGATATTATAATACTATATTTATTAATAGAGCAGGTTTCTATATTCTATTATGAACATGACATTTATTTTCCTTTTTTCTTAAATTATATTATTTTCCTTTTTCTTTTTCCTTTAACCTAAATGTGTGTATAATATTTTTTATTATGGAAGGTATAAATTTTAGTATAATTGGAAATATTAACCCCATTATGCCACTAGTTTTTAATGGAAAATATAAAAAATATTGGAGTTATATGATGAAAACCTTTTTTATTTAATATTACAGTTGAAATCTATCTTATGCTTACTCGTGATTAAAACGTATCAGAGAATGAAGTTTCTAATTTTTGAAGATAATAAAATAATATATTTTAGTTAAACTTTTGATTTGTAAATACATTTTTATGTTATATTTAGGGAAATATATAATGTTTGGTTTGTTTATGTCGAATCACTTGTGTAATATAGAAATATCTTAAAGTTATGAATTTCATAACATCCAAATTTATTAAAACTAAAAGAGATATGATAATATTAGAATATTAAAATCTTTTTTCCATAATATTGAATCAGTTTTATATATACATCAAAGACTCATGACCATTATTAGTAGACTTTAATATATTGGGGAAAATAATTATTAGATGATTAGTTGTTCAAGAAAGTAATATATATCTTACCTAAAGGGTGGGAATCTAAAAACGAACTATTTTTGATACTAAGAGTGTCACCAAAAATATTATATATTATCTAATTGAAACATAAATTTATTTTGAGACTCATCAGAGGATAGATAATAATAAAGAGAAAAGGAATAATGTACTCACATTTACATCCACTGTAATTTCAAATGTTATATAATCAAAATCATGTCCATATAAAAGGAATTCAAGAATAATTTTTGATACTACTGAAGGACAAGCTAGTAATATCAATCGTTGAAATATAGAAATGAAGATGATTAAAAAAAGAACATGAAAAATGTATCTAAAATAAAATATAAAAATGGATAATTTAAAAAATAAATATTTGATTAACCTTTTTTTATTGAAAAAAGGGGAATATATTAATTTATTACAATTAATTAAATTGAAAATATAAAAATAAATCAAGAAAATATTACTTGAAAGGGACATATTTTTTTTATACATGGATAAATGGAGTGATTGAAAATGAGATACTATATCATATTGTTCATTAGAATAATGATATATGAGTAATAGAATAGATAGATTATAATAATGTATAAATAAATGTTCATGGGAATACTAACTACTGAAGCTCTTATGAATCTATCTTTGGATTGAAAATTTTTTTATGCTTGTGAAGAGGATTCTTATAATGATAATTTATCTAGTTCTTATGATTATGATGAAAGATATCTTCAAACACAAGAATAAATGAGACCATAAATTATTTAATATGAATATATTTATCAATATATGTTTAAATTATTTACTCATGTGAAGGAGGAATGAACAATATTGAAGGATGATTTTTGACGTTTGAAAATAATATTATTGAAATAAGATTTTATAACATAAATCTTTTTCTTTAAATTAGATAAATTAGAATAAATTATGAATAAATTATTATTTATTTTAAGGGTAATGCTAAAATATATAAATATCATCTTACGATATACGAACAAAAGGATAAAAATAAAAAATAAATGACAAATATGGTGACTTTTTCCAATGATAATTTTAATTTTTTTACTGAATTATGAATTTGAAAAAGAATATGATTAATTTTACCACTGGAAGGAATGAGTTTGAAAAGATTTGTAGAGAGATTATTCCAAATAGAAATATATTTTATTTTGGGAGTAAATTGATCATGTTTTTACCCGAATGATAAAACAGTTTTTTACTAGTGGAATTTCAGTTCTATAAATTATTTCAATATATTTCACATTGGGCGAAACATTTTTCCATCAATATAATTCAATATTTGGGACAAAATTGATCTTTTATCTCATAAGAACATTCTTCCTAGAAAATTCATAAACATAATCAAATGTGCGAGTCAAAAAAATTATCAAAAAATGATTCTTAAACAGAAAAAGTATATCATCTTAGAAAATAAATCTTATGATATAATTATTGTGCACTAAAATTTAAATACTTTTCATTGTTTCCTCTAGACATTAAATATTTTTTGTTTTCATATTTTTATTTATATAATTTGAAATATCCATGTTATTATTCATATATTAAATCTATTCCATTAATTTAGGGGGGTTGTTCGATATATTGTTACAAAATTTTGAACATCATAATTTGAATTTTCCAATGAAATTAAATTAAAAGTAAAATACTATTTGAAATTATCTTTTTAAGAAGAAAATTCAATACATTCCAAAATTTAATACAACTTATGATTTATTGAGACATTTTTGTCATTCATTAAATTTTTATAATCCATGTTTATTTATCAAAAGTTTCATTTTTTTAATGTCATAAATAATCAGAATTTGAAATATTAATTATTTATTTAAAATTAAATAAGATATTGTATGCCTTGATAGGATTAAATTTAACCCATTTTACTATGAAATCATTTCTGATCATTCATATACCATTAAACCTTTATAAATAGGTTGACCCTAAGTTTTTTAGATTTATTTATTGTATTCTATAGAATAAAATTTGTGGTTTTAAAATGTTTTTTCTCATATTCCATTTCAACTATATTACATTTGAGACAAATTTCAAATTTTTAATAGTTTTTGTGAAATACATATTGATTTAGTAATTTGTTACAATTATAAAATTATATTAATTGATATAATTTACTTTAAGGGTAGGTTTATATTGTCTCAAAAACTAGAACTCGTGAACTATAGCATCCATTTTTAATTATAATCATCTATGAATTGATGATATTTGTTGAATAAGGAGTGTTATGAAGGTTAATTTTATTCTAATCAATTAAAAGTTTCTAGTAACCTTGGAAAGATCATCTAAATTTCTATAAATACCATTTTAGGGTGAATTTTTTTTTTTACTTAAAATATTAGAATTTTTTTAGAATATTTTAATGCTAAATTTTAGAAGAAATTAATTTGGATAATAGAAAAATTTTATTAACTGATTCATTTATAATGTTAATTGAAATTTTATTCAACGGATTATTTATTTTATAATTTTTAAATAATATGATAAATATAACATTAATATTTAATTTGTATATTTGTTGTACTGGTTGGTGAATTTAATAAATTTTAATATTGAAATTTTTCTTTGGTTATTTTATGGAACACATCCAAAATTTATTTTTGAAGATAAACATCATGTTATATAAACATATAATAAATATATTAATTATCATTTTTAAAAAAAATTGAATATTGAAAATAAATCCCATCCTCAAAAGAAGAATGAAAATCACATATATCATACAACTATCATGAGGATGAGATTGATATGTGATTTTAAATAGACTATCATTGAATAAAAAACTTGAGTATTTAACATTTTTGAAATTCAAAAATCAATATAAATGGAAGAGCCATGTAAATATGTAAAAGAGTTAGAGAATATAAAATCTACAGTTGTGTTTGATGATAATATGTCTGCAATGAATAAGAAGTAAAAATTTGTTCAGATTATTGAGGATGCAGAAAACAAGGTATTTAAAGGGAAAATGAATAAAATATTTTTAACTATAATTTTAACCAACGTTACATCCATTAAAAAATATGTTCATTTCTTCTGATGAATAGTAATAAAATTGGTTGATATTTATTGAAGAATTTGGATAGAAAAATTTAATGAATCCAAAAATAAGAATGATTATAGAACCATCATGAATTTTTTTTGGATTTATAAAGCTGGGGATAGGGTATTATTAAAATATGTTAATAAAAATATTACTAAAGATAATAATAAAATGATATATGTACTAAAATAAAAGAAATATTAAATCCATAAATTTATTCTACCTAGAGCTACCATAAAATAAAACCTTATTGAGGAAAAATTGTTCAAGAGGTTGTTAAAATTTAAATGAAAAATAAAAGAATAATACATCAAAAGATTTTATGAAATATTTATCACTATCATAGCATAATAAATATATTTTTTATGGTACTAAAACTATTATCATTAGTACCAATGAAAATAATGAATAATTCATTTCATTATATGTACAACTATTTGAATTTTATCCTGAAATTCAATTAAAATTAGCTTCTCTTCATCTTTTTGAGGTTGCAACTTCACCAAAAGAAGTTTTTGTCAATGATTTTTTTAAAAAAAAATTAATTATTAATAAAAACTAGTCTAGTATATTAAGGAATTTTGAGTATAAAATTCTATATTTTATGATATATCTCTCATAGATTCTAATGTTTGTAACACGATCCTTATTAGAAAAGACCAATAAGAAGTATGATCCATAAAAAATAGTTCAAGTTCATGTTTTCATTAGACTCATATAAAACGAGAATATATGATCATAATGTGTTTAATAAATATCTCATTGATATTGAGTACTCTTATCTATAAATAGAAAAACATCAAGATGTTCAACCTACATTTTTCAAATAAAATGGGAATAAAAAAGAAATATCTAATAGTTATTCTAAATCATAAAATTATTTTATAGATTGATATTTCGATCGAAATATAAATTTAGTTCTTGGAATCAAACATAAAATGAATAATATCCTTGATATGATTCCATAACACAACATATAATTATTCATAGATCAATATTAGCTGAATCATTCCCAGAAATATGTATTGAAAAATTATTTTAATAGAATCTATAGAAAAAATAATTAGAGATATGCAACTAGTTAAATAAATTATTGATATTCGTGGATAAAAATTGAGAAACATCAAAAAGTGTATTAATATTAAAATAATGACATAAATTTAGTAAATAATCCTGCCATTTTTTTAATATAATTATGTTAGTATTAATGAAAATTCAATTATTGTTGAATAAAATTGTATGAATCTTGAATCCAAGGTTATTGAAATATCCTACTCTATAAAATAGTTAAGGAGTCATATCGTACGTAAAAATCAGTATATATTTGATAAATGTTAAAATTTCCTTGAGAACGAAGAAAATTTTCAATATAATAATTGAAAATTAATTTTCTACAAAAAATATATTATATAGGATCAATATGTGATGTCTCGAGAAGGTATGTTCTCATAGAATATATCTTCCGTTTTACTAAATATTTATGTTCATGATGAAATGATATAATTGAAATGTAAAAAAATCAAAAAGATAAATCCCATAATCAATAAATCCATAAATTTTCATTAGGTAGTTTCATTTTAATTTTAGAATCTCTTAGTTTTTTATATTTTTTTGTGTTTTTTAAAAAGGGGGATATAGATGATTTAAAGAATCAATTTGATATTATTTTTGAAAATCACAATACACATCAATAAATTTATGATTTTACATGACTTCTTAGTTTCTATTTTTTCTAAAAAATCATTTAAATGAAATTCCAATTACTTATGGTATCAAGAAATATTTAGTGTATGTGGATATATGATAATATGATGAAATATAGAATTTTGAAATACTAGTAGTATATGGATTCATTATATGGATATGTAAATCATATTTTTTACTCAGTCCATGAAGCACTATGGTGGTGGTGATAAACTATTTTGATAGATTAGTTTAGGAACTAATTTTATTTAAAAATGAACAATATGTTTCAACTAATGTTGAAACTGAATTTGAGATGTGTGGAATTTGACCATTAGAGAGTTGTCTATAAATTAAACCTCACCACATTGATCAAAGGATAAAAACAATGAAACTATGTAATGAAATTGAATACATGAGTGTTTCAATAACTTGTATTCTCCATTTTCATGTTTACCATCATGCATCTAATTGTTTTTTATTTTTGATTGTTTTTTAGAGATTATGCATGACAATTTTTCATTATAAAATATTCTATTATTTCTTATTGTAATAATTTTACCAAGAAACTAGTATTTATAGTGTACTTACCATGTTATATATATTTATATTTGTTTTTTCGAGCTACATATTATTATAGACGATTTACTGATTTTCTAATATCTTTAAGTACTTTATTTTGATATTGATCGTTGTAGAATGAATTTACCAATCTAGATGATCAAGGGATTCAATGTTGAGTAAGGCAAAGACGATATTCAATATTTAAGAAGATAATTCCAATTTATAGACATGTATTTAAGGATACCATGACACCAGTCTATATTTCTTATAACTATTTGGGTTAGTATTGAATATTTTAAACATATTCATCTAGAGATTTTTCGAAAATAATACTATTTGATTTTTTTTAGTTGTCTTAGGTAAAATTTCATTAGTATATTATCCATTATTTTATTAAATAAACCATTAATTATGAAAGATAAATTTTAACCATGTATTGATTTTATATTACTCTAATTGTTACATGGCCTTATAAATAGTTGTATATCAGAGTGTTTAAATACTTGAGGGGGATTAAGATTTATATTTTATTTTCTAACTTAAATCAACCCTCATCATGTTTGTTTTTGAATACATATATTATGATCATATAGTAGATTCCTTTCATTCACATTTATTCTTGTGCGAAAAAAAATTATATACAACCCTTACGATATCCCATGTCAACACCCAAATATTTATATATTGATTCTGAGAGGATTATGGTGCACATGTTGATCAGAAATATACTAAATTTACCCTTGATTAATGTGAAACAACAATAGTGTGACATAATTACATCATTAAATTAATCAATGTGGAAAGAATTTTAATTCGATGTATTTATTTATATAAATAAATCAAATATAAATTATATGTGATGATCCTTATTTATTGGTTATAACATAATAATAAATTAATAATCAATTATGTTTTCTTGTCCATGTTGTTTTTATTCATGTACATACTATATTATTATTTTATTATAATGAAAAATGTGTTTGATTCAATAAAATTCACTTATACTCGACTCATAACCTATATGAAGATGATTCGTTATAAAAGGAGGCTCATTATCATGATATTATTTTCACTGGTAGATCTTGATAGACAACACATAGACCTTCTAGTTATAATGATATGGGTTATTATTCTGTTTTGGTAACATAAGATAATGGTCTGGATATTTTTTGAGATATTTTTGATAACAAAGTGGTGGGTTGGTGGAATATTAATATGATAGAATAAACCATGGGAAATTGTTTCTCATAAGATGAAAAGGAACATAGTTGGGTGAAAATGGTTGTTTGTGAGAAAGAAGAATGAAACATGAAATAATAGTATTAAGTACAATGATGAACATATTATTATGGTCTATTCCAAAATGGAAGATATATATTATAATTAGGTATTTTATCTTATTCTTAAGCATGAATCTATTATATTTTTTTGGATTAGTAGTTTCATATATATCATCATGTAATCAATACAAAATTTATTTAGGGATCCATAGAGGGATATGTGTGTGTGTGTGTGTACCCAGATGGGTTTTGTGTATTATAATGTAATAATTTTGTTCTCATATAAAAAAATCATTATATGGTTTAAATTATTCACCAAGATATTTGTCTAAAATATTTGACACTTTTATACCAAAATAATAATAAAAATTGTGTAGTTGGTTTGATCATTGTATTTACTTTAAACACACAATTCTGATATATTTATCTATATGATTTTAAAATTTCATTATATTTTTATGTCATGGAAAATCAAGGTGGATATTTATAGGTTGAATGTTCAGCTCATCATAGATTTTGAGATTAAATTTCTTTGATAATACAAAAAGAATCTTAGAATAGATGTATGATGAGATAGATCTAAGGTCGTTGTTATCGTCAACAAAATAGAATAATTAAATAAAAATTTATCTAAAGAATTGTAATTGATGAAAAATAAAAACCAATCAATAACTCATTAGAATCTTATTTTAAACATAGTGAACTACTATCTCCTAAGAGAGATTAATAGAGGAATCATATAGATTTAGTTCCAAATGCTAGTGCAATACAATCCTTGATGTATTTGATGATGTATATGACACCTAACATTTCACTGGAAACAAATATGGTAATTTCGTATATTCATTAACCTATTAATGTACATTTTTATGTAGTCATATGGATTATAAGGTAATTCAATGGTATTATATATGTTGTTTTTATGTTTAGGAGAGATTCTTTTTTTGAATATATTGATTCTAATTATGCAAGATAACTATAAAATAAGTTATAAAATACCAGTTATGTCATCACTATGGATGAAGGACCAATGAGATCGAGATCATGTATATAGTAAATAGTGTCCTTTTATATATAGAGGCACAATATATGGTATTTAAATAAGTATTATATGATGTTGTATACTTAGATGGATTGATCAAAGACTAAGGGATCATTTTGGAGAATATTGATTTATTTTTCGAGATTCAGTGTGCTATTTTCCTTCTAATGAGCTTGTCTCATCAGAGTAGAACCAAAAATAGCACTGTTCCCTTCTATATTATTTGAAATATTATAAATGATAACTATATCTCAATTCCAAATATCATGAATATAGTGAAAACTATAGTCATTTGGAAGAAGGTGGTTATAAAAATCATGTTCCAATACTGTTTGGACTTGATCTGTATCTCTCATATTTGAGATACCTACAGGATTTATGACATAATTTTAGAGAACTATTTCAGTAGAATTATTCGGTTATTTTTTTATTATTAAACCTAAAAATTACAACTCATGGTGTTTAAACAATATAAGTTTCTTATCCATTATAAATTTCATGACCTTTATGCATGTCTTGAATATATGTATAAAAAACATATTGTAGTTATTTATTTCTTTTATTTTTATCAATGTCATAGAGATGGGTGATAATCATGAGAAAATGCTGTAATGTTTTGTATTATATTAGAAAAAATCAATGTTATTCCTTCTCTATGGATCTAGGTCATCAAAAAAATATTATAATTAACATTTTTTATTTTATCTCTATTATTTTCTACATGAGATCCATCAAGAGATGATGATTTCTATAATGAATGAGTTTCCAAGCAATAATAATTTCTTAGGTTCAAATTAATAGATTAAAAACAATATTTTTATTCTTATATTTCGAAAATGGAATTCATAAAATGATAGTTAGGAAATATTAACACCAAAATTCCATAATTTTATCCAACTATACAAATAATTGTGGCACAACATGAAACCCCATGATTTTACGAAAATGAAATATTGATATCTCAACACACTAATATAATGGGGTTCCACTATTATTATTATTATTCCCGTCAATAATGTGACCTATTGTTTTGTCTTTAATGGATCTTAGGAATATCTTGACAATGATTATTCCATGTGTCCATGGACACCCATTTATTTTGTGAATTGTTTTACACTATGGAGAAAATTTTATGGGAACATAATGACATATGATAATATGGAAGGAATATTAATAAGTACTTACACCCATTTTGTAGTATTTTTACATAATGTGGGAGCTAATTATTATGAATATCGCTATTAACTATCATGAAATGTGGGGATAAAAAAGACCTAGTTTCCATCTCTCAGTATGGAGTTATGGGAGAGGATTTTAAGTCTTTGAAGAGACCAACAATGTTACCTTATTCCCTACAATATATCAGATTTATATTAATCATTATAAAATACTTCCTCCCAACCCATCAATGCACAGATTAACATTCATTAATTATCAACATAATTCCTTGGAATTGAAACATTTTAGCTATAATCTAATCTCCAACTCAATGTGTGTTCATGTTAATTACAAGATCCTTTTAATCCATTTTTATCCACTTGTACATATCAAAAATTTTCAACCTATGTGATTCAACCCCAAAAACCCAAAAAAATAGTCAAAAGTTGAAAATTGTCTATTAACTAGAATGAGTGTATATAGTGACATGTCCAATAAAAAAACACATGGTCCAACTGAATTGTCCATAAATAAAACATAGATATTAGAATTCATAATAAACATTATAAATCCTGAACATTGACTAATTGACTATGTGATTCAATAATTCTCCCATAAGTTCCATAAATACCTTATTTACAAATTTTTTAACACTCTACCATGAAAACATATAATTTTCAGGTGAATTATGATAAGAATAATTATAATAAGGGGAATGAGGATGGGTGAGATGTTATCATTTTTGGAATGATTCTGAGTTGTTCCCTAATATCGGTATTCATAATGTGTTTCACCTCCTCAGAAGTGATGGGTAAAAATTGAATCATCTTAATGATACTCTCCTATATGTTCATCATCATCCCACTGATATCCAATCCCATATTATCCATGAATAGTTCCTATTCATAGTCTAGAAAAAAAATTATTATAGATCATGAGATGGATGATAGAATGCATCACAACAATTCCAAGACTAATAATGTGATACTATTGGGTGAAAAATCAAATCCCAAATGAGTTTCTACAAAAAATTATTATTTATGGGGTTTATCCCCTTCATTCCATAAAAAAAATTAATAGAGATATTATCACAGCATTAATAGAAAAATTTGTTTTATGTCATGTTATGATGTGGGTTGTTCTCATAAAGATAGATCTCGATGATTCATTTTTGTCATACAATAAGATTCATAATTAATTGAATACATAGAAAAATTAAAGCAAGGATCATAAGTATCTATCACCAATATAAATATATATTTCAATGAAAATTGTATAGAATGTTTTAAAATAGGGAATTTTTTGTGGGTTATGGATGAAATTGGAGAATCTTTATATAATGAAGTATCATACCAAAACATATCTTATGAAGAAAAGGATATTTTCCTATATTTTTTTAGATGGTACATCTGTTAATGATTATTTACTAGTTTTTAAAGGTGTTTATTTTTGATCTAGAAAATCTTTAGGTGAAATATGATATAAATATCTAATCGGAAACATCCACTTACGTTGTCCTTTATTCTAACAACTATATTTGTTTATATAATATCTCACTCCTACCATCATTAAACATATGTTGAGGCTCTGGATTTGATTTGAAATCTATTCACTGAAGTTTTTGATTTGATTCAAAAATTATCATCTAACATCATCCTTCGCTTTTGATCGAAACAATGTTCACCACTGGGTTTTCTCATCCTTAGTAAATAAATTCTTACCACCATTATAAATAATACTTTTGAAATTAATTATATTTTTTTTAATTTCCCAATGTACGTTAGATTTTATTTATTTTCCTTGATAATCACAAACTTTAACTATGTTTAGAGGGAATACCCATATAAACTGAAGTCATAGATGAAAAATAATCCTTAAAGTGTACATCCTATATGAGAATAAATCAATATAACCTAAACCCAATTATTTTTCTCTTCCACATCCATTATTTCATCTAGTTTTTCATAATCTTTCTGGATGGATTTTTCACTTAAGGTTGTGATTCTTCCCCAATAGTTTTAAATAGAGGGAAATTTTTGGGGAATCTAGGAGAGAAAATTTTCAAGGATATAGTGCTGTGTCACCCTAAAGATTGTTGGGGAACCAAACATGTATTCTGCATATCAGAAATTATTCAATAATGGGTTTTTATATAGTCATATTCTATTATTGAGCCTCCATGAATATTTTATGGGATGACCTTACAATTTGATGTAGTAATTATGAGGGATTTAGAATAGTTCAATGCTTCTTGTAAAAGATATAATTGGTTAATAGATATATTAAGTTTATCAAAATTTTTGTGTGGGTATCCAAAAAATAGTTTCATAATAATAATGGTGGCTTAGTTGTGGTATAAGGATCCATTGTGGTTCCTTGTGTTGAATGTATTCTTGAAATTAGTGGTCAGGTGGCATGCCCTGGGGATGAGAAAAACTGGTGGAGAATGATGTTTTGATCTAGTTGGTTATGAATAATTGATATGCATATATATATGTATCCTTTAATTTGAGGGGAGTATATTGAGTGAAAATTGAACTCTTTTATTAGATTATATAAATAATTATTATTAATTGGTTTTATCCTATTGATTGGGGATATAAAAATTAATTTAATGGAGATATTGTCTCAATATTAATAGAGAATGTTTCACAACATTGTTGAGGATATTTTCACTACAATACTAAATAAGAGTTTCAACTATATCAAATGGAGATATATGACCAATGTATACATAAAATGATGTAGTATCCTTACATTCCTATAGTTACAATAGTGTTTTTTAATATGTAGTTTCCTGAGAGGAGGAAACTGTGGTATGTTATGTTAGTGATGGATTGACCACTCATTGTCACAGATAAATATTATTTTGTATGGTAATATGTGTGACACATAATCAAGGATCAGTGGTGATCGAAATATCTAGAAGGGTGATGTCTTTTCATATAAGGGTTTTTTTATTATTTGTATAATTTCACAAAGAGATACAATAATGTCATATCGGGGTTGGTTTCGGAATCGGAATTTTTTTATTGTCATTTTAATTCATGTCTAGACATTTACTTGAATTTTGTACTCTCTGATTATTACTAGATTTTTGGAGTTTCCATTTAATTTTTTAAACAATTGTATTGGATGGTTTTTATATGTTAAAACACATTGTTTCACAATAATATGATTTTTGGCTTCTATTATTTCATCATGTTTCTTAAAATTCCATTTTCATACTTTTTATACATGAGACCAAAATTCTCCCTTAAAACATGCTATCAAAGGGCCGAGTTTAGAGAAACTGTTGGAGAATCTTTTCAAGGACTCGTATTATTTTCATATAGAAGATAACAGTTGTACAATGGGTGTTTCTATAAAAGAAAAATTCATTAATGTCAGTTCTATTATGGATGTGTGTTATTTTATTGAGGTGGAGTGAAGAAATGATGGTTTATGATTGGAATTTAATGTGGGAATTAAAATAAATATTGATATTACTGTGTTGAATCTTATAGGAATAATATAACATATAAGATGAATCTGGTGTATCACAGGTATGTTCTGGGGGTGACCAAACTAGTTTGGCATTGGTAATGGTGTCTCAGTTGGAGTATGTGGATCCATGGTGGTGTATTGGGTCAAAATTATTCATTATTCTATTAGTAAAGTGTCATGTCTCAGGGATGGGGGAAATATGGGAGAAATATTTTTATATCAAGTTGATTATCATTGAATTGGTTTCCCATATGTGTTATATCTGGATTAAGGGTGTGTTTTTTGGATGAAAACTCAAATCCCACATTGGTTTCTATAAGGAAATGTTATTTATGAGGTTTATCCCATTTATTAAAGAGATAAATTATATTATTGTATATATTGTATCAACATTAATAGAGACTTTTTTTGAAAAATTAATGCAGATATTTTCTCTACATTGATGGATCTGAATGTTAACTGCATTAATGGATATATGGGCTCTGTGTCTATATATAAGGATATACTTCAATAATGTTGGTATGTGGAAAATATAATACCTGCATATATAGTCTATTTAATAGATGATAAAGGGGATTTAATTGTTAGTGGTATCATGCTCAGACACCATCACATAATAATGTGGGGTTTGAAGTAACATGAGTGACATATCAAGAAATAGTAGTGACTGATCAAACAATTAGAAGGTACATCTGTTGTGGATCATTAAATGGTTATGATATTGAAAATATGGTGGGGAAATATGATGATGAAATATATTACATTTGTTATATTATGTTGATTTTCCACTTCCATTATTTCATTATGTACCTTATAATTCTATTTCATGCATTTTTTTACTCAGTACCTAGATTCTCCCCTAATATGTTATATCAGAGGGCAAGGTTCAGAGAATATGGTGTATTAGTTTTTTCACTATTTTTATTTCCAGAAAATATAGATTAATCAAATTTTATTGTGATTTTTATGAAGATAAATTTATACTATCAATGTAAATTAAATAAAAATGATATCATAGAAATACCTGGGTGAAAACCACACTGCGTTGTGCCTCCATCATTTCTATCTGAAAACAATCAATAAAAAAATATAAACCATATATGAAAATAAATCACCCTTATAACTATTTGAACCACCAATTCCTCTTAATGATGTGTTTCACATGTTACTAAAATCAAAAAATTACTTCGTGGAAAAATTTCCACATCATAACACTAATGTTGTAATGCATTTCTCCATATCTCGACTGAATTCCTCATGAGGAACATTATTTTAGTGATACCATTGTTATATAACCACATCCTTTTAAATATAAATTAGGTCCATATATCTATTAGTGTAGTAAATATTCGTATTTATTAATTTTGACAATAAATATTCATTAAAGTTGTCAAAAATATCCCTATTGACATTCATAAATTCTCTCTATTAATTTAATTTTTCTATATTCAATAAATGTTATGAACCCCATTAATAATAATCTCATTAAAATAATTATTTTTTATTTGTGTTTGTAAAAAAAATCCTCCACTCAATCCATGTACCACACATAGATGTCCTCTCCCTCAATGATAATCAACATGATCAAAACATCATGTATTTTAATTTTTTCTCATCCTAGGGACACACCACCTAACCACTATTATCATAATTCCTTATAATAGATGAGATTTGTTATCCCCTAAACTAAATTCCTTTAGAATTTTTTTAATTTATCTCGATAAACCCCATTTTTAACATTGTTGATATGGAACCATTTATAGATATGGTTTACAAGAACCCAATATTTTTACATTAGATTTTATATATATTCAATGATGTGAATAGAAATTAAATATTTTAATATATATTGTTCATTTTTCTATATTACTTTATAGAATATTCTATTATAGTATATGTCACATTTAAAAGGGTATAATAATTCCCCTATATGATTAGAACCATCGAATGTAATGAATATATTCTTAAGACTTTTTATATGGTCATATTATAGGGTGGGACACACAGTATGTTAATTGTATAGTGTGAGTACTCGTAAGTATATGATACTTCCACTTATGAATTTCTCACTAAGTACACTCCAAGATGGGAGATTGTGAGAAAAAACAAACATATAGGAAATGTATATGATTATGTGTATTTGGATATTAATGAGTGCATGAATTTGTAATTATCCTTATACTTTAATATTATCCTCAATTCATATCATTACTCATGCACTTTTTATGTATTATTGTAAACCATTGAGATATATAAAATTGATGAAGTTCAGTGTGTTGGTTCCATCACAAAACATATATTATTAATGAATAAGATGAGGAATTTATTTTCCATTCTAAATTTGTGGCAGTTGAAAAATTATCCATTCGATTGAAATAGAACTATCATATTAAATTTCATCCCAATGGTGTATTGATAAGTTTATTTCAGATATTCGAAGAAAGTTGTATCAAGCATATAGGTTGATGACACATAAGAACATCATACATGATGATATTACATGAAAAATGGATTGTATTACACAATACTAAGTCACATGTAGGTTTTTAAATATTAAATTTATTTCTCCTATGTGGGTTCTATCACCCATTTCTAGATAGTAATATTGGTCTTTAGTATAGTATGAATAATTACATTGAGAAATAGGCCTATAGGGTAACACAAAAACTACTTTGTTTGGTCATCATAAAATATTATATATATTTGGTAATTAAAATAAATGATATTCTCTAGACCAAGAATTAATGGTTATTCAAAATTTTCTAAATGATAAGACGTATTAAATTAATATTTATTCATAATGTAGTTGTTTAATTATTTGAATATATAATATTTATTTATCTCTTTTTATTCTAACTGTAATATATATATTTTTATTCATTGTGTACATTATTTATATAAGTATGTAAATATTAAATAAATATTTATTAACCATAATATACATTCATTATTGAGTGGATAATAATAATTTAATTTTTTAAAAAAAATAAATAATTGTTCGGGACAATTAGCGAAATTTATTTTAACTATTGATGAACATTTATTTACCATATTGTAAAATAAATATGTATCGTTTCTTGGGATAGTTAATTCCACAAATTAATGTAATATTATTTTTTTATTACATGGATTGGGATTCCTTTTAGGTTTAATATAATATAAAGGATAATTGTACAATTAATTAAAATTTAAACCATAATTCTAGGTATATAAATATATCATTAAGTCAATCAATGAAATTTTTATAATTGTGAAAAATAATTCCCATTCAAGATCCCCCTCATCTCATCCTACCAAGTCTGAGAAGATTAATATAAAATACATTCAAACTCTAAGAAACATGAATTAATCAAGGAAAATAATTAAATATAATCAATCAATGGAGCTATAACCTTGTGTTTCATTGGTTTTTTTGGATATCAAAATAACCTATGTGGATCACAGCTAGAAGGGTGCTACTTTGTGACATTAAAAATCTATGAAAGAACACTGATTGGAATCCGATGATCAACATCAGAAATGAATAATGATCTCAAAAATGAGGTAATATTTTTTTAAAATTAATTATTAATTATAATTTAACATGAACGGTCCTATCTCTTGATTCTGGAAAATTTAGTTTTCAATATTCTTTAAAAAAGTAATTAATAGTAATAGAATTCAAGTCATGTAAATTGAGAATGATATGATGAATCAAAAAAATATTTGGGTTTGACATAGTCACAAAATCAACATCTACTACATTCAAAACCATCATGTAGTATTAGAGTAGTCATGTTAAATTTATAGATATTTATTGATTCTTGATAATTTAAACATTTAATTTTTGTTTTTTCATTTCAAAAAACTCATTCATCAATTTGATCATCGATATGGATTCTTCCATTAATATTTTCTCACTCAGTCAATATATATGTTTACTTTTTAATAAATATTATCCAAACTACCATTCTACAGTTGCTTAGAAATCTGGTTGGATAATAATTGATTGTACAATGTGTGGCCATTGTACACACCATGTATCCTAGATTATTATAACACAATATTAGCCAAATTAATTCTCCACACCATGTAATAAAGAATATGTGGCACATTGAATAATACCCATGTTGACCAATCCAGTTTAACACCAATATGTAGGACTACACATTATGTAATTGGGTTAAACTCTATGTATTTTACTTGTTTTGATGGGGAAAATCATATTCAAAGACACAACGAGTAATAATTACATGAAGTGTACATAATAATAGTTGTGTATCTCAAATGATATATGGAATTTACCAAATATACATTCCACATACCCGGAAAATGGATTTGTAGTAATACATGATGATTTCCCACCTATGAATAATAACCATATGATGAGAATGATACGATATGTGTAGCTACATTTAAATTAGTTTTTACCAACCTGTTTATACAAAAAATTAAAATTGAATTTATTAATCATTTTATCCTCATTAGAATGTGTTCAATATGTCATGTAATTACTCATATACATTGTGTGATAGGTTACACACACACAAGTATATATATATATATATATATTAAATATTGAATTAATTTATGCAAAAATTTATGAACATTATAGCATGTATAATTGTAATACATTGGAAAGACAACATTCATTAAAATAATTATATGAAACCTCAATTAACATGTGTTTTATGTCTCATTTAATTAACATGTATAATCCATGTAATTACATGATAAAAAATGAAGCCAAATTCATCAGTAGAGGACTGTATATGATCTTTATATAAGACGAATAGATTGAATAGGTACATTCTAAGTTTCTTCCATGTTTATTATATTTACACATATTATAAAATTTTAAATAAAATAAAATAATTTAGTTTAGTTTAAATAATATAGAATGGGTATATAAAAGAGAGATTAACTTTATATTAAGAATATTTAATCAATTGATTAATTGGATAATTAATTGTATCAATACACACATGTTTATCTTACTAAATGAATGAAGTTGAATGAATTCTAGCCGGTAATAAAAAATAAATATTTTTTACACTATGGGATAATCAAGAGCATATATCAAATAGAATATGTGTATGGTTTCTTCTAATTTAATTATTTCATGAATTTTTTCAATTATTTTATAGAATTAAATTGATGTAATGTGAGTCACCCAACCATCCCTTTTCTGTATGAGCCTATGTGTCCATGATTATTTTTAGGGAAACTCTATTTTTTGTTTCTATTACCTTTAGGTGAAGTAAAATTATTATAATGATAGAGCTCCCTGTAACATGGAGTTTGTTCAATATGTTCCCATGGTGAAACAAATAAATGAGATACACAAGACAGATATGGAATACTAAAAATATGATCCTAGATCGGGTCAAGGTGTTTTACCATAGGTCAAATGGTTTATTTATTATTATCTCAATAAACAAACCACTAGTAAAACCTCATCATCAAAATATATTTATTTTATTTCAGGTTTTATTTTAGGGTTGATAGACTATATTCACATAAATAAACAGATTAATAAATGATCGTAATATTTTAATAAAAGGGTTATACATAAATATTTTAGTGGTACATGGCTAATCACTTAAGTAATATTCACATAATATTTAGAATACATGAAAATGAAAAAATAAAAAATTTATGCATAGTAGATAAAATCCATCATGTTAATATAAATTCATTACACCATTCGTTATCTAAGATAAGATGAATATATAGTTAAAGTATGTATTTTTCTTTAATTAGGGTAACTTTTAATTATCGGGAAGAGTTAACATATATAGTGGTTCAAATTTTTGGAATCTATATTGGGTTTAATGGACTTAGTATGTCCAATACTAATTTTTAGTCAAGTTTTATGAAATTAAAAGTCAATATTTCTTGATTAGGGATTCCACTCAATAGATCTAGGAGTAGAATGTTTACTGTTGGATATATCTCCAACCAAAATACATTATTTTAATTTATATGTCCTTTTTCTAGATTATAATATAGGAAATAGGTATCCATGAAACTATAATTTCCATGTGATTATACATTCTGATTTCAATGGTGAGTGCTACTAATACATGATAAAATAGTGGGGAATTAATGAAATAAAAATTATTTTTCCTCACATAATTTTTAATCATGTAAAGTCCTAATTATATTATATCTTATTAATAGTAAAATAATGAAAAGTTCATTGACCTTATCATCCATGAAATAAATTCTATACAAATACCATCTTTTAACTGGTTGTAAGTTCCTGGAATGATTAAAGATTATCTAGGTCATTTTTATCCGTGAACGAAAGTCATTCATGTTAGAATCCTCAATCTATGATCCACCTACTAAAAAGTAATGTAATGAGGAGTTTAATGTCTATGAAAAAATCATTAACGATGCATTAGATGTTTTAGGTTTGATGGTTTCATCCACATCCAATGAACATGTGAAGTATCATGATAAAATTGATTCATATTTCATTATCTGTCATCACTAAGATCATTATTAAGAGAGATAAATACATTAATTTTATAAGATATCCAAGGATTTCATTATATGAAAACATGGATAAGGTGTTCCAACTAGACCTCACATGGTCAAACTCATTGGGTAGATTGAGTTCCTAGAGGTTCTAGGATAAAAGCTACCAAAATAATTGTACACCATTCTCATTATTTCATCACTCCATTATAGTTTTTCTAGTTTTATTGTAAATTTAAATATGGAAAACATAGTAAAGTTTATCCTATGAATTTACACTCAAACATTCTATGTTTATAAGGATATTAAAAACGAAATTCCTTTTTTCCATATGGTTCATGAATTAATATCCAAAAAGTGATACAATACCAAATCAAAGACTAATTTTTATTTACATCACCCTTAAAAGAATAGGATGATGGGGTATGTGATGAAATATGATCATATATATTTCAAATGTGGAAAAAGTGGCAGATTAAGGAAAACATGAACACATGCTAGGAATAAAGTTGAAGATTTAGGTAAATTTTTTGTCAAGTGTAATTTATCTATTTCATTAAATTAGGTATTTGATACAACATGTTGTTCTCACATATCCATTAAAATAAAGAAACTATGTAAATTTTGAAATATTAATCATGGTGAGGTGGATCCATGAGAAGTCAACGGATCTGGACTTCCTATTCTGGCTATTGGATATTACCACATCATGTTTGAGACATGAATTATATAGGCATTGAAAAAATTATATAATGTTCCTTTATTAATAAAAAATTATTTATATGTCCATACATGATATAGATGGACTTATTTATAATTTTGTAAATAATTTTTTTAATACATAAATATTTGTTTAGGATGGGATATTTTTTAATAATAATACTAATGTGTTGGATTACATGATCCAAGTAATAGAAATCAAAAAAACTATTTCGTATGACTCATATAATGTCTGACTATGAAATCACCATATATGTCAGGTATATGAATAACATTTGACCAGATTACACCAAGTTGGATATTTGGATTAATTAAAAAAATACATGGTGATTATCATTCATCTTTACAAGTAAATATTATTAAATCCCCATTTAGTGTAAAAGGTTAATGAACCATAGAGATTCATGATTTGGTACATATTTATGTGTGTGGACCATTACTAGTTGATTTTGTGGGTGGGAATTCATACATCATAACTTTTTGTCCTGATTTTTTTATATATGGATATCTCTAATTAATAAGGTATTAGTTTGATTCATTTGAAATATTCAAGGAACATAAGAATGAATTTCTTAAAGATCATAGTAAGAATATCAAAAAAAACATCACTCAAAATGTGGTGGGAAATATCTTAATCAAATCATTAGAAATTGTTTATGGGGCTTTCATATTCTATCCAAAATCCCTCTACTGTATTCACTGAAAATATAATAGTGTATGAGAAGGGAGGAACTATAACCTATTATGCATAGTGGGATCAATATGAGTCATATATTCCTACTATTATACTTTTTGTGATATTAATGAAAAACAACAACACATATTCTATATTGAGTGCCAACTAAAGAAGAAAATTATATTTTATATGACGTTTCATATTGAAATAAACATGTATTGTTGAATGCATGAGTGTGGGGTTGCGATGCATTTATTAAGAATATTACTGGGAAAGAAACTGTCATCCTCTTGTACTAAGTGTATATTTATAGTAAACCCTAAGTAAATGAGGGGATATTTCCAATACAACCCCCAGATAAAAAATAATTTGTAGATAGACATCCCATACTCCTTGAGAGGGATCCAACCTCTAAAATATATAGCGGATGAAATATATACATTGATAAATTCTATAATTTTGATAGGAAAGAGTTGGAATAATAAAATATTCCAAATAACCAGACGGAAATGTAATTTCTGGAGAGATAAATATCACATTGATGTATGAGTGAGGTCCTAGAACTAGAAGGATATGGTTTTCTAGTCACTAAGGATGGTAACTCATTATTAGTTGATAGTAATGATCCTTTAACCTAAAAAGAAGTAGTAAGTGGCACATAAGCTACAATATTTCTAGAAGTTGTAAATTATAAAATGGATTCCATATATCAAAACCATATTTGAATTTTGGTTGACCCTTCAGTGGATATAAATACAATTGTTTGTAAATGTGTATTCAGGAAGAAACTAGACATTGATGAATTTAGATATTTTTTCCTTTTTCATGAAGTTTTTTATAAAAGTTGAGTTCATTGAAATTTTTTAAGTACACACTGTGAACATTATAAGTACACACCATGTACTCAGTTACCATGGGTAGTCATGTACTGGCCATGTAGCCCCCTTGCACACGACCATGTGGGGTGATCTGGAGACCGCTTAATGTGGAGTATGGAAACATAAATTACACTTTGTGTACTCCAAAAGAACACACCATGTATTTTCCTTTTTTTTTATTAAACGATCCAGGGTCACATCTGACGGACATAACCAACTCCTTCTAGGTCTAGTTCATCTGAGAGAGAGGTTACTACCATGGATCTTTGACGAGCCCCCGAACCTTCATCTGTCCTCTAAATAGAACACTATCAGTTGTGTTGGAATCGAATCATTGAGTTCTCTCTTCTCCTAGAGCTTCGTTTCCTAATTCCTCCTCTTTATCTTGTAATCCCTTGTGGATTGTTTAATACATTTTTGTAGATCTTCGGTGTTCAAAGGAGATTCATGCTTCAAGGTTCGAGTATATTGATCTCCTAACCCCGTTGTAGGTGGTTTGTTCCTTTCTGTAGATAGTCTTTTAGTTTTATATACAAAATTTCCCAATACCCATGAATGGGGTATTTCCCGTTTACCATTTCAGCCCTACTGTTTCTCTGATGTGCCAGTATGCCTAAGTTGATGGTTATAGTTTGTGAAATAGGTGAATTGTTGTACTTTGGATATATTTCCCATGCATGTTTTTTCTGTTAGGACCTTTTGGTCTTGATTTCCTGTTAGGATGCTATTTACATTCCCATGCCTTGTATTGTAGGATGGTGTGAATATTGTTCTAATATGTTGAGATGTTGTAGACTCTTATCCAAGTAGTTATTGAGGTTTACTTAGGCCGATACGCGCTTCTACGCTTGCTTGATTTACATAGGGCTGTGAGAACCTGGTTTGTAGACTATAGGGAGAATGGACGTAAGGGCTTCTCTAGAGTGTCGTTATAATTTTATGATGATAGACCATAGTGGGGATTGATGTTGAGTTCTTCCCAAGAGTGTCTTTAGTTCCTCGATGTAGTCCATAGGGGGAATTGACATTGTGTGCTTCCCCAGAGCGGCTTTAGTACATTAAGAGACCATAAGGGGAATTGACGATGAGTGCATTATCATAAATTCTATACATTAGCTGAACCAGAGGGGTTATACTGTGTGTGTCGTACAGAGTGTTTCTGGTAATTGATAGGTAGGACCAGAGGGGATAGGCTATGGGTACATATCAGAGGGTTACCAATTCTTTTATCTGTTTTTCACTTGCATGCTGTGTAGTGTTTGAATGCTTAAACTATTGATTGTTTACTACTTAGTGCTTTCTTGTTTATTTCTTTATGTACTTTTACTTACCATATACTCAATGACTGTTAGGAACAGATCTCGTGGTGGTTACATAATGGGATTTAGTCTCACACCATGTTTGGGCCATGCTTTTGGACCTAAATAAATTATATTGTTGCAGGTATAGATAAGTCATAGCGCCCTTGTACATCTGGTACCTGACATGTTGTGGAGTAGGAGAGCATGGGACCAAGCTATGGCTTGTGATACTGAGGAGTTTATCTGCTTTTTTTGAACTTTGTTTTAGAAATATTGTATTCCAGCATTGTGACTTGTTTTGATGCTTTCCTAGACATATGTATCATGAATCATATATATATGTGCTCCAGTTTATCATTTCCAGTTTACCGATGTTTTCTTTTGTATGGATTACTTCTTCTTCTGCTATTGTGTATTTGTTTCTCTTCCATTGTTTACTCTTCCAATGAGGGAATAGTTTTCCCACTATCACACCCAAGGCCCTCAATGCTAGTCGATAGCCTCTGGAGTTCGAAGAAATGTTCTTGAGGGTATGTGACCAACTAGGTATGAGGTCCCTCTTTGTGGCTTCCAGAACCGAGACGTTACAAAGTGGAATCAGAAAAGAAAAAATTTCAATTGGCTTACTATTTTGAGCCTATAGTCAAGGATAAGATGGAATATGTACTTCGTAATAAGCTATTCCAGGGTGTATCTAACCCATATATAGGGAAAAGCATACCTACCTCATTTATTTCAATTTTTCTGGTTTTGCAAGTTTACAGATGATTTTATTATCACCGTTGCCTGACCCACATGTCTTGTGTTATAACTGTTAATGTTATTGAGGTTCTATTTCTATTGAAACCCTATGAGATGAGGTCATGACATATCATGCATCATATAGACACTTGTTAGATATCACATGTCATGCATTCATGACATGCCATCTAGGATACATTGGTGATTCCATGTTGATGTGATGGATGTTGTGTAGAATATGCATGATGTTGTGATAGAAACCCTAATAAAAGTACCTACTGTTTTTATAGGGTATTGGTTGTGTAAAGATTGTTTTGAAATAATTCCATTATTTGGTTCTTGAGGTGTTATGGGCCCTCATTGACCGAAATTTGGTAGATCATTGCCTTGTTTTCCTTGACATAACATTTATAAGATGAAAATCTTTGATTCTCAGGGATTCTAGACCCCCACGGATTGGAATTTGTAACTTTCAATGTTTGTTTTAGTGTTTCCTAGGATCTGGAGTAGTTTTTGAGGTTTACTATCCAGGAAAAAACCTGGAATAAACGTTGTGTAGTTTTGACTACACAGCATGTGTTCTTCTATTCAGGAAAAATAGTTTTTCTTAATTACAATATGTGTACCTTATGTACATGCCTTGTAGTCTCTAACCGTTTCATAAAATGTGTGGGAAGAGACACGGGATAGGGAATTTCTCATAGGAAAACAACGTGTACCAGTAGGACACACCGTGTAGTCTGACCTAAGTACCCGACTATGTCATGAAAAACATGAGTTGGTTTTATCCCTCCTCGTACATGCCGTGTCAATTTGTAAAATGCCGTGTAGTGTGAGCCATGTATCAGGCCATGTCACTAACAACATGGGTCAGGTGAAGCTTGTTTAGTACACACCATATCTTCCATGTACATGTCGTGTAGTCTTGTCTTAGGAGAGTCGTGTGGCTTAACCATGTAGAAGGACTCCGGCAGGGAAAGAGGATTAAAGTACACACCGTGTGTTAGTACAACACGATGTGTGTTTGGGGTGTTACATGACCAGTCTAGGCAGAAGTACATGCCCATTTAAATGACTTAAGGGAACATGTCGTGTAGTGATTGTACATACCGTGTAGTCATGTTTTGTAAAACATTAATGCTTTGTTTCTCCTGTTCGCTTCTTACATTTCTAGTTTTCAGTCCATGATAATATTTTTTAAGGTGTACGCATGACCTTTCAATGTAAGGTTATCAAGACTTCCTATGGTTGTACATTAGTTTCAAGGCGGTGATCAGACCCTAGACATGGCTGATTAGGGACTACCTTCATATCCTCTAGTTGTGCAAGTCTTGCCACCAACCATTATACCTGACATAGGTGTTGATGCATAGTTCATAGAGGTATTTTTGAGGATGATGCAGACCTTTCGGGGAGCACTACCTCATGCTCGTCGATGGATGATTTGATGCAGGTCTTCCAATAGCAGCATACACCTACCTTCTCAGGGGATGGAGGACCCTAGGAAGTAGAGTCATGGATAGAATCCATGCTTACAATCTTTCAATATCTAGAGACACCTCTATAGAGGAGGGTCAATCTTGCGACCTATATGCTTCGGGACTCCGCCAAGAGGTGGTGGGATGTGATATCTAATGAAGGACTTCAGCAGGTTATGGCGTGGGATGAGTTTCAGTGCATCTTCTACGACTACTTCTATTCAGAGACCTTGATTTCTGATCGATCCAGAGAGTTTATGATTCTGGATAAGGGTACTCTTTCTGTTATAGAGTATTCTTCACTCTTTACCGAGGTGCAGTGCTTCACGCCTATTCCAGGATTTTACCAGTTGTTCGTGGTAAGGATGTTCGGGGATGGTATAAGGCATGACATCTGATCATAGGTGAACATATTCTTGTTGATTTCTATCACTTTTATCGTCAACCAAGAGCTGGTCACAGAGCTCAATTTGACGGATTTTGGAGCTGTGAGTCATGGAGGCTTGGCATCTAGAGTTATCATCCCTCCTACTAACAGTAGGAAGAGTCGAAGAGAGCCTTCACGCAGTTATCCAAGGAGGAGAGACACTACTTCGGGTAGCCAGGTGGTGTGCTACCAGTTTGGTAAGAGAGGGCATACAAGCCCACAATACCCAAGAGACCCAGTGGAGTGTCGATCATGCAGAAAGTGTGGTCATATTCAATGCTTCTGTCAGATCTTTTCACCAACAGCTAGTGACATAGGTTCTTCTATGACTCCGCACTCAGGAGGAGCACCACTAGTTTCGCAGCAGTCCATGAACTGTACTTCTTCTGGCCATTCGGGCTGAGGTGGAGGTCATGGTCATGGTGGTGAGTCACCAGTCTTTCTGCGACATCAGTGTTAATCAGCTCGGAGTGTTCAAGCAGGTTCACAGGGTTGCGGTGCAGGTCAGACTTTCGCATTGGCTCATACTCATCAGGAGCAGGATCTCGTACCCTCTACAGTTAGAGGTATGATTTAGAATACTATGTTTTTGCTTCTGCTATGTTCGATAAAGGGGATTCCCATAGATTTATCTCTATTCCCTTTGTGGAGAGCCTTGGTCTCTAAATATTATGCTTTTTTGATATCATAATGCTAGATACTGTATTGGGGACAAGAATTTCTAGTCTGCATCAGTGTAGATAATTCCCACAAGAGGTAGGTGGTTGAAAATTTTTATGGGACCTCTATTTCCTGGAGATGACAAACTATGATATCATTCTCGGGATGGACTGGTCGGTTCCCTTCGAGGCATTCGTCATCTTTTATCACCGTAGGGTGAGTTTCATGTCACCTGAGGGTGGATATTTTCTTCATAGGGGCAAATGGGATGTCCATGCAAGCAGAGAAGGTCTAGAGCATCATGGGTTAGGTGGAGTAATAGCCTAGACTACTAGTCTATATTTGGATGATCAAGGGACTTCTCAGGTAGACTTTCTTCCAGTGGAAGATAGTTTTAGGGACGTCTTTCTAGATGACTTTTCAGGTTTTCCACTGGTGTGTGGGGTAGACATTTCTGTTGAGATCATTCCAAGAGCGGCAGTAGTGTCCAATCCTCCTTATAGGATGGATACTTCAGAGTTGTAGGAGATCAAGAAATAGTTGGAGGTGTTATAGGAAAAGGATTTCATCTGACCCAGTACTTCTCCTTGGGGTTTGTCTGTCCAATTTACGAAGAAGGCTGACGGTACCCTCAGGATTTGTGTGGATTATCGGAAGCTGAACCAGTTCTCGGTTAGGAACTGATATCCCTTACTGGGGACTAAAGACCTCATTGATCAGCTTCGCGGAGAACGAGTGTTCTTGAAGATTTAATTGAGGTCCGGTTATTAGTAGTTGTGTGTTAGACCATCATATATACCTCTCATAGCCTTTCATACATGTATGATCTATACTAGAATATGGTTATGTTTTTTGGTCTCACGAACGTGCCAATAGTTTTCATGGATATGATGAATCGAGAGTTCCATCCATACATGTATTCCTTCATGGTGGTCTTCATGGATGATATCATGGTTTACTATCACACTCGAAAAGGAAATTATATACATATTGAGATCATTCTGAGTACACTGAGAGACCATTAGTTATACTCTAATCTCTCAAAATGCCACTTTTGGATGGATCAGATTCACTTCATGGGTCATGTTATCTCAAAGACAGGTGTATCAGTAGACCTAGAGAAAGTGAGAGTAGCAGTTTCATGGGAGCAACCGAAGAATGTTTTTTAGGTATGAAGCTTTCTAGGGCTGGTAGGATACTAAATACACTTCATATAGGACTTTTCATTCTTACTGGCACCACTGATAGGTCTGACTAAGAAGGGCGCAAGGTTTTTGTTGTTAGATTCCTGTGAATCCTCCTTTCAGGAGCTGAGAGGGGGGATGACTTCAGTTCTGATACTAGTCTTGACAGATCCGAGAAAGTGTTATACTGTGTACTGCGATGCATTAGGTATCGTGCTGGGAGCTATGCTTATCTAGCAAGATGGAGTCTTTGGGTACAGGTCTCGACAGTTGATGCCACATAAGAAAAATTACCTGACGTGTGATATGGAGTTTGCATCTGTTGTTCAAGCCTTACGCTATTAGATACATTATCTTCTGGGTGAGAATTTTGTTGTTTTCACCGACCAAAAATGTCCCATGTACATCTTCACTCAGCGTGACCTGAATCTCAGACAGTGAAGGTGGGTTGAGTACCTTCAGTACTTTGATGTTGAGCTTGCCTATACTCCAGAAAAGGGCAACACATTGGATGATGTGTTGAGAAGGCGGACTCAAATACAGGTAGTTTAGGAGGCTAGAAGTGAGTGGAAGCTTATGTCTCTATTCTCGGAGATGCATTTGGAGGTGTAAAATACACAGGGGTAGAATTTTCAATCTTCTTTTACTGTTACCTCAACTTTTCTTGGTCGAGTTCGAATGAGGCATCAATCAAATTCTGAAGGCCTAGTCCTAAGGGTGAGTGTGTCCAGAGAGGACCCTATTCTTGGATGTACCATAGGTGAGGATGAGATCTTGCATTTTTAGGGGCGCGTTTGGGTTCCAACAAACATACTCAAGGAGCTAATGTGGGACTCTCATTCCTTAGTTTGGGCAGTTCATCATGGCGTCACAATGATGTATCGTGATCTACACCGTCAGTATTAGTGGATAGGTATAAAGAGGGACATTTTTTAGTTTCGTCATGAGGTGTTCCACTTGTCAAAAGGTGAAGGAGGAGTATCAACAACCAGTAGGGATCTTATAGCAGTTACCTATTCTTGAGTAGAAGTGGAATTATTTCACGATGGACTTCGTGATCGGTCTTCCGAGATCACATCAACAAAATAATGTAGTTTGGGTTGTCATTGATAGAATCATGATGGGTTCTCACTGATTTCCAATCAAGGATTTATTAACTGTTGTTGAACTAGGACAATTTTACATCCATTATATTGTATGTCTTCATGGAGTTCAACACTCCATAGTTTTACACTGGGATGCATGTTTTACTTCTCGGGTTTGGTAGGGGCTTCAGAAGGATTTTGGTACACAGGTACATTTGAGTTCAGCTTACCATCCCCAGACAGATGGCAAGTCTGAGTGTACGATTCAAGTGCATGAATACCTGCTCTGAGCATCCATTCTAGATTTTGGAGGTTCATGGGAGAATCATATACTTCTTGTGAAGTTTTCCTACAATAATAGTTTTAATGAAACTCTTTAGATGGAACCTCATGAGGCTTTGTACCGTAGGCCATGAAGATCACCATTCTGTTGGTTGGAGGCAGGAGAGGTAGATTTTCTAGGACCTCATCTTGTTTAGGAGACCACTGAGTAGATAGAGTTGATTCAGATGAGGATGGCTACTGCATAGTCTCGATAGAGGTCTTATGCTGATCACCAGAGACGACCTCTAGAGTTCAAGGTCAAGGATTAGGTTTTCCTACGTGTCAGATTGAGGTTGGGGCACTGAAGTGTTAGGAGATAGGGTAATCTTTTGCTGAGGTAAGTTGGACCATTTGGGGTGTTGGAAAGAGTTGGGCCAGTTTCCTATCCGTTGCAATTACCTCAGAGGTACTAGACTATGCACGACGTTTTTTTGTTTCTCAGCTCTGACAATACATTTCAAACCCATCTCATGTATTTCAACCCAAGGAGTTTGAGCTTGTAGTGGATGCGTCATTCAAGGAACATCCTATCCATATTGTTGATCATAGTACAAAGTTTCTCTGTTGCCGGTGTGTTCCTTTGGTACGAGTGTTGTGGCAGTATGGGATGGTACAGGATGAGACTTAGGAGAGGGAGGCTGATGTACGAGAACTATGGCCGGAATTGTTCGGGGTTTCATCATGTACACCACGCTAGGGAAATTAAGGGAAATTTTATTTATTAGCGGATGTTTATAATAACCCAGATATTCTTTCTAGGTATGTTTTCCTTTTTCTTGTAGTTTTTGAGAAAAGAGGCATTTCTATAAATATATTTAGTATACACCATGTACGTAAAGAGTACAAGTCGTGTACTTTGTTACCGCGGGTAACAATGTGATGGCTATGTAGAGGATTTGCACATGGCCATGTGGTGTGAACTGGAGGCCGCTTAATGTGGAGTACGATAGCAGAATGTACATGCCTTTTATTTTCTTTTTTTCATTAAACGGAATGGGGTCACGTCTGATGGACAGAACCAAATCCTTCTAGGTCTGGTTCGTCTGAGAGCGGGGCTACGGCTGTGGATCTTCGATGAGACCCAAAACCTATTTTCATCCTCTGAATTGAACACAGTCACTTGTGTTGGAATCACATCAGTGATTTCTCTCTTCTCCTAGAGTTTCGTTTCCTGATTCATCCTCTTAATCAAATTATCCTTCATTGAACGTTTTAGACATTTTTGTAGAACATTGGTATTCTAAGGAAATTAAAGCATCGAGGTTCAAGTATATTGATCTCCTAACCAAAAGATAGGTGGTTTTTCCATTACGTAGATATTCATTGAGTTCTATGTGCAAAATTTCTCAATACCAATGAACGGGGTATTGCGTGGTTACCATTTCAGCCATATTGTTTATCGGTTATGCTGGTATGCCTGATTAGATGATTATTGTTTTTATATATGGTGAATTTTTTTGCTTTGGATGTATTTCCCATGCATGTTTTTCCGGTTTGGACCTTTGGGTCTTGATTTCCTCTTAGGCTTCTATTTACGTTCCCATGCCTAGTATTGTAGGATGGTGTGACCACTGTTCTAATATGATGAGATGTTGTAGACTGCTAGCCAAGTAGTTATTAAGGTTTACATTGGCTGATATGTGCTTCTACGCTTTCCTGACTTACACAGGGCCGTGAGAACCTAATGTATAGACCATAGGAATAATGGACGTAAGGGATTCTCCAGAGTGTCTAATTTTTTACGATGTGAGACCACAGGGGGGGATTGATGTTGAGTTCTTCCCTAGAGTGTATGTAGTTCCTCGACATGGTTCCCAGGTGTAATTGATGTTGAGTGCTTCCACATAGCACCTTTAGTGCAATACGGGACCATAGGGGGAATTGAAGGTGAGTGATTCCTCAGAGAGTGTACACTTTAGCTTAACAAAAGGGGTGATACTGTGTGTGCTGCCTAGAGGGTTGCTGGTAATTGATAGATACGACCAGAGGGGATGGTTCGTGGGTACTTCCCATAAGGTTACTTATTGTGTTATATATTTTTCTGTTGTATCTTGTGTGGTGTTTGAATGCTTAAACTGTGGATTTTTTACTGGCTAGTGCTTTCATGTTTACTGCTTTATGTACTTTTACCTACCATATACTCACTGACTATTAGGCACAATTCTCATGGTGGTTGCCTTCTAGGATTTAGTCTCACACCCTATTTGTTCTATGATTTTGGGCCCAAACATATTATATTATTATAGGTATAGATATAGGAAAGCGCCCTTCTACTTCAGGTACCTGACTTGCTATAGAGATGGAGAGCATTGGACCATGCTATGGCTTGAGATTCTACGAAGTTTATCTTCTTTCTTTTTTTCTTTGGTTTAGTACCGGTGTATTCAAACATTGTGACATGTTTGGCTATTTTCCAAGGCATATGTATCATAAAGCATTTATATATGTGCTCCAGGTTATCATTTCCAGTTTACCACTATTTACTTTTGTATGGATTACTACTCCTTCCACTATTGTGTATTTGTTTCTCTTCTGATGTGTACTCCTCTAGTGAGGGCATAGTTTCCCAATTATCACACACAATGCCCTCACAACTAGTTGGAATCCTTTGGCATTCAGGGAAATGTTCTTGAGGCCATGTGACCAACCAGGTTCGGGGCACCTCTGTATGGATTCCGGAACCGGGACATTACATACATCATCACCACATAGAATATGAGTAAATGTTTTTTCTAGTTTCAATGAAAAAATAAATCATAATTATACATTCCATAATAGTTTTCCATGACTATATGACATGATCGATAGATGTTAAAATATCATTCCTTAACATGAGTCTTTATGAAGATGTTTATAAGGCACAACCAAAAGGTTTTGTAACCCTAATAGAATAAAATAAGTTATGAATGTCATAGAGATAAATTTATGTATTAAATAAAGCATACATGTCATGGAAAATTTAGTTTGATGTAATTATAATGAATTTTTTCTTCATAAAGAATGAATTTTAGTATTGTGTCTATATCTATTTAGTGGGAGTGTGGTTGTTTTTTTAATTTATTATGTTGATGAAATACTACTTATTAGAAATGAAATATCAATATTATAGTTTGTTTAATTTTTTTATAAAATTTCTACACCATGAATTGCTTAAGTGAATAAATATATATTCATGGGATCAAGACCCATCATGATAGATCCAAGAGCTACAAGGAATGATTCAATGTATATACATTAACAATATACTGGAGAGATTTGATATAAAAAAATCCAAGAGGGAATTGTTTCTAGTGTCACATGACATTCATTGGTATAAGAAAATGTGTCCAAAAACACATGAGTTAAGATATATGATGGAAATGAATCCATATAAATCATTGATAGGGTCATCCATGTATGCTATGGTACATTCCAAGCAAGATGCCTCCTATTTGTTAAGGGTGGTAAGAAGATATCATGATGGACCAACTGACCTCTAATGAATGGTAGTAATGTATATGCTTAAGTATTTTACACATACTAAGGATATATTATTGATATACATAGGATATGAGTTATTCATTAAAGGATATGAATATAATAGTTTTGAAACATATTAAGATAATCTGAAATCAAAGTCTATATATATCTAAACACTCAAAGGTGGCGTTGTGAGATTGAATATTTGATAGAAAGCCAATGTCACCAATTCTAAAATTGTGGCTATATGTATTACATCTAATTTGGTAAATAATTAAGTTGTTTGCATAAAAATATTCATCCAAGTGCTTGAAATGATTCCTAAAAGTAAAGACCTTATCACACTCTATTGTGATAATATTGTACTGTTGTCTCTTTCAAAAGAGATAAGATCACATCAGTGGAAGAAGTATATATTTGTGAAATATATTATCGTAAGGAAAGTTTCTAAAAGAGGTGATGTTAGTGTGGTTAGAGTTTTTATAGAATAAATCACGGAAGATCCCTAAACTAAAGCCTTTAATCATAAAAAACACAGTCATCATGTGAGATCTATTGGAATAAAAGTTTTTTGTAGTTGTCTCTAGTCTAAGTGGTATTATTTTGATGTTGGTGTCTTATAATGAACTATTTTTTAGTTTACATATCAAGATTTTTCAATGTTGGGAATTATAATTAAATATATTATTACATATTTTTCATTGTGCTATATAACATTAACGTAATAATGTAACATAGTATTTGTCAAATTGAACATGGAATAGTAATTCCCTACAATTATGAGAACCCTGAAATGAAATGATTATAATATTAATAATTATTGTATTATCAAATAATATTATATGATGGGAAAAATATTATATTTAGTATTAGTTGTCAGTATCCATGAATATAAGAGATTTCTTCCCATGATGCTCGTACATGGGAATCTCCAAGATGGGATATTATGAGAAAAATATCATCTATAGAAAATACATTTGTTTATGTTTCATTGGATATTATATTTTAAAGGTGCGTGTAATGATTTTTATAATTTAATATTTTTTTAAATTCATGTAATAACCATGTAATTTGATGTATCATCATAAACCATAATGACCTATCATCATGATGATGTTTGGTACGCCAGGTGTTTCACGAATGATATATTATTAATGAATAAGTTGAATAAGGATTTAGTCCTTCTAAATTTATGGGTGTTTATTTATCATGACATTAACTGTAATATAACTATTTATTTTAATTACATGGCCAAGTGTTATTTATTAGTTCATTTTAGATAATAAAAGAATGGTATAATCAACATATAGGTTGATGAGAAGGGGGTGAATCCTTCTTGATGAGATAGTGTGAAAATGGATTATATTATACAATGATATTATATATTTGGTTTTTCATTTCCATGTATCTTATTTCTCTATGTCTTTCATTACCCATTGTTATATAGTTATCATGGATTTTAGGAAATATCTCCTAATGTCACTAACAAAGAGGCTTATAGGGTCCCAAAAAAGTGTTTCTTTTGATCTTTTTTTAATATTATTTATAATTAACAACTAAAACAAATATTATTATCTAGTATGCTATGTAATATTTAATCGTGGTTTATTAAATGTTAAAAAATATTCAATATATATTAATTCAATAGATAAATGGTTAATTACATAAATATATATTATTTCTTTATCTCCTATTATTCATATCATAATAAATAAATGAATAATTTTTAAATAATTTATTTATTTCATGGATGTTAAATTAATATTTCTTCATCAAAAAATGAATATAATATTTATTAATCTATTGAATGAATATGTGCTTTTTTAAAATACTAATTTGATAATTCAACAAATATTTAAGAGGATGAGGAAAATTAGATTTTTTCTATTGATGAATATTTAATTTTAAAATTTTAAAATATATATGTATCATTATATGGATATGTTTACACTACAAACATAAGAAAATATTTTCATTTAATTTAATTTAATGAGGTTCAATTGGAATTTAATATATTATTAAATAATTTTTTGAAATTAAATAAATTTTAAACCCTAACACAGATTTTATAAATATACAACTATATCACTTGATGAAAATAAAATTTTGGGAAAAACAATTTAGTCTCAAGATCTTTCTTCTACTCTCTTCCTCTCAATACTGAAAAAATAAAAAAAAATCATTAAGAATTGAATGAATGTGAATTAATCAAGGAGTAAAATTCAAATGATCCATCTGTCATGCAAGAACATGATAATTTGGATATTGAAGGAGAATTTGTGAATCACAAATAGTGGGTCACTACTTTGGTTCCTCTAACACAATGACCTAAAATCCTGTAGGAATTATTTTTTTTAATAATTTTATAATCAAATATTAAATGATGTTGGATAACATTTACATATTATGCTTACCCAAAGGAATTAATTCTTAATGCATGTCCATTTCAAGCTGAAGGAACAAACACTCAATAGAAATTCCCACTCGGTTGATTCTAATTTTCCCTCCAAAGAGACAAACCTTCAAAGATGATCAACAAGAAATTCAAATTCAGGGTTGCATGGGCCAGGTACCAATGTAAAATTCATACCCTCTCAATCATTGAAATATGAGTTCATTGAATGTGGGTTGATATCTGCCGAGAATAATCCTCCCTCTTTCCCTCCTCCTGTGTAATGTAGCTCCACCACCACAATACCCATCACCATTATGGAGCTCCACAAATTACTCATTCATGTTGTGAGTCCTCTAATGCAATGAAAAAACTCTTATTGGGGTTTTAATATCAACATAATCAATGAAGAATGATCTCAAGACTGAGGTAATCTGTCTTTTATTCTTTTTTAAACTAATTAAATCATTATTTCAATGTACACCTCACATTGTTCCAGTAAAAATATTTGAAAACATTTTTTGAGAAAACAATTTTCTGGTCACGAAATTTATTTCATGTGCATTGTGAATGATCCATAGAATATGAAAAATATAGAGTTTTCTATGAGCTCAATATGTTATTCTATTGTGTAATAAACCATCATCCCTCACATGATCTGAAGTCTCCAATGAATAAAGTATATAATGTATATATACAAAAGGTGCAAATGAAAAATTGGGCTCTCAAATTCATTAACTAGTGTTAGTGATCATTCAAACATATGATCTTTCTACCTCTTGTTTCACCACTAACATACATCTCACTATTGCATCCATTGATATAAGGTACCCCAAAAAATCTAGAGTCCCTGGAGTGGTTGCCCAAAGTCCCTATTCCCCAATGTATTGTTATTACATGAGGGTCTGGATGATGAAGAATCATGTTTTCATCCTATTCTCTAACTTTTGTGCATCAATTATTTCATTAGGTTATTCAATTTTCTATAACAAAAATATTATTCTTGGACCAAGATTCTCCCCCAATTTATATTGTAATAATACATGGAATATTATAATTAAAATTATGTTAATATCAAAAGATCAAGGAGAATAATAATAGTAAATTTTTAATAAATTCATGCTTCTTACCACATAATATGTGGTATTCAGAAGAAAATATTTTAATGAAAAGAATTTATCTATGGAATTTAGTAATTTAAGGAGAGAGATAGATGCATTTAAATTTTCTAAGATATGATGGATTTTTAAATACGAAACCTAATAAATTGATCAACCATATTTAATAGATGGTGAAAAAAACTAAACCTCCATCTCCATGTGTCTAATTTTATATTTTTCATCACAGTAATGGAGATGATTGTTTTTGTTATTTTATTCCCTTATATCAATAAAATTATTTTAATATTTTTATATGCAATTTTTCTATTAGTCATGGTGCATATTTTTGTCAGGGTAATTTTTATTTTTTATGCTCTTTATATCTTGTTTACCGAAAATATATAATATCTTTCTTACATGTTTATGGACATGATTTGGGACCCTTGATCATGGGTGGTCGAATAGTGGTGTATTAACATCAGTTGTGTTTGTTTTTTCTCATCTTGGAATTGCATTTCTAAAATTATTCAATTCCTATAGTTCCACTTGTCCAAAGATTCATCATACCTTCTATTAGGAGAATCATCTGTCTCATTTGGGTCATCCATATATGTATGATTCTACAGTTCTACATACCGCCTATTGTTCAACTAATATGATATCATCACTCCTACTTCATGAATGATTTGAACATTCGATCTTTTCATAAAATTTTTCACCTATTTCAATAGGCCCAACCATCTTGGATAGTTTCTCTAGTTATCTTCTTGTTTATCAAAATATTATTTCAAATATTTTAATTTTTTTAGTAATATAATAAATTGCATGGTTGGTGTTCTCACTATGGGAATAGGATCATGCTAATCCAAATCACGGTATATATGGTGTTATTTCATTCATGTTCATTGTTCATTTCTGCTTATAGTAAATTTATTGAATTAGAAATAAGTTTTTCCTTATCACCAACATTCATATTTAATTATATCAAATCTGTAACTAGGTATTATGTGTTAGTGGGTTGTGGATGTTTTAGTGTTAAACTTTTTAATCACAAAAAGTGGCATTGATTCCACTATAACATTTATAATGGGTTATACAAAATTTTATATTGAAAATTTTTATGCTGAAAATTATTGTTCTATCTAGAGAATTAATATTACTAAACTACTGGATCATAATGATATAATTTATAATCTTTATGGCACTAAAAATAATTTCACCAACCTTACCCCAAATATGAATACTACTTTCAGTTTTGTTGATGTCCCTCATAAAACAATAAAAAATTCTTGTAGATTAATAATTTTATTTGTTGTAGAAAACGTCTTTTGAGAGGTTTCTCATTAGTATTTTACTACTTGTATATGGTATATAATTTAATAATATTACATGACTAAGTCACTTGATGTTATAATGTATAAAAAATGATATTATATAATTTCCAAATGCATCCTATAACTAAATTTAGGAAACACATTGAAGAGTTTAAAAAACCTCTTAGATCCACCCAACATATAACATAAATTAGATAATGAATATGAATCCATAATACTATTAGTTTTATTAGACGATACATTTAACTCTATTAAATATTATATGATTTATGGAAAACACACCCTAACTCTCGATTTAGTTAAATATTTATTACTCGGAAAATACCATAATAGGAATTTTAGTGTTAAGAATGATGTAGAGTGTTTTAAAATTAGGTACAGAAGTGAGTCTGGTAGTAATCTGAGACTAGGGTTGGAGGAAAGATAGGGGCCACTCTAAATAGAAAAGGTATATTTTTATGAACAATGTTACCAAGTGTTTCCAATGAAGAAAACCTTGTCACATTAAAAGAAATTTCCCAAATAAGAAAGATAATTACAGAGACAATATTAATGAGTATTCCTTGTTAATTGTGAAAGACTTTGACATTGTTGATATGTTAAATTTTTCTAACATTCCCATCATGTATGAATAGACTCAGGAGTTAGGATTTTTATTCCACATGTGTCAAAGAGGGGATTCATTAATGAGTTGAGGTAAATTAAATCTTGTTATGTGTTAATAGGAAATAATCTATGATTTCATATTATGGTTATATTATTGATTTTATTATATCATTTTAATATGATTGTAAAAAATCATGAGGATTTTAGGTGGGTACTAAAATTAAAAAGAAACCTCATATCCCTATGAATCCTTGACTAGAAGGGATACAACATTTAATCTAACTCTAGAAGTCATAAGGTTTCCCGAGAATCCCGCACTGTCATAAAATGGATCCTTTGTAATTGATTTTATGTGTTAAATGATAATTTTTATAGAATTCTTTTAAAACATATTCTAATTGAGAACATGGTACCACAACCCTTTGATAATGAATATTATAAAATATTAGTGCCAAAGAACATAAATAAATTATAAAACAATGGATTTTGAGTAATATCACACATAGAAATCTTATTTTTGTTAATACTGTTTATATAGAAAATCATGAATTGTTGTATTTTATAGGGTAATGTATAAGGGTAAATAAACCCTTGAGTATGTTAACTATGAGCATTGGGGTCCTTATAGGGTAGCCTCCCATGGTGGATGATTATAATTAGTATCCTTTATTGACGACTACTCTAGTAAATAATGGGTGTATATACTCAAACATATGTATGATACTTTTTAGACATTTAATATATGGAATGATGGGGAAAAATGTGAGTCTGGAAAGAAAATAATATACTTATAAACTAATAACAGTTTAGAATATTCGTCCCCTAAATTTATTGAATTCTACCAATCTATGAAAATAAATAGATAGAAAAATACTCTGGAAACACTACAAGATAATGGATTAGTAGATTTGATGTACATGACTATTCTTGAGAGGGTTAGATGTATGTTATCCCATTACAAACACCCCTGGTCCGTCTAGATGAGGCTGACTCTACAGTTTTATGCATCATTAATCATTTTTGATATTCAACTAATTCTTTTAAGGCTCTTTAATAACTTGGTAAAGGTTTACCTCAAGGTCTTTCACACCATATGATATTTGGATCTGTAGCTTATGTTCATCAAAATTATATAGTCAGTAGAGATTATTTTTTTCATGATTCTAGTCAATCTAAGGATATATTACCTTAATTAGAAGAGTATTCTAATAAAAAATCTAAAATCTCTAGACCCCAACCCCTAATAGTGTTGAAATTCCATTTAAATCTAGAGTCCTATCCAAATCCCAATCTAGGACTAGATGAATTCCTACTATTACACATACTCATGGTGAATCCATCTTTGGTTCATATTCTGAACATAATACTGTAGACCCAGAAAATATGAGAAATTATCAACTCATCTAATATAGAGACATAAGCACAATTAGGCCTACAATCCTATCAATCAGGATGATATTGTTTACTATGTGTTCAAAAGTGATCAATATTTGTTTAATGATAAAAAAACATAAAATTATTTCATTATGTCTAAATAATGCACTAGGTGGGTAGTTTATATTCATGAATAGACGAATTCACTTAAAAATAATTACACTTGGGTTGTTATTTTCAAACCCACTAACCAGAAGATTGAAGGTTCCATGTGGATATATAAGAAAAAGGTAATCAATGATATACAAATGAAAAACAATTCAAAGCCTTAATGGTTAACAACGAGTTTCATAAACCTTATGGAATTGATTATAGTGGGTCACTCTCCACACTTTTTAAACCTTAATATATTAGAATTATTATTAATTTTTCATCAAGGTTGATTTTAATATTACAAAATTAGACGCAAAAACTACTTTCATGAATGGTACCATTGATGAATCAATTTATATGACACCTCATCAAGGATTTTAGAATCAATTAATGTTCATTATATTTTTATTTCTTAATAATAATTTTTATTGGAATAAACAATCTTTTAAGAAACAATTTAATAGTGTTGATTATTTTATGATTGATAATAATTTTTTCCTAAAGTATGTTTGAAACATGTGTACACTCTAAGACTGTTAAAAATGAGTCCATTTACCTATTATTATATGTTAATTTCATAATTTTAATATGTAAAAACATGAACATTATAAATTATATCATTATGAAATTGAAATTTCCCATTTAAATGAAATACATTGGACATGATAATTATTTATTAGGTATATAAATTATAATACATAATAAGGCTAAAACTTTAGACATACCGTAGTTTCTTTATTTTATGAACATATTAAAATGGTATAATTTTGAGAACATTAATACTATTATTATTTCTTCAAGATAAAATTTTAAATTATCTTTGGAAAAATCCCCTAAAATTTATTATGGGTCTATTTTATAAATGGGATTCCATATAATAATGTGGTAAGAATTCATTTGTATTCTATAGTCTATTATAGGCTATATATCACATTTTTGTACATTGTGTAGGTTTATAGGGAATCCTAGTAAGCCTCATGGGAATGTAATTAAGTATTTCTTCAACTATGTATATATGTTAAATAATTTGTGCATTCAATATTTATTACATTATCATTTGTGTGTGTGAAATTATTGTATTTCTTAACAATAATTATGATGAAAATATTGAAACCAAAATAAAACTCACTGGTTATGTGTTTCATGAATATGGAGGATTGGTCTCCATGAAATGAAACATGAAATCAGTTTTTTCCCTCTCCACTATTGAGGTAGGGTATATATCCATGATAGAATCCCTAAAAGAGACTATGTGGTTGAATGGATTTATTTCTATGTTTTTTTCTATTAATAGTATAATAGTCCATTTTGATATCCAATTAGTATTCCATCTGTACCAGAAATATTTTTTATAATATAGGTCATAGAACATTGAAATTAGAATTCATTTTTTAGGGATGTTATTGAATCTAAGACAGTGTGTATCACTAATATAACCATGAGGGACAATATGGCAGATGGTTTGCCAATGGTTTTTCCACTGGGAAATTCATGCACTTCTATAAAGTAATGAGAATTGCCCCAATTCTATAACTTATGATGCGATAAAATCATCCTTACACTAAATTAATTTTAAAGTGGTTATTTTTTTCATTCCATTATTGGAATTGAATTCATTGCAATTTTATAAGAAATTTTCATTATTTTCATAGGGTGTATTTTTTACATGGGAACTGTTCTTTTTTACACTATATTTATCTTGTTTAATGGAAATATATATTTGTTTCCTAACTTATTTATTCACCCAATTTGGGACTGTTCATCATGGAAAATCAAACTAGGGTGGATTCTGATCAGTTTTGTTTGTTTAGGTCATCTTAGTTCTGTTTTTCCTCTAATATTCCAATCTCACAATGCTACATGTCTCGTGAGTTGTCTCACATTATTTTATACAAACATTCAGTTTTAACTAGGACATCCACATGGCTATGATCCCATGGTTTTTTCAATTTCCTAACATTTCACTAATAAGGAATAATTAATATTCATATTTTCATTGATTTAGTCATTCAATCATTTCATCGAAGGGTTCTCATGGATTGGATTGATTGCTGAGCTCCCAGTGAGAAGATCCTTCATTAAGCATATGGGTTTTTAAGTAAGAATTTTAATCGATGGATTACTGTGACCTGAAATCCCCATTGTCTAGTTTATAATGACCCTGGAACCGATGTACCACTCCAATAGAGATTCAGTAGAGATCAACTCTATCTGGGATCAGTTGTGACAACACATAAGATAGGTTCCATATGTTGAATTTATTTCATATTAACTAGGTTTCTTTTTATATTCATGGCTCTATAGAAATTTATTTATGTTTTCATGTATCACTATATTATTTTTGGATGTGTGTGTGAGTCCATCGTGTGAGTCCATCTAGGATTTTGTGGTGTTTACTAGATGTGACATATATCACCACTACCACATAGTTCAACAAAGCCATACCCAATAGATAATTTCTTTAGTTTTCATTTTTTTTCATTGATTCTGTATTTCTATTCATTCTTTTTTATTAAATAAAAATTCGTTTATCTTGGTAGTGTTCTTACCATGCAAATACGATCATGCTGATATGAATCCCATTATATCTGTTGTTTTTTATTTTCTGTTCATTTTTCTTTTTTTATTCGAATAACTTGATTGAATTAGATACATTCCATGTTTTATATTGAATAATATTCTAATTATATTATATCGGATCTGTAACCTGGTATTAAATTTTAGTGGTTCTTACATGTTTTCTGGTTAAACGGTTTAAGACCAATATTTTTATTCTCATATGATTTTGGGTTTCCATATTAAAAATTCAATTTTAATGAAAAAAATTAATCATCTCTGTGTTTATAATAATAATTAAAAACATATTGTAATTTAATTTATTCTATAAATTTTGTAACTGCTAGACTGGAATTGCATGATAATCGGGCTCCTTTCAAGGCACTCATTTGGGTATCCAATTATGAAATGAGTATGGCCTATGATCTGATCGCCTTTCAAATTCAGTTATAGTCCCTTGGATTCTGCTATGAAATAAATTATATTATACTTCTATTTTTATCATAGTGTTCCACATAAATAAGATTCAGTGACCATGTGTGGCCCCTTTTGATTAATGTGAGTTGATTCAGTTTTCTATCATTAGATGAATTTTTTCAGGGGAATTAATATCCTTAATAATCATTATTTCATCCCATTTAATTAGTTTTTATCCCATATCCAATTCTATAATTTATCATGTTATGACAATATATCATTCGATGTAGATATCAGAGACTGAGTTAGGTATCCTTCTTGGATTCTTTCACTCCTATTGTAGAGTAGTGACATGACTCACCATCCTCAGAATATCATTTATATTTTTTGAGAGCTATGGTGGATATCTACTCTTGGTGTGGTGTTTTTACATGATTTTAGATTCTGGAGAAGATATAATGTCATTAGAAGTTTGAGCTGAGTACTAATAGAAAATGATACTGTATCAGAATTTGAAATCATTTATATTCATTACTTTTTATTTCATGATCTATATTAAAAGGTGTAATGTACTTAATCATCATATTGCTGGGTAATAGTTTTTAGTCCATCTGTTTGCATTAATAAATTATTCTTTTGGGTGGTTATATTTTTGTGACAAAAATCTTTATGATTCATTGTGTCTCTTTTACTACATTATTAATAAAGCTTTTGAATCATGTTTCAACTTATTTGTGTATGGCCATCAAACGTTCTTTAATTTCCATAGTTAACCTATATTCTGTGAATTAAAAAATTATTATATTGATTAAGGTTTTTGTTTCCAAATACAAAATTTACTCTATTACATATTTGAAGATCCTCATAATTTTATACAGTGGTACACTATATTGTTCTAATTAAAAAAATTGGTATTTGATCCACTAAATAAATACATTATTAAATAAATTATGTATTAAAAAGGTGTTGGGGATAATTATTTTAACTTATAATAAATAATGTGAAGGCCCTTCTTGTCCAGCAGGGGATCATAAATTCATATAATGGTCATATATGAACCCTATTTTAAATTAGATCAATGATAGTAAGATGTCCACTAACTATAAATTTTTCTCTATCAATATCTTATAAAAGTCCCTTAGTTCATTACTTTTTTCCCTAGGTGATAAGGTGAATAAAGTTGATTCCTATGTATCATTTTCTAATATAATTTGGTTATATCATCAAAAAATTTATATGAAATAATTATTAGTTGAGAAATTATATAAGAGACATAAAATGTATACATTTAATATGTTTTTATGTGTTTTTATTATATCATATTTGGATGAATTTAATAAAATAATGATTGATTTTTCCAAAGTTAATAATGTTGTTCACTATTGTGATCAAGCTATGATCCAATTTATTTTGATTGAACATTATTATAGCACACTTTTGGAATCCATTATGTATGGATGAGATTCATTAAAACATGATGTGGCTAAATATATTTTAATTTCTAATGAATTTGACACTAAACCTAAAACGAAATTAAGGATATAGAGTATGTTCACTAGGGATAGGTATGAAACTATTTACAAGGGGAAATAAGAATATAAGAGGAATGATAATAACCCTGAATAACCTAAATAAAGGTCTTTCTATAGGTATAGAAAGGTTACCTTCTATAATTGTGGGAAACCGAGAGACATTAGATATGTGTGTAAGAAACCTAAGAATAATGCTAAACAAGTTAATCTTATTGACTAGTTCTTGTTTGTTATATATGGTTATGAAATTGAAAAATTCCTCAATGCGTTTGTGTATTTCATCACTAATCAGTGGGTCCTAGATACATGTTTTCCATTTCACATGTGTTGTAGTATAGATTAGTTCCTTGAGATAACTAAAAGAGTAGTGGGAGACGTGATTCTGGGAAACAATATGTGATTTTATGTATTAGGTTGATGATATATTTTGATACAACTAGATGACCGTTCAATTAATACCATGTTAGATATTTGGTGGGCCATCGACCATCATTATAATTTGATATCCCTAAGGGTTTTTAATAATAATGTTTTTTCTTAAAAGTGAAAATTAGGTTGTCTAGAAAAAAAGGGCCCCAAAACATTTATCAATTTCTCTCTTATGAATTGGATGTTTGTGTGAAATAGAAAATCAAAATATACACAGCATTAAAATGAACATGTTATCAATATTGACAATACTCGCATATGGAATAGGATAATAGGTCATGTATGATCCATGTGTCCCGAGGAATTAAGTAAACACGGATTTTTTAGAGGTAACACAACTTTTAATTTACCCTTCTGTGATGTCTACAATTTGGGTAAGTCTAAAAGGGTTGGTTTGAATCAGAAATTTATTAAAGTTGAAAATCCATTAGATTACATAAATTCTGAATTATAGAGAATGTCTACTACCACATCACATATTGTAGGATATTACTTTGTTTCATTAACAGATGATTACCCCTTAATGGTGTTGATTTACTTTCTCATAAACACATATGGTGTATTAGAAAAATTTTAAACATGGAAATCTGTGGTTAAATATTAAATTTGGAATAAAATTAATGTGATGAGAACAAATAATTGTCTAATATTCTTATCTAGAATTTTCAAAAACATTATTTGATACTGATTTTATTTTTAGGATAATTACTATTGGGGACACTTTCTAATATAATTTTATGGTCAAGAACATGCACTGCACCATATATTTGATGATATGAAGCATTCTATCATGTTCATGACTACCTACATAATTTTGGATCGAGGCTCCGACTATTGTAGTATTTTTGATTAACAGATTTATTTCTAGTGAAAATAAAAAATAAAATCATAAATAATTATAGGATAATAATCCCCCTTAGTACAATCATGTTGAGAGTATTTTGTTTCACATCATATGCACATGTCAAAACAGATAAAAATGAAACTAGATCTCTTAAATGTGTGTTTTTCAATTATCCTAATGTGGTTAATGGCTGAAAACTATGGGTTTCTAATATTGGTTATCAAAAATTAATAATAAATAAATATTTATTATTATATTAATCATGTTCTCCAAATACCAAATTTGTCACTATTTATAGTTATCACAGTCTTCATAATGAGGTTGTAGAGGCTATATTTTCATCCCGATTTGAGGCTGCTATTGAGCCTTCACCATCTAAATATCAAATTTATGCCCATTCTCAATCCAAAACTAATATTTAGAGATAGATGATCTACATAAAAATATGGTCACTAATTATCATAATACTAGTGATACGTAAAGGAAGGTCATAAGACCCACAACATAGATAAACCAATATGATATGGTTTTATTTTATTTCCATATAGCCTATGATATTTTTGATGATGATCCTAAAACATTTATGTTGTTAATGATAGTGATTATATTCATTGGATATCTTCCATATATGGGGAAATTAATGTCCCTTGATATAAATTACACTTAATCCATCATTAAACCCCCCCCCCCTCCAAATACTTAAATTATTGGTTACAAGTGGGTCATTAAAAGGAAATAGGATAAAAAATCTAATAATAAAATCATGTATAAGGATAGGTTGGTGGCTAGAGGATTCCTTCGAAGATAATGAATTGATTACTCAATGATATTATAACCTATTTTTAATCATTTCTTTATTCAGTTATTTCTTTCCTTTTATACATACCATGATTTTCATGTTGAGAATCATGATGTTAAATCTATTCTAATTTATGTTAAAAATGACGAGAAATTATATATGAATTATCATGATGTTTACTTGAATGACTCCAAACCCAACCAGGAATGTGTATTGAATAAGTCTATGTTTTCTTTGTAATAAGCTTTGAGATGGTGGTATCATAATTTTGATTCTTCTATTCTAGATAACCATTCTAATAAGTGTAAATTTAATGACTTAGGTTTTGACCTATAATACATTGGATATTCTAAAGAATATTTCTGAAGTAGTACACTGAGTCAGCACAAGAAGCTGGGGCCCAGGGAGTATCGGTACTTAGATATTAAAAATATTGCATATATTTTGTCATGAACATGATGTTTTTTTTGAAACATAAATAACACATGTTTTTAGTCTCGGATCGGATTTATGATATTTCTGTTGAGTCTAGAATGTCGATTTAACTCAAGGTTAAACCTATGGTCATATGCATTGGGATATTAGTTCATGTTTCATTTTGGTGATGTGGAATTGAGAGAAAAATTCATTGGTTTTGTTTTATTAAAATTGAATCTCCCCCCCCCCCCCACAAAACCCTCATATGTGCATGACCCCCACACGTAGAGCCACTCCTCTCCTCCATTTAGTGATAATGAGACCGACATCGAATACATGCAATGAGGTGTCTTTGATCTCCATTTTTGAGGTAGATCATAATCAGATCAAGATTCAAAATTCTTAAGGCATCTTTTTTGATCCAAATATTCTACATTTAACCAACGAGGTAGGATAATTTGTGTTTTGGTCCTAATCCCTTTTGTTTTTCATTGTTCTAATGTTCTAGAGACCTATTTCAATTGTAGTTCATCTCTGTTAGCTAGATCTCTGGGTTTTGGCTTGAATTAGAGAAAATCGGGCGATTTTAAAGGATATTCCTGACTAGAATCTCCATCTATATGGAATGTAGTTTAGTTACAAATGTTTTGTAGCACTTATCCATTGGGGAAGATAAGAAATTGGGACTACACATTGTGTATTGGGGTTACACACCCAGTATTTACCTAAACCATTTGACTATGGTACATTGCTTGGTGTACCATGTGAAAATAAATGGTCATCTATTAACAAATTTCCATGATACATGGAAACATGGTATGGTACAAAAACATAAGAAAATTACATAGGTAGGTGGCTGTTTATCCAAATATGCCATGTTGTATGGGATACCGGGAATTTGAGTGACATAGTTGGATTGTTGGTGTAGACAAGGAATACATCCAATGGGTGAGTAATGGGGGACACAACATGTACATCCTCTATACATCGTGTACCCCTACCTGTTTTCGTACCATTTTGTAAAAGATACATGGGTATGTTCTCAATCGATCTCACATGTTGTGTGTGCCCTGATTCATGTTGTGTATTTATAGGTGGTCATCCAAGGATCTTCCACCATCCATATCTCTTTATACGGGACGTAGAATCAATATTGTGGTTAATCTATCCAAAGAGGTTTTCCACATAGAACATTATGGTTTCATATGATACAGACTATGGGATACGGGGTGGTGTAATGTGAGAAAGACACTAATGGAGCTGTATTGGGCCAATGTTTTTCTTTTTTATAGTTTTTCTTTAGTGGGTGTCCTTTTTCCATTTTTCTCTATTATTACTTCTACTTTACTTTGTTTGTGGGATATAGATGTATGCATGCATTTTTTTCATTTTGTTTTTTTATTTAATCATTTTTTTATCATGGAGATGTGTGTGTTCATACAGGTATTTAAGAAATTCCTCCCATGTAAGTGATTTTCCCTCTTTGTGCTAGTCTCCAACCACTGGCCTATTAGAGGCAGTCTTGGGGAGTTCTCGCTCAAAACCATTTGGGTAGGGTCATGAAAGTGTGGTATTAGAGGTGGTTTGTTCCCCATTGGGACCATAGTGTTTTTAGCTTGTTTTGGGTTACAAAGCGAAAATGTTAGGATGTTTTGAGTTTAGATATTAGGCTAGAAGTTCTAGTGATGGTATGGAGGCTGATGTATCCATTTACTAGGACTTTATTTACCTAATTTTCGACTCTTTACATTATGATACTTGAAACTGGGATATAATTGGTACATGATTCATATCGGATTGGGTTTTGTTTTTTCTCGTCCTCATGGAGTTGGCTCCCTAAATATACACTTTGACCATGCTACATATTTATTCTATTTTATTATTCCATTATCAAGACAACCATATAGGATTATACAATGAGTTCATTATGATGATCAACCACCTGATGAGGCTTCAATACATAGTATTAATTCTGTGGAGTTACCTTTGGGTGTTTTTCCAGTGGTACCACCACCTATTGAGCAGCATGTTTTACCAGTAGTTTGGGATGAGGATGAACAAAGGATGTGTATGTTACACATGTTGTAAGGGGTAGTGACCACTGATGTACCAGGGTGATATAGTCCCCTAGGAAGAAGATGACTGGTGTGAGTTAGTCACATGATACTTCTACTGAGTGTTGAAACCTCCCGATCAGATGGTGGTCCAGGCAATGAGACTTTTGTAGTCTTCTTCCAAGATATGGTAGAGTCTAGTGATATAGACACATGATGAGGAAATTCCTCCATAGCCTGAGTTCGAGTGGATTTTCATGGAATATTTTTACCCATCCATGTTGAGATAACTGTGTATCTGGGAGCTTCTTTAGCTTCAGGAGGGTATCATGACAGTGGAAGTGTTTTTAGTGAGTTTCGCAGACACAATTCAATACTCATTAGATATTGTTTGGGATCCACTCATCAGAGCACATAATTCTGATCATGGCCTTCTTCAAGAGGTCATGTCTTCTATGATGGAATTGTGAATTACCACTTACACTAGAGTTCTCAAGCGATCTCTTGTGGTTTATTTTTTTTTTGGGTGAGGAAAAGGAAGATGTGACCTACAATAGTGTTCATGAGTCTGAGGTTTTTTTATTTTATGGAAGATTATAGGTAATAGGATCATAGTGTAGGAGTCATACCCATTCCCAGACATAGAGGCATGGGTCTGTAGCATAGAAGCAACATCAAACATTATAGAAGTGACAGGAGATGCGGTATTACACTTGCAATGACCTAGGGAATAATGATAGTGATTTTCTGACCAACCGTGATGTAGAGAGGGATCCAGATGATGACCTCCAATGGCAGATACAACACATGGATCAAGGAGTTCCGTAATGTTCCAGATGAGGCAAAGAAGTTATAAGGGTAGTTGTAGGTGGCTAGGAGTTCAGTATGTTTCAACCACCACTCCAAGGTGATCAACACCAGGCTCACATAGTTGGACGATTAGGATAGTTGTAGGTTTTAGAGGCCTTTGACCTAGAAGACTTGAGGATGAATAGAGACACACCATGTTTCTTTTCATCCTTTTTAGTATCAATTGTTAAACATGGTAGTAGGAACACTTTTCTTGCTGCTCAAGATCGATGTTTATCTAGGGTGATGTGGGGTGTCAGTAGAACCCCATGTTGGTAGTTGCAAAAGAGTTTCATGTAATACTCAATGCGTGTTTGGGAAGAACGTTTTTTCTCATTAGTACCCTTGTGTGAGTTGGAATCAAGTTTTTATACAACACGCTCAAGGAGGATTTGGTGTAGTTTGATGTTGCTTTGAACTCTTGATTAAGGGGGATTCCTTCCCCACTGAGACACATTTTTATTATGTGATCAGAACCATGTCAGATATTCAGTGCCACTGAATATGGATAGTATTGTGGTGCAGTGTATTAGTCCCTTAGACATGCATGATAATTTCAAGTTTATGGGATGAATTTCCAGAGCACACGTGAGCCTTGCTAGTGGAGTATTTCCACCTCGACCCCATTTAGCATGGCGGCCCTGGGAGAGGTAGGGAATTTCTTAGAATTGTTCCATAACGTCATAAATAGAACCTGAGATGATTATCAATTATTTAATGGATTCATATCATCTATACTCAGTTGGCATGACACTAGTGGGTGTGGTAGTGTTTTGTTTCAGCAAGTTATGTTGTAGCTGGAGGTTTGTTGGGAATAGGACTGGTAAAATCTTGTTTTTACTCTTGGAAATCATAGTGTTTTTCATGAATACCCTGACGTGTTAATCATAAACCTTGAATAAAAAATTCTTATGGTGGTTGTTGTATAGTTTATCATGGGGTGGATGATAACTATGGGGTTCCGTAAGTATCTGTGTGACGATAGAGAGTTGGTGTACCACTAGACCCCATGCCTGCAGATGTACAGTGGTGCTTGGTGATTAAACACATGTTGCAGCTAAATAAAAAAGATCTCACTTTTTAAAGATTTTTTATTGGTAGAATATGGACATATGTCTTGATTGATCATGGTTGTTATTTTGTGTGGATTCTTGTAAGCTGCACGGGAACCCTAGGTGAGATCACTGGGAGTGGAGTCCAGTGGGGTTTTATATTTCTTCATGTGTGCTTAGGATTATTATTTTTGGTGGACAAAAGCCCTATGTTTGGGAGAATTATATTTCTCAGGTTTTGAACAATAAGACTTTGGAATATTCCATACAATATTTTCCAATTTTTGCACTGAGTTAGTGTGGGAAGTTGGGTCCCGAGGAGCCTCAGTGCGATGATATTAAAAATATTAATTTTTTCCATGAATATCATTTATTTAACACAAATATAACTCCATTATAGAGTCTCATATATGATTTCTAAGACCCTGGTTGAGTCCAAAACATGTGGTTTACCCTAGGCGTAACCAGTGGTCATTTATACTTGGAATATTGTTTTGAGGACATTTTGGTGATGTGGTGGTGGAGAGAAATTAATTGGATTTAATTTATTATTTATTATTCTATCCCCCTCCCCAAACTCATTTGTGCATGACCCAACCAAAGAGAGACACATCTCTCATACAATTGGTGATGACGAAGATGACACCGAATCCATACAATGTGGTGTTTTTTATCTCTGTTTCTGAATCAAATCATCATTATACAATGAAAAAAATGATCTAGGTATAATTATTAAGCCAAGGATTCAGTGTTTCTCTAGCGAGGTAGGAAGATTTCAATCATGGTCCAAATATTTTTTTTTCGTAGGTTCTGGAGTCCTATTACAATTGTTGTCTATCCACAGTAGGTAGTGATTTGGATTTTGGGTTTAATTGGGAATAATTGGGTGATTTTTTAGGTGACTACCTACTGGAATCACCATCTATATGGTGTTTATTTTGTTGAAAAATGAAATGTAGATATTCAAATTTAGGGAAGATAAACATTTGGGACTACAGTCTATGTATAAGGGTTACTCACCTTGTATTACCCTAAACCGTGTGACAATGGAACATGGATTGGGTTTTCCATGTGAAAATACATGGCCATGTACTAACTCACAACCAATATATATGTACACTAATACATGGACATGAGGAAACTACATGGGTATGTGGTTGTTTATCGGAACAGGACATCAAGTATGGAATACACAATGTGTGAGGGACAAAGTTGGTTGGTCCGTGTTGAGGACGAACACGGCTAGGGGTTGAATGATGAGGGACACAATGTGTACATCTTTTACACTCCATGTACCCCTTCATGGGTATGAAATCATGTGGAAAATATATAAAAATCGGTGGTTGGGTGGGCTCACATAACCTATGATCCCTGGTGCATGATGTGTACTGTAAAGAGATCTATTGTGGATCTTCCACCTTCTGTATCTACTTATCTAGGAATAATATTCAATATTGTGAGGAATCGACCTTGAGTGGTTTTCCATGAATGATCAAATGGTATCCTCCCCTATGGATTATGAGAAATTACGATGTGTAAATTGAGCAAGACACTTGTGGAGCGGTATTGAGCCGATGTTTAACGTTTTTATAGTTCTTCTTTTGTGGGAGCTATTTTTCCTTTTTGATCATTCATTACTACTATTGGACTCTAGTTATGGGATATTGATGTATGCACACATTTACATTATTTAGTTTTTTACATTTACATATTTTATTATCATGGATATGTGTGTGTGTATACATGAACATAGAAAATGCCACCCATGTTGGTGATATGCCTTGTAGACACTAGTCACCAACCCTTAGCCTATTGGAAGTGGTCTTGGGGAGTTGTAGGCCATGCCTTATCGGTAGGGGTCATGACAAAAAACATGATGAAGGTATTTAATTTAAAATTTTGAAAAATAACATTCTTTACCAACTGTAATATGTAGATGAAATGTTATGAATATGTAGTAACCAAATGGTTTTTTTTTCTACTAAGCCTCAATTGAAAACATATTTTGAAATGAAATATTTAAGTTCTACTAAACAACATTTGGGTATGGAAATCATTTGATATATAAGTAATAATTATTTGTAACATTCCTTACATGATTACATAATTAATGTTCCAAATATATTTTTATCTAAATCCATTAATCCTGTTAATGTTCCCATTGGCCATTACCACCAGGTTTCATTGACATAATCACCTACTGTCAATGATGATATTGTGTATATGTCTAAAATTCAGTATTCCAATATTTTTGGCATTATCTGTACATAATTATTTTTAACAGAAATGCTTTATAAATTTGTAACCTTTTAGGTTTATGGATAATTAGTACTTGATACATTAGAAATACCTTATGTGTATTTTTAGGTACATATTATACACATAATATTTATCTTTATTCAATGAAATAATAATTGATTCTAACAAAATGGTTACTTGATATACAGATTCAAACTATGAATGTAATTTCAACACTATAAAATCTCTTACTGGTTATGTGTTCACTTCTTGGGGAGGTCCAATATCAAGGAAATGTAATGTTAAATGATTTTTTTCATTCTCAATAAAAAAATCTATATATATAACATTGACTGAGGATTTTAATTATGCAATATAGTTAAAAATGTTGTAATCAAAACTTTCTTTATATAGATCTAATATAGCTATATATTTTGATAACAAATCCTATTTAATTTTATCCAAATATTTTCTCTTCAACTTAAATATAACAAAATAATAATAATTACACTTAATTAGATATGTATTTGAATAAAAAATCATATGTGTTAATAAAAATATAATAATAAAAATCTGGTCGATATTTTGAAAATGTCCATGATGTTATCTAAATTCAATTATTATTTAGATATAATTATTTTGGTTCCAATACATCAATAATAACTTCAAGAACATTACTAATATTCGTTGATAATTGTGGAGATTTGTGATTTCATCTTTCCATATTAAATTTCCCATTTTATCTAATAATTTATATTTTATGTGTTTCGCGCATTCATGAAAAAATTGATGAAATTTATTTAATTCTCATAATGTTATATCTTATGAATAATTTTTTTTATTACGGAGATCATGTCTTGGATCTCTATTTGGTCACCTATTATGGCCTTCATTGGGACCATGATCTATTTACCTTGACACTTATATGATCCTCTCAAGGATTATCCCTATCCATAGATAATATTATTTCACTCATTTGTTCTTAACCATCCATGAGAATATATATCAGTGCTTGGGTTATTCAGAGGACATACGAGGCCTCAGCTAATATCTCCAAGACATTTCGACCATCATTCATATATGGTGTTTTTTCAATGGAATTAATCAACCATGTGAACATCATCTCACCTCCTTAGATTAGTTTGGATATACCATTATTTTCTATCATTCAATCTAATGAAACTCTTGTGTGTGCTAGATATATATTCTTCAATTCAGATATCGAAGATGAAGTTAAGTGTCCAGTCATGTTGCTTGTTCTTTTCTTGTGGAGTTGTGTCATCACCTAATTATCCTAAGAACGAATTTGGGCCTGTTTAAGAGCACTGATAGAAATCTATTCTAGGATTAGTCTTTTTATTTTATTTTTAAATTATGTGAATATGGAGTGTCATCATTAGTTATATTTAATGACTAATGGATAGTGGTAATCAGTCTTGATTTATTATCATTCCTCTTCATTCTGTATTATTTTTTGTTGTTTCTTCGAAGTGGTCCTATTTATTGATCTGTTTCTTCCAGGATTTTGTTATTGTATTATATTTTTTTCACTTACAAATCATGTTAGTGTGTGGTGTTCTTTATGTGCATGTAGGTCCAAAACAGGACGATGCACATTAAATCACTGTGTCCCTTTTACTAATTTTCTGTCACCATTTTCAAAAAAAAAATTTGTTTTTTATGTGTAACCATAGAATTTGTATTGAATTTCCATGATGTACATGTATTCTGTGACCGAAATCATTTTTTTCTCGATAACTATTTCTATTTAAAAATACCTAAATGAACTCAATTACCAGTTCAATGATCCTCATCTTTTCATAGAGGGGCACCCTACAAAAATTTCACCAACACATTACCTTAATTAATACCCAACTTATTCAATGTAAACATTCCATATTCATCAAGGTGAGAAACATCCTTGAGAAAAGACGCCAAAGAAAACTGAAACCCATTTATTTATATATATAATCACTAGAAATACAATTAAAACATTCATGAAATATATGATGGTTAATGATAAATTAACTGAAAATAAAAAATGCATCCATATGTATATCTCAGGTGTGACCCATCCTCTCTCCAAAACAACACCTGTAATGATATAACACACACAATGAGATTATTTGGACTTCTGTTCGATCTTAAAAAACAAATCATAATATTTAACACATATTCCAATATAAACCTCTAAGGATGAGGCCCAACTACCTAACATTCACTGTGCTTTAAACTAATATGGTGAGACCAGAAATATTATTACTCCCAGTTTCCACTGTGAACATTAGAGATTGTTCCCCCTTTAAGATAGTTTTAAAAATATAATTCTCCCAGACAACGCCTTCATTATAAATATTATAAAGAATACGTTGTCAAAAATATCTCCCTCTTTAAAATATATCTTTTCTAAGGAGGATGTTTTCTTAAAAAGTGCCCCCAATTTTTTTTGTTTTTTATATATAAAAACAAAACAAAATATAAAATTTCATTTAACAAATTTTATATTTCATATTTCATTAAGCAATGTATTCTGGAAAAAAAAGTTATGTAAAATCCCAACCAACCTCTCCTTTTATAAGGGTGTGGTACTTAACATCATTTCCAGGCATTCGATGTGGGATTTTGACACCACTTTTCCACCATTTAATGAATAATTCATCATTAAAAATAACATATTAATTATAATAAATTATCAATCATTACATATTTTAAAAAAAAGTTACTATTCGATAATGTAATAAATAGTAACTAATAAATTCATTTAAAGTATTACTAATAATTTCATTAATGTTTTTAAAACTATAATTAATATTAATTTTTTTAAATGATGTGATTAATAATGTAATTAATAACATAATAATTATTATTAACATCTAATAATGAATATAAATATTGTAATTGATAGTATATTTAATTTTATATTAATAAATAATTTTTAATAATATATAAAACAATAGTTATTATTTTTATTGAAAGTGTTATTTTAATAATAAAAATAATATTCTTGTTAATATTTATTTTATAATAATCATCTTTTCCATGTAAATTAATTTAGGTTTATTATAATTACGAATAATAATAATATTGATGTTTATGATGATGAAAATAATTGTATTATTATTAAGTATTATTATCATTAAATAATATATTAAAACCTATGGATTTATAAATATAATATAATAATTATTGTTACTTTTCTAATTATGAATTTTTAAATCATGACTATATTAATATTATTAATTCTAAAATTCATAATTATTACTAATAATTAATAATAATTCCATAATAATTAACATAGTTAATAATATAAAAAATCTAATTAAATTATTAATATAATTATTAACGTATTTGAAAAATAATATATTTAATTATTTATCTAATAAAAAATACATTTTCCTGAATTAATTATAATGTAATTATTAATGTGATACTTCATAATAAATTGGTGTAAATATTTTTTAAAAGTGTAAATGTTATGTTTTAAATCAATATCTAATTTTTCATGTAAATTATTTTTTATGTATTATATTTTTTTAATATTATTATTGTTATTATTATTATTTAAAGACACTTACGTATATAGATATAAAAAACAATTCATGTATCAAGGTACATGACAATGAATAATAATGCTTGTATAATAATGTCATGATAATAAGAAATTAATGATAATGAAGTCATTAAAATAAAATCATGATATTATAAATAAATTTGAATTAATAAATTTAGGATAATTATCATATATGATAGTCATAATAATACTAATATTATTGTTATTTATGAATAATAATACTAATATTATTGTTATTTTTATTAAAATATTATCCTTTTTAGTTATTTTATATGTTTTGGGTTCAAGTAATAAATTTCTTTTTGAATCTAATTTTAATTTTAGATGTTTTTAATTATTTTTTTTATTAGTCAACATTTCATGTTGGTGACATTGGAAGCTTATAAAATTTAAATTATAAGTACAGTCAAAATGAAAAATAAAACATGGATGAAACAAACTGTACTGATTAAAAACATAACATTTACAGTTCAAAAACATTAGTAGAAAAAAATATAGTATAAATAATTTATAATTGATATTTAAAAAAATAATATAATAAACATTAATTAAAACAACAATAATTAAAAAAATAAACAAAAAATTTATATTTTAATAAAAAAATTTATGCAACAAAAATATATATGTACTTATTTATGTTATAAAATAATAATATTCTATCCCATTGAAATTATTTTCCATCAATTGTTTTCCAAATTTATTTTTTTTTCAATTATTTTTTCATATTTTTTGTAAATGTTTCATATTTTATTAATATTTTATTTATACTTTGTAATTTATAGGATTTAGAATTCACAATCGTGAAACATTATTACCTTTTGTGTAGGTGACATTGAAATCATATTAAATATAAATTTTACGTACAATTAGAATTAGACATAAAACCTGGATTAACCATAGAAAAAATAGTCCGAAATAAATATAATTTTATAAATATGGAAAACAAAAACAAATTTAAATGACAAAAAATATTACTGTTTAATAACCTAACATTTACACTTTAATAAATATATGGTCATAATTTTTATTAAGTATTATATTATTAACTACATTATTTTATAGTATTATTAATTATGTTATTATTAGTAAATATTATCAGTTAGTTTTTAACAAATTTTAATTATATTAAAAAATATTAACAATAATTATGATAATAATTATGAATAATGATATAAATAGTATAATTACAAATGAAACTAATAAAATAGTTCTTAATATAATTTAATATAAATAATAAATTGTTTTATGATGATATATATCATCATACTTATTATTATTATTATTATTATTATATATAAATATAATAAACAAAAAAATTGTTTACATGACAAATAAATTATCTTAATACTAATTCATATTATTTAGTTTGTTAATTATTACTAATTATTATGAAACATGAAATTAATTATATTTTTTTAATGAAATTATAAATCACATCATTTAAAAATATTTTTTAAATATTAATTTTAGTTTTAACAATATTAATGACATTATAAGTAGACATTAAATTGAATATATTTTTTAATATTTATTACATTATCAAATTATAAATATTTTTTTAAAATATGTTATGATTTATCTGTTATTTTCATTTCAGTAAATGGTGGAAAAGTTATGTTTGAATCCAACATCAAAAACCAAGAAGTGATGGTTAGTATCAAATCCATATAAAGTGGTGGTTATGTGATATTTTATATAAATTTTCTAGAATATTTTTTTAATATAATGTAATTCATAAAAACATATAAATAACCATAAATTTTTTATTAATATATATAAACATAAAATAAAAAAATGAAATTAAAAATTTGTAAAAAATATAGAAGTGGGTGTTATATCAAGAATCTACTTCATTATAACTATATTAAAGAGGGAATTGTCTCAGACAACAACCATCAATCAGCACCAAAACCTCCATGTTTCGTCTATATATTATGAAATAGTTTATTAATCAAGCTATTTTTTGAAATTATTTTTGTCATGATATATAAAAGAAAAATAGAGTATTAACAACATCCTCATCTATTATTGGTTGCAGGTTCCCATCCACAGCATAACTAAACCCTACCCCAGCCAGATATTCCTGAAGCACAAACATAACAGTTGTATTATAAGAGTGATTCAGCCAACAAAATTTCTAAAATATAATTGAAACTACACTTTTTTAAATGTAAAATAGAATGATTTAATGTTTGAATCTATCCATATATTCTCTTATTTTGGTGACTTGTATTCATATATACCACCCTCAAACAGTCACCATAAATAGTAAATGATTGTTATTCAACCATGTTTTGGTTTGGTTTTTTCATCCATGGATCCAAGGTCCTAGTGTCCATATTAAATAGTATGATTTATTACATAACATAAATGATCAGTAACATTGAAACTGAAATATATTTTTTTTGGAGAAACAAAATTAGTGTTCAATAATTAAAATTATTCTATAAAAATATTATTGATTAATGACATAAAATGGTTCAACTTTTTACTATTGTTGATAATTAATTTTTAAACCATTATTTATAGGATGATAGCTTCTTACCTGACCACTATATACTCTTATAAATTAAAAGGTTATTTTTACTAGATATAAAACAAGGCTCTGATAACAGACCTACCCTTATCAATTCTAGAAAAAATAGATGATGAAGGATACATTCTTTAGCTCTAAAAAGGCCACTAATAAAAGGTCAACCTTTATTAGTGATTTTTGACAAGGATAAAGATTGAATTTTATCAGGGTTTTTTTAGCACAAATAAAGGGTATTCATTTATCAATTTGAAAAAGGTGACGATACATGTTACCCTTCACTATATATTTTTTATTATTTATTAATAAATATATAATTGAATTAAAATATTAATATAAATCTGAAGTGCATGTTTAAAAGAATTATTCATATTATAATGAAAAAAATACATTCAATCTTGTTTTAATTATTTATATATAAAAAGTAATCTAATTTATATTAACCCAATAAAAATATTAAATAATTTATTTAAATCCCATAAAAGTTGTATTTACAAATGTAATATATCGACATTTTATTTAATTAATTACATAAATAAATTAATTCACAAATATTTATTTAAATATATTTATATATAATATATGAAATAAATATTAATTTAAATTAATATAATAATTGGTTTTGGGACACAAATCCATGATATGACCAAAAAATATTGTAGTGTGACAAGAGAGAAAAAAAAGAAAAATAATGGGGGTCAATACATGTGTGAATATATAATACATATGGATGTATATTTGACTGTATATATTTGTATTTTTGTGTGAGTATATATGTTTGTATGTATTTATATTTGTTAGTATATATGTATTAATATGTACATATGTGTCTGAAATTGTTCATGTGTATGTACACATATATTTGTGTATGTGTATTTGTTAGTATGTATGTATGTAATTATGTACATACGTATGTGTGTATGTGTATATATATTCATGTGTATGTTTTTGCCCATGTATGTCTATGAATGTGAATGTTTTTGTATGAATGTTTTTAAGTGTGTGTGTGTATTGAAAAAATAAAATTGTTTTCTTAATTATGGACAAGAACATCATTACTATTTTAATGATGTAGGGGAAACTCCCAAATCTGTGGAGTCTGTTATATGGGGAAAAAAATCTACTAACGAAATTAATTTTCAATAATTAATTTATATGAATCCTTAAATATTGTTGAAAAATAAAGGAATCAACCAATTCGATGTGTTTTTTATAAATATAATAGTTTTTTCATAAGAATTGAAACTAGTATTATCCCTCAAATTTATGCAACAAAAAATTAAATTTTCATTTTTTTGTGTCTACTATATATTGATTCCTGTTATTAAATAACCACTAGTGAATTATGTTTTTACTATTTTAACAAATCACCCCTTGAATGGTATCAGAGTATTTGAAATTTATTTGATGTGGTGAAGTGGTTTTTTAGATCTATCAAGGGTACTTAAATTGCTGCAATGGAAATCCTCCAATTTTTATTTCCTTTCATTAACCCTTCCTCTTCTTTTCCAAAAAAACAAACACTATAGTGAATGTAACCGCTCCAACTTCCCAAATTGATGAATAAGAATTTGGATAATTGGTGCATCTAAATTCAACACCACATCACACACATAATTTCATTGGCATTGTGAATGATGCAGACGCTAGCCCAAAATCTAAGACATGGGAGTCTGATCATCCAAATATTCAAAAAGAAATTCATTTTCTTTAATGGAAGAGGCACAATAAGGAAAAATCAGTCTTCTATTGAGGCCTTAATAAAATCACATTAGTGATAATTTCTTCATAAAAACGTCAAATTCTATCTGACAAAACATTTTAAATTAATTTGACGGTGTAAAAAATGCGAAGTAGATTTGGATTCAACATATATGATGTGGTTTAAAATTTAATTATATGAAATCCATTGATACCAATATCGAGTATCACACTCATTTAATGGTAGTGGTGAACTAACTATTTTTATTTAGAGAAAATCATGAAGAGATTTCAATATTTGAGAAAATTGTGTGATCATAAGATCAATGGTTTTATTAAATGGTCATTTCCCAAGAAGAAACCAAATACTTTGAGAATAATTCAATATAAGAACTACTAGGGTCTCTACATGACCATAAGTTGAAGGTGAATTAGTTAATTAATACACAATGAGTGGATAATTCCCTTTAAATAATGTTTTCTTTCAATAACTCTACAAGGATCAAGGGGTATATTCCAATGAGTTTGATTAAAAACAATTCATGGACAAGAAAATTACTAAACAAGATTATGATGACTTGAAAGAATCCAAAATCAAGGAGGTTATGGATATCAAAATTTTAATCAACGAGGAAGAAATATGGAAGGAGTATATGACTTAACAATCATAATACAAAAGAAAAATGAAACATTCAATGCCATAATTTTAAAATTCATTCAATCTTCCCGCATGGACTATAATTTTTGATAGTGGTACTCAATGATAAATACATGCTATAGAATATCAGGTTTGGACATTTAAAATTTAAAAGCTTATAATTATTATGATGAAATAATATGGTGATTGTGATTCCAACAAAAATACATCTAAATAAAATATGTAAATGTTATATACTATATAGGAAATATAGAAACATATTTTCAATGTAATAAAATTTGAAATATGATGTGGCACTTGAGTAAATCAATACCAATTTTTGTGGTCCATTTAATCTTAATTGGATGAAGAAATATGAACTTTCTTAATTTTATTGAATATATAGTATGAAAAAATTGATATAATTTCTAAATATGAATTTAGTTCTGTTTGACAACATTAAATAAGTGGGGAATATATTGAAAAATCAATGCATCTATTGTACAAAAACATTTTTATCTTATTCAGATAGGTAGTACACCTCTGATGTTATCCATGATTACATCAAGAAACATTAAATTCAATATCAATTGAAATCATCTTACAAACCTCAAATAAATAGATTAGTTGAAATAAAAAAATCTTAAATTTTGTTTGGTCTTTGTGACTTATGATCCAAATAGATTTGAGAAGGCTACATCTGATAAAAAATAGTGGAATCAAATGGGTTAAGAAATACATTCCATTAAGAAGAACAAGCATGGGATATAACACACCTCCCATAAGGGAAAAATAAATTTATGTCAAGTGGGTGCTCAAAACCAAAGAGAATGATCAAGGTAATGTCCAAAGGTAAAAATTTAGAGTCACCACTAAAGTAAACAATAAAAAGAATGGAATCCAATATGGTAAATATATTTTTCACTCATTTCATGGATTGAGAGGTTAAAATTATTTATCTTAATAGTTCCCAAATTCAAATGGACGATCTCTCCATAATAATTCAAGTCAGTATTTCAAAATCGATTTTTTAAAGGGGAAAACTATATTGATGCACAACTTATATAAATAAATATATAATGTTATAGAAATTTTTAGAATTTTAATATTGTTCTATGTGGACATAAGTAAGAAAAAAATGTATAGAACACAAGGATAAATGATTGCATTAAATGAAGTAGATTTCATAATTGTCCACATGAAATATCACTCTATCATAATAATGAGGATGATGAAAACATATTATAATAATGATTTTATAATGATGGTATTATTTTAATAATAAGTTATGTAGGTATATTATCATCCTTCAAGAAAATCAGGTTCAATGAGTATGAAATGAATGATATCATAGATATGGTTAAATTATTTAGTATAAAAGCTGTTCAGAGTGAATGAGAACTATTTATTTCTCATGTACATTATTCCTAATATGTTTTAAAGATGATAATCATGGAATGATGAAATATCATTACAACCCCAGTCAAATTAGGATTAGAATTATGAGGAAATGATACAAGATATTTGGAACCTACATATTTGAAAAGTATTGCTGAATAATAGATAATTCTAACAGCTCTAGGATATATATTGTTTATTGATTTTTTACTTTTCAAAAAATATATGGAAACTCTTGTCCAAAAACATTTAAATACTACCAATACAATTATAACATGGAATTAATGTACTATCATTGAGGGTATGTTCAATACACCATGTAAATATCTTATGATTTTTTTATATTCATATAGATTTTGGGAATGAGACTTTGATGAATAGATGAGTACAACTGGATCACATTTTTTATAGGTGACATAAAATTCACATAGTCATCCATGAAACAAGCCAATGTGAATTTATCATTATTTTAATTTGATTATATTTCTACCAAATTAACTATGTGATGTGTTATATATATCATAAATGTAATATATTATATACAATATAACCAAGAATAACCTTAAAATGGTTTGATAATTTATTTTTGAAAATTCCATTTTTCATGGATGAAATAAAAAATTATACGAGGAATCATTTCATTATATATAATATGAAGAATAATCAATTCAAACATGAAACCTATGTAATAAATGATAATTACGTGGTCATTACCATGATATCATTGAAGCATGGTGTTTTTTTTTCAGATGAAACCAATTCCTAGAATGCATGGAATTTATGTTTAAGGGGATATTTCGAAAAAATATACTTTTTTAAAAATATATATGAGAACAATATTTCTACTACGATGATGTGGGTGATACTCCCAATATTAGAGAGTTTGTTATAAGATAAATAATTATGTTTAATAGAGAAGGGAATTTTTCAAAAAAGAATTTGGACATAACCAAAAATGATGGTTTACATATTACAGTAATCAACCCTTTCCCTATATATTTTTTCTATAAATTATAGATTTTATCATTTCAAAAATATATCTAATATAAACGTAAATTTGTTTTTTTAGTTTATTTCATACGTTTTCCCCCTACAAACAACACCAGTTATCTATGTTTTTAATATTTTTTTCAAATACAGCATTTAATGTGTATGTATGTATATATAGGTGTATTTATTTTTATTTGTAAGTATGTTTTTTTATGTGTATGTATTTGTACGTATGTGTATGTATGTTTATATATGTTTATGTATGTATGCATGTGTATGTGTATCTGTATGAACATGGGTATGTGTGTACAAGTTTTTGTATATAAGTATATGTTTATGTATGTGCATGTATGTGCATGCATGTGTTTTTAGTTTTGGATGTGTTTGTTTGTGTATGTGTATGTGTGTGTGTATATGTATCTATGTATGTTTATGTGTATGTGTATGTGTATGTGTATGTGTATATATTTTTGTGTATGTGCATGTGTTTGTCTATGTATTTGTGTAAGTGTATGTGTATGTTAATTTTTATTTTTGTGTGTATATGTAAGTTTATGTGTATGTGTATGGGTATGTTTATGTGTATGTGTATGTGTATGTGTATGTGTATGTGTATGTGTATGTGTATGTGTATGTGTATGTGTATGTGTATGTGCATGTGTATGTGTATGGGTATGGGTATGGGTACATGTATGTGTATATATATGTGAATGTGTTTATTTTTTTATGGATACATATACATATGTGTATGTTCACCTTTATTTAACACACACACATATTTATATATTTATATAAATACTGATAATTTTAATTAGAAAATATCCTGAACCAACCCGGGAAAACCCCAAACAAATCACCGTAGTTGGCTCGTGACAAATCCTGAGAGACTTACATTACCCTGTTGGACTAGAAACTCTTGTTGGGAATCAAAAATACATAGTTGGAAATAATATACCCCATTAAAATTGACAAATTAATATAAAATATTAAGAACCATAAAATTACACAATCCCAACATAAAATTGAGTCAAATTTTCAAAATAGAAGAAATCATACCCACAACTGATAGAAAACCCCCTTCCTTAAATGGTCATAAAAAAAACCATCCCTAACATGATCTAAGAACACTATACATGAATAATATATAAGATAAGCCCTAAAAATATATATAGGGTTTGACCTAGGTACACAAACTTCGTGGAAGAGAAATAAATCCAAGAAATAGGGAAATGAAAAAGAAAATGAGAAGAATGTAGACACATTAGAGATGATCACACCAAAAATTGGAAGGAAAAATAGGCATCCTAATAGGGACGTGGAGGAGGCATGTGGATGGGGAGCCCCTCCAAGGTGGAATATGTGAGATTGAAGAATATGTAATATTTATTATTATTATTTTTTAATATTGATAATAGTAATAATAATAATAATTTCATTATAATAATAAATATGACAATTATTTAAGTTTTTTTGTTCCCTTTAATTAGTAGGAAATGGGAATGATTTGGATGAATGGTTGGCCAATTTGTAAACCAATTATGTGCCCCTCTCATGGTTTTTGACAACCCCACATGAGCAACATACACGATTAAAAAAACTGTGTGTCGTTTGTGCAATCATCTCTACAAAAAAAAATTTACATGACTCGTATGATTGTTTCAGGGTTTGTACTAACAATGTACAAACCAAGCACCTAAACTCAAAATAAAAAATTTTAAAATTTTAACTCGATCATGATCAAAACAAAAAAGGGAGGATAAAAATTATTAAATAATTATAAATAATTAATATACTACAGTCGATGATTTACAAATTTAACCATAATAAAAATTTCTACCCCATGAAAGTCTGAATGATTTGGTTGAATATGAAATTAGATATAATCAATCCACTATAGTAGATGAGGTCACTGGAACCCAGAGTCTATGTGTTAACATTCACCCTTATTATGAAACTTTGATCCCGGAAAAAGACTGAAGAGGTAATCTTCAAATAAATAAACATACATCGAAGGAAAAATGTGTAATGTTAATAAAGATGATCCATGAAACAAGGGACCCCAAAAAAATAGACTTAAACATACAAAAACAATTCTGAAAACATGGAACACCTCACCTACTAACATAGAAATTACAAAGGTAACCAATCATTGTCTGTTTGGGATCTCTACAAGCATTCATCATGTGACCCTTTATGTAGACCAGTAATCCTACTATGGTCGAGGTCATGTAGAGTGGAATCAAAGGGTCACAAATTCCAATGAAGAATAAAATTTCCATGAATAAATGAATAGGGACTAGAGAGATAGGTTCACCACAAGATCATCAAAGGTGATATCCTCAAAATTCTATAAAACATGTTAAGAACTAGTTCCTCAAAATAGAACAAGTCCAAAAATACCAAAACAACTTTAACAATATTGTGACTTATTAACTTCACATGTCACACCCAACCGCTTTAGGCTAACACATCAGTGAGACACTCCATTATATAACTAACTAGAAAGTTGGTTTCAATATGAGCCTTTATCAATAGACTACCACCCAAGACAAAAAGGAACAATCCAAGAATCCAAAATCGTGAACCAAATGAAATCATAGTTCATAATTTTCTAAATAGACAATCCCCAAAAAGAAACCACTTGAAAATAAACCCACTCCAAAAATAATAACCATTCAAAATATCATTTTCCGAAGTAACTACCCATCAATTTTCAAGAAAAAAGTTCCATAAATATCTCCCAATAAGACGTTTCAAAAACAAAAGGTCCCATAAAGGAGAAACATTAACATTTTACACTTCGATATTGGAGACAATAGGTTGGGTCAATATTCACTACACCAGGAACATCCTTTACAATGTGAAAATATTCCCTTTTTAGGCCTATGTATGAAAAAATAATTTAATAAATCATCTTATTTCTAGTAGTTAGGAGATGAAAATATTTAACTGAAACATCTTCTTTTGGAAATGAAACTTACATAACCCCTTCTAGTAACCAATGTGGAAACTTTGAATGAAGAGTAATACTATAATCTAACAAAGAACAATGTAATATCCACTTTATATGATTATTAAGGTGGAAAACCCCCAAATAAGTCTCATGTTTTGTCTAGTTTTTGGAAGGGTTCCTACTCCACCACTCAATCAGGAGTCCTGGCCGAGTTTTCAAGGAGAATAAATTGAGAAACAAAAATTCACAAGTTCAAAAAACCCACCACCAACCGAAATTTTAATCTGATCAAACCAATAAATGATTTCCAACACTAATTTCTATAGATGACCTTTTCTTAGAAAATTAAGTAAGTCACCATAGAGATGGTCCTTCTATACTTTTTACAGAGACTCTTGTCCTTAATACAATAAAAACAATAAAAACAAAACCAACTCGAAGCACATCACAAATAAAATATCCACATCCTAATAATAAATCAACAAAAAACTCAAAATATCATTTCAATAACAACCCAACACATAAAATAAAATTCCCTAAAAGGATAACTCTAAGATAAAAATGGTATTATCATAACACTCCCACATTATGAGACATTAAATTACCCATTATTGAAATCCATTCCAAAAAACATAACATGACACACATAAAATAGCCAACCATTGTTATTCTATGAATCCTATCACATATAAATAAATTCAAATTCTATATCAATCCACACATACCAAAAACCGTCCCTGTACATCAAATATCCGTGTGTGAGGGAATTATTAAAAATAAAAAATGATAATTTAAAAAATTTATTATTCCCAAAACATAACAGTATACCCAAATTCAAATTTCTCACTTATTTGAAGCCACCCCATATCATACCAAAACAAATCATTTTAAAATTTATTGTTTTTTAGAAACATCCAAGTCATGTTTCATAAAACATTCCAAAATGTTAAAAAAATTCCAATGTTACTTCCATCTCATTTTTTTATAAAACACATTAAATATCCATAAAATATTTCCAAAAAGTCTTTCCATTTTCTGAACAACCCATTTCATTTTTCAAGAACATAATGTTTTCATTTTCAAAATCCAATTTTAATAACCCATATATCATATTAAAATCTGAGGGAAACAAACTAAATTCATCTAAAATAATTACCATGAACAAAAAAGAGAAACCCAATTACCCAATAAATCAAAATCTAAAAATCTCAAAAAAAAACCACTATTATGCATGGCTTTTCAGTATGTTTTTTTAGTCATTACCCAATAGGGTGAGCAGATTTGTTGACATTTGATGTAGTTTCATAGTCATTACATGTATTTCTAGACCATTCATAGAATCCATGAACCCCTTTTAATTCATCAAAAACAACCACACTAGTCCATGATGTTTATGAAAAAAATCATAAATATTTGATTCCAATCATAGACACTGAAACAAAAACCAAAAACCTCAAAACATAGAATAAACAAATACATATTTTGTGGAATTTCCATCCTGGACCACATTGAAAATTCAAGCATCCTTCCGAATATGTGGTTATCAAGAACCCACAAATGACTAACCGCAAGAATTTTGAAAATCATATCTATGAACTACCCTACACCATCAAATTAAAAGGGATAACCTCCCCTGATACCATTTTTTCATGATCCAAAGTGGGTCAACCCCGAACCGATCACATGAGTAAGACCATTCAAAGGCTCGAGAGGTGTTCCTGATCCACTATTGTTGAAAACTACTGTTAGTCATTGATTATTCTTTATTGTGAACTATTTATCCCATGAAAAATAGATAAATAAAGATAATCATAATTTATAAAATAAATATACGTATAATAAATGAACAAAAACTAAATGGATACACATACCTTCATGTGACATCATGGGTCAACACCAATCACATAACCATGCTCGCGCTGAGGGTGATCCAAAACTAGAATAACATGAAACTAAAAATAAAGTCTAGTAAATTGAACAAATATTCTCATTATTGATTCTAAAATAAGAACCTCACCTTATTCCTTACCATTAAAAATAAAATCGCATCTTGCTAGTTTGAAATACATATATTAAAAATAATTACTTTCTTTCCTTTAAAGATAGGTAACAAGATAATAATTTCAAGAGAATAATGAGCATATAATTTCCTAAAAATAGTTTCAAAATAATAAAAGACATTAAAAAAACAAATTTATAAGAAGAATTAGGGTGTGAAGATAAATTTCAATGGGAATTAGTGAAAAACATATCACAAGTTCAAATTTAAGTGTTTCCCATGTAATCAGGACTATTGAAATGATTTTATTAAAACAATAAAAAATGGGGTAAACTATAATAAATTCAAAATAGTTATCATATAATATAAATAGACACAAAGTGAAGAGACCCAAAACATAATTTGTTAAAAATTCATCTTCTGACATATAGATGTGATCAGATGTCAATAACCAACCCAGTTGCACTTAACTAGCCTAACTATTGTAACAACCCAAAGGGATAATCAATGGGGATCTAGTACATCAAGTAGGGACTAAAATACAATCATCTCTTAACTCTCAATACAATTCCTAGGATCCCATTTTTATTGAAAACAGGGGTGGTGATGAAGTAAGCATGAAAACAATATTTATATCATGTAAAATAGTCATACATGCTAGGTCCCACCTCCAAAAACCATCCATGTGAATTCCCCCTATAATGGAGACTACCCATGGAGGCACCCTCTATTCGAGAAAACATTTAATAGTATCAATCAAGAAACATCTGATGAAAATGATCCTTTCCCATTTGAAAAACAAATCCAGCACATTGGAAAAAAACTTGTCATTGAACATTTATGAAAACATGGATGAAAGGCTATATATCAATGGAAATTTCCAATTCACCTTGTAAAACCAATCATGTGATCATGAATCTTAACATTTCAAGATGAGAATTTAAAACCTGTTTTATTAAGAAAACCCTATAATTACACATTAGAAATATGATGAAATTCATTTAATGAACCAAATACATTGAATACAACATATTTATACAATTTAGTAGCTTTATAATTTAAATAAAACAACCACTTAAGCATAATAAATTTTATATTTCAAATTAAAGTCTCTAGAATAGGCGGAGATACATCAAAATATGGTACCTTTGGTGACATTCACTATACAGTTACATGCATATACACCTCCACATATATATTTAATCTTTTACCAAATGTAATCATTCCCCTCACCATGACAGAATATGCACAAAGAAGATATATATGTGTTTTATTTTTCCAATGTATACACATGAATGTTTCTTTCATCATATGAAACATGATGCGACATCATGTAGGTTATAGATGCACTAAAAAAATTTATGAATCGAAAAAATTTAAAAACCATACATTAAATTGTGAAAAATTTTAAAAATGGAAGAATCTTTACCCAAAACTGATAGCGATCCAACTTCATTAAATGGTCATGGATAAAACCATATTTAATTGGACTTGAGAACCCTATATATAAATAATCAATAAGAGAAACCCCCAAAATCAGGTTAGTATAGGAAGTCAAATGAATAAGGGGAGAAGTCATACTCTCTGGTGATGATCACACAGAAAATATGAAGGGAAAACAACCCACTTATGGGAGAGGAAGAGGAGGTGTGAAAATGGGGAGCCCCTCCTTGTCAATGTTTCATGAGAGGGATACCGATGGAAAAATATCTATTATATAATAATATTATTATTTTTATTTTTATTATTATAATGAAGATTATTAATAATAGTAATATTAGTATTATTATTATTATATAATCAATTTTTTTAAAGGGTTGGAACTAAGCATGGTTTGGGTCCATGGTTGAACAAACCATGTGCCAATATTGAACCCATCCCTTGGCCTTTGGATTATACTCATTGTAAATGTGAATGGTTAAGAAAATTGCGTGTCAGTCGTTCGATCGACATTTCCAAAAATTGTAGAAGACATGCCCGGGTTGTGCATGATTTTTGTTAAACGAGCACTAGACAAGTGCCTATACTAAAAACCCAAAGAATATTAAAATCGGTGTGACCTAAAACGCAAATGATATGCTAAGAATAATTATATAAATTAAAATAATTTATATATTAGGTTCATGGTGTGACATAAATATAAAATTTATATATAGTTATCAATTAATTATATTAGTTATAAATTATATATATGATATAATAATCTATATAATTAGTTTTTCATAACATATATATAGAAATTTATAAATTTATTTAAATATAAATATTCAAATTGTTTATTTGAATTTTATAATTTATAATTAAAAATATATTGTGAAAAACATTTGAAATTTATATTACACTTTTTATATTTATTAGTGTAATTATCACAATATAAATACATTTATATATATTTTTTTTAACCCAAAAATCTATAGTAATATTAATATATTTAATATACTATTAATAAATTTATTATAATATCGTAATATCAATACATTTATTATAATTTTAATAATAAATTTAACATAATTTTACTTCATTTTGATAATACATTTATAATAATATTAATAAATTTATCATTATATTAATACATAATTTTTTATTGATTTTTAAAATTTATTCTTTTTTAAAATTTATTTATTCTATTAGAAATAAATTTTCTAATTATTTTATTCTAATATTAATACATTTATTCACAGAATTTATTATAATATTAATATATTTATTATTGATAAATTTATTATAATATTAATAAATTTATTATAATATTAATAATACATTTTTAATAATATTAATACTTGTATCATAACATTATTTCATTTATTAATAATTTTCACATCCTTACTGAGACAACATATCCATCGTGTCACTAAATCAAAATATGGAATGACCTGAATGAAATTTCTGATCCACATGGGCCGGTGGCTAGCACATGTGCATCATTAAACACCAGAGAGAACAATTTCTCCCAACCCGATGTAGGGGACATGATATATATATATATATATAAACACATACACACATATATATGACGTTAAGAAACAATACAATAGAAAACAACAAATATAGGCCATAAAAAAGGAAACCCCAAAAGCGATACAACTCAAAGGTAGATAAACAGTCTCCAAGATATAATTCCAACATCAAAGGATAAATAAAAAATATGTTACTACTTTTGATAACATGGGAAAACTCTCAAAATTTCATTATGAATGCCATACACTGCTGATAGAATCCTCAATGCCTCACTATGACACCGTCTGTTTCCCTGTATCAAAATACATGAAATAGTCTACACACCAAAAAATTTGTGCACAATGTGTGAGCTAACAGGCTCAGTAAGATCCCACCCATGTCATTCATATCATGTATCTATACAACAATATAAACATTCTCAACTATAATGAAAAAACATGATAAACATTTTAGTAAGTTTATATAAAAATCATGGAATTTTTTCCCTTTTTTCCTCAATTCCGAACTAAATAATCAAAACCCATTTAAAATCTTATATCATATGTATAAAATTAGTAAATGAAAATGAAGATTCACATATAATATAAAATCTAACAATATAACATAAATAGGTAATATCACAACAAGGATCACTACTGTTTAGGCTAGATAGGACACCCATACCTAGATATAGAAAAGCATGTTCATCATGTCTCTTGATATATGAATTGAATATATAGAGTATAAGAACACCCTAAAAATTGAACCCCCAAAGAGGACAATCATGACCCTAGATCAATGTGTCTAGGGATTAGGGGGGACAACCGATGACTGAACATCTTGAAAGTATCAATAGATAAGGCGTATTACTACACCTTCGTCCTAAGTACCAAAGGCTTTGTATATAAAAAATTTTCTAAATTTTTTTCTCAAAACCATTATTTGAATACTATTTCACAAACCCATTTGATAATTTTTTGAAAATAACTTTATTTTACCAAAACAAGGGGAATCCCAACATTTCCCAAAAACCAATTACCACACAAACAAATCGAGCATGAAAAAAAATTATAAAAAAATTATAAAACAGACTAGAGAAATGATGTTCATCCAACATGTGCTACAGATGGAACCAGTTAACAAAAACTCATGTCGCACATACCCACATTGGGATATAAAAACATATATGAATGGAAAGTATACAATTAAGTCCCTATAATAAATCCCCTCATCCATGAATAAATTTAACATGAAAAATGGTTGGTATAGAATATTAAAAAACACATACCTTAAGAAAATCACATGTTTCTCCACAACCAACACAAGTGTTAGCCTCTAGAGGAAGACCACACATTGGATCTATAGAGGATCAATAAGATTATCATCATAGATTAACAAATCCAAAAATGTATTGTATCAACACTACCACAATCAATGAAAACCAAGATACACAAGTATCTATTATCCATAGAGACACTCTATAACTGCACTGACGAAAAATCACTATACTAATTAACTAAAAGTATTGTAGAATACCAAAATCACATAGGAGTTCTCCTAGGTTGGGATATTAAAGGACTACAATCAAATAAAAAAATCAGTCATACTCCACTGTAAAATCACTAATCCTAATACATTCAAGAAATGAAATCATTACACTAGGTGAATTTACCAATTTAGATAAGACCTCAAAAAATGTTTTACCTTACATTAAAAATCAAATGTGTTTATAATTTAATGATGTTAACCCTTTTCATATAATGATGAAATTTTACTCTGTGAACCAATTTCTAGAAATGAACTCTAAACCCAACATGGATCATTTAATAGTTACACAATGTGAAAATATAATGTCGTAAGTGAATAATCTATATTTTTAATGGAGAAGCCAAACCAACTCTAATTTGTTCTATCGTCTCGAGTTATAATATACAACCAAATAAATCAGAATATAAAAATTGAGATGATTAAAATTAAATAGAAGGTAATGAGATGCTGCAAACACTCCTAAACAAAACATTCAATCCCCTAGAAGTCTTATGGAAGAATTATGTATGTAAGTAGGTGAGTCCGTTTATCCTTAATAAATGAATCTTTCTCCCATGACTTATAATAATCTAATCCATTTCTTTGTACAACTATGACTAAAATAATCAAAATCCTAGGCAAGGAATTCACCTCAGATTAATTGATCTTCACCTGTGTCTCTACCATAGAATGTCTGGATCCAATTCGATATCTTCCCAAATCAAAACATTAGAGGGATTATGATAGTGCATTTTGATTTGAGATATGTATAAAATATATTGAATACCCGTTAACTAAACTAGAAGTTTCAACCAATAAGAAACCGTCCCATGCTGCTCAGTGACCTCAAATGGTCCAACATATCTCAAATCCAGCTTTACCTATTTTCATTGATTGTGGTGACCAATTAAGAATAAACTTTTAAAAAAATCTAGTCATTAATGGAAAACTCAAAATGATGACATTGATGATCAGTATATGATTTTTTTCAATTATGAGCTATGATCAGACATCTATGAATAACTGGAATCCTCATGGATGTCTCTTGAATGAAACTCATTATTACCCAAGAGGTCTTTTTTACCTATTCTTAATAAATAGTTGAACTTAATGGGAGACCATACAAATCCTTTAAGGGGTCTATTTTGTTCAATGAAATATAACTATTTTATTAGGAAAAATCAACATGTCCCAGATTACTATTCCAATATCCAATGAAACATAATATGTAGGAACAAATAATATACTTTTGAATATGAATAGAAAACTCAATATAATGGTTGGTCTATGTATGGTATGTTGTACTCAATATTACATGATTCCCCATCACCTCTTGGAAACTATTCCTAAATCTTTAGGTAAAACATTGATCTCTATAAAAAATAATGGAAAAGGGAAACACATATATCCTCATAACCTATAGCACATACGTATTACCCAGTTCATAAACAGTAGTGGTGTCCATGATCATAATGAAATAAGTTGAAATTTTCAACCTATGAATCACCACACAAATATAATTCCTTCCTTGTGGAGTCTGAGGTATTCAAAAAACAATATCCATGTACACTTTATCCCATTTCTAATTCTAAACCCGAATAGGATGTAGAAAACTAGACGGTTTCAGGTTATTTTCCATTATATGTTGAAAATTATAATAGTGTGATACATAATATGCAATTTCACACTTCAAACGTAGCCACTAGAATCATTTCATCGTGTCATAATAAGTCTTCATTGATTCCAGATGAATGGACTATGAAGAACTATTATAGTCAATAAAATATTATCTCCCTATATATGATGGGATAAAAATTAATCCCCAAAATGAATAATAACATCTATAGAGATAACCCAACTAGAAATGACCTCCCCACCACTTAGGGTTTCTATAATTCCCAAAAAGACAACAGCATGGTAATGAATCTTCCTAATAGACTCCATTAGATACAGTGATCACTAAACATTGTTCAAAACCTTAGAAAAAACATCCTCTTAAATGTACAAGTGAAACATCATAATGAGCCATATAAGTTTCAACTCCTCCTTTAATTCCAGAATTTCTTGTTATGATAATTTCCTACTAAGAGAATCTACAATGGCATTCCCCTTTTTGGGGTTTGGGTGATGTGAATTTAAAACATATAAATTTATTTCACCCACTAACTCTATCTGAGATTCATGTAATTGAATAAAAGGTAAATCTCAAATAATTATGGTCAAAAGGGATTATAAACCTCTCCCCAAAAGGTAGTGTTTACAACATTTAGAACATGTATAATTGTGGAAATCAATTAATCATTAGTTTGTAATTATCCTGATGTGTTTAAATATGGAATGATCTATATTCCACCACAAGATCAATCTTCATAGGAAAGAAACCGAATCCACCACAAGATTCATTATATAAAAACTCATACCCCTTACTGGGATCAGGTAAAAATAGAATATAATCTGATATCTAAAGTCATATCATCTTGTTGAAAGAATACTCGAACATTGAATCCCGTATGAATTTCATGCCTTTCATGGTAATATCAATAAATGTTTATATGAAGTTTTACAAATCCATGATGTTCCACCTATAGTATCCAGCAAGACCAAGTAATTTGTGAAACTCCAAGACATTATGTGGTACATTCCATGAAAATAAAACCTTAACCTTATCTAGATCAACTTATAAATCATTCTAAAAAAACATTTCCCAAGAAATTCACATCATAGATCTAGAATGTGAATTTCAAAAGCATTTCTTACAAATAGTGACTCCATTAGATTTCTAGAAACAAACTCAAATGGTTAACGTGCTCATGCGAATACCTTGAATAAACCAAATATCATCCAAAAATAGTACAAAACATGTTTTATGATATTGATTGAATATTAAATTCATCAAATCCATAAAAATCATAGAAAGATTATTTAGGCCAACCAGTATCACAAGGTATTCAATGTTGACATACCTAATCTTGATATTATTAATTCAAATATCAGACTCTATAACTCTAAGTTGATGATAACATAACAAATGATCAATCATCAAAAACCATTTCCCCCAATAGTTGGTCAAAAAAATAATCCACAAGGGTATAAGGATACTTATTCATAAAAATGTCTTTGTTTAACTACTTATAGTACAAGACTAATAAAAGTTAACCATGTACCTTAATGGAAAAGAGAACATGGGATGCCTAAGGTGAATCAATTGGGTCAGAAAACCCACTTTCCATCAGGTCATCCAAATAAATCATGAGATCATTCAACTACATTGGTTCCATACATGAAATGGTTATCATGGTCAGATGCATACCTAGAACAAATTTCATCATAAACTATACCTTCCTTTCTAGAGGATGACTAAATAAATCATTTGGGAAATCATTCAGAAGATACCAATCAAAATATAGAAGATCAAAAAATTTGGAAATGACATTTGACTCAAATACTATAGAAGAAAACACACTACTATGCTATGGAAAGGACGGTTATACATGATAAGAATTCATATCCAACTCTTGTTGAAACAATCATGTGCTCCTATCAACTACACAAAAAGATACATGCTGACAATAATAATCAACCTCAACATGATGAATGATAATCCAATCTGCACCGATGATTATGTCAAAAAAGATTAAAATTGGGAATGATAAAATCCTACAAAAACACCACATTAGATATTTAGAGTGACCAATAATATTACACAAATTCTTACTCTTTTTTCGTTCCTAGAGGTGACACTAACACCATAATAAACGACATAAGTTCCACTAGATTTTCATTCTTATTGAAAAAGTGGGATGATATAAACAAATGTGAGGAACATGTATCAAAAAATCATCTTCTACTAAATATTCCATAAATATGGTACTTATCACATTTCTTGAACCAATATAAACCACTTATGTTAACTCATAAAATATGTAATAGTGATTCTCTCTCGGGGCCTATGTCCAGAACACTGTAGTATTTAATGCAACTGACCATGCTGCTGTTGCCCTTGGAGCTATTGAAACCTAACCATAATTAGGCATAGACATCTTCTAAAATAAATCCTGTAGAAGGAAAAATCACCCACAATAATTAAAATTCATCATTATTGAAAAATAATAAATAGGGTGTTATCGACCTATGAATACTCATATCATGTCGGGGGGTAAACTATTGGTTGTATGGAATGTTTAGAGGAGGCATGGCACTTAGAACCAATCCCATCACTCCAACAATGATCATATAACATTATATTTATCCCATTTTCGCCACTGATTCTACCATTGGGTGAATGAGAAGGGTCATAATAGTAATCTATGTATACCATATTAATATATTCCATCATTTCAATATCTACCATATCTACATAGGTTGAAAACATCAGCATTAATACCAATGATAAGATATTTGTTGGAGAACCCTTTATGTACTTTTGAAAATAATGTTGTTCATTATTTAATACCTATGGAGGGAACACACTAGATTTGAAAAATGATTGGTGTATCTCAGTAGAAAAAAATCCACCTAATGATAATAGGTAAACTCTATACATTTCTCCATCATCATTGACTCTAGATAAATCTACTAAAAAAGTGGTTATTCAAAACATTCCATTCCATGACCATGTATCTATCTTCCTTCACCATAGAATCCCACAAAAAAATTTAGGACCCTGAATTTGGAATTATACTCACATTGTATTAATAATCACTGGTTTATCTAGGATATTGAATATCTGATAAATCTTTTCAATATAGTCCTCCATCTCATGAGGTTCATCCATAACATTAAATGATGATGTATTCTCATAATATAATTGTCATAATTAATCATTATCACCTCCAGCACCTGGATATATATTGATGAATATGTTCTGGATTTTTTGTGCAATTTGGAAAAAAATGAGAACTTCCTACATGATAGCCTTGATAGGAATATGATCTGTAGGTGGATTATCTTGAGGAGCATCAGTTTCAATATCCTAAGGAACATCTGGGAGACAACTTAGAGGAATTCCATTTCACACCAAAACAAAATACAATTTTAGATGATATAATAATCTCATTTCAACCCTAAAACAACAAAAATACCAATATTAATATCTACACCTCAAAACAAGAGACACATATCCCAACATCTCATGGTAACATCTGTTTAGTCACAAAAATATCCCTCAAGGCACTCCTTGAATCCTTACTATGTAGTCCAAAGAAACCTATCTCCAATCTACAATCTTCCAAAAACTGAATAAATATCCCCTCATACCAAATTATCACATCCCAACCCAGATATTCAATCCATATAGGCTCTGAATTGAAATAATATAGGGACTTAAGGAGATTCCTGATCCACATGGGCTGATGAATAGAACCAGAGCATTAACAACATAAAATAGGACTGATTTCACCGAACCTAAAGTAGACAAAATGACATATATATATATATATGACCTGAATAAATAATAGAATAATAAAAAAGAAATATATTTCTTAACCTGATAGAAACAAAATAAGCGAAATTACTCAAAGGTAGCTAAAAACATCCAATGTACACATCCCATGTCAATGGTAAACAAAAAACAAAATAGCCACTCCATCTGATAGCATGGAAAAATCCCACCATATCATTATCACTACTAAGTCCCAACTAACAGAAACCTCACATCCTCACTATGATGTCTTTCCATTCCATGCATATAAGGACATTTGAATGTATACGCATTTCCGAATGGGTTTGTAGGGTGTGGAATAATATGATCAATAGGGTCCCACCATGGTGTTTCATATCAAGTATCAATATAATAATGTAAACATGATCCTTATAGGGGAAAAGACATGATAAACAGTTTAGATGTTTTATAGAAAACGTTATACTACTTAATGGTAGCTAATCAGTTTCTGAGATACATTTATAAAATCAAAGGAAAGATAAAACCAAAACATATACTCCAATAGACTCACTAGAAAAACTCCCAACATATCACCATCACTACCCATACCTGACTTATACAAACCTCAAAGCCTCACTATGATGTATTTCCTTTCTCTGTATAGAAATTCATATGATGTTCTAATCATCTCCATAGGGGTGTTTACGGTGTGAGATAATAGGATCATCATGATCTCGCCTTAGTGTTACATATCATGTTTGTATACAATAACATAAAAAGAAAAAACATTAAATTAAAAAACGCATGATAAAATATTTAGATGTTTTATATCATAATCATGGAAAAGCATTTCCCCTTTTCCACAGTACCAAAATAAATTAGGTAAAAAAATTTCAATTCATATTACATATATATCAAAAATAATCAAATTAAATAATGAATTTAATATCATATTAAATCCAATAGAAATCAAATAGCACATATAATATAACGCCATGAATCACTACAAGTGAATCGTGATAGGAAAATCATATTATGACATAGATATTCACATTAGTAAAGTCTCTAGATATTTAAATAAAGTCTAGAGAGCATAGTAACATCCTAGAAATTGAACCCCTAATAGGTCTATAAAGTCCCTTGATAAAAGGTCCAAGAAATAATAGGAACACCCAATGAGTTAACCCCCTTATAGTATCAATAGAGAAGGCATATTACTACTCATTCCTCCTAAGTACCCAAGGATTCCCATGTGATAAATTTTCCTAATCATTTTATCCAAAACATTCATTGAAAATAATTTCAAAAACCAATTTCATAATTCACTTATAATAATTTTTATTTTACTAAATGAAGCGGAAAACAATATTTTCTCAAAAACCCATTTCAAAAAATTCAAATCAGTCAATCCAAATCATTTAATTTTTTTTATAATACCAAAAATTCCAATATAGTAAACAAAATATAGGATAGAGATTCAAACACCTACCTCAATCTTGGTTCATACACACCAACAAATAGATCCACAAACATGGGAGAATTAATATATAACAACAGAGTCCCATGAACCAATCCTCAAATATGAAAATTATTTTGATAAGAAACAAAAGTCGATAGGGAAGATAAAACATCACATACCCTAATAAAATTTAACTCCTCACTATACCCAACACATGGGTAACCCTCTAGAGGAAGAGCACAAAATGGTTCTATAAATTAACTAGTATAAGGACCCAGCCTTAAACAATTACATAATCATGAATTAAACGAATAATTCACATTGACGATCTTTTCAGGTTTAGAGTTTTAGAGAATTAATACAGAACTATTACATATCAAAATATTATAAAAGAAGACACTTCTACTCAGTCTTCCATTTTTTCATAAAATAAAAATACTCTTGAAAAAAAGAGTCATGTCTAATTTCATGTTTAAGAGAGCAAGACTTTTCCTTGATCCCATCCTTGACCATATTCCACTTTATGTCCTGTGAAAAACATTTCAAAATCTTATAATGAGCATAAAAAAGTTCAGTAAGGGATACACAAAGAAGGAAAACTATAACTTTTTCAAAAAATCATGTAAACCATGAATACTTTAACATAAGTAATACTTTTCATCTTTATGAAGTAGTAAATACTCTTCACTGAATAAAAGATCATTACTTACCCCTTTGTAACAAAAACATTACCTTAAACCCCATATAAAGAACAAATAACATATAAAGGTAACATGGGATATAAACATACTTAAATGGAATAACCATTCAATCAACTTCCAGACATAACACTAAAGGTAATATCCATAATGCCGACTTGCATATCCAATGCATTAGAGGTTATAATGTAACCACCTGTCCTTGTTTTCACGACACCACCCGTCTTTTGGTTTATCAGGTAACCACCTGTCAAATGTAAATGTACCATTATTACACATAAAATATTGTAAATATAAATATTTCACTAATAACATTTTATTTTCTATCATTAGAAATAATTTCAAGATATTAAAATAATCTATCCATTTTCAAAAACCATTTAAAAATAGATTTTTGAATCAAAGTTTCCCATACCACATTGAAGATTTTAAAATAATTATCACTTTAAAACATTAATTTAAATATAAATAAATACATAAAACACTTTTTCTGAACATGGAAATTAATGAGAAAGATTTATAATAATAAATCTTCAAAACATTTATAACTATATTTTAGTTAAAGAGTTTCTACCAAAATGAGAGACTATTGAATAAAAGTAATTGAGGAATAAAATTTAATAAAAACTTTATAATATCATGATAATAAAGGTATTTAAGATATAAAATTACAAAGGACAGTCTATACACCATATAAGAGTGAATTGGTTCATAACAATAATTAAGTCTCAATGGAAATGCAAATTGAGATGAAATCCCTTATAAAGACGTCATCCTTAAATTAAGGATAAATAAATCAAATAAGTAAATGGTAAAAATAAAAATAAACCCAATATAAGTGGATATTAAGTGTAAAACAATCATAGATCATTCACACATATTCATAGGACTTAATATTCATGAGGTACAAGTTTAACCCAAAGAATTGAAATTCGGTTAAGAAGTTCCCTTACAAAAATTCTACAGCCTAACTGCATCACTTCAAAATTCCAAAAATGAGTTAATGAGAGAATATTGGTTACACATAACTTGGACATAAAATTTATATCAATAAGTATATAAAATAACATATCCTAAAATAATAATATGTAAATTAAAAGACATAACAAAAGAAGTCTTTTAAAAAAGAAGGGTAAAAGATTCCCTTAAATATTTGGTAACAAATGAAACTTAAATACCATGAAATAAAGACCATACAATGAAGATTTAATTACTAATAAATGAATTTATTTTACACAAATAGTACAATCGCGGGCAGTACATACCATAAAAAAGGTGATAGTGGCAAATATAGTATGAATCTCACGGGAATAAAAATAAGTGAGATCAAAACCCCTTACCACGTTGTAATCAATCAAGTCGAATGAATAAAAGTTAATAAACAAAAAATTAATCATAGAATACCATGAATAAATGAGAATAATGATAATACATATCAAAAGGATGTACAAAATACCTTACATGCAATAAATAAGTGGATAATAATGGAAATCTCAAAGAATTAAAAGTGAGATATGAAATCCATTACCTCATGCACGAATTAACCCATTAATTCTTTAAAATCATGAATAATATACTAAAGATAATTTAAACCTAATTCATAATATTTTTCAAGATAATTATTCCTTTTATATCCAATATTACCATGTTATAAACATTATGTAATCATTTAAGTTAATAAGGGTCATATTGTCGATATTTGGTACATGAGTCAAAAATGGACTTCTTATAATTACAAGTTGTTCATGTGGTATGATTTCCATTATCTTCATAATGATATTAATGATTTAGATATCATATATATCATATATATCTCCAGTATAGATATTTATTTATAATATTACATAACATTTAGAGGTATGGAATGAAATGCACCGTTCATAGTGACGGTAAGTTGTACGTACGCATGAACGCTACTTTCATTTCTGTTGCAGATTTAATGTAATTAAAACATAATAATACATAGTTATATCATAATTACATTATATTATCATATATAAGATCATTAACTACATCATTTATACATACCACATATGGTATTAACGAGTCATATCACTTTGAGGGGGTGGCAGTTCGCACTTCCTTTAATGGGAATATAATGTTTACCCATAATAGAAACCATAAATGTATCATATAAAAGAAAAATACAGAAGGATAAAGAAATCATAACCATAATATATATCATATATAAAAATAGTGTCATATTAATGGACACCATGAGAGGCGGTAGGAGATAATTGAATAATCATCATCTCGTGAGGCGTTAGTTTTCCATCCATAGAAACATTATGTTCTTCACCCATTAGATGGAGGTCTATGTAAGTTTAGTTTGATCCTTCTCATGAAAAAATCCTTGTATATTTAGGATAATGTTTTTTTATAAAAGAAAGGAATAAATGACTTTTTGGGTTGGAGAAGTAAAATAAATGAAAGGAAGTGAAGAGAAACCATTACCTTTAATTTGGGTAACTTCCTTTGTTTAGAACCAAAATAACCTATTGAAGATCATTCTTCCTAAAGAAAGTATTAACGGAGGTGGAGAGGGATTTTGGGAGCTTAATTGGGGAGAGGTTTGAAGATCCAAAAGGCTTGAGAAGTGTTTTTAATTGGTTAGTAGTGTTCTCTTTTTATAAGGGAGAGGAGGGGAACTTTAAGAATGTGTGAAAATATTATCTTATTATAAACTTATCTTCAGTTTAAAAATATCCAAAAATAATTAACATAAAATATAAGATGACTCATGTTCGAAATAAAATCATCCAATAATAATTGTAAATGTTTTGGATAATATTATAATCATTGTAATCATATTTATTTATATCGTTTATTAATGATCTAAACTAAAGATAATTATTGTGTCATAAATAATTTAATTTATACGATGTATAAAAAATATATAAAAATTATCATGATGTATGAAATATTCTTATCTTTCCAATTAATATATATAGTCGAAATTATATCTTATATAACCCTTTGTAAAAATTAATTTACTAAAAGATATTTGAATATGTCATTTTTGCCTTTACATTAAAGTAATTAATCTAATGTGTTATTTTAACATTCAAGTGGATAAATGGGGTCCCAAAATGGACCCAAAGATTCCCATGGTCGTCCATTACTCACCATATAAGGTTCAGACACGTTTTAAGGTAATTTGGATTTATTATAATATTCTTTTTACCTTGAATTACCCTATTTACCTTTAACTGCAGTAAATTAAATTAAAATGATACTATTTACCAAAAATTATTTTCATCTTATTGAACCAAATTTTACTTACCAATAACAACCATGTATGTCAAATTTTCTAAAATAAATTCACATAAGTGGTAAAATTTCATTAAATTGAAAAAGATAGTTTTTTAACTATTACTAAGTGGTTTCACTATTCATCAAAAATTGACGTTTTTCAGAAAAATACCAAAACATTAGACTAAGCTATATTTGATATTCAGAATTCAATAATTATTTATATTTTTCTAAATTCAAACCATAGAAGTGGTATTAATAAATTTAAAAATAATTTCCATTGTTAAAACGGATAGTGAGTTTTTAAAAATTATTAATTATCAAAATATTGACAGTTGATTAAGTTTAGTTTCAAAGTGAAATTGCTTCAAATGACCACCATTGCATTAAATGCTAAAAATATATTATAATTACACTTTAAAAACAATTAAAAAGATAATATAAACATATAAATAAATAATATTAAAATTCAATTTTGAGTAAATATACAGTATTTTTTCATTATTGATTAAAAATTGAATTTTGTCAGAAAAATACCAAAAATTTACCCATAGTAAATTTTAATGCCCTGATTATAACGAAGATTTTTATTTTGTGAAAAATAATATATAAAAGTTACTAAAACTATATTTAAAGAGGGGTTACCATCAAAAGGTGGTAAATCTACCTTTTAAAAAAATTATGCTTAAAATTAGATTCTTTTGGATTTTAAGCCTCTAACATTTATTGGATGAATGAAAAACATTTATCAAACATGTATAATAATATAGTTGATAATTATATTAATTACCACCAATACAACGGTGAGGCGTTAATTACCCTTTAAAATAATATTATATTATTATTTTTCAGTATGACTCAATGTTGTGTAAAATGTAAAATTTCAAAGAAACCTGTTATTGTGTATTGGTTACACCATCGAACATAGCATCCCATTTAAAGTAAAATTAATATTTAATTAAAAAATATTAATAAATATGAAAGTGTTATGTTATTTATTTACCTAGGATGTTAAATCCTTCCCCCCTTTTGGAAATTGCGTCCTCGCACTATTGAAATTGGGCTCGGAAACATCATTTAAAGTCCCGCAATATGAAAATTGTCAGTAAAAATATCAATTTAAAATAAAGAAAAATAAATACAAAGATTACCCTCAATAGCCCATACTAGGATTCTATGTAGAGAAAACATGGATATGGAAGAAAAACTAACCATCATTTTCTAATGGAGAGTGATAGAAAACATTATTAGTAGAAAGTTAACCCCCAAAAAATCACAAACATGTGATGGGTTAAAAATTCATTGATTACTTAGTACTAAACGTAAACCAAAAATGTTTTTTTATATTCCTTTTCATAATTTTGAGGAATTCATTTACTACATAGAATAAAAACATAAAGAAATATACTTACCTTCAATTAGAGTTTCATCATATAATATGTTTCTACCAAAAACTAATCATCTCTCTAAGCAATGAGCATTCAAAGAGACATGTTCACATCAAAAGAACAAGAATCATCTTCTACAGTATCACGTAATCCATAAAAGAAGAACAATATATAAACTAAAACCAAAATGGTTAGTGAGAGATTATATAATACCCAAAAAGGAAAATCTTTTACAAGAAGAAAAACTACTCTTAATCTCCAATGATTGTCAAACCAAACACAAAGATCAACAAAGACCATTCAATAAACAACTATCCCAAAAATTCATCAATGTAATAAAAATTTAGATTGAAACACAAATCCCAGAAGGATTTAATAACATTATATTTCAAGATAAATCTTAACATTTATCTCTATATAACATCAGTTACTCTTAATATCATATATTAAAATGTAATTAACCTAATAACATATTTTCCATGTTAGGTTAATCATATTCATATATAACCCAAAATAAACTTATTATTGATTCATAAAATCATCTAACTAAAAAGAATTAGTCATAATAACTAGGGACTTCACGTAGTCTAGTGGTAGGAAACAAATCCCAATCGCACTTTGGTTGTGGGTTCTATTCCTGCAGCTTTGTCTGACGCGACGGGTTTCCATGCGGTCTGCGTGATTTCTTTTTTCCAAAAATATATAATTTTAGGAAATTCCTAAAAAGAGATAATTTCATAAAAAACAACAATAACATATTTTAACTACAATGGTTATCTAATAACTTTCATTTCGTATACCAAAATGTATTAACCTATAACCGCCTCAAATTAAAGGATCATATAAACCCAAATTTTTATTTATAACTACAAACACAATATAAAAGATAATTATTCATTGAATAAAATTTTTATATATCAAAATTAATGGTTACACATACTATAAAAAGTCTTCTAATGTAATCCCATCACCAAAAGAGCCTTAATACTTTTAAGCATTTCACCATCCTAAAATATACCATAACTCTTGAATCTCGTATATTTTGACCTCTTACTCATTCAACATTATTCATGATCCATTTAACATTATTTACCAAACTATTCTGAAATACTTCTTTCCTACATACAAAAATCATGAATCATATCCTATGATACAATAATATCAAAACATATGGTAAGAACTAGTTCATACCTTTAAGGGGTCATTGTCATTTTCTTAATCCTAAATTGGAATGGTATTAGGTATTTGTAAAAATATATTTGTATGATCCAAGTGATCCCATTACCAAAACTTCTTCGTAGGACATCTGTTTGTATAATGACCATGCACACCGCATTTAAAACATTCAATTGATCCCTCAGAAAGAATATCTTTTCCTTTGCTAGATTAAACTGGATACCTCTTTATTTAATGGAAGGAACTTGATTTATGAATTTAATTTCAACATATATAGAATCTTCCCGTCCCTTTAAAACATGTTCCAATGAGTTTATTTCCACATCCTTTACATATAGGTTTTGGAATATACTTACCTTTATGATTATTACTTGAACTTCCATGGGGATTTTTTTCTCACATATATGATGCCTTATAAAAATCACCTTGGTTCATGTGGTCAATCATGACACCAGATAGTTGGTTGAGAATAACCACAATAGTTATCATTTCAGCTCCCATTTTATTCAGTTTTTCATTCAGAAGCCTGTCAACGCTTTGATCACATCCACTGATACTTTGGTTCCTGGAAGATCCAGCCATTTACTAAAACCAAAATGGTCAGTGTGTGTATATAAGTAAAATAATCATATAATATATTATGAGGAGGGTAAAAACAAATATATACTAATTCATTCTATCTTAAACTCATTTATTTTATCAAAAAAACTACAACTCTTTGTGAAATCCTAAACATTATGGTTATTTTACTTGTGCTTAAAGAATATTGTATCCTCTAAAGTTATCTTAACCAACCTACGATAGCAACTATAAGGACCCAACCTTAAACATTTACATAATCTTGAATTAAACGAATAATTCACATTGAGGATCTTTTTGGGTTTACATTTTTAGAGACTTAAGACATAAATATTACATATCAAAATATTACAAAGTAGACACTTCTACTCAGTCCTCCATTTTTTCATAATATAAAAAAGCCTTGAAAAAAAGATTCATATCTAATTTCATGTTTAAGAGAGAATGACTTTTCCATGATCCCATATTTGACCATTTTCCACATTATATCCTGTGAAAAACATTTCAAAAACATGGGATGAGCATAAAAAGCTCAGTGTGGGATACACAAAGAAGAAAAACTGTCAGTTTTTTTAAATGAACAAGTAAACCATGAATACTTTAACATATGTAATACTTTTCACCATTATGAAGTAGTAAATACTTTCACTGAAAAAATATCATTACATACCCTTTTGTAACAAAAACATTACCTTAAAACCCATATAAACAACACATAACATATAAATGTAACTTTTGACATAAACAGACTTAAATGGAATAACCATACGGTCAACATCCCCACATATAACTAAATAGAATACCCATAGGGCCGAATTCCATACCCAATGAATTGGAGGTTATAACGTAACCACCCGTCCTGATTTTCACGGCACCAGCCGTCATTTGGTTTATCAGGTAACCACCCGTCAAATGTCAAAGTACCATTATTACAAATAAATTATTGGAAATATAATGATTTCACTGATAACATTTTATTTACAATAATAAGAAATAATTTCAAGATATTGAAAAAATCAATCCATTTTCAAAAACCATTAAAAATAGATTTTTGAATCAAAGTGTCCCATACCACTTTGAAGCTTTTTAAAGAATTATCAATTTAAAACATTAAAGTCCATATAAATAAATACTTAAAACCATTTTCAAAACATGGGCATTAAAGTGAAATATTTAGAATAATAAATCATTAAAACATTTAAAACTATATTTTAGTTAAAGAGTTTCTAAAAAAATGATATACTATTGAATATAAGTAATTTAGGAATAACATTTAATCATAACATTGTAATATCATGAGAATAAAGGTATTCATGATTTAAAATGACAATTGACACTATATACACCATTTAAGTGTAAAGTGGTGCATAACAACAATGAAGTATCCATGGAAATGTAAATTGAGATGAAATCCCTTATAAAGATGGTATCCTTACATTTTGGATAAATCAATCATGTAACTATGTGTGAATTAAAATACATAACAATAGAAGTCTTTTAAAAAAAGAATGGTGAAATATTCCCTTAACGATTTGGTAACTTATGAAACATACACCCCATGAAATAAAAAGCATACAATGAAGAAGTAAATACTCATAAATGAAATTATTTTACATAAAGAGTAAAATCATGGGAATTATATACCACAGAAAATGAGATAGTGGAAAATTTAGCATGAATCTCACGAGAATAAAAACAAGTGGGATGAAAACCCCTTACCACGTCGTAATCTATCGAGTCGTGTAACTTAAAGTAAATAAAAACCAAATGAATCACATAATTCCATGAATATAATTAGAATCATGATAATATATATCAAAAGGAATTAAAAAATACACCACATGAAATAAATTAGTGGTGAATAATTGAAATTTCACGGAATTGCAAGTGAGATAAGAAATCCCTTACCTTGTGCCCAACTTGAACCGTTTGTTCTTTAACGTCCAGAATAATAAACTAAAGTAAATATATTCTTTCTTCAAACCTTTTTAAATTTTATTATTCTATTTATATCTATTATTACCATGTTAAAAACATAATGTAATCCTTTAAGATAACAATGGTCATTATGTCGTTATTTGGTACTTGAGTCAAAAATAGACTTCTTATAATTACATGTTGATCATGTTGTATGTTTTACATTATCATCATAATGATATTAATGATTTAGATATCATTTATATCATATATATCCAATAAATACATGTATTTATAATAGTACATAACATTTATAGGTAAGAAATGAAATGCACCATTCATGGAGATGGTAAGTCGTACGTACGCATGAACGCTCCTTTCGTTTCTATTTTGCATTTAATGGAATTAAAACATAATGAAACATAGTTATATCATAATTATAGAATATTATCATATATAATGTCATTAATTCCATCCTTTTTAAATACCACATATGGTATTAACGAGTCATATCACTTTGATGGGGCGGTAGTCCGTACTTCCTCTAATTAGATTATAATGTTTACCTATAATAGAAACCGTAAAGGTATGATATAAAAGGAAAATAAAGAAGCATAAAGAAATAATAAACATAATATATATCATATATAAAAATAGGGTCATCTTAATAGCCACCATGAGAGATGTTAGGAGATAATTGAACAACCATCGTTTCGTGAGGCGTTTGTTTTCCATCCACAGAAACATTATGTTCTTCACCCATTAGATGAAGGTGTGTGTAAGTGTAGTTTGAATTATTATCATAAAAACATACTAGTATATTGAGGATACTATTTTTTTTATAAAAGAAAGTAATGAAATAGTTTTTGGGTTGGAGAAGAAAAATAAAAGAATAGAAGTGAAGAGAAACAATTAACATTAATTTGGGTAACTTGCATTGGTTTGAACCAAAAGGACTACTTTAAATTATTTCGTCCTAATTTAAGGATTCTAGGATGGAGATAGGGATTTAGGTAGATTAATTGGGAAGAGTTTGGATGAGCCAAAAGGATTTAGATGTGTTTGGAATTGGTTAGAAGTTGTCTCCTTTTATAAAGGATGGGAGGGTCTCGTTAGTAAAGTGTGGAAATATTATTTTATTACAAACTTATCTTCAGTTTAAAAAGGTCCTAAAATAATTAAATTCAATGATAATTTGACTAATATTCGAAATAAAATTATCCAATAACAATTGGACATGTTTTGGATAATATTATAATCATTATAATCATATTTATTTAATTCATTTATTAAAGAAGTAAACACTACATCCTTATTGTGTCATAAATAATCTAATTTATTTGATGTCAAAAAATTATAAAACATTTACCATGAAGTAGGAAATATTTTTAGATTTCCAATGAATATGTATAGTCTAAATGATAACTTATATAACTCTATGTAAAAATTAATTTACTAAAAGATAACTGAATATGTCATTTTTACCATTACATTAAATTAATTAATCTAAAGTGTTATTATCACACCCAAGTGGCTCAAAGGGGTCCCAAAATAGACCCAAAGATGCACATGGTCAGCCTTTACTCATCCGATAAGTTTAATACATGTTTTAAGGTAATTTGTAATTATTATAATATTCTTTTTACCTTAAATTACCCTATTTACCATCAACTACGGTAAATAAAAGTAAAAATTTACTATTCACCAAAAATTATTTTCATCTTATTGAACCACATTTTACTTACTAATAACAACCATGTTTTTCAGATTTTTTAAATTCAATTCACATGAGTGGTTAATTTTCATTTAAATGAAAATGTTATATTTTTAACTACTACTAAGTGGTTTCACTATTCATCAAAAATTATTGTTTTTCAAAAAAATTACCAAAATTTTAACCTAAGCTATATATGATATTCCAAATTCAAAATTGATTTCTATTTTGATAAATTCAAAACATATAAGTGGAATTAATTAATTTAAATTCATTTCCCATTGTAAAAACAAATAGTGTTCTTTTAAGAATTAATAACTTTCAAAAGATTGACAGTTGATTATGTCCAGTTTCAAAGTGAAATTGCTTCCAATGACCAGCATTGGATTTAATGTTAAAAATATATTCTAATTACACTTTAAATACAATTAAAAATATAATCTAACCCTATAACTAAATTATATTAAAAGGCAATTTTGTATTAAAATACATTATTTTTTCATTATTCATTAAAAATGAATTTTATCAGAAAAATACCCAAAATTTGCCCGTAGTAAATTTTGATTTCCTAATTATAAATAAGATTTTTATTTTGTCAAAATGAATATATAAAAGTTCCTAAAAATATATTTAAAGAGGTTTCCCCATCAAAAGGTGGTAAATCAACCTTTTAAAATAAATTATGCTGAAAATTAGATTCATTCACATTTTAAGCCTCTAACTTTTTTTGGATGATTGTACAAACATTTGTCATTCATGTATAATAATATTTTTTTTTGATATGTTCATTCCTGCCAATACAATGACGAGGCATTAATTACCATTTAAAATAATATAATATTTTTATTTTTCAGTATGACTGAACATGGTGTGCAATGTAATATTTCAAATAAACTCGTTATTGTGTATCGGGTACCCTATCTAACATAGCATTCCCTTTAAAGTAAGATTAATATATAATTCAAAAATATTAATAAATATGAATATCTCATGTTCTTTATTTACCTGGGATATAACATCTAGAATAATATCAACACATATTAGTGGATCCATTAGCATAATGAGAATAAACATGTGTGATCAATGAAAATTCAGCATCTATAATAGTAGAATAACATTTGGACCATCAAGGAAGAACCTTCCAATACTAAAATTATTGGTTGCAACTGTATATTTAAATGGAAATAGCATAACACATCTGATAATGAAATCATGTAGGTTTATGGCCAAATGATTCTTCCAAAGAGAATGAATTGATTAATCTAAGATATTGTCACCTATTGTTAAATATAAATCCCATATATTGTTTCATTTCTTTACAACATACCATTATTTTCACATTGAGCACCTTGATGTTATACTAATACACATATTTACTTTAAAAACATGCAAATAGGATTTTAATATTACTAAAAATGCACTGTTAACCACAACACCCTTAAAGGGAGACTCTATCAATGCCAAAAAAAGTGATGATAATGGTCACCCTTTATCAGTGCTTTAAAAAGAACTGATAAAAGGGTCCCTTTATCTAATATAAAATAACATTGATAATGTCCTAACCACCTATAATTTTACTTTAATATAAAATCACTCCCATCAAAAACATGTAATTTAAAACAATGCAATATAAAAACTATAATTTAAATAAATTCTATATAAATTTAATTTAAATCATGAATAAAAAAATTCCCACCCATGGTATATAGAAACACTATTAATTTCATTTAAAACAATGGATTATATTATTACATTTATAATTATCTAACAAACATTTTAAAACATTAAAATTCATCTTTTGACACATGTGATCCCCTCTCAATATAGGACCTCCCATGGTATCACTTGAAGAAAATATCATCTCAACCATATAAAAATATTCCTCCTAAATAAGAAATCAAATATCATGTTATTAATAGAATAAAAAATAAACTAAACATTAATATGTGAGAATACATTAATAAAATTCTAATCATTAAAAAATGAATTTGGAGTTATAACGGTGAAATTGCACATCTTATTGAGGTAAGGATGATTACTATTTTTAAAAATGAGTTATGGATAATTTTCCTAAAATGTCAGTGAAATTCGAATTTGTTTTTTCAATTTTGAAATTTTCACTTATTCTTTATCAAAAATTAATGTTATTTTCAAATAATGACACATTTGGAGTTATACCAGTCACACTGTATGTTAAATTGAGGTGAGGATGATTCTTATCTGTCATAAATTACTGATGTTTCATTATACTAATGTATAAAAACTATCTGATTTCGTTTTCTAGAATTTTCGTATGTCGGTTTTGTTTTTATAGTAAAATGAAATTTCAAATTGGGAACATGCATTATGAGTAATTCTGGTCACCTTGTTTTTTTGGTTTTATGTGAGACATATTTATATATTTCATAAATAACTTATCAATCGTTTAAAAAAAATACTATGAAAAATTGAGTATAATTTCATGGTTTTCAGCGAGTGACATGTTTTGTACTAAAATTTCATTTTTAAACTAATAACAGAATCTTAGTCATTCTCGTCAAATCGTGTGTCGTATTGAGGTGTGTTTGATTCCAATATGTCACAAATGACTCATGGATTATTTTTGTAAATTATAAAAACAATCTGTATGTGTTTTCCCAGTTTTCAGTATGTAAGTTGTTCTTTTTTACATAAATTAATGTCAGTTTTAAATAAAAATATGCACTTGTCGTCATACCAGTCACAACATGGGTTGTATTGAGGTCTAGTTGAATTTTATATGTAAAAACTGACTAATGTATCATTTTAAGAAAATATAAAAACAATCTGATTGCATTTGATTGGTTTTTAATATGTTAGTAGTTATTTCAACTTTTTATTAGTGTAAATTATAAATAAAAAGACACACATGGAGTAATATTGGTCAAACCATGTGTAGTATTGAGGTTTGTTTGATTCCTAAACCTCAAAAATGAGTTATGGATCGTTTTACAAAAATATGAAAACATTAAAAATGTGTTTTCTCAGTATTCAGAATGTCAGTTAATATTTTACTTAAATTCATGTCAATTAAAAAAAGATGCAATATGATTAATAACGGTCACACCGTATGTCAGATTAAGGAGTGGATGGTACCAACACATAAAAAATTACATATACATTGTTTTCCTTCGGTATCAAAAAAATCCCAATATTTTTTCATGGTTTTTAGTATGTTAGATTTGTTTTTTTAATAAAATGTAATTTCAAAAATGAAACACGAATTTTGAGTCATATCGATTGCATCATGCATTGGTTTAATGTTATAAAGCTTCATAAAAATATTAAATGTCTTATGAATCATTTTCTAAAATATCCAATCAATCAGAGTGTGTTTTTCTGATTTTTATGGATGAATATATTTTGAACTAAAATGTCATTTTTAATCTAATAATGGAAAATTTATTTATAGAAATCACATTGTGTGTTATATTAAGTTATTATTGATTCTTTCTTATAAAATAATACCCATGGATCATTTTCATAAAGTATTAGAACAATCCATTTGTGTTTTCTCAGTTTTCAGAATGTCAGTTTTTATTTTTACATAAATTTCGGTCAATTTTAAATAAAAGAAACCCTTGGAGTCATACAGGTGACATTGTGAACTGGATTTATCTGAGTCTTATTTATAAATGTCAAAGTGATCTATATATTGTTTTCATATTTTATCAAAAAAATATGAATATATTTTATCAATTTTAAGTCTGCATGTTTTGATATTTTTGAATTAAAATTTCAATTTTAAAATCGAATCACACATTATGAGTCATACCAGTTGCATCAAGTATTGGATTGACAAGAGACTACTTCACACACATCAAAAATTACTTATGAATTTATTTCCTAAATTATCAAGATAGTCAGACCATGTTTTCATGGTTTTTAGTGAGTGACATTTTTTGAAAAACAAAATCAATTTTAAGCCGATAGTGGACGTTTTTATTCAAACAGATCACATTGTGCGTTCTATAGAGTTTTTCTTGATTCCCACATGTCGAAAATGTCTCTTGGATTGTTTTCATCATGTATCAAAAAATTTCGAATGTGTTTGCTCGATTTTCAATATGTCACTTGTTATTTTTACTAAATCAATCTTAATTTTAAATAAAATGACACACTCAGAGTCATATAGGTCATCATATTTGGGAAATGTTGGCACCTATATGTCACAAATTACAAAAGGATCAGTTTCCTATAATATAAAAACAATCTGAATATGTTTTCTTGATATTTAGTATTTCAGTTCTCTTTTTATAAATTAATTCCAATTTTAAATAAAAAACACAAATTATGTAATATTAGTATCATCATGCATCATATTAAGGATATGTTGACTCTTACATATCAAAAATGACCTATGGATTTTTTACTAAAATATCAAAATAATCGGAATACGTTTTCTGGGATTACAGTTTGTCACTTGTTGTTTTTACTTAAATTAATGATGATTTTAAATAAAAAGACACACATTGGGTCATACTGGCCAAATTGTGTGTCGTATTGAGGTTTATCAGATTACTAGATGTAAAAAATGACTTTTATATCATTTTAAAAATGTCTCAATATAACATGAATGCATTTTATCAGTTTTCAGTATGCTAATTGTGTTTTTTAAACTAAAATGACAATTTTGAACTAATAAAGGACACTTTTAGCTTTATCTATCACAACACACATTATATTAAGGTTTGGTTGATTACTAATAGACAAAAATGACTCTTATATCATTGTATTAATGTATAATGACAATATGAATTTTTTTCGTAGTTTTCAGTATGTCAATTACTTTTTTTTCTATATTTAATGTAAAATTTCAATAAAAAGACACACATGGAGTCATAAAGGCAACACCCTACATCGTATTGACGTGTGGCTGATTCCTACTCATCAAAAATGATTTATTGATAATATTACTAAATTATCAAAACAATCTGAATGAAATTATTTATTTTTTATTATGTGATTAATTCATTCAACTAAAAGTAATGACATTTTTAAATTAAATGTGACACTTTGATTAATACATATAGCTTGTTCATTTTGATGGGTTTTAGTAGGTTAGATGTCTTATATGAACTATATGGATCCAGACATTTAATATGTAGATATCACATATTAGAATTTTAATATTCATTGCATGACATATTTATCCATGCCAGAATTTTTTAGGTGTACTACTTTTGGAAATATGTAATCATAAAGAACTCATTAATAAGAGTCTCTCATTATGTTATTATTTACAAAAAAACTGTTAGACATATCATTTCTAAAACCATTGTAAATAACTTATCGATACAAAACGTATAAATGGGTTATCATAGATGCTCATTAAATGTAAATAAGGGAGATATCAATGTTCATATAAAGATAACATGAGCATAAAGATATTAGAAGGTGATATTATCAATATAAATTCATACCCAACATATCGTAGATCAGAATCATGGGTCATGGATCAATACATGGTAGTTTAGATCCATGAATATTAATGGATAAAAGATTATTATAATCTAATAACATACACTTCGAGTCATCCCAAGAACACTGTGTATCAGATTGAGGTGCGGTTGATTGATCTGCAGCTGATTACCATATTGTTCACAAAAATGTCTAGGAAAACCCTTTTGAGAATTCCAAATTTTCATTCAACTATTGCGAAATCCCATTGTGGATAAATCCTTAATATTCACATAATATTTCATGAAACATGGGTATTCCTCTTCCACATGAATGAAACATGTTCTGTCTTTTCTGTCTTGTTATAGATAGTTGAAGGGAAAGTATAACATCACTAAATATTTATAAAAAACTAAATAAGTATTAGACAAAAATGATAAGAATGTTAACTTAAAAAATATATATAAAATGATGAAAAAATTATTTAATTAAATAAAAATACTCAATTATAGTCATACTAGCCAAATCGTACATTGTTATGGTTTCCAATTGGTTTCTTTTTCAAAATAGTAATACTACATTGTCAACATTTGTCATATTACATGATGATTCATCCACTGAAATTGAAGTTATGTGATAAATGTTAACAATGCATGGGTGACAAGGTTTGGAGAGATAATATGACATTGGATGAAATTGTGTACATGAGTAGTCATACATTTAATTTAGATTATATTAATGAAGTAGATAAAAATAATATAATGAGTAAATGCATATTATGTTTTAAAAAAATTACATTCTCATTGAATTCAGAGTTGCAGCCTTGAAGTCTGATCTCTCATTTGTAGAAAATAATTGAAAAAACCTCACAAAATTTATCAAAAGAATCCAACTTTATAAGAAAAATAGATTATGTGAGTAATACTAAAAAGAATGAAATTAAGAATAAATATTAATAGATCCACTAACTCTATGGAATTTACATCATTGAGCTATTTGTGTACAATCTTCCATTAGGTATGATGGCCTTTGTTTCTAGTCACATCAATATCATCTAGGGAATATGAGTCTTGTATTCAGTCATAGTAGTACTAAATAAAATAAATACACAAAGGATTAATAAATATTTTAAATTAAATATTAATTATCTTCGAAAATATCTATTCAGTGATAATATTTTGTCTATGGTATATGATCTCTCTAATAAGTTTACAAACATAATAAACACAATGTTTCCAATGTTCTATTTCAGACACTACGGAAACACTGAGAAGAATAAGTAATTTTTTTCAATATGTGATTGAATAGTGAAAAAATATTATATATACCCTAATACATTTCAAGTAGTATAACTTATCTTCTTTTTCATGCTTAGCCCCTAGCATCATCCCTTGATTATCACAATATTGATACACTACCCTATGAAAAAATAATCCTCATTAAAATATAATATGAATTATATAACTTTATCTTTACTTCAAAAATTATGGATGTAATGTATTACCTATTGAAAAATTACATCATGTATGGGTGGTTTTTGGATATACATGGATGGAATCCAGGAAATAAATCATAGGGTTAACAAAATTTACGACAATGAGCATCTAATTCTACCTAAAAACACAAAAAGGAATAATTAATGAATGAAAAGAAAATATATTTGATATGATTAAATTTTTTAGTTTCACCCTTGCATCATTGGTATTAAATAGATTCATTCCTCTAATGTTTTCTTTCAAACGATTTGATCAAATCTTCCACTATTTCATAATTTTATTTGCTATCTAGTTTGGCTGTTCTTTAGAAGGGATGTGAGGATGTATGAGTCCAAATTTTTTTCATGGAAAATCCATTCAGTTGTTTTTCATATATATGTAACACCAAAAAAATGAAATTTATTTTTTCATAATAAAAAAGGGTATTTTCTTTTGGAAAACCAAATCATGAAAGAATGCCTCATTTATACATTTACAACTGATCTGCCTAGCCAATCATAGTTGAGGATTTCACTTACATTGTCAACACCAATGAATGATTTAGCTTTCTCTCCGTATATAATATCATCAAAATCAACTATGTGATTGTAGATATTTTTTTCCATTGTATCCACAAAAACCAATATTGATAGTAAATGTGGATATAGAATGGGTGAGGTATTGGTAATTTGGGTAGATCTTTTCGATCTATTTTCCCATCCTTTAGATGTTTTTGAGTCATTAATTCATTAAAACCCCTTCCCTTTGTCCATATTTTATAATATTCATCAGTTAGGAAATTTGTTTCGTTAATTATTAAATTTTTATCCTGAAATATAAATTGGAAGTGAATACATTCTTTCCGACATGTTTTTTTCAATATGTGAACACTATGAGATGATTGTTCCAACAAAAATTTTGTCGATATGTATATCTTCATCATCTATTGGATTAAGAAACTCGACACTTGGATAATGGGATATGATAATTGAAACTCACACATGACATGTTCGAAGTGGCCTGCTATGTATCATGTCAGTTTGGATATTTAACACTAGATCCCTCTCTAATAGAAAATGGGTTGGTGTTGATAGATATGAATCACAATCATTATCACCTTGTATAATATCCATAAAATAATGGTATCAATGTCTATCTGATTCAAATTTCATGGAAACATTAATTAGAACATTGATTATGTCGACTAAGACATAACTTTGAGGGTAATAGATTATGTCATAGTTGGTGGTGATGGGGTAGGGTCTCTAGGTGGTGGATGTTCTTGAGTTGTGTCTTCTCTTTGATTCCCCCAATAAAAGTCACCACCATATTTCTCTTCTATTGAAATTATTCTTCTAATTTATTTATTCTTTCTATAATTTTTTTCATTAAATAACTTTGATCCTCCTCTTGTTTTTTTCTCAAAAAATGTTTAGGGTGTCACCCAAAACCCACACCTCTGAAGAAGAAATATTCTTCTAGATGCTTCAGGACCACCAATAGTTTGTGTTCGTCTGGTACATGTGTTGTTGATTCATCTGACTATGTAAAATAGAATATATATGAAAATAAGTGATCATTGTTATGTAATATTGATTTTAAGGAAAACCATTTTTTCTTATTTCATACCTACATATGATTCCCATGAATTTTTTGTGTTTTCATCAATTTATATTCTATCCTTATTTACACATGCCTCCTTTGATAGTCATTGTGTAGGATGGAAGTTGCAGTGAATTTTGATTCATCACTTTGGATGTAAATAGAAGAACAAAATTATAGTGTTGTTTCATGTAACATAAATTTTTATGCTAGATTTAAAATACATACAATTTTTTTCATGTGAAGCATACCACATCCTTACTCCACGATAGGGGTACATTGGTTTTTCTTCTTATTCCTTATTTACAATACTCAATTGTTGTTTCATAAATAAAAATAGAAAGTGACTAAAACATGTACCTTCAAATAACATATTACTAGTCAAATTGTACCTAAAAGAACATATGCATGATGGATAGTAAATGCATACCATACCTCTTGTCTTCGAATTTGTGAATAGATAAGTCGTGGGGTGGGATTATTTTCCCTTCAACATAATTAAGATGATGTCGAGTTAGAATTGTGATAAATCATCTATGATTCCTTCTATCAATAATTAATATATATTTCTTGTTGGATTATTCTATTATAAATGAACCCTGAAATGGATGATGATGATTAAGTCAATATTTTATTATGTTATTTTTCAATAAAATAATAAAATGAAATCATAATGGTGTCATAGTCTCATCCCACATTTGTTTCTTGAGCATGGGCACAACATGGTGCTGCAAAACTATATTAATTGGCATGTCTATGCCAGTGATAATTCCATTGTAAATATTGAACATTTCCTTATTGGAGTTAACAAGTTTTCTCCATGATTTCCATCTAACCTTGTTCCTGATTACTTTAACTTGCACCTTAATAATTTTTGATAACACCATAAAACTACAACAAACTTATTTTTTTCTTCTTCATGAGGCCATCGTCGACAAACAATTCCCTAGATTCAACATAATCAATTAGTTTCTATAAAGAGTTATAATCAATATGTGTAGATGGTTGTTGTACCTCTAGATTGGGATTAGTAGTAGGTTGAGAAACATATTGCACTTTAAGATTTAGAGCACCAGCATGGGTAGATTGTTTCTTTTCATCTACACTGTGAGAAACAACATGTTGAGAGACTTGTTATGTCTCGGGTTTGGGAGCACCAACACCTGCACATTGTCATTGTTCCTCTACAATGCGAGTAGCAATAGGTTGAGAGACATATTGTGCCTCGGGATTTTGAGCACCAACACATGAAGAAGTTATTATATATAAAATTATTTTAATATTTAATTTAAATTATATAAAGGTATCCGTGAAACAATAATAACAAGAGGTAACATGATGTATATTAAAAAATATATCCTAATTATTGAAATTTATTTTACTTCTTTAATGGTTTAAGGGATTTAATCCCACTATCAAAAATAAAAATCCCTTCTTTGTGGTCTACTCTAATTGAAAAAACACCATCAACTTTGGGACCACTGTAAAATGATTTTAATGTCCCAATTAAAGGGTCATCCTCAGTCGAATTTTCATCTGAACCTTTAATGTATTTTTCGATAATAGAATAGTTGTGAAATTTATATTTATAAGATTTAGAACATAAAATACTTCTACTGCATGTGATTCCATTATTAATGGTCGGTCATTGTACACTTACATACTAAAGTAAAATTGTATGAATCACAATTCATCAATTCTAACAAACCTCCTATTATCATTTAACATAAATTAAAAATTTTCACTTGGAATGTTTTATAATCCAACTATGATATTTTTTTGATGATGAAAAATTATGAAATATTCGCATTAATTGTATTTCATTCCTTAGTAATAAGAACATTCATCACATAAACCACAAGTATAACTCCACTATTTTTCATGGTACTTTATTCATCATGTTCATTTCTATAGTATTAATAATCAATAATTACATAACCATTCCAAGATGATACATACACACTTCATGTTATAGAAAGCTTACAGTGTTGTTCTAAAATTGAAATATAATTTTCATCTAAATTCTATAAAACATGGTCCTGAAACCATCTTATAAATTGTTAATAATGTGTATTTGATATCCATATCTCATTTTTTGATAGATTCAATTGCCTAAGAATTTATTTTTGGGTTTCAAAATATGGGCAAACCTCAAAATTGTTATGAAAAAATAAAGGTGGTCCTACTCCTAAAATATAATATTTATTTTGAATAAATTTCTTCTTGAAATTCTATATCCCTCAAGCCACCCTCTATGGCATGATTTGATAAGACCAATGATTTCCACACGAGATAGGTATTTGGTATAAATTTCAATAGCTTCTGCAATAATATATCGCTCTGCAATAAAAACCTCTGGCTGACTTCAATTATTTACATACCCTTTAAGTATCTTCATATGCCATTCAACGTTGTACATCAATCTATTATGTAAATGGCCACAAAATTGAATCTATCTCACCATGTGAAGCAACAAATAAACCATTATATCAATGAATGTTATCAAGAAGAAAATTTCTTATTCATATAATATGATGACAATTTCTCTCTCCTTTTTCAAAAATATCACTATGTCTATAAATTTTCTGCATGTTTCATTGATTATTAATAAGATCATGGTTAATTTATGATAGATATTGTTGTATTAAATTCCATGTAAATATATCAGAATTATATCTTTCGTCAAAACATGTAATTCAAGTTATTTTAGACCATATAACATTAAATATTTAATTAAATGATGTTATTGATATTTTATTAATACCTTTTTAGAATAATTATGTCATTTATGAAGTTGAAAAACTAATACCTCTTCTGTATGGAAAGAGTTTAACTGAATAGATGAAGAAAAATTCATTTTTCACCCTTCACTGCGCCGACTCTTCCTTTATTCCCATGTCATCCATATCCATCCTAGCCTTAATTCTATCCTTTTTTTATACATTAATTTAATAAACATTTTGTGACACTAAAACATATATTGATTTAAATATGAATTACGTCAAGAAAATAACAAAAGTACATAAAATTATAGTATGGTAATTCAAAAAAACTGATATCTTTTTCCAACTGGTTTCCATAAGGTTTTTTGAAAATGGTTCACCAAAAGAATTTTCCACATCATTCACATTCCCAAATAGTTGATAACATATTACTATATAAGTTTTTCTTCATTCTTCTGAACATCCACCGAATGATGTCATCAATGATCGGTACTTATGACATTTGGGTAGAAATCGGTGATATCCTTGAAACACAATTTCTGATGAATGTTTAAATGTAATTGATTATGTACCTTGTAAAAAAAGGGTCACCCTTGAGTTCCATTAATTTTATATAATGACCATGTTCCATAGGAGGGAATGTCATTAATCATCTTATACAACATGTTTCTCAATGTGAAATATTCATTTCTATGTGTGTCATATAATCTAACACCTGAATCCCACAATAATTTCAAATCCTTGATGAATAGAGGAAAATAAATTTTAGTATCATTACCCAATTTTTTTGGTCCTCATATAATCATAGATAACATGATGTAATTTAATTTCATGCATAACCATGGTGACAATTTATAATTTATCATCATAACCAGTCTAGTATTGTGTGTAATTCTATGAAAAACAAAAGGATTCACTCCATCTATAGATAACACAATATGAAGCATTCTTGGATCGTTTCAAATTTCACAATACTCATGATAAAATCTCTTATACGGAGGAGATTCATCAATGTAACATAGTTTCCCATTCTTTTTTCTTATATCTGTGAGCCATGTCAATTTCCATGATGTCTACTCACTTCAATATAGCTGCCTAAACCATTTAATTATTATAAGGTACCATAGAAATTTTATAGGACTGGATTAATATTTCTTATATCAATAATCTCTACACATTGGGAATTCTATAAGTGATTTTTGGACCTTGAGAAAAAGTATTGAATCATTCGGGCAGTCGTGTATTCTTTCCAAAATCATACCCATTGAGCATAGAAATAGTATGGAAGAATATGTTAAGCTTAGGAGAACATTATATTCATGAAGCATGTCAATCAAGAGAGAATGTAGTTCTGTAAATATGGAATCACTACATATGTTTCATAATTTGAAATTATTCACCTTTAGTAATACAATCAATGCTATGTATTTAGTGAAACCAGTATATAATGAAATCTTTGCACAACTCATTAATTTTTCAACCAATTTGTTCTAATCATGATGTTCAGCATAAAATATCCTTGTCATTTCCTCAATAAAATAATCATCATAATTCACATCTGTAATCACAAACTCGATAAAATCTTCTTCATTTTCCACACATGTAATCATATTAGATGATCCACAAAACATAGTGTTAAACATAGACATATGATTTGAGAAGGATCATTTGCATGATCTCTGGAAATTTGATGAACTCTTTCTAACCATCTTCATAATCTATTTTCATATGAGTGGCATCCAACCATTCATTATTCATATCCATCCTATTTGATTGGTTAATATTAAAATATAACAAAAATAAATACACAATGGGTCCTTTAAAATAAGAGGAACTCGTCATTTAAATGATAATTATGTTTTCATTTTTTTCCTAGGACTCATCCCCGTAGAAGCTAACAACAAACTAGAAAGAAGATGAAATTTTTGATCACTCCCATAATTTGAACCATACATGTGATGTTGGATGAAAATTAGGATTAAGAGATTCTGTTGGATTAAAAATTAATTCAACCTTTACGGGAGTGAGGTCATGATGGATAACCTATGGGTTGGATAGAGTTAGTGACATTCCCTTTCCATGGTGTTATTATTGATGTACTTCTCTTCCCAACGAAATAAAATGAGATTCCTATTTCTATAAAAATATAGACAGAAAATATTTTAGAAACAATAAATATCTATTTACATTAAAAAATATTTATAAAATCACATATGAAATCCCATTAAAAAAGAACTATTTAAAAAAATTCCACTTTAAAAGATAAAACACTTTTAAAAAACAATTAGTTCCAAAAAAAAATTCACAAACCACAATTCATTTTTTAAATCATTAATTGAAACTTCATGACCCAAAAATCTTCATCAAATAAAATTAGAGACAACCCTCTATATTTTACACATTTTCATTTTTTATCTTTACAGATGAATTGTTAAAATGAAACCATCATTAAATATATACTCAAAACATTCACATCCCATTATGAAAGCCAATTTGGTGAGTTGATAAACATTTGGCATGAAACCTATGTCCATTTCTAGTGTTTAAATCATTTTAAATCTATTTGAAACCAAAAAGGGTATGTTGAACACAGATATTTTTTATGGAATATTTTAAAAAACGTAAATCATTTTAAAAGAGTCATGTAGGAATTTTCATAAATACATAAATCCAAATTTAAGAATTTTATAAAGTATACATGAATAAAAAATAACAAAAATGCTATATAATATAAATCTATAAAAGGTTTATCTTGTCATCATGGTATAACATCCATTTAAGAGTATACTTACACATCAACACCCATAATTAAACATGATAAAATTTAAAATACATTTTAGAATCCCATACATAGAAAACACCTCGATTCATCTGAAGCCAACCAGTGTATTTTGATTTGATCACATTATTCCAAAGGTTTATATAATAATAATACTTTCCATAAGAAATTGATATTGCGATCCCCACTATTCAATATTCCTTATCAATGTATAATGAGTACTGTATTCAAAAAAAAATATGTCACGCATACATTGTTAATTATAAGAAACAAAAGTTTTAAAAAACAAACCTAGAGAATGATGCTTATTTTATTTTCTAAAATAATATTTGATGTTCCATGCTTCCATAGTCCAGTTATATCAATTATCATTCATCACAAACCAAACTCCAAATGGTTACTCTCCATAGACTGTGACTATACTCCAAACCATGAAACACTAATCTTCCTGTTTACTACAAACAATCCATTATCCCAATGACCCTTGGGTCACACCAAATCAATTGGTTATACACACAATGAAAAATGTATATGCCTCTAAAATTATGTAATATTGGTTACTACACATATAAAAACACCAAATAAAATCAATAAACATGAAACCATTACATATAAAATATTTTCCTATGTGTCATTCATTTCACACAAAGAATATCCCTATTCCAATCATCAATATAATAAACTATTTTGTTGTCCCAATCCTTTTAAGTATATCATCTATCATTTAAAAATAATAAGAGAACTATGATACTAAACAAATATATTGTATAATTATCATAATATATTTTTTCAAATAATAAAAAATTAATTATAATTATCATTAGAAATACTAGTCATTTTAAAATATGTAAATGAACCCAGATCAGTAAAATCTAGAATAAAATTGATGAAAATATAATTTTATATCTCACGATTATTTTTCACTCTCCATAATAAAATCATGAGGATAGAAACATCAATTATAAAAATATTCTAGAACCCATTAAATAAAATTTCATGACGAAAATCTTGTTTAGGTACTTTTTAAATATGCATCAAAAAAATATCCACCACCACTTCATAACATTGGATATTAATAGTTAATAATTCATCAATACAATTTTTTAATGTTCTAATAAAATAATAATTTATATATTTAGATATAAAATTATACTTATAATGAAATATGATTTGACAGAAATACATTTTTAAATTCTCAATACCATCATTTGAATCAAACCATATACCATTATCTACTTTTAACCTTGAAATTTTGTTATTCACCTATCTAAAAATGTATTTTTAAAAAATAATTAATTATTTTTATGTACTTAATTAATGTAACCAATACTCGATCTAAAATTCCAATTTTTTCCTCTATTTAATAATTTAATAAGAATTCTATTATATTAGTATGTAATTCTATCTGTTGATGTGTTAATGTGCCCAATAAAAATGCGATGAATAACTATACTCTTTGGATCCTCCAAAAGAAGATTAGCCAAAAAAGTGTACATGATATTGATTCAATTGTTTTAAATGAAGTGGATCTGAATATTGGACAAATCAAAATAGAAACAAATATCAGAGAAGTTGAATTTTATAGGTCTATAAGGATCTAACCAAAAATGATAGATGTAATAAATGGATTCTTGAAACAAATATCATTATTCTAGATAAATGAAACATGCATATACCATACATGAAGAAACTATAAATGTGTACCATAGAATTTTGTTTTCGTTACTCTGGTGATGGTAGGTTCGGGGTAGTGTATGGTGAAAATGGTAGTATAGTCTAGTGAGGGGTTCATAGAGGAGGTAGGGATTGTGCCGGAGGTGGGTTGGAGGAGGAAGAGGGATTTCATAGAAGAGGTGGGGTTCAACGGTAGAGGTGGTGAACGTGGAGGAGGTGGGTTCATGATAGAGGTGGGTTTCAGGGTGGAGGATGAGATTGGTGTGTGGTGAAGGTCAAGATCACATTGGAAGTGAGGTTCCCAATAGATGTAGGGTTCAATGGCAAAGGTGTGGTTCATAGAGGAGGATGTATTCACAATGGTGGAGGATGGACTTACAATAGTGGAGGAGGAGGAGGAGTTGGTGGCAGAGGAGGAGGAGTCTGTGAAAGGGGTCAACTTCCATGAGATTTTCAGTTATGTGAGAGAAGGAGGAGGTTGTTAGGTTTTATTTGAAAAGGTGGGTAATCTTTTTATAGGCTCAAGCTAAAAATCACTCTTAATGGTATGTTTTATCAGTTATAAAATATAATACACTAGAAAAATATGTCTTTATCAGTGTTATAAATGAACATATAAAAGGTATCTATATCAACAAAAAAATTATATTGATGATATTACTATAATGATCGTAAATTATGTATATTTATATATATATTTTTATAAAATTATATGTATAATATATATATATATTACAATTACTGTAAATAAATATATATTTATTGATATTTATATATATATAATTAATATATTTGTTATTATTTTATAATTATTTAATAATTATTAATGTTTATATATATATATTAAATATATATTTATTTATAGTTATAAATATAAATATAAATATTTTTAAAATTATAACTAATATATCTATTTCATTTATAATTTTATAAATATATATAATTTATATATTTATTATAATTTTTTAATAATTTAAATCTCTTTTTATTTATTTAGAATTATAATTATAAATTTTTTCATTTATTTATAAATTTTTTTATATATTTATTAGTATATTTAATAATTATATATATATATATAATTATCTATTTAATAAATATTTTAATTTTAGTTTTATAATTATTTACATATATTTTTTTATATTTTTTATAATTATAACTATAAATAATTATATTTATATACATTAAAATATAATATTTTTTTACTTTATCAAATTAATAATTAAACCAAATATCACATCACATTTAATGAATAAAAACTTCTTCCATTCAATGAAAACCCCATTGAGAAGTCCAATGAGTGATTAAAAAAATTTGAGACACAAAATCATGAAAAAAATATAATGACAGTAAGAAAAATCATATATTTATATATATATTTATTTATTTATAAATATTTATAACATTAAAATTATAATAAATATATTTAATATAATTTAATAATTATTTACATATATTTATTTTTAATTATCAATATCTTTATAAATATCTGTATATAATTATAAATATATATAGATATATATATACATATAAATGAATATATCATAAAAAATGAGTCATCACATATATATAGACAACCTCAATAGTAATGGGAGTGTAGTGTGTCAATGAACATTCATGATGAATACAGAGGAAATGAAAATCAATTATATTATTGAATCAATATATTTATTTACAATTTTCATTAGAAAAATATATTTATTTAAATATATAATTTTTGAATTTATAATTAAAATTATTTGTATTTAAAAAATATTTATATATAATTATAAATAAATAATTATAAACATAATAAATATATTTATTATTTATTGTAACTTATTATAATCTTATTATTATTTTAATATATATTTATTTAATTTTAATTTTATAATCACTTTTTTGATAATGATATATATATTTGAATTAATAATAATATATTAATTATAAGAATGAATTCTTTATTTTATTCCTATAAAAAACATTATTTTTGTATATAAATATAATAATTTTATGTAAAACAATAATATTATTTATTAAAAATGATTATCAGTGTTTTCTGCTTAGCGCTTATAAAAGATGGTGCATCCCTTTCCCGAATCTGTGGCAGTGTTAAAACTATTTTCCTTCATGGTTAAAATGATGAGAAATTATATATGAATCCTACTAATGGCCACATGAATGACTCCAATCACAACCAAGTATTTTTGTTGAATAAGTCTTTGTATGGTTTTAAATAAGCTTCCATATATTGGTATACGAAATTTGATTCTTTCATGCATGATGACCATTTTAAAAGGATTAACATTATTCATCTGTTTATTTTAAAAAATTTAAACATAACATTCATTACCAGTTATTATTTATCGATGAAAGGTTAACCATACAAAATAACAAGAAGCTTATTCTTTCTGATAAGTCTCAATTGAAAAAATCCATTGAAATGAAATATTTTTGTTCGCCTAAACAAATTATGGTTATGGAAACAATTAGATATATAATGATGAAATATATAAACCTTTCCCAACATGATTATATTCTTCATTTTCTTAATAGATGTTTATTTTAATCCCTTAATCCTAGTAATGTTCCATTTTAACATCACTTCCATGTATCTTTAACATAAAAACATGATGCCAATGATGATATTGTCTATACATCAAACATTATTTATGCTAATATTTTTGGAAGTATCATTTATATTATGATTTTTTCCATACCAAAATTTTCCTTTTCTATTTATTCCCTTATCAAGCGTATGGATAATTTGGGCAAGCTACATGGTAAATCCCATTGGTGGATTCATATATACATATATAACACATCATGTATATCATTATGTTATAGAAGAGTTGTTAATTCTAATGAACTTGTTGTTGGATTTTTAGATTCTATCTATGCAGTAAATATTAACAGTAGAAAATCCCTTATGTGTTATGTGTTCCCTTCGTTTAAAGGTCCAATTTATTGGAAATGAAAAATTCAATCGATCATTTTTATCTAAAACATGGATGCTATGTATATAGCCTTGAATGAGGATGTTAAAGAGTGAATATCGTCAAACAGTCTACTATTAGAACTATTATTATGTTGATTTTATATAAATATACATTGTGATACGAAATCATATTTAATGTTATCTAGAAATATAGTCTTCTATTATAAAAATAAATATATAAATATTAAATTACACTTAATTAGAGTTGTATTTTTTTCTAGAACCATATGTGTAAATAAGATACATATTGATAAAAATTTGGCTGATAGTTTGACTAAGGATATGATTCTATCTAAGTTAAATTATATTTTAGATATATTTAATTTTTTTTCCAATTCATTATTCATAGGTTCAAGAACATAACCAATTTTCAATGTAAATGGTATTGATTTATGATTTTGTATTTCCATAATAAAATTTACATGTTAATATAAAATTTTTATTTTTGTATTTAGCGCATGCATGAAAAAATTGTTGAAATTTATATTATACTCAAAATATCGTATCGGCTATAATGGACTTTCCCAATTATGGAGCCCCTGTATATGCTCCCATTTGGGTCACTTATTAAGAATTTTTTAGGCCTATGATCCACTTACATGCCACATCAATGATCCCCCTCGGGATTATTCATAGGCAATAATTATATTGTTATACCCTGTTGATATTATCCATACATGATGCTATCCATCAGCACTTGGGTTTTTTTGGGGGCCATATGTTTCCACAACTCAAAAAATATGGTCATTTTGACCATCTAGCATCTTTTGTGATGTGATAAGAGAATTAATCATCCATGTGAACATCATTTAACTTCATTTTTTTGGTTTCTCTCATCCATACAATTCTTTCATTTGATCTATTGATTACATAGTATATTCTGGAGAGATATCCTTTGATACAGATATCAAAGATAAATTTAGGTATCCTATAATGATTCTTGAGATATTAAAGTGGGGTTCAGTTGCTGTATTATCATAATTAGAATGTTATTGGGCATGTTTAATACCTCTAGTAGTGATCCATTCTAGAAATTTTATTTTTATGTGATTATATAAGTTCGTACAACTACAACGTCATCATAAGTAAATGTGAAGGACTGCATCCCAATGGTAATCTATTTGGATTTATAGGAAATCCAACTCATTCTTTATTATTTTGTAATTTTACTTCAAAGAGGGCCTATTATTGATATACTTATACCTAGATAGTATTCTAGTATTCTATTCATTTGAAAACTTATAAATCATGTGTGTGGGTGGTGTTTTGGATGTGCACATAGGTCCAAAATGCTCTGAAGCATGTTAAATCATTGTGTCCCTTTTAATACATTTTTGTTACTCTTTTTAAAACTGGTTTTAGTTTCATTTTTGTTACCTTTGAGCATGTATTGAATCACATAAATGAACCTATATTCATTGAGTGAAATAGTTTTTATGCAGATAACAATTTATATTTAAATATAATAGATTGAACCTAATTACCTCTTTGGTTATCATCACCTTCTCTTAGAGGGTTACACCACTACATTTTCACCAACAACTTATCATTATTAAAACCCAACTTATTCAATGCCTAAATTTCATAGTCATTGAGGTGAGAATAATCCATGAGAAAATAGCCCCATGATAAATTAAATCCATGCATTTATATATATAGGATCACTGAAAAAATTAGCTATGTGTTCATGAAAATAAGTGAAGGTTAAAGAGAATTAAACTGAAAATATAAAATGCATGACAATTTATTTCTTTCGGAGATCCAACTGCTCCCAAGAAAACATGAAATTCTATATGATTCACAAAATTATTATTTGGAAGAAAATTTGATCATCATGAATAAATCATAACATTTATCTCAGTTTTTACAATGAAACTCTAAGTATGAGATTTATGTCTCTAATATTCAATGTGCTTTGAACTATTGTAGCAAGACCAAAAATATTATTCATCTCATTTTCCACTCATAACCCCCAATATAGTGCCCCCATAAAGAGAGTATTAAAGAAGTAATTATACAAGATACCACCTTCTTTAAAAATATTAGAAATACTGCATTTCCTCAAATAGCTTCATCTTCAAAATACTTCTTTTTTTAAGAGGGTGTTCTCTCAAACGACATCATCCCATTTTTAATTTTTTACTTCTATTTTTATTATATATATATAAACATAAAATAAATAAAAAGTAAAAAAAATTAACTCTTTTTATATTTGGTATTACTTTATGAAAACTATTCTGAAAAAATACGCAAAATACATACCAGCCTCCCATTTTATAAGGGTAAGTACTCGATATCTTTTATAGGCTTTCTATGTTAGATTCAGACACAACATTTCCACCATTTGAAAAATAATATATTATTTATTATAAAATATTAATCAAAATAAATTAATAATCAACGAATATCTTTTTTAAAAATAGTTATTATTTGATAATGTGATAAATAGTAACTAATAAATTCATAGAAATGATTACTATTAATGTCATTATTGTTTTTAAAATTATAATTAATATGTATACTTTTTTAAAAATGATAAGATTAATAATTTAATTAATAATATAATAATTATTATTATTAATTTATAATAATGAATATAAATAATATATGTAATTATATATTTAATGATACATTTAATTATATATTTATTAATAATATTTAATAATAAATAATATATTCAATATTAATTATTTTATTATTATTTGGGTTAAAAATAATAATATTCTAATTGATATTAATTATTACTAAATATTAATAATTGGTACCCTATAAATTATATTATGTTCATTATAATTTCAACTAATAATACTGTTAATAATGATGATTATGATGGTGTAAATAATATAATAATTATTAAATATTATTATCAACAAATAATATATTAATTACTATGACATCAATAATATAATATATTAATTATTGTTACAATATTAATTATGAATTAACAAATTAAGAATTTATTATTTTCTTTCATTATGGATGTATTAAATATTAATAACAATTAATAATAATGATGCAATAATTTATATATTAAATGACATAAATAAAAAAATAATTGAATTAATATTATAATGTTTAATGTAGTTAAAAATTAAAATTTTTAATTATTTATATAAAAATGGAATTATTATTAATTGAAATTATAATGTAATTAATAATGTGATGCATGAAAATAAATATGTTCATAAATTTTTTAATGTGTAAATGTTATGTTTTTACTCGATAATGTTTCGGTCGTGTAATTATGATTTTTTTATTATATTTTTGAAAAAAAATATTATAGATATTATTAATTAAAAAGGGTTACATATACACCCAAATACGAAGAAAAAGGAAGCATCTGGGAACATGACCATGGATAATAAGGCCATAAAAATAAAGTCGTGATAATTATAAATTAATGATAATGAAAAAATTATAATGAATCTATGACATCATTAAAAATTTCATATTACTAACATCATTAGAATTATCTTTTTTTAAATTCACGATAATAATAATATAATTATTTATGATTAATAATAAGAATAAAATTATTAATATTGATATTTAAAATCATATTATTATTAAATATTTTTAATTATTAATATAATATAAATAATTATGACTTGAATAATAATATAATTAATTATAATAATAATATTTACTATTATTAAAATATATAAAATATTAATTATTTCAATTATTTTATTATTTATATTTTTAATAGTAATTTGTGTATTATAATTAATACTTAATATTTTCAATTTATAATTTTTTTAAAATTATATTCATTTTCATTTATTTTATATTTTCTATATGGAAGTCTTAAATTTCATTTTAGTTGTTTTATATGTTTTAAGTGCATGTCTTATTTTTTTTAGAATATAGTTATAATTTTGTATGTTTCTAATTATTTTTTTAGACATTGTTTATTGTAGATGAATTTGAAATAATATAAAATATAATGTTTAATTACAATATAAAAAATGATTGAACATATAAAAAATAGTTGAATTTTTTTCCATAAATATAATAAAATGATATTATCATACAAGACACAAACATACTTGATTAAAAAAACTAAATTTACACTTCAAATAATTTATATTGAAAAGATATAATATAGTTAAAATATAAATGATATTTTAAAAAATTATTGAACAAATAAAAAATTTTTGAACATAGAATAAATTTAAAAAAAAATAATAAAAAAGAGATTTTAAATTTAAATAATTTGTCTTCTTATAAAAAAAATTATTAGTACATCTTTATATTTTGAAAAACCAATATTTTGTGCCATTAAAATTAAATTACATTAATATTGTCTACACAATTATTTTCAGATTCAATTATTTTTTATATTTTCACTAAAGGTTTCAAATTTAATTTATATATTATTTATACCTTATAAATTTTATGCCTTCAAATTCACATAATTTAATGATTATTATCTTTCAATAATGTGACTTTAGAATCCTATGAAATATAAACTGTATGTAAAAAAACAAAATTAATGAAGTGTCATCTACGGATCTTTCAAATGAAGAAGGTGACGAGTTACTTGATGATGACTCTGGTGATTCATTGTCCTATAATGAAGTCTCATTTCAGGAGGAGATAAACCTCAATATATGGAAAGAGTATCTAGTAGTCCATTCCAAAAATAGAAATGGAGATGATAAGAAGGATGTTTGTTTTTATATGAAGTGTAAGGATAAAAGGGGTCTTCACCAATCTACTCCTATGAAATTGAATTAAATGGTTATTCTACCATTGCATCCACACTCTATAAGAAATGTTACTTTTAAAAAATGAATTTCATTCCACTTCATTAAACTATAAATAGGTTTCTTATATCAAATTCTTAGATGGAACACCAATTGATTCTGCCTCAACCTGTTTTAAAATCCCATTGGTGGAGAGTCTAAAAACCATATCATATTAGGGACACTCCTCTAGAATCAGCTATATTGTTCTCTTATTCTCAACTTCTGGATTCTAAAGAGAATGTATATGTTTCAAGAGGAATGAGTTCTGATGCGTGTTATCCCTAAATTTCCACTCAATACTTGTATACCACATCATTATATTTCAGTAACTCTAAACCCCATACAGGATCACCTTTGGGCTATAATTCTTCTCATGGTATGACGACACCTTCAATTTATTCTCCTTTGGCAATGCAGATTGTGGCGGCCACTAATATATTTTCTCCTAGAGTCCCTAAAACTCAATTCACTCATGTCACTCATAATTAAATGTTAAATAGTAGTGTCTGAGTTCATAATTCCAATGATGTACTTGTTTATTCTAGAACTAAAGATGATGGGAATGAAAATCATGGTGTGCTTAGAGATGATATCATGAAGTGTGATGAGGTGGTGGAGCTCTTCCATGGCAACAGTGGGCCTTGGAATCAATTCATGACTTGTAGATGAGGATGGAATCCTTGTGGAAGGGGTGGGAGGATCTCACCCCACACCATGAGCACTCAATCTAGAGTTGGTGGATGAACATTTGTTAAAGTGATATGAACTTTTCTAATCTTGTATGTTCCTTTTCTGTTTTTTTTATTTTAAACAATTTGGGTATTTGATCCCCAACCATTTAAAAAAATAATAATTGACAAGATAGAAATAATTATTTCTTGATAAAAATTCATATTAAATTATTTATTAATAATTATTAATTATTCTAAATATACAAATTAATTATATTATTAATTTCATTTTTTGTATCTGATATTTGAAATTAATCTGTATTTACAATTCCCCCTCCCTACGCATTAGTATATATTAGAAATTATTATTATTATTATTATTATTAATTACAATATTAATCTCATAATGTAAAAAACATTTTTTTAATATTAATTATATTTTTAACAATTTTAATGACTATATCATTAATAACTACTATGAATTTATTATTTTCTATTTATTACATGATAAACTAATAACTAGTTTTTTAAAAATATTTCATGATTTAATAATTTATTTAAATTAATATCTTGTTATTGATTATAATTTATTCAGTAATTGGTGGAAAATTTGTGTCTAAATCCAAAATTAGAAAAAATGGTAAATATTTTGAGTATAACACCCTTATAAAAGGGAATGTTGGGTAAAATTTTATAAAAAAAAATTTGGAATTTTTTTATTATAGTAATTCCAAATACAAAAATGGTTCAATTCTATATAATTGTTTATTTTATTATATATATACAAACAAGACAGAAAAATAGAATTATGGATTTTAAAAAATATAGAATTAGGTGTTGACTCAAAAAGCTACTTTTTTAGAACTCTCTTAAATATGGTATTGTCTTAGACATCACCCACCCTTCGATGCCAAACCCCCTAAGTTCCATCGGTATATTGGGAAATAGTCTCCAAATATAACAATTTTTTCAAATTATTTTTTTATGTTATATAAGAAAAAAATAGTATCAATAACATCCTGAACGGTTTTTTGGTGTACCTTCTCATCCTCCACATAACTAAACCATAACCAGCCAGACTATCATGAAGCATCAACCTTAAATTCATATAGTAATAGTGATTTAATGTATAAAATTTATAAAACATAACTGAAAATGTATAATATTATATGTAAAATATAAAGAATTATAGTTTTTAATAGTCCATATATTTTCTCGTTTCTATGAGATGCATTCATATATGCCACCCTCACACAGTCATCATAAATAGTCGTTGGGCGATATACACCCATGTGTTGGTTCAATTTTCTATCATAGATCCATGGGCCAAATCATCATATTAATGTGCAACATTTATTACATAACTTAAATTATCAGTAGCATCAAATCTAATGATTTTCATAGGAAAAAATATTGTTATATGAAAAAACATCTTCCTAAAATGAATTATTTATTAATCGAATTGAATGCTTCAACATTTTACAATTTCTGTCAAGTATTTATGTTTAATGATTTCTTTATTTAGATGATAGCTTCCAAAATCACAATTATAGACTTCTTTATATTAATAGGTGGTAATTATTAACACTAAAACAATGCTCTGATAAATGATCGACCATTATCAATGCTAAACTAAATAAAAAAAAGACTATATTTACCATCTCTAGAAAAATCTCTGAAAAAAGGTCAATCCTTATCAATGTTTTTTTAACACTGATAAAGGTTGACCTTTATTAGGTTATTTTGAACTTTTATAGTGTAACCTTTTATCAGTGCTAAAAAAGTGATGAAACTTGTTACCTACGATTATACATTTATTTATAAATAAATTATATTTTTTGTTAAATAATATTTAAATATAAATCTAAAATGTATTTTTAAAATTATGATTACTATTAAAATGAAAAAAAAATATTATTAATCTAATTTTCACAATTTATATGTAAAAACTAATCCAATTTAAATTAATACATAAAAATATTAAATAATTTGATTAAATACACTAAAAGATATATTTTCAAATGTAATATATTTAAATTTTATCTAAAAAATTTATATAAATAAATAAATGAAAATATTCGTATTTAACTGTGTTTATATATAATATTTGTTAATAAATATAAATATAAATTAATATAATGGTTGGTGTTGGGATCAAAATCTTTGATATGTCTTAAAAATCTCACGGTGTGAAAAAATAAAAAAAGTGAATAACGTTGGGGGGTAAGTACATATGTGTATATAAAATATAAATGTATGTATATATGAATGTATTTATTTCTCTCTCTTTGTGTTTATATGTGTATGTTTGTATATATATATATCTGTGTGTGTGTGTGTTAATTTCAATATATTTGTTTGAATATGTGTATGTCTGTGTGTGTGTGCATGAGTATGTTTGTATGAATGCATATATGTATGTATGCCTATATATATATATATATATGTGTATGTATGTATGTATGTATTTTTTCCTATATGAATGTGTCTTTGTTTTTGTATTAAGGCTTGTGAATGTGTATAAATTTTTATTAATGTGTGTCTTTTTGTGTCTTTGTGTGTGAGTGTTGAAAACATAAACTTGTTTTATAAATCAAGAAAGGAACAATATTACTATTATGTTGATGTGGGGGACACTCCCAAATCTAAGGATTCTTTTACAATGACAAAATTTTGACAAAAAAAATTAATTTGTGGAAAATGAATTTATACACATTAACTAATGACTGTGGATAAATTTATGAAATCATCCCATTATATATCCTTATTTATAAATGGAAATGTTTTTTTGTCATGAATTATAACTACTATTCTACTAAAAAATTATCTAAGAGAAGAATCAAAAGATTTCATTGTTTCTTTCATCTTCACATTGTTCCCACCTCTATAATCACAACAAAATACATCTTTTCCTCTTTTTTAGAAATCCACCCTTAAGTGGTATTATAGGGTTTTAAATAGACTTGTTGTTACTAAGAGTATTTTTAGATTTATCAAAGGACCATTAATTACAGCATTATAATTTTTCAAATCTTCATTATCTTTCATTGAAGCTTCCTCATATTTTCCAAAAAATTGACAATTCCATAGTGAATGGGACCGCACAAAATTTGATTTCCAAATTGGTTGAAGAAAATTATGATAATTGGTGATTTATTATTCAAGTTATACTGGGAACTCAATATGTCATGTAAATTGTGGAGTACGCATACAATGACACCATGTCCAAGAAAATATTGGATTCTCATTCAAATATTGAAAAGATAAATCTTTAGAATCAATTGATGTGACACGGTAAGGGGAAATCGATCTTCTATTAAGGTCATAATAAAGTCCCATTTGAGATAATTACTTCCTCAAAAACATAAAATGATGTATTATAAGATATTCACAACAACTTCAAAGGTTTCAACAAATTGAAGCATATAAGACATAAATATCTATGAGGTGGGTTCAAATTTCTTTCTATCAAATACTTTGAATCCATTTTCGAGTATCATACACATGTAATGGTAGTGGTGAACCAACTATGAAGAAATATAAAAAATCATAATGAAATGTGGGTATATGAGAAAAGTGTTGGATTATAATATCCAATACTTGATTGCATAGTCATTCCTTTGATGAAAGCAAATAATTAGAGACAATTTCTATCAAAAACCCAAGGGGTCTTTACATGAACAAGAATATTTGGTGAATCTATTATAAAATATAAATGTAGCTGGATCATACTCTACAATCAATATTGTCTGTCAATAAAAATGAAAGGCTCACTGGGTACATTTTGTAGAGTATAAGGAAAATAAATTCATGGAAAAGAAATTAACTCAAAAATAAGAGGGTGAGGTTGAGGAATCCCAAATAAAAGTGGTTATGGACATAAAAATTTTATTATACAAGGAATCAATAAGGGAGGATAATAGGATTTTACAATCATAATCAAAAACACATATAAAACATCCAATTCTATAATTATCCAAAATATAGATATTTTTCTTGTGATTATTGTTTTAAGAAACCCATGGAGAATTTCATTGATGTGGAAACTATTTCTAGTGAATGGGAAGTTACTAAAGAACCCATTTTATTAATGAAACAAAAATCAACACAAAATAAAATAATACGATATCATGACATTGGATATAGTCCCCATATGATAATCTAGGAAACAATTCTTAGGAACAATGATGATAGGGTTCATGGATAGATTTCATTTATTAGTCTCTCAAAAATATATATCCAAGGATGTGATGATATTCAAAACAGGAAAGTAGATGGAAATCATGGATTCATCTCTGGGGTCTATTAATTACCTAACATGAAGAGAACCAACTAATCTATCATTCAAATAGTGGAAAAAATGATTGTGAAGAACACTATAAAATAAAAAAATGGAAATTTTTAAAGGTGAAGGATTTATGGTCACACAATTGTCCATGATAAATAAGTGAATGTTTCATTTTATAGTTATACCTCATGGGCTATAATGTTTGATTGTCGTACATGATGATAAAGACATAATATAGAATCTATGGTTTGGCTATTTAAAATTTCAATGATTAATATTGTTAATAATAATGAAGATGGTGAATGGGATTCCCAACAATAGACATCAGAATCAAATATCTAAAAGTTATGTTCTATATAAGATAGATATAAAAATCTTTTCAAAGAAATAAAATTGGAATGATGATGATCCTCTCAAGTTAATCAACATCGATCAGTATGGTACATTTAATTTGAAATAGAGGTAAAAATTAAGGCAGTTTATTATATATATTAATGATTTTAATAGGAAATAAGTAATATACTTTCTCAATATGAATTTTTATGTGTTTTACGTTATCAATGAATTCATGGACCAAGTGAAAAATCAAATCAGAAATTGTATAAAAATATGTGATCTGGTCAAGTAGGGTAGTACACCTCTAATGTTATTTAAGTGTACTTTATATAACATTGAACTCAATACCGATTGGATTCAAATTATATTAATAAACTCGATGGAGTAGTAAAAATAAAAAAAATAAACCATTCATAACATGGAAAGAAGAATGTTAGATGAATAATTAGGTCCAAATAATTTCTATGTTGAATAGGATTTGTGTGCATTGTATCTAATCAATATATCCCAAATTACAAATAACTAAGAAAATATACCACATGTTGTAGGGATTATGTAGAATCCCAATTTAATTCATCTTAGATTTTTTTGTTTTATTTCATTAGGTAAGATTAAAGAGGCGAAATGAAAAAAGAATAATGAAAAAGGAGTGAAGTGTGTCCCTGTGGGATATAGAGATTAAACAATGAGATATACCATATATAATACAATCACCAAGGAGGTTTTATTCAGAAAAGTTGTTGTCTTCAATTAAAACGATTAATGGAAATGGTATCTATATAATGATTCAAGAGAGGTAAATATTACATTAGAATAAGAAAAAAAGGTTAATGAAATACCAATGGAGGAATAATTAGTTTATGAACCGGTGAATCAATCAATAGATACTTCTACTACATAAGAACCAGTAGTGGGTTATTTTAATTGGTATATCCTCTCGGTGTCTTCTGATCCTGTTATATTTGAGTAAGCTAATTTTGGTGAAAAATGGAAGAATGTAATGGATGAAGAAATCCATTTCATAAAGAAGAAGTAGACATAGGATATAATACTCCTACCATAAGGGAATAAAGAACATTATGACATGTGGGTTCTCAAAATCAATAAGAATGGTCAAGGTGAAGTTCAAAGGTACAAAGTGAGACTCATTGCTAAAGGATACAAGAAAATTGAAGGTATTGAAAGTGATGAATTTTTTTCACTTTTTGTAAGGATGTATAGGAGCATATTATTGATCCCAATAGTTTACAAACACAAATGGAATATTAATAAGCTAGATGTAAATTCCGTATTTCTGAATCCTTTTTTTCAATAGGTGATATATTTTGATCAACCACATATATACATAAATAATTAATGTGAAGGAAATGTTTGAATGTTTAAGAATGTGCTATATGGACATAATCATGAACAATGTGTATGGAACACTAGGATTGATTATTATTTTCAATTTAATTGATTCTAGAATTTTCCATATGAACACTCACTCTACATGATGAATAAGGATGATAGAAACATATAATTATATTTATTGTATATTTATGATCTTATTTTCATATGTAATAATCTATTTATGTTCTCAAACATTAATAATATATCGACGAATTTTTTGAAATTACTAATATAAGATAGATGGTTAACTTCCTCATTATATAATTTATTTAAAAGAAATTATGGGTTATTTATTTCACAATGAAATTTTTAATCACAAATTTAAAATAATTTCAACATGGATATTTTAAATACTATTACAACCTTGGTTAAATCGGGATTAGAATTATGAATAAATTATACTAGAGATATGGAACCTACCTATTTAAAATGTACAGTCTAATGCTAGAGACACATAAAATCTCAAGGAGAGATATTTTTTATAAGATAATAATTGTCAGTAAATATATATATACTCTTTTCTAGACACATTTTAATGATCGCAAAAGAATTATAAATTTAATTAATGTTATGATCAATGAATGTATGTTCTCTACAACCAGTAAATAATTTATGCTTTTTGGATATTTAGATACCGACTAGGGATGATATATTTATGAAAGAAAAATTGCAACCATATTCAATTTCTTTTTTGGTGAAATGAAATTCATATAGTAATTCCTGAAACAACCCATTATGAAATTATCATTTAATTAATCTCTATTTATTTCCACTAACACAACTATGTGTCATAGTAGATGGATAAAATATTTCTTCTGATATTTTGGATATACATAATAATAACCTACTGAGATCGTTACTGAAAATCACTTATCGATTCATTTGTAAAAGATCCATTTTTACTTAATGAGAAAATATGGGGTACGATTTTAAAATAGATAATGAAAAGAATAAGGAATTCAAACTTTTAACATGAATTGTAAATGATCAATATATTTATATTATCAAAAAAACATTTAATAATAATGTATTTTTTGAGGTGAATGAAAACTCTAAAATTAAAGGAAAATATTTTTAAGGGGAGTGTTTAAAAAATAAACTTTTTAAAAAAAAATGGATGATAAAAATATTACTACTCTGATGATGTGGGTGATACTCCCAAAATTGAAGTGTTTGTTATAGGAGAAATAATTTTTTTATCAGAGAAAATAATTTTTCAATAATGAGTTTAGATACATCCATAAATGGCTATGTTTAGATTCATGTATTCAAACCTTTCCATGCAGTTCTTTTTCTATAAATTATAAATTGTATCCTTTCAAAAATTTATCCAATAGTGGAAATAAAACTTTTTTTTTGTTTACTGCATATGGTGTTCTGCCTACAATCACCACAAATGATCTTGGTTTTTCATATTTCTCAAATCTACCCTTCAATGTGTATGTCTGTGTATGCATGTTTTATGTATGTATGTGTATGTATGTGAATGTATGTGTAATTATGTGTTTGTATGTGTGTATATATGTATGTATGTATTTATTTATGTGTATGTGTATACTTATGAACATGTTTATGTGTTTTTATGATTGTGTATGTATTTATATGTGTATGAATGTACATGTATGTATGTATATGTGTATGAATGTGTATGAATGTGTATGTAGTTTTAGATTTCTGTTTATGTGTATGTTTATATATAAATAAACGTGTGTGAGTGTATGTGTGTGTATGTGTATATATATATATATGTATGTGCATGTATGTATGTGTATGTACGTGTATTAATGTATATATATGTGTATGCATGTTATTGTGTTTTCATATGTATGTGTATGTGTGTATGTGTGAGTTTATGTGAATGTTTGTGTTTGTGTTTCTTTATGGGTATGTGTATGTGTATGTGTTTGTGTATGTGTATGTGTATGGGCATGTGTATATGTATGTGTATGTGTATGTGTATGTGTATGTGTATGTGAACGTGTAAGTCTATTTGTATGTGTATGTCTATGTGTTTGTGTAGGTGTGTGTATATGTTTATGTTTATGTGTATGTGTATGTGTATGTGTATTTTTACGTGTATGTGTATGTGTATGTGTATGTGTATGTGTATGTGTATGTGTATGTGTATGTGTATGAGTATGTGTATGTGTATGTGTATTTGTATGTGTATGTGTATGTGTATGTGTATTTTTATGTGTATGTGTATGTGTATGTGTATGTGTATGTGAATGTGCATGTGTATGTGAATGTGCATGTGTTTGTGTATGTGTATGTGTATATGTATGTGTATGTGTATGTGTATGTGTATGTGTATGTGTATGTGTATGTGTATGTGTATGTGTATGTTTATGTGAAGTGTATGGGAATGTGTATACGTATGTGTATGTGTACTTGTATAGTTGGATACATATAGGTATGTGTTAGTTCACCAATATATCACACACACACATAATGATATATATATATATGTATATATATATAGAAATAATATTACCTTTAATTATAAATCATCATGAACCATCTCGGGTCAACCCCAATCCGGCCACTCGAGCTAGCCTACGACAAGTCCTCATAGGCATTCACGATCCTCTCAGGATGGTAACTAGTGGTAGGAATCAATAATACTTAGTTATGAATGATTTATCCCTTGATAAATTAATATATACAAAATGAAAAAAATACACAAATGAAGAATAGAACAAATTAAACTAAACCACTAAATATAAATCCACGTTACCTCGTGGGTCACCACCAATCCCAAAATTATGATAACTATGAGAGAGATTAAAAACTGGGAGAACCTAAAACTAAAAATGTAGTATAGGAATTAGCACTGTTATTCTCGGTAGGGATGTGAAAAGAAGAATTACACCATGTGCCTTACTTTTAAAAAAACATGGAATGCTACTCAGAAATATATATAGATTTGTGTATATTTAATACAAGGTTTTCATTTCGTATAAATATGAGTACCATATAATAAATTCAAAATAACCATTTTCCTATATTTTTCAAAAAATAGTTTCTAAATAATAAAATCCTTTCTAAAGTCCCCATTATAAAAAGAAACATTCCGAGAAGAGACATTTCAATGAGAAATATTAAAAAACATATCACATTTTCTAAACTAAGAGTGTCCAATAGAATAATTATAGTTAAAATGATTTTATAACTACAATAAAAATGGGTGAAATTAGAATACATGTGGAATAGTTATCCTGGGATATACATAGAAACAATTTTATGAAAACCTACATGAACTCTTTTAGGAATCCATCTTCTTATTTATTGATGGGATCCGAATTAATTGAAAGATTCTAATACTCTCAACTTTCCATACATGGGGTATATTCCACATGGATCCTCCATGGGGATCAATTCCAAATAATAGAGACTAAATTTCAACCATATCTCTGCTATCACTATGATTCTGAGGACCCATGTATCTAAAAAACAATGGATGCAAGGATACAAGCATGAATATAATATCGTAATCACGTAAATCCACCATACATGATATGGTCCACCTCATGAAACCATCCATGTCAATTCCCTATATAATAGAGAGTATTATTGGAGTCACCCTTTTTTCATGCAAAAAATAAATGGTACCAATTGGGATTCAACACTAGAAAATGACCCTTTCCCAATTGAAAATTCAATTTAAAGCACTTTAGAAAAAAAGGTGTCATTAACCTTTTTTGAAAATATATCTGAAAGAAAAAAAATATTTGAATATTTCCAATTCACCTAATATAAATCATTTCTAAAAGAAATCATTCTCTTAAAAAGATTATCATTTAAAAACCAGAATGGAAAATATGTTTTAATAAGAGAAACCCATATTGAAGCATAAGATATATGCAGAAATTCATGGCCTAACCCAAATTCATTCAATATAACATTTTTATATAATCTAGTGTCTTTATAATATAATGAAAACACCAATACAGAACATAATAAATTATAGGATTCTGTTTAAATGATTAGATGTAGCATGACCTACCTCAAAACACACTCCCTTTGGCGATGGTCACTTCACACATACATCCACATGCACATCCACACATACATATATATATTCCCATTCACCCAATTACCTTGTTCCCTTTACCATGAGGTAATATATACATGTAATATATATATATGTGTGTGTGTGTGTGTTTGGGTGTGTATTCTTACATATTTGTACACGCAAAAATAGCCTTAAACACTAGGGGCTTGAAACCAAAACAAGGAGGTCCAATATATAAAATAAACATATACGGAACCAAAAAATTATACAAAACCCTAATTGGAATTTAGAAACATATTTATAATGGTAGAAACCTAACGCAAAATTACCAAAAAAAACCACTACCTTCAATTGCTATAAAAAAATCATCCCTAATGGTACCTGAGAACCCTATACATCATGAATCAAAAAGAGAAACACCCAAAATCAGTTTACTATTTTTCCTTGGAACACTAACCACACAGACAGTAAGAAAACAAAGAAAATGATGAAGGATAAGTAATAGGGGCTAACATAGACTCACTGGAGATGATCTAAAAAAAGTTCTGGAAAAACGGTATGTTGGTGAGAGGAGGAGGGGGTGTTTTGTAGTTGGGGAGCCACTCCTTGGCAACATCATGCAAGAGAGAGATGGGTGCAGAAGAATAGGTTTCATATGATAATAATAATAAAAACATGATTAATAATAGTAATCATAATATTAATTATAATAATTATAAGGTTAATAATAGTAATAAAAATAAAAATTATATTATTATTATTATTATTATTACTTAAACAAATTATTTTTTTATGGAAAGACACTGCGCATGGTTTGGCTGCATGGTTTGGCCTCATAATTTCCAAAATGGTCCACCAAACACGTTCCCCACTGTGGTCCTCTATACAACCTATATGATCAGGGAACCTGATTATGAAAATAATGTGTTGGTTATGTGATTGTCTCTTCCAAAAGCGGAATATGAGTCATAAGGGTTGCAAAAGGTTTCTACAGACCGTGTGCCAGCCGTGCACCTATAATAAAGACCCATAATTTTAAAATTGACATTTTGTTTACCCTGAAACTCCAAAGAGAGGATTAAAAAAATAGGAATTAAAAATATTTAATATTATATGATCGAGGTTTGACAATTCTCCCCACCATAACACTTTATATCCAAAGAAAGTCCTAACGATTTTGTTGGGAATGACATTAAACAGAAGAAATCCACTATATGAGTCGAGGATACGTAATCCTTCAGACCAAGATTTAAGACACACTACTCTATCAAAACTGTTATCCCAAAAAGAGACAAAAGGGGTAATATATAAAAAATGTACCTATGGTGGAGGAAAATACGTGAAATAATAAAGCAAATGAACCATCCAGCAGGTGACCCAGCGGAAGAGAGTCAAACCTCCAAACAAAATCTCAAAACATGGAACACCCCGTCTCTTAACATATAAATTTCTATGTAAAATCATAATGGTCTGTTCGAGATATCCACAAGAATTCATTGAATGAACCATTATGATAGCTAGTTGAACTAATATGGTCATGGTCGGGTAGATCTGAATAATAGAGTCACATGGGAAACTGGAGTTCTAAATTACCTAGAAGAAAATAATAGGGACTTGAGATGTAGTGTCACCATTATCTCACCAAGGATGGTCTTCTAACAATTTTAGAACCCTTGTTAAACACTAGTTCCTAAAAAGGATCAAAAGACCTAAAAACCCTTTAATAATTGTGTGACTTCATAACATCAAATGTCACACAAAACCACTTTTGGGGAAGACATCAATGAGTTTCATAGTGGGTATCCCCACCATTACGAAATTGACTAACAAAGAGGTTACACTATGACAAATGATCAACAAATTACTACCAAATCTAAAAAGAACCCATTCATTGAAACCTAAACCATGAACAAAACCATATCATGACTCATAATTTCCCATGATAGATCATCTACAAATAGTCACCACAAAAAACCACTAAAAAGAATAATTACCACTCTAAATTTCACATTTCCAAGGAAATAACCCATAAATATCATGAAAATGAGGCCATACTGATTTTCCAACAAGAAGTTTCAAAAATATAAGGCAAAAATAAAGATAAACTTAAAAAGTTTCTACTATGAAAATAAAGTCTATGGGTTGGTTAAACATCCACCACACCAAGAATCACTTTTGCTATGTGAAAATATTTACTATGAAGCCAATGGATAGAGCTTTAATCTCTTGAATCACCTTCTTCCCTATAGTTAGGAGCTATCAATCTTTAATAGAATCCTTCTTTTTTGGAAGTGAAACTTACATAAACTCCATTTGGTGACCCAATAGTCCATGTTGAGGAAAATATATTCTTTTAATCCAACTAAGATTGATTTATTATTTTTTTATTAGATAATTAAGATATAAGACCACCCATGAAGACCCAATTGCTGTCAAATGACTAGAAGGTCACTAACTCCACCACTCGATCTAGAGTCTGGGTAAGGTTGTCAATGAGAATACCCAGAGAAACACTTATTCAGAATTTCATAAAATATACCAACCACCACTTTTATGACAATATCTAATCCCTAAACGTTGGCCAAAATTTATTAATAAAATTTTCATTAATTAGAAACCCAAGGAAGGAATCTTAGAATCCAACATTTTTTTTCATTTTACAGATACTCTTATGGTGAATAGTCTAAAAGTAATAAACATATAACCAACACAATGCACATCAAAAATCAAATATCCAAATCTATATCGTAAATAAACAACCCAAACTAAAAATATCATTTCAATAAGACCCCCAACACTTCGAAGACAAAACCTATAACGGAAAACTACAAACATAAAAGGGTAGTATAACAACACTCCAAATTTTTAGAACATTAAATTCCCCCATTTTTAAAACATTTTCCAAAAAAATATAAAATTATTACAAACCAAAAACCCACCATTAGTACTCCACGAATCATTACACATATATATACATTCACATGCTATCTCAATCCAGAAATAATCGTCCATATTGCTTAAATATAAATATGTACGATAATTCAAAACAATACTGAATGTTAATTTAAAAACATTCTCATTCCAAAAAATAACATTAAAACCAAAATCAAATTCCCAACCAAATTTAGTCCATTCCATATCATCCCAAAATAATCCATTTCTAAATTTTCATTTTTTTAGAAACCACCACATCACATTTCAGAAAACATTCCAAAATATTAAAAAATTCCAAATCTACTTCAAATTAACATTCTATAAAACGTTTGAATGATCCAAAAAAATCAAAAAAATACTTTCCATTAAAAAAAATTTAATTTTCAATAATAAAATGTTATTATTGTTATAATCCAATTTTAATAAACCAAAAATAATATTATAATCCAATGTAAACACCCTATATTCATCTAAAACGAATACTATGAACTAACAATAGAATCCCAGTTACCCAAAAAATAAAAACCTAAAAGCCAAATAAAAAATACTACTACACATAGATTGGTTTCCCAGTGTGGTAGACTGTGCACCAACTGGGTGAGCACATTGGAGGTCATAAGAGGAAGTTTCATGGTCTTTTCATGGTTATCTAGATAGTGTATATCATCAATTCACCCCTTCTATTTCCTCTAGAATAACCAATCCAAGCATTGTAGATTCAGAAAAAAAATTAATAAATTCCCAATCCCAATAATAATAACTAAAATAAAAACAATAAAATTCAAACCATCCAAGAAAAAAGTTGTATTTTTAGTCACAACCATCTCATACCAACCTAAACATTGAAGAATCCATCTGAATAGGTGGTGATCAAAAACTTACCTTTGACCGGTGACCTAAATTCAAAAAATATGATCTCAAAACCACCAGGAATCCCCAAATAAAAAATTCTAATCCTCTCTAATACAATTTTTTTCATGAACCAACATGGGTCAACATCGAACTAATCTCCCAATTCAACCTGTTATGAGGCCTAAAAGGCATTCCTGATCCTCCCAGGTTAGCAACAGTTGTTGAGAATTTCATATAATTTGATGGGAACAATTTTGCCCATGAAATATAGATAAGTAATTATGACAAAATGAATAAAATAAATATTGATATAATGAAATAAATAATTTAGATCCTCCATGTGACCTCATGGGTCACCTCCAATCACATAACCATGTTTACATTGAGAGGTATCCATCACTAGAAAAACCTGATACTGAAAAAATAGTGTAGCCATGGGCATCGAGATGATTAGTAGGGATGGAAAAAGTAGAACCACACCCTATTCCTTACTATTCAAAATAAAATCATGAAATTATACTTAGAAATTCATATATATATATATAATAATAATTTTTTCATTTCCATTAAAGATATGAAAAAAGATAATAATTTACATGGAACCATTTTCCTATCATTTCTAAAAAAAGTTTCTAAATAATATAAGACTTTCCAAACGAACTTTATATTGAGAAACATTTATTGATTATAAAATTCAATAATAAGTAGTGAAAAACTTATCAAAAGTGGTAGAGTAATAGTTTCTAGTTGAAGCATGAGTGTTAAAATGAATCTATACAAAAAATACAAAATGGGGGAAATTAAAGTACATGAAAAATAGTTATAATGGGACATACCTAGACACCACATTAAGATACCATAGTCCCACTTAGTTCGGAATCCATATTTTAGCCTATCGATGTGATCCAAATTCAATAACCAACATGGGTACTCACAACAAGCCTCAATGGTGGCACAAACCACATGGCTACTCCATGGCGATCTATTCCATCTAATTGGGGCTAAATAGAAATAGTCTCTCAACTCTCACTAGAAATATTGGGATACCATGGATATAAAAAACATGGGAGATGAGGAAACAATCATGAATAAAATATCTCAATCATATAAATCCATAATACCTACTAATTCTCCCTTCTCAAAACAATCCACGAGAATTCACCCATGAATGGTGTGTATCCATGGAGAATTCCTGTAGTCATGAAAACATTCAATTGTACTAATTGTGGATCATAATTTGAAAATAACCCATTCCCATTTGAAAAAACATTTGTATGAAAATGGGAAAAATTAATAATTTTCTGGTAAAAGATGTCAAAATGTACCAACATGTTATAAAATTTTCAATTCCCAAGATATAAATCATTTGGAAAACTAATCTTTTTACTCAAGAAGTGTACAATTTCAAAACTATCATGGAATACATGTTTTAATAAGAGAAACCAATAGTGAAACATGATAAATGTGTTGAAAGTAGAGGATTAAACAAACCATGTTATATAAAATAAATTTACAAATTACTAGCTTCATAATATAATAAAAAACCAATATAATATACAGTCGATTATAGTTTTCAAATAAAATCATGTACATAGGGTGACCTGCCTCAAAATTTTCTTTCTTTGGTGACAATCACTTCCCACTAACATGAATATACACCTCAACACACATATATAAACACTTTTCAGCAAAGTATAAATTCCCCTTGCCATAAAGTTATATTTACAAATAGGATATATATGTCTATGTTTTTTCTTATGTGTACATGTGCATGTCACCTTTAACACTGGCAACTCGAAACCACCACAATGAGGTCAAAGAAGCACCAAAACAATATTAGGAACCCAAAATTTACCAAAACCCATTATGAAATTGATTCAAATTATAAAAATTGAAGAAACCTTACCAAACCCCGAGGGAGACGGGGGGATTAGTAGTAGATAATAATAATAGCAATAATATTATTATTATTAGTAGTAATATGATTAATAATAAGAATACTAATATTAATAATAATATCAACATTATTATTATTATTGAAAAAATTTCTTTTTATTTATTATTAATGGCTGGACACAACTCACAGTTTTACTGTAGAGATGAAAAAACTATGAACCTAACATGTACCCCTCTCTTGGCCTCTAGACAACATGCATGCGTATGGTTCAAAAATAAGAAAACCATGTGTTAATACTTTTATCATCTCTTCTAAAAACAATCGACAACTCACTCAGGTCACGTATCATATCTACAAACCATCTACCAACTATGAACCTATACTAAAAACCCCAAATTATAAAATTTAAACTCATTCTGAACCGAAACTCAAAAGTGAGTATAAAAGTAACTAAATAATTAAGAATAATTAATTTACCAGGGTCATACTGTGACAAAAATTTAAAATTTATATATATTTATTAATTAATTATAATTGATATTAATGATAAACACAATATATACATCTTTATAATTAGTTATTAATAATAATATATTTATATATATTCAAATATAAATCTATTTAAATATAAATATTCAAATTATAAATATTAATTTTATAGTTTTCTATCTAATAATATATTTTGAGGAAACATTATGCATGATATTACTATTTTTGTATTTATTAAAACATTTGACATATTATTAATACATTTATTAATATATTAATTAATAAGAAATTTATTATAATAGTAATATATTTATTATAATTTTAATACATTTGTTATAATATTATTATATAAGTACATTTCCTATAATATAAATAATACATTTATCATAATATTAATTCATTTATGAAAATAAATTTATTATTATATTACAAAATTTATCAAAATATTGGCACAACATTTTTTAATATTTTTTAAATTTATTCATTTTTTATAATAATTTTTTAAAGTAATTTTGTATCGTTTAGTGCATTGTAATATTAATACATTTATTAAAAAAATTATTATACTATCAATAATAAATTTTATATAACATTAATAAATTAATCATAAAATTATTACATTTATTAATAATTTTCACATACAAACCTAGATAACCCATACATATTGGCACCAAATCAAAATGCAGAAAGATAAAAAATTGTATTTATGATCCCCATGGGCTGGTGACTAGAACATCAGCATCATAAAAAAATAGTGGAATGAATTTTTCCCACCAGAAGCAGAAAACATGAAGTATATATATATACATGATCGAAAGAAATATAAGAAGAGTAAACAAGAAATATATGTCATAAAAAAAGGAAAAAACAGAAGTGATAAACTCATATGTAGCTAAATATTCTTGAAGATACAAGGCCAACATCACACAATAAAAAATCACATACTCAATGTGATAGCATGGGAAATATCCCACCATTTGACCACCAGATACCCATGCCCAGCTGACAGAAACCTCACCGGATCACTACATTACCTTGCATTTCCTTGCATCAAAAGACATACAATGTTCTAAAAACAACTAAAGATGTGAACAGGGTGTAAGCTAATATTCATTGTTTATTCCCAACTTGTCCTTCCAAATTAAGTATCTTTACGATAATATAAACATTCTCAACATTAGAAATAGTCATGATAAACAGTTTAGTAATTTAATATCAATAGTATGTAAATCCATTTCCCATATTTCCATAGTTCCAAAATATAGCACATAATATAGTTTAAAATAATATATCATATATTTCAACAATGTCAATGACAATAAATCATTGAATATCCTATCTAATCCAACACAAAACAAACAAAATGGGTAACATCATGCTAAGGATCACTATTATCTATGATAGCTGGTAAAATAACACCTAGACATGTACAATCTTGCACATCATTTCTATATATATATATGCAGCGAATCTAGAGAGAATTGGAGCATCCTATTATTCCCCCTCCCCCCAATGTCTATTTAGAACCTTTATAAATATACTTAGGTAGTAGATGAACAACCTATGAGTGACCCCCCCCCCCTTATAGTATCATTATATGAGTCCTATTACTTTATGTTACACCTAAGTAACCAATCATTACCATGTATTATACTTTTCAACAATCTCATAAAAACAATGCATTGAAATCCATTTCACAAACCCATTTAATAATTCATTGAAAACACCTTTTCATTTACCAAAATAATTAGAATCAGATATTTTTCAAAAACATGTTGCAACACACACAAATCAATCATGAAAAATAGTTTATAAAATAAATTATAAAACAAACCATAGTAATAAAGTTCACCCCATATAGGCTTGAGGTTTGAAATCTTACCTCATTATTTGGATTCAACTTCTCAAAATGGGATCCACAAACATAGAAGAACATAACGAAAAAAATGGATAACCTAGAATCAATCCTCACAAACTATAATCATTTTGACAAGATAAACAGTTGATAGAGAAAATTAAACAAAAAATGTATTAAGAATGTAGCATGATGAACCACATATAAGACAAGGGTTAGCCTCGAGAGAAAGATCACATTGTGGATCTATGGTGGAATAAAAATATTATCATCACATGTCAATATATTCATCAATTTAGTATAGCATTAGTACCGAGATCAATAGAAACCATGAAATATAAGGATCTTATAGCAAGAGAGAGACACAATAATTTCAAGGAAGATCAATCATGAATGAAAGATCATGAAGTATTGGGGATGCCCAACATCACGTAGGAGATCTCTGATGTTAGGAGAGAAAAGTCACATAGTCAAATAAAGAATAAATCAATCATAAAATTCCCTAAAATCAATAATCCTAAGACATACATATAGTGTAATCATTACATGTTGATAATGTCCCAATTTAGAAATGATATGATAATTGATTCAATGTCGATTAAAATCCTAATTTTTGACCATTTCAAGATGTGAACCTTATTCCAGACATGTAGAAAATTCACACCTTGAATCAAATTAATGACATATTATCTGAAGCCAATACACGATGTGTAATAGTTTCCTGATGTTAAAATCTACTGGAGGTAGTGAATAGTCTAGATTCTGAAGGACAAACCAAAACCAACTACAACATTTTCCATCATCAAGAGTTACAAGATGAACTCAAATGAAGAGTAATACCAAAATAGGGATGATTAATAACTGAAATATTATAACAGGATGTTACAAACTAAATAACATAAGTCTTTCCATCCTCATTAAGTATTGGGGAAGAATTATGTTATGAAAGAGGTTAGTCCACTTCTCCCTCATCAATGACTGGTGAAACCATGTCTCATGAGAACATTATACAAATCTCCATATAACTCGAAAAGAAAATACTTCTTAAGGGATACATTCACCTACGATTCAATGATCTCCCCTATTTTCTAAACCATATAAAATATTGATCCAGTTATATCTCTTTCAAACTCAAAATGTGAGAGGGGTCAGGATGGTACATCCATAGTTTAAATTGGTAGAAATAATCATGAATAAACATTTATAAAACATAAAATTCAAACAGATAACCACCCATCCCAATACTCTCAGTGACCTAAAATGGACCAACATTTCTCGGAGACAGTGTTCCATGTTTTCCTGCATGATGGTCACCTAAATAAGGAGAATCATTTTAGAAACCCAAATCATCAATGGAAAACTCCAAAGGATGATGTAAATGGTATGAATATGATTTATGTTGAATCTGTGATGTGAATAGATATCAATGTATATCCTAGATCATTGAAGATGATTCCTGAATGATACTCGGTCCTACCCAAGTGGTCGTTCCCACCTCTTCCCGTCGATGAAATAACTTCCATGGGTGATTGTACAACGTCTCAAAGATATAAATTGTGTTCAATGACTAATAAATATTATTATCGGAAAACCCATTTAGTCCCAAATGGCTATCCCATGATCCGATAAAACCTAAGATGCATTCACAATTCATATCCTCCATAATCTTAATAGTACATACTACATAACAATTAGTCTATGTAGGAGATGTTGTACTAAATATGACATGAGTCCCCATCACCTCTTGGTTACTCTTCTAGAATCATAGGGTCAACCTATGATCTATATCTAGAAAAAAGTCAAGGGAACCCCATATTACCTCACAACATCTATCATATACAGCTTACCCAAGTATTCAACTTTAGTTGAATTCCTGATTGTAATGAAATGAGTTTATTTTTTAACCAATCAATCACCACCCAGATAGAATTTATCCCTATGGGGCATAATGGAAATCTGGAAAAAAAATTACATTGAAACCTCATCTCATTTACAAATCGGCACCAGAAGTGGCGGGAGTGAACTATAACCTTTTAGATTCTCCTCCTTTATTAGTTTCCAAGTGTAACAATGGGACAGATAATGTGAAATGTCACACTTCATACTCGACCACCAAAATCACTATATCATGTCATAATACCTCTTCATAGTTCCCAGAATAATGGACCATGAAGAACTATGATATTCAAACAAAACTAAGTTCCCCACATATATTAGGATATAAAATGGTCCACAAAATATAGAATACAATCTGATGAGAGAGACCAATGAAAACCCATCTATCCTCCATATAGGGTTTCTTAAATTCCTCTAATCTCTATATCCTACTGCACAATTGGTAGGCTAGAATAGTGGAATGATGATGATAACTAAAAACTAGTCATAAGCATACCTAAAACATCTTATTGGGAATCTAGGTGCAACTAACCATAGAGTCCCATAAGGATCTACTCTTCCTTTGATTCAATAATAACATGTGGTGGTACTTTTCTTCTAAGAGTATATACAATGAAATTCCCCATTCACGGGTGGTAAGTGATGTAGAAGTAAAAAATCTTTTGTTATTTCTCCCTTTTCCTCTATTTGAGATTCCTGTATTTTTGAGAAAAGATATATCTATGACACCTATGGTAAAAAAATTCTATGAACCTATCCCCAAGAAGATGATGCATCCAAAATATAATTACATGAATAACTATAAAAATCTCTAAATCATGAGTGGGGTAATTATTTTAATGAGTTAAAATCAAATAGGACCCATAATCAACAACATGATAATTCTACATAATAATAAAACCCAATTCAATATCAGTTGAACAATATAATACCACACACCCCTTATCGATCTCAGTTTAAATCAAAATATGAGATTATGTAAGATTTCATTTCATTTCCTCACAAGAAAACCAGAACTTTGAAAACCATATGAATTTACCCTTTTTTTATAAGAGCAGTCAATGGATACATGATCATTGAGAAATCCTTGATGAACTATTGGTTGTAACTAGAAAAACCAAGGAGACTTCAAATATCAAATACATTAGATGGAGCAACCCATGACAAGACATGCTTTGATCACAATGGATCAAATGATAATCCTCTCTCACAAATCACAATCCAAAAGAAATTTACATGTTAGATCCAGAATTTTAATTTTTAAATATATCCATACAAATGGTGAGTCCTCGGGATTTATAGAACCAAACCCAAATAGAGCTTTTTCTCATGATCTTATCTCGAATAAACCAAAATATCATCCACAAAAAGTACCAAAAAAGTGTTTAGATACTAATAAAACATCTGAATCATTAAATCAATATAAACGACATGACTTTTATTTAGACCAAAAAACTATAAAAGATATTCATAGTGGCTATACCTGCTCCTAAAACCAATATTTCGTACATCAAAATTCGGAACTGTGAGCTGGTGATAAGATAACTGAAGATGAATCTTCAAAATCAACATTTTTCCCCAAAATTAATCCGAAAAATCATCCAAACATGAAAAAAGATACTTATTCTTAACTATTACATTATTATACCAAATACAGTCAACAAAAAATCATATTGAACCATCCTCCTTATAAAATAGCATAGGGGTTGCTCCAGGAAAAGAACTAGGGTGAGAAATACTATTTTCCATTAGTTCATCCAAATGAATCCTAATATGTTTCATCTCCACTGGATCCATACAATAATATGGTATCATGATATGATGCATAACTAGAGCCTAGAAAATTTTAAAATATACCCCCATATAAAGAAGAATACTATATAAATGTTTTAGGAATACATTGAGATAATATAGAACAACTTCATGAAGATCAATAATAGATGAAATTTCATCATCATAAACTTCTATAGAAGAAACCAAAATCATGAGATTTGGACAAGAAGTTATTTTATGATCAGAACTCAGATACCTCTCTCCTTGAAACACCCAAGAGCTCGCATATGACATAATAGATGAGACACACCGACAATAACAATAAACCATATCATTATGAGTGATAAGACCGCCTATACAGAAGATAAGATTAAATTGATCCTGATTAGGAATGATAAATCCAAGACATAATCTATATCGGCTACTGATAACGAATAAGAAGAGAACAAAAACCCATTAACATTCCTCTTTACAATAGGTTTCACAAACTCCATAATAATGTAAATTATTTCATTTGGAAGTTTATTAATAGAAAAAATGGGAGAATATAAACAAATTAGGGGAACCTCTATCAGACAAATAACAAATGCCTAACGATTCAAAAAATATAGTACCTCTCACATTATGTGGAACAAAATCTACATATGATAGTAACTCATCTACTACATGAATGTTATTTACTCATTTTTCTTCTAGATAAATCCTTTTAGTCTTTAAATAATCTGACTATGATGCCTTTTACATTAGAGATGAAAATCCCAAACCATAACAAGGAATATAAATCACCTCATCGAAATGTTTCAAACAAATAAATTGTTGTTAATTGTTACACATTATCAGGGTTTTAGAATAAGAAATTCGGGTGTTCTTGACCATTCTAAATTGATATCATGTCATGGTTAAACTACTGGTTGTAACTGAAGGTGTATAGGATTCCATGAGATCTAATCCTATGATGATCATTCCCCTTCCTTTTTCTCTAATGTGTACCACTGATGCTTCCACTGAAGCAACCACTGGGTGGAATAGAGGGAAAAGAATAACCAACCTTGCCATATATATTAAACTATGCCATAATTTACCTATCTATTTTCTCCATATAGGTTGAAAACATCAACAAAACATAAGGTGATATCATCTCCAGTCGCAAATGCTTTAGGTACTTCTGAGCCTTCTATTGGTCATTATTTACTCCCAATGGAGAAAAACGAACCACCTCTATAAAATGATTGGTGTACAGAAACAAAATATTCTCCCCCTACAAAAAATTTAGTAACTCCATAGAATTCTCCATTGATAGAGAATCTAGTCAAAAATACTAAAATAAGAGACTCTTTAAACCCTTTCAATCCACGACTATGTGTCTATCCACCTTCACCATAGAATTCCACAATAGATTTTTGTTAACCTCGTGTTGGAATTCTACGTATTAACCTTGATACTCTTAGGTGTATCTTGGAATTCTAAAATATAATCATTCTTGTAAGTCCATACCTCCATCTCTTGATCTTCATTCATACCCCTAAAGGATAATGGATTTTCATGTAGGAAATAATGTGATCGATCCATTTCACCTCCAAATATCAGAAATATATCTAGGACTACATTCTAGACTTGTGGTACATTTTGGTTAACATTATAAACTACCTACATAATAGCCTTGATAATATTTTTATCTGGAGGTGGGTTACATTGAGCAACATCAATTTCATACTCCTATGAAACCCATGGGAGAGATCTCATATGCATACTAATTTATAGAAAAAATTGTTAAATGACAGGATAATCTCATCATAAAACCAATAAACAAAAGAAAAATTGTGATTAAGAGAATGAACTGAAAGCACGAGACACAAATCCAAACATCCCTAGGTAACTTGAGTCTTATCATTGTAATATCTTGATAGGCACTGAATAAAGCCTATAACTCATGTCCAAAAAAAACATATCTACAGTATAACAACTTACCAAAACCATCCAAAAAACCTTATCTCGTAATGAATTATCACATATCAACCTAGATAAACCATCCATCAAGGATATTAATTGAAAGTAAGCAAGACCATAAGGGTGTTCGTGATCCCTATGGTATGTAGACCAACACCTAGGAATCAACAACAACCAGAGGGAATGATTTCATCCTAACTAACATTGGCAACATGAAATATATATATATGACGTGAATAAATAAAAGAATAATAAACAATAAATATATTTCACAACATAAATAAAATAGAAGAACAAATACAACTCAGTGGGAGATAAACAGTATCCAGGATAAAACTATAACTTCAAAGGAAAACTTAAACCAAAATAGATACTCTGTGGGATATCACGTCAAAACTCCCACTCTATCAACCTAACTAACCAAACCCAGATGACATAATCCTCACTACCTCACTATGATGTAATTCCTTTACATGCATTTAATAACATACGAAGTTCTACATATCCCTAAATGGGAAAATTTGGTGTGATCTAAAAGATTCTGTGGGATCCCACCCTGGTGTTTCATATCATGTCAATATAGAATAATATTAACATGCTCAACTTAATGGAAAACAAGACATTATAAACTGTTTATATGTATTATATCTAAATCCATGTAAAACATTTCCCCTTTCACAAACATCCCAAATGGAGTAGGTAAAATATTTTTAAATCTTACCTAATATATATATAAACATTAATAGGAAATAAATAAGATTCTATCATATCAAATCCAACACAAATAAAATAGAACCAGTTATATCATCCCAAGGATTACTACAATTCAGGCTAACTATGACACTCATACCTTGACATAGGGAATCAGATGCATTAATTAACTATATATATGTTTTGACTCTAGAGAGTAGAGGAACGCCTTGATAAGTGATCCCCGTAGTATTTCTATGAAAACCCCTGATCAAAAGGACATGGGAGTAGAGGAATACCACCTGAGTGAACTCGCTGATAGTGTAAATAGATAGGGCCTTTTACTCCACATTCCACATAATTACCAAAGGCTTCTAATGTTCCATTTTTTCCAAACCATTTTATCAAAAACGTTATTTGAAAACCATTTCAAAAATACAATTAATAAATCATTTGAAGATACCATTGAATTTAACAAAACAAGGGGAACATGATATTTTCTCAAAAACCCATTTCCACACACAGAAATAGATAATTCCAAATCCTTTATAAAATAATTTATAAACCAAACTAGAGTTATACAATTCTTCTAATCAAGGATTGAGATGGAACTACCTACCTCAAAACTGGGTCTCACATTCCAGAAATAGGATCAATAAAAATGGAATAATTAAATGGTAATAAAGAATACCCAAGAATAAATCTTCATATATTTAAATGAATTTTATAATAAAGATGGTAAAAATATAATATAACACAATATTTTCCCTAATGAAACAAGCATTCCACACCACAACCAACATAACAGTTATCCTCAGAGGAAGATCAAACAATATATATTTAAAGGATAAAAAACATTATAACCGGATATTGATAGATCCATAATCATTGTTCAACAGAACTACCACAATAAATGATAATAGAGAAGAAAAATGATATCTTTCCCTGATAGATGCACTACAACTTCAACGAAGATCAATCAATGAAAGAATAATTTGGTATTATTAGAGATCCCAAAAATCACTTGGTATAACTCCCATGTCAAGATAGGAATGATTATAGTAGCTTGAAAAAAAATCACTCATATGGCGCCCTAAAATCACAGATATGGATACATTCCTGGCAAGTAATCATTAAACAATGTGAATTGATAAATGTATAAAAGACACTAAAAATGCATCACCTTGGATTAAATTTCCCAGTTTTTGACCATTTCATTTTGTGAATTATTTTCATAGCTTGTAAAAATATTACACTTTCAACCAAACTCATGACATCTATTCAAAAACCAATACATGATGTGAAATAGTTACATGATGGGAAAAAATACTATAGGTAGTGAATTGCCTATATTTTCATGGAACAACAGAAACAAAATATGGTTATCTATGTCCTCAGGATTTATATGATTCACCAAAATAAAGAGGAAAATGAAAAGAGAGGTGTAAAATACCTTAAATAAGATAATGGGATTTTACAATAATTATAATTATAATATTTTATATTTATTATTAATTTATTTCTATTTATAAATATTATATTTAATTGTTAATATCCATTTTTATTTATGAGAACTGATAAATACAACTTTTATCATCATTATTAGTTCGAACTAATAAATGTTGTGTTTTAGTACTAATAATGTTTATACTTTTTTTCTTATAACATTATTGTTGATATTAGAATTATTTATCGGTTATTTATTTATTTAAGTGATAATAAATAGTTATTTTGTCAATATTATTTCCTAACTCTTATAAATTTTTTCCCTCTTTTTAAAATAACCCTAAATGTCACACCACTCCTCCCCACTAATGAACTCTTATAGAAATCATATTCTGATACCAACTTTTATTGAATATTTAGGATGAATCGACCTCCAATGATGAATGTATGGTATTAATTAATTGGTTTCAAATATTTATCAATGTATCTATGTGAGTGTTTTTATTTTTGGTATTCCCTTCCCCATCCTTTAATGATATCACATTTTGGTTGTTCTTCCATTAATATTTTTTCATGGTTTTTCATGATTTTTTGTTTTTCATACCATTTGTATATATAAATTTATATACCAAAAATTGTATTTCTTTGATCACTATTTTGGTTAATATTAACATAATAAATTTTATATATATACATAAAAATATATATGTACATATTTATTAATGTGTGTTTTTTCAATTTTTTTATGTATAAATTTATTTTTATTTATGTTTTTTATGTATGTTTCTATATTTATATATCTGTGTGAGTGTGTAAATTTGTGTGTAAAGATATAGAAATTTATATATTTATATATTAATATTATTCTATTTTAATTTAATTTTAATTTTAATTTTTTTTATATTTTATATAATAAAAATATTATTTAAAATATCATTAAAAAACCATTAAGCAATTTATTATTTAATTAAATGATTATAATTTCAATTTCTAAAAATAAATCGTTATTTAAAATCCTTATATTTAGATTATTAAAACAATTATAATCTCATAGTCAATGATTTAATTTTATTAGATGTCCTTATCCCTTATACACCTATGTTTTTAGTAAATGATATATTTATTACAATAGCTAATCAAAAAATAAGATACCACCACATCATAGTTAATGCATGAAGTTCACCAATAATTATTACATCATTTTAAAAAGTAACCATATATTTTTTCCCCAATACATCATCACATTTTTCTTAATGTGACCTACTTCTCACAAGGAAAACAATCCATTCTAAGAGAGAATTCCTAATTATTTCCAAAACATAGGCTTTATTATATGTATATATTTCTCATTATATTATATAACATAGGATTTATGTATAATTTTTTGTAAACATTATATATGTATTTTTATAAATTTCAATTATATTTTTTAATGTTATTCTTTATTTAATTTAAATACCTATAAAAGATACATTTTTTGAATACATTATGTGTATTTATTAAATTATTGTAAAATATTAATATTTTTGAACCATATATGATGGTGATGAATAAAAAATGGATACATGTCAATCATATGAAAGAAGTTTGTGATTATGAGGTTATAGAGTTACTTATGATTGAAACAAAGTGTGCATATATCCCTTCTCCAATCATGTTTATGTGTTTTTGTTGTTGTTATTAACAAATAATTTTCCTATAATAGTTGGAATAACAATTTCTATCTCCCATAATACATTGATGTTATAAATTTTAGAGTAAAAATATGGATTAATTAAATGTAACTTGATACTAGGATAACACTTTGGTTTATGGATCATCTAATATAATTCTAAGTATAAATGATAATTGAGATAATCTGTGATTTTTGGGTCATTATATAAACTTACAAAATTAAATGGTATTAGAGATTATATTGAGGAAATGATAATGATAGTTAATGATGAATGATGAGATTGTCAAATAATATTTCAATAAGAACTAGATAATCATTCCAAACCATTTGTCCGGTGATATTTTTTAATCCTAATAAAGGGTGTCTGAAAAATTAACCACACGTAATATCCTTTATTAATTATTAAAACACCACACTCGATATTTAATAAATTAACAATAATTGTGAATTTTAGAATATGTTTTCAAAATAATTTTTTATGGTTTTGTAGTGTTTGATTATCATTAAAATCATGTAATGGGGATGGAAATATGAGGAAATTAATCAAATGGATTTAGATAAATGGAAAATTAATTATTTATATAAAAAAATATTTTACTACAAAAATTGATTACAAATCTAGGTTAATGTTGTTTAAGAATATTTAAAATTTTAATAATGATGGATATGATTATTTAACTTTTAGATCAATGAAATATATAATATTCTATTATGAAATTAGTTTAAAGTGTTATATTTTTGTTTCCTGTATGTAAAAAACTTGTCTCCATTGTTTTCTTATGAGTTTTCAGGTGAGACATTTTTGGGTGGAGTATAATGGTATTTGGGTAGATTTTGGAATATTTTGAAGGGGTTTTATAGTGTTACAGTTGAAAATGGGATATACCACAACCATGGTGTAGGTTGTGGTGGTCCATGATGTAAAATAGGTTGGTAAAATAGGGAATGCTACAACATTCCCTTGGTGAGAAATGTTGGGAAGCTATAGCCAGACCCAACCACCTTAATACACCCACAATGGAGTCCATTTTAGGTTGAAATGCCCAAAATGTTGGCATGACGCCATAGGAGATAGCCATGTTGGGATGGTCTGGTTGAGTCCATCACGGCATGGTGTAGGCCATGGTGGAGGGAGTGGTGTTGTCTGGAAGGAGTTGAAATTTCTAAAACCATTGGCCTTCTTCTCTAACTCCTCCATTTCAAAAGAAAAATGGTTTCATCACGAATTGGGGGGGGGGGGTTAAATAGTTTTAAATTTGATTCTTACCATTATTAATCAATTTTTTCCCTCTCTTGATCTACCTTATAATTTCTAAAATAACATAAAAAAATAGGTGAAGTTGGTCGACCCACTATGCATTGAGTTAATGGATTGTATATGATTGATCTTTTCATTACACATTTCTATAATTTCATGTGATAATAAAACCATGGAATATTTAGTATGTTCTTGTTGAATCAAAACCATGGACGCCTCATTTATTCTCCTTAATTGGATGATCCTTATGAAATAAATTTCTCCTTCCTTCAACTAGATTTAAGGATTACCATTGTTAGTAATTCAGTTTGTTTATGTGTCAACTATACAGCTTGGATAATATTTCATGGGTCTTATTTCAGCACCATATCATGTTGAATTAGAATTAGTTCTTGGAAATCATCGCATATGTGATTTTTATAGTTGGTGTCTAAAAGTTCATGGAGTGATGGAGTTCTTGAGGTACCTTGAGGTTAGAATCATTATTCTTATGGTATAAAGCCTCTTACCATGTAGAGGTCATGTTTATAATTATTATCATGATATGAAATTATAATATTATATTCCTCATACAATGTTTGTGTTTTATAACATGTGTGTATATGTGTACCTTGCGTGTCTATGTTTGATGTTTGAACAGAAAACTATGAGTGCTTAGTCCATGGGACCCATGTCTGAGTTTGATCATATGTGTGTTTATGTTACTACTATTTCTCACTCCTAACAATTAATGTAGTGCCTCTAGATATATGTTATTGATATGATTACACTATTTCCATGTGATTTCATGGTATATTCTATGTCGTTATTATTCAGTGCATGGTACTAAAGAGGAAGATGGACCATTCATGGCCTAGTATCCCTATAGGGGGAGTGTGTTTAGTTTTTATATGTGACATGATGATAGTGACAAAATATAAAATGGAGCATGATGTCCTCATGTCTTAACCGAGGTGTGTGATGATATTATGCAATTTTACCTAAAAGGAAATAGAGGGGTTGAAGGTCTTCTATGACAAGACAAGGGACATAGTGGAGGGATATGATAGCCTAGTGGCCTGACATGAGGTAGTATTATAGTCTGATATCCTTATGGATAAACTCATCATCCTTGTGGTGCATGTGGTATGCATAAAAAGTCATCAACCCTAGATCCCTTATTTTTGGGTTACTTTATTAAATTTGGATTAGATACAAATAATCACATCCCAAAGGACCAAATAGTTTAGTAGTCTTCAAATAATATATACAAACATAAATCCTGAATTATAATTGGATGTCTAAAAATAAAAATACTATTTATTTTTAGAACACCAATACTATCCAAAATAATCCATTCATTTAAATGATAATATAATTAATGGAATCCTTGGGAAAAATAAAAATAAAGAGGGTTATCTCATTTGCGCAATAAGTGTATGAAAACAACATATGCTAAATAAGACACGAATAATATGCCATGAAATAAATGGAAATTAAATAATTCTATTATTACATGATCTAAAAAAATTGCCATGGATATAATAACTAATCTAATAATCACATGGAAATCAATAAATAATATATTAATGAGGTAAATTCATAATTCTAGACATCGTTAACATACCGTCAAGGCATTTGTGCTAATACATATTACATAAATAGTAAGGCCTCAGCCAAAAGTCATGGTAGATTGTCTCATTTGACCTACTGATACATCAATGGGAAATATAGGGGCCCACCCATGACATACTATGTCCAATGCATTCCTCATATGAAATGGGTAAAACCTAATCAATATAAAAATTCATATTAAAACTATCATATAAAATGATAATAATTTTCCCTAATCAATAAACATAATAATAAACAATTCAATGTAATATGGATAATAGTATCAAAATAATACATCCCCAATAAAAAAGATCATAAAACATCTTGAAATATAATATGGATTTAATCATTATAATATATCCCCAGTGTAGCTAAGTAAAATAGGGGGTTTTCACATTATTTGATAGAAATAGTATAAAAATGATTTTTAAAAACATTCTTAAGGAAAATAAAACACTCACTTAAAAGTAACTTATTTTTAAAAAACTAGACAATTAAAAAAGGAAATAAATTATTTAAAAATAATCATGTAATCATGTAAAGTAATATTAAATTATGTATGGGTTCATGATGTTAGTAAAATCCTCTCATGTTGTAAAAGTTAAAAAACATTCATTTTGTATTTCTTTATGGAAAACTCATAAAATACCTCATTTAGAAATTTCAAAAAGGAATACATTCTAAATACATCATGAAAAGTGAAAAATGTGTAAAATTTTCATTAATTATTTTAGAGGATAATATAGACATTTTTTAAAATAATTTATAAAACATTTTCCTAGAAGATAAATATTCACCATTTGTGACATAAACATAAACAATCATGAATAATGATAAGATTGTCAAATAAACCCTTAACTAAGGTATGAATTCCTTAGTAAATGTTCACAATTCCTACAAAATAAATATATACTTATTATAAATCAATTAAAGAACCATTAATAAATATATTATAAAATTTATTAAATACTTATACTCTTCTAGCACCTGTATTATAAAAAATCCCAATGAAATCACTCTTTTGGGTAATAACTTCTTCATTTTTCAGGCATGTTTTGGTTCGGTAGTATTAGTATTTATTTTAGGATAATTGTTCTATAACATCAATATTTTTAATAGTAATATATAAATCATATATATTTATTATATGTTAATTTAAATTAATCCATTAAAGGTATATATTGAAAAATTTATTTCATTATCCATAGTGATGGTAGGGTGTATGTATGCATGAATATTGTATTCATTTTTCGATTGATGGAAAGAAGGAATGGAAAATAATATTTATCCTTTATAGAATACATAGTATGTCATATATATAATATATATATTAATTAGTTCTATATTTATTACCATCCAAGTAATGTGGTGATCAAAAAAATATTACACAGCCACATGGAGTAGATTAGTTGTACGTATGCATGAGCTATGTTTTCCCTTTTCTATGTGTAGAAATGAGATGGGATATGGTTTTACAATAATGATATTATTATATTATTATATTTATAATATTTTATTTTTTTAGGAGTAAAATACATGAAGGGGATGTATAAAAATAAATAATCTTGAAAAGGACAGTAAAAATGATTACTCTGCTTCGATTGACAACCATTTGATCTCTTATTAAGGGACCTATAATTGTAATTTTGAAAGGTATATGACATAAAGAAAGTGTATAAGGATGTTTATAATAGTAATGTTAAGGTTTTATATCTAGATACATCAATTTTTTGTAAGGATGTGAGGAAGGAGGTGCCTCTTTATAATTGAAGTAAGGGGTATCCTTGGAATTTCTCAAAATATTAAAATAATATATATAAAACATCAATTTAAAATTGATAAAAACTCATTTATTTATATTATAGGATTTTTATCGGTTTATATAATCCAATAAAATAATTTTTTGGACAAGTTCAGGTCACATTCTTCCCTCCAAAAAGATTCATCATAAAAATATCCAAAATGTCACCTCAAAAATATATTCGGGTAGTTATTCATCATAATTTCATTAGGTCCAGGCATCAATTCTTCTATAATATTATTTTTCCAATGTAACATTACCATCCTAGTCATATTATTTATCAACACTTGTTCTCTTATGTCTAGAATATGGATATTCTCATTATAGTAAGATAAATCATGTTCCAATTATATGTCATCAGAAGTGATAACATGTGTCGGTTCAATCATGGACATTCATAACAAACAAATATAGAAAAAATCATGTAATTTATAAAAGATATGTGGTATTTCTAAATGGGAATAAATATATCCAATTATTTTTAGGATTTCAAAAGATCTTATGTACCCAGTTATTAGTTTTCTTTTCGTACTGATTCTTATAAAACCCTTTCGTGGAGATACCTCTATTAAAACATGATCTCCCCACATAAAATCGACATATTTTCATTACTTATAGTACTATTAAATTTGAAAATTTTATTATTCTTTAATAATTTTTGGAATAATATTAACATTTTGTGTAGTTCCCTAAACATTTTTTGTCCTACAAGCTACATTTCACCAACATCATCCCAAAAATTTGGTGTGTGACATCCCTGTCCATATAACACTTATTACAACACTATTTGAATAATTGAATGGAAACTATTGTCAATGGAGAGTTATCCTAAACGAAAATACTGATCCAATATATATTGAAAGTCAGGTGATATGACCTCAACATGTCTTCTAAACATTTTATAGCCATTTTCAAATGTTTTTAATTTTTAGGGTGATAAGAAGTGATCAAATAAATATCTGTATCAAGATCCCTTTGAATAATTTCCCAAAATATTTTTGAAAATTGTAAGTCATGATTAAAAATAATTGAATGAGATGCACGATTAAGTCATAAAAAATTATTAATATAGGGTCATTCAAGGAGATTAAGTGAAAAATATTCTCTTAGAGTAAGAAAATGTATATATTTTCTATGTCTATCAACAATAACTAATATTGTATTGTTCTTCCTTTGAGTCTTTGTTAATCTAGTGAAAAAAGTCCATTATAATATCATATTATTTCCAACTAAGAATAGGCATAGGTTGAATGAATCCTATAGGATGTTGTATATAATCCTTAACATAATGAAAAAAAAAATCTTCAAACATAATCATTAACTTCCCTCTTCATAATATCCCACAAAAATACTCCTACAAATCCCTATATATCTTAGTTCCACTATAGAGTAAAGATAAAATCATGTAATTGGAAGCATCGAATAATACCCTTTTTATATTTGGCATAAATAGAAAAAAATCCACATTCCAACATTTCTATTGCCATCTTCATAGATAAGGTCTTCCAATTTACAATCATTCACAACATAAAGTTTTTTTTGTAAATTTTCATTACCAAACTGAGAACATGTTTTTATTTTCCAATAAGGTTTCTTTTGAAATTGTTATGGATAGATGTTTCAAAATACATAATTATTACCGTATCCATCTTAACTAGATTAATGAGCATAAGATGCCTTTCAATCCCCATTTTGTTCAGAACTCCATGATCCTTTCGGCTTAATTAATCATCAACCTTAGTTTCCATACATGGATGGTAGTGTATGGAGAAATAATAATCCATGAGTATCTCAATTCATCTCTTTTACCTCATGTTGAGTTTTTTCTGTGAGAAAATTTATTTTGAAACTATTTTGGTCTGTATATATCTTACTTCATTCACAATAAAGATAGTGTCTCAATATCTTTAGATATAAAATTACAACTACTCACAAAGATGATGAGTTTTATAGTTCGATTCATGAGTTTTTAACTACCTTTAAGAATAGGCAAAAACTATATCATTCTGAATAATGAAACAACCATGTACCTCCCATGATGAATCACTATAAATAACAAATCCAATATTTACTGGTTATAGATTCAAGATAGGATAATTCTAAAATATTCTCATTAATTATTCAAAACATTTTTCACATTCCTTATTCCAAGTAAACATAAACCCTTTACAATTAATAATAGATAACTGGTTAGCTAATTGGAATTTTATTTTGACCAGATGTCTGATATTAACTTACCAACTTAATGAAACAACATACCTTGGTTACTTTTGTTGGTATAGAAACATTTGTGAACTAAATTTTTATTTTTAAGATGAACCAAGATTCCATACTTGGACACAATATGGTCAGGATAAGAATTTTTTTAAAATCTATAATTCACAGCTGCAATATTTCCCTTATAACTTTTTTCTTCTTATATTCTCAGGAATTATACTCTAGTATTTTTCATTATCCTCATATTTCTTGTTGTACTAAAAGATATAATCAATAAACACCAAAAAAAAATATCAATATATACCACAAATAATTTTTTCATTTGATATATAAAAATATATTTTACATTAGTCAATCAAAATGATGTTACTATAAAATCATATTGTAAATACCTCATTTGAAATTATATCTTCAAAATATCTTCCTCCTTTACTCCTAATTAATGATATACATAGAAAATTTCAATCATTGAAAAATAGTGGTCTTTGTGATTTTTTTCAAATAAGTCATCAATTTGATGTATAGGATGATTTCTCTTTATCTAAATATCATTAATTTATCAATAATTAGTTCAAAACCTCATATATCCATCATTGTTCATTGGGCAAAGAGCACGACATCCCCAAGGTAAAAACACTAAGGCATAATAACCCCTTACCATTCAAATAATATATTGTATTATACAATTCCAATAACTCTACAATGGTTATAGTATTGGGGTTATTTGATATAGGCATTTCTTCAAGGATTAAATCAATGGGAAAATAAACATTACACTCACTTTGGTATCTATGTTATTACTTATAAAATAAATCAATGTATTCCTATATAATAGGTATGTACACAATTTTAGAATTACATATTTCATCTATAGATTGTATCTACTCATCTATTCAATTAATATCCCATAGAAAGGTTATTCGAGGTGGATCCCAATAAGACTAAAATTATGATTTATCCCATATAAGAATATGTTATTTCATGTCTTATTTGGGAATCATAATTTCAATCTCTCTTCAATAAATTTATTCATTATATTTTGAAATCCAGTCAATGAAAATGATTATATAAAATTCAACCATAGTTATTAAAATAAAATTAGAAAATATAGCATGATTACATGTAATAACATGAACTTCTAGACACATATTTATTATGTTGAGGATTCCACTATGAATTTTTAACAACAAATACATTATTAAGGTAATTGGGAAATGTCAATTTTTTTAAAAAAATTGTAAAGATATAAAATAATATGTTGATATTGAATAAAATAAATCATTAGAAAAATTTGAGGATATGATCAAAGTACCTTCCACCACATAACTAGGAAATTCTACATCAACTATTGTGATGGAATAATCATGGCCTTTATACATGGTTTATTTCTTGGGAAGGTTCCCTTAAAGCCTACGAAAATCACATACATAGTGTCACATATACATAAAATTGAAGCATTTCAAATGGATGGATTATTTATTGCCCTGGAAGTCATGGGATTGGTGGCCCTTTTTTGTAAAATTTAAAAAAACTACCATTTCCAATAGAAATGTTCCATGATGTTTCCTTCCACATTTCTTAAATGTGTGAAATTCCACCATTCCATTATTCATCTTTTCTTTATTTCATTTTCTAAAGTACTCAGTAGCCCTCTTCATATTATACTCCCCTTAAAATCAATAAGGATTGGAGAATTATTTCACTATCATGATAGAACGTGATACTATATCCTCATATTATGAGAATGTTTGCAAGACGAGTTCCCTTTTAATAATTTTCTTAAAACAATATAAAAATAGTAATTATTTGTCTTTGGATTTATCACATAGTCTATAGAATACCTTAATAACCTTGTAACTATGGATTCATATATAGAAAAATTATCATCCTCCTTTTATCATAGACTCATGAACTATCTCTCTATATCCACTCACTATTCGGGAGGATGATTTTTTTAAATAATAGTTCAATAAAATCCTCACATTCCATATTTTATACTTACTCAGTATCTTCAGTTTTTTAATCAATTAACACCATTGATCTGCATATCCTGAGAGAATATAAAGTAACATGAAAACCATATCACATTCATTTAATCCCAACGAAATAAATTTCTTCTCTAAGGAAAATATTAATTGATCAGATAAAAATGGATTTGTAGTCCCATTGAAAGTTGTAGGCTATTCAAGCATGAAGAGACCATTCATTTTTAATATATCTTATGGATCTCCAGTCTTCTCCACATGAGAAAATTTATTTCTAGAAACCCATGTCAGCTATCACAAATATAGTTTTAATTTTTTCATCTCTAGTTGTAACTCCATCTTAATATTTTTTATCTTCGATAGGAGTTGAATCCCTACATGAATTATGTGCATTGAAATAGTTTCCATTCATTACACTATTCACCATAACTAAACCATGAAACACACTATATTAGATTATGAATCAAATTGTATAATATTAAATATTGTGAAACATAAATTGAAAATTTATGTATAACCAATCTAAACATTGTAGGTTTTCTTTATTGGGGAATATTCTCAAAATCAATTATAGGGGTACATTTACCTTATCAATGTTTTAAAAAATATATTTCCCAATTTTTCTACTAAAAATCCTCTAATGATTACTATAAAGACCAAAACCCTAGAATCCAAGAGTTAGTGGATACCTTATTTCATTGGTATTAACTATAAATAATCACATCTCAATGGATTGAATAGTTTTTTATTCTTGAAAAACTATATACATACATATACTATAAATCACTCTTAGATGGATAAAATTCAAACATTACTTATTTTGAGAACACCATTTTTCTCCTAGATTATCCAAACAGATCAGTCAAAATATAATTCTATTAATCCTAGTGAAAAATAAATATCTGAAAAATGGTGAGCCCATATTTTTGGTACGGTTAAGTGTATTGTACAAGATAAATAAAGAATAAATAATATTATAGGAAATAAATGGAAATTATATAACTCTATAAATAGATGAGCTAAAATATATCTATGTATATCATAAGTATTTCCATAATGACCTGAAAATTAATAAATAATATCATAATAAGGTAAGTGAATAATGTCAGACATCATGAACATTCTTTAGAGGCATCATACCAAGTCATCGTACATAAATGGAAAATGCATCAGTTAATACTGAAGGTAATTTGTCTCATGGTACCTACCAATGCATCGAGGGGTTATAATGGGCCCTTACTATCACTTATCAAGTCCAAAATATTCCTCATATGAAATATGTGTATCATAATCAATGTAAATTTTTTTATTGAAACTATCATATGAAATCATAATAATTTTCCCAATCAGTAAACCATTTCATAATCTATCAAAATTAATAAAGATAATGGTATAAAAAAAATTACACCCCTAATCAAATTGTTTGTAAACCATATAGAAAAATAATAAGATTAGTATAATCATAAAATATCCATAGTAGATAATATTAAGAGTAAGTTCTACTTCCAGTGATTATTATAAATACTATACAAGTGTTTTTTAAAAAAAATCTTAATGAAAATTATATTTTCACTTAGAAAATCACTTAATACTATAAAAATATGATATTATGAAGGAAAAAATTTTATTTAAAACAAACATGAAATATTTTAGAGGATGATTCAAATAATTATTATATAATTATGATGGGAAAATCCAATCATTATTTATAAGATAAAAAACATCAAATTTGTTATTTTTGTTATAAATGTTGAAAAATACAGTTTTTTGAAAATGACCAAAAGATTCCTTTCAATCATTTTTCTAAATAGAAAAACATGAATAAAATATAAATTAAAAAAATTTATTTCTATAGTAAAAACATTTTTGAATCCATTGTTAGAAAACATGTACATGGAAGATGGATATTCCCTAGAAGAAACTTAAACATAAACAATCTTGAAAATTGATGAAAATTTCAAATAAACACTTACATCTTGACTGAGTTCTGTCATACATGTTATAACATCTTGTATTATAAATATATTTTTATTATCATTTACTAAATAATAATATTAATATATATCATAAGATTTATTACATACTTATAATACTTCATCACCAATTTCAAAACAATTATTTGTTAAAGATCATTGTTTTGGGTAAACACTGCTTTGTTTTTCATGTATATTTTGGGTTGGTAGTTTTGGTATTTATAAATTGATCAAGGAAATATAATATATAAAATTTTAATAATGATAAAATATCATAACTATTCATTATATATGTATTTAATGTAATTCATAAAAGTTTGAGAAAAAAATGTACTACATCGTTCACGGAGATGGGTCATACATATGCAGGAATTTTGTATTAATTTTTCAATTGATGGAATGAAATAAAGGTATAGAATAATTAATCGTTATATAATAATAATTATATGATATTTATCATATATTTTTAGTAGATACATATTTATAACCATCCTTGTATTCTGTTCATGAAAAACTAATTACACTGCTATGTGGAGATGGTATGTCATACATACACACAGAGGATGTTTCTACTTTTCATTAGATTGAAATTAGATGGAATATTGTTTTATCATAATAGTAATATAATCTATGTATATGAATTATACTAGATTTATTATTTTTGGATTGTTACAAAACATGAAGAGGGTGTATAAGAATAATTAAACTTGAAAGAGTCTGTAACAATGATTACCCCTTTTAAGTTAAATCCCATTAGAACTCTTCTTAAGTGAATTAGAATTAATATTTTGTAAGCTTTAGATCCAAAATAAATTGATTAAGTTTGTTTATAAGTGGAATGGATATTGTTTTTCAGATATATATAGCTCATTGGATTGTAAAAAAGTGTGTAATGAGGTTCCCATTTATAATTAATGTGAGGGGGTCCTTGTAATTTCTCACAATATAAAATTAATTTAAATTAATATTCCATTAAAAATTGATGAAAACATATTTATTTTGAAATATTATCTGGGGGGTCAAATACTATAATCCCATAGTTTTTTGAATAGATTATGTCACGTTTTTACCCTTTTGAATTTATTTTAACCTCTCATTAGCCATTTTTTCAATTACTGTACTATTAATATTTTCTACTCTCTAAGGGTCAATATAGATTCTATAAAATTTTAAAATAACCATTAAGGGATACTGGTTAGTTACCTTAACAATATCCCACTAATTTTAATGTATATTATATTTTTAGTAATTTTATATCATTTAATAAATTAATATTTATTATAAAATATGAATTTTGACAATATTTAGAACTATTCATTACTTTGACATTAATGATATCAAGAAAACGATTATTTTTCAAAAACAATATTTTTATATATCACTTAAATGGCATGAAAATCTATAAATTTATTATATCATATTGTTTTGTGTCAAATTATATTACTTTTAATATTGTAAATGTGATGTATCTTATTTTTTCATTAATTGAATAATTACCGTGTCAGTGTTATGTCTGAATTTAAGGTAAATATTGTTTCACTAAAAATTACAAATAAAAATACAAGATTTATATAAATATTTTATCATTAAAGATAATATTTATAGTCAAACATATCCTCTAGAAAACCCCTTCCAAAATATATTATAGTTATTTAAAAAAATTGTGAAATAATTGACTTTTCTTGGAATAAAATATTAATAAGTTCAGAATCTCTTCCAAATGGCCAAAAAATAACATATAATGGAATAATGGAGGATTATTTATGATATGGAAACATCAAATAGTATTTATTCAACTGTTAGTATCATTTTTTAGTCTTTAACATTTTATTTTTATCTTTAGTTGTCTGATTTACCATTTATGGCGATAAATGAAATTACAGAGGTTACTATTCATAATGTCTAAAAAAGAAGAATATTTACTAAATTTTACCCTCATGATTCTAAAAATGTAATATATTTATTAAATTTCAATACCTAAAAGTAGAATAAATTCATTTTAATATATGTTTGCACAGCACGATTAAGGATCATTTTAGAAAATTCAGTTTCTAAGAATAAAAGTGAATTTATTCTTATCTATTTCATTGAAAAAATATTAGATAAAATCTAAAAAAATTTATTTAATAAATTATATTTAAATTTTATGAAATCATTCACCAATAAATACTATTTTATTATGATATATATATATATTTCATGCATAAATATTGTTACCCAGAGAAACTTTTCTTTTAATATTTTTTTCTATTTGAAATCAATTTATAAACAAAGAATTTATTCTAAAAATAAATAAAAAATATTTTTATTCAATAAAATATTATTCCAATTCATATGTACCAATTTATCTATTCTCATGAAATACACTCTTATTCATGTAAACTCATGGTAAAATTGAATTGGTTGATTCATATCGTGTTAATACTCACACCGAGCATGTGTATCGTGATGAACACATATTCTTCATTTCCAGTGATACAATAGAGGGAATGGTCCCTATGATAGGGAGTTAAGAGATGGATAACTATGTTTAGAGGTGGTACCAGAAAAAATAACAGACTTATGACTTAATATTTTGGTTTCTTATATGTTCTATTCATACTCCTTAATTTACTTCCACATTTTGGGTTTTGTGGTTTAATTTTCTATATTACATGAGAAATTTTCCATTTTATTTTATATAGAATTGTTTAATTATTTTTATTTGTTAATATTCTTACATGTATTTGATGAAACTGCGGGTATGGTTTCACAATGATGGAATTTATAACCCCACTACTATTAGAAAATATCAGGCATATAGGATTCATTCATGAGGGAATATTGTACTCTGACTTGAAGCTAATGATTCAGTTCAGGGCGTTTTAAAGTTGTATCATAGTATATTTTAATTTCACATCCTTCTTAAATATTTTTTCGAGCATGTTAGGTAATATTTAAGACATGAGGGACACAAGTAGGAGAGTGTCTTGTGTTATTGGATATCACAGGTGTAATGGACCTCTGAATGACCGTTTTGGGGGGATTTTTAGTGTTTTGGTATTAAAGTTTCATGTGATCCCGAGTGTATTAATTTGTTTTGATATTATTGTATTTGGGTGAATTAATTCATTATAAATGGTCACTTAGGATCATGTTTTAAATAAATATATTATCCTTTTATTTGATTCATGGTAGTACATAATTAAATGAATCGATTTTTTCTTTATGTATGGAGATGTATATCATTGAATGATTTTGTGATATACTTATGTCTTCATTTATTAATTAAACTTGAGCCTGCGTGTTTTTATGTATATAACTGTGACTAACATATAGTAATGTAGAACTAGGCTTAATCCATAAGTTGTACAATGTGGTTTATGATTCTTGTAACTTTTATCCACATAGGATTTTATTTCCATAGAAATACCATATGGGAAATACACATCATAATAATCAATTATAGGTGTTCTATGCAGATGTTTGGAATTTATGAAAATAATTCCTTAATGTCTTATTATGGGACCACCTAGAGTAGTCTTCCATGACACTCCCTTGTGGGATGATGTTATAAATCTACCACTACTAATGTACACTAATTATCTCACACCCACTCTAGTGGTTCATTCAAAAGGGACAATTCATATAAGAGCATTTAGTATTGTTCATATTCAAGGTGGAGGAGTTTCAATAATATGGTAGATTATTCTCAACACATCGAACTCCAACAGCCTCCATCCTTCATCGGAATTGGTAGTTCATAGGATATTGATGACTGGATTGATCTCACCAAGGGTATATTTAATCATGTAGAGACTCCATAAGATTAACATGTATGGTATGTTGCATCAATTCTATGAGGACCCTCCATGAGGTGGTACGGTGTCATGAATTGGGATGAGAGGCACAAAGGAATGACTTTTATGAAATTAATAGATATTTTATTCAAGGATTTCATTTTCAGTATATTGAATCTATACCATTTTGATGGTTTTTTGGAGCCTCAACAGGGCTCGGTGTAGGTGATTTATTACTCAGAAAATATCATAGAGTTTCCATTCTTTTCTCCACTATTGGATAGAAACAAAGTACAAAAGGCCAGGAGGTTTGATATTGGACTTCATTTAGATCTACGATGTCAGGTCATGAATTTTGACCCACCGACGTACAAAAATTTTCTTCATAAGGCCATAATGATGGAGAAAGGCCCATAAGAGGATTGGAAGACTGGTTTTATCCCAATCTTTAGTGATCAAGTGGTTGGACCTCTTACCTTTGTGTTGAGTTACTATTCTATTAATAGGATGAGGAAGGTTGAGGATGTGATAAATGGTAATGGTAAGCATGTTGAGAACATGAAAGCTTCTTTATGTCCCTATGGAGGATTCTCTCGGTTTCTCCACCATAGGTGGAATGGGAATTACACCAAATATTTAAAAAATGATTGGATCACGTTTAACTGATGTGAAAGGAAAAGGAATCAATAATTTTTCAATAGAATCAGATATTATGTCTCAAACAGGATCTTATTTATACACATGAATTTATCCATAGTACTATTTCGGGTTTTTAGAAATATGTTTAGGCCCCTAATGTAATGATGACTCAGCTGAGTCATGAATATTAGGGACATGCTCATGGAGCTGAGCTAGTCTGAGTGTATGTGATAGACCATGTTCTAAATAACAATATATAGGGACCCTTATTTTTTCAAGGTATGGTATTGATCAACTATACTCTTTATAACACTCTATTTGATACTAATGCTTCTTATTCACTTATATATGTGAACTTTTTTCTATTCATGACTTACTAGTAATGTTATATTATAATTTCTTGTCTATTAATACACCCTTTGGGGAGAAATTGGATTTTATGTATATATTTCCATTATTTACCACAGTAGTTTCCAGATTTGAACATCTATGGGATATTTTGATCATAGAGATGACTATATTATATATTATCTTTAGCGTGGAATGACTGACTAGTTATCAGGTGTACATCAACTACTATATAATATATGAGTCCTTTACTATACTAAAGGAGGAGAAGGTTGTTTTTACTACTAGATAGGACAATGGATTAGGTGTTATTGGACCATAATTGAGCTTGATTGGAGCATTAAGTGTGCGGGTGGCTTGTACAGTTCTAGTAGTGGATCTAGTGATAGCCTATTCATTTCGTCCAATGGTGCACCCATATTAGGATGTCTTCCTGGATGACTATTTCATTCTCCCGTATAAGAGGTAAATTGAATTTTAGATAGAACTCTTGTCAGGGTAACAAACTATATCATATGGAATTAAATAAGTTGAATTAACCAAATGTATATACATCAAGTATTTAGAGGTTAATGGTTTTATTGGACCAATTACATGTCCTAGGGTACTCTCATTTTTTTCATAAAAAATTTGGATGGTATAATTCAATTGTGTGTAGACTATAAGAGGCTAAACCAAGAGTCCATGATGAATAGTTATCCATTTTATAGCATCATTGAATTTTTTGGAAAGTTAATGGGATCTTGGTGGATCTCCAAGATTGACTTATCTTTAGGATACCACCAACATTGGTTCATAGAGGAAGATATTCCTAATACATAGTTCATAAGTATACACAAACTATATGAATATATTTATATTTCTTTTGGATGACAAATCACCAGTAGTGTTCATGAATCTCATGAATACAATCTTCCATCTGTATCATTACTCGTTCATTGTGGTTTTTCATGATGATATCCTCATATAAAAAAAACCTTTGAAATTAATTATTGAAACAAAAAGATTATTCTTGGTAATCTTCAACCATATTTGGAATTATTCCAAGCTATTGAAGTGTTTCTTCTTGATTCAGAAGGTGTGATTCCCTTGTAATGTGAATTATGATGTGGAATTTCTTATGTGCCTAGACAAGGGAGAGAGGGCGATGTCTTAGGCCCATCCTATGAGGGTTTTCAAGATCATTAGCATCCTTTTCTATGTTGGGTAATACAATTTGTTCATACAGGATAGATGACATTTTATAGTTCATATTACATGGATTTGGAATTTTTTAGTGATTTTTTAGAATATATATATATGTGAAGTGGATTTCATAGAGTTTAAGAGAATAATCAATACATTAGTGATTTTGATATTTACAGGTCATGTGGTTGGATATGTAGATTACTATAATTCCTTTGGTTTTAGTTTGGGAGATGTACTAAAATAGATGGATCATATAATAGATTATGGTTTAATTCAATTAAAACCCCAATAGATAAACTACACAACTAATGAGTTGGAGTTGAAAACTATGGTCTATGCTCTGATGTGTTGGTGACATTATCTCCTAGATGAGAGGAATGTTTTCATATAGACCCTATGGTCCTCTATTATATCATATATAGTATGGATTTAACCTTGGGGAAGATGTGTTAGGGATTATATGTAGACATTTGACCTTGCTTTGTTTTATTCTCCACGGAATTGAAATTCCATTGTAGGTTCTCTCAATATAAATACATTGGAGATGAAATATCATTGAGAGTCTCCATGTCTGAACGAATAAAGTCTAATGGGTTTAATGTAAAAATGGTTCGTGTATGAATCATATAATCATGTTGTGATGACATGTTCACCATGAGTGATCATTTATTCTTTGGTAGACAATGTCAAATCAAGTCGAGATTCATTCCCTGAGTGTTTAATTATGTGAGAATGCTTAATCGGGGAAAATTATTTTCCATGGTGATCCTTAGATGATGAAAACATGATCAACAATCATGATTGGTAAATAATTTTATATTCCTTATGGTATATTCTTATTAGAGGATATCATGATTCAAAGTGGATATTGAACTATGATTTGATGAATTTGTAACAAGATATATGAATAAAAAAATTGTGGTGAGGTATGAAGAATGGAATTCTCAATTTTTTCTCTAGATCCCATACCGTCCAAAGACTAAATATTGAGCATTAGTTTACTAGTTGTATACTACAACCAATTTTTGTGCCTATATAAAAATAGGATGATCTGATAATGGACATTATTGAAGGGTTATCTTAGACAATTAGGATTTCAAATATTTTTAAGTCAAAGTTGATCGGATGAATGATGTATCACATTTATTTCTAATTCAAGACATTCATTCTTTATATCAGTTGTAAATTGTGCATGTTTGAGATATTTTATGAATTAATGGAGTTATATTTAGTATCATATCAGGAAGATAATCACATTTAATTCACGGTTTTATAATATATTGCTGAAAAATTTGGGGACTCAGATAAATCTTAGGAAACCATATAATCTGAAAACCAATTGAAAAATAGAGAGGGAAATTTAGATCCTAGTATTGTTAATTTTTTTTCAAAATAATATTTTAAATTCTTTTATTATGATGGCACCATTTTAGGATCTCTAGGGACCGTCCTTCCACTAACCACTATGATGGAAAGTGGCATGTGAGAAATTTTTTATTGGTTAGGGTATAGTGATAGAGACTTCAATGAGATTGAAATGGACCAAGAAGTGATTTTTTACCACTCCGAGCATGAAACGATCATATTTAGACAATAGGATATGACCTTTTGGAGTTCATTTTTAGAAAATTAATGATCTTGTAATTGTCAACTTGGATTGGGAATCATTACTTACTAATGACAGGGATGTTGGTGTGTTTTCTTGTGGTACTATTTGATATCACAGAACATATTGGATTAATTTATTACCAATAATAATATCTTCCATATTATCATTTCATGTCTGATGCGTTTCACATTTCGAAAATTCTATGGTATATTCCTGTTCCTATGAAGGTGATCATCATTTTGGATATTGAGTTAAAACTATATGTATAATTTTTATAGCACCTAATTATTCTCATTGACTTCGAGGATAAGTTTTTACAGTGTAATACAATGACTCTTTATCCTATCTTATGGAATAAGGGATGGATCTTGTTGGGAAAAAGGATAGGGAGCCATATGCTTAAGCACAATATCTAATTCTGTTCAAGTAAGACAGCTAGAGATTCTTCTTGTGTATGAGAATACTTAGAGGGTGATATTTTAAAGCCTTATAATTTTGTTTCAATTATATAAAAACCTTGTCTACATAATTACTTTATGAGTATTGATTGAAATTAAGCTCAGGTGAATCAATATGGTATTTTATTAGCTTTTTGAATCTTAACAAGGAGTTTTAACTCCTTTTGGTCTGAAATGGGAGACCCCATATCCATGGTTCATGTCATGGTGGTCACTAATATAAAACAGTCAAATAAAATGGGAAATTGAAGGGTTTGGACATGGTGAGGAATGTCAGTGCTACAGTATTCTATATACACCTCATAACACTCGTGTTGTAGTATCTGGAGTGGTAAAATACCTAAAATTATTCCATTCACTATAGACATTGTCCATGTTGGGAAAGCATGGTCGATTCCAGCATGAATTGTTGTAGTCCATGGGGGATCGTTTGGAAACCTCGGGCTAGTTTTGAAATTATTGAAACTATTATCATTTAACTCGTATATTATTTTCTTTAAATTGGAAATGATTTAATCACGAATAAGGGTCTTTAATTTGGATTTAATTTAAATTATTAACTCTTTTAATAGATTTATCATCCCTTATTTGTAACACCTCAGACCCTCAAGGCTGGAGCTGGTCCATTAATTGTGATATTAGCATGGTTATAAATACTGAAAATCCCAAAGGAATGATCATTTTAGTAGTCTTGAAGAAACTAGATACATTGATTTAACATAAATTACATTGGATAAGGTTACAAGATACAATCCATAATGAAAAACAAAAATTTCATCCACTAACACTCAATAAATGACCACCTCATCATAACCTGTTGAAGTTAAACAATGAAAGGGGTGAGCTAAAATGCTCAGTAAGGGTTACAAATAGTGGAATCATGAGTACAATAATAAGTGAATCATAATCAATCTGACATAATCATAATTCCATAGTGAATAAATGAACAACTAATTCCATTAATATGCTGAGAATGAAACTGCATCCATAGATTTTTTTCATAGTGAAAACCTCATGGATAATAATAATAACTGATAATGAATAAAGAGAATTATTATTAATTGGATGTCATGAATCTGGCACAAGAAACCATAAAACTGTAAAAATGGATTACTACTGTGGGTAGAAACCCATCTGATTTTTTTGGAAACAAACACAAAGGGTCTGTCGCCAAACTGTTTTGTCTCATGAGACCTACCGGTGCATCAAGGGGTTGTAGTGGGCCCCACCCACCTCTACATATAATGAATTATTTATTCAATGATTTAATACAATAGCAATATGCCTATACAATATCTGTATAGAGTATAGAATACAGATTCCACAATAACATCCCAAATATACACTGTATGTGAAATGGTATACGGTTTAGACAATAAATATATCCAAGACATGAGATTATGGATATTTAATAGAAATATAATCTCAAATGGAAAGTGATCTCAAATGAGAAGTTGGTACACCACATCAAGGTTATTAGGTCCATAATACAAAGTTAGTCACAACCGAGGGGATATTCCTAAACAAACATGAGAGAGAGGATCCTTACCTTTTGCTTGAAGGTGTTCTTGTCTTGTTTTTAAAGACCTGAATAAACAAATTAGGATTATTAATTAATAATTACAGAACCACATTTATATTTAATTGATATGGTATAACCTTATTTAGTTCATTAATGGCCTTTTTGATAGATTTAAGAGATTCAATTTTATTGTTTTGGGATCATTTTCTTCCTTGGTTTTCATGATTTGTTTACTTGTATTCATGAATGGAAGTTGGTTTGAAATATTGTTAAACATCCAGAATTATTAATATAAATTATTAGTGAAATTAAATAGACATAAATTTCCTTATAATGATTCTGTTTATATACAATGATGATGACTCATTCGATGAATTAAAGATAAACGCTTGAATTTCGCTTGGCAGTTTTGTGCCAAATAAACATGTTTGGTATTTCTATTCAATATTATGAATTTTTAAAGATTCCTGAACATTAATAAAGAAAAAATAAATATATTATGACCTGGTTCAACCATATATTTGGATTCATGACCATACTTTAAATAATTAATGGAAATTGAAATTATAACGTCCACGATGTCGGTAATTCGAGACATCATGGACAATGTTTGTTTATTCCTTAAATAAGGGGGAGAGGAGAATAATAATGATGAAGAATTTTCCATAAACATTATAACATCCATAAAATACAATATTCTTGATCATACATACCTCTTGGTTATGATTAGGTGAGGAAGGAAGAAGAATAGAAAATAATCTTAAAATGAATGAAAACATGATAAATTTCTCATGAAAATTCGGCAGCCTAACGACATCTCTTAAAATTTCATAAAAATAATTTGATGAGAAGAATGGAATGTCTGATCATTAATAAATAATACGGATAGTAATGGGGAATATTTAATGAAATGTCCCAACACAAGACAAGGGGAAAGGAAACCAATAACATAAAATGAATGAAATTAATAAAAATAAAAGAGGTTGTTTACCTCTTGATCTCTTCACGTTGAGATCCTTCCTAAGGGATTTGGTTTCGGTATTTTGGTGAGACCAAAGCTTGTTGGACATGGGGGAGGAGGTTGTGAAGGTATTTGGACAGAATTTTGAGAAGGAACATGGCTTTAGAGGTGTCAATCGAACAGAGGGTGAGAGGGGGGTTTTATAGCAAAGGAGAGAGGGGATTTCTTAATATAAAAATCATTAATTTATTATCTCCTCTCAAGAAAACTAATAGTAAGTATTCCATGACCAAGAATAGTAAATGGGTCATGTGAATTCTAACCATGTGGTCTTACATCAGCATAGAATCATCAATGAATCAATTAATTGATTATTTAGCTTTTATTGTATATTATCGGATTCTATTATTCATCAAAAATTCAAGTATTTCAGAAAAATCCCAAAAACTCTCCCTAACCGTTTTTCGACATTTAGAATCTAAAAATGAATTAAAATTTTCAAAAATAATTTTCTTGATATTATTATTTTAATATTTAATTAAAATAATAATTTATTATCAAAACGAGTTTTAAAACATTCATTAACTCATTCTAAAATATAGGTATATTGTACTTCTTACATGAATAATATTTTTATACCACCATAGGGGAGGTTACTACTCATTAGGGTATATAACTATTCATAAGGGTATGTTAATATTCATTAGGGTAGGTTACTATTCACCAAAAAATATTTTTGTTTTATTAGACTCCAAAAAACATCTTGAAGTCAACCGTGTATGCCTAATCTTTAATATTCAAATCACAGAGCTGGTAAATTTATGTTTGGTGGATAAGTTATCGATATCTCCTATATGTAACCATGTATTGTTCCATAGGGGCTCAGTGATTCATGAAATATATGCTACTAAATGAATATATTTTATTTAAGAGAAAAATACCATAAAATGTTTGGGGTGCTACATTATTCCCTCCTTCAGAAATTTGGTCCTCGAAATTTTATGTACATAGCCCACCAAAAAGATGTGGGTGGTTTTTCTTCATCAAATACCTTGGTTCCCATGTTGCTTCATCCATATTTTGGTCTCTCCCAAGATCCTTTACTAGATAATTTGTTCTATTTCACAATACCTTCTGCCTTTTGTCAAGAATCCGGATAGGATTTGCACAATATGATAAATCAGGTTCCAGTTCAATTTCTTCATATCTGAGAACATGTGTTGGGTCTGGCATGTATTTCTTTAACAATGACACATGGAACACATCATGAACTCTGGAGAGATTTGGAGGCATCGCTAGATGGTAATCTACAGCTTTGATTCATTCAAGAATTTCAAATGGCCCAATGTACCTGGGGCTCAGTTTCCCTTTCTTACTGAACCATAGGACACCCTTCTATAGAGATACTTTTAGAAAGACATGATCTCCCAACTAGAATTCTAAATCCTTTCTCTGATTTTCATCAGAACTGTTCTGCCTACTTTGTCCTACCTTAATATGCACTTGAATTTTTGTCACCTTTTCTATGGTTTCTTCAATTAGTTATGGGCCTATAAGTTTCCTCTCACCAACATCGTCCCAACAAGTTGGAGTTCGACACGTCTTTCCATATAATGCTTCATACGGAGCCATTTGAATACTATAATGGAAACTATTGTTGTACGAAAATTCCACCAAAGGTATGTGTTGATCCCACATACCATGGAAGTCAAGAGAGCATGACATCAGGATGTCTTCTAAAGTTTGAATAGTCCTTTCCGACTGTCCATCAGTTTGGGTGTGAGAAGCAGTACTCATACAAAGCTTAGTATTCAAATATTTTTAAAGACTTTTCCAGAACATTGATGTAAACCGGGGATCTCGATCAGATACAATTGATATTGGTGCACCATGAAGTCTTACAAATTCATTAATATACAGTCTTTCTTGGAGATTGAGTGGAAAATCCCCTCTAATAAGAAAGAAATGTGCTGATTTTGTGAAACGATCAACAATTACCCATATTTCATCATTCCTTCTAGGAGTCCTCAGTAGCCCGGTGATAAAATCCATCATAATGTTATCCCACTTCAACATAAGAATAAGTAGAGGTTACAGCACTCCTTTGGGATTTTGTCTCTCTTTTTTCACTTGTTGACAAACAAGAAAACTTAACACGTAATCATAAATTTCTTGCTTCATATTATCCCAACAAAAATATTCTTTCAGATCTCTATACATCTTGGTGATACCCGGGTGTATAGAGAAATTTGAGATATGAGCATCATCTATTAGTTCCCTTTTTTTCTCAAGTACTGATGGAACACATAACCTTTTCCCAAACATCAGATCTATTTCTTCATACATGAAGTCATCTAGTCTTCCATCCTTAATTGCATTAATTTTCTTTCGCAGATTCTCATCATTATATTGAGAAATTTTTATCTTTTCAAGTAAATATGGTTTAGAAATCATTTTAAAGAGGAGTAATGTTTCCCCTTTTTAACAATTCCCATATCCATCTTCAGTAGATCCATGAATATAGGTTCTCTTTCAATCCTCATTTGAGTTAGAAGTCCATGATCTTTTCTACTTAAAGCATCTACCATCTTATTCTCCTTTCCTGGGTGATAGTGTATTGAACACTCATAATATTTTATTAACTCGGGCCATCTTTTTTGCCTCATGTTGAGTTCATTTTGTGTGAAAATGTAATTCAAAAACTTGTGGTCCATATAGATATCACATCTTTCTCTATAGATATAATGCCTCCATATTTTTAGAGAAATGATTACTGCTGCTAATTCAAGATCTTCAGTTGGATAATTTTTCTCATGATTCTTCAACTTTATTGATGCATAAGCAATAAATTTATCATTTTTCATAAGGACGCAACCCAAACCATTCTTTGATGCATCCCTATATATCAAAAATCTATAACTTCTATACCTAAGAGTCAAAATTGTAGCATTGAACAATCTTCTTTTCAATTCTTCAAAGAATTATGTACACTCTTTTGTCCACACAAACATAACTCTTTTTAATGTGAGCTTGGTTAGCGGATTAGCTAGTCAGGTGAAATTCTGAACGAAATGCCAGTAGTAACCTGTTAAGCCAATAAAACTGCATACCTCATTTATGTTTTTTGGCGTGGTCCAATCTTGGATTGCCTTTGTTTTCACAGGATCAACTAGGATTCCATCCTTAGAGACAATATATCCTAGAAAAGAAACTGATTGAAACTAGAATTCAGACATACTAAACATCCCATATAATCCATTTCTTCTAAGAGTTTCCAGAATAATTCACATGTGATTCTCATGATCTTCATAGCTTTTTGAGTATACCAGGATATCATCGATGAACACCACAACAAAGTTATCAGGATATTGCTTGAAAACATTATTCATTACATCCATGAAAACAAAGGGTGCATTAGTCAGTCCAAATGGAATCACCATAAACTTGTAATGCCCATACGTGGTTTGAAATGCTTTCTTAGGAATATTTTCCTTACACACACGCAGCTGATGATATCCGGACCGAAGATCAATCTTCGAAAAGTATTGGGCTCCATGGAGTTGATCAAATAAATCATCAATCTGAGGTAGAGGATACTTATTCATTATTGTAATAGCATTGATTTCCCTATAATCAATTCATAGCCTCATGGTTCCATCTTTCTTCTTGAAAAATAGGATCGGGGCTCCCCATGGAGAAATATTAGGTCGAATAAATCTTGTATCACTCAAATCCTCTAGTTGTTCTTTTAGATCCACTAACTCCACAATGGCCATTCTATAGGGGGTCTTTGATATAGATCTCACTCCAGGTATTAAATCAATAGAGAACTCAACTTCCCTCTCTGGAGGATGTCCTGGTAAATCCTCTGTAAATTCATCAATGTACTCTTACACTATGTTCCCATATTCAATTTGAAGATTTATTTCATAACCCATAGATGTTGGTTTATCCTCCTCTCCATGTATTGCATTTAGTAGAGTTACTGGGGGTGGTTCTCGATAAAAATCAGGTGGCGATGTTTCTGCCCTAAAGATAGGGGATTCTACAACTTTTTCAAAAATTGTAACTTCCTTCTTCATACAATAAATCTTCGCAACAAAATTTGACAGCCAATCGATGCCGATAATTATATCAAATTCAGTCATTGGTATGATGAAAAGGTTAGCAACTAAAGAAAATTTTGGTTACTGGTGGGGAACAAGTCCACATGCCATTGATGCAATTATACATCCCCCAGGAGTTTTGACTGACAATTCCTTTATTAAAACAAATTAGACATATCTAATTTTCTTGGAAAACATAGATGATATAAATGAATGTGACGATCTAGAATCAAATAAAGTGTTGGATAAGATTGAGAAAACAATTAAAGTATCTTCCACCACATCATTACGAACTTCAACCTCTGTAGTTTTAATCGTATGAGCTCTCCCATGATCTCTTGGCCTTTTCTGAGTCATGTTTCCTTGGCATTTAGGATACTCATTTTCATAGTGTCCCATCTCTCCGCAAATGTAGCATTGAACATCATTGGATTTTTTCTTCCACTTGCATTCATCAGATCGATGGCCCTTTTATCCATAGTTATAGAAGACTCCCATGCCTTCAAGCATTTCACGAGATGATTATATCAATAGTTCTCGCATAATGGGAAACTATTCATTCTCTTTATCTTCTTTGGTTCTTCTCATTTTCCTTTGTTATCTGAGTACCACTTCTTATCTTGGTTTCTATTGAAATGATTTGATCTAGCAAATTCCCTCTCTGTTTTGAGTGAAACTGATACAATTCCATTATATGATGAAAATTTTTGTGAATCCATTGCCCTTTGAAAACATTTTTTAAGACCTTAAAAGAAATGATCAATCTTTTCTGCCGAGTCACGTACGTAATATACGGCATACTTGGCCAGCCTTGTAAAATTATCCTCCTACTCTGCAACACTGTACTCTTCCCTTTGTATCAAGCTAACTAATTTCCTCTTCATTTTAGTTCTTTGTTAATGAAGTATATATTTATGAAAGAATATTTCCTTAAAATTCCTCCACTTCATATCTTCTATTGCCTCTTTCTCTATGGTGTTCTGAATCAGGGACCACCATTGGTCAGCGTCACCCTTGAGACAATATACTACCAGTACCACCTTATCATTCTCATTACATATTAATTCCATGAATATCTTCTCAAGTGACTTGATCCACTACTCAGATACCACTGGATTAGTAGTCCCACTGAAATATGGGGGCTTCTGCCACATGAAACGATCCAACATAGGTGTGGAATGGATATTCGTTACAACTTGAGTAATTTTTCCCAATATAGTAATGATCGGATCTGCTCCAACATTGACTGTGTTGACTCGCTCAGTAGGGAGATCCCAACCTTCCCCACGAGAATTGATTCCCCTTCTCCTATTAGATTCCATTTCTAAATAATGGGATATACTAGATTAGTTTATGAATCTTAAATAGAGAACCACTCAACACAGATTTAAATTATATTCATAGCTAATCTTATAAACCTGGTTTCTCTAAGGTAAAATTTACATTACACTCCATCATAATGGTTTGTAATGAAAATATGAATTATCCTAAGAATATCCATCAGGAGTGTCGTAACCAAGAGTGCAGTAAGGCCTATTGTCATCTACCAGTTCCCATTCGAGTCTAGCTGAAAGCGGTGTTTTCGGGTTTTACCCCTACATACATCTGTGCCCCTCTACCTGCTCGTATCCAGACAGGGATGTATTTCTTGAAATATCCACATAATATATTCCATACCAAAATTCCAGGATTTTCTTGTAATTTATCCTCAAATTCTACCTTAAGGCATTTTTTTCTACTATATATTTCTTACTCTAGTTTCAAAGTTTCATACTAAACTTCCTCTGATACCAACTGTAATACCCCGACCACTCTAGGATGGACCCGGTGCATTACTTGTGATATTGGAATGGTTAGGAGGAATGAAAATACCGATGGAACAATCAGTTAATTATTCTTAAAGAAACTAGATACATTGATTTAACATAAATTACATTGGACAACATTACAAGATATCATCCATAATGAAAAACAAAAACTACATCCACTAGCACTCAATAAATGACCTCCTCTTCATAACCTGTTGAAGGTAAACAATGAAAGGGGTGAGATCAAATGCTCAGTAAGGGATACAAATAGTGGGAGCATGAGTACAACAATAAGTGAATCATAATCAATCTGACATAATCAAAATGTCATAGTGAATAAATGAACAACTAATGCCATTAATAAACTGAGAATGAAACTGCATCCATAGATTTTGTCATAGTAAAAACCTCACGGATAATAATAATAACTAAAAATTATCAATGATAATTTATATTAATTGGACGTCATGTATCTGGAACATGAATATATTATATCGTAAAAACAGTTTACTGTTGTGGGTAGAAACTCGTCTGATTTTTTTGGAAACAAACTCAAAGGGTCTGTCGCCAAAATAATTTGCATCAAGAGACATACAGATGCATCGAGGGGCTGTAGTGGGCCCCAACCACCTATACATCAAAATAATTTTTTATAAAATGATTCAATAGAAGATAAATATTCCTTTTCAATATCCGTATAGAGTATAGAATATAGATTCATCAATAACAGCCCAAATATACATCGTATGTGAAAGGGTATACGGTTTAGACAATAAAAATATCCATGACATGAGATTATGGAAATTTAATAGAAATATGATCCCAAATGGAATGTGATCTCAAATGGGCAGTAGGTACACCACATAAGGATTATTAGGTGCACAATAAAAATTTATTCATAACAAAGGGGGTATTCTTGATCAAACGTGCGTGAGAGGACCCCTTACCTTATGCTTGAAGGTGTTCTTGTCTTGTTTTTAAAGACCTGAATAAACAAATTAGGATTATTAATTAATATTTCCAGAACCTATTTTATATTTAATTGATATGTTATAACCTTTTTTAATTCATTAATGGCATTTTTGATGGATTTAAGAGATTCAATTTTATTGTTTTGGAATCATTTTCTTACTTGGTTTTCATGCTTTGTTTACTTGTATTCGTGAATGGAAGTTGGTTAAAAATATGGTTAAACATATATAATTTTTAATATAAATTATTATTGAAATTAAATATACATAAATTATATTATAATGATTCTAGATATATACCATGATGATGACTCATTCGATGAGTTAAAGATAAATGCTTGAATTTGGCTTGGCAGATTTGTGCTAAATAAACTTGTTTTGTATTTTTATTACATATTATGAATTTTTAAAGATTACAAAACATTAATAAAGATAAAATAAATATATTATGACCTGGTTAAACCATATATTTGGTTTCATGACCAGACTTTAAATAATTAATGTAAATTGAAATTACAACGTCCACAATGTCGGTAATTCGACACATCACGGACAATATATTTTTATTCCTTCAATAAGTAGGAGTGGAGAATAATAATGATGAACAATTTTCAATAATCATTATAACAGCCATAAAATACAATATTCTAAAGAATACATTCCTCTTGGTTAATATGATGTGAGGAAAGAAGAGGAAATGAAAGGAATCTTAAAATGAATGAAAACTTGATAAATTTCTCACAAAAATTCGGCAGCCTAAGGGGGTCACTTAAAAGTTCATAAAAATAGTTCGATGATATGAATGGAATATCTCATCATTCATACATAATATGTATATTAAGGGGGAATATTGAATGAAATATCCCGACACAAGCCAAAGGTAAAGGAAGAGAATAACATAAAATGAGTGAAAAGAATGAAAATAAAAGAGGTTGTTGACCTCTTGATCTCTTCTCCTTGAGATCCTTCTTAAGGGCATTGGTTTTGGCCTTTTGGTGAGACAAAAGCTTCCTGGACGTGGGGGAGGAGGTTGGGAAGTTATTTGGATAGAATTTGGAGAAGTCACATGGCTTGAGAAGAGTGAATGGAAGGAGGGGTGAGATGGGGTTTTTATAAGATAGGAGAGAGGGGATTTCATAATATAAAACTCATTAAATTATTATGTCCTCTCAAGAAACCAATAGTGAGTATTCCATGAACAATAGTAGTAAATGGGTCATGTGAATTTGAACCATGTGGTCTTAAATCAGTAGATCATCATCAACGACTCTATTAATTCATTATTTAGCATTTGTTGTAAATTATCAGATTCTACTATTCATCAAAAATAAGTATTTCAGAAAAATACCAAAAATCCACCCTAACCATGTTTCGATGTGTAGAATCAAAAAATGAAGTCTGTTTTTCAAAAATATTTTTCTAAATATTATTATTTTAATATTAAATTAAAATAATAATGTATTATCAAAACCAGTTTTAAAACATTCATTACCTCATTCAAAAATATAGGTATATCTTACTTGAAACATGAATATTATTTTTATACCACCATAGGGGAGGTTACTAGTCATTATGGTATATCGCTATTCATAAGGGTATGTTACTATTCAATAGTGTAGGTTACTATTCACCAAAAATTATTTTTGTTTTATTAGACTCTATAAAACATCTTGAACACAACCGTGTATGCCGAATTTTTAAAATATAAATCACAGAGCTGGTAAATTTGTGTTTAGTGGCTAAGTTATGGCTATCTCCTATAAATAACCATTTTTGTTCTAAAGGGGCTTAGTGAGTCATGATATATATGCTACCTAATGAATAAAGTGTATTTAAGTGAAAAATACCATAAAATGTTTGGGGTGTTACATTATTGATCTCCTATAAAATTCAAAAGTCTCATTATTTGATCATATGGTGTGTTACTCAAAGCTCATTTCATTTATTTTCTACATTTGGGAATGAAAAACATTTCAGCCCACTTTTCTTGACATTATTAAATGAATCAAACCATGGAAGGTGGGGGATCTTCTTGTGGAATTAGAATAATGGAATCTATATCTCTTCTCATTTTTTAAATTCTCTATGAGTAAAAATTTTCTCATTCAATCAATCATATTTTAATATTAGAATTTTTTGTAATTTTTTTAGGTAAGTGTTAGTTATACCCCTTTTCGTGTCTTTCTGGAGTTTCATTTTAGAACGATATCATGTTAAAATAGAATCAGTTGTCAGAACACTTGGGGTATGACACATTTTTGGTTGGTATGAGAATATGGTTCAGGTGACTATGATCTTTACGATCCATGATGTTGACATCATCATGCTTGAGGATGGAAGTTCATTACCTTGTAGAGGTTTTGATTATAATTATTATCATGATATGATGGTGTGTTCTTATATTCTTTATACCATGATTGATATTGTTTTTATGTTTTTGTCTGTTTCTGTATCCCATGATACCATGATTGACGTTTGATAAAATGTGTTTGTGTGTGTGTTTGTTCATAGCCAATGGTAATAATGTTTGAGTATTATCATTGGTTTGTTAGTTTGGCTACTATTAATCACTCCTAACATAATATTTTGGGCTTATTGATATATTTTATTATTATAACGAAAAAATTTCAATGTGATGTCTTTGTACATGATTTTTTGCTTCTATTGTTGTTATATTCTTGGTGCCAAAGTGATAGGTTCACCCTTTGTGGATTTGTATCCCCAAGGAGGGATCAAGTTCAAATATTGTATGTGACATGATAACAAGACTGATATTGAAAAGGGGTATGATTCCCTTGTCTCATGGCCTAGGGGAATGATGGTCTTATATGAGTTAACCTGAAAGGTGATAATTGGAATGATTGTTTGTGGTGACCTGACCTGGGAAACATTGTCAGGATATGATGGCCATGTGGCCTGACCAATGTTAGTATAGGGGTATTAAAACATCATGGATAAACTCATTATCCTTATGGTGGTTACTGGATACATGTGGTGATATTTTGTTTAACTCTTGTTCGAGGCTTCTATTAAAATTTTATTTTTATTATGTAGTCAAAGAAGGTGTGGTTGGGGGTTTGTGGTGGCTTGGTTGATGTAGAACCACTCAATACATGGTTTTATTTTGTTTCTTATGTTTTTATCTGTTCTCATGAAATAAATGTTTTACATATGTGAACTCATCTTAAGGATGCTTTAGTATTTTCTTAATGTAATTACACTCACACACTACATGGAAATCTTGATGTGCATGGAGACTTTATGGTTAGAGATTCGGGAAAGGGAAAATCCCCAACAATAATGATCTACGAGATAGAACATGGTGTTCGGGAAAGGGAAAGGCCCCAACAATAATGATCTACGAGATGGATCATGGTCTTCAGAGGAAGTGCCAAGAAAAAATCCAAAGTGATTTCATATTATTTTAGTTGCATACCTATTAGGTTCTTACACTTTGAGGGACAACTGCATAATGGGTCCAAGGTTTATTTTTATGTATCACTTATGATGATTTCCATTCAATTTTTATATCATCATTTATTTATTCCTTCATTTATTTATCATTAATAAGTTTATAATCTCTCCACTACAAACCTTTAGACCTTCATTGATATTCATAAACCCCTTGTGTGTGGGGAGGTGTGTATGGTTCCTTTTTTCACCCCAGCATAAACCTAGTGATTCAGGATGGTGGTAAAACTAGCATCCCAAAAAAGATATTTATGATGAAAACTGTGATTTCATTTAAAATATATATTAATAATTTGATTAATTATAATTTTTTACTACCACTAGAACTATTTATTTTCCATATATTCTAAGGAGAAATTATCATTATTTATAAATTATTGGGAAAGATTGAATGTGTCAAAATTTTTGCATTCATCATGAAGACGAGATTTTCTATCATTTTTATACAAATTTTACTTTCATAGTGGTAATCAATAGTTTATTTATCAACTATATATCTAGGAATATAATGATTGATTAGTTTATTAAATGTAGGAATATAGGTCCTGTTTATATGAATTCAAGCTTGATGGATAAAAACATTTCCCCTTCAGAATCCCACTTCATATGTTATTTGGTGCATATGAAGAGCACAAAATGCTGACATATGATGTTCACAGTCCTTCCTAAGGAAATAATATCCCATTCATATTCCAACATAATATCATCTCATTAAATTGGGGTATGATGTGGAAATTATTTCTTCAATATAAAACATGGAATTCCTTTAGAGTCCATTTCTGCTCCATATAGGTACTGCCATCTTGGAAGAAAATAAATTCATGATGAAGGATTTATCAAAGATGATTCCCTAAGGAATTGTTTAATATTATCTATATATATATTGATTTTCATTGTTTAATTTTTTTATCTTTATTAGTCAATAAGTGTATTATCTTTTTGATCTAAATCCTTCCAATAAAAAGATGGTGAGAAAACATATTTTTACCGATAGAAAATATATTTATTGAATTTACTAATATAGGTGATTTTAGAATAAGACCATTAATCCAATACATTTATATCAACTCACTTTTAAATAGTTGTATATAATTCTCCTTTCTACCTCTATGATTTTATAAAAAAAATTGTGTCTATCCATTTCTAGAAATTAATCAATTTATTTCACAACATGAATCACATACTCAAAGTCACTCATACAAGATTGGATTATCTTGATTTATTAAGAAAATAATACATGACAGATTATGTATTTTTATTAGTAAAATATACATCAATTTGATATAATGAGTAAATTTTATGACATAAAATGAATGATTTCATTTAAAATTTCTATATTTTTTCTAGAAACACATCACATAATTAAAACTAAGAAAAGAATTCAATTATATTCATACATTGTAATAATTAGATGTGATTTATTTGTGAGGCGTTGGAATTAACCACATATCAATATGATCCATGGTGTGTCTAGATTTATTGAATGTTTTTGTTTTTAGTTTAAAAGTCACATTTTATTGTAAAACATGAGAAAATACTGAAATCCATGAAAATACATTCAAATTTTCATGATAATTTAGGAAAATGATTCATGATTCATTTGTGACATGTAGGAACTGAGAACACATCAATATGACACAATGTGTGAATAAACGTTCATGAATTCATTTAAAAGTGAAATTTATTCTAACATACAGTGGGGTTGGAACGAAAAATCGTGTATATATTCACTTAAAAGTGACATTTTAGTTGAAAACATATGTTACATAATCAATATGATGAAAACACAATCAAATTTAGTTATTAATTGAGAAGAATGATCCATAATTCACTTGTGACATCTATGAATACATTTCACATCAATTCAGAACATGGTATGGAAGGTATGGCCAAAAGTTTTTTTAAATGTGATTTTAGTTCAAAAATTGCACTAGATATTAAAAAATAAGAAAACACAGTATGTTTATATTGATATTTTTGTAAATAAATTTATAATTATTTTGTGAAATGTGGGAATTAACTACATGTCAATAAAACACATAGTCTGGCTTGTATAACTAAATATAAGTGTGAAACAGACAAGGTGGAGTGGGGGGTAAATCCCACTTGTAGTTAAGCCTCTTCAATCTAGACTCGCAAAACCATTATATGAAATGATTGAGTTTATCAAGACCTTTCACCTCAAAACAGATGTGGAAAAATATGAGGGTAACCCATATTCATTATTGATTTTATAATTTTTCAATTTCTAACATGCCCATTAAATCCCACAAAAGAAATGAGGGAATTTATTGTTGTAAATAATTATAATTGTAATGTATGATATAAAATATAAAAAATTAATAATTTAAAAAATTAATGTAATTCAAATTCGTAATTCAATAAAATTATAAAATAGTCCATAATTTGTATAAAAATTCCGAATTTTTAAAATAATGGTTAAAAATATAAATCATACAACAATATTTAGAAATTATCAACTACAATTGATCCTCTTATAATGCTTCTCCATTATTACATAAAACATTATCTTCATTAATGTTTCCTCAAAATCCAACATCAAAACACAATTTAAAAAATATAAATCAAATATAAAAAATATTTTTTTTAAAAAGGAGTGTATCATGTATTTTTGAAAAAAATATCTAAAAATATCAAAAAAAATTAATTGATATTGACTAAATTTTAAGAATCAAAATATTTAAGAAATCAATGGAGATCTTGTGTTACCTACATATGTATTTTCAAAATTAGGATCTTTATCCAAGAAATTTTATTTATTTCATCATCGAGTACTATAAAGAAATAAATGTTAATATAGTAGTTGGATATATGAGATAATAAAAGATAGTAATGATAATTTTACCAAAATTAAATACCATGAGTCTATCTCCGATCATAAATTAGATCTTGAATATTTTCTGGTAGAAGATGACTCATTTATTTATGCAATACCCTTCCTAAAATGATAAGAGTTTACTTTGAGGTCATTTTGTTAATTCAAATTCATTAAAAATCACATTACATGAATGATAAAATAGCAAATATTTTAGTTTCCCCCTTCTACATATTAAGAACATTAAGATTTATATATAGTGTCTTGTAATCAAATAAAATCTAAAAATAAATATCAATTTTATTGGTTGCATCATTTTGGTCAAATACATTATTTTTTATATTAATAGACATCTAAAATATATATAATAAGGGAAAAAGATAAATAAAATCAAGTGAAATAAATAAATAATGATTTCAATAATAAGAAATTAAAATTACATCAATTACATCAACATTTTCCATTATAGAAGAATTAAGATAAGCGGATGATAAATCCATTTGATTAGTTCCCATTGATAAAACACAGGTTAAACCCTTTATAAGCTATTAATAAAGATGATATAGCTAGAATATCAACATAAAAATCTTTCCATGGTAATAACATGAATTATTATATTTCTATCTCAATTCTGAAACTTTTAACATTATCTAAGGATCAACCAAAACTTCTATATCATGTATAATTATAGAATTCTATAATAATTATGAAATTTATTCTTAATTAGAATGAAATTGTTCTAATGAAATCATTATAATTATTGACATTATGAAATTACAGCCTCAAAACTTTCCAATCCTATAAAAATTATAGATTTGAAGTAGGAAATGTGGATCTCAAAATAAAAGTTTTCATATTATAAAATTTCATAAAAATGAAAATAATTTCACTTAACTACTATTAATATTATAAAAGAAAATTTGTTTAATTTGGATCATAAATATAAAAATTGTTAAAAATATTATTTTAATCTTATTCACATTCCATCAATTTATTTGTGTAATTCATCCTGGTGGAAACATCCAATCTCAAAATCACACTTGTATGAACTGAAATAGTTTTCCACCATCTTAAAATCATGTCATTCAACCCTGAAAAACATTAACATAAATAATAATTTCTATAATTTTTTGACATGTATAATAAAAAACCCTCAAACAATCTTAAACAATTATATTTAAAACATTATAATAACATCTAACAGGAAAATAATCACCCACGTAAAGAAATGTATTTACCAAATGAAATTTATATTTCAAATTTTGATTTATGGTATCATTGGAAGAATCATTTTTAAGGATAAGAGAGAAAAAATATATTGTATACCGTAATCAACTAGTATTTCTTTTACTTTTTTTCCAATTTAGTAGGATAATATGGTGGAATCATATCAATAAAATATATTATTCATCTAGGTAACATTAAATCCCAATCAACATACTATAGAACTTCTATAAATAAATATCACTTGTATATTTATGTAATTTAATATTTATCCAACTCATTCAAATTCAAAAAATTTAAATTTGATGTCATGTATTATAATGACCATTCACATCTTTTCCTAAAAAACATTGAATCAGACTTTTTTGTTTTCAAATTTTTAAGAACGATACACAATTATTGAAGGAAAATTATAACCTTTTGATACATTGATTCCATTTCATTTTTTAATATATAAACAAAATGTTTACGTTCCATATATTCTTCCACCTCCTGACAATACTAATCAACATCATTTACAATTATCCTTAGGTTTTTCATCAACTGTTCCCATTTTATGAAAATAACTCCTATCATCATATATAGTATTTTTTTTTATCCTTTTCCATCAACATGAACAACATCAATTTTTTATCTTTATATAATCATTTATTGGATTGGAAATTTCTATCCACAACATGTATCATTGAGTTATTGTCATTAATGCTACGAATTTCATCTCATTCAGCATCATTTTATTATTGAGTCATGTTTAAGATATCATATAACAATAAAATACTATATATATCTAATAAAAATAATCCCTATAATGATTTGTAAGAAAATTAATAATGAGTAAAAAAATATTAAAATAATAATATTTATACAATCATAAATTGTAATCACTAAAAATTTATAATTCATAATTTCAAAAAACATAACTAAATGATAAAATTTGCTAATTTGAAAAAAATTTATAATATAAATAATTTAACAAATGAATTGTTACATTTTTAATGAAATTATAAAATTGAATCATATTTTTAAAAATTTAAATCAATAAATTTAAATTATAATCTAATTTTATTATGAAAAAAAATATTTCAATATTACATGATAAAAAATGTTTTTAAAAAAATTGGATCATATATATTAATTTTTTTAATAATCACATAATATAATTTTGAATTTAATAAATATTCAAAAATTTATAATTTAAATTGAAACCACGATTCCCATTAATAAATTAATTTATTATATACATTTCTATATTAAAATTCATTAATTTTCATGATATAATTTATATTATTTCCAATATTTGGGATGTATAACTTATTGTGGGATTAATGGATGAATACTAATAAAATATGGAAAATGACTAGAAATAAGTAGAATATGAGCGGAAAGGACACCTCACACCATATAAATTCGTGCCATTAGAAGACATAGAAAAATATAAGGCTTCACATGGTGATGGATTATCATGGAACACTTTTAGGGCATGAAAATAATGAACTAGGGTGACATGAAGCTTCCAGGGATGGAATATCAAGATTTTCATTGTTTAAAAATTAAATGACATGAAATTATTACATGTCATGGAAAAAATACTTGAATATTTCATTGCCCAAAACATTGAAAATAGTGTAATAATTACACCACCTTTAATTTTCATACATACCTAAAACAATAATTTTATGATATTTATCAACACATATGCCAATTTTTTGACCTAAAAGTCTATTTATCACCTAAGATGACTTTTTGATCCATATTAATGAAATTGAATGATACAAGAGACCCATATGATTTTATTAATAGGGAGATATGTTTCTTCTATTATAACAAACATTCCTTTAATTCTAGATTTTATACTCTTATATTCGTGGATCTCACTCCCCCTTGGATACCCCATCGGACACCCTAAAATTAGATGATTTTGAACCATTTTTGAGTGGACAGAACATGGCGCAAGGTTTCTGTGCAATTTTTTCCAAAACGTGATGGAAAAAAGTGTATCCCTTTCCATATCATTAAAATTATTTTAAAATTTTCATATTTCCCTTCTACAATAAACCCTAAAACGTCCATTTCTTCCCCAATTCATCCCAAGGATCCATGGACAGCCTCTATGCTCTCTCATCCTCCCTTGGAACTCAATATTGAAGGATGATTAGGTGGAGGAACTTCATGATCACTAATGTATGTTAGTTTCATTCCTTTTACCTTCCATTTCCTCAGGGTTTCTCCCACTTTTCATGAATCACTAAATTTTATAATTCTAGGACTTCATTGCTGGGGTTGTTTGTGATTTCTTGGCCCAATATTGCAGTTTTGGGTTCTTTTCAATCTATTAGGGTGCAGTGGTGGTGTTGCTGAAGTATCACACAACGATTTGTGGTTTTTGACACTTTTAGTAGGTGATTCCATGTATAAGAATGTTTTAATGACTTATCAATCTAGATTTATATTTTTAGAATGTTCCACTTTTATTGTGTTTGGTTCAAAAACTATTTATGTAGCATTTGTTTAGAAGATGATTTTTAAGTGGCATTTTTGTCTGAAAATGATTTTTTTTTCATGTTCACTCAATGTTGAACCAATTGGGGTTGTCATTTACTACATGGAATGGTTTTATTAATATTTTTTAGTTCATCAAATTCTAGTTTGTTGTAATAATAGAATTCATTATGTTTTAAAAGAGGGGTCTCAAATGGATTTTATGTGAAATATTTTTTTATAATTTTCAACCAAACTTAAGGAAATTATAAATGTTTATTTGAGTTATATGAATGGTTAAATGAAATTAAAACTATTATTTTGAGTTTTTATGAACAAAACAAGTTTTGTTTTGTGTAAATGTCATTTGGTAGCATATGGAACAAGTTTGAGCACAAAGAGGGAGACATGGGTATCTAGGTGGGAGGATGTGTACTAGTATGCTAGTGATACACAATTTTTTTTCTATATATCACTTGGAATGTTTGACACTGAAAACAATAACAAAACTATAATGATGATGTTTGGGGACCACAAGATTATGGGAATTTACCCTACTAGTGTCTTTTTCACATGTACACATATTTGTTAAGGTTACTTTTACATTGAGATATGAGGTACTAAAGACTCATAACTAGCTAGTTCCAAGGGGTGGTAATATGACCAGAGTTAATTGATTATTTTGTATTGACCATTATCTTATAGTGTTATTTGATGGAAAATTATGTATATTACATGTTTTATTTAAATGTATTCACTCGTTAGGGTTTACCCTTGAAACCGGTTTTCATTTAAAAGATCCATCTTTAGAAAATGTTGCTACCATTTTTTATTTAACAAAAAACATAAAATATTATTTGATTATGATGTTTATAACATGAAATATTTGGGTTGTAAAATTGTGGGATTATTATAACACACTACTTACACCTTTGGGTGTAGGTATAATTGGTTATGTTTGACACACGTAAGGGTAAGGTCTTTGGACATGGTTTCTTGGGTTCTTATCTCTTTCCTTGGTGAAGTGTTGTGGAGAAGGTTTGGGGTGATTCCCCTTTGTTTTGTGGTGGCCTTTATGGTGGAATTAATTTTCCTTTGTAGTCATTGACCTCTTTTGTGTTGTTTAAATCCTTGTATTTAGTTCTGAATTTTATTTAAGGCTTTTTTGGAATGAATTTTTCTGATTTGGATCATTCTTCATTTTAGGATGTTTTATGTATCATACCTTAGAAAAATCATTCCCAATCAATTGTTTATGATAGCTGGTAACTTGTTCCATCCAATGGGGATAGGTAACACCCTTTGGGTCTTTCCATGGGCTGGGTGTGGTGCCAATTTTTTATGATGAATAGATTCGTTTTGTGATAAAATTGTATCAATGGAAGGTTAAACATTCGGGGTAATATAATTATTTTGGGATGATTCTAGTTAGACAAGTGTTAGGATGGTCAGGCCTTAGTGATATGGTTATGAGTATGGCGTCTAGTTTTTACCTCTCATGAAAAACCTCGAGTCACCAAGGGATGTTGGGATTTTTTGTTTGACTTCTCTTCCAGGTGGGACATGGGGGCTACATATAGCACATAGATAATTGGTGGGAGTGAAGTATTTGTTTATTTCATTTTTGTGATGTGTTTTTCTTACATATATTTGATGTAATTATCGAATTTCTTATGTTATTTTAGATAAATGATATTTTTCAAACCATGAATAATTATATAGGATCAAAATTTATTTATATTAAAACTCACAATATATTTGTTATAGGGGGAAAGGGCATCGTTGCTTCCCTCTGCTCTAATAAAAATACAAATATATGCTACTCATATTAGTGCTACTTAATTATGATAAATTAATATATAGGAGATATCATGATATATAACATAGAGATAGTGAAATTATCTTAATTAGGTTTTCAACAGAATTTATTTAATTAAAATGAATAATGAGGTGAATATGAGTCATGTTTTATTGATTTGAATGATGTAGAATGAAGAAAATTCTTATTAATTGTTTTAAAGAATATATATAATTTGAAAGTGTGATGGGGTATTTTCGTTTTAGGGTTGTTGTTAAATTGGATTTTATAAAATAAATTTATTAATCCATTTCTGGTTTCATAGTATAGATGAGGGGGATCCAATGTTCAATTTATCATATCATCAACCTAGTAATCTCACTTTTCCAATGGTGTGGTAATTAGGGTATTATATAATCAATTTTTTCATAATACCATATTTAAACATGGTTACCCTAAACAAGAAAATGGTCATGCCTTAATCCAGGGATATAATTTTCAAAATTTTAATGTCATTTCATATTCAATTATCAATGATCATGAAAAAATTAAATGAATGGGATAGGAAGTCTAAAAATATATTGTAAAAACCATATAGCATGTATAAAAATAAATCAATAAAATTGATCCTTTTCCCATTTAGTTACATAACCCTAGAACAAGAAAGGATTTACCCCTCATCATAGGGATGATAGAGTACGAGGTATGGGATAGTGAAAAAGAAAACATAAATAAAAGAGTGGAGGTGTCGAACTGGTGAGAACCCTACACAGTCCAACATCATTTTTCAAACATTGGTAACTGGATCTCTATTTAAGTTGTCACAAACCAAATATAGTCACCAAAAAAATTGGAATCATACCTGACATGTGGAAAGACATGAAGGGAGATCATTATCCGCACGATAGTGATAATCTTCTCGGGTATCATAAAAATGGATTGGCAATGATTTAACTAAGTTTGTATTCATAAAACAACCAATATTTAAGAATTAACCAAATCTAAAAAATACATCCCAAAAAATACGTAAATAAAATTCAGAAATGAATACACGAATTTAAATAAGAAACAAGATTCTCATAATTAAAAAGGAGTATAATGTCCAACATAAAAACTACCACACGAAAAAGGGACATCACCCCCAAGCATTCTACACAACACGGCGCCAAGGAAAGAGCTAACAACCCAGGCCTCTAACTCCAAAGACCTTTCCCTTACATATGTAAAACATAACCATGTCTACAGACAAATAATGATATAATTAGGGTGTCAGTATATTCCCAATAGATTTCCACCCAATGATTCCATTTTATAAACATCATAATATAAAACGGTTGCATGTTTTTTAAACAAGAAATGGTATCAACAATTTCTAAAGATGAAACTTTTAAATGAAAATTGTCTTCAAGGGATAATCTTATTGATCTAATACATTTAAATAAATAATGTAAGATACATAATGTTCCATCCAAAGACATCATAATCCAATGTTAAATACCAAATATTCAATGATAACTAGTTACGGGAAAACCCCTAGTAACATGCTAGTTGTGGTTCCCAAGTACCTCATATCTCAGTGTAAAAGTAACCTTAAAAATAATGGTTATCATGCATGAGCCAATAGTAGGGAACATACCCATAACCTAGTGGTCCTTAATTATCATAATTATAGTTTTTTAGTGTTTTCATTGTAAAACATGAAAAGTGAAACAAGGACAAAACAACTCCAGATTACTTGAATACTATTAAAGGTCCACCCGCCTATATACTTGGGTTTCACTCTTTGTGAAAAAAAAGTTCCACTTTCTTTAAAATGTCATTTACACATAGAAACACATTTTCTGGTCATTCAAACTCAAAATAGAAGTAAAAATTCATTACAGTTTTTCTATAACTCAAATAAACACACAAAATTTCCTTAAAACAATTTCACACTGTATAACAAGACATTTCACATAAATTCTATTTGAGACCCCGCTTTTAAAACCAAATTCATTACAATATTACACCAAACCATAATTGGTGGTAGTAATTTTTTTAGTAAAACCCTTCAATGATGTATGAGAAAACGCCAATTGGATCAACATAGAATGCACATGAAAAAAACCCATTTTCAAACAAAATTTCCACTTTAAAAGCAACCGCTTAACAAATGTTACCAACGTAAGGACCTGAACCCAGTTGTACAGAGCTGGTGCCTTATTTTATTACAGAGGAATATAAACTAGGAATATGCATCCCGGAGGACTCAGTACTTTAGTAGCCTTTGTAAACACTATACATTCATAATTTCAGCATTACTACCTTAAATGAAAAAAAAAATTAGAAACTCTTTTGAAAACCTCCATAACTCTAGGTTTATTTCTACTTGTCATTCATAATATTCCTTTCATGTCCTAATAAAAATAATTATAAGAAATGGGTGATATCAAATTCTCAGTAAGGGTAATAAATATAGTGGATGATATCATAAACAAAAACATTAGGCATGTCGAATAACTAAAAACAATTTCCCTTAAAAAAAGAACATAAACACATTATGGCGGGAATAAGTGCTAAAAATGACATACTAAATCCTAATAATGGATATTATACTTGTCGAATAACCATGGGAAAATAAAATTAATTGTTTCGTAATGTGGGAATACAAAATTCTGGACATCATAATCATACCGTCAAGGCCTCATGCCAAGACCATAAATAATCATTTTGTCAAGGCCGTATGCGAAGACCGTAGTTTTTGTCATCAGACATACTAATGCATCGAGGGGCTATAGTGGGTCCTACCGATCACTTTATAATTCAAATTAATTCCTCATATGAATGGGTAAAAACATAAACAACATAGAGATTCATGTTGAAACTAACAAATGAAATGTAAATAACATTCCATGAACATTAAGAATAAACGCTAACCAATCCTAGTAAATTGGTGAATAGACCTAAGATAGAACATCCATAGAAAAACAAATCATTAATCGTTAAATTAAATACAGAATATAAAATCATAATATATTAATCCAACAATACATTCTAACCAACAAGATTATTGAAATGGATGAAGATACTATAAAAAATCACCGAGTAATTCTTGAGATAAATATTGTTTTATTTTGAAAAAATATATTCTTCTAGAAATTTCTATCTATAAAACCAAGATTTAAGTTAGGTAGTGTTTTAATAATATAATTAATTATTTTATAATGATAATTTTTTATAATAACTATTTATTGAGTTCCTTTGAAAATATTTATGAATTTGATAAATTGCCTTAAATATGGCTTGAATTTCAGGAAGAATTTTTGAGAGACCCTAATAAAACATATAACTCCCCATAACTGTAAGTAATATTTGAGTTGGTACCCATATAATTAACATTCACATATAATTTTTCTGGGGTAAATTTGAATAAATAAGAATTTGATTGAGGTATGTAGAGAATAAAAGTAACCCGAATGAAAATTGATATTATGGTAGAAAACCCTTACCTTATGTTTGAAGGTGTTCCTTAATAGATCATAATGACATGAATAATAAAAATTAGGATCATAAATTAATAATTCCAAAATCTCCTCTATATTTAATCAATTTATTATAACATTATTAGTTTCATTCATGGTCTTTTGATGGGTTAAAAGATTCAATCACATTATTTGGGAGCATTGACTTCCTTGGTTTTCATGATTGGTTTACATTTATTCATGTCTACATAAACATATAGAATGATAATGTTTTCACATAATATAAGAAATACATTATTAGTGAAAACCGGAAATATTACATGGTTATAAATAACATTTTTTATTAGTATTGAAGATGAATCAATATATAAAACATTTATGACAATTGTTTGGGTTAATTTGCGGGTTTTAATCAAAATGAACTCATTTTTATTTATAAATTAATTTCATGTGTAAAAAAGGCTTCAAAAACCTTAAATAATATATAATTTATATATTATGCCCTTGTTAATCCATATAAAGGGTTTCATGACCATTATTTAAGTTGGTAATAGAAATTTAAAACCTGTTGTCCTTGAATGTGATAAATTTACACATCTCAACTATTGTTTTTATTTATAGCATAAAATAATGGGAAAGGAGAGATAAGGATTATTTATTCTAATATCATAAAAAATTAATTTACATGCATGTTACTAGTTTAATCACAATATTTGGATAAAAGGAGGTGAGGAAAGGAAAAAAAGGTATGAACTTGAAATAAATGAAATGAAAAGAAGAATTTACCTCTTGATGTAATCTTCCTTTATAACCGCTTTAGGGAAGTGTTTTTGGACTTTGTATGGGACCGTTGGCTAATAGACTTAGGGGAGGAGATTGGGATGATATTTGAATATAATTTATTGATGTAACAAGGCTTGATATGGGTTAAGAGAAGATAGAGTGATGGGGGTTTATAATGGAAGAGAGGAGGGTTTTCCCATTACTTTAATCATTATATTATTATTTTTCCAAATAAAACCAATAGTGTTTATTCGTGTGACAAAAATTAGTAATAAATGAATGTGAGTTTGATCTAATGGTAATTTATATCACCCATGACTCAATAATTATGAATAATTTCACTTATTTTGTATATTTTGTAAATTATCAAATTTCAATATTCACAAAATATTCATGTATTTCCGTGAAATCCCAAAATTTCACCCTTACCATTTTTTAGTGTGTAAAATTTAAAAATAAACTCCATTTTTTAGAATAAATTATAGTTATTATTAATTTAATTTTTAAAAAATAAAAATTTATTTGAGATATAAAAATTTTAAAACTATAAATGATTTTATATCACATTTAAAACTTAATCAAGGTATCATTATCTGTAATCCTAAAGATATTAAATTAATAATATGATTTAGTATTCACAAGGTTCATATTATTATTCATATTATTGTTAATAATGGTGGGATACTATTCACCAAAATGTATGTATGACTTATCAGACTCTAAATATTTAACTGAATGCAACTGTGTTTACTAGTTTTTTAAAATTCAAATCACAAAGGTGGTTGAGTTATGATTACTGGTTATGTTATAACAAACTATTGTTTTTTGGATACTCCGTGTTTTATGCATTGAATATTAAATATAATTTAAAAAAAGAGGGTGTTACATTTTCCCCTCCATTCAAAAAATTTTTCCTCAAAATTCGTATAATGCTACCTCAAAAAATGATTTTAGTAGGACATCAGTATAAGCTCCTCATGATCTTATGTGGCCTCTTCAATATTATGATTTTTCCAAAGTAGATTTACCAGTTGAGTCGTCTGATTCTTTAACACTTGTCATTTAATTTCTAGAATTTGGATAGACTCCTTATTGTATGATAAGTCTTATTATAATTCTATACCTTCAGAATTGATGAAATGCATTGTATCTGGAATGGACATTCTCCACAATGAGACATGGAACACATTATGTACTTTAGACATGCTAGGTGGGATAGCCAAACAATATTAAACTAATAAAATTCTATCCATAATTTCAAAAGGAATAATGTACCTAGGGATCAGTTTCTATTTCTCACCAAATCTTATAATAGTCTTCCATGAAGATGCCATCAGGAAAACACGATCTCCTACTTGAAATTCCAAATACATCCTTGGATTTTTAGTATAGCTCTTTTTCATTATTTTAGATGTTTTGATATGGGTTTGAAAATTCATTACCTTCGATTTTGTTTCATCCACATTCTCTAAACCCATAAGATTCCGTTCAAAGAAATCATCCCATCATATTGGTGTATAACATCTACTTCCATACAATGCTTTATATGGTGCCATTTGAATTCTTGAATTGAAACTATTATTGTAGGAAAACACCACCAAAGGAATATAATGATCTCATATACCTTGACTATCATGTGAGAATTATCTCAACATGATTTTTAAATTTTGAATCCTCCTATCTAATTTCCCATAAATTTTAGGGTGATAATCAATTCTAAATTGAAACTTAGTATCCAATTCATTCAAATGACATTTTCAGAATTTCAATGTAAATCATGGGTAATGATCAAAGACAATTGAATGTTATGATCCATGATTTTTATCAAATAAATAATCAATGAGAGGTAGAGATACATGTTATTTATTTTAATAGCATTGATCTCCCTATATTCAATGCACAACCTCGTAGATATTTCGTTCTCCAAAACAAAAATAATAGGGATCTCCATTGAGAAACACTAGGGTGAATAAATCACTACCACTCAATTCATCTAGTTTTTTCATCTATTATAATAATTAAATTGTGTCCATTATATATTGGGACTTTGATACGTACCTTTAATAGGAGCAACACGCAGGATTGGCTGCTTGCAAAAAGGAGGGGTGGGGCGCAATATGTGCGGCATGTGCGCAATAGGGCAGGTGTGCACGTAATTGAGGCAGTTTCTTGGAAAACACTAGGTCGGCACATGAATCAGGGAGATTTGGGGCATAAAGGGGGAAATTCATGCAACAGGGAAGGTGTGTGCGCAATATGGGTGATGTGCGCGCAATAAGATGTTGTGCACGCAATAGGAAAAGAATCACGTGAAATAGGGGAGGAATTGTGCATAATATGGGAGGAATTGCACGTTATAGGGATGTTTTTCTCACAAAAGGTAAGTGTAGTATGCAATAGGGATGTTTTTTACACAAAAGGAATTTATTGTGCACAATAGGGAAGGCATGCATGCAATAAGACTGATGCAACACTGGTGTGCGAAAAATTGGTCACACTGGCACCATTGCGTGAAAAAATAATGTTGTGCGTGAAAAACTGTGCAGGTTGGCCCTTTTCCTTGAAAAAGATTTATTTTGTGTGCCAGATAAGGGGTTTTACGCACGGGTGTGGAAAATTTGGATATACGCGCATCAGAGCGGCGGTCGACCTCTAGGGTCCTCTCAGGAAGAAGGGGGTGCACTTTTATTTATATGCGGAAACTAGGGAGGTAGTGGAAATAAAATTCCATGCACCAATGGTGGTGCACTTAAAATTCCATGTACTTGAGTTGGTGTGCATAAAACTCCACGCACGCAAGGAAGTGAACATAAAATTAAATGTGCCCTAGGTGGTGTGTGTAAAATTCCACATGCACAGGTGGTTTTCCATACGAAATTCCCTTTTTACGCGCAAATCCATACATAGCCCCGAAATCACCCTGGATGGCCATTTCCAACAGTCTTCTTTTGAACAGCCATAACTACTGATATGTAACTCAGTTTGGGCTCCACAACCAGTCAAATCGAAGACTATGAAAGGAGTTATGCTCCGGAATCATGTCTAGAATTACTTTTAGAATTTCATTAACTCATTTTCTAGTGCCAACTAATATACATTTTTTATTGCATGGACATGTTTAAATTATAATATGTTGGGTATATCATTAGATAAGGCCTTCTATGAGATTTTGTTGAATTTTTTTAAATTTTTTTAAATTTAATTGTACACCAATGTCACTATAGTATACTGAAATTCATTACTATAATATTATTATTGGAATTATGGTGCAATGTAAATATAATTTGTTTTGTTTAATGTAATATTTTTACATAAATGTAATTTATTTTCTATGGATTATATTAGATTCAAAAAGTGTTTCAAATATATATGATGGCATTATTCAACAGCATAGAAGGTCTTTAATAATCATTAAAAGTCATGGTGATAAAGGTGTTTTTTATCATCACTAATAAATGAGGAATTAATATATTTTTAGTACTAGAACATTATGTTTCCTTTTAATTTCACTCATAACATCAAATATTTCTGTGGTTCTAATAAATAATCTATTTTTTAGTTGTTCCTATTATCCTTGTACCCAACACCTAATGGCATAAACAAGTTGATTTAGGTTACATGTCATTTTTTATTTTATAGTGTTATTGTAATGAATTCAAAACATAATTAAAATTATGATAAGAATTTGTTATCCAACATAGGTAACCTGAATCTAATTAGATTAGTTTTTATTAATATATATAGTAAATATTTTTTAAATAATAGTAGAATTATGAAATTTAATTAGTTATTATCAGTTCATTTCAAGTAAGATTTATAAAATAATTCTCAATATGAAACAGATCAAACTATTTATTATTAATTTATTAACAATATATTTTACAATGATATTTAAAATATAGATGCTATTTTTAATTTGATATCCCTTCATTTTAAATTTCAAAATGAATTTCTAAATTTTGAAATTAAAAAAAACATATTTATAAAATATTGTGTAATCCAAAATTATTTTAAAATATAATTGGGTAAGGTTATAGTAATGATTTTAAAAAATAAATTGGTTCATGTTTAGGAAAATTACATGTGATAGGGTTTATGATCCCCAAATTTCAAAGATATTCAGACAATTATAATCCTAAATTATTTGTCTCATTATATTTTCTATATATCTCATTGAGAAATTTAATCAGTATCATTAATAAAAATTGATGAAAACTAATAGTAATGTACAATGTTAATAAAAACTGAATAGTTTTTAGACCATTTTATATATCATAATTTGATATTAAAGGTGATATATTATCAAACATTTAATAAAAAATTAAGAGTATGATCACTAAAATTTAGGATGTTATATATTAAACTCATTTTTAATCATGGAATATTTAATATAAAAATTTATATTTTTTATAGAAATACTCTAATTGGAAATGTAATATTTTATAATTAAATTAAAAATAATAATATTTGTTTTGAGTAGTGATCTATTAAATAGGAAACAATTACCACAATTGATGCATTAGAGTGTGAGTTTAATAATTTTATTTATTAATGAATATGTATTCATGAAAAAAATGTAGAAAATATTGAGACATTAATAATAAATGAATTGAAAATAATGATACTATGAAAATTTAATGAATAGAATCAATTAACATTATTCAAATGAAATTCGAGATATGTTTATAATAATTAAATAGAAGGTTTCAGGGTTCCCTTAAAATGGTTGGGCCCTTTCCCAACAATTTTTAGGAGTTTTTTTGGATGAATCCTTAGAAAATTATGAATGTAACCCTAGAATATTCATAATGATCATCTTTTAAAATATAATTCATAATTAATTTATTTATAGAAATTACCTTAGATTGATAATTCATTCCACGATAGTGAATTTTGTTATGATATTTTTGGATCCCTCATAATGAAAAATAATCCAAAGTATAATTCCACTTGTGGTATTCAATGTTCTCTAAGAATCTCATTATATCACTAATAGAATTATCAGGGCTACCATAAGGGTACATATCATATTACATCATTTTTTATTTATTTTAAAAATAATTAATTCAGGAATTAATAATTTGTCTCTCATCCACTGATTCCTAAGAGGGATGAAAAGGATAATCTCTCATTCATGAGAATGTTCTTGAGATTATTTCTCATTCTGGAGAGTTTTAACACCTCGGTTTTTAAACAAGGTAATAAAAATTTTATTCATGTTTAATTATTTGGTTTTTTGACCTCATATGAATGCTTAAATAAATTTTGGATGTTTCATGGTTGTTAGAGTATTTCTTGGAGCCCATATTATTGAGTTTTGGAGGAATGGCCGCACCTCACGGTTAGTATAAACTGTGTAGCCAAGTCCACCAATTTTTTTTAAACTGTGTTATATACTCCAATACAGAAAAGGGGGTCACATAGTTAATCCTAACAATTTATCTCAGGCCGCATGACCATAATAATGGAACATGTCTTGTTTTAGAGTGTTTTTCATGATATGTGAATGGTATGATTAATTGTACACCTAGTCCATTTTAGGGGTGACTTTGGATAGTTCATTTTTCAAGGATGGTGGAAGGTTTGGAAAACCGTGTGACTAAACTATGAAACCCATTTTTAATGGGTAAAATTGCCAAATTTTCCTCCATTATTTGAAAATTTAAACCCTGTTTTATTTCTTCATTAATCCAGTAGCTCCTCTCATGTGAAGATCTCCCCTTTATCCTCATGCTAGTATTTAATATCCTTTATCAATCAAATTTATAAATCAAGATTCTCTTATCAAAATTGATTTCTCCCAGCAACAGCTTTGATCTATTGCCATTTTTTCTTGGTTTCCCTCACCATATTTTGTGATATCTTTATGTGATATATTTTTCCTATTTTTCAATGTGTTGGTATATTTCTTAATTTTCACTTGTTCATATCTAAATCGAATGTCGATATTGGATGAGTTTTCCTCTACATATATAAGGTAGGTGGTTTATACCTTTTCTAAATGGTTTTATCATTTATAAAATTATTATCATTGTGCAACACATCCATAATTCTAGAAATTACTATAAAATTTAATCAATGTGTTAAATTAATTATTTGAACCTTAAATTTGATGCCTAATTATCTTCTTGACAAGTATATAAGTTTTAAACCTCAACCTGAACAACTTCTAAGGTTGGTTCATCCATCTACCTTTGTTAAGATAAAAACCATTGGGTGTGTGAGCGTTCGACACAATTTTGTAAGCCTTAAATAAATTAAATGGATTAATTAATGGATTAATTAAGGTTACTGTGTTCAAATGGATGAGTATACCTAAGAATGGAAACCATCATCACATTGTATTTTATATTACATATTTATTTAGATTACTTTATTATGACAGTTATGAGGGTTAATAGAATGCAACATCAATGTGATTTAGTTCTTTTCACTTACCATTATTATTGATGTGTTTTCTGGATCAACACACATTGAGGATATGATCAGGCATCCTGTTTGATCACAATAGAACATCTTTCAGTAGACTTCCATGTATAAAATAGTAAACTAGAATCTTATTACAGAACATAACCTGAGGGAAGATGGTGGGAGAAATATGAGTGGACCAACTTCTTAGCCATGTGGTACAATATCTTTTCGTAGGAGTTGTTTATTTGATACCTCTCATGAGGGAATTACTTGTTAGAGTACATTTTTTAGAATTATTTTTACCTATAACAAATTTTGAATCAAACAATATATAAAACCATTATGTTATAGGTCCCTAATTGACTGTTGATCTATAGCATAGTGGGCTATAGGAGGGTTGATTTCATTATCACTTCTCCCTGGTTCATGGTCTCCCAAGTGGTTGTTGGTGTCTCTCTTCCAGTGACGTGGTTGATGATGGAAATTAGTTTGATGATGTGGTGGTTGATCAGGGTTGGAGTGGATGTTCTGTGATGGTGGAAATAATAGGTGAAGTGGCCGACGGAGATGACTCGGATGACATCGGCAGTGATTGAACGAGGTGACAAAGGTGCATGTAGAAAAAAGATAAGTTCAGTGTATGATGATTATGGAGGTGTCTAGGGTGGTGGATTTCTCTGAAAGTATGGGATTGTGGTTGGAGGTTATAGGATATGTAAAGCCACATGCCCTACATTTGGTGTTTCCTTTTTATATCTGAATTTTGTATGTGGATGAATATTTTATTGGGAGGGATTTTTTAGTGGTCAGGATTTGATTTTGTTTGGATTTGTTTCAGTTTCACACATTCATTTAAAAGTTTCTTTTAAAAATAAAAAAAATAAAATGTGGATTGCGAAAGAGTATGCCATTTACTATGGTTTGGTATAACATTTCTTCCAATGGATACTAAGAGATAATTAATTGTCAATCTAGTAATTGGATCATGATCAGTAGATCTTTTCTATGTAGGGGGTGGAGATCTACTAGGCTATTAGTCAGAGAGGGAAATCCTAGTCATGGTAGGAAAACACTAGCAGTGTAGCACAAGGGAGAGGGCCTAAATAGGTTATTTTGGTTGTATCATAGGGACTTGGAGGGTGATAGATTTATGTAGTGAATCATGTACCAAGATAGAAGAGTCAAGAGCCTTTTATATTTGATGGTATGATTTTGGTTTCATCTACCTTGGTATCTGTCTTGATTGATACAGGAGCTTCCCACTCTATTATTTCCCTGAGTACTATTGAAAGCCTTTAAATTGAGATTCATTACATCGGTGGTGTGATTAAACTCAATAATCCATTGGGTATTCAATAAGGTAGTGTGATCTAGTTCAAGGAGTGTCCCCTTAAGATAATTTCATATCATTTTTTATCAAATCTTTTTATCCTCAAGATTGTTGTTGTCAATTTTATTCTCTTAATCAGTAGGATGGTTACATATCATGCCTATGTAGACTACTATCACCAAAGTGTATTGTTTACAGCACTATAGGTTGAAATATATATTTATAAAGGTGAATGGGTTTTCTATGAAATTCCAGTAGGACTAGAGCCTTATGGGTTGAGAAAAATGATGTCTTGGATTTCTAGACATTGCACAGATGATTAGGATACATGTCCGGTGAAAATTATCCCTCACGTATATCATTTTGGTGATGATTTTTCAAATGAAATTTTAGGATTACCACAGGAGGGAGAGTTTTTTTCTCTATTGAGATAGTCATAGGAGCTACACTAGTTTCCATTCCTCCATATAGGATGTCTACCATGGTGTTTCCATATATTGAAAGTTAACTAGAGGATGTGGATGATAAGGGTATTATATTACCTAGTACATCACCTTATGGCATATCCATGCTTTTGGAATGAGTTTGGATGGGACCTGGAAGCTCTATGTTTATTACCAGATATTGAACTAGCTTATTGTGAAGAACCATTGTCCAATACCATATATATATATATATATATATATATATATATGACATCTTCCCCTAGCTCCTAAGGGATTGGGTACTCTCAAAAACTTATTTGTGATCAGGCTATCAATAGGTATGTATTATACAACTAGTCATGAAATTTATATATTTATATAGTAGGTATTGATTATATGAATATCGGTTTTGGTCATTCGGTCTCATGAACATGCCCACCATTTTAATGGTATTGATGAATTTGTTTTCCACCTATATCTAGATTTATTTTATGTGGTATTCATGGATGATATCTTGTTGTATTCTATCACTCAACATGACCATGTTAAACATGTTGAAATTATCTTGAATACATTAAGAGAGCATTAGTTGTTTCCTATACATAGAAAGTTCCATTTTTTGGTCGATAAGCATAACATCCTCGGTCAAATTATCTTAGAATTGGGAGTATCTATTAACCCTAAAAAGGTCACTGAAGTAGTTTTCTATGAACATTCAAAGAATATCATTGACATATAGTGTTTCTTAGGGATGGACTACTATTATAGGTGATTTATTTATGATTCTAAAAACTCGATACACCACACACAAACATAATCAATAAGGGAGTGATGTTTATGTTGTATGAGGCATTTCATAAGTCCTTCCAGTGACTAAAAGGGATGATCATTTCGGTGTCAATACTAATTATTATAGAGTTGAGAAGAATATGTACAGTTTATTAGGATGGATAAAGTATTTGGATATTATAATTTATGATATTGGAAAATTGATTCATGGAAGAAATATCTCTTCAGTTCATGCCAAAGGAGTGGAATTTCCAAATTCATGATCTTGAACTAGTAGTTCTGGTTCATGATTTGGATTGTGGTAGGAATTATTTATGGGGGGATTTTGTGGTGTATAAAAATCATTCACTCCTCATGTATATATTTACAGAGTAGGTAACTATTTCATACACTACAATTTTAAAATTAACTTCCTAATATACCAGTCGCTACTAGTGGTGTGGTATGAAAAAGATGATATATGATTTCATTACTTGGAGTTCCACCTATTAGTATGTGAAGGAATAACTCCAGCAAGCAGTAATACTTTTACATTCATTCTCTATTATATAGTTTAAACAAGATTACATCACCATGGAATTTTTTACTAGCTTTCTCAGATCCCCTCAAGGTAATGATGTTGTATGTGTGATCATCGATTGGATCCCAAAGGTCACTCACTTTTTACTTATTAAGGATAGATTTTCTATGGAAGATATTGGAAGGATATATTTCTGAGAGATTATATGGATTTTATTGATTACCATGGACTATTTTAATAAATATAGACATAAGTTTTACTTCTCTTTTTTGTAATGGGAAATAGATGGAAATCGGAACACTAGTAATTTTGAGTAAAGCATAACACCCTCAGATTGATGGGAAGTCTGAGTGGATAATATAGGTGTAGAAGGAAATTCTTAGATAATACAACCATGATTTAAGACATTCATGAGAGAATCTTATACCTATATCCAAATTATCTTACAATTAAATATTTCATGTTATAATACAGATGGCTCCTTATGAGGACATATATGTTAGTCCATGCTGATCACCACTGTGCAGGTTAGAGGCATGAAAGGTAGAACTACATGGACCTCATTTTTAAGAGATTTTTAGTAGGTTCACCAGATTTGAATAAAACTAGATACCACCTAGTATAGGTAGGAACCATATTTTGACCACCATTGATGACCCCTATATGTCAATGTCAGAGATCGGGTATTTTTATGATTTTCAACTAAAATGGGGTATCGATGGCTTAGGAATCATGTTAAGTTGTTGGGTAATTTTGTTGGACCTTTTTTTCATTTTGGAGAGTTTCAAATCCATGTATTATTATATAGAACTTCCTCATATATGCAAATAAATGAAAAAATTCTTTCAAATTTCATAGTTACATCATTTCTACACCATTAATCTCTTGTATTCCACCATGACGAGGTGAAATATGATTTTTATTCTTCTTTTGAGGAGAACCCTATCAAATTTTGGATTAGAGTATGAAGTATCTCTAATATAGATCAGTTGATTTAGTTTTTCAACTATGGTAGTACATCTATGTACATGATGAGACCTCTAAGATAGAGGCTAACATATATTCATAGTGGTCTAGGATTTTCTCAGATGTTGTTTTATTAGCCACTTAAGGGAAATTAGGGGATCATTTTTCATAAGCGGGGGTGTCTCTAAAAACTCAGTTTTTATGTAGGGTATAAAACAATTTAATTCATGTTTAATTCTTTATTTTTTATATGATATGAATGCATACTTATTTTTTGGGTGTTTTGACGGTGTTAGGGGATTTTTTTGAACTGAGATCCCCGAGTTTTGATGAAATTTTTTTGGAAGCATGGTTAGTATAATCAATGCATCAACATCTATATAGTTTTTTTAAATGATGTAGGGTGCTCAAGTATATAGCTTGTGGACACACGGTCTATCCTAATTATGCATCAAAGTTCATATGGTCATGAAAATTTTGTAGGTATTTTTTCACATAAGATTTTCATATGCTACACATAGTTAGTCTAACTCGGTGCCTATCTCATGCATGGGGTGCCATTGGACAAGGCTTATTTCATGGTTCGCACACGGTTTAGCCAGCCATTCACCAAAACCATGCAACCATTTTATAGGGTAAATTTACCTAATTTATCTCCTTACTTGAAAAACCTATACCCACTTTTATTTCATCATTCCATCAGCGGCCCCTCCCACATGAAGAGATAACCTTTGGTCTAAAGATAGGATTTTGCCTCCCATATCCATCTAATATCTGAATCAAGATCCATCTATCTTATTAGATTCTTCTTGGTAAGTGTTTTTATAAGTTACTAGCATTTCCTGGTTTGTATCACCATCCACTGTGCAATCATAATGTGAGCGATTTTCCTTATTTCCATGGTGTTTGTTTATTTCATCATTTTTTAGCATTCTGTTTTGGAATTATAAGATGATACTGGATGAGTTATCCTCTACCACCATAAGTTATGACATCTATACATTTTCTATATGTTTCTATTGTTTATTTAATTATTTTCATTATACTACACACCATTCCTTCATTCATTGATAAAAAAACTAATCATTGTATCAAATTAAAATTTTTATCCTTAAATGTATATCCTACATAACACCTTGACAACGATGGAGGTATTTAACCTCATCCTAGACCACCTATGAGGTTGGTTCGTCCGTATCCCTATGTTAAGAACCACCGAATTTGGTTTGTGTTATTACCACTAGTTTGTGGAATCCATAAATAAATTAAATGGGTTAATGAATTGGTTTATTAAGTTTATTGTATTGAAGCGGATGATTGTACATGGGAATGGATGAATACAAACCAAAATATGTTATATTACTTGTTGATTTTTATTTTTTGGTTTATAAATGATGTTGATTAATAGTATGGAACCTCTCTTTATTATAGAATGGAACTGATCATTATTATGGTATGGAACCGATGAGGGGGGTCGAGGTATGCTACATAAAACCTCTGTATAAACACATATATTTGGATATTATGATTCCTTGTCCATTTTCCATGGGATTATTACTAATGTAGGTTTTATAGAACTCTGGGTTCCTTAGATATTAAGAGGTAACCTTAGACAACAACTTTAGGATATGTACAATGTACGTGTTATTCATGTAAATATACAAAAAAAAATTAGATTTTGTAGTTATTTTTACACTTTACATTTATGTACTAAAATTCATGATGTATAGCCTACCCATCATTACAGCCTATGTTTAGGGAGTTTTGTATTTCTAAAATTCATATTAAAACCTTATCTATTATATATGAACATGGTTATTGTTTTCATACACAGGCTGAAATTTTTATAGACACCATCAGTGGTTGTCTAAAGAGTACTCCTCACACCCCTTTTGGGCCACTGATTGGTACATGAAAAAACTTCATGGATACTGGATGGGATAAGGGAAAGAAAACAACCATGTATTCATTCTTTTTATGTAGCATGGCAGCATTAGAGAATGGTACTGAGCTCTGGTTCATGTAGATATTGGATATATCCTTTTTGGTTTTGTTTGTTCTTTTGTTATACATGTACTACACTAGATTCTTCCTTCCATGTATGACTAATTATTTAGTTGTACCTGGACATAATCATCATTTCTTTATGATGGTGCTTTGAATATTACACTACCATTGTATAGAAACTATACTTATATTTTTCCTTCTATTGATATTATTCTTTCACAATTTAAAATTTTATTATCATCATTGTTTGATTAAAATAATCAGGGTATAGTACCTCTATTGTACAACCTTAGACCACTACTATTTATCAGTAGCCCCTGGAATATGAGGAGGCATTCTTGAGGCCATGTGACCCACTCTATTTAGTTACTTATGACTGATAAAATTTGAGTGCATTACAACCAAATTATCTTCATATTGTTTTTGAGCACACCAATCATATATACCTCGGAAATGATATAAGTTGGGTCATGTAATTATGGTTTGATAATAAGTAATTTTATAAAGTCCATTTAGTAATTTCATTATTATAAGTAAACTCCATGTATGAAAATAATAATATTATTATTATTACATTACAAGACATATAATAAAAAATAGATATTATATATCATTTACTAGATCAGAAAATAAATATTTATTTAAATGGTGTTGAATAAAATATATCATTTTCATCAGACCCTATTATAATCCCAACAATCTTCCTTGACATTTATAAGACATTTAATAAAAAATATTTATATGAATATTTAAATATTATTTTCAATAACGAAAAAATAAATATTTATATAATCTTCATGTACGTAAATAAATATATACTTATTTATCTCATTGTGAATATTAAACTAAAGATAAATATATATTTTATATTTTATAAATAGAAAATAATATTAATTAAATATTCAACTGACATGTATTATGAATCAAATAACTAGTGATTGAATTTATGTGATAAATATAAAATGAATAATTCTTATTTCTCATTCGGGTGAATAATATTTATTCCAATAGTTTAATTCAGATAAAACATAACTATCATGTTTGATACACTAAGGGTATATCCTTCTAAACAATTTATCATTGGCATTAGGTTGGTTCTCTAAGGACCATTATTTGATTCTAAAATCATTTCAATGTACACACATAGAAATAAGTTAAGGTCACAATGAGAATGACCTCATATGGATGATTGTTGTGTAATATAATCTCTTTTTATCTATATCACATCAAAATGATTTCATACTTGTGTCATCAACCTATGTTATTGGTCATTTTTCTCTAACCCCCTAAAATGAAACCATTTATGAACCACCATGTACATGGATATAATCAGAGAGTCTCATTCCAAAAAATGTTATTAATATATCTATATCCACTAATACAAAATGGAAAAAAATTTCGTGACTTATTCATAATTTCATATCATTTATGATGAAACAAATATATCCTAACTAATTGTGATCATATTTTGTGTTAGTTTTAATCAATATATCAAAGTACATGATTCATGATATACATTAATAATAATTTCATTTCAAGGACCAACAGACACATCCGTGGATAGAAATATCTTGTGACACATAACATATGGAATTCCTATTATTGAGTTCGTCCAAATAACCACCTCTCATTGAGATTATTATGTACGAAACATAATGAGAAGAAGCCTCATCTACTTAAGAGAATCCAACACCTAATGGTATAACAATATCTATTACCCATCAGACATATGTTGTACATAACACTTGACATATTTTGAATAATAGTGTCATAAAACATCAAGGTTCTCACCATAGTGGGGAACCACTATAAACATCCAATACTATTGATAATATATTTACATTAGGACACAAATGATATATTGAAGAACATTCATCAGGAAAAAAAATATTTAACATATAATTATGTCATTGAATATATAGTTAATAAAATGTATAAGGTCATTTGGTTTTAGGGAACTAACTCCAAAAATACCCCCAATTTCTCATAAACTAACTGTTAGCTTATTGGTTTTCCCTCACATGATAAATATTCTTCTATTGGGAATTGTTATAGTTTTTGGGCATGCCAGATTTTGGTGGTTGTTCTTCTTATATAGAATCTGACCTTCTAATAAAATCCCTCAATGGGTAATCTCATTGTGAACATATATTTTTTATCCTCTATTAAAACCTTTAAATTTTGGATAAATCTATATATTTGAAGAAAAAACCATTGAAAATACATTTCTTAAGCTACACCAAAACCCACAACATAATTGATCTATGTAGATTTGGGAACTAATATCTAAAATAAGTTATTTTTCTCATTAACGTAGCATCACTGTGATATTTTATCAATTGATATAATGAAATAAAAGTGTTATATAACATTAAAAACTTGTATTCTAACTTCTCTAAAAACTAGGAACTCATCCAATTCTATTACATCCCATATTTTTGTCACAAATATATTTCATTTCATGTACAAACAGATGATATTGTAAAGGTTGCATTCATGTAAAAAGTATAAAATACAAGAAAACACGAAACATTATAATAATATAGATGAAGGACTTCATTATAGGTTCATCCTATGTAAATTTACTGAATCTCATAACTTGGGGACATACATCAAAGGAAGGGGTGATCATAAGACCTAGTAAGGGAACATAAGGAAAACTGTTTACAAATGATATTTATTAAAATCAATGAGAACATGAGGAATATAAATAAATAATGATCAAGGGAACATGAGGAATATCATAAAAAATTTAAATTAATAATTACATGAAAATTTGGAAATAGAATTTAAATGATACATTCATAATCATATCACTATGTTTTGTCAATGAGGTGTCATAAAAATAACAAAGGTTATTCACCAAGGTATCATAAATCATGTCATATCTATTGATTAAAATCATTAAAAATGAAATGGAGTTCTATAAGGGATAACCCTACATATTTATTAATTAATTTGAGACAGGTATATAAAAATAAATCGTTTTATAAATAACCCTTAGAAAATAGTAGGAAGAGGTTATGTATTAATAAAATGTTATTTTTAAAAGTGTTTAATGACTAGATCATTATGTCATTTTTAATCAAGGGAAACGGAATTAATGGTTGAGTTATGTTAATCCTCAAATAAAAGAAATAATTTTTACACCTATTTTAATACACTAGAAAATGAAAGTGGTTAGGGTATTCCTAAAAAGGTATATTTATTGAAGACAAGGTGTAAATATTAAGAAATATAATATGCATCATAACAGATATAAAACATGTCTTTATGAAAGAGTAAAATGAGAGGGAAAAAGGTTCCCAAACTAATAAATTAATCTTATTATAGTAAAGGCATAAAATAAAGCAAACAGAAGAACTAATTTTGGAAATTGGAAGACAAAACAAATAAAGAGGGAACTCTAATGGAAAAGTGAAGTGGATATCTCCCTTAAGATGTAGAGTTGTTCCTAAAACGCGATGATTTGGACCATGGGAAATTGAGGATACCATGAGAGGAATCATTTGGAATTAAAAATACCCTATATTAATAAAAATTGGATTATTTTTTAAATTAAATTTAAACGTGGGTGTATATTTGTAGAAAAATGGATGGATCTCTTTATTAATTTCCAAATATAGGCCTTGGAATCCTAGATTGTGGAAATTGAAAAAAATGGGTTGACATTGGTATTAGTTTATGTTTTTGAAAACATGGGTGATATTTTTTGTTATATCAATCCACAAGTTTTTTTAATCTTTTAATGTTACATCTTTTGGAATGGAAAATTAAATTTTCCAGAAAAATAATGTTTTTAATGTTAATGTTATAATTTTAGAGTTTGTAAAGTACGTTATAGGTTTGGTAATTGATTAAAATATATTAAAATACTATATATTAATAAAATAACATATCTTTGGTCATGGATTACCTATAATTAGTTATTCCATAATTATTTCGTAATTATTAATTCATTAAAGATAATAAAAATTTGTATTTTTACTATTCACAAAAATAATAAAGTATTTTAGAAAATTATCATAAATTCATCCTAACCTAATTTTGGTGTGATAATTTCAAAAATTAAAATTATATTATCATGATAATTCACTAAATATGAGAATTATTTTGTTTAAATATAAGAATCAATATTTATTAAAAATAATAGTGGATTGAAAATGCATAGTAAAAATTTTGACGAATGAAAAAAGTATTATTTTATAATTTACATTTAAATATGATTTTTTCATCATGATATTTAATTAAAATTAGTACTATTAATAATATATTTTTTTATTAAATATTTTTTTTATTTACCATAAAGTACAATTTTTTTTTCAAAAAATAAATTATTCAAATTCCACATCAATTTTATTAAGAAAAAATATTAAAAAAATGAAATTGATGAAATAAAAACATTATTTATAAAATTAAGTTTCTATTTACGTAACTATGGTGCGGCATGACTAACATCGGTCAAGGGGTAATTTCCTCTAACTTGAAAGTCCCTTATAAGAGATTTCATTCACGATTCACATACTGAAGATTGGATTGGAGTTTTTATGAGAGAACCCTAGTGATAATATCTTCCAAAAAAATTTCAACAAATGGTCTTCATATGGCCTGATTATACTAGTTGAGGTCATCATTTCTCGGTTCTGTATTAATTATTCTTTATCATTTTTACTTACATGTTATAATGTAAAAATTATTTCCAATGGTCATATTTACCAATATCCATACAATGGTCGAAGCTCGTTGTCCAAATTTCCATTTATATTCCCTTATTTATTACATATATATTTTTTTTTGTAATATAATATAAAACACAATTTTAGGAGATAATTATCTTTTAAAAAAATTTTGTGTCGTTACATTATCCCCCCTATAGAAACTTTCTCCCTAGAATTTGAACTTGTTATCTTAATAAAGAAAAAGTGTAGGTACTTCTGACTTATAGTCTCATCAAGTTCATTCTTATATTCTTCATATTTATGGTTCCCCCATAACACTTTCACAAGGTGGGTAGTGTAGTTGTGTAGAACATAAAGATTATGTTCTAGTTATACCACCGCTGAATTCAATAAATATGGATAATTAGGTATTTACATCCTTAAGAGAGATACAGGGAATATATCGTGAAATAAAACTAAATTTAGCGGAAGTTATAGCTAAAATGGCATTGATTTTATGAGATAATGGATTTTATAGGGGACAATGTACAAGGGGTTAAGCTTCCCTTTCATCCCAAAACACATGACTCTCTTCCAATGTGAGATTTTAAGGAACACTTTGTCACCAAAAAAAATTTATGTCCCTCTGAAAGTAATCAACATATATCTTCTTCTAGATCTGATCATACATTATGTGTTGTTAGATGGAATGAAACCTTTTTATATTCTCGTGCATAATATTAGGCCTAACTAGATTTATCTCACACACTTCATCCCTACAAGTAAGAATTCAATATCAATTCTAATATAGTGCTTCATAGGGGGTCATTTGAATATTAAAGAGATGTTATTGTTATATTAGAAGTATTTTAATGGGAGTCGTCTATCCCATCCACCTTTAAATTCTATTGAACATATTCTCAACATACCCTTGATGTTTTGAATATTCCGTTCATTTTTTCCATCAGTTTGGGGGTTATAGACCATATTGAAACTCTATTTGGTACTCAAATAATGTCAAATATGTCTCCATAATTTTAATATAAACCTTGGATCATGATAAAAATGATAGAAAGTGAAACTCCATGAAACCTAACCACATCCTTTATGTAAATAATGGAATGTTATTCTCGATAAAAATCTTCCGGAATAGTGATGAAATGTGTAGACTTGGTGAGACAATCCACTATAACCCATATCACATTTTTTCCTTTAGATGTTCTTGGGTGAAAAGTTACAAAGTCCATAGTGTTATTGTCTGACTTCCTTGTTGGTATGGTTAGTGGTTATAATAACCCTTCTGAAAGTTGTCCCTATATTCACATGTTGACAAAACAAGAACCTTGTTGTTTAGTCATATAGTCCCCCTTTCATATTATCCCACCAATTATGATCACGGAGGTCCCTGTACATTTTATGGATTCCAGGATCTATATAGAATGTACATCTATGAGCTTCATCCATCAAATCATTCTTTAATTCTTATATAAATGGGCCACATAGCCTTGTATGAAATTTTAGTTCACATTATTGATCTATATTGAACTCAAGAAACATCACATTCTTCACAGCCTCTGTCTTATTTTATAATAAAGGATATTATAATTTAGATTTATTGATATTCTCTATTAATTATGGTTTAGAAAACATTTGTGATATGGTTGATGATGTACATTCTCTTACGATTCCCATGTCCAATTTTACTAGTCCTTTGATTAAAGGATCTCCTTTCATCCTTATCATTTCAAGTACAACAAGGTCTCTTCTACATAATGAATCTATGATATTGTTTTCTCTTCATAAGTGATAATTAATAGAAAAATAATAATATCTTCAATTGTACAACCATCTCATAAATCTCATGTTCAACTCGTTTTTTTAATATACTTCAAACTTTGGTGTTCTGTGTATATATCCCATTTTTCCCATAATGTTACTGCCTCCATATCCACTAAAAAAGGTAACAACAGCTACCTATAGGACATTATTAGGATAATTCTTCTCATTAGTATTTAACAATAATGATGAATTATCAGTCACCATGTCATTATTCATGAGGAAACACCCAAGTCTATTAAGATATGCATGAATAAAAATAATTAATCATTCTCTGATAGAGTTCAGTGTAAACAGGGGTGATGTAACCTATCTCTTCATCAGCTCTTGGAAACATTTTTAATTCTTCTTTGTCCGGATGAACATAGCCCCTTCTCAAGTTAAATTGGTTATTTGATTAGAAATTTATGAAATTTTTTTCACAACCCACATATAATATCCTATTAAACCATTGAAACTATTAATATATGTTACAATTTAAGGATGAGGTCACTCCTCCAAAACATTTTTATTTTTATGATCAATTGATATTCCATCATTTTTTACAATGATCCCCAATAAATCAACTTTTTCTAAACAAAAATCACATTTTGTTTATTTTCCAAATAGACTCTCATTCCTTGTTGTTTATTATATAACTAGTATATGATCCTCATGGTCCTAAAAAATATTATAATATTTCAAATGTCTAAAAAATACTAAAAATTTATCGAGGTTTTCTTTAAATACTATATTCATCAAATCCATAAATATAGTAGGTGGATTATTAAAGATGAATGATATAATAAAAACTCATAATGTTTATATCATGATCATAATGTAGTCTTTAGAATATATTCTTTCTTGACACTAAATTTATGATAACCATTGGAAGATCAATATTGGGGAAGAATTGAGCCCCATGAAGCATGTAAAATAATTCATCAGTCCTTGGGAATGGTTAGGTGTCTATTAATTCGATCTCATTATGTTCTATATAATTAATGAGTAGCCACATTGATCCATCCTACTTCTTCATAAAGAGATCATGTTCTCCCCTGTGAGACATACATGGTCATATAAACCCCTACACCAAAATATCTTTGAGTTATTTCTTTAATTCCTCAAGCTGCACATTTTCTATTCTATGTTATGCATTTGATATCAGCTTGGATAGAAGTATGAGTTCAATATATAACGCCACCTCTCTTTCTGGGGGAGGTCTAGTTAACTCATTAGGAAATATTTCATTGTATTTTTATATGGTAAGGATATTTTCTATTCATATTCATTCCTCCCATTCTTCATATTAACTATTCATTTCCATAAATAAAACTATGGGAGTTTTTTCTAGATAAATATCAGGTCAAGATATCTCACATTTAAAAACAATTGTAGGTTTTCCATTAAAGACTAATAAGATTTAATTTTTTCTCTACATGATCTTAGTATTTTAGTTTGAGATTTATTTCATCCCTAGTATAATTTCAAATTCCATTATGGGAATGACTATTAGATTTTCGATGAGATTGGTCTTGCATAAGTGAATACTATAGTATTTATACACTGTTGATTCTTGGATAATCTCTCCAAAAGTCATGAATAACAAATCAATGTTTAGATGACTATGTATTTATTCAATATACTATTCAAACTTTGAGGAAAAAGGAATGTGTAAAACCTAAAAAAAGTAATTTTATCTTTGAGATATCAATGAGGTTACCTACCACTAAATCATTTGGACCCTCAACATGATCTATTTGATAGAAAATGTCTGACCATTCTCTCTTGGGATATGTTGAGTTTGATGGTGATTTCCCTACATTATCTTATGATTTGGATTTTGATTGGAAAAGATCTCATGTTATACACACTTGATGAATTCGACTTCAGGCTAGGCCTGCACCATTATCACTTTTTCATTAGTGTTGAGATGTTGAGGATTCACTTCGCTATGATATTTACAAGAAATATAGTCAGCTCTTCCTCGCTTGTAACATTTTCCACTCCAGAGCATGAAGTTACTTGAATTATTCTTCCAACATTTGTTGTATGTGGGAAGTCAAACATTCTTTCCCCCTTTATACAGATCAAAGTTCCTTCCCAAGTATATCGCCAAATATCTCTTCTTTTTAATCAATCTATGGGACCATTATGTTTCTCTAAACTCGATTTCAACCATCATTTCCCTCTACAATATCATGACATACATTATAATGTATAAATTGGATTTATTCTACTGTAGATGGGGTCTTTGTCCACCGAATAATCTATGTACCTTTCCATTAGGATCAATGAAAACTCTAGATGTGTAAAGAGATTGTTTTGTAAATTTCATCTCATAGCATCCCAATGATTAATTTTCCTTCTAATTCAGATCTAACATTTTATTCTACTTTTGTTTCTAATAAAATAATGGAAATATTTATTTAAAATGTTCCCCTTAACACTTCCCACTCTAATGAATCAATATCACTTATCAACATCATGTTTCGAATTAGTGTCCACTACTGATCAACTTCTCCCTCTAAGATGTATAGAGAAATTGTTACTTCATATTATTCATAAAAATAGAGTGAAATAAAGAAATTATCTATATAGATTACCCATTATTTAGAAATAAATTGGTCAGTAGATCAACAGAAAGAATGTGTTTGCTGATTCATAAAGGACACAACAAAATTTTTCCCTTCAAGGTGAATCCAGACTATCATCTTGATTCATGTTATTTTTCATAACTTGTGTTAGATGATTTATCATTCTGATTATTTTTACCATTCCAATTTTTGTCAGAGGTCCATCAGTGCATTGTATATTTCTCTAAATATGTTTGTGGTTCCTCTTATTTTACGCCATTTTCTAAAAGATAAAAACCTTATTGAGAAACATTATTCTTTTAATACTCGTATAATTCTAATAATGATTCATAAATATGCTTTTCCTTAACAATATTTAAATTTTATTGAAATCATTAATAATTATTCATAAAAATATTGTAATTAAATAATTATATCCCTCAGTAGTGTCAAAACAGGAGTACAACAAGGCCCATTATTTTTCACCAGTTCTCAGTTGTGTCTAGATCAATCTGGGGTTTTCAGGTGTTTCCCTTATATGAATCTATGAAATATCCACATCTATTTGTTCGTATCAAGAAAAATATTTATTTACTCAGAAACCACTTAATAAATACATGACCAAAATACATGGATATTATACTATATTTTAACTTTTCAATAATGTTCTTCGTAATGTTTTATAATCCTAACTTCTCTAAATAACTAAACATATCTTTGATACCAACTAGGTAATAAATCTTTTTTATTAAATAATTTTTTCATTAGAATCACAAATCGAGGATCTTTTGAACATTAGTTTCTTTAATGTAAGGTATATAATAAATGAAAACATGAAAAGTTCATCTAATTCACATTTAAGGCGTAATAATTGTTTCATATTAAGTAAATGTATGGAATATCAGAACTTGGGTACATACTTCAATGTATGGTGTGAGCATGATGCTCAATAAGGGAATACAATGTAAAAAATTTAGATATGATCTTGAAGAAAATCAATAAGAACATGATTAATATCACTATGGAATGGGAAATGGAACATGTGGCATATCATGATAAAAAAATATAACATGAAAATGTGGATAAAAAATTTAAATGATACATTTATAATCATATATCCAGGGTTTTTCACTGAGGTGTCACAAAAATAACCAAAGTTATTTAGCAAGGTATCATAAAGCATGTAATCTCTATAAATTAAATTCTTTACCCAATGCATTGGAGAACTATAAAAGAACACCCTTAATATGTATAAATTATTTTTATTAATTTATAACATAATAATACATTTCATAAATAACCCATGAAGAATATAAGAAACAAGTTTCATATTAAAAAATGGAATTTTAAAAAGAACATAAAGACAAGATCATAATCATATCAAGATTATAAATCATATTGGAAAATGGTAAGCACTCGAGAAGCAAGGGTTCGTGAATGGCCATCATAGGTGGTGATGGCCTCCGAGCTGATCCCTCCTCCCTTGGTGGAGGAGGGATTTCCGTAGTCCTCTAGTGATCGATGTTTTCTCCCCTTATAAAAACCTGATCTCTTTACCTCATTCCTAGAAATTTTTCTATCCCCCAATGTTCCTGAGTTTAATGAAGGGATCCCATAACTCTCGGTCATGGCTCATGAATTCAACGATGCTTCATCCATGCTGGGTCTGACGTTGATAGCTCTCTTCAAGAAATGGTGTCTGCCTGTGTATTTCTTTAATCTATTTATCTTCGGGTCATGGAATCTACATAAGCGTGCCAATATGGGTCTTCTTCATTTGAAACACATAATGGTTCTCTTTGATTCAGAGGATGATTTGATCCTAGCCTGGTCCTCTCCACCGTGTATCTATGATGGTTGTCATTTTCTCCTATTCCGATGGTCCTATGACCATTATATGAAGTGTTATTACTCGACTACGGAAATCTGGGTAAGATTTCCAGAACTAACACTTCCATTTCTGAATCCTTCCATCCTTCGCATGCTGGGAAATCTTGTTGGTAGTTATTTATTCTTGGAAAGAAGAACTAGGGTTGTTTGCCACACGATTTCACAGAGAATTTGTGTTGAAGTAGACATGTTGAAACCACTGGTTAATTAGATCTTCATTGTTGTGAGTGAGGAATTTAGATGTAAACTGTCTGTTCTTTTTGATTCCTGGTTTGACAACTGCTCTCGGTGTATTAAAGTCGGGCACTTGAGGGAGGATTTTAGAGGTAAGATTGTGGTTCCACGGGTGGCTTTGGCTCCAACGGTTTCAGAGGTGGTGGCCTAAAAAACTTAGCAAGGGCAGCAGGACCTGGGTATGGGAATTCAGACAAAACCTTGCCTGTGAGTACCAGTACACTGGATGGAAGGTGAATGGGGGAAGTGAATGAGTCTCTAAACCCGAGGGTTGATGAGGTGATTGGAAGACTCTTGAATGATCTTGGAGTGTCTCATGAAAGAGGTTTGAATACTACTGTGAAGCAGGAAGTCAAATATTTTTGGGTGACCAGTGGCCAAGAACTGGTGCTAGTGGGGGTAGGAAGGTTGTGGATGGATCTGTTATGACCCTACAGGAAGTGGATTCTACAGAGAAAGCTGGTGGTTTGGTGAGGGCCTCTCCTGGGCTGAAGACACATCATGTGCAGCAGGTGGAGTGTATTGAAATCCGTAATTGCTTCTCTGGTCTGGTGAATAAAGAACTAGAAGTGGGTCAAGATCAGATTGCTCATAATTTTTCTGCTGGCCGGATGACTATTGAGGCTATTGAGCTACAGGACAGTGGGGTGACGGGTCTAAGACTGGTTTGTGATCAGAATGACAGCAAGAATGAATAGGCACAGGGGTAGGGATATCACCTATGTGGTAAAGAATTGGATCATGGGAAAATCTCTCTTGCTGGCAGGGATTCTCCAAGGATTGATGGCAGTAATTTTCAGGTTGGTTTGAGTTCTCAAGATGTTGTTTCTGGAGATGGTTTTATGGAGACCGAGGTTCTTGTTGATCATTATCATGTGATGCCACTATAGTGTTTAGCACTGATTGAAATTAGCAGCCACGTTGAGAAGGATCTGGGTGATAATAGTGGATATCCGAAGGTGGTTATCCCTAAGAAATGGGGGGACATATATGGCAGTGAGAAATAGAATGATGGCTGAGGCCGAACTTCTTTTAGTGATGGTGTGCTGTATGGAAAGAAGATTGTGGCAGAGAATGAGGGTGTTGTGACCGCCCCACCCAGAAGAAGGCGATGGAAAGATAACTCTTATATGCCAAAGTCGATGTCTACCAAATATTATATTAGAAAATGTAAAGGGATAAATTATTCTGAGGAGTTTGTGTATTTAGAAAAACTAATTCTCAGAAAAACGTATGCAAACATTCTGAAGCAGTATGAAAGTTCGGAATGGGAGTCGGCTACTACAAATGAGGAAATTGATCATGGATATGGCGAAAGGTATGGCGATGGGTATGACTTCTAACATGTAACTGTATCTCTTGTTTATAATGCTTTCCTACAAAACTTTTTCTTTATGATAATAAACGGTTAGAGACTTTGTCTTTGGAGGAGATTTTCTGGTAAATACAAGATCATTATGACATTTTAATTACACATAAAGGTAATGTGGGATTCATGTATGTTAATCCTAAAAGAAAATAAATCATTTATATATATATTTTAATACCCCTAAAAAAGAAATAATTTTTGGTAATAAAAAAATAAACTAAAATAGAATTTCTTATTGAGAAGAGGGAAATTTTGAGAAGTGAAATCGTCAACATAATGGGTATAAAATGTGGTTTAAAAAATGATAAAATGATTTGTATCATGGGTCTACAATAATAAAAAAATATTATCATAGTAAATGGATAAAATAATGTATAAAAAATAACTTATTTTTTAAATTGGAAGACACATCACATAAAGAGGGAACTTGAATGGAAATGTGAGGTGGATATTTCCCTCACCTTGAAGGGTTGTTCAGAAAAACCTGAGGATTAGGACCATAAGGGATTCCAGACAATTGGGGGACTCTTGGGAGGTAAAAATACTAGATATATATGGTGTATGTTTACAATGTTATTTTAAATGGAGAAATGGGTGTGTATTTATAGCATTATTGGGGGATTTGTTTTTTAATTTCCAAATATAGGCCTTAGAAATCAAGGTGGTAGAAAATGAAAAACCATGTGCTTTCACATGGTAATTTCCAATGGTTTGTGAAAGATTTCATATTATATGTAATATTAATCTATAATATTTGATCAGTATCTTATTTTACCTCTTTTGGTATGGAATGTAATGTTTCAAAAAAAATAATGTCTTTAATATTAGAGCTTCTATTTTTGACTTTGGAAAGTAAATTATAGGATTTTCAATTGAGAAAATATCATAAAATTCATGATATTAATGAAATTTCATATTTTAGGCTCTATATTGTTTCTAATTTTTTCTTAGATACTTATAACATAATTATTATTTCATTAAACATACCAAAAAAATAAAAATGTATTTTTACTATTCACAAAAAACAGCATTTCAGAATAATATCATAAACTCACCATTACATAATTTTGGCCTAATGATTTTCAAAATGATATTTATTTTATCCAAATAATTATATAAATATTATAGTTCTACATTTTATAAAAAAATACTTATTTTTCAAAAATAATAGTGAGTTGAAAATGCATAGAATAATTTCGGACACTGGAAAAAATATTCATTTATATATAAATTAGATTGTTTTTATCATACTATTTAATTAAAATAACTATTATTAATAATATAATTGTTTAATATAAATATTTATATCTTTTATGAAATGTATTAATTTTTTATAAAAAAATAATTTATCAAATTCCATTACACTTTTACTAAGAAAAAATATTCCTAATACATAATTGATGGAATAACAATTTCATTTATACAATGGAATTACATTTATGTTACTATGGACTCGACACATAATGTCTTATAACAACCATATAATACCGAAGAAGATGGTGTGTGAAAGTTATAAATTCATTGGTGGAGTTCATCTATCATCGCCAGAGTGGTAATTTCAACTAAATTGAACTTCACCTATAAGAGATTTCATTGAAGCTTCTCTTTTAAAACTCTGCTTAGACATGGTCAAAAGAGGTAACCCCAGTGATCGTACCACCTCCCAACCTCCAAAAAATGGGATCTATATGTCATGAATCTATAGTTTGATGCCATTTATTCTCCTTTCTTAATTGATTGTTCTTTATCATTTATACTTAACGTTTATAAAGTAAAAAATTATTAATAATATTATAGTTTCTAATGGTCGTATTGACCCATGCTCATATAACAGTCGAATCATGATGGTCATATTTCCCTATATATTCACTACATTATTAAATATATATAGTTTATTATTTATAATATAATATAACATACATTTTTAAGAAACCATTATCATTTCAAAAAAGTCAAGGCCATTACAAATGCTACTTCCACAAGCCCTATCGTAGAGTTATAACATTGATTCTGTGTTATTATACTAGTTCACTTCAATATATCTCCCTATTCTCTACATAAAATAAATCTCAAACCATAGTAAAAATCATGGAATGTGAGATATATTCCAAGGTAATATTATGATATTTTGTCAATTCCTCACCAGAATATCATCTGGTATTTTCACAAATAATCCTAGAGAGATTTCATGTCATGTGACATAATAAATTATTTTTTCTTGAATTATTCAATTTCTGGTATTTTTTAATACATTTTCAACATATATACTATGAATTCAACTAATAATTCATAAATATTTTATCTATAGATCTCACTTCCAGGAACTTGGGTTACAATTTTAGGTTATTCATTTATAAATTATACTTAGTATATTTTAATTATCGAACAAATAAATTATTTTTATTATGTTATCAACATATATATCTGGTAAGAGAATAGTGAACCCACCAAACTATTATAGAAACATATCTCACTTTATTCCTAAAAAATATTATATTCTTATGATGTTTTTTTCAATCGAAAAATGAATCATTGAAACATTAATACCTTATTGGAACTCTTTGGTGTCACCAAACATTCTGTTTGCATCATATAGAAGTCTTCAACCAGGTTTCCTCTATGTATGGTGGTAATGAAATACAATAATCTAATATTATTATTATAAAATGTGTTTATGGAACGTATCACTATAAATGATTTCAACAAGATTATTAGTATAATATTTTTTTATAGAATATGTATAAATATCACATGAAACCTTTAGTATCCAATCCACCCTTATTGGAACCAACATGTTAAATTCATGTATGGTTTATAATGAATATTGACCAATGCAATTAAATTAATTAGAGAAACTAAACTGATATGGGATTGGTATTTGGAATATTAAATTCATCTTATAATTCACATGAACTTCAAAATAATATTATGATTCCATTTAAAGGTTCTCTAAAGGGATCAACAATCTTATCAAATAATCTATCACTATTCGTTGTGAGTATCAAATGACCTCTATGTTTTTCACATTCCAACATGGTATCTATCTCTAGAAAAATCCATCCCAAAAAATATAATGGAAGTTATTTTTCATGTGACAACTCATGTGTATATGAATCCTTAACCTCATTAAAGTCAATTCTTGTCCCACTATCTCTATTGAGTAGTGGTTCCATCTAAAAGAAATATGGTCAATTTGAACAAATTGATTTATATCATTCATATATTAATATCATATATAGATATAGGATAATAATTTAGGTTCACTCAACAATGTACTTGATTTTATTTTTTTAGATAAATCCATTTTTTATAAATGGTTCACATCAAAACACATAAATTTATAACATAATGGATTTCATTCATATAATGATTTATATGAAACAATTATTAAATAGTGTTGACATATGATCAACTGATAAGTTGTTATTTTAAAATCATATCTTAAAAGGAATTATGGAATATTTTCAATATGTATAAGACTCATCATTGATTCTCCCATTATTACCATCATGTTTTTGATGAGTATAATGTAATGTGAGTCATGGAGGGTATCCACTAACAATTTAATGATATTAATATACTTTCATAATATATTCCTCCAATATATATCAGAGAGGATTCAATATATTTTACCAATTATATTAATTTATTCACTTATCATACCGAAAATCAATAAAATGAATCTTAGAATGTGTATGAATTTACCACGAGTTTCTCTTTGTAATAGTTCACATAGTCTAGTTGAAATATTAAATATTTTTTTACATTAATTTCAAAAGTATTATTTTTCTAAAAATAAATAATTGTGTCAAATACCTTTTAACATCATATATAAAGAGTTTAAACATCATGTTGGTTATATACATGAAAATAAATTTAATTTTATTTGATAAATAATTATCTTCTCTCAAATTATAATGATCCTTTTATATTATATTCCTCAACCATTTCTGATTTTTGATATCTATTATTTGTGTACTATTAAACTTGTACATTCTAAATACCATAAAAATATTAATTTTGAAATAAAATAATATCTTAATGTGTCCATATAGACATTGAGACGAATGTTTCGGTGGTATTCAATACAAAATAATAGTTTTAATAGAATAAATCCATGAGAAATCATATGTTGTGACCTACCCTTAGAAGTATAAGGAATAAACATTTCTTAATAATTTTAAAAGATTACCTTATTTAATTTAATGTTTTTATTTTTATTTGGATTAGGTATTTGAATAAACATATATTGGCTAAATATAGTATTTTATACCCGATAAGTTAGACATAAATGTTACAAGAAATGATTAATATACAAAAATTAGAATTTTTATCTTTCCCCTTCTTTAATTCATTCCAGTTCCTCTTCAGGTTATCATAATTTCTATATAATAGTCATATATCCTTGGCTCGTTACCCTATATTTGAATCTTTTTTCTCTTTTAATGAATCCATTATGGAGACATATAATTTTTTTTGTCATGGAATTTACAAAATGGTCTATCTTTAGTTCACATAAGGGATGGGAAACAATGTCCCCAATAGTCCTTATCTTCAAGGTGAACCATAATAAAAATATTCCTCAGAGTCTTATCCATATTTTTCGTCCTATAATTTCTGATGAATTTTAAAAAAATTGGTGGTACGGATGATATAACATGATTAATAGATAACTTCTTATCAAAATGGAATCTTATTCATTCTAACTGGTTAATACACTCCAATATCATGAGGGAGTTATCACCAAATATGTATTTTTCATCCATTTTAAAAATGTATTGTATAGTGAGAAATATTTTATCTTTAACCTCACCTTTAATTTTTTGCATTCAAAGAAATGAAGTTTCATATTGTAATAATACATTTATTTATAAGTCATGATCCTATATTCAAAAATAATTCATAGCATGTTCCTATAAACATAAGAGGAATTATTCATATATCTTATATAGGCATCATTATCACCATCACTCACTTAGTGAGGTGGCTAAATAGAAATATGGGATTTCAGTACATATAGTATATTTATATATAGTAGAGTATTTTATAAGATAATGAATCAATAAAAGAAGTTTGGGCTAGTTAGGAAATGGTCTGAGCCCCAAAATGATAATATTGATCTAGAGGGTTCTCATTTCATTTCCTTCAACATATAAATTTTATTTAGTACCTTATCTTTATTAAAAGTTTTGGGAGAAAATTTTTTATTTTATGAGTCTCCAATTATTTTATTAAACCCAATAACCATCACCATTTAATTTATAATATCCTATCTCTTGGATACTTTCACTCCTAGATTTTTTATTCCATTCTTTGTTTCAAGTCCTCTTTTAGTTATAACATTCACATAGTTGACGGGTGTTTGAAATTTGAAATTTTGGTGTCTTCTATGTTCTTAATATATGAACTTGATAATGGGTGAATTTGATTGTACATGGCCTCCTCTTTTTTCAGAGTTTTGGTATGTGGTTTATGGGGTTTGGAGATGGATTTGTGACACTCCTAGTGTCACCACATGAAGGGTATGTTGTTGAGGTGGTTTGTACCCATGAGTTGGAGACGTTTTGGGGTGAAAATAGTTCTTTGTTTTGTAAATTCTTATCCCCTATCCTTGTAAAATCATTACTCCTAGGTTTTTTCCTTGGACCCCCCTAAAATTGGAGGAAAACATAAACTTTTGGGTGGCCAGAACATGTCGTACGGTTTTCCCACACTGTTTACTAAACGGTGATTCCAAACCGTGCAGGGTGTCCAGATCATGAAAATAAATTTCGAAATTAAAAGTTTTACCTTCAAAAAATAAACCAACCTCACCCCCTTATTCCTCCATTCTACCCTAGAATCCATGGGAGGTCTCCCATATATTCAAACATCCGATATAAGTCGTTTTTAGGGAGGATTTGGTGGAGAAACCTCAAGATCGTTCAAGTAAGTAAATTCCATATTGGTTTCTTCCATCTTCCATTAGTTTTCATTCCTCTTTCATGGTGTTCTAAAATTTATAGATGTTTTGTTTCATACCTAGGGTTTTATTTGGGGTCTTTTTGGTCAAATATTAGTGTTTTAGGTTTGATTTCACTCCCTCATGGTGTGGTGGTGGTGTAGTTGACATTTCTCACATCAAATTTGGGGTTTTGAAAAAAAAGGAAGGTGATTACATGTGTAAGTAGTTATTGACTAGTTATCATTGTTGATTTTCTTATTTTTCATGTCCCTCAAATGTTGTGTGTGTTGTGAAAAACGTTTTTTTATGGATTTGGCTAAGCGCTTTAGTTTATATTAGCATTTTTATTTATATTGGGTGTTTTCCATGTGTAACTATTACGATAATACATGGGTATATTTTATAACACAAGAAAGTGGTTTACTAAATGATGTTTGAGCTGCCAATTTTGATTTGGTTGGGTCTTGGTGTGCTTTTGGGGTAAAATTAGGGTTTTTGAATGGGTTTTATCTTCAAAACCTTGTTATGCATCTTAAAAGTGTTTTATGAAAATTTTCAATTTGTTATTGAGTTACACAAAGTGTGAAAAAGAAGTTTAAAATCGGCCAATTTTTTGTGAAAGGGATTTTATGTGATGTTTACCATCTTGGAAACGTTTTACAAAATTTATTAAAGGATTTATCAAATTGTGGATGAGATATGAAAGATGTTGCTGGCTGTTTTGGTGTGTGTGTTCACATAAGATGGGTTTTTGAAATTTAAAGTGGTGATTTATGATATCAATCATTTTTTAATGTCTTATACATTTCTGAAATGATTCATCAAATTCCAATAAAGGTGTGAATCACGTTTTTGGGATGTTTTGTGTGAGTATGTTGTGAAAAATGAATTTGATTTGTGAAATGAGTTTTATGTGACATGTGTGTGGGTTGTTCAGTGTATGTGTGACTTGGAAGCTGTAATTGAATTAGAAAAATTGTATTTCATTATTTTTGGAACTTGTTTGAGTAGAAGAGGGATAAACCAGGTATCTAGGTGGGTGGACTTGTACTTGTATGCTAGTGATCCGATGGGGTTTCGTCACAGTTTCACGTAGCATGTTTGACTATGAAAACACTAACTAAACAATGATGATGATGATTATGATGATGATATTGGGGATCCACTATGTTATGGGTATGATCCCTACTAGAGGATCATGTTCAAGAGAACAGATATTTGTAGGGTTACTTTCTCTGATATATAAGGTACTTGGGACCCACAGTGTGCTAGTGCATATGGGTTATTTTCCCGTTGCTTGTGCTCAATAGATACATTATGTTTACCATCATCATACGGCGTGTTTGGCTACAAAATTCAATATATTTGGAATTATATTTAAAAGTTTTTATTCATGAGAGCATCCAATTTGAAAACTATTTTTTTTTTGAAGTTTCAACTCTTTAAAATTCTTATTATCATTTTATGTTTATGATAACTCGCAAGGCTTTCTTCTTTTAATTTTTACCACATGGATTCTTCTAGTGGATGAATCATATTGGTAATTGAATCACACTGTACTTACTCCTTTGGGTGTATTTATACCTGGTTATTTTTCCATAGGTTTGGGTAGGTATTTTAGTGTCAATGGATTGGTTTTCTAGAGGTTGATCGTGATGTAGTGTTGTGGAGACAGCCTGAGGGAGGTGTATCTTGCATTGATGTGGTTATTGGGATTTCTATATTGGGTTTATTCATTTGTTTTAGTAATTTATAATTTTTTAGATTATGTAAGTCATTCCATAATTTTTTAAAATATTTGTTGTTTTGAAAAATCCACATTTTTTATTGTTGATTTGATTGTTGATATATTATTATAAACATAGGTAAATAATTCCAAAATTTTATTTTATGATACCCGCGCAATCGTTCCATCCTTTGGTGTAAAGACCCATAATTTTCAAGTAATTTGTTTTTTCATAAATTCTTTGTGATTTTACGAGTACACAGTTTCTGACGGCCCCCAATTCTGAGGCCCGGAGTGCGCGGAATCAATTTACGAAGATTAGCTCGGGTACGTTTAGTGAACGAATGAGTGAGTTTTTATATCTTTTAAACTGGTGCTCAGAATTGAAATCTATGGGCGCCGATGGAACCGCAGCACTGGTAATTTCTTTGGAAGCCCTTCACCGAAGGTGCGTTTGCTTGGGAGGAGTTGTAAAAAAATGTGGATTAAATGAAAAGTATAATATATTTTTGTTACAATTTTATTCTTTATTCTAAGTGGTTATATCCTATGTGTGGGAGTTGGTGTGGGACCCACTACTTACTAACTACCATTGAGAGGATAAAGGATAGGTGGGTCCCACACGAGCCCAACTCTTCACATTCCCTAACTCCTTCTTTAATTAAGTGACTTCTCCTCTTGCACTTTAATAATGCGAACACACATTAATTTAATTAATTGAACCTCTTCAATTAATTGAGTTATGTGTTTGAATTTTGAATTTTAAATGATTGGCATGAATTTATAAAATAAGATGAGACTTATTTTATTTTGGGGAGTTGGCTTGTTGTGAGAGGATTTTTGGAGAGAGCTCTAAATCCTTCTAGAAGAACATCATCCGCCTTTGAAGAACAACACCCTTCAACGAAGAACACCAACTCTCCGACGAAGAACTTTGACTCGGCGGCTTGGTTTCTCCATCCTCTTCTTCCTACGTGACAAGGAAGGAGACACCGACAACGACAGAATCAACGCCACAATTCGCGGCGCTTGACACGCGCATACTTATTTCAAGGTAGGGGTGTGTTTGTTTTGATAAATGATTGGTTTTCCATTCATGTATTTGTTCCTCTTTAACTGCTTCTTATCGGACTAATGAGGAAGGGACCGGACCAAACGGACACGGTCCGATTCCTTCACCATTCTTTTGAATATATGTGGAGTTATTTGGACGTTCATGCGTGGTGAATCATGTTATGTTTTCGGATATGACCTGAGGGCTGAAAACGTCATAAACTGCCTCAGAGCATCGGGGTGACCTAGAAGTAGAAGTTTCGTAGAAATTGGATCATCAGAATGAAGAGCAGACACCTCAGGAGGCGTACTGGCCAGAGGCGTCGTTTTTTGGAAAATTCTAGAATACACGGCACGTCCTATAGGAGCACACACCATGTAGTAAAAGCATATTGGGCTTCCTTGTCAGAAATTAGAAAATTAACACACGGCGTGTGACTCTAGACACACAGCGTGTACTCTCCACACTGTTTTTAGAGGAGAAATCGATGGACATGGAGTGTAACCTGGGAGATACACGGACACAGGCCAAACCACATGGCTAAGAGGCATGGCATGTACTCCTCCATAGAAAGGCAGAAGCGGATTTGCGAGGCTCGGCGTGTAATCTAGGAGATACACAGAACCGGATAGAACCACACGACCAGGAGGCACGGCGTGTACTACCTTCCCTAAGGAAGAAGTGGCTTCGTGGTGACTCGGCATGTATTCTAGGAATACACGGACACAGGGTGGAGTACACGAGCATGTACTCCACCACACGGCCAAGCAATGCTAGTGTACACGGAGCCGAACCCAGAAGTTTGGACATAGTGTGTAACCATACCACACGTTGTTTATTTACTTTTTACAAGAACAACCCATCGACACGGGATGTGGTACATAGACAGTACCCGTGGAATAAAGACACGGCATGTAACCATACTACACGTCATGTACTTACTTATTTATATGACCATCCCTGCGACACAGGCCGTTTCACACGGGCAGTACCTGGTGTCTGATGACACGGTGTGTATCACTAACCAACATGTTGTGTACTTTAGGAAAATGGCTTGGTTGCCTTGTTCTCTGTGACTTGGGCACATTTTTCTTGATTTTCCCCTATGACATGTGATAGAAATATAGGATACATTAACTCTATTCTTCGTGATGGTTCATGTATCCACCCCTTTTGACTCGAGGAGAGGACCCTCCCAGAATTGAGTATGCTGTGTGTGGAAACCCTAGAGCTGGCTGCAACTGCGACGACTACCGTGCATGGATCCTCTGTGGTTTCAATGATGATGATGACTGTACTTGGATACTATGTGGGTTCGGTAGTGAGGATGACTGTACTTGGAATCTACATGGGTTCGGTAGAGAGAATGACTATACATGGATCCTATGAGGATTCACCATCGACGTTTACTGTACTAGGATCCTACGTGGGTTCATCAGCAACGAATTCTGTACTTGGATCCTATGTGGGTTCGGAAGGGGAGATGATTCAGAGGCTACATCTATCTTCTCCACCCCTCTTCATGAGTAGTATACCTGTGTGAGCTGATTCTTGAATTTCATTCATTATCATCGATGTGATTTTCATGCTTTCTTGTGTATATTGGGTTGTGCTTTCATATGTGGATTGGGTTGTGTTTTCCTATGTGGATTGGGTTATTCTTTCTTGTGTGGACTGGGTTGTACTCGGGCTCGTGTGTTGGATCTGAGCTGGAATTGATGACTTAGGTATATGTATGGGCATATACCTAAGTAGATTTGGTTGATACTTGGTGTCTGTATCTTTCCTTTGGGGTTTATCCTTTGTGAATTCTAGGAGACCTTCAGGGGTGTCAGGGTCACTAATGAGTATAGTATACTCAACCCAGCATGGTCTATGCCCTCACTACGTTGTGTTGGTTGCAGACAAAGGACATTGCTGATCGTGGTTGAGGCTTGTAGAGCGGGACGGTACCCGGAGGTGGACTATCAGGCGGGATGTACACGGAGCGGACGGCCAGACCGAAGGAGACGACAAGACTATCTGTACTCATCCTTCGTGTGGGAATTCTGGAGGATGACTTGGTGGTTGCTGCTTTACTTTTCAGCTGTTGTACATTCTTTTTAGTTGTACTGTACATTCAGTTGGGTTTGTATTCTGGCTCATTTACTTTCCAGCACTTACTTTTGTACTCAATTTACTTCATGTTTATTTCATCTTCCATACACTATGGTGTTTGTTTTATTATATAAAGACAATTCCTTCCCTTTTATCGGGATTTACCCCTTTGGTGCTAGTTTCCAGCCACTGGCTTATAGAAGGCGGGATTGGGGTAGTCACGGCACGGGCCCCGAGGACGGGTTGTGACAAATTGGTATCAGAGGAGTCTATTCTACCGTAGAACTTAAGACTCTGATAATTTTTTTCTATGAAGCAATAGCATTAAGAGTATTGAGTTTGGTTATCATACCAGGGAGTCCAGTGTTGGTGCAGCGGCTGACGTATCCATACACCTGGACCCTGACCTCTGATTTCTGACTCAGTTCTCAAAAACACTGATTGCATGTGTGTTTCAAATGTTTTCATTGTGATTACTTTGAGTCAGCTCACCAAGTATACTATATTGACCATGGAACACCTATTTTGTTCAGGATGGCCCCATGATGGCAGCCAGCTAGGGTTCTGAGCTTTGTGAGAGATGGAAGCCAACCAAGTGACAAGGCCTCAGTGCAGGGCCCCATTACATTGGAGGCACCAGCGGTACATCTACCCGCCGAGCCACCGATGCCACCAGCCCCAGCAGCTGAGAGTGCATGTCGCCTGAGTTCGTTGTACGAGTTTTAGCTGCAAAGGCCGCCAAGGTTCTATGGAGATATGGACCCGTAGGCAACTGAGGATAGGCTGGAGGCTGTTGTTCGAGTCTTCATATTAGTAGGGACACCAGCTGACCTCAGGGTGATCCTTATGGTGAGTCTCCTGCACGTAGCGGATAGTAGATGGTGGATCCTGATGCTCCAGGTGCACGACGATGCATCACTACTTTGGACGGACTTCAAGAGCCTTTTCCACTCGGAGTTCATTCTAGCCACCCTCTGTGCGGTGCGCATTCAGGAGTTACTACAGCTGCAGCAAGGCAGCATGACTGTAACCTAGTACTTGGCGAGATTTACCGACCTCTCACGCTACTCCACGGACATGGTACGAGACCCATTCTTCTGGGCCTGGACCTTCAAGCAGGGACTGAGGCCTAAGATCAGGGCTTCGATGATCTCCCTCAGCATTCTGACGCAGGAATGAGTATTGGAGCGATCCCTTCTTGTGGAGAGATTTATTGTAGAGCCTACATGAGCAGAGAGGCCTACCATAGGGCGACACGTAGCGGAGTATTCTACAGCCAGCAGTAGAAAGATGTCATAGAGGTCCAAGGTGACCAGACCATCAGGTGGGTGACCTCAGGATACTGGTTCAGAGGTGTCGGTTACATTCAGCAGAGCCAGTCATTCGAGAGGCAGGTAGTGCTACGCATGCGACGGGCAGAACCACATGGCTCATGACTGCATGGCCCACCATGCAGAGAGGTAGCAGACGGTTGAGGGACCACCCAGGCAGAGGCAGAAGTTTGACTGTGGCAGTTTTCAGGGAGCATGCGGATGAGGTAGAGGAGTTGTCCGAGTATCAGGTGGTGGACGACGCTTCGAGACTCTACCACCACCACCACCAGGAGTTCCACCCCGACAATAAGGATCTGGTGGACAGAGGCAGGCTCAACATCAGACAGTGGAAGCATACGACCACGGAGCCACTGAGAATATTCGAGGTACTATCTTTGTCTACTCCACCCATGCTGCAGTTCTTATAGACACAATAGTGAGTCATTAATTCATTTCGGCTGCCCTTGTTCGGAGCTCGGAGATTCCGACAGAGTCGTTGGCTCGATCCTTACGACTAGAGACTCCTGCGGGAGCAGACACGACGAATACGCTCTGGTTTCGGTAGTGTGACCTTACTCTAGGAGGTGAGATCATCGACTGGGATCTTCTTGTAGCGGTGTCGAGGCCTTAAGAATTCATCTTGGGCATGGATTGTTTATCTACAATCCATGCTCAGATCGACTGTATTAGGCGCAAGGTGTAGTGTGTCTGCACCAATGGGGGAAGGTTTACATTCCCCGGTGAGAAGAGAGTCTTCACAGTGCAGGATGGACTCACATAGAGGAGAAGGCAGACGATCACTCATAAGTTGGCCAGTCTCATCCTAGGAGCAGTTGATGTGCGGAGTCTGTGTTTTCTTGTTGTGGTGGATCAGTATGCGGATGTTTTTTCTGATGACTTTCCAGGACTACCTCCTCACAGAGAGGTAGACTTCTATATTGACATGTTCTGTAGGATAGCCCCGATATCTACACCAGCATATCGAATGTCTCCCACTAAGCTTCGAGAGCTACGGGTATAATTGGAGTACTTATAGGGCAAAAGATTCATACGACCCAGTGTTTCACCGTGGGATTCCCCGATTTTGTTCTCCAAGAAGGCGGATGGGAGCTTGCAACTGTGTGTAGACTACCATTGCCTGAACCAGGTGACAGTGAAGAAAAACTATCCACTTCTGAGGAGTGATGATCTATTTGATCAACTCACGGGATAACGGTGGTTCTCTAAGGTAGACCACAGGTCAGGCTATCATCAGCTCAGAGCTCGAGATGAGTATGTGCAGAAGACAACCTTCAGGTGTCGGTATGGCCACTATGAGTTCTTAGTTATTCCTTTTGGCATAACCAATGCTCAAGCAGTGTTCATGAGTCTCATGAACAAGATCATCCAGCCTTACCTTGATCAATTTGTCATGGTCTTCGTCAGTGACATACAGATTTACTCGACTACTGAGGAGGAGCATGCCTACCACTTGTGGGTTGTACTGGATACACTCCGAGATCACCAGCTTTATGGTAAGCTCTCGAAGTTCCATTTTTGGATTCAAGAGGTCCACTTCATGGGGCACATCATCTCTGAGGTGGGATTTGCGGTGGATCCTGTGAAGATCGAGGATGTTCTAGCTTGGGAGCCACCGAGGAGCGTGATGGAGGTGGAGAGTTTCCTAGGTCTAGTTGGGTAATATCAGAGATTTGTGCCAGACTTCTCCAGAGTTGCAGCACCAATTTCAGCTTTGATGAAGAAGGGGAAACCCTTCATGTGGTCAGATAGATATCAACAGAGCTTCCGGGAGCTGAGATAGATATTGACCACTGCACCCATCTTGAGGGTACCAGAGGAGGGAGTAGGGTACGTAGTTTACTGTGATGCCTCAAGGACCAGACACGGGTGTGTCATGATGCAGGAGTAGGAATTGATCGCCTACGGTTCATGACAGTTGAGGCAACATGAGTAGAACTATGCTACCCATGACCTGGAGTTAGCAGCAGTGGTCTTCGCCTTGAAGATGTGGTGGCACTATCTGATGGTCGAGCTCTTTATAGTCTACTCTTACCACCAGAGTCTCAGGTAATTCTTTTCGAAGATGTACCTAAACCTGAGACAACATCGATGGCTCGAGATCCTCTAGGACTATGACTTTGAGATAGTATATACTCCTAGGAAGGGGAATGTAGTAGTGCTCTTAGTAGGAGGTTGGGCATACAACTACTTGGAAAGGAGACGGAGCAGCTATCCGCATTACCGATATCCATTGTGGATAGAGATTGTGAAGCCTTTCTATATTCACTCCTCCACTACTTTAGAGGGTTTGAGAGGCACAACGTGGGGAAGTTGAATGTGAGATGCGACGTTCATAGATATCCTCAGAACAGGCACCTAATGGATTTTCTATTGGAGGATATCACGTTGTCTTTTTCAGAGGACGTACCATGGTACCAGTTGAACTACAAAAGGAGGTGCTGAGGGAGTTTCACACTTCCCCTTTGGCGGTATATCCAGGTGTAGTGAAGATGTACCATGATCTTATATGACAGCACCGGTGGCTGGGTATGAAGAAGGTTGTGGCTGAGTTAGTTTCACGATGCCTCACCTGCAAGCAGGTGAATGCGGATCACCAAGTACTGGAAGGCTTGGTGTATCCCTTTGAGGTCCCAGATTGGAAGTGGGACGGGATATCCATGGATTTTGTGATGGGACTTCCACGTACATCCAGAGGACATGACTCCATCTGGGTGATTGTCGAATGACTCACCAAGTCGTCCCACTTCTTACCTATCAGATAGTAGGTCTCAGTGGAGATCTTGAGATGCCTCTACATTCAGAATATCATACGGATTCATGGTGTGACATCGTCTATCGTCTCCGATCATCACGCTCTCTTAACTTCCCGACTTTGGAAGGGGTTTCAGGAGGCTTTTGGGATGCAGCTACGCCTGAGAGCCTGTAACACCCCGAGATTTTATGAAAAATATTCTTTTAAGTTCATTAATGTCTTGTGCTATACCAAGATTACCTTGCGCTATACGCAACACTGTATTATCTTGCAGTATATGCAACACTATTCTTGGATCGTGTTACACACAATTTTGATAATAGTTATTCTACGCAACATTGATTATATATATATATATATATTCAATGTATAAATGAAATATGGTTAGATTCTATTATACGAAACAACGAAGTATTCTTGCGCAACACGGAACCCTGACTTGGCTTGCATTACACGCAATCGCGACCTTCCTCGATAGTGTGTGTTGTACGCAATACTGGGTTTTACTAAACAACGATATATTATTATAATATTGTTATGAAATAGCCGTTATGAATAGTGTTAACTAAATTTTGAATTTTATAACATTATTATTCATCTTACACATTTCTAGAACATGGTATAAGAACAAAATAAATTTTTCGAGTAAAATAAGTATTTTTCAAAAAATGCAGTTTTGCTGCCTTTTGATGGCGCACCCACTTTAAATCTAGTTTTTCACATGTTTATAAGTTCAATTTGACATTATAAAATTCTTCATTTGAATCAGGATATAAAAATTTGCATTAGATAAAGTTTCGATATTTTTTCGATAACATTCATATTTTAATGAATAGTAAAAACACGGTATATTTTAATTAAAAACAACTTTTTTCATCGTAATATCTTTTGTGGTTAAATTATATTATTGAATGGTTTTAAAGTATAAATAGAATATATTTTTACCATTTAATATAATGTATGTCATTAGCATTGATTTTACCTTGAATTCGTAGGTTAAATCAATTCAATCTTTTGCAATGTTTTAAACAAAAACCCGTTTTTATTCGACAACGGGATTAATTTTAATTTAATTTCTGCAACTTCTGTGTATTGAATTTTAAAAACTGGATTCCATATTTGGAATCAGTGGGTCCAAATTATGTTAATAGGCTACTTTTTATTTTTGGGAATTATGAATAGTAACTACGGTAAATTTTATTTACCATAGTTAAAGGTAAATCGAGTAATTAAGGGTAAATATGATATTTTAAAATTACCCTAAAAAATGTCAAAATCCTATTGGATGACTAAAATTAGACCCATATCACCTAATGGTCGGATTAGATTCATTTAATTAAATTTTGTCAATGAAAATAATTTAATTATTATTAAAACCAAAGAATGTGACAACATGTCACTTTCTTAAATATTATAAGTATAATAATTTTAATCTAGTGATAAACTTCATGAAACTTCGAACATGAATAGTCTCCAAAAAGATAATACAATTATCTACATCATAAGAATTTATTTAGAATTTTTAGGGATTAAATAATTATAATTTATTATGACACATAGATGATGCAGTAATTGTCTTATTAATGAAATATTTGCATAATTGATGTTATAAATGCCCAAATAAATGTAATTTGAGACTTTTTATGACTTAAACTAATTTTCTAGGTTAATATGACATGTTATTGTTGATTTAAGTAACTTGGTTCGAACTTATCATTCTGTTATAAATTTCATAAAAATCATATACCAAATAGTGTCAAAATTGACATAAAATAGTTTTTAAAACAAATATTAAATTATTAATTGTTATTTTATTCCTAAAAATATAAGTTTCGGCCAAATGACTTAGATAAGATTATATATATTAATAATAAACAAATTTGGGTTCTTTTTGCTTGATATAGTAAGTTTAGTAACCATATACTGTAAGAAAACAAAATGACACGGTAAAAGTTAAATTATTTAACTTAGAGTTAAATCTAATTGATAAGGGTAAAATAATAACCTAAACATGTCTAAATCCTATTGTATGAGAGGATTTCGACCCATCCCCACCTTAGACTCGAAATAAATCAATTTTGATCTATTTAAAACCGAACTTGACTTCATAATAAAATAATATTTTTAGTTATTCCAAAGGTGCCCCTCTCCTCCCTTATAAAAGGGCACCTTCTCCCTCTCATCCTCACACAACTTTGAGCCTTCAAGCTTGGCCAACCCCTGTCAAATTCTCTTCTCCACTTCCCTAGAAACATCCTAGAGGTTCTGGTCTTCCTCAAAGACAAATTTTAGTTCCCTAAGAGGATGTCTCAAAGAGGCGCTTCAAAGAAGAGGAGGTTCGGATACGTACAAAGCATATCGGACATAAGGTAAGGGAAATATCACAATCTCATTTTTATCCAAGATTGTTTATACTTTGGTATTTACTGGGGTGTCTTTCATCATCCACATCCATGTTTCCTCAATATGTAATATTTATATCCTTATACAATAGTTTATATCCAATTTTACCCTTTGGTGAGTTTTTAGTAAAAGATATGAAAGGAATCTTTTTTCGTTTTTTGTACGAGGTACTTTTTGACTTTTCTGAAAAAAGTACGAAGAATGTTTTTTTAACTTATACGGCATGAATGGATTTTTAAAACTTTATTTCCAAGAAGCTTCCTTTACAAGTTTTCAAGTTTATTTTTAATCAACTTCTTTTAGTTTAAATTTGTATGACATGTTAAGAAAGGAAAAATGTTTTTGAAGAAGAAAGGATATTTTCCTCAAGAATGGAGTTCAAGTGTTTTATCAACATTATTTTCCATCTAAGATAATAAAGGGTTCTGTTTTTTCCCTATTATTACATTGATTTGATTATTTTTTGAGGGAATTATTTTTATGAAGTCATTTACCTTATATTATTTGTTTTGTGATGTCATGATGTTTTAAGAATCCCATTTTTGTTACATGTGTTATGCGATGATGTATGATTTATGATTATGTGGCACACATAAGAAAGGATTCATTATAAGATGGGTGGGACATATATCTCCCTCCAATGCATTGGGTAAAGATTTTATATCTCATGATATCGACATGGCTAGAACGGTAGGTTATACCAGTTCAGTGAATCAAGACTGAAACGAGGGTGACTCGGTTCAGAAATGGACTTCGTCCACTAAGATAGTCTTGGCAATGAGTCTTGACTAATAAGATATGATTCTCTATGATTATGTGTGTATGCCACAAAGTTTCATGTTTTAAGTTATGATTATTGGGATTTCATTTCACTACTATGATTTATCCCATGTTATTAAATTATGCTCTCTTTTGCAGGTTAAGATTTCCAAAATGTTATGTTCTTATGAATATGATGTGATTGATATTTATTTTGTTTACCCTTACTGAGCATTTGAGCTCACCCTTTTATGTTTACTTTTCCCCAGGATATAAAGAAAGGTTTTAGGTTAAAAAAAAGAAGATCTTTATGGGAGATGTTGAAGATCTTTCACCACGATTAGAAGATTATATTCCGAGTTTCCAAAGACAATAAACTATTACGATCCTTGTATGTGTGTTTTTGTTATGTACTAAGTATTCCGCAAAAGTAATGTAATGTCCATGTACATCAGGCTTTGGGAATCTACATTTGGTATCAGAGGAAAGGTTTAGTCAACCTTTGGATACTAGGATGTGAGAACGTTAGTGAGATCCCTAGAGATATTTCTAAGGTATGTCTAGGGATATCCCTAAAGATAAGTATATGTATAGGATATAGTCCTAGAACTACGGTAACGATCTTATAATTTAACCTAAGATGTTAGATATTGAGGGTACTCCCCCTTTACTATGTTGTTTTCTCTATCATGATTTTTTCCTCTCACAAGATTCTTTTTGTGTTTTAATTAATGGAGGGAACCAGAAGGAATTCGGTTAACATTGAATCCAATGGACAAATTAGTGACTATGAGCAACAAAATTGTGTAATTCCTAGAGAGAAAAATATTTTGATTATGCCGAATCTGTAATCGCGATATATGATTAACAAGGTGAAATTTAGTGGTATGCCTAATTCATCAAAGAAGATGAAGATAAACTATTATTCATGTTCGCATGTTGAGGAGCATAAAGAAAGGAAGATTGAGATTTCTAAAGAAGGGAAGAGAAACCTTGAATACCTCAAATGGAGGGACCAATGTTATCTATGTGGAGAAAAGGGTTATAGAGTGACAGACTGTTATGGAGTTCAATGTCTTATTTGCGGAGAACATGGGCATTACCCAACTCAATGCCCTGACCTAAAAAGTTACTTCTAAATCAAAGAAGGACTTATTCCAGGACAATCATTGAAGTGGATGGACTGAAGTGTTTGTGTATTTTTATTCAAGAATAATGTTGTTGAGGTACTTTTATGGTGTATTGAAATATTTATGTATTGGTCTATTGTGGTTTTCAATAATTTTAAGGTACCGGTAACCATGAAAAGTGATTCAAATATTTTGGAAAGTAGATGATATGCGCATAATGAAGGGATAAAGAGAAAATGAAATGTTTGACAATATTCATGAGCTCATGATTGATATAAGGACTGAGTGATATCATGGTTTGAGTATATAGAATTTTGAGGATTTTGGTATGTGGAAAGAGTTAACTTTTAACAGCACTCATGTTTTCAATAAGGTTCAATGGGTATTCAAGAGAGTACAAGATTAAGGCCATTGAATGTTTGGAATGTGACCAACAAGATATATCTTATGATATATGGGGATCAACGATGGTATTAAATATCTGAGAGTGGACTGTAGTATTATGGATAAGCCTAAATAATGGAATGGATTATGTTGGACATAAGTTAGTATTGTTTGTTTTTCGATATTATTGATGGGATGTTATAGTAATATAGTTTTAGAAAAAGGACAACCTACATGACGGGCGACAGCCCATGATGTCGGACAAGGCTGTGGGAATCGAACCCACAACTGAAGTGAGACTGGCCTTTATCGCCTACCACTGGCCTACAAGAAGTCCCTGGTTAGTATAAACTAGTTTTATTTTATTAAGCGGTATGATATATGAAGTATAAGTTCATTTTTGGAACCATATACGATTAATCTAACCATAAGATGGACTTATAACTTTTGCTAACCTTTTGTTTGAAAGAGATGGAATGACCCATCACATGATCTGCTAACACATCACGAATAACAAATTCAACTTCATTTCTTTAAGGGATGAAGTGGAAATTGTTCAATTCATGAACAACAGTGAGATTGTACCAAAATCATGCAAGTATTTCTTTTAATTCATCAAATTTAGGGAAATGATCTTGAAAACCAAAAATGTTGTCCTAGTTCCCTTATATCTGATAATCAGATGGTACCTTAGATCATCACAAATCAATAGCTTTGTGATTGTTGGATTTTGCATACCCATGTTCTCTACCACTCTCCATCAGAACTTGATGGTTAGATTTTTCTTCTATATCCATATTTTCACCTATGTTCTACTACGTGGAAACCCCGTGATGAGTTAATTTGGGTAACCGTTACATTTCATACTTTAGTTTTTAAAAGCCATGTTTTGGTATTCCTTTTTACGATATGGGTTTCTATTGAACAAACTTTCGAGTAGTAAACCATTTATAACCCCGACGAATTTCGAGGGCGAAATTCATTTTAAGGGGGGTAGAATATAACACCTCGAGATTTTAGGAAAAATATTCTTTTAATTTCATTAATTTCTTGTGCTACACCAAGATTACCTTGCGCTATACGCAACACCGTATTAGCTTGCAGTATATGCAACACTATTCTTGGATCGTGTTACACACAATTTTGATAATAGTTATTCTACGCAACATTGAGTATATATATATATATATATATATTCAATGTATAAATGAAATATGGTGGTATTCTGTTATACGAAACAACGAAGGATTCTTGCGCAACACGGAACCCTGACTTGGCTTGCATTACACGCAATCACGACCTTCCTCGATAGTGCGTGTTGTACGCAATACTGGGTTTTACTAAACAACGATATATTATTATAATATTGTTATGAACTAGCCGTTATGAATAGTGTTAACTAAATATTGAATTTTATAATATTATTATTCATCTTACACATTTCTAGAACATGGTATAAAAACAAAATAATTTTTTCGTGTAAAATAAGTATTTTTCAAAAAATGGAGTTTTGCCGCCTTTTGAAGATGCACCCACTTTAAATCTAGTTTTTGACATGTTTATAAGTTCAATATGACAAAATAAATTTCTTATTTTGAATCAGGATATAAAAATTTACATTAGATAATGTTTGATATTTTCCCGATAACTTTCATATTTTAATGAATAGTAAAAACACGCTATATTTTAATTAAAAACAACTTTTTTCATCGTAATATCTTATGTAGTTAAATTATAATATTGAATGGTTTTAAAGTATAAATAGAATATATTTTTACCATTTAATATAATTTATGTCATTAGCATTGATTTTACCTTGAATTCGTAGGTTAAATCAATTCAATCTTTTGCAATGTTTTAAACAAAAACCCGTTTTTATTCGACAACGAGGTTAATTTTAATATAATTTCTTCAACTTATGTGTATTGAATTTTAAAAAATGTATTCCATATTGGGAATCATTGGGTCCAAATTATGTTAATAGGATACTTTTTATTTTTGGGAATTATGAATAATAACTACGGTAAATTTTATTTACCATAGTTAAAGGTAAATCGGGTAATTAAGGGTAAATATAATATTTTAAAATTACCATAAAAAATGTCAAAATCCTATTGGATGACTAAAAGTCTAACCATATCACCTAATGGTCGGATTAGATTCATTTAATTAAATTTTTTCAATGAAAATAATTTAATTATTATTAAAACCAAAGAATGTGACAACATGTCACTTTCTTAAATCTTATAAGTATAATAATTTTAATATAGTGATAAACTTCATGAAACTTCGAACATTAATGGTCTCCAGAAAGATAATACAATTATCTACATAATAAGAATTTATTTATAATTTTTAGGGATTAAATAATTATCATTTATTATGACACATAGATGATGTAGTAATTGTCTTATTAATGAAATATTGACATAATTGATGTTATAAATGCCCAAATAAATGTAATTTGAGACTTTTTATGACTTACACTAATTTTCTAGGTTAATATGACATGTTATTGTTGATTTAAGTAACTTGTTTCGAACATATCATTCTGTTATGAATTTCATAAAAATCATATACCAAATAGTGTCAAAATTGACATAAAATAGTTTTTAAAACAAATATTATATTATTAATTGTTATTTTATTCCTAAAAATATAAGGTTTGGCCAAATGACATAGATAAGATTATATATATTAATAATAAACAACTTGGGGTTCTTTTGGCTTGATATAGTAAGTGTATTAACCATATAGTGTAAGAAAAAAAATGACACGGTAAAAGTAAAATTATTTAACTTAGAGTTAAATATAACTGATAAGGGTAAAATAATAACCTAAACATGTCTAAATCCTATTGTATGAGAGGATTTCGACCCATACCCACCTTAGCCTCGAAATAAATCAATTTGGATCTATTTAAAACCAATCTTGACTTTATAATAAAATAATATTTTTAGTTATTCCAAAGGTGCCCCTCTCCTCCCTTATAAAAGGGAACCTCATCCCTCTCTTCCTCACACAACTTTGAGCCTTCAAGCTTGGCCAACCCCTGCCAAATTCCCTTCTCCACTTCCCTAGCAACATCCTAGAGGTTCTGGTCTTCCTCAAAGACCAATTTTAGTGCCCTAAGAGGAGATCTCAAAGAGGCGCTTCAAAGAAGAGGAGGTTCGGATACGTACAAAGCATATCAGACATAAGGTAAGGGAAATATCACAATCTCATTTTTATCCGATATTTTTTATACTTTGGAATTTACTGGGGTGTATTTTATCATCCACATCCATTTTTCCTCAATATGTAATATTTATATCCTTATACAATAGTTTATATCCAATTTTACCCTTTGGTGAGTTTTTAGTAAAAGATATGAAAGGAATCTTTTGTCGTTTTTCGTACGAGTTACTTTTTGAATTTTCCAACAAAAGTACGAAGAATGTTTTTTTTAACTTATACGGAATGAATGGATTTTTAAAATATTATTTCCAAGAAGCTTCCTTTACAAGTTTTCAAGTTTATTTTTAATCAACTTCTTTTAGTTTAAATTTGTATGACATGTTAAGATAGGAAAAATGTTTTTGAAGAAGAAAGGATATTTTCCTCAAGAATGGAGTTCAAGTGTTTTATCAAAAATATTTTCCATCTAAGATAATAAAGGGTTCTGTTTTTATCGCTATTATAATAATGATTTGATTATGTTTTGAGGGAATTATTTTTATGAAGTCATTTACCTTATATGATTTGTTTTATGATGTCATGATGTTTCAAGAATCCCATTTTTGTTACATGTGTTATGCGATGATGTATGATTTATGATTATGTGGCACACATAAGAAAGGATTCATTATAAGATGGGTGGGACCTATATCTTCCTCCAATTAATTGGGTAAAGATTTTATATCTCATGAGATAGACATGGCTGGAACGGTAGGTTATACCGGTTCAGTGAAACAGGACTGAAACGAGGGTGACTCGGTTCAGAAATGGACTCTGTCCACTAAGATAGTCTTTGAAATGAGTCTTGACTAATAAGATATGATTCTCTATGATTATGTGTGTATGCCACGAAGTTTCATGTTTTATGTTATGATAATTGGGACTTCATTTCACTACTATGATTTATCCCGTGTTATGAAATTATGCTATCTTTTGCCGGTTATGATTTCCAAAATGTTATGTTCTTATGAATATGATGTGATTGATATTTATTTTGTTTACCCTTCTGAGCATTTGAGCTCACCCTTTTATGTTTTTTTTCCCCAGGATATAAAGAAAGGTTTTAGGTTAAAAAAAGAAGATCTTTATGGGAGATGTTGAAGATCTTTCACCACGATTAGAAGATTATATTCCGAGTTTCCAAAGACACTAAACTATTACGATCCTTGTGTGTGTGTTTTTGTTATGTACTACGTATTCCGCAAAATTAATGTAATGTCCATGTACATCAGGCTTCGGGACTCTACAGTGCCGCCTTTCACCCTCAGACGGATGTCCAAACGGATAGGACCTTTCAGACACTCGAGGAAATGCTATGTGCATGTGTCCTTTACTTTGTTCGCAGTTGGGAGGATCACCTACCCTTGGTGGAGTTTGCGTACAATAACAGTTACCACTCCACCATCGAGATGGCACCATACGAGGCATTGTACGGCCAACCTTGCAAATCACCACTGTGCTGGACAGACCCTGGATAGTCAGCACTAGTAAGACCAGAGATGGTCCATGCTACGAAAGAGAAGGTGTAGATCATCTTGGAACAGATGAGGACTGCACAGATCCGATAGAAGTCCTATGCTGATAGGAGGCGGAGACCACTATAGTTTGAAGATGGCGACCATGATTTCTTACAGGTCTCACCTCGACATGGGTTATAGAGATTTGGCCAGGGCGGCAAGTTTTCTTCGCTCTTCATCTTACCATTCCAGGTTCTCAGCATGATAGGTGAGGTAGCTTATCGCTTGGCTCCACCACCTCAGTTGCACCGGGTGCACGACGTCTTCCACGCATCTCAGTTGAGGAGATACGTGCACGACCTGATGAATATCATTGATCACGGGGAGCTGGACATAGATAGAGGGGAAATATTTGCGGAGGTTCTGGTGGAGATTGAGGATCGATAGGAGTGGGTCCTACATTGATGGATGGTTCCTCTAGTGTGCATCAGGTGGCAGCACGGGAACCTCCAGGAGAGAAAATGAGAGCGGGAGGCTCTGATGCGTTCACAGTACCATCATTTGTTTCCTTAGTTTTTGATGAAGCTTTACAGGGACATAAATCCCTTAGGTGGGAGTAATTTAAAGACCCGACAATTTCAAGGAATTTTTTTTTCTTAAATTATTTGGGATTTTATGAATACAAATTTTCTGACGGAACCTAATTCAGAGGCCTGGAGTGCCCGGAATCAATTTCCGAAGATTAGCTCAGGTACGTACAGTAAAGAAACGAGCGGGTTTTTCTATCATTGGAGATGGTGCTCGGAATTGAAATCTGAGGGCACCAATGGAACCACAGTTCCGATAATTGCTTAAGAGGCCCTTTACTGACGGTGCGTTTGCTTGGGATGAGTTGTAAAAAAATGTGGATTAAATGAAATGTAAAATAAAATTTTGTTACAATTTTATTCATTATTCTATGTGGTTATATCCTATGTGTGGGAGTTGGGGTGGGACCCAGTAGTTACTAACTACCCTTGAGAGGATAAAGGATTGTTGGGGCCCAAACGAGCCTAGCTCTTCACTTTACCTAACTCTTTCTTTAATTAAGTGACTTCTCCTCTTCCACTTTAATAATTCCAACACACATTAATTTAATTAATTGAACCTCCTCAAATAATTGAGTTATGTGTTTGAATTTTTAATTATAAATGCTTGGCATGAATTAATAAAATAATATGAGACTTATTTTATTTTGGGGAGTTGGCTTGTTGTCAGAGGATTTTGGGAGAGAGCTCTAAATCCTTCTTAGAAAAAATTCATCCTCCCGCGAAGAACGACACCCTTCAACGAAGAACGCCAACTCTTCGATGAAGAATGATGACTCGGCAGCTCGGTTTCTCCATCCTCTTCTTCCTCTGTGACAAGGAAGGAGACACTGACAATGACCGAATCAACGCCATCATTCGCGGTGCTTGACACCTGCAAACTTCCTTCAAGGTAGGGGTGTGTTTTTGTTGATAAATGATTGGTTATCCATCCATGTTGTGGTTCCTCTTAAACTGCTTTTTATCGGACTAATGCGGAAGGGACCGGACCAAACGAACATGGTCTGATTACTCCTCCGTTCTTGTGAATATATGTGGAGTTATTCGGCCGTTCATGTGAGATGAATCAAGTTATGTTTTCAGAGCTGATCGGAGGCCCGAAAAAATCGTAAACGGCCTCAGCGTGTTGGGACGACCTAGAAGCGGATGTTTCGTAGAAATTTAATCATCAGAACGAAGAGAGGACACCTCGGGAGGCGTGCTGGATAGAGGCGTCGTTTTATGGAAAATTCCAGAATACACGGCGTGTAATCCAAGAGAACACACCGTGTAGTAAAAGCATACTGTGGATTCTGTGTCAGATGTTAGAAAAATAACACACATCGTGTGACTTTAGACACAAGGCGTGTACCCTCCACACTATTTTTCAGACGAGACATCGATGGACATGGTGAGTAATTTGGGAGATACACGGACATTTGCAGAACCACACGTCTAAGAGTCACAGTGTGTACTTCCTCCATCGAAAGGCAGAAGTGGCTTTGCAAGTCTCGGCGTGTAATATGGGAGATACACGGACACGGGCAGAACCACACGGCCAAGAGGCACGGCGTGTACTACCTTCACCAAGGAAGAAGCGGCTTCGTGATGACTCGGCGTGTATTCTGGGAATACACGGACACGGGGTGGAGTACACGAGCATATACTCCACCACACGGCCAGTCATGGCCAGTGTACACGGAGCTGACCCCATAAGTTTGGACAAGGTGTGTTACCATACCACACGCTGTGTATTTACTTTTTACATGAACAACCCTTCGACATGGGCTGTCGTACACGGAAAGTACCCGTGGACTGAAGACATGGGGCGTAACCAAACCACATGTTGTGTAATTAATTATTTAGACGCTCAGCCCTGCGACACATGCCATTTCACACGGGTAGTACCCGGTATCTGATGAAATGGTGTGTATCTCTTACCTACATGTCACGACCCATCCTCGGGGCCTGAGCCGTGACTACCCAATGCCCACCTCCCAAAGGCCAGGGGCTGGCGACTAGCACCAAAGGCGTAAATCCTGACGAAAAGGGAAGTCATTACCTTTATAAAAGAAATCAAACACCACAGATTATGCAAACTGAAGTAAACACTGAGTAAACTCAAAACAGAAGTAAGTTCTGGTAAGTAAATGGGCCAATATCCAAACCCAAATGAAAGTACAGTACAACTGAAAATAAAGTACAACAACTAAAAAGTTTGCATCAACCACCAAGTCGTCCTCTGGAAATCCCACCAGAAGGGTGAGTACAGATAGTCTCGTCAGCTCCTCGAGTCTGAATGTCCTCCCCATGTACGTCCCACCTGATAGACCACCTCCGGGTACCATCCACCTCCTCAAGCCTCATCCATGATCAGCGATGTACGTCGTCTACAACCAACACAATGTAGTACGGGCGAAGCCTGTGTAGGGGTGAGTATACGATATTCAGTAGGGACCCCGAGACTCCTGAAGGTCTCCTAGAATACCCAAAGGATAAACCAAAAAGGAAAGATACGAATACAAGTATCAACCAACAATACTTAGGTATATTCCCATACATATTCCTAAGTCATCAATTCCAGTTCTTCTCCAACTCATGAGCTCAAGCACAACCCAGTCCACACAGTAAAGTATAACTCAATCCACACAAGAATGTACATCCCAATCCACGCATGAAAGAAAGTCAATCTTATCGAAGATAATGATTGAATGTCATGACTCAGCTCACACAGGTGTACTAATCATGATGAGGGGTGGATATGATTGATGCATCCTATTAATCATCTCCTCTACTGAATCCACGTAGGATCCAAGTACAGATGTCGTCACTGTCGAACCCACGTAGGATCCATGTACAGTCGCCATCACTGCCGAACCCACGGAGTATCAATGTACAGTCCTCCTCACTGCCGAACCCACGTAGGATCCTAGTACATTCATCCTCACTGACGAACCCACGTAGGATCCAAGTACAGTCTTCATCGTTGTCGCAGTCGCAGCCAGCTCTAGGGTTCCCGCGCACAACACGATTGATTCCAGGAGGGTCCTCCCCCTGAGCCAAAGGATCGATACATCAACATTAACGATTTCCAGAGTTTATGTATCACAAAGTTCTGTCTCATCAATAGGAACTCATCACGATAGAGGGCGCGTCAATCGGACGCCTGGTCTGAGAGTTTTTAGTTTTTTTGTCCCAAGGGCCCGGTTGGTTTTTAAGATAAAACCAAACCGACCATACTCCATATGCGTCTGAACCTTGAGAAGAGTAAGCCAAAAGAACCGTCTCACTAAGGGTATTCCAACAAAGTCAACGGTACGTCAATCGGATGTCAGGTGATCAAGTTATAAGAATTTCCGCTCCGAGGGGCCGGTTGGTTCCATGTTTGAACCAACTTGTCCCTTCCAAAAGTTCTTCTAATCCTTGGTTGTAATGTACCCAAATGACGGTACAGATCTAAGGATCCCAAGGAAACTTACGGTGCATCGATCGAAGGTCTAGAGCCCATGTTATGGGCATTTGAACAGATCTGTCTGAAAACAGGGGGTTTCGGCCCGGTCCGACCCAGCCCAATACCCCCTGTGTCGTCCTGGCCCGGCTGGCACAGCCTGGCCTGGCACTGGCGGCCCAGCCCGGCGTAGCTGGCCCGGCCCGCATGGTCAACGGCTCGGCTCTCAGCCGAGCGGGATGCAAAGGGGGGGCCTTGATTGAGGATACGGCCGACCAGTGGGGTTTGCCTTAGATGACCTGGATGGGGGTTTTGAACCCCCAAACTTCCTGGAAATAGACAGCCATAATGGTCGGCCGGTGTGGCTACTATAAGACCCACCGGCACTGCCTCCTGGTTCGCCGACGGCCGACGGTGCTGCGCCCCTTCTCCATGGCCGCTTGATTCTCCGGCGTGGCGCGACGGCACCGCGCCCCTCCTTCGTGGCCTGCTCATGGTCGCGGCCTCCTTTGACCTCACCGGCGCAGCGCGACGGCGCAACGCTCCTCCACCGTGTCCCACTCCGGCTGCGGTCCTCTTTGTCCTCACGTGGTGCAACAACACCACATCGCCTCTGTTCCAAGCCACAATGATGATCAACAACAAAAGGGGAGGAGGATCATCCGTGTTTGTGCAGTCTGTTCTCCTACCATGATATCGATAGCAAGTAGAGAATTAAATTAACGAAGAACGTTAAATAATACTTGAACGATGAAACAACCCCTACCTCAAAAGAAGTTCGCGGAAGCTAGCATCACGGGGGTGATTTCGACGACGGTGTTGGCGTACGTCCATGAAGGGAAAGGCATCACACACCGGCTACAGAGAGGAGAAGAAACGGCACGTCGATCACTCCTTGCGGTGACGGTGGTCATCATCGAAGTCTCGACATTCCTCAACAAAGGTGATGGACTTCTCTAAGACTTAGATTTTTCTCTCCAAATATCCTCACACAACAAGCCAACATAATAAAATAAGGCCTTCTATTATTTTATTAACACATGCCAAGCTTTTAAAAATTACAAATATTCAAATTAATTTAAGTGATTGAAACTTTAAATTAATTAGGTTGTAAAGTGTTTAAGAGGGACATATAAGGAGGTGAGTGGTCTCACATTATTGGGGAGTCAACATAACATAAGAGGGGTTTAGAGGAGTTAGGGAATTTGAAGGGGTGGGGCTTGTGTGGGCCCCACCTCACAAATATCGTAAAAAGAGGAGTTAGGATCAAGTGGATCCCACCCCAACCCCCACACATGGAATTAAACCACCTAGAAGAGAAATAAAATTGTAACACATATTTTATTTCACTCTTTAGTTAAACCACCTTTTTTTAACAACTCATCCCAAGAAAACACGACTCCAACAAAGGTCTTCTTAAGCGATTACTGGCGCATCAGTTCCATCAGTGCCATCGGATTTTGATTCCGAGAACTGGTTCAAAAGTTATAAAAACACACTCGTTCGTTCACTGAACGTACCTGAGCTAATCTTCGGAAATTGTTTCCAGGCACATTGGGCCTCGGAATCAGGTGCCATCAGAAACTACGTACTCGTAAAATCCAAAATAAATTAAGAAAAAAAATTCCTTGAAATTTACGGGTCTTTACATTACACCCACCTCAAGGATTTACATCACCTTAAAGATAAATTACAAACTAGGAGAACAAATAAGGGTATTGTGCATGCATCTGAGCCTCCCGCTCCCAAGTACTCTCCTGGAGGTTCCTGTGCTGCCACCTGATTCACACTAGAAAAATCGACTGACCACATAGGACCTACACGTGTCGATCATTTATCTCCACCGGGACCTTCGCAAAAGTCGCCCCATCATCGATGTCCAGCTCCCCATGGTCGATGATATGCGTCAGGTTGTGCACGTATCTCCTCAACTGAGATACGTGGAAGATGTCGTGCAACCGGTGCAACTGAGGTGGAACAGGTATGCGATAAGCCACCTCGCCTATCCTGCAAAAAACCTGAAATGGTCCGATGAAGCACAGAGATAAATTGACACCCTTGCCAAATCGTCATAATCCACATCGAGGTGAGACCCGTAAGAAAACATGGTCGCCATCCTAGAACTCTAGTGGTCTCCTCCTCCTGTCAGCATAAGAATTCTGTCAGCTCTGAGCTATCCTCATCCGCTCCTAGAAGACCTGGACCTTTTCTATCGTGGCCTGGACCATCTTTGGTCCCACAAGTGCTGACTCCCCAGGGTCTTTCCAGCACATAGGTGATCTGCATGGGCGGTCGTACAATGCCGCATATGGTGCCATCCCAATGGTGGAGTGGTAGTTGTTGTTGTATGAAAACTCTACCAAGGGTAGGTGATCCTCCCAGCTGCGACAAAAGTAGAGGACACAATAACAGAGCATGTCCTCGAGATTCTGAATGGTACTCTTCGTCTGACCATCCGTCTGAGGGTGAAAGATGGTTCTCAAGCGTAGCTGCGTCCCGAATTCCTCCTGCAACCCCTTCCAAAGCTAGGAAGTAAAACGAGCATCTCGATCGGAGACGATAGATGATGGCACACCATGAAGCCGTATGATCTTCTAAACATATAGGCATCCCAAGATCTCCACTGAGCCGTACTCTCTGATGGGTAAGAAGTGGGTCGACTTGGTGAGTCGGTCAACGATCACCCAAATAGAGTCGTGTCCTCTAGAAGTAGGTGGAAGTCTAGTCATGAAATCCATATATATCCCATCCCACTTCTACTCCGGGACCTCCAAGGGTTTAACAAGCCTACTGGTACCTGGTGCTCTACCGTCACCTGCTGAAAGGTGAGGCATCGATAAAACGAACTATGCCACAACCTTCTTCATAACTTCCCACCAGTGCTATCGTCTGGGATCTTGGTACATCTTCGATACCCCGAGATGTACCACTAAAGGGGAATTGTGATACTCTCTCAGCACCTCCTCCTGTAAAGCAACTCATACCATGGTACGTCCTCTGAAAAGGATGACATGCTCTCCTCCTATAGAAATTCCATCAGATGCTTATCCTGTGGAAATCTGTGCACGCTGCATCTCACAGTCAACATCCCCACGTTGTTCCTCTCGGACTCGCTGAAGAAGTGGAGGTGTGACTGTGAGCAACTGTAGAAAGGCTGCCCCATCTCTATCCACGAAGGATATCTACAACGTTGCTAGCTTCTCCATTGCCTCTCCAAGTAGTTGAATGACCGTCCTCCTACTAAGTGCATCAGCTACTACGTTCCCCTTTCCAAGAGTATAGACTATCTCAAAGTCATAGTATTAGAGGAACTCGAGCCATCGCCGCTATCTCAGGTTCAGGTCCTTCTGCAAGAAGATATACCTGAGACTTTGTTGGTCAGAGTAGACTATAATGCGCTCACCCATCAAATAGTGTTGCTACATCTTCAAGGCGAAGACCACTACTGCTAACTCCTGGTAATGGGTAGCGTAGTTCTGCTCATGCTGCCTCAACTGTCATGATCCATAGGCGATCACTACCCACTCCTGCATCGACACACACCCGAGTCTAGTCCCTGATGCATCGCAGTAGTCTACATACCCTACTCCCTCCTCTAGTAGCCTCAAGATGGGTGCACTAGTCAATCACTGTCTTACCTCCTGGAAGCTCTGCTGACATCTGTCTGACCACACGAATGGTTTTCCCTTCTTCGACAAAGCTGAAAGCAGTGCTGAAACTCTGGAGATGTATGGAACAAACCTCCGATAGTACCCAACCAGACATAGGAAGCCCCGCACCTCCGTCATACTCCTGGGTGGATCCCAAGCTACCAATGCCTCAATCTTCATATGATCCACTGCCACTCCTGCCTCAGAGAGGACGTGTCCTAAGAATTGGACCTATCAAATCCAGAACTAAAACTTTGGGTGTTTACTATAAAGATGGTTCTCTCAGAGTGTATCCAGTACACCCCTCAAGGGGTAGGTGTGCTCCTCCTCAGTAGTCGAGTAAATCAATATGTTGTCATTGAAGACTACGACAAATCGATCGAGGTAAGGCTGGATGATCCCATTTATGAGACTCATGAACACTTCTGGAGCATTGGTTACACCGAAAGGCATAACCAAGAACTCATAGTTTCCATACCGACACCAGAAGGTTGTCTCCTGCACATCCTCACATCGAACTCTGAACTGATGATAGCCTGACCTGAGGTCTATCTTCGAGAACCATTGTGCTCCCTTGAGCTGATCGAAGAGATAATCAATCCTTGGAAGTAGATACTTGTTCTTTATAGCCACCTGGTTTAGGAGATGGTAATCGACACAAAGTCGCAAACTTCCTTCCACCTTGTTGGTGAACAAAATCGGGGAAGCCCAGGGTGAAACACTGGGTTGAATGAATCCCTTGCCCTGAAAGTCCACCAGCTGTACCTGTTGCTCACGAAGCTAAGAGGGAGCCATCTGATATGCTGGAATAGATATCCGTGATGTCCCGAGGTACATTTCATTGTACAAGTATTCCTCTCTTTGAGGAGGTAGTCCTGAAATGTCGTCAGAAAAAACGTCACCATACTGATCCACCACAACAGGGATACTCGGACTTCGCACGTCAACTGCTCCTAGGATGAGGCCAGCCAACTGATGAGTGATCGGGTGTCCTCTCCTCTGTGTGAGTCCATCCTACACTGTAAAGTCTCCCTTCTCATCGGTGAAGGTGAACCTGCTCCCATCGGTGCGAACACACCACACCTTGCACCTAATACAGTCTATCTGAGCATGAAATGTAGATATCCAATCCAAACCCAAGATGATGTCGTATGGCCTCGACGCCCCTACGAGAAGATCCCAGCCGAAGCTCTCGCCTCTTAGAGTAAGCTCACACTACCGAAACCAGTTCGTAATCGTCGAGTCTGCTCCTGTAGGATTCTCTAGCCGTAAGAACCGTGCCAACGTCTCCGTCGTAATCTCTGAGCTCCGAAAAAGGGCAGCGGCAATGAAAGAATAACTCGCTCCTGTGTCTATAATAACTGCAGCAAGGGTGTAGTAGACATAGATAGTGTCTCGAATCATCTCAGGTGCACCGTGTTCGTAGGCCTCCACATCCTGAAGCTTAGCCTGCCTCTGTCCGCCAGCACCCTGTGGTCTGGGTGGACCTCCTGGTGGTGGGGGTGGTAGAGCAGCAAAACGTAGTCCACCACCTGTCGCTCGGCCAACTCCTCTACCTCGTCCAACTGCTCCCTGCGGACCGCCACCGTCAAACCTATACCTCTGCCTGGGTGGTCCTTCAACTGTATGCTTCTCCTCTGCATGGAGAGTTGGGCAGTCACGAGCCATGTGGCCCTGCCCGCCGCATGCATAGCACTGTATGCCTCTCATATGACTAGCTCTGCTGCGTGTGCCCCGCACCTCCGAGCCAGTATCCTGAGGTTGTCTGCCTGATGGTCTGGTCCGCTTGGTCCCCTATGACATCCATCGACTGGCAGCTCCAGAACACTCCGCTACGTGGCACCCTGTGGCAGGTCTCGCTACTGGTGTAGGATCAACAAGAAATCTCTCTACAAGAAGGGCTCGCTCCAGTACTCCACCTGCGTCGGAATGCTAAGGGAGATCATTTAAGCTCTGATCTCATGCCTCAATCCCTTCTCAAAGGTCCATGACCAGAAGAATGGGTCTCATACCATGTTCGTGGAGTAGCGCGAGATATTGGTAAATCTCGCAGAGTGCTGGGATACTGTCATGCTACCCTACCGCAGCTGTAGTATCTCTTGAATGTGCACCGCACAGAGGGTGGCTGGAACGAACTCTGAGTGGAAGAGGCTCTTGAAGTCTATCCATAGAAGTGATGTCTCATCGTGAACCTAGAGCATCAGGCTCCACCATCTACCTACTGCCGCATGCAGGAGACTCTCTGAAAGGATCACCATGAGGTCAGCTGGTGTCCCTACTAATCTGAAGACTCGACCAACCGCCTCCAGCCAGTCCTCGGCTTCCTGAGGGTTCCTCTCCCCATGGAACCTGGGCGGTATCTGACGCTGAAAGTCGTGAAGTGCACTAAGGTGACGTTCACTCTCAGCTGCTGGGCCTGGTGGCATCGATGGCTCGACATGTAGAGGTACCCTCGGTGCCTCCGCTGTAATGGGGACCTGCACCGAGGCCTTGTCGCTTGATGGGCTGCCATTTCGCAAAAATCTTGGAACCCTAGCTAGCTACCATCGTGGGGCCATCCTGAAAAGAAACAGGTGCACCACGGTCAATACAGTATACCTGGTGACCTGACACAAATTAATCAAAAAGAAAACTTTGAAACACACATGCAATCAATGTTTTCATGCACTGATTCGGAAATCAGAAGTCAGGGTCCTACTGTATGGATACGTCGGCCACTGCTCCAACACTGAACTCCCTGGACTGATAACCACACTCAATACCCTTAACACTATTGCTTCACATAGAAGAAAGATTAGAGTCCTGAGTTCTGCAGTAGAACCGAACTCCTCTGATACCAATTTGTCACGACCCATCCTTGGGGCCCGTGCCGTGACTACCCCAAGCCTGCCTCCCATAGGCCAGGGGATGGTGACTAGCACCAAAGGCATAAATCCTGATAAAAATGGAAGGTATTACCTTTATAAAAGAAAAAAACACCACATAGTATGCAAAATGAAGTGAACACTAAGTAAACTAAAAACAAATGTAAGTGCTGGAAGGTAAATGAGCTAGTATAAAAACCCAACTGAAAGTGAAGTATAACTGTAATGAAAGAACAAAAACTGAAATGTAAGCAGTAAACGACAAGTTATCCTCTGTAACTACCACCTGAATGGTGAGTACAGATAGTCTCATCGGCTCCTCGAGTCCGGTCGTCCTCCCCGTGTATGTCCCACCTAATAGACCACCTCTGGGTATCGTCCTGCTCTTTAAGCCTCAACCACGATCATCGTTGTACATCGTCTGCAACCAACACAACATAGTGCAGGAGAAGACCGTGCAGGGGTGAGTATACGATACTATGTAGGGACCCTGAGACCCCCAAAGGTCTCCCAGAATCCACAAAGGATAAATCACAAAGGAAAGATATGAATACAAGTATCAACCAACACTACTAATTTATATGCCTATACATATTTCTAAGTCATCATTTCCAGTTCTGCTCCAACTCACGAGCTCAAGAACAACCCAGTCCACACAGGAAAATGTAACTAAATCCACACAGGAAAGTACGCCCCAATACATGTAGGAAACCAAGTCAATCTTATCAAACAAAAAGATTGAAAGTCAAGACTCATCTCACATAGTTATACTAATCACGAAGAGGGGTGGAGATGATTGATGTAGCGTCTGAATAATCTCTTCTGCCGAACCCACGTATGATCCAAGTACAGATGTCGTCACTGCTAAACCCATGTAGGATCCAAGTACAGTCATCATCGCTTCCAAACCCACGGAGGATCCAAGTACAGTCTTCCTCATTGCCGAACCCACGTAGGATCCAAATACAGTCATCCTCGCTACCGAACTCACGTAGGATCCAATTACAATCGTCATCGTTGTCGCAGTCGCAGCCAGCTCGAGGGATCCCACACACAGCACACTCGATTCCAGGATGGTTTTCTCCATGAGCCAAGGGATCGATACATCAACTATCACGAAGTCCAGAGTTGATGTATCACAAACTTCTATCTCATCAATATGAACTCATTGTGACTGATAGCACGTCAATCGGACTCCCGGTCTGAGAGTTATTGGCTTTTTCATCTCAGGGGCCCGGATGGTTTTTAAGATAAAACCAACCCGACTATACTCCAGCTGTGTCCAAACCACGATCATAGTAAGCCAAAAGAACTGTCTCACTAAGAGGAATCCAACAAAGTTGACGGTACGTTAATCGGACGTCCGGTGCTCAGGTTACAAGCATTTCCGCTCTGAGGGCCAGGTTGGTTCTGTGTTCGAACCAACCCGGCCATACCCAAAGTTCTCCAAAAAATATGAGTGTAATATACTTAAATGATCGTCCGATCCAAGGATCCCAATGAAAATGATGGTGCGTCGATCGGAGATCAGTAGCCCAAGTTATGGGCGTTTGAACTGATCTGTCCGAAGACAGGGGGTTTGGGCCCGATCCGACCCGACCCAATAACCCCTTGGTCTGCTCGAACTGGGTCAACCCGACCCGAGTCTAGGTCCGGCCATGGTGGGTGCGGCCTGGCCCAGCTGGCGCAGCCCAGAACTGCTGGCGCGGGATGGCCTGGCGCGGGCGGCCCGACCCGCGTGGCTAGCGGCTCAGCTCTCGGCCGAGCGGGACGCGAATGGGGGGCCCTTGATTGATGAAATGGCGGACCCATGGGGTCTGCCCAAGCTAAGTTGTCCGAGTGTTTTGAACTCTCGGACCTCCTGGAAACGGCCAGCAATAATGGTCGTCCGGTGTGGCTGTCGTAAGACCCACCGGTCCCGCCTCCTGGTGCGCCAGCGGCCGGCTGAGTCTGGAAGCCTCCTCTGCAATCGTCATGGCCTTGGGCAGCATCCCCTATCTGACAGGCACGGCGCGATGGTGCCACACCCCTCTGCCACGGTCCAATCCTGGCCGCGGCCTCCTTTGGCCTCACCGGCGCGGCGCAACGGCGCCAAACTCCTCCACCGCGGCCTTCTTCGAATGGGGTCCTCTTCGTCCCCGCGCGGTGGAACGACACCGTGTCGCCTCCATTCCAAGCCACAACGATGATCAACAAAAAAGGGTAGGAGGATCGGCCGTGTTTGTGTGGTATGTTCTCCTCCCTTGATATCAATAGAAAGTGGTGAATTAAATTAACGAATAACATTAAATAATACTTGAATTATGAAACAACCCCTACCTCAAAAGAAGTTCACGGAAGCTAGCATCGCAGGGGGTGATTTCAACGATGGTGTTGGCGTACGTCCAAGAAGGGAAAGGTGTCACACACTGGCTGCGGAGAGGAGAAGAAATGGAATGTCGATCTCTCCTTTCGGTGACAGCGTTCTTCGTCGAAGTCTCGACATTCCTCAAAGAAGGTGATAGAGTACTCCAAGACTTAGAGTTTTCTCTCCAAATATCCTCACACAACAATCCAACCTAATAAAATAAGGCCTTCCCTTATTTTATTAACACATTCCATGCTTTTTAAAATTAAAAATATTCAAATTAATTTAAGTGATTGAAACATTAAATTAATTGGGTTGGCAACTGTTTAAATGGGAGAGATAAGGAGGTGAGTGGTCTCACATTAATAGGGAGTCAACATAACATAAGAGGGGTTTAGAGGAGTTGGGGAATTTGAAGGGGTGGGGTTCATGTGGGCCCCACCTCACAAATATTCAAACAAGAGAAGTTTGGATCAAGTGGGTCCCACCCCAACTCTCACACATGGGATTAAACCACTTAGAATAGAAATAAAATTGTAACACATATTTTATTTCACTCTTTAGTTAAACCACATTTTTTTAACAACTCCTCCCAAGAAAATGCAACTCTAGCAAAGGTCTTATTAAGTGATTACCAGTGCTGTGGTTCCATCGGTGCCCTCGGATTTCGATTCAAGAACCAATTCAAAAGTTATAAAAACCTGCTCATTCGTTCACTGAACATATCCAAGATATCCTTTGTAAATTGTTTTCAGGCACACCGGGCCTCAGAATCGGGTACCGTTAGAAACCACGTACACATAAAATCTCAAAGAAATTAAGAAAAAAAATTCATTTAAATTTATGGGTCTTTACACTACATGTCGTGTACATTTACAAAATGTCTTGGTTGTCTTGTTCTCCGTGACTTGAGCATGTTTTCTTGTTTACCCCTATGAAATGGGATGGAACAATGTAATATATTAACTCTAGTCTTCATGAAGGTTAATTTATCCACCCCTTTTGACTCGAGGAGCGGACTCTCCTGGAATCGAGTATGTTGTGTGCGGAAACCCTAGAGCTGACTGCGACTGCGACGACTATCGTGGAGGGACCCTCCATTTATTCGATGACGATGATGAATGTATATGATACTATGTGGTTTTGGCAGTGAGGAAGATTGTACTTCGATTCTACGTGATTTCAGCAGCAAGGATGACTATACATGGATCCTACGTGGGTTCGGCAGTGATGGTTACTATACTAGGATCCTACGTGGGTTTGGCAGTGATGACTTCTATACTTGGATCTGACGTGGGTTCGACAGGGGAGATGATTCAGAGCCTACATCTATCATCTCCACCCCTCTTCGTGAGAATTATACCTATGTGAGCTGAGTCTTGAATTTCAATAATTATCATCGATGTGATTTTCATGATTTCCTGTGTGGATTGGGTTGTGCTTTTCTGTGTTTATTGGGTTGTGTTTTCCATTGTGAATTGGGTTATTCGTTCCTGTGTGGACTGGGTTGTACATGGGCTCGTGTTTTAGAGTCGAGCTAGAATTGATGACTTAAGTATATGTATGAGCATATACCGAAGTTGAGTTGGTTGATACTTCGTGTTTGTATCTTTCCTTTGTGGTTTATTGGTTGTGGATTCTGGGAGACCTTCGAGTCTCTCGGGGTCCCTACTGAGTATCGTATACTCAACCCTGCACGAGCTAGGCCCACACTACGTTGTGTTGGTTGCAGATGACGGACAAAGTTGATCGGGGTTGAGGCTTTTGGAGCGGGACGGTACCATGAGGTGGACTATCAGGCGGGACGTACACGGAGCTGAAGGTCGGACCCGAGGAGCTGAGGAGACTATCTGTACCCATCCTTCAGGTGGGAATTCCATAGGAGGACTTGGTGGTTACGGCTTTAATTTTCAGATGGTGTACGTTCTTTTCAGTTGTACTGTACATTATGTTGGGTTTGTATTCTTGCCCATTTACTTTCCGGCACTTACTTTTGTACTCAGTTTACTTAGTGTTTTCTTCAGCTTCCATACTCTGTGGTGTTTGTTTTCTTATATAATGGTAATCCCTTCCCTTTTAATGGGATTTATGCCTTTGGTTCTAGTCGCCAGCCCTGGCATATGGAAGGCAGGCTTGGGGTAGTCATGACACGGGCCCCGAGTAAGGGTTGTGACATGTGGGATCTAGACCCCCCCCCCCCTTCAGGTCTTGCAACGGGCCGAGTTTGATGCTGGTTTCTATAGAGACCATATTTAGTTCATGAAAAAATTGTATCAAAGGTGGTTAGGTTCATTTCCTTGGTCATGTTATTTGGGGAAGTGTCAAGATAGCCAATATATAGGATTATTGATACTTTAAAGTCTAGTTATTGGTAGTTTTCCTGGTTAGCACACCTGATGACGTGATTGAAGTTCCTAGGGGAAGTCATTTTTTATATGAGTCCTTTGGTTTTCTTAGTTTGGTGATGATTATTGTAAATATAAAGATAGATGGTCTAATGGTGTCAGTGAGATCTCATGGCCTTGCAAGCCATGTGGAGTCAGGGATATTTCCCTAGAACACTCACTATGACGGTGAGGTGATTGGAATATGGCCACCAAACACATGTCCAAGTCTCCCACGTAAATTAGTTTCCTCTCACATTGTATTGTGTCCTTTAGATTTTGAATCTTGAAACATTAGATTTTAATAAAAAAATTACTTTGTTTTAAGAAGTATAAAGTTTTTTATAAATTATTTTCTAATAAATAGAGAATAGTTTTATTTTTGAAATGTTATAACTAATTTTTCAGAATTGTTCTGAAATTTAAAATGGTGTGTTTACATTTCTTTTGAAAGCGGGAACTATGTTAAAGTTGGTTTTGAAAATATGTTTCCAATAGAGTCCTCTAAAATATCGAAAGGTGTTTTGGAGTTATCTAAATTGTGTATGAAATGTTTTCTGTTTAAAATTTTTTTGGAGTTCATGTTTGGAGTTTGGAAATGGATTTTGATTTCATAACTACATATCATTTTAAAACAGTTATGAAATTTTGGAATCTTTTTTTTAAATGAGAAGATTTGGGTTCTCGATTTAATAGGGATTTATGAAATGGAGATTTCATGTGATTTGAAGTGTTTTGAAACATGCTAAAGTTTTTTGAAATTAATTTATGGATTGAAAGTGAGTGTTTATTTGAATGATTTGTGATTTCTAAAATGTTTTGTAAGATTTAAATTGGGATTTTGATTTATTGGTCAGCAGTCTTGAATAAAATTATTGGTTAACTATCATGGTTTTGAAAAGTGGAAAGAATTTTTGATTTAAACTTTGGTATTTCTATCGGTGACCACATCCTTGGGGTTATATAGGATTGTTGGTCGTTAATGGAATTTATGGATGATTTCGGTATTGATATGAAGAGGGTGCTCAGTGTGGCCTGGAAACATGCATGTGTGAGGCCCATGGGTTACCATTGGTGGATACTCTAACCACTGAACAATTTATTTTCATAGAGATGATTCTAAAAGAAAACATGGTGTCTTGATGACTAGTTTGTGATTTTGTTTCTTATGTGTTTTTGGAAATGTTGTTGTTTTGGTATGTTTTTAGTCCAAAATCGCCTCTTGTTTGAATAGTGCTTTGGGTTTGTGTTTGGTCAGTATGTTGGGTTGAAGGTCTTGTTAGTGGTCTCTTCTGAGAAATTCTTCAGGATGCCTTTAAGGTGGTTCCTTTAATGTGTTTAAATATAGTTTGTGGTATTTATTGACTAATGGACCAGATTGGTTGGGTCATTGGTTTCTCTCGTTGGATATGGTATGCCTCCATTAAGGGTTAGTTAAAAACTTATGTGTATCCCAGAATGATCCCCCATTGGAAAATCATTCACTCGATCAATGTAAGTAATCATTTTCTCATGATTTGTAGATTGAGTCTACACCTATTCCTCAATCGGTTTTTTATATCCTCTTATTGTGGGAGTGTTCTTGTGGAAGGTTTAAAGAGGCCTTTGTTTCATAAGTTACATGATCCATTGAAGGAGAAAGCATTATTGGGTTGTTAGTGTGGAAAATGTCTAAGAGGGCCTCTGGGTCCTTTTTAGTCTCTTCAATGCAGGGGTTTACATTAAATAACCACTATATAAAATCTGGTCATGAGATGCTATTATGGACACTTTCTATGATTTTCTGATTATTGGGAATATTTCATAAGGTCCCTCTCTATGTATTGTTTCTATTAGTTGCAATGGTCATGTCCAGTGATTCCATGTGATGTCATGTGATCATTTGACTATAAAGGTGAAGCTCTAAAATATTTTGTGATTTTCTCATTTTTAAAACTGTGTCACCTTTTTGGAAATATTGACATCCTTTTTTATGAGGAAATCATTTCTATATATACATTCCACTTTCCATTTATCATTCAAAGAATCAAGGGTTGATGTGTGTGTATCTTCTATGAATTTTTGTTTTTGAAGTGCCAGTTTTTGGTAAAGTGAGTTTTGGAGTGTGTTATGTCTCTGTAGTCCCATATAGGATTCCAGTGTAGTTTCTTTAGCCCTGGAAGAAGAATTTATGTTCGAGGTGTTTTCAAAACCTAAATATGAGGCTAAAGATACTTCAATAATTTGAGCTCCATCCATTGGTCCCAGAGTGAAGATGGCGCGTAGTCAGGGGAAATCCCAAGGTTGTTAAAACCCTTGTACCAAGTGTTGTCCTCATTACAAAATATGGGAATATTTTAAATCTATGGTGTCGTCATATTTATTTGGTTGTTCCCATTCGATGGAATGAGGTTGGAGTACATCATTTCCATGTTATCAAACAATGTCATTGCATCCCCCTTTGGCATCCATTGGGTCATTAGAGAAAGGTTTTAAATATGTTTAAATAGGATGAGTACATGGTTTGTGCGCAGTTAGTTGTAACCATTCCCCAAAAACAATTTATATAGAAGGATCCACATGGTTAGAACACAGTTTCACAAATTGTGTGGAAAACCCGTGTGTTTGTCCAAAATCATTCAATTTTGAGGCCTTTTCGTGTCAGCATGTGCTGGTCAGTTAAGATTGTTGGTTCTTTTGGTGTGGAGACCCACTATGAGTCTGATTTTAAAAATCTAATTAATGTATACCCCTTGTATTGGAGATTCCATTTGGGACTTCTCCTGTTAGTGTCTTGATACTGTATTAGGAAAAATTTAAGTAGTCTCTTATGGTGGGAGCCCGTTTTTGTCTCCTCGTACTAGTATCTATGATATTTCCTTGTTTTTGTCCTGGAAGTAGGTAGTCTTCTTTGTACCTATCTAACTACCAACATCTTCATTGGTTAATCATTGGTATTGGAGAGCATCCAATGGTTACGTTAAAGCAACGTAAGTGCAACCTTGTTCATTGTTGTTGTGTGTTTGGGTAAATCTATTGAGTCATGTTTGGATAGTGTTTGAGGGTTTTTTTGGGATGAAGTCTGAATGTTCTTGATCATTTTAGGAACGTGTTGTTTGTTTTGGTTTGTGATTGTATTACATCCATAATTGATCACTAGATGTGTTTTGTCTTTTGGGGGAGAAGCATGGAAAAGGTGTACATCTTAGATTATCGGTTGTGTTTAGTTTTTTCTTTTGGCCTTATTCTAGATTTCTAAGGGGGAAAGACTTATGGTGGGGAGAATTTGCACACCTGGATTTTCGATTCCATTCTTTTTTTCAAGTCCACTTTTGGTTGTTTTCTTTCTCGTGGTTTTCGGGTGTTCTGGGATTAAAATTTTGGTGTTTCATGTGTTCTTCATATATGACCTCGGTCTTGGGGGAATTGGATTGTACATGGACTCATATTTTTTTAAATGGGATGGTATGAGGTTGAGGTGGTTTGGAGTTGGATTTTTGACACTCTTAGTGTCACCACATGTGGGGTATGTTGTTTAGGTGGTTTGTACCCATGAATAGGATGTGTTTTGGGGTGAAAATAGTGCTTTGTTTTGGAAATCTTTCACCCCTATCCTTGACCTATCTTTCCAACGTGGTTTACCCCTTGGACCCCGTAAAATTTGAGGAAAAACATAAAATTTTTGGTTGCCAGAACATGCCACACGGTTTGGAAACATGGTTTACTAAACCATAAAACCAAACCATGAAAGGTGTCTATGTCAATATTTTTTTTTTAAATTCCAAGTTTTCCCTTCTGGATATAATCCAAACTCGACCCTTCTTCCCCTATTCAACCTTAACAGCCATGGGAGGCCTCCAAGCTCTTCCAACTACCCATGGAACTCACTTTTGATGGATGATTTGTTGTAGAAAACTAAAGATCATTCATGTACGTAAATTATTTCTTGGTTTCTTCCATATTCCATTAGTTTTATTTCTCCTTTCATGAAGTTCTAAAATGTAAAAATGTTAGGGTTCTTACGTAGGGTTTTATTAGTTTTTAGTTCAAATCATGTTGTTTTAGGTTTGATTTCACTCCCTTGTGGTGTGGCGGTGGTGTGGTTGATGTTTCGCAGAACAAATTGGGGATTTTGACACAAAATTTATATGATTCCATGTGTAAGAATCTATTGATGAGTTAGAATTCCTGATTTTCTTATTTTTTCATGTTCCTCATATGTTGTGTGTGGTGAAAAAACATTTTTTATGGTTTTCTATATGCGCTTCTGTTTGTAGTTGTATTTTTTCTTTGAATTGGTTTTTTTCCATGTGTAACTCTTGTGGTAATATTTAGGATTATATAATAACATATGAAAGTGTTTTATTAAATGTTTTCTGGGCTTCCAATTCTACTTTTTAGGGTAAATTTTTTCTTTTGGGTTTAAAAGTGGGTTTTTGAATGGGTTTTATCTATGAAACCTTGTTATGTTTCATAAAAGTGTCTTATGAAAACTACAATTTTTTATTGAGTTACACAAAGTGTGAAAAATAAATATATGTACTCCTTGGTTGGGTGCATGTTTTTAAAATGGTAATATTTGTTGTGAAAGAGCTGTTATGTGATATTTACCAACATTGAAACGTTTTATAAAATTTCATAAAGGGTTTATCAAATATTGAAAGGGATATGAAAATTTTTGGGCTATTTGGGGAGTGTGTTCACTTAAGATTAGGTTTTTCAAAGATAATCTGGTGATTTAATATGTCAAACATTTTTTGGATGTTTTATAAATTGTTTAAATGATTTATCAAAATACACGAATGTGGTGAAACATGTTTTTGGGATATTTTGTGTCAATATGATGTGAAAAATGAATATTGTTTGTGAAATGAGTTTTACATGACATGTGTGTGGGATTATTGTTTTATGTGTGACTTGATAGTGTTATTTCCCGGTGAAATTTTTATTTCATGTCTTTTGGAACTTTTTTGAGCACAAGATGGAAAACTCGGGTATCTAGGTGGGTGGACGTGTACTAGTATGCTAGTGATCTCATGGGGTGTGGCCCCAGTATCATGTAGCAAGTTTGACAATGACAAAACTAACTAAACTATGATAATGATGACTATGGGGAACCACTAGGTGATGAGTATGATCCCTACTAGTGTCTTGTGTTCACAAGAACATATATTTTACAGTTACATTCACCGAGATATGAGGTATGTGGGACCCACAAAAAACTAGTTCCTCTAAGTTATTTTCCTATTTCTTGTGCACATTAGATAATTTATGTTTACCATTGGACTATAGTATCATTGGCTGGAAAACACAGTAGCATTGGAATTCTATATAAATGTGTTGATTCTCTAAAGTATCCCTCTTGAAAACTATTTTTATTTAATGTTTCATCTATTTAAAATTCTTATTATCCTTTCAAATTTATGAAAACTTTCAATGTTTTCTTCTTTGAATGTTTATCACATGGAATATTTTAGTGGTTAAATCCTACTAGGATTTATTTTCACACACTACATACACTTTTTGGAGTAAGTAGAAATTTATATTTTTTCATAGGTTCGGGTAGAGATTTTTGTGCCAGTGGTTCGAGTTTCAAATTGTACTTTGTGATGCAGTGTTATGGAGATATCTTTATGGCAGTTCCTCTTACCATGACATGGTTCTTGGGATGTCTATATTGGGATTAATTATATTTATAGTCATTTATAATTTTTTTTAAATTATGTAATTCAATTCTGAATTTTTTGTAAAATATTATTTGTATTGAAAAAACCAGATTTTTTATATTGGATTTTGTGTTGGATTATGTTTATAAACTCTGGTAAATCATTCCCAAATTTTATTTTATGATACTTGAGCACTTTTACCCACTCATGTGGATCAGGAATTCCCTTTGGATCTTTCTATTGGCTGGTTTTGGTGCTGGTTTTGATGGGAACCATATTTGGTTCAAGTCATATATTATAGTAACCTAGGATTAACATGCATGGATATTACATCATTTCAGATGAATATTCAGCCCCTTATAAATGTATATTCCCAAAGAACATAATAGTTAATTATATTTAAAGAAATTGTAACATAATATTCTATCTTTGTGAAATATCTTCAATACCCCCCTTAAATATCATCCCTTTTAGTAATCCTACACAAAAACATACTACATAATAAAGAGAAAGGAAATATAAGAAAGTGTTGATCTCAAAGGCTCAGTAAGAAAAAATAAGTAATATATGTATGCATGACATAATGATAAGGCTATGATAACATTAGAATAAAATTTAAAATACATACCAACATAACAAATATCATATACATGAGTCATTGAATAAATATTGGAAGTTAATATTTCATTAATCATAAGGAAATGAATAGGACAACCCATGAAATGATAAAAGTGGAATAAGACATGGAATTTTCCACATACACATATGCTTGTAAAATCATTCTCTATAAATCAAGGATCATTTCCAAAACACATCAGCGATCTTCTTGGGTAATACACATACTGGTCATGAAAAACCATCATCCCCAATAGTAACCCATTCTTTATAGTAGAATGGTTTCACTCCCCAAACCATCTTAATAGTCCAGGTACACTCTCAATACCATCATAGTTATCAAGGTTCACTCCCATGGCCATTATAGTGAACAATGAACATTACAAACCCGGGTTCACTGCCTATTCCATCTACGTGTGTATCAAGAGATATAAATAATTTACCAATGAATTTGATGGAGATATAATTCTCACCTATCTCATAATGACATCATACATACATGTTCCTCCTGATAACATGAAATCATATCATACCCCATGAAAAGAAAGGTGTTTCAAAAGCATGTCATTATATCAAAAACAGTAGAAATAAGACTTGATTCATAATAATTTCATCCAAATAAAAAATAACCCATGAATATAAGTGAGTTTCATATGCATATAACCCATCAAATAGAAATGGGATACATATTCCTATTACGTATGAATGAGAAGAAATTTGTAAAAATATAAAACATGTGAAAGAGAAATGTGTATTGAAGACATCATTCCATGAAAACATAACCCAGTAAGAGAAATAATATGAATGGTTCCTTGGGATCATATCCTTGTAATGTAATGGGTATCCCCAATTGATGGCATATAATATAGAAAACAAATTTTAAATTTCATTTTGAAAACATTTTTTAAAGAAAATATAAATTATTCATTGGAAAATGATTTTTAAAATTTAAAACCATTTAAAACACATTTTATTTTAAAATAAAAATGAAATATTATAAACTAAACATGAAAAATTATGAATATATTTTCAGTTATAAACATATAATAGAAACTTAATTTCATTTTGAAACCACTTTTCCTTGAATATTTATAAAGGAATATTGAAAAAATTATAATATTCTTTTTATTGAAAATAACCTAGAGAACAAATAAAAGAATCTTGAAAAAATTTTGGAACACTTTTTATTTGAAAATGACCTTACAAATTAGAATGGAATCTTGAAAAAAATGTTTTTTTGGAAATCATATAAAGGAAGATTGAAAATCATTTAAAACAATTTTTTAAAAAGGTTATTTTTAAAATCCATTTTCTTTAAAAAAACCTATTTAATAAATGGATATCCATTATATTAGAAAAATAAAATTTATAAAAAATAATATTGTCAACATGAAAATGAATATTCAAGGATATTACGGTCATGACACCAGAAAAATCAGTTCTTGTTGAACATTCCTTTTTCCCTATAAACAATTTTGAAAAGTTCCTCAATCTTGAAATGTCCATGAGATTAATTTTTTAAAAATATTTTGAAAAATAGGAAAAACATGGGAAAATGAATTTATTTGATCTAAGTATAATATTATATCATTTAAAAAATTATACAACATGGTTTTTAAAGAACATAGTTTTTCAACCGAAAAGAGAGAATGTCATATTTTAAAAAAAACACTTTCTTAATTATCTTAAGTAACAAAGAGTGGAAAATGGAATGATTAATTTAATATATTATGAATTACTATATTATAATAATATTAATTATATTTCTGGAGATATGGATCATAATTTTTCATCAATGGAATTATAATCATCAACAATCTGGATAAATGATGAGATTTTAATAAAAAAAATTTTCCACCTTGGAAACATTAAATCATAATCCCCATAAAATAAATACATTAAAAATATTTAAAATCTAATTAATGTAAATATATTATTTATATAACATGTAAAATTATAATATATATTCCTTGTAAATGAATATAGTTTCACAATATAACATTTCTCTTAATGAATTAAAAATGATACTAAATTACATTACCGATTGGATAACTTTTGAATCATAAAACACATGATATAGAGATAGTAAAATACATATGTAAATACCCATAAATTTAAATATAATAATATTATAATACATTCATGGTCAATATATACACCATATAAAATAAACATGTTGTAAATATGGTATAAGTCTCGCAGACATAAAACTGTGACTATAAATCACTTAACTAATTGATTAACTATTGAATAAAGATATTAGTGAAAGAATAACATAATTTAAAACATTTAATTTCAAAAAATAAATTAAATTCAAGATATAATATTTCATGGGTAATTATATAACTTTCACAATAAGAATAAGTTGTAAATATATCATGTATCTCATAAAAATTAAACTGTGATGAGAAAACCATTACCTTATACCTTAGTTTTATTTGTATACATCCAAATATCATTTTTAATAAATATTTGTTTATTATATATCTATAAAATAAAAATATTATTTTATATCATAATCTAATTGAATTTAATATAACTTTTTAACAACTTTTTATTAACAATTTCATGTTAAAGTTACATTTCATGTAATAACCACTCTATTTTTCGTATGTGTTTTGAGTTCTTATCCTTGATCCTATAACATAGATTGTGATTTAAATTTTATAATAATGAAAAAAATTATATATATATATATATATATATATTCATTATATTAATTATATTATTATTTATAATAATATATAATATATATAACTATTAAATATAATGCACCATTCGTGGAGACGATAGGTCTTACGTACACATAAAAGATGTTTCTATTTTATTATCGTATTGAAATAAAGAAAGTAAATGAAATATATATATATATATATATATATATTTGAATTAAATAATAATTGTTATTTCATATATTTCATATATTTTTACCAACCCCACCCTTAAGATATTTCATGTAATGTGTGAATGAATTACATCGCTTTGAGGATGAGGTAGTCCCCATGTCCACAAACAAAGCTATCATATTCCCACAAAATGGAAATAACTATGGTATTTTTTATATAAGAATTAAATAATAATTAAGAGATCATAAATATTATATATATCATAAAAAATAGTAATTAAATCATTTCCCCATCTATTGGAGGTGTTATTAGAAGAAAAAATGACATCGGTTCGTGTAGCGGAAGTCTATTGTAGACACGAACGGTTATTTTATATCCGGTTTTATGAAAGTGTGTGAGATTTTAGGTATATAAATTATCATAAAAACATTTTATTATTTTCAGGATACATATGATAATATATAATAATGAAATAAGAATAATTTAGTGGGTGGGGAAATAAATAGAAAAAAGTATTGTTGAAGGATGCTACCTCTTCTTTGGATAATTCCTTTTGGTTTGAATCAAAGGACTATCATTGTTAGCTTTTTTCCCAAAATTAAGGATTATAGGAATATTTATGGAAATATTAAAATTTATTTAATAATAATTTTTATGATTTAAGGTTCCTAATATGTGTGAATAATTAAGGGGTGAGTTCCTTCTAAAGTGGTGGATGATTTGATTTCTTGTAAATATAATAAGGAAAATACTATTGAGAGATATAATTTTCATAATGTGCCTCCAATATTGGTAATTTTTAGTTAAAAGGGAGGATATGGTAAATATATTTCCATAAAATTTATTTTGGACTTGTTCCTAGGTTATTTGTACCCTTATGTTAATGTTTAACCACTAAGTAAACAAGTTTTTACCTTAATCATTGTGATAAATTTTATTACATTCACTTATATCGTTTTTTCAAAATCTAATATAAAAATAAGATAAAATATAAATTATTCTTATTCAAAATATGTTATCATTTTTTTCCAGACTCATATCACGTAAGTGGTGGAAATTAATATTAAATCAGTCCCACACACGAGATGATACATTTGATTTTTAAAGTAAAAATGTTCAAAATATTGATTTTTCATTTATATCCAATTTCAATGTATATTTAATTACAATAAAATAAATTGTATTAATAGATGTATAATTTATATATGTATACTTTAAAACTAAATTTATATATAATTTAACTATATAAATAATTTAGATGAAAAATAATCCTTCAATTAGAATTCAGTTTTTCCACAATTCATCCATCAATGTAAATTCTAAGAAAAATACCAAAAATACACAAAATGATAATTTTACAAAAGTGATTTACAAAATAAAGTTTATTTTTCAGTTTCTATAAATGTGTCAAAATTTATATTTAAAAAAGAGGTTCCAAAAAAAATGGTAAAATTACTTTTTAGAAAAATGTTTATCATTGTGTGTAAAACTGGTTTAATATTATAAATTGTATAGAAAACACATTAGATGTATTTTAAATAGTTGATTGAAAATGAACTATAAATTTATTTCATTTAAATACATTATCTTAGGTGGTTTAATTAATTTTTAATGTAAAAAGTTTTTGATTGCATAAATATATATTTCCAGCAAAATATTTCCTATATTTTAATGGGGGTGATTTTATTTTTAGTCAATTGATCACCCAATAATTTTTTATATATAATTGTGTAAAACATATTTTTATAATTTAATTAATCATATCTATATCCATTATTCCAATGGGTAGGTGAAATCTATAATAATATTTTGATAATAATATTAACAGTTCATTATAGTTGGGTAAAACTAGGTCTGGCATGTGAGGAAAGTTATCAATGGAACTAGGTATAATGTGTAACAATATATAAACATAGATTTACATGTATATAATTTTTAACTATGTGTTGAGTGTTGGAAAAGCTGGACTTGGTGTTGTATAGAAATCAAGAATAACACGGTTCATTCATATAATAGAATCTATATTCATTGTTGTGTGAAATGAATAATATAAAAATGATAAATTAATTTGAAAATTATTAATTCATAAAAACATTGGGTTTTACATTCTACCCCCTTGAATGTAGTTTATCCATTGAAATTAATTTGGGTTATCAAAGGTTTAATAATTTAATGTTCCTTTCATGTTGACCAACATCATACAAATAAATATTGAATCTTTTTTTAAAAATGGGAAGTATGAATTTTAATTGTTACCCAATGAAAGTCATAACATGGATTCCATGTAGAAGAATATAGGTGGGAAGGGAAAAAATAGACAATAAAGAGTAATATAGCTATCATGGTTTGATAGAGTGTGATAGAGAACATGGTTTGGAAAAAGTTAACGGTCACAAAGACATAAACCAAAGAGGATTGAAATTGGTTATTGATATCATCAAAAATTATGATAATGGGAAAAAATTTATTTTAAGAAAAATTTCCAAATTTTGATGAATTTTCATGAGAATATATAGTTACATGATTTCAACATAATATCAATATTGGCTGTCCCTTTATCATTTCCACTTAATCTATTATTCTAAAAAATATATAATTTTTCATTCCTAGAGCACTAATAGATCCTGAGATCCGTAAATAAAATGGTAAGTCATTCTATCTATCTTTAGTTAACATCACAGAAAACTATTAGCATTGGTTATCCAATATTCATAATTCCTAATGTATTGATATAATACATTAATCATTGAAACAAAATCCATATTTAACTTCAACCATTCGATAAATAACTTACCTTCTAACCATTTTGAAGGATGAAATTAAAAAACATTATAAAATAGGTCCCATTGTTTTTAAAACTAGTCATATCATTGATCCCCCATAGATCATAATGTATCAATTTTCTTCCACATCATCAAATAGATGAGTACCTTCGTCATGTACTCTCATAAAACATGATAATAACATAAATTACAATAAATAATTATTGAAAAAATTAATGATTCATTATTCCAATTATTGTTGGATATATTATTTAAATCCAAAGAAAATTATGTAAAATTCATAAATGATAGTATAAACCACTTTATCAAAAAAAAAAAATCAGTTCTGAGGTCATAAGTACTATCAAATTTTCTATACCCATATGATTATTAATTTATCCATAATAAATATAATTTTATAATCCTTAGGAATAAGTTAAGGGTAACATTCCCTTTATGTAAGATTTCTATTAAATCATTATTCTAGGTAATCATTATCATTTATCATATTATTCTAAATACATAAAGAAAAACATCTACAAATAATTCATATACACTTATAGATTCATATGATATAATCCTTTGATTAAAATATATTATTACTTAGATAATTCGACCTATTCATTTATCCTTTATCTAATCTTTGTTACCATATTCCGGAATACCAATATCCTAAAATATGGAATAAGAATCATATCTACTCAATTTAACCATGCATATATGGAATAATATCAGAATAGAACAAACCTTTAATATGTCTCTTTTGTTTTATTCTTCATCAATAAAAAGGTGATTACAATTACAACCTTACATATTTCCTTCATGAGATTTTACCAAAGAAATTGATGTAAAAAATTCACATACCTTCTACATTTAATGAATTCAATAGAAGATTATACCATATGAATGAAATAATTCTCATTAATTTATTAAAATGAACATTTCATTTTCCCTTTTCCTATTACATGATTTGTTTCCTTCTTTTCAAAAGTCAAAAAATATTATTGTTCCTCTAAGACATCAACTTTTAGTATCTAAACAGGGATGAAATTTTCTGGAAACCACTCTCTTAATCCTTTACAAAAATTCATGGAATACTTACTAAAAATTGAATCATCCTTAGAATTATCCATTGAGACATCCCAAGACATATCCTTATAAATATACCTAGATATAAAACTAATGTTTTGTTATCCTAGTTTCAAAAGGTTGCCTAAATCATTCCATTTATAAAATTTATAGCGACATTGTCTTAACATATGTGGATATTACATCATTTTAGATGAAGATATACCACATTATAAAAGTAAATTCCTTAAGACTCTAATAGTTTAGTGTATTTGGAATCATGAAAACATAATGTTCTAATTTTGTGTATAACCTTCAATATTTCTCTTAGAGATGTTATCTTTTAGTAATCTAGCATGAAACCTTTCCCTGAAATAAGAAAGGGGTTATCTCATATGCCTATTAAGTGTAACCAAGTAAGATACATAATTATAACACAGACATAAGGGTGTCAAAACATAATATTACATTTGATGATCAAATCATACATATCAAATATCATATACATGAGTCATGGAATAAATATTTTCATCTCATAAGACATGAATCATGAAGTAATTAGGGGCATAATCCAAAAAAATCATAACGTAGTAATAATACAAGATGTTTTTATAATACACATAAAAATGTAAAATAATTCCATATTATTTAAGGATCACTTCTAAAAATCTTTAGGGAACTTCATGAGGGATACACCTACGGGGTGGGACACACCACTATCCCCAATCACAACCCTTTCCTTATAGTGGAATAGTTGCACTCCCTAAATGATATTAGTGTTCAATGATTTCATCCATGACTATCTTAGTAGTCAAGGATCACTCTGAATAATATTTTAATAATTTAGGTTCACTCCCACAAACAATTTAGAAGAAAATGTCCTTTAATAAAATGAGTTCATTCTCAATTTCAGGAATGACAATCTCAAGCGCTATTATTCATTACCCAATGCATTGTAGAGATATATATCTCCCGCCCATATCATAATTATATCTTATATACATGTTCCAAAAGATCATAAACAGTCATATCATAACCCATAAAATGAAATGGGAATCATAAACATGTCATAACATCATAACCTGTGGAAAACATATAGGCATCATAATCATTTCATCAAAATAATAACCTATGAAAAAAAGTAGGTTTCTTAATCATATAACCTGGGAAAGATAAAAGTCCTCCATCATCACATAACCTATGAATGAGAAATAGATTCACTAAATATATAACCCTTGAATGAGAAACGGGTTACATAGAAATCCGTCTATCAAAACCAAAACCATTAAGATAAAAAATATGAATGGTACCCATGGATCATATCCCAAGAAAGGTATGGCTAAAACCAAAAAATATAATTTTATATGGAAAATGATTTTGAAATATATTATTGAAATCATTTCTTGAAGAATGTTTCCCTTATTCTTGGACAATTTGATTTTTCAAGCATAAAACCTACATAAAACCATTTTCATTAAAAATAATATTTAAAACTTATAATGTATCCTTAAATACATTTTCAATATACCTTTTCCTCGAAAAAAATAATGGAATCTTGAAAAAAAATTTAAAACTATTTTCCTTGAAAATTTAAAAAATAAGATTGAAATATTTTTTAAAAAAAAATTTCTAAGAAAATAACACTGAAAAAATAAAAATTAATCTTGAAAAAAAAAATTAAATAATTTTTCATTTAAAGTGTATATAGGAAGCTTGAAAATCATTTGAAAACATTATAAATATAAATATTTTTTTGAAATATTTTTTCATTAAAAAACAAAATAAAACATTGAATTTAGAGAATAATTTTAATTTCTAAAGAAATATATATATATTTTAAACCTAGAATAGAGTCTTCAAAGAGATGACAATCAATAATGTGAATAAATTTTTACATACCGAACATTCTTATTTCACCATAAAATATTTTAAAAAGTGCATCGATCACAAAATGTCAAGAAAATTATTTTATAAAAACCATTTCATTAAAAGGTTAAAACATGGGTAAAATTTTATTTCAATGATCATAGGTTAATTTTGTAATTTTTTTTTGAAAATATTAATTTTAAATAACATAAATTTCATACTGATGGGAGAGATAAAGTAATATTTTCTTAAAAACACTTTTTTACATTTCATAACTACTAAAGAGTGGAAAATTATACAATTACTTGATTATGACATGAATAACAAAGGGAAAAAAATTCCTGAAATTTACTAAGATATATATCATAATATTTCATCAACGTAATCATAATCATAAAAAATCCTGATAAACAATGAGATTGTAGAAATAAACTGCTACCATTTTGGAATCATTGAATCATGATCCCCATGAAATAACAAAATTACATGAAGTTTAATATATGATTAAAATAATTATTTCATTATTTAACATGTGAAAGGTCATTATACACCTCATAAAATCATATAAGTTCATAACATGACTTGCATCTCAAGGAAGGGAAATTAAGACAAAATTACTTTACATATTTGGTAACTTATGTACTGTAATGATCAAGAAAGGGTAAAAATAAAAATGATATGTAAATAACAATAAATTTAAGGATAATAATCATATAATAAATTTATGGTATGTGTATAATCCCCAATAAATATCCATGTTGTGAATATTACATAAGTCTCGTAGAAATAAATGTGCTACTAGAAATCCCATTTCAACTTGAGTAATTATTGAATTAGGAGATCCATGAAAGAATATAATCAATGGAAACATTAAATATCATTAAATAATTTATATAATTGATATAAAATGTCATAGGTATGTATATAAACCACAAAATAATAATAATTTTTGAATATTGCATATATCTCAAATAATTAAAAATGAGACGAGAAAACTCATACCTTAAGTATTAACTTTCTTTTTACATATTAAAACATCTTTTATAATAAATATATGATTATAATAAATATATGAAATAACCATAACATTATATATCATACCATATATGATTTTATTATGACTTTATATTAACCTTTTATTTATAATTTTCGTTAAATTTACATTTCGGGTAACAATCGATTTGTTTTTAATTTATGTGTTACATTTTATTCTTGATCCTCTTACATATATTGTAACATCCCAGATAAATAATGAATTTGAAATGTTCATATATATTAATATTTTTGAATAAAATATTAATATTACTTTAAAAGATATTCTATGTTCGATGGCGTACCCAATATGCAACAATGAGTTTCTTCGAAACCTTATGTTGCACACTAATAATATAATTATTTTAAATGGTAGTAGACACCAAGACATTATATTAGAGGGAATGAATAAAAATACCTAAAATATGATTATAGATGTTTTTTAAATGTATTTACTTTTATCCAATAAAATTTAGAGGCATAAAATGTAAATGAATCTGATTTTAAGCATAATTTACATTAAAAGGTTGATTTACCTCCTTTTGACGGAGAACCCTATTTAAATATAGTTTTGGTCAGTTTAAAATGTTCATATTGAAAAAATAAAATTCTTATTTAGATTGGTATCATCAAAATTTACATTGGGTAAATTTTTGGTATATTTCTGATAAAATGCATTTTTTAATGAATAGTAGAAACTAATGTATTTTATTTTAAAAGTGATTTTTATTCTAATTTATTTATAAGGATACATTATCATTTTAATTTGATTTAAAGAGTAATTAAAATATATTATTATAATTTAATCCAATGGTGGTAATTGGAATTAATTTCACTTTGGAATTGTACATAAACAAGTTTCAATCTTTTAATAGATATTGTTTCTTAAAAGCACGCTATTTGTTTTGACAGTGAGAATTGATTATCAAATTAATTAATGAAAATTATATGTTTTTAATTTGGTAAAATTTCTATCATTTTTTAATTTTTAATATCAAATATAGCATAGGGTGAATGTTTGGTATTTTTCTGAAAAATGTTCATTTTTAATGAATAGTGAAAAATACTGCATTTTACTTCAAAACTAATTTTTCATCTAATTTAATTATATAGTTATATTTTCCTTTTAAATGGTTTTAAAGTTTAATTTAATATTGTTTTTATCAATTAATACAATTTTGTTCATTATAAGTAATTTCACTTTTCTATTGGATGTAAAAACAAGTCAATCTTTTGAAAAATTTTATTTCTTAAAAACTCGTCTTTGGTTCTGACAACGAGAATTATTTTTAAATTAATTACATCAATTTCTATGTTTGGAATTTCGTAAAATTTGTTTCATATTATGAATCATAATTTCCAAATTATGTAATTAAGATTCTTTTGTTTTTGGATATTATGAATTGTAACGACGACAATTATCTTTAATTATCGTGATTATTTTGTAATCGGGTAGTTAAGGGTTATAAAATAATATCATAAAAATAAAAAATAACCCCAACATGTGTCCTAATTATATTGGTGTTGTCATGGCCGACCATGGTATTCCTTGTGAAAACTATGGGACCCCATGGAATCACTTTTGGGTCATAGTGACATTTTATCATTTTATTTTGAAAGAATAGAAAATTTAACAAAAGTATGTAACACCTAAGTAAAAAAAAATTAATTTGGTCTACATAAATGATATATTAAGCTATAAATAGTAATTGGAAAGCTAAATAAATTTCCTACATCGTGGTATTTTGTTTTAAATTTTTAGACATTAAATAAATAAATAAATTTATGACACCATGATGATGTAGTGATTACCTAATTAATGAACGATTTAAATAAAATGAAAAAGATAAGTAAAATATAAGAATTGAACTTGTCTAAAACCAATTGGATGGGTGGATTTCTAACCCTTATCACCTTATACTTTAAATATATCATTATGGGACCTTTAAAATCCTCAAATCATTTTATAATAACATAACATTCCCAGACATTCCAAAAGTTCCCCTCCTCCCTCTTATAAAAGGCCCCCACCTCTACCCCCTTACCCACACCTCTCAAGCCATTGTATCATCCAAAATCTGATAATAATGTCTCTCAACATCCCTCTATTACTCCTAGAAGCCTCACTTTGGGCATAAGTCTTTCCAAGGAAGCATTTGTGCTCAAATCAAAAAGAGTTATCTGATTTGAATGAAATGTATTCTCTTATGTTCTTTTGTTTTATTTTGCTTCTCCAACCCCTTAAACACTTTTTATTAAATTATTTTGTAACAAAAATAGTATCTTCAATATAATAGTATGTTTTTATGAGAAGTATTATAGCTACACTTATACACACCTCCATCTAATTGTTAAATAACATACTTTTTCTGTGGGTGGTGAATTACCACCTCACGAAACGATGATTGTTCAATCTTCATTTAACATCTCTTATGGTGGCCATTAATATTTCACTGTATTTATATAATATATATATATTATGTTTATGTTTTACTTATGATTATGTAATTTTAATTTATTCCATTCCTTTATAATTTCCCAAATGGGTAAACGCGATAATTTCATTTTAGAAAATGCGGACTACCGCCCCCTCAAAGTGATTTGAATTGTTAATTCCACATATGGGATGTATAAAGGATGGAGTTAATGATATAATATATTATATTATACTTTAATTAAAATATACATATGTATCATTATTTTTTCATTCCATTAAATTATGAAATATAAATGAACGTAACATTTATGCGTACGTACTGCTTACCGTCTCCATTAACGGTACATTTCATTTCTTATTTCCAAATGTTGTGTACTATTATAAGTATATATTTATAATGAATATATATGATATATAATAAATATAAATTATTAATATGATTCTGGAAATTATAATATATATATCTCTCATTTAGTTTTAATTCAATTAATATGATAATGAAATGAAAGTAGCGTTCATGCGTACGTATAACCTACCGTCTCCAGGAACGGTTCATTTCATTTTTTATCTCCAAATGTTATGTAATAGTATAAAATTAATATATAATCGATATATATGATATTTAAATCAGTAATCAAATTCTGGATATGGTGTAATTATAACTACCTGGAAAATTCTTTTCAAACAAGTTCATTTTTTACTCATGTACCGATCATCAACTAAAACGTCTGATATGAACTCCAATAATTAACTAATTATTATAACATTATAATATGTGATATGAATTTAATAATAAAATTTAAAGTAAGGCCTTAAGAAATTATATATTTATCAAATTTTATTATTCAGGAATATAAAGAAACGAACAAGACAAGTCGGACATGAGGTAAGGGATCCTACATCTCTCTTTCTTTTCAAGTACTCTCTTTTATGTCATTTCCTTTATGATGCAGGTTATTATGTTGGAGGATGTTATTTTATATTCACCATACTGTAATTTATATTTTCATATTATGAGAGACCCCATCTTACTCACAACAATTCATTTTAACAATTTTTAAGTGGCGTCGTTAGGCTGTCGAATTTTAATAAGAGATTTCTTATCTCACTTTTAATTTAGTGATATTTCTATTGGTCGCCACTTATTTGTGGAATGTGGTGTATTGTGTACTGACAATTGATATATATTATCAGGATTCTATTTATATTCATGATGTTCTGAAATTCATTTGATGGTTATTATCTTTTGGTCGTATGACTCGGTGGATTACAATGAGGTAAGGGGTTTTCATCTCACTTTATATTTCCCATGAGATTCATGCTAAATTTTCCACTATTTCATTTTGTGTGGTGTATTTTCTTCCAATTATTCTACTATTTGTGTAATATACTCTCGTTTATGGGTATTTACATCTTCATTGTATGACCCTTCTTTCATGGGGTGTACGTTTCGAGAGTTACCCAAATCGGTAAGGGAAACTTTCACCCTCCTCTTTTTAAAAGACTTCTTTTTGTTAGGTATTTCAATTTACATCTTCCCATGGTGGGATATGTTCTTATATATCCTTATTACTTGAAATGATATGTCTATGTGATTAGATACCCTTTTTATCTCTCATCATCTAATTTTCTAAATTTAAAAGTGACGGAGTTAGGTTGTCAAATTTCTTTAAGGGAACTTCTTAACCCATTTTAAATTCTTTGGGTAAAACCTCTACTTCTTGATTATGTCATGATATGAATATGTTTGGATGACCTCTAATTATTTTACACTTAATATCCTCTTATATTGGGTGTATTTATGTTTGTCACAAATATTTATGTAATTTATTTATCCTTAATCTAAGGATACCATCTTTGTAAGGGACTTCGTCTCAATCTCTTTTAATTGAGGCATATTTTGTTTTATACACAACTTTCTTTTATATGGTTTATAAACCCCTTTGACTTTTACTTTTTTTCAAAAGCAATATTTTTATATGAAGTGTTTTACTAAAATATAGAGGGAATGTTTTTGTCTTACGTTTGCGGTGACAACGACTTATCCACTGCCGTGACTATTATTTGAGTTTCGGCTTCCTCTATAGGCCATACCCTTTTTTAAATGAAAAATAAATATCATGTTTTCCTTTTATTTTATTTTGGTATTAAAAATGGGTTTGATAATGTTTTGATAATATCAATTTGTTGTACTTATATCTTATGATTGAAATGTCGAAATGTTATGTTTCCTTTATGCATGTTTTATGTGATACGATTATGTAATGGTTCTTGGGCCTTGTTTATAAAGACGGGTGGTTCCGTGATAAACTAAGGGCGGGTGAGCCTGTGAAATCTATCCAATGCATTGGGTAATGTGAAGGAGTTAAATGCTAAGGTTTCTCCGAAGAGATTTAGGGAATAAACTGTGATGGGTATTCCAAACGTAACCCTGAGGGTTACTCCCTACGTAAGAATGTTATGAATGCCTCAAGTTACCTGTATGTCTTCTGATTTTTAGGAGTTATACATAAATATTATGATTTCAGAAGGTATGTTATGATTAAAAGTTATGTTTTTAATGATATTTATTTATTGGTGGGTTAATGTTTCCTTTCATTGTGTTATAACCCTTACTCAGCTTTTTATTCTCATCCCATGTTTTTGAAATGTTTTTCACAGGTTATATGGAAGGGTAAGAGAACAGAATTATTCAAGAATATTTATATCAAGAAAAGAACTCCTGTTTTATTTAAGGATTTTTTATTGTTGTGAAAAATTTGGTTACAGTAGTAGTGTCTACTTTGTAATCTTATGAGATCTAATATTTATGTCCTAATTCTCTAAAACTCTAAACCTGAAAAGATCCTCATTGTGAATTATTCATTTAATTCAAGATTAAGTTTTTTTAAGGGTGGGTCCATATAGTTGGCATCATAGGGAGGTCTAGATAACATTAGAGGTTAGAGTGTTGTCTAAGCATAAGTGACAAGTTCTGTATAACCACAATGGTAAGTATATTTGATGGATCCATTGTTATTTTTTGAAAGTTCTAATGAGTTTGAGATAACATGGATAATTATATCTTAGTGTTTATCTTCCTCATTAGTACATGATTATTTTGTTAATATACTCACAATGACAATTTTGGTTTTAGTATATTGGTGGATCTAGCAGGAACCAAAGTGACAATGGGTTTGAAGGAAACTATGGTGGTTCTCTGATTAAGAGACTTGATGAAATGGGGGATTCAATGAGGAATCTGGTGGTTATTCTAAACCAACTATCAAATACTAATGATTAACCACTTTAACTTTGGTGAGTTCTCTAATGCATCATGTATGAGAGTACCAAATTTATGTGGAAGTCTATGTAATAAATATAATGGTAACCATTTGGGTTTATATGATCCTTACTTTAGAGGTAATTATGGGTTACTATATGATGGAAAAGGAAAGGCATGAGAAAAAATTGAGGATAAATTATGTTGTTGTTATTTTTTATGATTTTATCTCTTTTTGGGGAATTTTTTAGGAATTATATAGTTTTGGAAAATGGGACAACACGCAGACCCTGTGACAACTTGTCGCGTCAGACCAAGCTGTGGGAATCGAACCCACAACCAAAGTGCGACTGGTATTTATCACCTACCACTGGACTACGTGAAGTACCTGGTTTTAATGAATTTTTTTTTTATTTAGATGATTTTATGAATCAAGAATAAGTTCATTTTGGTTTATCTATGGAAACAATTGACCTATCATGGAGGATATGTGATTAGACTAATTACTTTTCAGAATAAGTATTTAAGAGTAACTGATGTTATTTAGAGATAAATGTTAAGATTTACCATGGAAGACTATGCGATTAAATCCTTCAAAGATTTGGGTCTCAATCTTTGGTTGGTTTATTTTTAATGAATTTTAAAGGAAATTTTGTATCGAATGGTCTTTGTTGAACTTTGGGATGTTTGACAAATTTTTGAGATTAAGAGTAGTTTTTCTTTTTGTAAAAGATAATATTTTTTTGGGATTATCTGATCTTATACAAAAAATTTTGGTTTTGGTTAATGTCTACAGATATGGGAAATATATATTTCATCTTTTGTGAGTTATGTGATTCTCTCGAAGTTGATTATTTCGCTCTTAATGTGAACAAGTCATCCTAAATACTCACCTTTTGGAGAAAATATGGGATTGTGTAAGAAATCTAGTAAGTGATGAAAGTCTACATGACAAGTAAGTATGTTTCCTTATGTTTTAGTTAATCTCATAAATGATTTCCTCAATGAAATTTAACTTAAGACAAAAATGTTGTCTGTTAACTTTTCCAACTGGGGAATCAAATATCATTTAACCCATCACAAGTTTGTGAATTTCTAGTGGTTAACTATCTCCTAGACAAATTTTCCCATCACTCTCCATCAGAACATGTTGGTTTGTTTTCTACTCCATATCCATGTTTTCATGGAATCATAGTATTTGTTGTCTCGGGTGACCTTTTTACTTTTCTTTCTTTATTTTAAGGTGATAGTTTAATTTACTCCTTTTCTAATGTGGGGCTTTCAATGAAGTTTTTGAGCCCAATTTTAAAATAGCGAGGACACAATTCCCAAAAGGGGGGAAGGATGTAACATCCCAGGTAAATAATGAATATGAAATGTTCATATATATTAATATTTGTGAAAAAAATATTAATATTACTTTAAAGGATATTATATGTTTGATGGCGTACCCAATACCCAACAACAAGTTTTTTTAAAATCTTACATTTTACACTAATAATATAATTATTTTAAATGGTAGTTGACACCAAGTTGTTGTATTAGTGGGAATGAATACAACTAACTAAAATATGATTATATATGTTTGTTAAATGTATTTACTTTTATCCATTAAAATTTAGAGGCATAAAATGTAAATGAATCCGATTTTATGCATAATTTACATTAAAAGGATTATTTACCACCTTTTGATGGCGATCCCTATTTAAATCTAGTTTTGGTCTCTTTGATATGTTCATTTTGACAAAATAAAATTTTTCATTATATTTGTATCATCAAAATTTACTTTGAGTAATTTTTTGGTATTTTTCTGACAAAATTCATTTTTAATGAATAGTGAAAATATTGTATTTTATTTCAAAAGTGATTTTTAATCTAATTTATTTATAAGGATAGATTATATTTTTAAATTGTTTTAAAGTTTAATTAAAATAAATTTTTACCATTTAATCAAATGGTGGTCATTTTAATTAATTTCACTTTGAAATTGAACATAAACAAGTGGCAATCTTTTAATAGATATTGTTTCTTAAAAACATGGGTTTAGTTTTTCCAACAGGAATTATTTATAAAATTAATTAATGCAACTAAAATGTTTTTAATTTGGTAAAATTTTTATCATTTTTTAATTTGGAATATCAAATATACCATCGAGTGAATTTTTGGTATTTTTCTGACAAATGTTCATTTTTAATGAATAGTGAAAAATACTGCATTTTACTTCAAAAATATTTTTTCATCTAATTTAATTATATAGATAGATAATTCGTTAAATTGGTTTTGAAGTGTAATTTAATTTTTTTTATCACTTGTTACAATTTTGTTCATTATACGTATTTCCACTTTTTAATTAGATGTAAAAACATGTCAATCTTTTGATAAATTTTACTTCTTAAAAACCAGTCTTTGGTTTTGACAAGGGGAATTATTTTTAAATTTTTTTATGAAATTTATATATTTGGAATTTGGTAAAATGGGTTCCATATTTTGAATCAGACGGTCCAAATTATGTAATTTAGACTCTTTTGTTTTCGGACATTAGGAATAATAACGACGACAATTATCTTTAATTATCGTGATTAATTAGTAATCGAGTAGTTAGGGGTCATAAAATAATATCATAAAAATAAAAAATGACCAAAACATGTGTCCTAATTATATTGGTGCTTTCATGTACAATAATGGTATTCCTTTTGGAAACTTTGGGACCCCATGGAATCACTTTTGGGTGATAGTGACGTTTTATCATTTTATTTTTAAAGAAAGGAAATTATAACAAAATTATGTAACACCTAATTAAAAAACGTTTAATTTTGTCTAAATAAATGATCTATTAGACTATAAATAGTCATTGTAAAGCTAAAAATATTTCCTAAATCATGTTATTTTTTTAATAATTTTTAGACATTAAATCAATAAATTTATTTATGACACCATGATGATGTAGTGATTACCTAATTAATGAACGATTTAAATAAAATGAAATGATAAGGTAAAATATAAGGCATAAACGTGTCTAAAACCTGTTGGATATGTGGATTGCGAAACCATATCACCTTATCCTAGAAATATATCATTGTGTGACCTTTAAAATCTGAAACTCGTTTTATAATAAAGTAACATTCCAAGACTTTTTGAAAGTGACCGTCCTCCCTCTTAAAAAAGGCCCCCAACTCTACCCCCTTACCCACACCTCTCAAGCCCTTGGATCATACACCCTCTTCTCATATTTTCTCTCCACAACCCTTTATTACTACTTGAAGACTCACTTTGGGCACAATTATTTCCAAGTAATCCTTTTCCCTCAAATCAAAAAGAGTTATCTGATTTGAAGATAAAGTCTTCTCTTATGTTCTTTTGTTTTATTTGGCTTTTCCAACCCTATAAACTCTTTTTATTCATTTATTTTGTAACAACACCAGTATTTTCAGTATTATAGGATGTATTTATGAGGATTATTAGATCTACACTTATACACACCTCTATCTAATGGTTAAAGAACATACTCTTTTTGTGGGTGGCAAATTACTGCCTCATGAAACGATGATTGTTCAATCTTCATTTAACACCTCTCATGGTGGCCATTAATATGTAACTGTATTTATATATGATATATATATATTATGTTTATGTTTTCCATATTATTCTGTATTTTGCATTTATTCCATACCTTTATGGTTTCCAAAATCGGTAAATGAGATAATTTCATTTTAGGAACTGTGGACTACTGCCCCCTCAAAGTGATTTGAATCGTTAATGCCATATGTTGGATTTATAATGGATGGATTTAATAATATTATATATTATATTATTCTTTAATTATAATATAACTATGTATCATTATTTTTTCATTCCATTAATGTATGAAATAGAAATGAATGTAACGTTCATGCGTACGTATGGCTTACCGTCTCCATGAATGGTACATTTCATTTCTTATCTCCAAATGTTTTGTACTATTATAAGTATATATATAATGGAAATATATTATATATATTAAATATAAATTATGAATATCATTCAGAAATTATAATATATATATATCTCTCATTTATTTTTAATTCCATTAATATGACAAAGAAATGAAAGTAGCGTTAATGCGTACGTACGGCCTACCGTCTCCATGAACGGCACATTTCATTTTTTATCTTCAAATTTTATGGAATAGTATAAAGTGAATATATACAAGATATATATGATATTTACATCATTAATACTATTCTGGAGATGGGATACTTATAACTACATGGACAATTCTATTCAAACAAGGTCATTTTTGACTCATGTACCGAACATCGTCTAAAACGTCTGATATGAACTCACATAATTAACTAATTATTATAACATTATAATATGTGATATTAATTGAATAATAAACATTAAAGGAGTTCTTTAAGAAATTATAAATTGACCAAAGTTTATTATTCTGGAATATAAAGAAACTAACAAGACAAGTCGAACTTGAGGAGAGGGATCCTACCTCTCTCTTTCTTTTCAAGTACTCTCTTTTATGTCATTTATTTTATGCTCCATATTCTTATGTTGGAGGATGTTCTTTTATATTCACCATAATGTAATTTTTATTTTCATATGATGAGAGACCCCCTATTTCTATCAAAAATTAATTTTAAGAATTTTTAAGTCACGGCCTTAGGTTGTCAAATTTTCGTAAGGGATTTCTTATCTCACTTTTAATTCCGTGAGATTTCCATTGGTCGCCACTTATTTATGGAATGTGTTGTATTTTGTACTAATAATTGATATATATTATCATTATTCAATTTATATTCATGATGTTCTGAAATTAATTTTGTGGTTATTATCTTTTGATTATATGACTCGATTGATTACAACGAGGTAAGGGGATTTTATCTCACTTTTTATTTCCCGTGAGATTCATGCTACATATGCCACTATTTACTTTTTTGTGGTGTATGTAATTCCCATTATTCTACTGTTTGTGTAATATAATCTCATTTATGGGTATTTACATCTTCATTGTATGACCCTTCTTTCATGGGTCGTACATTTCGAAAGATATCCAAATCTGTAAGGGAAACATTCACCCTACTCTTTTTAAAAGACTTCTTTTTCTTTGGTATTTAAATTTACATCTTCCTATGTTGGGATATGTTATTATATATCCTTATTTAGGTAAATGATATGTCCAATTGATAAGATACCCTTTTTATCTCTCATCATCTAATTTTCAGAAATTTAAAGTGACGTCATTAGGCTGTCATATTTCTGTAAGGGAACTTCTTAACCCAATTTCAATTATTTGGGTTAAACCTCTACTTATTGATTATGTCGTGCTATGAATATGTGTGGATGGCCTCTGATTTTTTTACACTTAATTACACTTATATTGGGTGTATTTATGTTTTTAACACATATTTATTTAATTGATTTTTCCTTAATCTATGGATACCGTCTTTATAAGGGGCTTCGTCTCAGTCTCCATTCATTGAGGCATATTTTGTTTTATACACAACTTTTTTTATATAGTGTATACACCCCTTTCACTTTTCCATTTGTTCAAAATGAATCTTTTAATATGAAGTGTTTTAATAAATGAAAAAGGGAATGTTTTTGTCTTACGTATGCGGTGACAACGAATTCTCCACCACTGTGACCATTATTTGAGATTCTGCTTCCTCTACAAGCCATAACATATTTTAAATGAAAAATAAAGACCATGTTTTCTTTTTCTTTTGTTTTTTTATTGAAAATGGTTTTGATAATGTTTTGATTGTATCATTGTGTTGTATTTATATCTTGTGTTTGAAATGTGGAAATGTTATGTTTATTTTATGCATGTTTTATGTGATACGATTATGTTATGGTTCTTGGGCATTGTTTATGAAGACAGGTGGTTATGTGATAAACTAAGGGTAGGTGATCCCGTGATATCTCTCCAATGCATTAGGTAACGTGAAAGAGTAAAATTATAAGGTTTCTCGAAAGAGATTTTGGGAATATACTATGATTGGTATTCCATACATAACCATGAGGGTTACTCCCTACGTAAGAATGTTATGAATGCTTCAAGTTACGTTTATTTATTATGATTTCTAGGAGTTATACATAAATATTATGATTTTAGAATGTATGTTATGATTGAAGGTTATGGTTTCATCGATTTGTATTTATTAGTGGGTTACTGTTTCCGTTCATTACGTTATAACCCTTACCGACCCTTTTATGCTCATCCCAAGTTTTTGAAATATTTTTCATAAGTTATAAGGAAGGGTAAGAGAAAGAAAGTATTCAAGAAGATTTTGTATCAAGAAAATAAATCTTATTTTATTTTAAGGATTTTTTTTATTGATGTGAAAAATCGATTATAGTAGTAGTGTCTAATTTCTAATATTTTGAGATGTAATAGTTCTGTCCTAATTCTCTAAAACTCTAAACCTGAAAAGATCCTCAATGTGACTTATTCATTTAATTCAAGATTAAGTAATTTTTTAAGGCCAAGTCCTTATATATATATAGGAGTAATTATTTTAAAAATGTAAAACATTATATAAATATCATATATAATAATTATATAATTATTTATAATAATATAAAAAATATTTATATATTAAATGTAATACACTGTTCATGGAGATGGTAGGTCATACGTATGCATGAACATTATTTCTGTTTTCTTATTATATTTAATGAAATAATGTAAATGATATAAATATATATATTCCTTAAAGTATAATCATTATTTCACATATATAATATAATTTTTCTAGAACCATCTTTACAACATTCCATGTCAATTGTGAATGAATCACCACACTTTGAGGAGGCGATAGTCCACATGTCCACAAACGAAGATATCATATTCCCAAAAAACAGAAAGTGTTAAGTTATGTGTTATATATTTATTAAATAATAATAAATAGATAATAAATATTATATATATCATATTTAATCATTAATTCCATAATTTTTTCAACCAATAATTATGATAATGGGAGAATGAATGAAATCTGATCGCGAGACGGTAGTCCTTCATACAGACAAATAATGATTGTCTTTCCCATTTTATAGACGTGTGTATCAGTGTTGGTATAAATCTCAAAATAAAAAAATATTATTATATTTATAATAATTGGGTTATTATATAATCTTATAATAAGAATAATATAGGGGGCATATAATGAAATAAAACAAAAGTTCATATTGAACGATTTTGCCTCTTCTTTGGGTAATTATTATTTTTTTCCACCAATGGAATAAAATTAATTCTGTTATACACAATTTGAGGATCCAAGGATGAGATTAGTGAATTTAATATCTTATTTGGATAGTTTTTTCAGATCCAAAAGGATTTATAGGTGTGAATAAGTGAGGGGGTTAGTTCTCTTTTATAATGGAGGAGGAGTGGTGTAACAAACAAAACTTTTATTAATGAAAATTCCACTTGATCTAATTAAATGTGTTATTAAGTAAAATGGTTATATAAAACATATTAACACAATTGGTTTTTCATTTTTGGATTTTAAAATACTATTAAGAATTGTTACCGTAACCAATACTGTCATTTAATAATGATCACATTATTATTATAAATATAAGGCTTTAACAAATCCAATTTACTCAGAAAAAGTATGTGATTGACTCATCCTGTAGAATTTATCCATACAAAGTCCATTTTTAGGATCTCATGAAAGGAGTTTGTGTCACTGGGCATCGTTCTTGACCAATCCCAATCCAAGCATCAACACGTTAATCTTGAACGGAATTGTCTACAGGAAAATGGAAGTTAATAATGATTACCATCCAAGTGATGTTATCTGAGTTTCCTCAAGAGTCTATCATCATCACACTCCTTACCCTTTGTTATTATTCATATTTTATAAGGGGTTAAGTCACAATACCCTAGAATTATGATTGTGTAAATTTGTTTTTAATATAATATAGGATATAGATTCATTTTATTATTGATACTCTGTAAATGGTTTTTAACACACAAATCGTATTTTTAGATAGTATTCAATTAAGAAAACAATTTTGATGAATTAATTATTTTTTTAATTAAATAATATTTTAATAAAATATTATTACTAAATTTTTTTTTAAATATAAATTATCATATAATTTTTATTAATACAATTGTAATTTTTATTAGGGTTTGAAAACAGTTTTTTCAAAACCCATTATTTTTCTATAAATGATAGTTTATATTATAAAAGTAAAAAATTCACATTTTTAATAAATTATTTTAAAAAATGAATATCATTTTTTGATTCATGACGTCAAATTTTTCTAATGTATAATGTTTCATAATTTTTTTAGACAGTTGATTTTTTATGTAAAAATTAAATAACCATTAAATATATAATGTGTTTTATGACATCAAAATGACCCAACAGTGATTTGATAAAATAATAAAATATGTATATTTTGGAAATATCTGTTTAAAATTAAAAAAAATGTGAATTTAGATTCTTTTGATTAATTTTACAATGCCTTAGTTGGACCTCCAAGACTTACTAAATATTTTAACTTTTTAAAATGATTATTCTTGAGAGTGTGACTCACCACCACATAAGAAAGCCTAATATTTTAATAAGTTCATCCATTGGATTTATAAAATAATTTTTCCACTCCCCATTGGAATAAACCATGTGGAAAACCATGATATGGTTTGTGGTTTTGATTTGTTTAATGTCTAGTGTCTAAAACCTAAATAATATAGAATTCTCTCTCCTTTCCTCTATAATCCCACTAAATATCCCATTCCTCTACAATAAAACCATTTAGAGATCATCCAACATATTGAATCCTCTCTATAGAATCCCCCGAAGGTGCCCAAAGCTTACTAGAATCTTCTCTCAAGCCTCTCCTAAACCTTTAGGATCACACATCAATGTAAGGGATTTCTTCATTTCTCATTTTTTCCATGTTTAATTATGTTAATATACCCTTTTATTTTAAATTAAAAATGATGGTGTATGATTTATCACCTCACCCATACTGACCCCCTTATGTTTGAAAGATTATATACCCCATTCTCTCTCATTAATTCCTCCCATGTACATCTGTTCCCATGCCAAAATTCTGTAAGGGATTTATCTATCCACATTTACATTCAAAAATCGTTTTATATTATACATCTATGTTACCTTAAATATGTTGGGATATTATGTTACACTACCCCCTTACATTCCATTTCATTTATAAATGATGGTATACCACGTTCTATCTCATCATCCCATTTTACGATTTCAATTTGAAATCATTTTGCTACTAAATTTACACCAAAATATACATGCCAAAATCATCATGTAAGTGAATACAATACCCATTTTACTATCAATGGTATTCACCTTTATTTACATGTAATTATTGATTGAGGAAATAAATTTATGTATTCCACATATCTTATTCAGGGAATAAATTATTATGTTTAATTAATTCATGTTGTATGATCAATGTATCACACTAATGCACGAAAAGAAATGATTACAAAGTTTGTACCATGATATATAACTCTCAAATTCATAAGGTAAGAATAGAATCATGATACTCCATGTGTATTGAGGGTTTACCCATACTACTTCATGTGAAATGAGGTTTTACCCATGCTAATTGAAGTGCAGTGAGGGTTTACTCATTCTCCATGTGCTATGATCCTTAGCTCATGCTAATATCACGTTAATTGTTATTTCCACATATCCATGTTATGATAATAATGAAATATCATGCCTTTATGTACATGTTTCCCTAATTATAAATTTATATGACTATTTTTTATCATGCATTTTATTATTTATGTTTTGTCTTCTATACTCCCTTACTGTTCTCTACATCTCACGTTTTTCTTACGTATGACCTCAGGTTATCCCATGCAATGATAAGTACGAAAGAATTTCATGGTCATGTAAAAAAAATTTCAATAAATATGTTCTATTTTTATGTATAATTTTCTCATACAGTAACACCCCAAGATTTCAGAGTATGTTATTTCTTCAAAGTAATTCGATAACTTTCACTACACGAAACACTGAGTTCTAGCGCACCATGACTTACCAAACAAGCTGTTCAAAAGCAGTTATGAATGGTATTAACTGAATTTTGAACTCTATATAATCCTTATAATTTTAGAATCCATATTATGAGTTTCTTAGTCATAATGTAAGAACACATACATTTTTTCAGATATAAGAAGTATTTTTCGAAAAATGCAATTTTACCGCCTTTTAATGGAAAATCATTTTTAAATCCCAAATTTAAAACTTTTATATATTCAATATGACAAAATAAACTCTTTATTTATAATCGTGACATAATAATTTAGTTTCAATAACGTTTTGGTGTTTTTCTGATAACTTTCATATTTGGATGAATAGTGAAAAATTCTATATTTTAACTGAAAACAACTTTTTTAATCAAAATAATTTATATTTTTAAATTAGACATTTTAATTTTATGAAAGTATAAATAGAATATATTTTTACCATTTAATCCAATTATGGTCATTATAAGTATTTTCAATTTGAAATTGGACATGAACAAGTGTCAAACATATGATCGTTATTATTTCTAAAAAATATGTCTTTTGGTTTCAATAGTGGGAATTAATTTTAAATTAATAAATGCAACTTTTATGTTTTATATTTGGTAAAATAAACATCATTTTTTTGATTCGGAATATCTAAATTATCATAGTGTGAAATTTTGGTACTTTTTCTGATAACTTTCGTATTTTGATGAATTGTGAAAACTACTAAATTTTAATTAAAAAAACTTTTTAATAGAAATAATTAATAGTGGTAAATTATGAATTTGAGTTATTTTAAAGTATAATTATATAATAAATTTACCATTTAATCCAATTTTCTTCATTGGACATAATTTTATATTTAAACTAGACATAAGAAAGTGTCAATCTTTTGATAGTTAGTATTTGTTAAAAACACGCTTTTTGTTTTGACACGAGGAATTAATTTTAAATTAATTTCTGCCACTTATGTGTTTTGAATTTAGAAAAATGGATTACATATTTATAATCAAGAGGTACAAATTGTTTCAATAGGTAACTTTTATTTTTAGTAATTTTGAATAATTATTTCGGCAAATATTTTATTTACCTTGGTTAAAGGGTAAATCCGGTAAATAAGGGTAAAAAATAATATTATAATAATAATAAATTATCTTAAACGTGTCCTAATAATATTGGTTGATACATTTCCAACCATGGTCATGTTTTGGTTGAGTTTGGGACCCCATGTATCCACTTGTAAGTGATAATGACACTTTATATTAATATAGTTAAAGTAAATATAAAAATGACATAAGCATATATCTTTTAGAAAAATATTTTTTAAATAGGGTTATATATGTTATATTTTCGACTATAAATATACATTAGAAAGTTAAAAATATTTCCTACATAATTGTATTTTATTTATAATTACTAGAAGTTGAATAATTAAATTCATTTATTACACAATAATGATGCAGTATTTTCCATATTAATGAAAGAATCAAATAATTAGTATTATAAATGTTAAAATAAATGTAATTTGAAAGTTTTGATGATATACACGAATTTTATTGGTTAATATTACATGTTATTATTTCTCAAATTACTTTTATTCAAATTAATAAATTTTTTATGTCTTTACGAAAAAACAATTATTTAATAGTGTTAAAATTGACATAAATGTGGTTTTAAAAGAAATATTATATTATTAATTGATATAATATTCATAAAAATATAACGTTCATCCAAAAGACTTATATTATGATAGATATGTCATTAATTAACCACTTGGGGTTATATTTTCAGTTTATATTATGTTTATTAACCATATAATATAAAAATACAAAGAGACATGGTAAATGTCAAACTATTTAACTAAGAGTTAAATCTAAAAGATGAGTGTAAAATAGTGACCCAAACATGTCTAAAACTTATTGGTTGAGTTTTTTTCGACCAATAACCACCTTAAAATTTTAATAATCCACTTTGTATCTTTTATAAACCGAATATGTTTTTATTATAAAATAATACTTTAAGTTTTTTCTAAAGAGCCCCTCCTCCCCCTTATAAAAAGACACCACTTCTATCCAATTCCTCACAACTATAAAGCCTTTTGGTTCAGAAAAAATCTTCCCAAATACCCTCTAAACTATCCTCCCTAATTTTAGAGGCCTTACATTAGTCATAAATCCAACCTAAGGATCCCTTTTTATCAAATCAAAAGGAAGAACCCGAAGAAGGGGTAATGTTTATCACAACCCTTTTTCATGTTCCTCTATTCTTAAACTTCTTCGTTCTTTGTTATTTACTTTCTAAAATAATACCTATAGTATATTCTATATACATTAACGTTATTATAAATATTTTACAACCATATTATGTATTCTATCCATCCTTTCAATGACATGTAACCATACGTGCGTACGTACGGCTTACCGTCTCCACATCGTGGTGTAATTGTTATTCAAAACATTATTATTTTTATGGGTATGATAATGAAGTTAAATTGAGGTAAATAATAAATAAAACATGATAATTATTCATTATATATGATATACCATCCAATTATATATTATTTGAATATCAAAATAATGATATTGTCGCTCGTGCATACGTACGGACTACCGTCTCCACGAACACGATGAGATTAATTCTCCATCGTATCCATTCAAGTAAAATTCTCCTTTGATGATTACAAATAATGTTTAAGGAATTGATATAATTTTGGATATGAATTATATACAACCTACCCATAACAAACATGACATATTTAACAAAACATATAAAATAAAACGAGTAAGTTAACAGCCGAAACAACGATAATACTAAGATATTATTAACAATGAAACGTTAAAAGATAATATATGATATCATATTAATGTATATGATTCTTTTTATAATTTAATATCAATTATTTCATAGGATTTTAACATACCCTCAACCATGTAAAAGTACAAGGTAAGGGTTTATTTCACAATCTCTTCATTATCCGAGGTTGTTTGAACGTAATTATCTACTGGGACCTCTTTATCATCCACATCCATGTTTCATAAAAATGTATTTCAAATCATTCTTAATAATTTACAGAATATGGGTTAAAGTCATTTATACCTTTTTTTGACTTTTTATAAGATGTTTATAAAGTAATCTTTCCGTCACTTTCCAAACAAGGTCCTTTTTACCCTTTTCGACAGAATTAAGGTAAGAATGACTTTTTTAACTTATACGCCGGGTGAGGATATTTTCCACCATAATAAAATCCTCGAAGCTTCCCTAACAAGATTATAAGAATATATTGAAATTAAAAATTTTATTTTATAATTATGTGACTTTTAAATGATTTAAAAATGAATATTTTAATAATTTGTGAAAGGTACTCTTTATCAAGATCAGAATTTTAAATGTTTTCATGGTTTATCTTTCTAAATCTTTTTAATTAATGACCATGTTTTAAAAATGATTTTAAGGATTTATTTATATTTACATAAATGTTTTGAAATGATATTTCTTTTCAAAGGTTTCAAATTGGTAGGGGACACTTTGATTCAAAAATATCTTTAAATTACTTCCTTTATAAATGTGCGACATTTCATTGATTTCAAAAAAAGTGATTTTTCGCTCAAATAGTTTTGATTTCATCTATGTCAACATGCTTTGATGGATTTTAAGCATATTTGAAGTTGATTTATTATGATACAAAACTTCCATATTGTATTGATGTTTTTGTGATATGTTTGACGTGGATATGTTATTTTTATACCATTCATGGTTTATGGAAAAAGTATTGACATTTCGTAAGATAGTTTTAATACGATTGTTAATGATATGTTTAAACTTGTTCATTTGAGGAATTCATTAGACTTAGTAAGTGATGGGTGGAGCCCTCTATAGCTCCTTGATGTATATGTAGGTCTCATGAGACAAACTAGTGTCTTGGAACAAGGTCTTGACAAAATCTTATTTGTAGTCTTGGCACGAGGCCTTGGCTACGTGGTTATGATAGTATGGCATTATGCATTCCATCCTTATGAAATTGGTTATTGATATTTCATGTGATTATTAAACTAGTAGAATATCCATGTGAATAAGTAAATGGAATTATTTAATATTATTTCTACCATATTATGATGAAGTTCAAGTTTAAAAGGATTTTGTTTTAGTTATACATTTCCTTAAATGTTTATGCTTATTTATGAATGTTTCTGCTATATTGTTATCCTTACTAGGAATTTGAGCTCACCCCTTTCTATTTTTTATTTTTCCCAGGATGTGAAGAAGTATTTTATGAATGATCTGCAGGGATAGTATAAGGGGATATTAGTGTGGAGACAAAATTTTGATGTAGTTTTCACTTTATGATGTAATGTAAAATATATGAATGTATTTAGTGTTTCTAGGTCAACTAAACTAATCATTCTTTTGAAAATTTATATTTTTTGATCATGCCAGTGTTATGTAATAATGCACTGACTCTGGGTAATTGGAGTCAGGGAGTTACAGTTGGTTTCAGAGGAAGTTTTGTACAAACTGTTGAAGCTAGATTTAGATAAACTATGATTAGAGCACATAGAACTAAGACGGACTTTGAGGATTAGTATAGAATAACAGCCTATAATTTTGATATTGTAGAGATTTTGAGCGTTTTCCAAGAAATATATCCCTGTTTGGATACGAGAATGTAGAGGTGGCTCTGGTACATATGTACCTAGGGGTAAAACCCAAAAACACCGCTTTGAGATAGAGTCGAATGGGAACTAGGGCGCAACAACAGGCTGCGTTGCACTCTTGGTTATGACACTCCCATGGGATATGCTTAGGATAATTCTCATTTTCTTTACAAAACATTATGAAGGGTTTATGAGTATATAATTCCTCAATGAAAACATTTTTATGATTGTGGATCATATCCATAAACCATTCAATTTATGATAGTATTTTACAAGTTTGGAATTATTCATTTCAACTTATAAACTGAACTAGTTTATACTATTGTATAGAAATGGTGGCCAGTATAAGGAATGTGAACTCCAGCAATACGTATGATCCAATGTGTAATAAGGATAATATCTTTCCCAATATTAATCCAAAATTTAGAAGGGAAATAGTTTCCCATGTATTATCAACATATGAATAAATCGTATCATGTGTTAATAAGATAAGTAAAGAATTCCTCGAGTCCTATGGATTTGAAGGGAAGAAAGAGAAGAAAGGGATGGAAGAGAGAAATATGGATAAAGGGAAGAGGGAAAAGAAGAATTTTCCAATATGTTATAACTGTGGAAAGAAACACCCTGGAACTTTCCTGAAAGGAATGTGAGTTTGTTATAATAATTATCGAGTATATAAGGATTGTACTACAGCACTATTTCATTAAGGACTTGAGATTGTGTGGAACAAAGAAAAGTGACTCAATATCAGGTTAAATTTTTGGAAAATATATGGTTTACAGAAAGATATACCATAATATGGTTCTGATACCGAGGTAGTGATTTTGGAATAATACAGGATTTATTTGGATAAATTATATTGTATATTCTTGACTAAATTGAAACTGATTAATGATTTGTATATTTGATAATTGTTGTATTTCACAACATTTTTGTATAGAAGGAGTATATCCAGTATTCTATATGTAATAACGGATCATGAATGTAATCAATAAGGTTTTATGGTATTTTGGGATGTTGCAGTGTTTTAAAAGAATACATGATGAAGGTGTTCACATGCAATAACGTGGAAAAGGGATCTTCATTTTGTTTACCTACAATATAAATTTTGGACTGTGAGTTTGGACAGAAGTATTTTGGATAAGTCTAGTTTGAGATTATTTTTGTATTTCAATAAAAAGGAAAACCTGTAGGTCGGGCGGAAATCCGTCGTGTTGGGAAAGCCCACGAGACATGAACCCACAACTGAAGGGTGACAAGGGTGTATCACCTACTACTGACCCACATGATATCCTGGATTGAGTAATGTAGTTTTTTTAATGGTTCTTCTAGATGAATTATAAATTATTTTTTTAACCCTATACGAATAAGATAAATAGAATATTATTTTTATCTTCTATTATCTTTTAGAGTGAAAGATGAGTTTGTGATAGAAATTATTTAAAGGATGTGACTCTACTTGTCAAGTATATATTTTTATTCTTCTCTTATTCTATGAAGAAATTAATTCTTATACTTTAATGAAGGGATATTAAAATCAAAATTTTGTTATCCTAATACCATATGTTTTTTTGAACCGATTGTATTTTACATCATCATAGATTGATGAATTTAAGGCCCTCAATTTTACACATGTTTGTTATTGATAACCTCAATCACTACATATAAATATTTAAATTTTTCCACCTATTATATGTCTATAATTTCCACCAATGTTCTCCTAATCGAGATCATAATATGGTGGTGACCCTTTCATTTCCCTTTTCCTCTTATTAAGACTAAATTTTATTAACCTAATTTCGGATGTGGGTTTTCCCAAAAATATTTTCTATTTTCAAAATTTTATTTTCAAAAAATAATTTCAAATTGTGAGGATGCAATTTATTGAAGTAGGGTAGAATTTAACACCCCAATATTTCAAAGTATCTTATTTCTTCAAATTAATTCAATAACATTCACTACACGCAACACCGAGTTCTCGCGCACCATGACTTACCAAACAAATCGTTCAAAAGTGGTTATGAATGGTATTAACTGAATTTTGAACTTTATATAATCCATATAATTTCAGAATCTATATTATGAGTTTCTTATACATAATGTAAGAACAAATACATTTTTTTCTGATAAAAGAAATATTTTTCAAAATATTAAATTTTACCACCTTTTAATGGAGAAGCCTTTTTAAATCCAATGGTTGAAACTTTTATATATTAAATTTGAAAAAATAAACTTCTTATTTAGAATTGGGACATAATAATTTAGTTTCAATAATGTTTTTGTGTTTTTCTGATAACTTTCATATTTGGGTAAATAGTGAAAATACTATATTTTAACTGAAAACAACTTTTTTATTCAAAATAATTTATATTGTTAAATTATAAATTGTAATGGTACGGAAGAATAAATAGATTATATTTTTACCATTTAATCCAATTATGGTCCTTGTAAGTAATTTCACTTTGAAATTGGACATAAACAAGTGTCAATCTTTGGATAGTTATTATTTCTTAAAAATACGCCTTTTGGTTTTAATAACAGGAATTAATTGTAAATTAATAAATGAAACTTTTATGGTTTTAATTTGGTAAAATAGACTTCATTTTTGGATTTGGATTATCTAAATTATCTTAGGGTGAAATTTTGGTACTTTTCTGATAACTTTCATATTTTGATGAATAGTGAAAATTACTACATTTTAATTAAAACAACTTTTTTAATCAAAATAATTAATAGTGATAAATTATGAATTTAAGTGATTTTAAATTATAATTAGATTATAAATTTACCATTTATTCCAATTTTGTTCATTGGACAAAATTTCATATTTAAATTGGACATAAGAAAGTGTCAATCTTTTGATAGTTATTATTTTTAAAAACACGATTTTTGTTTCGACAATGACAATTAGTTTTAAATTAATTTTTGTCACTTATGTGTTTTGAATTTAGAAAAATGGATTCCATATTTATAATCAGGTGGTAAAAATGTTGTAAATAGGTAACTTTTATTTTTAGACATTTTGAATAATTACTTCGGTAAATATTTTATTTACCATGATTAAGGGTAAATCCGGTAAATAAGGGTAAAAATAATATTATAATAATAATAAATTACCATAAAACATGTCCTAACAATATTTTATGATACATTTCCGGACATGGTAATCTTTGGGTCGATTCTGGGACCCCATGGATCCACTTGTAAGTGATAATGACACTTTATATTAATTAAGTTAAAGTAAATAAAAAATGACATAAGTGTATATCATTTAGAAAAACATTTTTTACATAGTGATATATATGTTATATTTTAGACTATAAAAATTCATTATAAAGATAAAAATATTTCATAAATAATGGTATTTAATTTATAATTTTTATTCATTGAATAATTAAATTTATTTATGACACAACAATGATGTAGTGTTTTCCTTATTAATGAAAGAATCAAATAGTTAGTATTATAAATGTTAAAATAAATATAATTTGACGTTTCTGATTGTATAAAAGAATTATATTGGTTACTATTACACGTTATTATTTCTTAAATGAATTTTATTCTAATTAATAAAGTTGTTAAGACTTTGACAAAAATAAATTATTGAATAGTGTCAAAATTGATATAAATCTGTTTTTAAAACAAATATTATATTATTAATTGATATATTATTCCTAAAAATACACGGTTCAGCCAAAAGACTTATATGATCATAGATAGGTCATTTATTAACCACTTGGGGTTCTCTTGGTAGTTTATAGTATGTTTATTAACCATATAATATAAAATACAAAGAGACATGGTAAATGTCAAACTATTTAACTAAGAGTTAAATCTTAAAAGATAAGGGTAAAGTAGTGACCCAAATTTGTCTAAAACTTATTGGTTGAGTTTTTATAGACCTATTCCCACCTTAGACAATGAATAATCCACTTTTCAACCATTATAAATTGAATATGATTTTTTTATAAAGTAATACTTTAAGTTTTTTCTAAAGAGCCCCTCCTCCCCCTTAAAAAAGGACACCACTTCTTACCAATTACTCACACCTCTCAAGCCTTTTGGATCGGCCAAACTCTGTCCAAATACCCTCTCAACTATCCTCCCTTAATCCTAGAGGCATTAATTTAGTCATAAATCCAACTTAAGAACCCTTTTGATCAAATCAAAAGGAAGAACCCCATGAAGAGGTAATGTTTTTCACCACCCTTTTTCAAGTTCCTTTATTCATCAACTTATTCATTATTTATTATTTACTTTCTAAAATAATAACTACAATATATTCTATATAATGTAATTTTATTATAAATATGTTATAACTGTATTCAGTATTCTATCTATCCTTTGAATGACATGTCACCATACGTGCGTACGTACGGCTAACCGTCTCCTCGTCGTGGTGTAATTGTTATTCCAAACATTATTATTTGGATGGGTATTATAATGATATGTAATTGATGTAAATAATAAATAAAACATGATAATGAATCTGTATATATGATATACCATCCAATTATATATTATTTTAATATCAAAATAATTATATTGTCGTTCGTGCGTACAAACGGACTACCGTCTCCACGAATGCGATGTGATTCATTCCTCATCACATCCATTCTAGTCTAATCTTCATTTGATGATTAAAAATAATGTTTACAGACTTTATATCATTATGTATTTGAATAATATACAACCTATCCATAAAAACATGACTTATTTAACAAAACATATAAAATAAAACAAGTAAGTTAACAACCGATACGAAGATAATATTAAGATATTGTTAACAAAGAAATGTTAAAAAATCATATATGATATCATATTAATGTATATGATTCTTGTATAATTTAATAACAATTATTGCACATGAGTTTAACCAACCCTTGACCAAGGAAAATTACAAGGTAATGGATTATTTCACAATCTCTTCATTATCCGAGGTTGTTTATACGTAATTATTTGATGGGACCTCTTTATCATCCACATCCATGTATATTAAAAATGTATTTCAAAACATTTTACTATTTTATAGAAGATATTTTAAAGTCATTTATACTACTTTTTTACTTTTTATAAGATGTATATAAAGTAATATTCCCGTCGTTTTCCAAACAAGGTCCTTTTTAACCTTTTCGATGGAATTAAGGTAAGAATGACTTTTTTTAACTTATATGGTGGGTGCAGCTATTTTCCACTATTATAAAATTGTCGATGCTTTCCTTACAAGCTTATAAGTATATTTTTAATGTAAATTTTTTATTTTATAATTATGTGTCTTTTAAATGATTTCAAAATGAATAATTTAAGAATGTGTGAAAGGTACTCTTTATCAATATCATAATTTATAATGTTTTAATGATTTATCTTTCTAAATATTTTTAATTAATTTCCATGTTTTGAAAATGATTTTAAGGATTTATTTTTATGGACATGAATTTTTTGAAATGATATTTCTTTTCAAAAGTTTTAAATTGATATGTGACTCTTTGATTCAAAAAATCTATTTAAATTACTTCCTTTATAAATATGTGACTTTTCAATGATTTCAAAAAAGGAGATATTTCTCTCAAATAGTTTTTTTTCATCTATGTCAACATCCTTTGATGGATTTTAAGCCTAGTTGAAGTTGATTTATTATGATAAAAAACTTCCATATTGTATTTAAGGTTTTTTGATATGTTTGACAGTGGATGTCTTATTTTTAAACCATTCATGGTTTATGGAGAAAGTATTGACATTTCATAGGATAGTTTTAATACGAATGTTTATGTTATGTTTAAACTGTTCATATGTGGAATGCATTGGAATTATTAAGTGACAGGTGGATCCTTCTATAGCTCCTTGATGCATCGGTAGGTCTCATAAGACAAACTAGTGTCTTGGACTGAGGCTTTGACAAAATCATATTTGCAGTCTTGGCACAAGGCCTTGGATACGTGGTTATGATAGTCTGGCAGTATTCATTCCATCATTATGAAAGTGGATATTGATATTGAAATTTATTATTCGACTAGTATAATATCCATGTGAATTAGTAAATTGAATTATTTCATTTTATTTCTACCATAGTATGCTGAAGTTTAATTTTAAAAGGCTTTTGTTTTAGTTATAAATTTCTTTAAATGTTTATGCTTATTTATGAAAGTTTCTGCTATATTGTTATCCTTACTGGGCATTTGAGCTCACCCCATTCTATGTTTTATTTTTCCCAAGATGTGAAAATGTATTTTATGAATGACTTGCAGGGATAGTATAAGGGGATATGAGTGTGGATACAAAATGTTGTTGTAGTTTTCACTTTATGATGTAATATAAAATTTATGAATGTATCTAGTGTTTCCATGGCTAATAAACTAATCGGTCATTCGAGACTATATCTTTTGTGATCATGCCAATGTTATATAAAAATGCACCGAATCTAGGTAATTGGGGTTGGATCATTACACATACAATGATACTGAGCCCCAAATACCCTAGACCTCTTGATCTTCTGGGTTGTATTAAGTGCATTTTTATTTAATAATCATGGTTAAGTTTGTAATAAAGAGAAGGGTTGTTATGGTTGGTATCAAATGATAGGTTTAGTTATTTTGGGGATTAGTTTTAGAAAACCCTAGTAAAATCCTTAGGGATACAGATAAGTATAATAAAAAAATCCATAAATTTTGGTGATTATAGAGTAAGTGGTTTATCATGAAAATAAATCAATGTCGGGATATGAACAAGTAGAGGTGGCTCTAGGATAGATGTATATAGGGGTAATCCATGAAAACACCACTTTGAGCATGAATCGAATGAGAAAAAGTGTACAACAATAGGTTGTGATTCACTTTTGGTTACGACACTCCTGGGGATATGATTTGGTAAATCCATGAGCATAGTATGAAATATTATTAAGAGAATAAAAAAATGCCACTAAGAATATATATTGGGAAGTATATCACGGATAACATATATTGAATCCTATAAATTCTTAAGTTAAGGAAATAAATGTAATTTATTTGATATCCTTTTTTGTCATTTGAATTCCCCATTACATGTAACCCATAACATTCTTTTCATTCTACCCAATGACTGTTAATAGGAGGACTTGGGTTAATGACTGATGTGAAGATCAATATGATGATTGTTCTAATGAGATACCCAATCTTATGGGAGTAGGAATAAAAAACATTTTCCTGATATTGTCTTATTTAAATAAAGTTTTTAATAGAAAAGAGGGTCAAGAGGAATGTTCAACCCCCCCCCCCCCCAATGAACAATCCCCAATCAATATCATCATGAGAAAAATGCCTCCTACTTTTGTTGGATCATTTGATCCCTCAATCACCGAACAATGGATCAACTCCATTGAGAAGATCTTCACCATCCTTCAAAGATTAGAACAAAATATGTTTCATTTGGCTACATATCATTGGAGGGTGAAGCTAATCAATAGTGGAAATTGATCAAAAATACAAATCCCGAGGAAGATATCAATGCTTTGGAATTGAAGGGTTTTTGGAAAATGAAGTTTGATAAATATTTTCCTCGCACCCACCAACATAATATGGAAAGGGACATCCTTGACCTCGTCCAAAATGACGACGAATACATCAGAGCATATGAGTAAAACATCACAAGGATTTCACAATACACTTATGGCTTTGTTGTTACCCCCGAATGAAAGGTTTTGGTTGGATAAAACTTATCCTACATAAAGCCCTATTGATATGTGACTTTTATAGCTATGAGAAAATTGTCTGATGTTTCCTCAAAGTCAAAATGGATATTGACGTATCTCAAGCATATCAGGGGGATAAGAAGCGGAAAGTGGACATTAATTCTGGTGGCCTAATGGATGAATCCATCGCTTCTATGTAATTCCAGCACCCTAGCTACCCAATGTATGGAAAGAAACACCCCAAAAATATCTTAAAGGGGTGAGGAAATTCATTAGGTGTGGAAGAGAAAGGAACATAGATATTAAATTCTGACAAGGAAATTCCACTACTACGATAGAGGATAGGATTGTTCCTTTCAAACCCTGACACATTTTTCATTCCTTCAACTGCAAAGTACCAAGGAACTTTGAAAACCAGTGCCCTAATCCGTGGGTTTTCAAAGGCAACCAACAACCTCCATGGTAGAAAGGGTGGGATTTTTCCATCACTAATACGGAAGTAATCCTCGAAAATTAAGTGGTGATAGGTATGCTAGTTATTCATTCAATAATATCGAATATACTTTTGGATTCTAGTTCTACGCATTCTTTTAAATCCCCAAAAAAATTTAGAACAATCTAAACACAACCACAAATAATGGAAGTAGAGATGTCAGTGAGAACGAAAAATGGTTAATTAATTGAATCCCATTAATATAACCCCTATCCTATCATAGTCTATGGATTGAACTTCCCAATGAACCTCTTCATACTCCCTTTAGTAAAATATAATGAAATTCTTGGCATGGATTGTAACAGCTGAGATTTTATAAGAAATATTTTGTTTTTATGTATAATTTTATATAAAGGAATCATTCACTACACACAACACAGTCTTGGCTTGTGTTACACACAAGATCAACCTTCCTCGATAGCTTGCGTTGTACGTAATACCAAGTTTCAGTAAACAATGATATGTTATTATAATATTATACAAACTAGCCGTTATGAATAGTAATACCCAATTTTTGAAATTTTATAAATTTTAACTTTCAAAATGGACATCATTTTTGGATATGGAATATCTAAATTAGACTAGGGTGAATTTTGGGTATTTTTCTGAAAACATTCAATTTTTGATGAATTGTGAAAACACTGGGTTACTATTTAAAAACTGACTTCTTATTTAAATAATTATTTATTTAAATTTATTTTAGGTAATAAATTGATAAAAAATACCTATATGAGTTTAATTAAATTCAATGGAGTCATTTTATAAAAATTTTAGATATATAAAAATTTTATTGATCTTTTCACCTTCTTTTACCTACCTCATAGGAGATTTTTCCAAATTTACATAAAACTTAATTTTGCTGCTTCTATGACTGGAATTTTGAAAATCTAAGAGACACTGTTAATATCATGGAGTAAAATTTGGTTCAATAAGATAAAAAATATTTGGTGAATAGTAACATTTTACTTTTATTTGCCATGGTTAAAAGTAAATCGGGTAATTAAGGGTCAAAATGGTATTATTATTACCATAACACATGTCCTAATTCTATTGGATAAGTTTAACTAGACCAAAAACAACCTTAGGAATAAAATATGACCGTTTAGGTCCACTTGGATTATATTAGGACATTTAATATTATTTTATTTAAATAAGAGTTAAAATAGTTAAAATCAATGTTTAATAACTAAAACATTTTTAATATAGGGTTATAAATAAGAAAAATTAGACTATAAATATTCATTAGAAATCGAAAATATTTCCTATATAATGGTATTTTATTTTTAATTTTTAGACATTAAATAAGTTAATTTATTTATGACACAATGATGATGTAGTAATTACCTTGTTAATGAAATATTAACATGATTGATGTTATAAATACCCAAATAAATGTAATTTTAGACTTTTTATAAATTCCACTAATTTTTTAGGTTATTATGACATGTTAGTATTGATTAAATTAACTGTTTTCGAAATAATCATGCTGTTATTAGTTTCACAAATATAAATTACCAAATAGTGTCAAAATTGACATAAAATAGTTTTTAAACAAATATGATATTATTAATTGTTGTTTAATTCCTAAAAATCTACGATTCAGCCAAATGAATTAGATAGGGTTATATATATTAATAATGAACCAATTAGGGTTCGTTTTCCCTGTTATAGTATGTTTATTAACCATATAGTGTAAGAAAACAAGAAGACACGGTAAAAGTTAAATTATTTATCTTAGAGGTAAATCTAAATGATAAGGTTAAAATAGTAACCTAAACATGTCTGAAACCCATCGGTTGAGAGGATTTCGAATCATCCCCATCTTATCGTAGAAATAAATCAATTTTGAGCTATTAAAAAATGAATATGACTTTATTAAAAAATAATATTTTATGTTTTTTCTAAGGTGCCCCTCTCCTCCCTTATAAAATGGCACATACTCCCTCTCCTCCTCACAACACATTGACCCTTCAATATCGTCCAAACTCTTCCAATTTCTCCTCTACACTTACCTAGTAATATTATAGAGGTCCTAGTCTTCTTCGAAGACCAATTTTAGTTCCCTAAGAGGACGTTTCAAAGAGGTGTGTCGAAGAAGAGGTAATATCTGTTACTGATTCATTCAAATATATTTGTTCATCTACTTCCAATTATTTAGTTGTTTTGAAGTAATAACATAAGTATCACTAATATACTGATATTTTATTATAAATATGAAACAACACTATTTCACCGTCTATCCATCCTATGGAAAATGAAATCATTGTGCGTGCATACGTACAAAATACCGTATCCACGCTGTGGTGTAATCTGTTTTCCATCACCACCTTACTTGGATGGGTATAATGGTTTATAGAATTACAATATATGATTATTTTAAAGTGATATTGATTCTGAAATAGTATACATACACTCCAATACAATTCCACAATCATGGGAATGATATCATCCCTCGTGCGTACGTACGGCCTACCGTCTCCACGATGTGATGTGACTCGTTCTACGAGATCTTCATTGCATAATGATTATATAAATGAATTTAATGAATAAATAAGATATATATTACACTAAAACCATTCTATAAATGAGGTATATATAACCTAAAAATAATAATAATAATTTATTCGACAAAACATGCATAAGAACAAAAAACAATAAACACCCGAATAATAGGTAGCAATGAAATATTACTAATAAGAAGCTATGAATATGACCATATTTGATATCATAACAATGAGTATGATTCTGGAAAAAGTCAATGACAATATTTAAATCATTATACAGGTTTTTCAGACACGTACAATGCAAATCAGACCTATGTTAAGGGAAAATCTCACAATCTCATTTTTATTCGAGATTGTTTATACATCATAATTTACTGGGGAGTATTTATCATCCACATCCATGTTTCCCCAATATGTAATATTATTTCTATCCCCGTAGATTTTTTTAATTCCAAGTTTACCAATTTGTGATTATTTAGTAAAATATATGAAATTAATCTTTTGTCGTTTTTAATACGATGTACTTTTTGAATTTTCCGGCCAATGTACGAGAAGAATTTTTTTTAACTTATATGACATGAATGGATTTTTATGATTTCATAGAACATTATTTCCATGAAGCTTCCTTTATAAGTTTTCATGTTTATTTTTAATCAACTTCTTTTAGTTTTAAATTGATTGAAATGTTAAGAAAGGAAAAATGTTTTTGAAGTAGAAAGGATATTTTACTCAAAAATGGAGTTCAAGTGTTTTATCAAAATTATTTTCCATCCAATATAATATAGGGTTATATTTATATACCTATTTTTAAAATTATTTGATTATTATGGAATTATTTTTATGAATTACTTTTATCTTATATGATTTATTTTGTGATGGCATGATGTTTAAGAATCCCATTTTATTTACATGGGTTATGCTATGATATATGATTTATGATTTTGTGGACACAGAAGAATGGTTTCAATATGAGATGGGTGGGACCTATATCTCCTTACAATTCTTTGGGTAATTAATTATATCTCATGATAAAGACATGGATGGAATGGAAAGTTAATCTGGTTCAGTGATATAGGACTGGAACGAGTAGTGAACTCGGTTCAGTAATGGACTTTGTCCACTATGATGGTCTTGGGAATGAGCCTTGACTAATATGAAATGATTTTCTATGATTATGTGTGTATTCCACAACGTCTCATGTATTACTTTTTGATTATTGGGATTACATTTCACTACTATGATTTATCCCCTGTTATGATATTATGATCTTATTTGCAGGTTAATATTTTCAAAATGGTAGGTTCTTATGTATATGATATGATTGATATTTCTTTTGTTTAACCTTCCTGAGAATTCGAGCTCACCCTTTTGTATGTTTTCATTTCCCCATTTCAGGAAGAAGGGTATTAAGTAGGATATTCCAAAAGGGACTCTAGATATGATGAAATAAACAGGAGACAACGTACAAGATTTATGAACCAATTGTTTATGTTCCCTAGTTCGTAAAGACACTATACCTATATGGTCCTTTCATAGTTTTGTTATACGTTGTAATAAGTGTGATTAAATTTTGAAGTAATAACAATGTTTGTAAAGTATGGGTAATTATAGTTGGTATCAGAGGAAATGTATAGTCATCCTTTGGAAACTAGGATGTGAAAGCCTTAGTAAGAACCCTAAGGATATGTCTAATAATAAGACAAAATCATAGTGTTTCAGAAATGGCCATGAATAACCTATGATGAGACCTAAAGCGTGAAATTTTATTCTTCCTTATGTGGTTTACCTATTATGATTAGTGTTTCTCACACTATGCTTATTGGTTTTAGTCAATGGCTGGAACCTGAAGGAATCGTGTTAATGCTGGATGCGATGAGCAATGAAATGATTGTCCCCCTGGGCAACCAAACGTTATGGAAGCTGGAATGAAAAATCATCCAGCCATGCTCAGACAAATTTCTCAAGACATTAATCATGCAGGACTTCCAAACGAGCAAAGGAAGGAGAAAAATTCTGTTGAATCCTTCATGAGGCAGCTTCCACACTCATTCAGCGGGTCTTCTGATCCATTAGCAACTGAAAAATGGATCAGTACCACTGAAAAGATATTTTCAGTTCTTCAATGTTCTGAACATGATAAATTCATCATAACGGTATATCATTTGGAAGTTGAAGCAGATCAATGGTGGAATCTTATCATGAATACGAGGCCAAAAGATTAAATTGAGTCTATGGAATGAGACAAGTTCAACAACTTATTATTCAATAAGTACTTCCCTCATATTCTTTGAACAAAGATGGAGAAGGAGTTTCTTGAACTAATGAAAAAGGATGATGAATCTGTTGGTACCTACGAAAGAAAATTTTACAAGACTTGCAAGGTATGCTTCTTGTATTATTATCCAACCTGAGAGTAAGATCGATTTATTCTTTAGTGGATTAAAACCAAGTCTTCGTAGGGATTTAGCCATAGGGGACATCAATAGCTACAAGGAAGTCTTTCGATGTGCTCTCAAGGTTGAGATTAATATTGGAGTAACCCATCAGTCATATGAATTTGATATGTAGAGGAAAATGGAATTCAAAAGAAAATATAAAGAGCACACTGAAAAAAATATGAGTTTCCCCTTATGCTCAAAGTGTGGAAAGAAACGTGGAGGGAGTTGTCTTAAAGGGACAAGTAAATGTTTCAAATGTGGAAAAGATGGTCATCAGGCATTTGAATGCCGCAATTATGGGAACAATATGTCTAGTGATGTGAACAAAGAAAGGGATACACATAATGCAACTCCTACACTTTAATGATTCAAGTGCAAGGAAATGGTGCATTATGCTAATCAATTCCCTAATCCAAGGTTTGTTGATGATGATCGACGTCAACAAAGGCTAAAGACAAAGTAATGTCACATGAAATTTTATTAGCGATGTGGAGTACGATAATGAAGTGGTGAAAGGTCCACTTACCATCCACTCTAAAGTAGAAAATGATTTATTTGATTCTGGATCCACCCACTATTTTATTTCTAATGATTTTTCTAAGGGTATTGATGTATTACCTCAACAATTAGATGTTGAGTTAGCTGTGACAGCCCCTAATGGAACAACAGTTGCATCAACAGTTTACAATTCTTCTTCGATTGAAGTTTGTGGGAAAGTGCTTATTGAAAATATTGTGATCCTTCCTAGAGTGGAATTTTATGTGATTCTTGGCATGGATTGTCTTTATTTATATGGATCTCATATCAATTTCCAAAGAAGGGAAGTCCCATTTCATATTCCTGATCAATCTATGATCATCTATCCATGAAAGGATGAATATAACCTTCTAGTGGAAATTCCTTCTATCTTATGGGTCCTGATTTCACTAAATAAAGGTTATTTATCTCAAATGGTTGGCGAGAAAATCACTATTAAGAATATTCCCATTGTACGAGAGTTTAATGGTTTCTTTCTAGAGGAATTTCCGGGTCTTCCACCAAATCGTGAAGTTATGTTTTCAATAGAACTCATACCTGGTGCTTTTCCTATTTCAAAGACACCTTATAGAATGGCCCCAATTGAGTTGCAGGAATTGAAGAAGCAACTCCATGAGAATCTTTATTAGGGATTCATATGCCCTAGTGCGTCACCTTGGGGAGCACCTATTCAGTTTGTTAAGAAGAATGATGGATCAATGAGACTCTTAATTGATTATTGAGAACTTAATAATATCACTATCAATAAAAAATATCCTCTTCCATGCATTGATGACTTATTTTACCAACTACACGGAGCTCAATACTTTTCCAAGATTGATCTTCATTCAGGTTATCATCAATTAAGGGTCAAAAGGGAGGATATACCAAATACGGCTTTCCGTACAAGGTGTGGACACTATGAATTAATAGTAATTCCATTTGGTCTTACTAATTCCCATGTTATCTTCATGGATCTAATGAATAGATTCTTTAGAGACTATCTTGATCTGTTTGGGGTAGTCTTTATAGATGATATTCTTATCTATTCAATGAGCAAGGAATAACATGAATATCACTTGAGAATTGTATTGAAGTCCCTGAGAAAGGATAAGATTTATTACAAATTTACCAACCGTGAATTTTCGATTCATAAATATTCATTTTTGGGTCATATAATCTCAAAAGAGGGTATATCGGTGGATCCGGAAAATACAAAGGTTATCGAAAGATGGTCAAGACCAACAATAGAAACTGAGATCGGATGTTTTCTTGGTTTGGGTAGATATTATCGAGGTTTTCTGAAATAGTTTTCACGATTATCTAATCCAGTCACCAGTTTGACTCGAAAAGGAGTTAACTTTGTTTAGACAATTGAGTGTAAATAGAATTTCAAGGAGTTAAAAAAAAGGTTATCTAGTGCACATGTGCTCACACTGCCTTGTAGTGGAGAGAGGTTTGTGATCTATAGTGATGAATCTAAGAAGGGGCTAGGGTTTTTTCTCATGGAAAATGATATGGTGATAGCTTATGCCTCACGATAGTTGAAAATCCATTAGCAAAATTACCCAACTCATGATTTGGAGCTGCGCTAATCATTGCATTAAAGATTTGGAGGAATTATATTTATGGTGAAAGGTGTCATATTTATACTGATCATAAAATTTTAAATAATATTTTCACACAAACAAGGTTGAATATGCGTCAAATAAAATGGTTGGAGCTGATTAAGGATTATGATTTCTCAATTCATTACCACCCTGGGAAAGCAAACAAGGTGGCACGCGCATTAAGATGACAAGACCATGATAGCTTATCCATGATGAGGATCACAAAAGATCCAATATTTATGGACTTACAAAGGATAGATCATGAAATTATAATGGAATGTAAAAAAATCTTATATTTCTCAAATGAATGTTCAACCATCTATACATGCTAAGATTATAGAGGCACAGAAAGAAGATATAGAGTTACAAAAGAAGGTGAGAAATGTTCCTGAATTCAACCATGATTGGGATGGGATAATAATGTTCAGGAATCGGGTTTGTGTTCCTCCCATCCCAGAATTAAAGAAGGAGATACTGGATGAGGCTCATAGTTCTTCATTCTCTATTCATCCTCGATGGACGAAGATGTATAGGGACCTGAAAGAGTACTTCTGGTGGGATGGCATTAAAAGAGATGTTGCTGAATATGTCTCTCGATGCTTGGTTTGTCAGCAAGTTAATGCTGAGAGACATAAGTCTAAGGGGATGTTACAACCATTACCCATACCAGAATGGAAATGGGTAAACATCACTATAGACTTTTTCACTGTACATCCAAAAACATACAAAGGTAATAATGTTATTTGGGTCATAGTTGATCATCTTACGAAGGCGACACACTTAATTGCTATTAGAAAAGAATTCTCTCTAGATCAGCCTGCCAGGATATATGTGAAAGAAGTGGTAAGATTGTATGTAGTACCACTTTCCATTATATCTGATGAGGATCCGAGGTTTACCTAACGGTTTTGGTGAAGTCTTCAGCATACTATAAATACAAAGTTGAGTTTCAGCACTGCTTATCATCCTCAGACACATGAGCAGTCTGAGAGAATAATTCGAACTCTAGAAGATATGTAAAGAGCTTTCTCTATGGATTTCAAAGGTGGTTGGGATCAACACCTACCATTGGTGTAATTTTCTTATAATAATATTTTTCACTCTAGTATTCATATGTCTCCTTATGAAGCTCTCTATGGGAAGAAATGTAAGAATCCAACTTGCTAGGATGAATTTGGGGAATGAAAGATATTAGGATCTGATCTTGTTGATGAGATGACAGAAAAGGTCAGATCTATTCAAAAACACATAAGAGCATCTCAGAGACGACAACAAAAGTTATGCCGACAACCGAAGAAAAGACCTATAGTTTTAAGTGGGTGATAAAGTGTTTTTATGAATTTCTCCTTGGAAGAGAGTAATGAGATTTGGAAAGAAGGGAAAGATAATCCCCTGCTATATTGGTCCTTTTGAAATACGGGCCCATGTTGGGAAGGTAGCTTACCGATTAGAGCTTCCACCGATTCTCTCTCAAGTTCACTATGTGTTCCATGTATCTATCCTGAGAAAGTACATACTCGTTCCTTCACATGTACTCAGCTCAGAAGTTATACCACTAGAGAAAGATCTTTCTTTTGAAGAACAGCCGATAGAGATTCTGGATCGTAGCGAAAAATTCGTACGGAACAAGACCACTCGCTTGGTGAACATTTTATGGAGAACCACCAATTATAAGAAGTTACATGGGAACTTGAGGAGATAATGAGGGAGAGGTATCCTCATCGGTTTGTTACAATGTGACGAATTTCGAGGGAGAAATTCATTTTAAGGGTGGTAGAATGTAACACCCGTGATTTTATGAGAAATATATTGTTTTTATGTATAATGTTATATAAAGGATTATTTCAATACACACAAAACTATCTTGGCTTGCGTTACATGCAAGAGAAACCTTCCTCAATAGCTTGCATTGTACGCAATAAAAAGTTTCACTAAACAGCGATATGTTATTAAAAAATTTACTAACTAGCCGTTTTGAAATGTAATACCTAATTTTTGATATTTTATAAATTTTATCTTTCAAAATGGACTTCATTTTTGGATTCAGAATATCGAAATTAGCCTAGGATGAATTTTTGGTATTTTTTTTGAAGACTTTCAATTTTTGATGAATAGTAAAAACAGTGGGTTACTATTTAAAAACCGACTTTTAATTTAATTAATTATTTATTTAAATTTATTTTAGGTAAAAAATTGATACACAATACCTATATAAGTTCAATGTAATTCATTGAGGTCAATTTAAAATAATTTTAGATATATAAAAATTTTATCGACTTTTTCACCGTCTTTTACCTACCTCCTAGCATCTTATTGTAAATTTACATAAAACATAATTTTACCACTTCTGTGAGTGTAATTTCAAAAATAAAAGAGACACGGTTAATATCAAGGTGTAAAATGTGGTTCAATAAGTTAAAAATAGTTGTTGGTGAATAGTAACTTTTTTAGTTTTATTTACCACAGTTAAATGTAAATAGGGTAATTAAGGGTAAAAATGGTATTATTATTACCCTAACTCATGTCCTAATTCTATTGGATAAGTTTAATTTGACCAAAAAAACCTTAGGAAAAAAATATGACCATTTAGGACCACTTGGATTAGATTAGGACATTTAATATTATTTTATTTAAAAAAGAGTTAAAATAGTTAAAATCAATGTTTAATAACTAAAACATTTTTAATATAGGGTTATAAATAAGATAAATTCGACTATAAATATTCCTTAGAAAGATAAAAATATTTCATACATAATGGTATTTTATTTTTAATTTTTAGACATTAAATATGTTAATTTATTTATGACACAATGATGATACAGTAATTACATTATTAATGAAATATTTACATAATTGATGTTATAAATACCCAAATAAATGTAATTTGAGACTTTTTATAAATTAGAATAACTTTTTAGGTTACTATGATATGTTAGTATTGATTAAATTAACTGTTTTATAACTAATCATGATGTTATGATTTTCACCAAAATCAATTACCAAATAGTGTCAAAATTGACATAAAATAGTTTTGAAAACAAATATTATATTATTAATTTTTCTTGTATTCCTAAAAATCTAAGGTTCATTAAAATGACTAATATAAGGTTATATATATTAATAATGAACCACTTGGGGTTATTTTGGCTTTTTATAGTAATTTTATTAACCATATAGTGTAAGAAAAAAGAAGACGCGGTAAAAGATAAATTATTTAACATAGAGTTAAATCTAAATGATATGGTTAAAATATTAACCTAAATTTGCCTAAAACCCATTGTTTTAAATTATTTATACCCTTACCCACCTTAGCATCTAAATAAATCAATTTAGAGCTATTAAAAACCGAATATGAATTTATTATAAAATAATATTTTATGTTTTTTCTTAAGGTGCCCCTCTCCTCCCTTATAAAATGGAACCTCCTCCCTCTCCTCCTCACACCACATTGAGCCTTCAAGCTTAGCTAACCCATACCAATTTCTCTCCTAAACTTCCCTAGTAATATTCTAGAGGTCCTGGTGTTCTTCAAAGACCAATTTTAGTTCCCTAATAGGAGGATTCAAAGAGGCGTGTCGAAGAACAGGTAATATCTGTTACCAATTATTTCAAATTTAATTCATCATCTACGTCCTATTATTTAGTTTTTTCATTATGAAGTAATAACATCAGTATCACTCATATACTGATATGTTATTATAAATATGAAACAACCCTATTTAACATTCTATCCATCCTACAGAAATTGAAATCACCACATGTGCGTACGTACAGAATACCATCTCCACGCCGTGGTGTAATTTGTTTTCCAACACCGCCTTTATTGGATGGTTATAATGGCGAAAGAATAACTATATATGATTATTTTAAAGTTAAATTGATTCTGAAATAGTATACATACACTCCAATACAATTCCACGATCATGGGAACAATATCATCGCTCGTGCGTACGTACGGCCTACCATCTCCACGATGTGATGTGACTCGTTCTACAAGATATTCATTGCATAATGATTATATAAATTTATTGAATGAATAAATACGATATATATTACACTAATAACATTCTGGAAATGAGGTATATATAACCTAAAAATAATCATAAGAATTTATTCGACAAAACACGCATAAGAAGAAAAAGCAATAAACACCCGTATAACAGGTAACAATGAAATATTACTAATAAGAAGCTATGAATATGACCATATATGATATCATAACAATTATTATGATTCTATAATAAGTTAATGACATTATTTAAATCATTATAGAGGAGTTTTGGATACGTACGAAGAAAATCGGACCTAATGTAAGGGAAAATCTCGCAATCTCATTTTTATCCATGATTGTTTATACTTCAAAATTTACTGGGGAATATTTATCATCCACGTCCATGTTTCCTAAATATGTAATATTATTTCTATCCCCCTACAATTTTTTAAATCCAATATTACTCATTGGTGAGTTTTTAGTAAAATATATGAAAACAATCTTTTGTTGTTTTTAGTACGAGGTACTTTTTGACTTTTTCGGCCAAAGTACGAGAAGAATGTTTTTTTAACTTATACGACATGAATGGATTTTTATGATTTCAGAGAACATTATTTTCATGAATAATCCTTTATGAGTTTTTAAGTTTATTTTTAATCAACTTATTTTAGTTTAAAATTGTATGACATGTTAAGAATGGAAAAATGTTTTGGAATTATAATGGATGTTTTCCTCAAGAATGGAGTTCAAGTGTTTTATCAAAATTATTGTCCATCTCAAATAATATAGGGTTATGTTTCTATACCTATTTTGACATTGATTTGATTATGATGGAATTATTTTTATGAAGTACTTTTTTCTTATATGATTTATGTTATGACGACATGATGTTTAAGAATCCCATTTTATTTACATGGGTTATTCTTTGATATATGATTTATGATTTTGTGGAACAAATAAGAATGGTATCATTATGAGATTTGTCGGACCTATATCTCCCTCCAATTCATTGGGTAAAGATTTATATCTCATGATATAGACATGGAGGGAACAGCAAGTTAATCCAGTTCAGTGATACAGGACTTGAATGAGAAGTGAACTCGGTTCAGTAATGGACTTTGTCTACTATGATGGTCTTGGAAATGAGCCTTGACTAATACGAAATGATTTTATATGATTATGTGTGTATGCCACAATGTTTCATGTTTTATGTTATGATTATTGGGATTACTTTTCAGTACTATGATTTATCTCATGTTATGATATTATGATCTGTTTTGCAGGTTAAGATTTTCAAAATGTTATGTTCTTATGAATATGATATGATTGATATTTCTTTTTTTTCCCTTACTGAGAATTCGAGCTCACCCTTTTGTATGTTTCCTTTTCCTCAGGTCAAGAAGAAGGGTATTAATTATGATATTCCAAAATTTACTCTAGATATGATGAAATAAATGGGAGACAATGTAGACAATTTATGAACCAGTTGTTTATGTTTCCCAGTTTCTAAAGACACTATACCTATACGGTCCTTTCATGGTTTTGTTTAGTTTTTTAATAAGTGTTCTTAAAATTTGAAGTAATAACAATTTATGTAATTTATGGGTCATTATATGGATTGACTTTCCCAATATAGAGCCAACATAAATTTCTGTGAGATGGAAATCACTCTCTATATGGACAATCAACCCCTGATTATATACTAATGCAAGGAGGAGGGTGAATCTTCTTTAGAACAATAATCTCAAGTGTGTAAATCACTTCCCTATAAGCAAGCATATCTTCCTCAGATGACTGATTCTAAGGAAGAAATCATTCTTAAACACATGTCTATTGTGAGAGAATTTGTTGAAGTTTTTCCTGGCGAATTGCATGATCATCCTCTTAGAAGATTTGTTTAATTCTCGAATGATCATACACCTATAAATTTTCCAATAACTACGACTCCGTATAGAAATGCTGTTTTGAATCATTTGGAGCTAAAGAAACATCTATAGGAAAATTTGGATAAAGGGTTTATACGCCCAGTGTTTAACCACGGGGTGCACCATTTCTATTCATCAAGAAGAAGGATGGTTCAATACGCCTTTGCTTTGATTATCGTGAGCTCAAAAAAATCATGATAAATAACGATTGTCATCTACCACAAATTGATTACTTGTTCGATCAACTATGTAGTGTAAAATACTTCTCCAAGGTGGATCTGTGATCGATATATTACCAATAATTTATGATGAATGTGGATATCCCCAAAAATTCTTTTTGTACAAGGTAAAGGCACTGTGAATTCTTAGTAATGTCTTTCTGACTCACTAATGCACTAGCAAAATTCATGGACTTGATGAATAGTGACTATAGTGATTAACTCGACAAATAATATTTATACATTATAGATGATATTATAATATATTCCAAAAACAAGGAGGAGCATCGGTAGAGTCTAAGGAGTGTACTAGATACCATGCAAATGGATAATCCCTATGAAATGTTCAACAATTGTGAGTTCTTTTTGAAGGAAGTCTCATTATTGTCTCATATCATCACAAGCAATGGGATATATATGGATCCCTCTAAGAAATATTGAATTGTGTGATGTACGAGGAAACTATCATTGATATATATCTATAGCTTCCTTGGGATAACTTGATATTATCTATGATTTGTGAGATATTTTTCCTAATTTTCAAACCCTCTTACCACGTTAACTCATAAGTGAGTCTTGTTTTCATAGAGTTATGAATGAAAAGATAGCTTCAACGATTTTAAAAGGGGGATTATCACTGCTCCATTGCTAAGATTACCCAAAAGTGGAGGCCTTTTTAATGGTATTTTTTTTTTCTTCGAAGAAGTGGACGGGCTGTGTGTTGATGAAAAATGACTAATTCATTTCCTATGCCTCATGAAAATTGAAATATCATGAGAAAAACTATCCAACAAATGTTCTAGATTCGGATGAAGTAATCATTACATTAAAAATATAGCAGCATTACCTGTTTGGGGATAAGTGTGAAATATATACTTATCACAAAGCCTCAAATATATATTAACAAAGAAAGAGTTAAAAATACGAAAATGAATATTGTTAGAGCTGATAAATGACTATTACTGTTTAATCCATTTCCACCCTAGGAAAGATAACAAGAAGGATATTTCTCTAATAAGAAAGGAACCAATGATTCTTTCATTGATGATAATTGAGAAGGATCCAATCATCATATATTTGGTGAATATTGACATGGGAATCACAAAAATGGGACATCATCAATCAATTCACAAATTATTTCCCAACCATATCATTTGGAAGGGTTAAATGATGCTCAAAAGGATGATGTAGGAATTTAGTAGAAAGTGGAAACTATCAGAAAATAGATATCCTCGGAGGTCAATGTTAATGAAAAATAAATTGTGAGATTTTGGTGAAGACATTGTGTTTCATCATATTCAGAGTTAAAGAATAATTTTTCGGATGATACAAATAGTTCAAATTTATAAAATCACCCAGGAAACACAAATATGTTTCAAGAACTCTGGGAGAATTATTGGTGGGATAAAATAAAGAAGAAGATTGTTGAATTTACATCAAAGTGCCTAGTATGTCAGTAAGTGAATTCCAATAGGCTGAAGTCTAAGGGGATGATTCAACCATTAACCATACCAATATGGAAATTTTAATATATCAACATGGTCTTTTTCATCGAACTTCTGAAGACATCCAAAGAAAATAATGTTTTCTAGGTTGTTTTGGATCTTCTTACAGAGGTTTCACACTTCAATGAAATTCAATATAATTTCTCATTGGATCAACTAACATGGATATACATCAGAGAATTGGCAAGGATACAAGGAGTACCACTATTGATTATATCTGATTGAAGTCTATGATTCATCTCTATTTTCGGGAAGTGTCTCCAACAAGCTCTAAATACTGAGCTGAGCTTCAATACAACTTATCATCCTCAAAATGATGGCCAATCTGAGAGGAATATCAAAACACATGAGTACATGTTTATGGCAAGATGAATGTACTTCAAAGGAGGTTGGTATCAACATCTTCCTCTATTTGAGTTCTCGTATAATAACAATTTCTACTCAAGCAACCAAATGGATCCTTATGAATCACTTTTTGGGAAGAGGTGCAGAACACCGGCATGTTGGGATGATGCTTGGGAGAGAAAACTCTTAGGTCCAAAAATGATCATTGAAATAATTGAGAATGTTAACACCATCTAGTAGCACATTAAATACTAAGAGTGATCAAAAGATATATGCTAATAATCATTGATTAGATCTAGAGTTTGATGTTATAGTCACGGTATTTCTCCGAATATTAATGTGGAATTGATTTACTATAAGAACCATGTTCTTATTTTTGAGGTATGGGTTTCTTCTTTTCTCCTTTCCTAAAGTGTTTTTGAGAAAATATGGAAAATGGGGAAAATCACAAAATTTTGGAAGTACACACCGTATACTATTACAGACGTTGTGTACTTCTGGCTGTGTGGGATGAGTACACGGGGCGTGTGTCCATGCCAGGGATGAAGCGTGTAGGAACCGACTACATGCCGTGTAATGGTCCTTTACACGCCGTGTAGTCAATCAGTAGGAAAATAGTAAGGCGGTGGCCAGCTGTGTGGTAGAACATGCCGTGTACTCAGGGATACACGCTGTGTAGTCATGTCGGCAAGTGAACAGTGCCTAGCTGGTGGGAAGCTATCAGAGGAACGGTTTAAAAATGGTAAGTACACGCTGTGTACCCAGAATTACACGCCATGTACTTTGCTTTTTTTGCTTAAAATGGGCAGTATCCTCCCCTGTTCACAGGGAAGGCTTATAACAAGAGGAAGGAGTGGGATTGTATGGCCGATCCTTTAGAGATCCTCTGAGCGCACGTCGGGAATCCTTTCCCCCTATGACGATCTCGTTGGAACCGCATGGGTATGCCCTCCACCCTTCTTTAAAAGTTCTTGCCAATTTTTCCCCTAAAGGAAGTTATTTACATTTAAATGGGGTTTCTTCTACTTCATATCTATGTCGTTATTGGGAGTTTCTAGAATCGACAATCACATATAACATTCATTGGTGTTAAAGGTACGTGGCTTGGTGTTTATTTCCAACTGTCTTGCGTTTTGTGTCTTTTTGAGCTACGAACCCATATTTGGGGTATCGTGTGGCTAAGGTCAGGGCTATTTTAAATACCTAGAATTGTATAGTTAATTAAATGTGATATTAAAATGTTTTTTGGGATCATTGCTTGGATCCAGGACAACCCTGTGGGTGCGTTCCTCTGTTTAGCCGTTTGGGTAGGATACCCAAGGGTATGCCTTGTTTACATTGTGACTTAAATGAAATGATTGTAGAATTTCCATGAGAGGAATTTCTTGTTTACTCCTTGTTTACATGTTGGGATTGGCCTGGTTACCTGTTAGCCTGAGGGCGGTGTTGTGATTAGCCTATGGGCATTGTATTACTTAGCCTGTGGGTAACTTCTTCCGTGCCTGTGGGAAGATGATTCTGTGCATATGGGAGACACTTCTTACGATCGTGGGAAAAATATGTATGCTAGTGGGAAGATTCTTGTGTTTGGTTTCTCATTACCCAAGGGTAGGAGTTGTACAAGTCTGTGAATATTTGTTGTTTACATCGAATATTCACTGTGGTGATATTTTAAATAAATAAATAAATGGATATTAAAAAAGCAATATAACTGGTTAATTTATTTACTTTCAGTACTCCTTACTTTATTGAATTTTATTATTGCACACTGTTGTTGCATGATTTTACACAGTTGGGAACGAGCCTTTGGTGGGTACCTACTGGGAATTTATTTCTCACATCTTGTTTGGGTCATGCTTTTTGGCCCAAACAGATTACGTTTCTACAGGTGTAGATAAGGGAAAGGGTCCTTATACAGCTTCTTGATTGATGCTGAGGAGTAGGGGAGCACGGGACTGAGCTTAGGCTCGTGATGTTGCTGCCTATTTTGTTTTTCCTTTCTATACATGTACTTCAGTTGTACTGCTATGTTGTGTAACATGTTCTGGACCTTTTCATATAACTTGAGACATGTTGAATCATATATATATATATCTGGCTGGTAATCCTTTACTTTAGTTGTCATATAAAATGTGTATGGTTTATTTCGTTCTTTGTTGTTGTGTCCTATTTATTTTATTCCGCTGTGCTACAAATTGACAAATGAGGGCACAGATTCCCCACTATCAGACTGGGGCCATCGATGATAGTCGGTAGCCTCTAGCATTTGGGGAAATACGCTTGAGGTCATGTGGAGAACCAAGTTCGGGACACCCATTGAGTGGAACCCAGAACCGGGATGTTACAATGTGGTATCAGAGGCAGCAGGGCGAGACAGCTCAGGGTAGCCAGGCTGTGTTGTAGGGTCGTGGCACTGGGCAGGCATATGTAGTGCAACAGACCTAACACGAGCATGATCTCGGACCTTCTATAGTTATAAGTACTATTATAGTAGCTTCTGTCTTATCTTCCGTACTTTTTGATACAGGTGCTATACATAGTTTCATATCTGTACCCGTTGTGTTGAGCCTTGGGTTCTGCGTTTCTACTTCTTCTGATATCATGATGCTAGAAACTCCGTTGGGGACTAGAATGACGGGTGTGCATCAGTGCAAGGAGTTCCTTCTTATGGTCGGTGGGTGTCACATTCGTTGGGACCTATATTCCTTCGAAATGACCGCTTATGACATCATCCTCGGGATGGATTGGTTGGTTTCCTTCCGAGCCTTTGTAGACTACTATCGTCGCAGGGTGTGTTTCATGTCACCAGAGGGCGGAGAGTTTCTATACAAGGGCGACTGGGATGTTCAGGCGAGTCGAGATGGACCAGAGCATCACAAGTGAGGTGGAGTCACAGCCCAAATTGCGAGTTTATATCTGGATGACTAGGGTACTTGTCAGATGGAATTCCCTCCAGCGTTTTATCATTTCAGGGATGTCTTATCAGAAGACTTTTCTGGTCTACCTCTGCAGCGTGAGGTGGATTTCTCTGTTGATCTTGTGCCAGGAGTAACACTGGTGCCCATTCCTCCTTATAGGATGGCCACGCCAGTGTTATATCAGCTCAAGAGGAAGTTAGAGGAGTTACCGGCAAAGGGATTTATCCGACCCATTACTTCTACTTGGGGTTCGCCAGTTCTATTTGCGAAGAAGGCAGACGGTACCATAAGACTCTGTGTGGATTATCAGAAGCTGAACCAGTTGACGGTCAAGAACCGATATCCCTTACCAAGGAATGGTGATCTTTTTGATCAACTTCATGGAGAACTAATGTTCTTGAAGATTGACTTGAGATCATGATATCATCAGCTGCGTGTTAGACCATCTGATATACCTCTCACAGATTTCAAGAGAAGGTATGGTCTATATGAGTACATGGTTATGCCATTCGGTCTCAAGAATGTGCCAATAGTTTTCATGGATCTGATGAATCGTGTGTTGCATCCTTAACTGGACTCTTTTTTGGTAGTATTCATGGATGATATCTTGGTGTACTCACACACTCAACACGACTATGCCACCAATCTCGAGATCCTTATAAGTACACTGAGAGAGCATCAGTTATATGCTAAGCTCTCAAAGTTCCACTTTTGGATGGATGGGATTCACTTCCTCGGTCATATCATCTCAGCAACAGGAGTTGTTGTGGACCCAGAGATGGTAAGAGCATTAGTTTCCTACGAGCATCCCAAGAACCTGTTTGAGATACGAAGTTTCTTGGGGCTGGCTGTTTACTACAGACATTTCATCCAAGACTTCTCCCACTTAGTCGCGCCATTGACGAGTTTGACTATGAAGGGTGTGAAGTTCGTTTGGTCAGAAGATTGTGAGAGATCTTTTCAGGACCTGAGAGGAAGGTTGACATCTGCACCGATCCAGATACTCCCAGAGCAGGGAAAGAGTTATACTGTTTACTGTGATGCATCAGGGATTGGGCTAGGAGCAGTGTTGATGCAGGGTGATCGAGTTGTTGCATACGGGTCCCGGCAGTTGAGGCCACATGAGTGGAATTACCCGATGCATGATCTCGAGTTGGCTACAGTTGTTCAGGCATTGCGCTGTTGGAGACATTACCTATTGGGAGAACATTTTGTGGTTTTCACCGACCATAAAAGTCCCAAGTATATCATTACTCAGCATGACTTGAATCTGAGGTAGTGAAAGTGGGTTTAATACCATCAGTCCTTCGATTTTGATCTTGCCTATACACCTGGTAATGGTAATCCAGTAGCTGATGCATTGAGCAGGAAGACTCAGATACAGGCAGTGCTGGAGGCCAGTGGTGAGTGCCAGCTTATGGCTTTGTTTTCTGAGATGCATTTGGAGGTTCACGATAGTCATGGGTAGACTTATCATTCCTCTTTAGCTATTACTTCTACCCTCCTGGATATGGTGAGGATGAGACAACTATTCATTTCGGAAGGCCTAGTTATACAGGAGTCGGTGGAAAGTGAGGACCCTCTTCCTGGTTGGACAATAGGTGATGATGATATATTGCGTTTCCATGGACAATTGTGGGTACCAAGGGATATACACAAGGAGCTGATGCGGGAGTTTCATGTCTCAGCTTGGGTAGTTCATCCATGGGTTACCAAGATGTACTGTGAGTTGAGACATCAGTACTGGTGGCCAGGTATGAAGAGAGATGTAGCTGGTTTTGTTACAAGGGGATCCACCTATCAGCAGGTGAAGGCAGAGCATCAGAGGCCAGTCGTATTGTTACAGAAGTTACCCATCTCGAAGTGGAATTGGGATGATGTCATGATGGACATCATGACTAGATTTTCGAGGTCACCTCGATGCAATGATGCCATGTTTTTTTGTTGTGGATAGACTCACTAAGGTAGCTAACTTTTTGCTGATCAAGGAGACCTTCAGTTTTGACAAGCTCGAGAAGTTGTATATTCGAGAGATCGTACGTCTTCATGGGGTCCCCCGTTCTATTTTTTCAGATAGGGACGAATGTTTTACATCTTGGTTATGGAAGATTTTTCAGAGGTCAATGGGTACATAGGTGCTTCTGAGCACGGCTTACCACCCTCAGAAAGATGGCAAGTCAGAGCGTACGATACAGGTGCTTGAGGACATGCTGCGTGCATGCGTCCTAGACTTTGGGCGATTTTGGGAGAAGTATATACCCCTCGTAGAGTTCGCCTATAATAATAGTTTTTAGGAAACTATTGAGATGGCACCATACGAGGATTAATATGTTATTTCATGCCAATCACATTTGTGATAGTTAGAGGTAGGTGAGGCAACTTTACTAGGACCACATCTCGTGTAGGAGACATCTGAGCTGGACCAGCTAATTCAAAAGAAGATGGTTACCACACAGTCTCATCAAAAGTCTTATGTTGATCACCGTAGATGACCTTTAGAGTTTGTGGTTGGGGATCAGGTTTTATTGAGTGTTTCGCCGAGGCTAGGACACAGGCGGATCAGGAGATAGGGTAAACTTTCAACGAGGTATGTGGGGCCATTTGAGATTCAAGAGAGAGGCAGGCCGGTTGCATATCGGTTGCAGTTACCTCAGAGGTACCAAGCCATGCACAACGTCTTCCATGTATCTCTGTTGCACCACTATCATCCAGACCCATCTCACACCTTTCATCCAGAAGAGGTTGAGCTTCAGTTTTATGCATCCCTTAATGAGATTCTGATTCATATCGTTAACAAGAGCATGAAGGTTCTCTGAGGCCAGTCAGTTCCTCTCATACGAGTGTTATGAAAGCATGGCCGAGTTCAGGACAAAACATGTAAGCGGGAGACCGACGTACATGCTCAGTGGACAGAGTTGTTCATAGCTATATCTTCTCCACCCTTGAAAGGGAAATTTTGGGATGAATTTATTAATGGGGGGATGTTTGTAAGAACTCTGTTCTTATTTTTTAGGTACAGGTTTCTTCTTTTCTCCTTTCCTAAAGTGTTTTTGAGAAAATATGGAAAATGGGGAAAATCCCATAATTTTGGATGTACACACCCTATACTTTTCCACATACTGTGTACTTCTGGGCATGTGGGATGAGTACACGGGGCGTGTGGCCATGCCGGGGATGAACCATGTAGGAACCGACTATACGCCGTGTAGTGGTCCTTTACACTCTGTGTAGTCAGTAGGCAGGAAAATAGTAAGGTGGTGCCTAGCTGCGCAGCAGAACACGCCGTGTAAGCAAGGAGACACACCGTGTAGTCATGTCATCAAGTGAACGCTACCTCGCTGGCGAGAAGATGTCAGAGAAACAGTTTAAAAATGGGAGGTACACGCCGTGTACCCGGAATTACATGCTGTGTACATTGTTTTTTTCGCTTGAAATGGGTAGTAGCCTCCCCTGTTTACAGGGAAGGCTTAGAACCGGAGGAAGGAGTGGGAGTGGATGACCGAACATTTGGAGATCTGCCGAGCGCACGTCGGGAATCCGTTTCCTCCACGGACGATCTGGTTAGAACCGCACGGGTATGCCCTCCACCCTTATTTAATAGTTCTTTCCAATTATTCCCCTAATGGGTGGTATTTAAATTTAAAAAGGGTTTCTTCTACTTCAGATCTACACCATTCTTGGGTTTTTCTGGAATTGACATTCACGTATAACGTTCGTTGGCGTTAAAGGTAGGTGACTTGGTGGTTATTTCCAACTTTCATGCGTTTTGTGTGTTTTTGAGCTACAAACCCATATTTGGTGTATCGTGTGGCTAAGGCCATGGCTATTTTAAATACCTATAATTTTATAGGTAATTAAATGTGATACTAAAATGTTGTTTGGTATCATTTCTTGGATCCGAGAACACCTGTGAGTGTGTTCCTCTGTTTTACCGTATGGGTTGGATACCCGAGGGTATGCCTTGTTTACTTTATGACTTAAATGAAATGATTTTATAATCTCCTTGAGAGGAATTTATTTTTTACTACTTGTTTACATATTGGGATTGGCCCGGTTACCTGTTAGCCTGAGGGAGGTGTTGTGATTAGCTTGTGGGCGTTGTACTAATTAGCATGTGGGAAACTTCTTCCGTGCCTGTGGGTAGATGATTCTGTGCCTGTGGGCGACAATTCTTACGCCCGTGGGAAAAATTTGTATGCCTGTGGGAAGATTATTGTGTTTGGTTTCCCTTTACCCGAGGGTAGGAGTTGTACGTGTCTGAGGACATTGGATGTTTACATAGAATATTCTCTGTGGTGAAATTTTAAATAAATGAATAAATGGATTTTAAAATGGAAATATAACTGCTTAAATTAGTTACTTTCAGTACTGCTTACTTTATTTCATTTTTTTACTTCACACTATTGTTACTTGATTTTACACAGTTGGGCACGGGCCTTTGGTGGGTACCTACTGGGAATTTATTTCTCACACCCTGTTTGGGTCACGCTTTTCGACCCCAATAGATTACGTTTCTACAGGTGTAGATAAGGGCAAGGGTCATTATACAGGTTCTTTATTAATGCTGAGAAGTAGGGGGGCATGGGACCGGGCTTAGGATTTCAATGCTGGTGCCTATTTTGTTTTGCCTTTCTGTACTTCTACTTCACTTTTACTGCACTACTGTGTAACATGTTCTGGCCATTTTCTTAGAACTTGACACATGTTGCATCATATATATAGCTATCTGTCTGGTTATCCTTTAATGCATTTGTTATATTAAATTTGTATGGTTTATTGCTTCCCCTTTTGTTGTATGATATTTATTTTATTCCACTGCACTACACTTTTACAAATGTTGGCATAGTTTCCCCACTCTCAGACCTGGTCCCTCACTGCTAGTCAATAGCCACTGAAATTTGGGGAAATGTGCTTGATTTCATGTGGAAAACCGGGTTCAGGGCACCCTTTGAGTGGCACCCGGAACTGGGACATTACATTTACAAGATTTCAGAATAAGCTAAAACATAGTCCAAGGTACATCAAACCTTTTGAGATCATAGATCGCATTGGAGTAGTGGCCTATCGACTAACACTCCCACCAATGCTATCTCAAGTACATGATGTATTACATGTATCTCTCCTGAGGATGTACATACCTGAACCATTGAATGTACTCAATCCATATGTTGTACAATTGTAGAATGACCTCTCTTATGAAGATAATATAGTAAAGATCGTAGATCTTAGGGAAAAATTTCTATGGAATTAAAAAATAACACTCATCAAAGTGTTGTGGATAGACAACATGTTTGAACAAGCCATGTGGGACTCATAAGAAGTGATGATGCAGAGTTACCCTAATATGTTTTAGTGTGGTAAAAGAAATTTTTTTGGGTGATCTTTCTTAAGGGGAAAGATTCTAACGACCCAAACTTCTATTAATGAATTTTATTCTTGATCTGATTAAATATCTTATTATGTAAAAATGTTATATAAAACATATGTACTTCCTTGGTTTTATGATTTTGGATTTTAAAATATTGTTAAGAATTTATTCTATTGCTAATACAATGTTTGCATAGTGATCACATTATCAGTATAAATATGAAGCTTTAACAAATCCAATTTACTCAGATAAAGGATGTTATGGCCTCATTTAGTAGAATTTCTCCCTATGAAGCCCATTTTTTAGATATTGGAAAGGAGGGAGTGTCCCTGGGATTCTCTCTTGACCAAGCCCAAGCTGATCATCAACATGTTAAGCTTTAACAAGATCTCCTACATGAGAAGTAGATGTTAATAGAGATTACCACTCGAGCAATGTTATTAGAGCCTACCAAATAGTATGTCACCATCGCACACCTCAACCTTAGGTATTATTCTGGTGTTATAAGGGGTTATTTATCAAGACCATATAATTATGATTATGTGCATTAGTTTTTTATAGAATAGATAATATACATTCATTTTATTATTGTTACTTTGTAAATGGGTTATAAAGCAAAAATAGTATTTTTAATTATTATTCAATTAAGAAAGCTATTTTGATGAATTAATGTATTTTTTATTTAAATAATATTTTAATAAAATATTATTAGTATAAAACCTTTTATTAAATATAAAATATCTTAGAATTTTTATTAATACAGTTGTAATTTTTATTATGGTTTGAAAAATACTTTTGTTAAAACCCATGACATATTGATAAATGTATGTTTTTATTTTAAAACTAAAAATTCACACATATATAAAATTATTTAAATAAAATTAATATTATTTTTAGATTCAGGATGTTGGAATTATATAATGGTGAATTTTTCATAATTTTCTAAGATAGTCGAAAATTTGGGTAAAAATCGAATATTGTTGAAATATATAATGTGTTTTATGACATCATAATTACCCAATACTGATATAATAAAATAAAATAAAAGTATATTAGGATATTATATGTTATAAATTTAAGTTAATGTGATTTTATATTTGTTTTATTAATTTTACAATGCCTTAGTGAATCCTCCATGACTTATTAAATAGTTTATCTTTTTAAAATGGTTTCCTTGAGATCTTGACTCACCTCCACATAAGTAAGCCAAATATTTTAGAAATTTAGACTATTATCCTTATAAAATAATTCATTCTAATACCCTTTGTATGAAACCATTGGAAAAACCATGGGACAGTGTGTGGTTTTGATTAGTTTATTGTGTAGTGTCCAAAACCAAAATAATAAAGGGTTCCCCCTCCTTTCTTATATATGCCAACACAATATACCATTACATTTCACTAAAAACATTTATAGCTTGATCAAAATCATCCATAATCTCTATATAATCCTCCAAAGGTTCCCCAATATTACTATAATCCTCTCTCAAGACTCTTCAAAGCCTTTTAGATCACACATCCATGTAATGGATTTCTTCCTTTCTCGTTTTTTCCAAGATTTGTTATGTTAATATACCCTTTTATTTGAAATTAAAAATGTTGGGGTATGATTTATAACCTCATCAATAATTCCATACATATTTTTTATTGATGAAATACCCCTTTCTCTCTCATTAATACATCCCATGTACACCTGTTACCATGTAGAAATTCCATAAGGGATTTCCCTCTCCTCATTTACATTCAACCAATTGTTTTATATTATACATTTATATTCTGTTACATTTATTGGGATATTATGTTCCATGAAACCATAATTTAAATTATTGTATAAATGATGAGAGACCACTTTATCTTTCATCAACCCATTTTACGATTTCTATTTGATGTTTATTATGCTTCCGAAGCTACACCAAAATTTCCATGCCAAAATCATCATGTATGTGAATACCATTCCCATTTATCTATCTAGGGTATTAATCTTTATTCACATGTAATTGTTGACTTGGGAAACAAATTTATGTATTCCACATCTTGTAACGCCTTGACCCCAGTTACCCAGAGTCGGAGCATTATTGTGTAACATTGGTATGATCACAAAAGATCAAGTCTCGAAAGACTGATTAGTTTAGTATCCTTGGAAACACTAGATACATTCATAAATGTTACATTACATCATAAAGTAAAAAAACTATAATAACATAGTCTCGATTTTCCACACTCATATCCCCTTCAGACTGTCCCTACAGGTTATTCCTAAAATACTTCTTCACATTCTGGAAAAACTAAAACATTGAAAGGGGTGAGCTCAGATGCTCAGTAAGGATAAAAATATAGCGGAAGCTTTCATAAATAAATATAAAAATTTAAGGCAATGTATAACTAAACCAAAATCTTTTTAAACTTTAACTTCAACACAATATGGAAAAAGTAAAATGAAATAATTTCATTTACTTATTAACATGGATATTCTACTGGTCGAATAATCACATAGAATATCAATAACGACTTTCATAATGATGGAATGCATAATTCCACACTATCATAACCACGAAGCCAAGGCCTCGTTCCAAGAATACAGATAATATTTTGTCAAAGTCTCACTCCAAGACACTAGTTTGTCTCATGAGACCTGCCGATGCATAGAGGAGCAATAGCGGGCTCCACCCTTCACTTATTAAGTCCAATTCATTCCTTATATGAATAGGTTTAAACATATCATAAACCATAACATAATCGTATCACAAAAAAAATGCATAAAGGAAACATATAATTTCCACATTTCAATCACAAGATATCAATAAAACACATTGATATAATAAAAACACTTTCAAAACCATTTTCAATACCGAAATAAATGAAAATTAAAACATTGTATTTATTTTTCATTTAAAAAAAGTTATGGCTTGTAGAGGAAGCCGAAACTCAAATAATGGTCACGGCGGCAGAGAAGTCATTGTCGCCGCATACGTACGACAAAAATAAAACATCCCTTTTTTTATTTTAGTAAAACACATCATATACAATGATTTTTTTTGAATAAACGTAAAATTCAAAGGGGTTTATACACCGTATAAAATAAAGATGTGTATATTACAAAATATGCCTCAATGAAAGGAGATTGAGACAAAGTCCTTTACAAAGATCATTTTTTAAATAAAATAGATCTATTATTAGTATTCACTATAAGTACACAAAAATAAAGTACAAATACAAGATAGGACATAATAATATCATGACATAATTTCAAATTAGGAGATTAACCCAAAGAACGGAAATTGGGTTAAGTAGTTCCCTTACCTCGTGTCCGAATTGACTCGATCATTCTTTAACCTCTTGGATAATAAAGTAAAGTTAATTTATACTTTATTAAGAAACTTTTTCAAGTTAATTATTCCTTTTATATCAGTTATTACCATGTTATGAATGTTATGTAATTATTTACGTTAAAAACTGTCAGTTTGTTGATCTTTGGTACATGAGTCAAAAATAAACTTCTTATAATTACAAGTTGTTCATGTGGTAGAATATCCATTATCTCCAGAATTATATTCATGATGTAGATATAATATATATCCTATATAACCAGTATATACATTCATTTATAATATTACATAACATTTAGAGGTAAGAAATGAAATGCACCGTTCATGGAGATGGTAAGTCGTACGTACGCATGAACGCTACTTTAATTTCTATTTCGTATTTAATGGAATGAAATTATAATTATATATAGGTATAATATAATTCTAGTATAATATAATGTATAATACCATTTACTCTATCCTTTATAAATCCCACATATGGTATTAACGATTCAAATCACTTTGAGGGGGCGGTAGTCCTCACTTCCTAAAATGAAATTATCGCGTTTACCCATAATGGAAATCGTAAAGGTATTAAATAAATGAAAAATACAGAATTATAAGGAAAACGAAAACATAATATATATCATATATAAAAATAATGTCATCATAATGGCCACCATGAGAGGTGTTAAAAGAAAATTGAACAATCATCGTTTCGTGAGGCAGAAATTTCCCAACCACGGAAACAGAATGTTCTTTAACCATTAGACGAAGGTGTGTGTAAGTGTAAATCAAATAATTCTCATAAAAACATACTAGTATATTGAAGATACTGGTTTTGTTACCAAATAAGGGAATAAAAAGAGGTTAAGGAGTTGGAGAAGCAAAATAAAACAAAATAACATAAGAGAAGATATTACCTTAAAATTGGGTAACTCCTTTTTGATTTGAGCCAATGGATTCCTTGGGAAGACTTCTGCCAAAATTGAGGCTTCTAGGAGTAATAAATGGATGTTTGGAGAGTATTTGGGCAGAGGCTGGCCGAGCCAAATGTCTTTGAAGGTTTGAATAAGGGGGTAGTGGTGGGGGCCTTTTATAAGAGGAGAGGAGGGGTACACTTGGAAAGTAATGAAATGTAACTTTATTATATAACGAGTTTCAGATTTTAAAGGTCCCAAACTTATATATTTAGAGGTTAAGGTGATAAGGGTTCTAAATATACTCATCCAATAGGTTTTTTACAAGTGTAAGTCTTATATTTTACATTATCTTTTCATTTTATTTAAATCGTTAATTAATGAGGTAATCAGTGCAACATCATGGTGTCATAAAATGCTTAATTTATTTAATGTCTAAAATTTATAAAACAAATATCATGATGTAGGAAATATTTTTATCTTTATAATGAATATTTATAGTAAAAAATATGACTTTTATAACCCCATTTAAATTTTTTTAGTAAAATATCTCATGTTTGTGACATTTTTATTTTAACATTAAATATAAAGTTTTTAAAGTCATTTTCCTACCAAGGTGGCTCCATGGGGTCCCAAATTTGACCCATGGATTGTCTCGGTTGGCCATGACTCATACAATAGGGGTAGGACAAGTGTAAAGGTCATTTCATTTTATTATAACATTACCTTTTCCATAAATTACACTAATTACCTTTAATCGTGATTAATTAAAAATAAAAGTTACTATTCACAAAAAAAATTATTTTAATCCCATTGAACCCAATTTTACTTCCTAATGAAAACCATGTATGTTGGATTTTTGAAAATCAAATCACTGAAGTGGTAATGTTTCATTTGAATGAAAAATCAGTTTTTTAACTACCACTTAGTGGTTTCACTATTCATCAAAAATTGATGTTTTTCAGAACAATGCCAAAATTTCACCGTAAGCTATAATTGATATTCCGAATTAAAAAATGATTTCTATTTTACTAAATTCGATACATATAAGTTGCATTATTTAATTTTATAACTAATTCTAGCTATCACAACAAATAGCGTGTTTTTAGGAAACAATATATATCAAAATATTGACAATCGTTTATGTCCAATTTCAAAGTGAAATTAATTCTAATGAACACCATTGGATAAAATGGTAAAAATATATTCTAATTATACTTTAAAACCACTCAATAGTATAATTTATCAATATAAATTATTTTTATTAAAAAAGTTTCTTTTATGTATTTTTCACTATTCATAAAAAATTGGAAGTTCTCAGAAAATTAAAAAAAAATCAACTTAGGATAATTTCGGTATTCCGAATACAAAAACGAAGTCCATTTGGAAAGATAAAATTTATAAAATTTCAAAAATTAGGTATTATTATTCACAACAGCTACTTTGATGGGTTGTGGTGTGTGTTAGAACTCGAACTTGCGTACAATGCAAGCTATTGCATTATTGAAAGAGAAGTGTATCATGGAAGCTTGGGGTGTTACATTCCCCCCTCCTTCAATAAATTGCATCCTCGCAATTTGAAATTTTTTTTTGAAAATAAATGATTGAAAATAGAAAATACCATTGTGGAAAACCCACATCGGAAATAGGGTTGATAAAAATATAACATTAAAAGAAAGAAAGATAGGTACAAAGGTCACCCGAGATATCCCATACTAGGATTACATGAAAATATGGACATGGAGAAAAAACAAACCATCAAGGTCTGATGGAGAGTTGTAGAAAACATGATTAGGATAAAGTTAACAACAAGAAAATCAAAAACTTGTGATTGGTTAAACAGTCATTGAATCCCCAGTTGGAAAAGTTAACCGACAACGTTTTTGTTTTAAGTTACCATTCATAAAGTTGAGGAATTTATTTAAGATATTTACTAAGAACATAAGGACATATACTTACGTGTCATGTAGGCTTTCATTCTTTAATTAATTTTTACCACGAACCCATATTTCACTCCAAATGGTAACAAAACTCAAAAATATTCAATTTATCCTAATTGTATAAGGTTCCAAATATTACCACATACCATTTAGATTAGGAAAACTATTTTTTAATAACCAGGGACTTCTTGTAGGCTAGTGGTAGGTAATAAAGGCCTGTCCCACTGTGGTTGTGGGTTCGATTCCTGCAGCTTTGTCCAACGCCATGGGTTATCCCCCAACTTGCAGGTTTTCCTTTTCCTAAAAGTATAGTATTATAATATTCCAAATATAATCTTCAGAATTGTTTTAAACATAAACAATACTATAAAAAGTACAACTAAATTCATTCCAACCTATATAGTTATCCAAAATACCTCTATCCAAACTTCCTCTAAAAGGTCTCTAAATTCCAAAATCAATTGTAACATCAGATTCCCCAAACAATGTAAAGTTTCTCTTATTGTCACATACTAAAAATATGATTACCTTCATCATATTAAATCCTTATGAAAACAACAAGTACTACAGTACAATCCTTATATATATCACATTATCCTTATAACCAGAATATAATCCTTGGGTCCAAAAGCACCAATACATTAATTATTCCACTTCAACTGTAGTAACAGCATATGATTATTCTTGATCCCTTAGCCTTTTCTAAGGTAAGTTTCCCTGATGCTTAAGACATTCATTTGCATAATGCTCCATTTCCCTACAATTGTAGCATTCAACATTGATAGCCTCTTTCTTTCCCTTGCAATCACGAGCCTGGTGACCTTTTTCTCCACATTTATAACAAACTCCCATTCCTTTTAGGCAAGTACCAGGGTGATTCATCCTAAAATTATCACATAATAGAAAATCCTTCTTTCCATTTTTTCCTTTATCTGTCTCTTGTTCCACCGTTCTCTTCTTCTCTTCCTTTACATTATTGTCTTACGATTTAGATAATTCCTTTTCTGTTTTGATAGCACATGAGACAATGTCTTCGTACGACGAGATGGTTTGTGAGACTAATGCTTGATGAAGAAATGGTTTTAACCCATCAACAAAATGATCAATCTTACTTCTTGGGTTACGTATATAATCTGCAGCAAGCCTCTCTAACGTTGTAAAGTTAGCCTCATACTTTGCGACATTCTCATCCTCCTTCTGCCTCAGACTCAGAAATTGCCATTCCATATCTGCTCGATGGTCACGTTGAAAGTAGTTTTCTAAGAAAACCTCTTTGAACTCCCTCCATTCCATATTCGATACTTCATCATCTTCCTTAGTGTTTTGAATCAGCGACCACCACTGATCGGCATCTCTAGTGAGGCGGTAAACTTCCATGACAAACTTCTCCCTTTCTCTACTCCCCAAGGTGTGGAATATTTTCTCTAAAGAGTTTATCCATTGCTCAGCTACTAATGGATTTGTACCCCCATTAAATTTTGGTGGTTTTTGCCTCATGAAGCGGTCTAACATTGATCCTCCACGTTGTGTATCTGGGTTCTCCATATGAGTAAGGTTATTATTCATAACCTGAGTGAGTTGTCCAAGTATGTTAATAAGTTGATCACCACCAGTTGTATCTCCAGCTCCACAATAATTATCTTGAGCAAGAGGTCAATCCCTACATGGAGTGCGTTCATTTATATGGTTTCCATTCCTCCCACTAGGAACAATTTCTAAACAATGGCATAAACTAGATTAGTTTATGAATCAAAATACATAATTCCATACTTGTAAAACACTTAACATAAATTTAACTATTTATAGATATAATCCATAATCATATAAATAAATGTTTTCTTTGAGGAAGTATATACTCATAAACCCTTCATAATGGTTTGTCAAGAAAATGAGAATTATCCTAAGAATATGCCCCCGGAGTGTCGTAACCAAGAGTGCAGCAAGGCCCGTTTTCGTGCACCAGTTCCTGTTTGAGTCTAGCTTAAAGTGGTGTTTTCGGGTTTTACCCCTAGGTACATATGTGCTAGATCCGCCACTAACTGCTCGTATCCAGACAGGGATGTATTGCTCAAAAAACTCACAATATCTCTACAACAATAAAATTCTAGGAAGTTCTTCTATAATAATCCTCAAATTTTATCTTAGGTCTATGTTCTCTTATCAGTGTTTATCAAAATATAGCTTCCAAGGTTAGTACTAAACTGCCTCTGATACCAACTGTAATGCCCCGACCCCGGTTACCCAGAGTCGGTGCATTATTGCGTAACAATGGCATAATCACAAAAGATCAAGTCTTAAAAGACAGATTAGTTTAGTAGCCCTGGAAACACTATATACATTCATAAATGTTACATTACATCATAATGTTAAAACTACAATAACATTGTCTCCATTTTCCACACTCATATCCCCTTCAGACTATCCCTACAGTTCATTCCTAAAATACTTATTCACATCCTAGAAAAATTAAAACATTGAAAGGGGTTAGCTAAGATTCTTAGTAAGGATAACAATATAGAAGAAGCTTTCATAAATAAACATAAACATTTAAGTCAATGTATAAATAAAACAAAAGCCTTTTAAACTTGAACTTCAACATAATATAGAAAAAGTAAAATGAAATAATTCCATTTACTTATTCACATGGATATTCTACTGGTTGAATAATCACATGCAATATCAATAACCACTTTCATAATGGTGGAATGCATAATGCCAGACTATCATAACCACGTAACCAAGGCCTCATGCCAAGACTAAAAATAATATTTTGTCAAGGTCTCGTGCCAAGACACTAGTTTGTCTCATGAGACCTGCCGATGCATCGAGGAGCTATAGCGGGCTCCACCAGTCACTTATTAGGTCCAATGCATTCCTCATATGAATAGGTTTAAACATATCATAAATCATAACATAATCATATCACATAAAACATGCATAACGGAAACATAACATTTTCACATTTCAATCACAAGATATCAATAAAACACATTGATATAACAAAAACACTTTCAAAACCATTTTCAATACCAAAATAATGGACAATTAAAACTTTGTATTTATTTCTCATTTAAAATAATGTTATGGCTTGTAGAGGAAGCCGAAACTCAAATAATGGTCACGGCGGCAGAGAAGTCATTGTCGCCGCATACGTACGACAAAAAAACATCCCTTTTGTAGTTTATTAAAACTCTCCATATAAAAATATTCATTTTTAATAAACGTAAAATTCAAAGGGTTTTATACACCGTATAAAAGAAAGTTGTGTATAAAACAAAATATGCCTCAATGAAAAGAGATTGAGACAAAGTGCTTTACAAAAATCATTTTTTAAATAAAATAGATATATTATGTGTATTCACTATAAGTACACATAAATAATGTACAAATACAAGATAGGACATAATAATATCATGACATAATTTGAAATTAGGAGATTAACCCAAAGAACGGAAATTGGGTTAAGTAGTTCCTTTACCTCGTGTCCGACTTGACTCGATCGTACTTTAACCTCCTGGATAATAAACTAGAGTTAATTTATAATTTATTAAGAAACTTTTTCAAGTTAATTATTCCTTTTATATCACTTATTAACATTTTATGAACATTATGTAATTATTTAAGTTAATAACGGTCATTTTGTCGATCTTTGGTACTTGAGTCAAAAATAATCTCCTTATAATTACAAGTTGTTCATGTGGTAGAATATCAATTATCTACAGAATTATATTCATGATGTAGATAACATATATATCCTATATATCCAGTATATACATGCATTTATAATATTACATAACATTTAGAGGTAAGAAATGAAATGCACCGTTCATGGAGACGGTAAGCCGTATGTACGCATGAATGCTACTTTCATTTATATTTCATATTTAATGGAATGAAATTATAATTATATAAAGGTATAATATAATTCCATTATAATATAATGTATAATACCATTTAATCCATCCATTATACATCCCACATATGATATTAACAATTCAAATCACTTTGAGGGGGTGGTAGTCCGCACTTCCTAAAATGAAATTATCGCGTTTACCCATAATGGATATCGTAAAGGTATGCCATAAATTAAAAATACAGAATCATAAGGAAAACAAAAACATAATATATATAATATATAAAAATATTTTCATCATAATGGCCACCATGAGAGGTGTCAAAAGAAGATTGAACAATCATCGTTTCGTGAGACAGAAATTTGCCAACCAAAGAAACAGTATGTTCTTTAACCATTAGACGAAGGTGTGGGTAAGTGTAAATCAAATAATTCTCATTACAACATACTAGTATATTGAATATAATTATTTTGTTACAACAGAAATGAATAAAAAGATTTTAAGGGGTTGGAGAAGCAAAATAAAACAAAATAACATAAGAGAAGGCATTACCTTAAAATCGGGTAACTCCTTTTTGATTTTAGCCAAAGGCTTCCTTGTGAAGAATTATGCCCAAATTTAGGCTTCTAGGAGTAATATAGGGAAGTTGGGAGAGTATTTGGGAAGAGTTTGGCTGAGCCAAAAGGCTTTGAAGTTGTGAATAAGGTGTTAGTGGTGGGGTCCTTTTATTAGAGGAGAGGAGGGGCACTCTTGGAAAGTCATGAATTGTTACATTATTATATAATGCGTTTCAGATTTTAAATGTCCCAAACTTATATATTTCTAGGATAAGGTGATAAGGGTTCGAAATAACTCATCCAATAGGTTTTTTACATGTTTATGTCTTATATTTTACATTATCTTTTCATTTTATTTAAATCGTTAATTAATGAGGTAATCGCTGCATCATCATGGTGTTATAAATATTTAATTTATTTAATGTCTAAAAATTATAAAACAAATATCATGATGTAGGAAATCTTATTAACCTTCTAATTAATATTTATAGTCAAAAATATGACTCGTATAACCCCATTTAAAAATTGTTTTAGTAAAACAACTCATGTTTGTGACATTTTTATTTTAACATTAAATAAAAAGTTTTTAATGTCATTTTCCTAACAAAGTGTGTCCATGGGGTCCCCAAGTTGACCCATGGATTGTCTTGGTCAGACATGACTCATAAAATAGGGGTAGGACAAGTGTAAAGGTCATTTCATATTATTATAACATTATCTTTACCTTAAATTACACTAATTACCTTTAATCGCGGTTAATTAAACTTAAAAGTTACTATTCCCCAAAAATTTATTTTAATCTCATTGAACCAAATTTTACTTCCTAATGACAACCATGTATGTCAGATTTTTGAAAATCAAATAACAGAAGTGGTAATGTTTAATTTAAATGAAAAATCAGTTTTTTAACTACCACTTTGTGGTTTCACTATTCATCAAAAATTGAAGTTTTTCAGAATAATGCCAAAATTTCACCCTAAGCTATAATTGATATTCCGAATTCAAAAATTATTTCTATTTTAAAAAATTCCAAACATATAAGTTTCATTAATTAATTTTATAACTAATTCCCACTGTCACAACAAATAGTGTGTTTTTATGAAACAATATATAACAAAAGATTGACAATTATTTATGTCCAATTTCAAAGTGAAATTAATTCTAATGAACACCATTGGATAAAATAGTAAAAATATATTCTAATTATACTTTAAAACCCCTCAATATATAATTTATCACTATAAATTATTTTGATTAAAAAAAGTTGTTTTTAAGTATTTTTCACTATTCATAAAAAATTGGAAGTTATCAGAAAATTACAAAAAATTAAACTTAGGATAATTTTGATATTCCGAATGCAAAAACAAAGTCCATTTGGAAAGATAAAATTTTTAAAATTTTAAAAAGTAGGTATTACTATTCACAACAGCTACTTTGATTGGTTGTGGTGTGTGTTAGAACTCGAACTTGCGTACAATGCAAGCTATTGCATTATTGAAAGAGAAGCGTATCATGGAAGCTCGGGGTGTTACACATCTCATATTCATGGAATAAATTGTGATGTTTAATGAATCCATGTTGTATGGTCTATGTGGAAAACATACTCATCGAATGAGATGTCTATAAAGGGTGTTCCCTAATAACGCTCAAATGCATTGGGTAAGGAATATTATCATGATATACCATGTGAAATGATGGTTAAATCATGATAATTATAGTTCAATGAGGGATAAATAATTCTAATTCCAGTTCAATGAGGGTTTACTCATTCTCTTTGTGCACTGAGCCATGGCTCATGCTAGTATCCTATTAAATGTTTTTTCCACATTTCCACATTATGATAATCATGTAATATCTTGTCTTTATGTTCATGTTTATCTTATTATCCATTGATATGACTATTTCCTAACATGTTTGTTTATTCACCATATCCTATATTATATAATCCCTTATCGGGATTTATAGTAAACCTTTTTCTTATGTGTGACCTTAGGTTATCCCATGCAATGGTAAGTATGAAGGAATGTCATGGTCACATAAGTTTTCAATAAATATGTTTTATCAATATGTATTAAGTTGTCATCCAATGTTCGTATGACCCATAGACACTGAACTGCATAATCTTATAGGTTGTATTATGTGTAAATATATGTAATAAATCATGTTTAATTGTTTAATAAAGATCAGGGTTGTTACAAGTTGAAAACGTGTATATATTAAAAGTTAAACACTATTAAGATGTATAATTTATATCATGGGCCTTAAATAATAGAAAACTTTATATAAAATCGAATATATGTTCTAAATATCTAAATACTCTGTATTTTGTACCTATTTATATGTTATTATTCTTCTTAAGGTACAGTTTAAAAACATGGAAAACTAGTTTTTATCTTAATCATTGTTATAAATTTTAATTACATTCCCTAATATTTTTGGTCAAAACTAATTTTAACATTCTATAAATTATAAATTATTCTTATTCCAAATATTTAATCCATTTTTTCAAATTATAATCACATTAGTATAAATTAATTGAAAATTAATCATGCAGACGGGATGAGACAATGAGTTTTAAAAGTAAAAATGTTCAAATGTTTAAAATGTTTTTATATCCAATTTCAATGTGAAATTGATAAAAACAACCTAAATTTAAATAATTGGTTTATAAATAATATAATTATACTTTAAAAATATTAAATATAACTTAACTACATAATAAAATTATACAAATAAGCTGTTTTCAATAAAAATTCAGTACTTTCACTATTCATCCAAAAATTAAAGTTCTAAGAAAAATAAAAAAAATCACCCCAAGATAATTTTTATGATATAATTTCAAGTGTGAAGTTTATCTCCAAAAGTAAAATATATTGATGATTTAAAAATTATATTTAATATAGGAATGGAAACAAAATGGCTTAAAATTACATTTTAGAGACATATATATATCATTATGTGTAAAATTGGATTTATTATTATTGATTGTATAGATAAAAAATAAAATGAATGCTTAATAGGCGATTGAATATATTATATTTATATGTACTTATAATAACTTATAACATGTTTTTTTTAAATTTATTAAGTTAAAATATATTTTATTTCATAAATATAATTTTCCACCATATGATTTTCATATATTTTCAAAAGGGTTTTAATATAATTTATAATTAATTGGTTACCATATAATTCCCCTTTTATATATGTGTAATAATAATTTTAATAATTTAAATAAATTTATTAAAAACCATCATTCTAGAGGTTTTGTTATAGTTATAATAAAATTTTAATAGTATTATTAATAGTATATTTTTGATTGGTAATACTTGGACTTGTGTGTCCTGAAAGTTAGGAAAGGAACTTGATATTGTGTATAAAACAATCCAATCATAGTGTTTCTTATACCAAAATCTATTCTATGTATTTATTGTAGAACAATATCAATATCTTGTTTCATACAAATCATGAAAAACTTGGTTCTTTCATATAAAACAGGATATATTCAGTGTTGGGTGAAATGAAAAATATCCAAAATATTAAATTAATTTGAAAAACATAAATCCTAAAAAGCTCATGGTGCTACAAATATTCTAGTGGATAGGATCCATGTTTCCATTCTAATATACTATATATGGTCCTGGTAAAATTACTCGAAGGTATTTGGGTAGGTATTGTTTCAAACTATATTAACTAGATTTTCTTTAATCCTTTTAGTGGACTTCCCAATCCAGAAATCCACCAATCCAGAAATCCTTTTATGGAATTTCCATAACAATGTTCTCCAAATTAAAAAAAAACATGAAAGATAAATAATATTAATTTCAACATGGTTATGTGAACCCAAAAAAATAATTTGAACTCAAGGATAAATGAACTGGTTCTAATGAGGGTCATACCAATAATTTTATTTACGGATTGATTTTAACATAGATAATGAGAGGCATTTTCTCATATATAGTATTTTCGTAATGTATTTATTATATTTACACATGATTTATTACATGATTTCTTATATAATGTTAATTTTATATAATTAATTATTTATTAAATAATAAAATAATTTAACCATTATCCATTTATTTTATATTTTCTTAGCATGATTATTATTATATTTTATTTAAGTTAATGCACATAATAATCCAATAAAGATCATTTTACAGACATAAATAAAGAATAATTCCCTGGTAAATATAGAAATAACATGTGTTATAGTCATAATAATTTAATACTAGTTGTATTTTAGAGAATGTTATAAACAAACACTTGGACATTGGGAGTAACTTTTGGAGTTGATATGGGATTGAGTTGCTCCATTTTACCTTTAATATATATATCTCCATTGATGGATTCAACCCAAATTAGTGTGGAACTATTTTATCATTACTAGGAGCATCATCCCTTACAGAATTCTTACTCCCTCATCGGTGATGGGAACCATGGGTATTGGGTTACATAAATGATATCATGGACAAACATGAATATATATAATAAGGAGGAAGTTACTGTTCATGTATTTTAATGTTAAATTTACTAAAAAATTTATCACAAAAACCCAAGGAATAAATAATTAAATTAAATTGAATATCAACAAAGATATATATTTTTTTATCTCATGGTCATACACACATGGAAAATAAATGATTTTAATCTAGATATAGATAATTTTAGTGCATTATTTATTAAGATAAATCTCCCTAATTAATTTATTTACAATCTTATTATTTCATTCAATCATTTATCTTAACTAACCATCAAAATAGTTGTTCATGTTCCCATCCATAATAATTTTAAAAAATTAATTTAATTAACATTATATCAACAAACTAAGACTACTATAGTTGAAATGTAATATACACCTCTACTTCAATTTGAACAGATTCATATTTTTTAATTATTATAAATCATGTACCATCACATGATATAATATGTGCATATTGCTTTGTATGATTCTTGTCATATACATTTTACATACAAAACATGTAAGCCTACAATATGTGACATTATATTCCTGGCATGTACTTTTTTGGGTCAGTCGATGAAGTAAACATAAAGTGTATGACCACAAAAAATGCTAGTATATATATGGTGGGTACCATTATAAATTATCATACGATACATGAAGAATACAAAAAACACACATGACACGAACCTATAGAATAAAATGGGAAATAATAATTATTAATGTCCATAATATCACACATGATCATCCAAAAATCATTCAGTGTGTCGTCCATGATAAAACCAAATGGCATGGACTATACATAGAAATACACATCATGTATTTAATTTTTAATTAATTAATTAATTTCTCTATGTTTTGACACACACAATGTTCCTATTTCTTAAGTACTTTTGTGTGATTTAGCCTGAATTACATGGCATTTATAGCTTGATACACACAATGTGATCAATTACTGGCCACCCACATTACATGAACTAGGACTGAATGTGTATTTGATATGGTTAGTTACATGCTACATTATGTGTAAATCCCTCTACAAATTGGGTAATATTTTTTTGTCATGACTCATGGAGACATTAATTTCATGAAGTATTTTAATTACATACCATGTAATTTGATCACATGATTTCCACAATTTATATAGAGAAAATAATTTCCGGTTTCATATTGTATATTTTCATGACCCATCCCAATGGGGCCTGAACCGTGACTACCCAAAACCCACATCCAATATGCCAGTGGCTGGAGACCATCGTTGAGTAGGCATATCACACACACGGGATGAATTATCCTAATGTACCTTTACACACACCCACATCTCTAAGCCCATAAAATCATGAAATGTAAAAAAAATTAAACCAATTCATTCATAAATCTATGAACCCATAGTTAGAGTACTGTTGTAATGAATTGAAACCGATAAAGAAGTCCAAATAAACACTCGGCCAAAAACATTAAAAAGTACAAACTACTCCAAATGTGAGGACTATGATCAAATGTAACAGCTTGTAACAGACCTCAGTATCTCATGTTCAATCTATTCTCAACTAAATAGATTTCATACAAGGACATTGTCAAATGGGTCATTCTCTTCATAAGACGTTCCATGTGTGTTAAAATCCAATGGGTTTGTTATGATAACAATACATAGTAAGACACCCAAAAATACTAAACATGAAGAATCATGATAGTAAGGAAATAAAAATTATATATCATTCAATTCACAACAAAAAAACTTAGATATACTCAGCAAGGACTCCACGACACTAGGCACTTACAACCAAACTACCAGCCATGGGATTTTACTCTAAGTAATTCTTGTTCCAGTGAATCTGATCAATCATCTATGCTATCACTAAATACAATCATTTTAGAGGTAGATATTATTATTCCCAACCAAATAATGATCATTGGTCTCAGAAGGACCTGATACTCAGATAGGGGATCACAATCTGGACCGTTGGGGGACACCATGAACCCTATATGGATCAAACCTCTATATATTTGATCATTTTCTAACAATACCGCAAACCCTGTTGAAATGGTCTGCTTGATTTAGGATCAAAGACCTACTCAAGGAGGTCATGTCTATTCCTTGAACCCCAACTAGGGTATAATGTGATAGAGTATCACATTATTATCCCAAGGAGAAACCACAAACTCTATCTAAGAATCATCCCCCAAATGGGTTCACAATCTAGAGATGTGGATTTAATGGACCATTTTATCCATGAGGGGATTGGCCAAGAGATATAGAAAATTGATACTAGCCCAGAATGAAGAAATGAATGGATTTAAACACCCAAAAAGGGGTCACATAGAGTGTACTAGAGGTATGTGACTTGTGCATCAACCCCTTGGTCTAATTGGGCGGTGATTACTCACATAGAATGTAAATATCTATATTTTGGTGTGTATAAAAAGAACATGGAATATATTGATTTCTCAACACGTTGACCATGTCTTCTTCCCTAGCATGTGTACCAATAGTTGTTCTCATTTAGTAACTTGTGTACACCCAGTAATGCTCATATAAACTTTCTAATATTCATGCCTATTTCACCTCATGTTACATTCCAAGCATGTGTCACATGGTGTGTGATAGGGTTACATAGTGTCTAATATTTAACTCCACACAAAACCCCTAATGCAAAAGCCATAGGGTCCCATATGGAATGTATTCTATATTACACACTATGTAACCTAGGAATTTCCTAATCTTCTAGGAACTTCTCCACACTATCTTCTACATTTTTCCACCATTTTCCACACCATAGATCATCGAACTTGGTGTTTTCAACAATCCCATAACTGATGATTTGAATTATTGTATTTTAATCATATCATGAAATACCCATGTGTATTTTCCATAGTTGAATCATCGAAATCATGATGAACGAGAAAACAAATACATTCCAATATACCTTTGATCATACTACATCATCATAATACCTTGATTTCGACCACAATCCTGAACTAAACCCACAGTTTTAATCTTTTTTCTAAAAAATGGTTATGAAACAAAATAAAATTGTAATCATCAAATAATAGTCTAATGAAAATAACCATTATGAACGTGTGAAGAAAATGGGGGAGAAATCCATAATCCAAAATATGGGATGAATGAGCCTCGACCATTGTTCATTTGGGATCAATATTTTTTCCATGATTTTGATGAATCAAGAGGAAATGAAAAATGACTAATTTAATCCATCTCAAATAACTATATCATCGATGTGAAAATATATTCATGTTTATGGAATTGATTGGAATTTGATCTAGATAAAATAATAGGATAGAATATAAAAAATCAAACATCCATCCTACAGTTTTCATTGATCACCATAAAGAATTGTCCTAAAATTATATTTATGGTGAGATCCATAAAAACTTATGGTGAAATGTTCCATGATTTGACCTTTATTTTTAGTTGTTCACCAAGATCTCCTATGATAATATGTCTAATTCCTCCTCTCAAATTTATAAAGGTATATTGCAAAACCTTAATATTGTCCCTAACGACATTTAAATATAGGATTTCAGTCACTACATCAAATAAAATAAATTAAATCAAACAATTTTTAAATTTTAAATTATGATCCAATTAAATATTTTTCACAAATTCCCAATGGTGACAATGTTTTTGTAATGAATAATGTAAAACCTACATTTTGAATTCAAAGGTTCCCTTGGATTTCTAATTTCGGCCCCCATTTTAGATTAATTCTTCTTTTTTAGAATAACAACATGTACATGATATTAATATATTTAATATATTCCAAAAATTATGTCTGGGTGCACCGAACCTTGGAATATCATGCTTCCTGAATTCCTTAGTCCAAAAAATAGTCCATATAATATTCTAATATAATACATTGAAAAATAAAAGCCATTAAATTGTCCCCACATTAGGGGGTTTTACCTAAAAATACAAAAAACTGACACAAAATGATGAAGATAAGAGGATCACATCTAGGGATACTGATCCCAAGTTGTCTCGTGAATATTTCAGTGATTCCATCGAACATGCTATAAGGTCCCAGCCTTAAACCATACTTAATATTCAATGAAATGAATAATTCACATTGAGGATCTTTTTAGGTTTAGAGTTTTAGATAATTAGATCCTAACTGTTACAACTCAAATGATTACACAATAGACACTTCAACAAAGATTCCTTTTTTTTACAAAACATGAACTCTTAAAAAAATAGTCAAGTATATTCCATGTTTAAGATATCATGAATTTTCCTTGATCCCATCATTGACCCTATTCCACATTATGTCCTGTGAAAAGAATTTCAAAAAAACATGGGGTGATCATAAAAATATCAGTAAGGGATATACAAAGAAGGAAAACTATTAGTTTTTCAAAACAACATGTAAAACATGAATACTTTACCAAAGTAATAATTTTCACCTTTATGAAGTAGTAAAAACTCTTCATTGAAAAAAAATCATTACTTACCCTTTTTAACCAAAATATTACCATAAAACCCATATAAAGAACACATAACATATAAAGGTAACTTGGGACATAAACATACTTAAATGGAATAACAATACGGTCAACTTCCACACATATTACTTAATGGAATAGCCATACGGCTGACTTCCATACCCAATGAATTGGTGGTTATAACATAACCACCCATACTGGTATTCACGACACCACCCTTCATATGGTTTATCACGTAACCACCTATCAAATGTCTAAGTACCATTATAAAATCATAACACATAAAACAATTATAAAGGAAAGAAAAAATTTACACATTTCAAGCAGAATATATCACTTAAATGTATTAACATAAAAAATAAATTATCAAAACCATTTTCAATACCAAAATACATAAAATAGTATATGGTATTTATTTACTTTTAAAAATATTATGACTTTTTGAGGTAGCCAAATATCAAATAAAACTCGTGGCAGCGGAAAGGTCGTTGTCACCGTGTATGTTAAAAAGAAACATAATTTTTGTCATTTAGTAAAACACTTAATATAGAAAAAATTCCTATTGAATAAAAGTATAATTAAAAGGGTTTTATACTTAAAATAAAAGAAAGTATTGTATTAGAACAAAATATGCCTCTATGAAAGGAGATTAAGACAAAGTCCCTTACCTCGTGTCTGACTTGACTTGATTGCTCTTTAATCTCATTAATAATAAACTAAAGTTAATTTATATTTTCATAATAACCTTTTTAATTTTTATTATTCCATTTATATAACTTATTTTAATGATATAAACATTATGTAATCATTTAAGTTAATAAAGTTCCTTTTGTCGATATTTGGTTCTTAAGTCAAAAATGGACTTCTTACAATTACATGTTGTTCATGTGGTCAAAGGTTCATTATATCCAGAATGATATTCATGATTTGGATATCATATATATCATATATATCCATCTTATACATGTATTTATTATAGTACATAACATTTAGAGGTAAGAAATGAAATGCACCATTCATGGAGACGGTAAGCCGTTCGTACGCATGAACGCAACTTTCATTTCTATTTCATATTTAATGGAGTGAAATAATAATGATATAAAGGTATATTATAATTCCAGTATAATATCATATATAATATCATTAACTCCATCCTTTATACATCCCACATATGGCATTAACGAATCTAATCACTTTGAGGGGGCGATAGTCCGCACTTCCGAAAATGAAATTATCATGTTTACCCATAATGGAAACCATAAAGGTATGCCATAAATGAAAAATAAATAAGCATAAGGAAAACAAAAACATAATATATATCATATATAAATAAAGTGACATCTTAATATCTACGATGAAAGGTGTTAAAAGAAGATTGAACAATCATCGTTTCGTGAGGCAGAAATTCACCAACCATAAAAATAGTATGATCTTTAACCATTAGACGGAGGTGTGTGTAAGTGTAGCTCGAATACATCTCATAACAAAATCATACTATATTTAAGATACTGGTGTTGTTACAAAATAAAGTAATAGAAATAGTTTAGGGGGTTGGAGAAGCAAAATAAAACAAAAGAACAAAAGTGAAGACATTACCTTTAAATCGGGTAACTCCTCCTGGTTTGAACTAAAAGGGTTTCTTGAAGAGCGTTCTGCCTAAGGTAAGGCTTATAGGATGAGGAGAGGGATTTGGAGAGATAATATGAGAATATCTTGGACATTCCAAATTCATGAGAGGTGTGGGTATGGTGGTAGAGGTGGGGGCCTTTTATAAGAGGGCGGAGGGGAACTCTTGGAATGTCAAGAAATGTTACATTATTATATAATGAGTTTCGGATTTTAAAGGTCCCAAAATTATATATATTTAGAGGATAAGGTGATTATAGTTCTAAATCCACCCATCCAATTGGTTTTTTACAAGTTTAGGTATTATATTTTACATTATCATTTCATTTTATTTAAATCGTTAAATAATAAGGTAATCAGTGCACTATCATGGTGTCATAAATAAATTTATTTATTTAATGTCTAAAAATTATTAAAAAAATATCATGAGGTATGAAATATTTTTATCTTTATAATGAATATTTATAGTAAAAAATATAACTTGTATAACCACATGTAATAATTGCTTTAGTAAAACAATACATGTTTGTGACATTTTTATTTTAACTTTAAATAAAAAGTTATTAATGTCATTTTCTTACCCAAGTGGCTCTATGGGGTCCCCAAGTTGACCCATGGATTTTATTGGTCGGCCATGACACATCCAATAAGGTTCCGACATGTGTCAAGATAATTTCATATTTTTAAAACATTATTTTTACCTTAAATTACACTAATTAACTCTAATCGCGATTAATAAAACATAAAAGTTACTATTCACCAAAAATAATTTTAATCCCATTGAACAACATTTTAAAACCTAATTAAAACCATTTATGTCGGCTTTTTGAAATTCAAATCACAAAAGTGGTAATGTTTCATTTAAAAAAATCAGTTTTTTAACTACCACTTAGTGGTTTCACTATTCATCAAAAATTGATGTTTTTCAGAAAAATACCAAAAAATCACCCTAAGATATATTTGATATTCAGAATTAAAAAATTATTTCTATTTTAACAAATTAAAAACATATAATTTTCATTAATTAACTTAATAATTAATTTCCGTTGTCAAAACAAATAGCGTGTTTTTATGAAACAATATATATCAAAAGATTGATAGTAGTTTAAGTCCAATTTCAAAGTGAAATTACTTCCAAAGACCAATGTTGGATTAAATGGTAAAAATATATTCTAATTTCACATTAAAACCAATTCAAAAGATAATTTAATAATATAAATAAATTAGATTAAAAAAAGTTTTTGAATTAAAATACAACATTTTTTACTATTCATTAAAAAATGAACTTTATCGAAAAAATACCAAAAATTTACACAAAGTAAATTTTGATGTCCTGATTCTAAAAAAGAATTTTATTTGGTCCAATAGAATGTATAAGAGTGACCAAAAATATATTTAAAGATTGTTCGCCATCAAAAGGTGATAAGTCGACATTTTAGTAAATATTAGAGTATCTATGCCTAAAATTTAATTTTATTCTTATTTTAATCCTTTATCATTTAATGGTTAAATGTAAAAACATTTAACAAACATATATAATCATATTTTAGTTATTTCTATTCACTCCCTCCATTACAACAGCTACATGTTAACTACCATTTAAAATAGTATTATTATATTAGTAGTGTGCAACGTAAGATTTCAAAGAATCTTGTTGTTGTGTATCAGGTATTCTATCAAACATAGCAACCCCTTTAAAGTAAAATTAATATTTCACTCACAAATATTAATAAATATGAAAATGTTTTATTCTTTATTTACCAGTCCCCCCCTTTTGGGAATTGTGTCCTCACAATTTTATTCACTTATCAAAATAAGTGGGGGTATTTATCCCTCGTAGCATTTTCAGATTCCCACACTTCCTCTTCAACCATATGGGTTTTCCATAAAACCTTCACCTAATAAATTACTTTATTTTGCAACACTTTCTCTATTTGGTCATGAATCAGGACTGGTTGTTCTTCATAAGAGAGATTCTCCTCCAACTAAACTACCTTTGGGCTCAAAACAGGAGATGGATCTGGCATATACTTTCTCAACATCGAAACATGAAAAACATTGTGTACCTGAGATAAACTCGGAGGTAAAGCCACTCGGTTAGAAATTGATCCTACTCTCTCCAGAATTTCATCTGGTCCAATGAACCGTGTACTCAGCTTTCCTTTCTTACCAAATCACATCACACTTTTCCATGGTGAATCTTTGAGGAAGACATGATCACCTTCCTCAAAAGAGAGATCCTTCCTCCTATTGTCTGCATAACTTTTCTGCCTAGTCTGAGCTATTCTCATGTGCTTCTGAATAAACTAAACTTTTTCTGCCAACTCTTCTACCAATTCTGGTCCCATTAACTACCTTTCACATACTTCATCCCAAAAAGCAGGAGTTCGACACCGCTTCCCATATAATGCCTCAAACGAAGCCATCTGTATACTGGAATGAAAACTGTTTTTATAAGAAACCTCAACCAAAGAAAGATGTTTCCCCAACTTCTCTAATAATTCATTGAGAAAGCACGTAGCATATACTCCAAAGTTTGAATTGTTCATTCTGACTGCCCATCTGATTGAGGATGAAAATCTGTACTAAAATTTAATTCAATACCCGACAACTTCTGAAGGCCTTTCCAAAAGATAGAAGTAAACCTGGGATCATGATTAGATACAATGGAGAGTGGAACTCCATGAAACCTGATAATCTATTTAACATACAACCGAGCAAGTTGATCTGGAGACAAAGTATCTCAAATAGGAGGGAAATGAGCAGATTTAATCAATCGATCAACAATAACCCATATTGAATTATTATGTCGAGATGTCTTCGGTAATCCCACAACAATGTCCATGGATATATTTTCCCATTTCAACTCTGGCACCGGTAATGACTGCAGCATCCCTTTCGGTAACTTCCGCTCTTATATAACCTACTGGCAAGTCAACCACTTCACAGTAAAATCAGAAATATCTCTTTTCATTCCATCCCACCAGTAATACTCCCGCAGATCTCTGTACATCTTAGTACTACCAGGAAGAACTGAAAACGGGGAACTGTGTGCCTCACATAACAACTCATTATTCAACTGTGAATCACAATGCACACATAATATCTTCCCAAACCTCTATACACAATCATTATCAATGTTAAATTCAGGAAACATTCCATTCAGAACTGACTCTACCTTTTTCTGCAACTGACTGTCTTTCTTCTACGCTTGCTTAATTCGATCAGATAGAGATGATCTCACTGACACCTGAAACAAAACAGAAGAACATCCTGCACCAGCAACTTCTATGCCAAGGTTCATCAAATCTGTCACCAAAGGATCATGTTCCAAAAGTAACATGGTTAATGAAGCTTTACTTTTTCGACTCAAAGCATCATCCACTTTATTTTCTTTTCCCAGATAGTAATGAATTGTACAATCGTAATCCTTGATTAATTCCAGACATCTATTATTTCTTATGTTCAATTCATTCTGAGTGAATATATACATTAATCTTTTTTGATCAGTATATATTTCACACTTTACTCCATACAAATGATGCTTCCAAATTTTTAGAGCAAAAACAACAGTAGCTAATTCCCAATCATGTGTATGGTAATTTAACTCATGAGTTTTCAAATGACGTGAAGCATAAACAATTACCTGATCATTATGCATAACGACACAACCAAGTCCCTTTCAAAGAAGCATCACTGTAGATAAAAAAATCACCATTCTTGGAAGGAAGTTCCAAAACTGGAGCATTCACAATCTTCTTTTAAACTCCTAAAATCAATCATCACATTCTTTTGTCCAGATAAACTTAACACACTTCCGAGTTAGCCTAGTCACTGGAAAAGATAACCATGAAATTTTGTTTAACAAACCTTTGGTAATAACCCACCAAACCAAGAAAACTATGGATCTCGGTTACATTTGTGGTTCTTGGCCATTCTTCAACAACTTTTTTTTATAAGGATCAATAGTTATACAATTTTTTGAAACAATGTGACCAAGGAATGAAATATGTTGTAACCAAAACTCACACTTGCTAAATATTCCATAAAATTTTCTTTCTTTTAAGGTTTTCAAGATAACCCTTAAATGACTTTCATTCTTCTCTTTACATTTAGAAAACACCAAAATATCATCAATGAAAACAACCACAAACTTATCCAAGAACTCATGGAAAATACTATTTATAAGGTCCATGAATACAGCAGGTGCATTGGTTAACTCAAAAGGCATAACTACAAATTCATAATGGCCGTATCTAGTACGAAATGTAGTCTTTGGAATGTCTGCATCTTTTACTTTCAACTGATGGTACCCCGACCTCAAGTCAATCTTCGAAAAATACTGAGCTCCCTAGAGCTGATCAAACAAATCATCGATATGAGGCAAGGGATACTTGTTCTTAACACTGATGTTTTTCAAGGCTCTATAATCAATTCAAAGTCTCATTGTACCATCTTTCTTTTTAACAAACAAGATAGGAGCACCCCATGGTGATGTTCTAGGTCGAATGAAACCATTATCTAATAACTCTTTCAATTGCTTCTTTAACTCTAAAAGTTCAACTTGTGCCATTCAATAAGGGGGTTTTGAAATTGTCTTAGAATAACGGACTATGTCAATAGTAAATTCAACTTACTGATCATGTATAATACCAGGAAACACATTAGGAAAATCATCAAGATACTCATTTACCACTGGCACATCATTAATCTGAATAGTTCTTTTTTTCAACAATATATTCAAGGTAACATTCACTTCCATATATTACTATTTTCTCACCTTCCTGATATGTTATTAAAAGCAAAGGTTCATTCTTGTACACAAACTGAAAATATTTCTTAAAAGAAACCATTTTGGCTCTGCAGTCAATATTAACATGATAAACAGAAATCCAATCCATGCCCAAAATAACATCAAACTCTACTATAGAAAAAACAATAAGGTTTGCAGGTAGATACTTTCTACACACAAGGATAGAAAGGTTATTATAATTTATTTTTGTCTAAACGTTTACTCCGGGTGTTTTTACCATAAGTTCAGGATTCATATCTTGAGATGCAATTCCCAATTTACTAGAAAAATTCTCATAAATGAAATAATGTGTAGACACTGAATCAAACTACACATTGACATAATCTAAACAAACAAACAGTGTACCTGATACTACGTCATTCGATGGCCCAACATCTGCTGAGGTAGTTTCAAAGGATTTCACCACCCCTTTCTGGTTCTAGTCTGGCCTCTTTCCCCTAGTTGAGTTCTTCATTAGACACTCATTGTCATAATCACCCATTTCATTACACTTAAAACATCTTACCGCTGGCTTATCATTAACTTCTTGACCATATTCTTTACAGTTATGTGCAATATGACCAGACTTACCACAACGAAAGCACTTTCCAGACTTGGATAAACATTCTCCAGGATTCATTTTACCACACTTCTCACAGGATGGATATTTGTTTTTCTTACCTCCTTGCTTCTTTGATGAATTCTTCCCCTTTTCCTGCCCACTGGACCTCTTATTCTGTTGGCTGTCAAAGAACACCTGATCATCGGCAAACTCCATTTCCACCTTCTCCACACATCGAATAAGTTTTTCATAACTTTTGAACTCATGAGAAGCTATATACATTTGATACATTGAATTTTTCCCTGAGTAAAAATGGTTGATTTTACTATCAAGATCTCATATGAAATTTGGAGCATACCTTGCTTGTCAAGTGAACTTTGCTTCCTAAGCAGCCACTAAGTCATCCTCCTGCCTCAATTCTAGGAATTTTTTTTCCTTCCTAAGATGAACCACCTTTGGAAAATATTTCTCAAGAATCATACCTTTGAATTCTTCCCAATGAAGATCATCAATCTCATCACTATCCCTAATATTTTTCATCATCAACCAACGTTGATCAGCTTCACCTTAAAAACAGTAAACAATAAGACTAACCTTTTGATGTTTTGAACACCCCATGACATCAAAAATCTTCTCCAGTGCTTTAATCCACCTTTATGCTAGCACAGGGTCATGTGATCCTCTGAATGATGGGGGATGTAGCCTCATGAAATGTCCCACCACTGAAATGTTCCTCTGTGGTTGATCTTCTTAATCACGTTCATGGATAGCACCACCATTTATAGCCTGATTCAACTATGCCATCACTACAACAAACTGTTTAGTTCCAATTCCGACCATCTCAGGTTGCTGATTTGGAAGGTTGTCTTCCTCTTGATGTCGTACCAACATAGTTGCCTTGATTCCCCTATGGAAAACCATTATGAACACAGAAATATCATAGTCGAAGCAATATGGAAATCTTTAAATGCTATATCATTTCAATCTTACCATAAATTAATTTATTAATTTAACAATTTTCGAACTCCTAAAGTTGTCTAAACAGACCTTTGATACCAACTATAAGGCCCCGGCCTTAAAACATACTTAATATTGAATTAAATGAATAATTCACATTGAGGATATTTTTAGGTTTAAATTTTTAGAGAATTACATCATAACTATTACAACTCAAAAGATTACATAGTAGACACTTCTACAAAGTTTTCTTTTTTTACAAAACATGAACACTTAAAAAAATCAAGTCTAGTTCCATGTTTAAGACAGAATGACTTTTCCTTGATCCCATCCTTAACCATATTCCACATTATTTCTTATGAAAAACATTTAAAAAAAATGTGGTGGGAGCATAAAAATCTCAGTAAGGGATATACAAATAAGGAAAACTGCTAGTTTTTCAAAACAACAAGTAAACCATGAATACTTTATCAAAGTAATAAATTTAACCATTATTAAGTAGTAAAAACTCCTCACTGAAAAAAATTCATTACTTACCCTTTTATAACCAAAATATTACCATAAAACCCATATAAAGAACACATAACATATAAAGGTAACTTGGGAGATAAACAAACTTAAATGGAATAACCATACGGTCGACTTCTACACATATCACTTAATTGAACAGCCATACGGCCGGCTTCCATACCCAATACATTAGAGGATATAACTTAACCACACGTCCTGGTATTCACGGCACCACCCGTCATATGGATTATCACGTAACCACCCGTCAAATTTCCAAGTACCATTATAAAATCATAACAGATAAAACAATTCTAAAGGAAAGTAAACATTTACATATTTCAAGCACAATATATCACTTAAATATATTGACATAACAAATCCATTATCAAAACCATTTTCAATACCAAAATACATAAAATAGTATATGGTATTTATTTAATTTTAAAAATATTATGGCTTGTTGAGGAAGCCAATGAACAAATAATACTCGTGGCGGTAGAAAGGTCGTTGTCACTACGTACATTAAAAAGAAACATACTTTTTGTCATTTAGTAAAATGCTTCGTATAGAAAAGATTCATTTTGAATAAAATTAGAATTCAAAGGGGTTCATACAGTGTATAAAAGAAAGACTTGTATTAAACAAAATATGCCTCAATGAAAGGATATTGATACGAAGTCCCTTACCACATGTCCGACATGACTCGATTGCTCTTTAATCTCCTGAATAATAAACTAATGTTAATTTGTACTTTCTTAAGAACCTTTTTCATGTTTATTATTCTTTTTATATAACTTATGTCCATTTTATAAACATTATTTAATCATTTAAGTTAATAATGTTCATTTTGTCGATATTTGGTACTTAAGTCAAAAATGGACTTCTTACAATTACATGTTGTTCATGTGGTCAATGATTCATTATATACAGAATTATATTCATGATTTGGATATCATATATATCATATATTTCTATCATATACATGTATTTATAATATTACATAACATTTAGAAGTAAGAAATGAAATGCACTGTTCATGGAGACGGTAAGCTATAATTACGCATGAACGCTACTTTCATTTCTATTTCATATTTAATGGAGTTAAATCATAATTATATAATGTTATATTATAATTCCAATATAATATAATATATAATATCATTAACTTCATCCTCTATACGTCCCAAATATGAAATTAACTAATCAAATTACTTTGAGGGGCGGTAGTCCGCACTTCCTAAAATGAAATTATCGTGTTTACCAATAATGGAAAACATAAAGTTATGCCATAAATGAAAAAATACAGAAGAATAAGGAAAACATGAACATAATATATATCATATATAGATAGAGTGAAATCATAATGGCCACCATTTAAGGTTTTAAAAGAATATTGAACAATCATCGTTTCATGAGGCAGAAATTCGCCAACCATAGAAACAGTATGTTCTATAACCATTAGACAGAGGTGTGTGTAATTGTATCTCGAATAATTCTCATAAAAACATCCTAGTATATTTAATATACTGTTTTTGTTACAAAATAAAGGAATATAAATAGTTTAGGGGGTTGTAGAAGCAAAATAAAACAAAAGAACACAAGTGAAGACATTACCTTTAAATCGGGTAACTCTTCTTGGTTTGAACCAAAAGGGTTTCATGAAGATATATCTGCCTAAGGTAAGGCCTCTAGGATGAGTAGAGGGATTTGAAGAGATAAAATGAGCAGATTTTGGCCGATCAAAAGTCTTTAGAGGTGTGGGTAAGGTGGTATAGGTGGGGGCCTTTTATAAGAGAGAGGAGGGGCACTCTTGGAATGTCAAGAAATGTTACTTTATTATATAATGATTTTCGAATTTTAAAGGTCCCAAAATTATATATTTTAAGGTTAAGGTGATAATAGTTATAAATCCACACATCCAATAGGTTTTTGAAAAGTGTAGGTATTATATTTTACATTATCTTTTCATCTTATTTAAATCGTTAAATAATGAGGTAATCACTGCATCATCATGGTGTCATAAATAAATTTATTTATTTAATGTCTAAAAATTATAAAAAAAATATCATGATTTAGGAAGTCTTTTTATCTTTCGAATGAATATTTATAGTAAAAAATATTACTTATATAACCCCATGTAAAAAAACTTTTAGTAAAACAATACATGTTTGTGACATTTTTATTTTAACATTTAATTAAATGTTATTAATGTCATTTTCTTACCCAAGTGGCTCCATGGGGTCCCCATGTTGACCCATGGATTTTAGGGGACGTCCATGACACATCCAATAAGGGTAGGACATGTTTCAAGGTAATTTCATGTTATTAAAACATTATTGTTACCTTAAATTACACTAATAACCTCTAATCGCGATTAATAAAACATAAAAGTTACTATTCACCAAAAATTATTTTAATCCCATTGAACCACATTTTACATCCAAATTAAAACCACTTATGACATATTTTTGAAATTCAAATCACAAACTTGGTAGAGTTTCATTTAATTGAAATATCAGTTTTTTAACTACCACTTAGTGGTTTCACTATTCATTAAAAATTGATGTTTTTCAGAATAATACCAAAAATTAACCCTAAGCTATATTTGATATTCTAAATTCAAAAATGATGTATACATTACCAAATTCAAAACATATAAGTTTCATTAATTACTTTAATAACTAATTCTCGTTGTCAAAACAAATAGGGTGTATTTATGAAACAATATATATCAAAAGATTGACACTAGTTTAAGTCCAATTTCAAAGTGAAATTAATTCTAAATAACACTATTGGATTAAATGGTAAAAATATATTCTAATTGCACTTTAAAACCAATTAAAAAGATAATATAATAATATAAATAAATTATATTAAAAAGTGGTTTTGAATTAAAATACAACATTTTTCACTATTCATTTTAAAACAAACTTTATCAGAAAAATACCAAAAATTTACACAAAGTAAATTTTGATGTCCCAATTCTAAAAAAGAATTTTATTTGGTCCAATAGAATGTATACGAGTGACCAAAACTATATTTATAGAGAGTTCACCATCAAAAGGCGATAAGTCGACCTTTTAGTGAATATTAGAGTATCTATGCCTAAAATTAAATTATTTTCTTATTTTAAGCCTTTATATTTTATTGTTTAAATGTAAAAACATTTAAAAAACATATATAATCATATTTTAGTTATTTATATTCATTCCCACCAATAAAACAGCTACGTGTTAACTTCAATTTAAAATAATGTTATTATATTACTAGGGTGCAACGTATGATTCCAAAGAAACTCGTTGTTGCGTATCAGGTACGCTATTTAACATAGAAACCCCTTTAAAGTAAAATTAATATTTTCTCAAAAATATTAATAAATATTACAATTTTTTATTCTTTATTTACTAGCGATGTTACACATGCTCTAAGGAAATCAATCTCTCATTAATGATCCCCTAATAATAGTCTTCAATCTCTAACAAGAACTTTGAAAATGTTTCCTATTACTAAATGTTTAGCTTCCCCTACTTGATATATTTTTATGTTTCATTCTTGTACCTCATCATCTATGACACGTGGAATATATCATATACCTGATTCATCTACAAATGTATAGATAAGTGGTATGAAAACTCACCAAATCTACATATTATTTGGAAAGGGATAAAGAATCATGAAGATAACTTATCGTAACAGACAAAAAATCATAATCCACTTTTTATGAAACCCACATGAACACATGGTCTCTATCTTTGAACACTAGAGGCCTCCTTTTTCAGTCTGCATAAGAATTATATTTTCTATTTGCAACTCTAATCTACTCTCATATTATCTAAACATTATCTAAATTTTCTCAAACCATCTCATTGCCCATGAGTAATGACTCACCTAGATCAGCCCAAAAACGTGGTGACCTATAGGGTGACCTATACAAGGCCCCATGTGGTTCCATACTGATGGTGGAATGGTAGATATTTTTTTTATTAAATCTCAAAAAAGGGTAGTTGAGCCTCCCGACTATGGGAAAATCCAACAAGCAGGCCCACAACATGTACTCATAGACTTGAATAGTCCACTTAGTCTGTCCATCAGTCTGGGGGTGGAACGATATGTTGAAACACGTCTATTTTCTAAAATATTACAATAATCCTGTCCAAAATCACAATGTGAAACGACTTCCATGGTCTAAAACAATCATTAAGGGAACTCCATGCTGTCAAACTATCTCTTGCATGTACAAGAATCAAAATCTCTCAACTGAAATTTTTCTCTAATAGCTAAGAAGTGTGATGAATTGGTTATTATATCTATGATCACTTATATGGATTCATGTCCTTTGGATGTACATTCTATCCCCATTATAAATTCCATGTATATCCCATCCCACTTAAACTCTATAACCACAATGGTTGGGGATTTACCCAATGGATCCTGGTGGCCATCCTTCACTTGTTGGAATGTGAGACATCTAGAGACAAAATCCGCAACCCAAATTTTAATATTTGGATACTTAAAATGATTTCAGAGAACCCGGTACATCATTTAAACACAAGGATGTACCGCTAAAGGGTATGTATTAAACTCCCAAATCACCTCCTCCAACAATATAAATAGTACCATTATTTTCTTCTATAAAGGATTGTGTGATTCCTGACTTCAGAATGTCCAACAGGAGAATGTCCCATGGATATCTGAGTATGTAAGGTCCCACTATTGGTTTCTCCACACTGATCATCCACTACACATTATAAAATCTTTTTGGTAACAACCATCTACTATAGATATGGAGGACCATACTTGTCCACTGATGAATATTACAATGAGTCTAACTTCTCTAATGCCTCAACCAACATTGGAGAACAATATATCCTACTAAGAGTTTCTCCCACCCCATTCCCCTTACCTAGAAGATATATAATCATGAATTCATAGTACTAGAAAGAACACCCATATACTCTATCTATAGTTATTATATTACTAGTAGAATATATACTTGGGACACAATTGGATATATTAGATGATAGATCACTTGCACATCAGGTAGTATCTCCTCATATTTAGTTCAAATACTACTACTGATAACTCAGGATCATAGTTCATATAGTTTTTCTCATGTGGTCCCAACTGACGTGAAAAAAATGAAATCACCACCTACCAATACAATATCACCCAACCAAGACGGGTCCCTGATTCATTTTAGAACACTACATACTCAACACTCTCCTCTAGAAATCTCAATATGGGAGTTCTCGTCAACCTATTTCTTAACTCCTAAAATCACAATTGCAACCATTTCATACACATGAAATAATACTCTTTTGGGTAAAAGTTATCAAGGGTTATACTACTCTATATACATTGGTTAAAAAACATTGATAATACCATGCATTCCAAAAGAATCTCCAAACCTTGTTAACACTCCAGGGTGCCTCACAATAAATAATATCCTCTACCTTCATCTGGTTCATTACCACACCTTCCATTGAGATGTCGTTCCCTAGATAGTGGACCTCTTGCATCCAAAACTGACACTTCAAGAGCTTCCCACAAAGATGGTGCTCTCATATTATGTCTAGTACATCCCTCAAGTGTCTCATGTGCTCCTCCTCGGACATTGAGTACACTAAGAAGTCACTGAGGAAGACCACCAAGAACCATTCTATGATAGGCTAAAAGTCCTGGTTCAGGAGACCAATGAACATTGTTGGGGAATTATTCATTCTAAAAGGCATCACCAAGTATTCCTAGTGTATGTAGTGTCATCTCAATGTCTTATTTAGTATAACCTCATCCATTACTTTTATGTTGTGATATACTGATATGAGTTCATTCACAAAGAACCTTCGTTCCCTTCTCAATTGATCAAAGAGGTCACCGATCCATATTAGTTGATGTTTATTCATCATGGAAACCCGGTAGATGTGATGGTAATAAACAAATAACCACAAGATCCCATCAAAATTCATTGAAAATAACACTAGGGATTCCTAGAGGGAAACACTAGGTCTCACAAATACCATCGCATGCATGTATTCTAAATACAGCCTTTGGTCATGATGCTCTGAGAGATCCATATGATATACTTATGTAGATATTGCGGTTGTCCCCAGGTGAAATTAAATGTATAATTAAATCTCACAATGGGGTGGTAAACCCAGAACATCAATAGGAAAGACTTCATTATAATCCACCACCACCAGAGGAAACTGGTAGCCCCTAGCCTCCACTACTCCAATAGTCATCATAGCCAACATGTGAGTAATAGAATGCACTCTCAAATATCTGAGACCATCATAATCCACCAAGGTTTAATTTTTATCGAAAATGGAAATCCTCATCCCATCAAAGGGGTTAAAACACATTGTTTGACCAAAATATTCTATCTGGGTATGGATATTTGATAGCCAGTACATCCATAAGATAACGTCATAGGGCCGCATTGCTACTAAAAAGAGATAACATAAAAACATATCTCCTCTAAGTGTCTGATCTCATTATTTGTAAAATTGAACAATCTCTAAGACATATTCTTTTGATGTCTCTAAGGAAAATGGTTTAGCCAAAGGATAAACTAGAATCTATAATCATTGAACCAGAGAAGTGGAAATAACGGAAGGACTCAAAATTGAATCTATCAATACCAAAACAAATTTAAAAAAGTTACTGATCATGCATCATAACATCCCTAGATCCCTGAGGTCATAGGACTCCATATCCTGTAGATGTCATCATCCTTAAACACTAGCTCCTTAAGCTTAGAATGGACAAACTGTGGTGGTTGTGGTATTAAGTCTACCCTATGACCACCTCTTGATGGTCTACCATCCACACTACCACATCCACCACCCTACAAACAAACCTCCTCCTAGTTTTTTCTCTATCTTATTGGTCACATAACCATCTACTGATCAACAATATAATAGTTCAAAAAATATCATGCAATATTTATTCAAACATCATAGTAGATACACCACCCCTCGCTCAATAAAATCAATCCATCATGAGATCCCTTCACCACTAATCATCTATAATCAGATAATATCCTAATACATTTGGCATTCCCAGGTCTCCATGATTGTCATCAACTACATATTGTTGAGGTCTCATCCCCTAGTTTCCCACAACCAGGACCCACTATCAATGCCTACCCTGTTAGGAATCTCTTAACCACTAAGTCCCTATCAAGCACCCCATAATAGGTGGGAATGTTGGTAAATATCAATTAATACTTTATATCCCCACATAATTACTACTAAAAGATTCATTATATGAATATAATATCCATATGCATATCCAATGAAAATCACGATAGGTCAATAAACCTTGAAAAATACACCACTAATGTTAAATTTACCAACTATAGTTGTAGAATCTCATGAATGTGTAATAATTTAAATATGTTAGGATAGAAATATTCCCTAAAGGTATGATCAAAGTCTGACAATGATTTATCTCGACACCTTACTATGAAACTAAACTCAAACATATTTCTATAGATATATATGGAAGAGATTCCGTTTGGATCATAATCTGATCTAAAAGAATTATTATAAGTAGAAAAACAAGAGTGACTACCTATATCTAGTTTTCATCCTCCTAGTTATCTAGATTGACCCAAAACATGGGATGTCACTACCTTTAGAACTCATTCAACACAGTCTTCCTGCATGTATCATCTGCTATCACTTCTAGAACTAGCTTCTACTAAAATGGTTGTGGTATAGATGGTAAACTACCTGAAGGTTCTATCTCCTATATAGGACCTTATATTGAATCCTCTTAACTCAATAGGTCATCCTCACGATTAGGTTGTGGAATCCTCATTGGCTATATTCCCAAGGGAATTATGAAATAAACAATATACACCACAACTAAAGAGTATATCTAGGGATATGAATCATGAAGGAAATGTAAACCAAAAACCATTAATTTAGTAATCATGTATTAATGTTGTCCTGGAAAACAATGTCCACATGTACTGATTCGAAAGGTAGGTGATCAGAGTCCCGGTGTATGGATATGATGGTCGCTGCACCAACATGGATGTCCCTGGACCATAAGAAGAACATGACACATTTAACACTTTTACCCCAAACTAATCTCATAGACTCTGGTCCTATGGAAGAACCATCTTTTCTGATACTAATCTTTCACAACCCAACCCAATAGGTGCTAAACCTTGACTACACCAAGCCTACGTCTAGTAGGCCTGTGGATAATGACCAATTCCAAGTAGGAATATCAAACACATGGGGGGAATTTTTCTAATGTACCTTTACATACACACACATCTCTAATACCATAAAATGATAAAATATAAAACAATTGTTACTAAATCATGTATACATATATGATCCCACAATTAGAGTATGATAATAAAGTAATGAGAGAAGTAAAAAGGGCCAAATACAAGAAAACCCAAAAAAATTATAGATTACAACCTTCTCCAAGGGTGAGGATTAATATCAAATACATAAACATGGAAAAGACCTCATTCTATCAATCTCCATATATACTCCTGTAACTCTGTCCCTCTTATGACAACATCAAATATGCCATTTTCTGCATAAGACACGACATGTGTGGGAAGATTACATGGAGGGGTGAGTATAAAAATAACTAGTATGAACTAATGAAAACACTAAACATGAATCATCATTAATATTCATATCATGACAATTATATAGTAACCAATACATAATAAAAACCAAAATATACACAAGATGTGGATTCCATCACCAGTTTGTCACAACCAAACTTCCATCCACATGATTCTCCTCAAAGAAATACTCATTTTTTGAGAATAAATTACCAGGGTCATATTATCGTTTGATACACTCATCCAAGAGGTCATAATCATTGGGATGAACCCAATAAATATCTCTAGTCAGAGAATACCCTGAAAATCGGAGAGGAGATCACACCCATGACTGCTGGGGGACACCACGAAACCAATCTGGATTATTCTTCTATGTAAGAAATTATACTCCATTGATACAAAAAACCCAAATGAAGTATCCTGTTATATGAAAGATCAAATAGAGTCTCAATGAGGTCACACAAATTAAAAAAACCCAAATAGGGGATAAAATAAAAGAGGATCACACTCTAATGTCAAGGATGGAAACCAAAAAATCTATATAAGACTCATCCTCTATAGGGGATAAAAATTTAGATATATGGATGAAATAATGCAACGTGCCATCAAGAAGATTGATCAAGGGAACACACTCAACTGATACATTTCTAGAATAAATAATCAAAGGGATCTAAACACCCTCAAAAGTGGTTATATGGCTTCTACTAGTAGTACACGACATGCCCATCCAACACCTGGAATGCTCATGTGGTGATTCCTTACCTGGAATATAAATATTTTTATATATGGCATGTCAAGATTTCTCGATTCCAAGACTTTGACATCTTCTATTTCATGTGTACCACAGGTCATGCCCGTTTAGTAACTTGTGATCACTTAGTCATCCCATGTACACCTGGTGATGTTTGTGTACTCTATTAGTATTCATGCCCATGTAAACTCATGTTATACACTGATATTCTCAAAATGTGTCACACAGTGTGCTATAAGGTTATAAAGAGTGTTATATTTAACTCTCATTGGAAAACCTAGCGCCAAAGCTAGGGTGTCCCACACGATCTGTATTTCTAGATAAAACGCGTTGTAACCTAGGATTTTTCTGATCTAATGGGATCTTCTCTACGCAAACCTATGATTTGGAGGCAGATACTAATTCACTATAGATCATATATATGGGGTCTTCCTACACTAATATCACAGGAGATCCAGATTTTGGGCTTTGAATCCACTTGGGAAATGCCCACTCGCATCGACTATAGTTGCACCATTTAACAGAGATAAACAGGAACCAAAACTCCATTCTAATCTTCCATTGATCATATTCCATCATCATCACACATTAATCGTATCCTTTATAATGAACCCCACCCATAATATTTTTCATTTTCATCGATGAATAGTCAAATAATGATTGAATACCGGGTAATAATCAAACCAATGTCCAAAGAAATTACATGTGATGAATGTGCGACGAAATGGGGTGATAATTCCATATTCTATAAAATGTGAGGAATAAACCTCAACCCTTTTCATTTATCCTATATCCATTGTTTTATATTTAGATGAACGAAGAGGAAATAAATGAAAAAAAATTAAATCTATCAAAAAATAGATCTACAGTTGATGCACAAATCAATTCTTTTTCATGGAATTGATATGTTTATTACCATGATAAAAGAGTGGGTTGAAATATACCAAATAAAATATCATACCTATAGATTGGATCCACCATTGAAAAATAATGGTCTTATGTTCTCATTTTTTGTGAGATCCACCAACGTCGATGGTAAAATGATCATTGATCTGATCTTGATCTATTTACATTCACAATGATCTCCTTCAACTCTCCCTATAATTAATCCACTAAAATTTTCTGGGATATATGGATAACAGTAAAAAATTTCCATATTAGTGTTTAAAATATGAGTTTTCAGTGAATTATATAAATTAAATTACTTAAATTTATTAAATTATTTCTTCACCAGTGACAACATTTTCAAAAAATCCATACACAAACAAAGGTTATGTTATTACTTGTTTAAACCCCACATTTTGAACTCAAATTTTCCCTTAGATATACGAACTTGACACATGTTTATGTGTTATTGAATTTTTTTAGGTACACTACTTGTGTGTGAAATTTTAATATTTAATATATTTCAAAAATTAATATCGATCACATCGGGGTTTAGGATCTCACATACTCTTTGGAAAAAACATTAGAGTAGTCCATATAATAGTTTTAAGTAATCCATGGATAAATAAGAGTCATTACAGTTTACCATCTATACTCCATATACACCCATCCTTATCATATGCCAACTGGGGGTCAATTTGTGGTGTGTGATAAAAACACATATTGAACCCCCACATGACGTGTTATTGTTTTTTCAACTCATACCTATGAATATTACTCTGGGTTTCTATTTTCATTTTTATGTAACATTTCATGTAACCATGCCGGTCTACAAAAATATTTAACACCGCAAGATATGATCTTTGAGCATTTATCATATGTTCTTGTTTTATTATTGATCATACAAAATTAAATGATAATGTTATCACTAATTTTATATTAAATAAAATAACTTGAAACAAAATTCATCAAAACAAATATATATTTTCAAAAAATAATAGATAATTTTAAATAAATATGTGACCATGCTAATACCTTCTGAAGGGTCTAGGGTGTAGTAGAAGTATTTAGGCCGAATGTCAAAAACAATTTCATCAGTTTCTTTAGATAAATTCTCAAAATAGAAAAAAATGAACCATATATTAAGCATAGAGAGGATATGTCCACATATAATATATAAATAATTTATATATAAGAGTTACCTCTTGTTGATAATTTTTTTATTGATGATGATTTAAGTTGACCTTCTTATCGTATGATCAATATGAAGAAGAATATAAAGTAATATTCTTCTAAAGATATCCATACATGATCCAAATATCTTGTAATGCTATTTATGGAACTCTAGATGCTAGTGTAAAGGTACTGATAATCTTTCATAGTTAATCATTGATCATAAACCAGAATTCCTTTGATAATAACAAAATTTCAATTATTATCTTGATCTTTAGAGAGATAGGGAGTGAATATTTTCTAATTATTAAGAGCATTATTGATAGATTTTCCTAATATGTAGAAAATTATTTTTGAGATATTTCTTCTAAACACTAATTCATATATACCCTAGAAATGTTATAAGTAAGGTTATATACATATGTTTTGAAAATTTTTATTTTCACAAAGGCCCTTCAATATTTTAAATATTCAATATAAACCACACATCAAATTATAAATATAATATATTTATTTTTAATGTATACTATGATGTGAACTAAATCAATGATATTAAACATCATTTATTAAATAAATAAATACTTATTTATTTAAATGATATTAAATAAAATATATCATTTCCACTAGGCCTTTAACTGAGTTCATCAATCCTTCTGGAAATTTATCTAACCTTGAATAAAAAATATACACCTTAATAAATAAATTTAATTATAATATTCATTTAATAAATAAATAAATAAATATCATATTCATTAACTAAAGAATAAATATTTATTTAATACTCACAAATTTAATTTAATATATTTATTTATTTATTACCTAGTGAATAATAAACAAGAAATAAAAAATACATATTTTTAATAGAAAATAATTATTATTTAATATTAAACTCATATATATTTTGAAAGCGATAACTGGTTATTGAATATATATTGTCAACATAACCTAAATAATAATTATCCCATGTTCTTGAAGATAATATTTATTCCTACTATTAAAATAAAATTGAATATCACATAGATTTCATATACACTTAGTATATAACCCTTAATGCCTCTTTCTCAATGTCATTAGGGTATCAATACTAATGTATATGATTAACATATATTAATATGTCAAGGCACACATAGGTTAAAAGTTCATTGTCTCATTGAAAACAACCTCATATGGAATTATATTGTGAAACATAATCACTCGATATCTCATAAAAATGTTTCATGCTTGTCTCATTTACCTTTGTGCTTGATTATCTTTAATTGAATCTCTGAAATTAACATGTAAATGAACAAACATTTCCATGGATCTAATAAGATGTGATAATTTCAATCAATGGTCATGACATATCTACATCCGTTAATATATAAGGTACAAATCATATCGTCACTTATTTTTTATTGTCAAATTAATATATTACACACATAATATATTATACCTCATTAAGAGAATATGTTAACATCATATTCATCAATACCACACTGTTTATGATTTAAGATATAAATTTATAATAATATCATGTATATAGAATATTAAACACATCTTCATTTATAAATATCCAATGCTACATAACACATAGAGTACATATAGGAATATTTTTCCTTATAACCTCCTCTATTGGAGATTAATATGTGAAAAAAATCATGAGAATAATACTTAACATCATATGATCATACAACATTTAATGAATTAACAACATCTAGGTCTTTTTAGATATATTTGATCCAAACCATTAGACATATGTTTAAGAAAATTATCATACAAGTTTAATGATCTCATTATATCTAGGAAATGCTATAACATTTTGACAAGACAAATAGTATAAGGATGCTTCACGTATATGACTTCAATAAAAACACACATCATGTGATAAGATATTTAATAAATATTCATGTTTTTGAATAAAAAAGTAATCTAGTGTATAAATTAATTTTATTATTATGAAACCAACTCCAAAAAAATACAACTGATATAATCATTATTATGAAAGAGAAACACTAGAAAATATAAAATATAAAATAATATATTCAAGTCCAATGAATATATTAAATGAGTAGTCCATGTTAAATGAGATGTAACTTGTGAACTATATTGTGATGAGTTAACATCCACTACCTTGTTAGATTAAATCACACAGATCATGTAGAATTATACCAAAAACCAATCACCCAAAAGATAATTCCTTTAAAATCTTAAGGTGTGAACCATCATTTCTAACTCAAAATATTATTTTTGTTATATCCACCCATAAAAACATATCATATTAGCCACAAAATAAAATTCATTACCTTATGATTTTAAAACATCTCCCAACATGACTCATGATGCATCAAAATATAACATATACTCCTTACCTAGCTCATGTAAGTTCTGAATTAACACCATCATCAACCTCATTTGTCTCCCATAAACGGTTCCCTTATAACCATCTGACAAAAGAAAATCACTCTCTTCTTGTTTGGACTTGTAATCAATGTCTCCAATTGGGTGAAGTTCTAAATAAAACTATAATAATAAAAATCTATTCCTAAAACCCCGAGGTTCTAAAAAATGTTCATTATCCTCAACTATGAAGGTATAACATTATCCTTATAGAGGACTATTGATAAAATATTATCTGATATAACATTCCATAGGAATAAGACCTAGTAAATCAAAAAATAACACTTTTAGAGCATGGAATATAGTCTATTCTCCCTAATTGTGCTCCAAAATACCTCAAATAGTAAATAATGATCTTCCCATATCTTGTAGAATATGAGAATAAAAGAAAAAATCAAAACCATAGAAGTATCCAAATTGGGATTTAAAACTCGATTCATCAAGGCCATAAATACTGCTAGTGTGTCCATAAAACAAAATGAAATCTCAAGGTACCTAAATAGAGTATACATTATACCTAGTATAGTGTGAGATATATCATAAGGCCACAAACCTCATATAATAATAGACAATACATGAGTCAATATTATTGAACACTTTGGCCCCTATGAGCAGATCCAATAGTTCATCAATATATGGGAGTGGATATAGATTCTTAACTTTCACCTGGTTTAGCTTCTAATAATTTACAAATAATCTCATGGAAGAGTAAACATTCAGGGATAAAAAATTATAGGACACAAAGGTGATATACGTGGACGTATGAACCACTTAACCTATAAATCCTCTATCTAAGCATTCAACATTTAGATCTTCACAAGATCCATCATGTAAGGAGGAGGGGATATCAGATCTACACTTATATAGATATGAATAATAAAATAAATATCATGCTTCTGTGGAAACCTTGATAAATCTACAAGAAAAACATATTGTAACTAGATACATTTATTGGAGAGGATACATAATGATTCTTCCCATAATTCAAAATAAGGTAAGAATTATAGGATATGTTATTAGTCATTTTCTAATGGTTAGGCCCTACCTTACATACAAACAAGTCTCACTCTCCAAAATAAACATAAATATAACACTTGGAGGATATAAACAACACGCTTTGATGATTTTAGTTAATATGGTATGAATAAAAAACTAATTAATCTATCCTAATAATTACATTAAAACCACTCCTCACTAGCATAATGAAATGTCAAAGTAATATGTGGCCTCTAATCACTATGGAACAATCCTGATATATATAAGTTACCTTATATTTCACCCTTAAAGGTGTATTAATTGATATCACCCCATATAGACACTTTATGGATAACCCAAATCACTCAATTAACTGATAAGATATGCAATTTTGGGATTAACTTTGTCAAACAATGTGGATTACAAATTCTAAGATATTAAAATCATACATCGTACCATAGATTGATACACTTTTTTATCAACAAATCTAGACTCTAAGATATAAAACTATCATGAAACTCAACACTATGGTCCCTCTTAAATCCCGTAGAATGTACTCTCCTACTATAGTTTATTTTACATTCCCATAGGCACCATATCCACCACCATAACCTGATCGGTCAATAGAAATCCAACTAATATTTTGTTGTAGTGTAAAAAATGCATCTCATAATCCATGAACCTAACTAATACCCTTCGACCATTAATTAGTTTATCATCACAGCCATATCACTATAAATTCCCCCAACATCCCATTGCATCAGTGCTCGACTAGTCATTTGTCACACTTAGTAAAAAGATGACCAGATCTGTCGTAGTGATAACACACCACATTACCTACATCCATATGTAGGTAAAATGAACCAATGCCTCTACTACTCTTTTTACCACCACCTTGGAGTGATACATTAAATCAAAAATTCATATTAATCAAGGATCCACCATAAGTATCCTTAGTAGTAGACAACTACCCTATGCCTCAACCCTTCTTCGGGTTCCTCTTTGTAATTCATTCATGATTCACATGCTCATAAAATGTAAGTAAGAAAAACTTTTCACATGAACATGTATTACATATATGAGACCATTCATAGAGAATATCATTCTAGCTATCTAATCCCCATATAGAATCAGTGAAAACAACTAAACGATAGAAAAATGAACAGTATAGTACATGATTGACATCTATTTCTAGGTGAGGTACATAATCTCTCAAGGATTTTCCTTGCTAAATGTTTATGGGATGAAGTAATTGATGAATCAGATACGTAAGTACCTCTCGGAAAATATTTTGTATTGGTCCACTTAGACCAAAATATCCAACCAGTTCCTGGTTGATCCTCTTATCATATAAAATAGTAATTTGACTCTCCTATTATGGGGTGTCCCAAAGTGGTCAAATATATCTTGAATGGACATGACCCGGAGATTAGATACATGGTGGACACCCTCACCAGTAAATAACATTTTTTTTATTTTTAACTCTTGATTTTTTTATTACATGGAATCCACATCCTATAGGGTCTCCCTCTATATATACTGAATAACCTATAATAAGATCTAATTGAGATAATTCTCCATCATTGGTCCTAGTGAAGAAAGAGTCTGTTGCCCAAATTCTAGGGCAGAATGCCCATCCCTACCCTCCAAGCTCTTCATGGGATGATTTCATGGATGAATCTATCTATAATAATAAAATCACATTTCATAATAGACATTTATTTCAATTAACGATATCATTGTCTATTTAATGTAATACCAGACATATCATCATACTAAATTATAAACCCACATCATTTAATTCTCAAAACATGGTCACTCTCTTCAATCATTTCTACCGATAACCATTATCATCATTAAATTAATTTAGTATCCACATTATTAAATTTTAATTAATTATATTTATTTCCTTTATTAATAATATCACATTTTTTAAAAATGAAATTTCATTATAAGTTTATAGTGGAAAACACTTTATCAGTTTATATTTTCATTTTATTTAATAAAAACTCTTATTACCAATCAAGTTTTTAGTCACCAAAAAAATAATAATACAATTTAAATAATCAATTAGATAATATTCCACCATCATGTTATATGGGAAAACATCATATATGTTTATGTTGAAACATTAAATAACCTACCCCAATATCATAACCAACCAATCAAAACAACTAACTCAAAAGAAATATGATTCCTACTTGTCTGATATAATGCATGAACATGTAACCTATTTGAATTCTATATCTAGAGATAAATATAAAATAATCATAAATATAAATGTAATGTTCATAACACAAGGTGAAGTAACTTGAAAATAAAAGATAAAACCAAAAGAACAATCTCATTCATGGTAACATGGAGTTTCGTCACACGTGGGGCAGTAAGTCCTAGGAACAATATTTATACCAATTTATAACAATATCCTATTTTATATATACCTTTCCCAAGCAATAATACAATATAAAAGTAACTAACCTCTAATACCAATTTGTAACATCCCCATCCCATCTCACTCTATAGACACTAAGTCAGAGTTTTACATAAAAAAATGTATACCTCCCCTCATGACCATTGTTTTCAACTTGTAATTTCTTCTAAGGTAATATAATAGAAATATTATACCCTTTTAATGGTATATGTAAATAAGAGTGTAAATAGAGACAATAATAACAGTTATCTCGATAAATAATAGGTAATATACATCATGAAATAATCAATAAAAATATAAACATCTAATCGATTATTAGGTTGGATGTAATACATGTGATAAAAGTAATACAAAACCAAAAAAAATATCCTATTAGTGGATAATATACATTTAATCCAAAAATAAAAAAAACTAGGAAAAATCCAAAAAACTAGACCTAATTACTATCATGGACCCATCTTACATGATTCATCCAAGATATCTTGGTAAATCATCATTCATATAAATTTTCCCTTATCTTTTCCAACAAATATAAATTATATTATGTTACCCCTGGCTGCCTAAGTTGGGAGTGAGTACAACTCAGTTGGCCACCACCAATATCATTAATAAAGATATCAAGTCTTAATAAAGGTCAAGATCATGTTTCATAATAAATAACTTAAAACATAAATATATAATTCAACATTTATCCTTAGCTTTTATGGTAAAATCCAGGATTGATCATACCTACTTTTTCTAATGATGAATGTCTCAGAATCAAATACAATATATAAACATCATAGGTAAATGACACCACACATAGGAATAACATCATAACAACATATAGGGGTAATGGTTCCCTAGTTTAGAATCATCCCATCATAATACAGTAGGTGGGGATTGATCCATAGTCTAATATTTCTCAACAGAGCCATATCAGGATGGAATGGTTCCACACCCTACTCGAGCTCATCCATATAAATATATAGTGATATGATTCCCACCATTATCTAACTAATCCATAAAGATATTATGGGAAATGTAACCCCACCATGGAATATTTTAATCACAAAATGTTTAATAATTTGAAAATATTATGTAAGACAGTTTATTAGTTCCATGAAATTCCACACTTTTCATCCAAAAATTTAGGTTATTCTTAAACCCATGGACTACTGATAACACAAGTAAATTGGTTTCCATTTATATAGTAAAATTCATTTTATTTTGTTTAAGGTCATGATCATATTATATTGGTATGTCCATACATCATAAAACATATAAAATAATACAAGACCTTAGGGATATCTTATTGACTACCTACCTTATGGTTGAAATAATTTAGTCATCATATATAGGAAGCTAACCTATGATTAAACATTAGGAATTGATAAATATAATAAAGACTATGAAATATTTATTATAAATTCATAATTTGTGTAAGACTATATATAAATAAAAGAAACATAAAAAGAGTTAATGTGGAGTAATAGATTTATCTTTATATATCACATGAAATAAAAAACTCATGAATTAGTTAAGGATCAGTATATCTCTCTCATAGATATGAATAGAAGTAAGAGGGGAGTATTTTTTGGGATATCTACAGTATTTTAGAAATAAAATCCAAAATTTCCCTTAAATATAAATTTTCGTATTTTTATTAATATATCTAAAATCGATTGATAAATTCAAAAATTTCAAAAATTTGATAGACATCGTAACCCAAAATATATATATTACATACCTCCCATTAAGATCATGCAATTAATATTTCATCCTATAGAAAATTGCCACACAAAATATTGTTCCCCATATGTAACATTTCTTCTTCATACACTACATATATAAATTAAATGTAGGTGTTTTCTCTTTGGGAAAAAATTATATGTGCTATTTTTTTCCAAACATAAGGTTTTTCATTAGCCAAAAACCCATGTATAATAATTTATATAGTTAATATTTATTTTCTTATTGGGAAAAATCAATACTTAATATATTCATTCCATACATAAGGTTTTTCCTTTGTTGAAATGTCCATGGAAGATATATTACATCATATATAATATATATTTTCTTATGAAAACCCTAATAAATAATATATTTTCTCAATGTAGAAGGTTTTTACCTTTGGCTAAACCAATATGACATATCTTCTCCCTCATATGTAATATATTTTATTTTGTACGCAATATATTTTATGATATATATGTTTTTCCCATGGATTAAAAACATTAAATAACAATTTACCCATATATAGAATTTTTATTTCCATGAATATTAATTTTAATTCATACATAACATATTTATTTTCCCATAGAAATATATAAAGATGACGACCTAAGAAAAATTATGAAAATATACTACAGCTCAAAAAATACCCAATTCACTCCAAACCCTCCCCATTGAATTCCAGAAACTACTAGACCTCCCTAAGCATACCAGCTTACAAATTGTTCTAGATGATGGGCTCTTACCGAAGACAATTCCCATAACATGATTCCATATTATTCTTACACTTCCAACACCTCTATGGGGCCTTAATGCACATGGTTGACACAATGTTCGATCCAAAATATCATACCTAGAAAAAAAATATAGAACAAACAAAAATATTTTAAAATAAATAGCTTTTATTAAATAAATAAAACAACCCAGTTTTTTTATGAAAAAAACTAGAAACTAGTCCATACCTTACCCTGATCTATGGTGTTATCACTAAAAATCCTCCCTAATATCCCTCTTACCTCCCATTAGTTTCTATTTCATATGTAATTAAAACCATGTTACCCAAATATCACTAATTAATTGGAAATAAATCAATTCATTGATTCAACCGAGTATGAAGTCATTACACCCAACTGATGTAATAGAGCGATGATGGCATGGAAGTGGCTGTTCCATACCCGGGTAGTGGGAAAGACATGGTGATGGTGGAGCATGTTTGGAAATGTTGATAAGAGTTTCCATTATAGAAATATTCAGAAAAATATATTCCATGTGAACATATTTGAGAACTTCGTGCTTATAACAAAGTTTGCGACCTAACTGTAGTGTAAGAAATCACACATTCAAACATAGATCCCTAGAACTATATCCTTAAAATCCAAATCTTTAATGGTCGATATTGTCGTTAAGGAATGATGGAGGATCGAACAATCTGGATAAATAGATGTGTTGAAGAATATTAAAATAAAATATAGGATAATGAAAACAGTCTTTTGAATGTTAAAATAAATCTCCATAATACTAGACAAAAGACAGACATGGTGAATGAAGTAAGCATTCCACATAATACAATAATATTTTCATAATAAAAAAACTAAAACAATTTATCATGGTTTAACTTCATTTAAAATATTAATGATTAAAAACTTCAATTTCAAATTGTATCCCACTCAATCCACCCACCATAAAAATAAAAGTTTTATTAACACATGGATGTTGTTCTTACAAACCCAACCTATCAATTAGTTTGGCATGTATTTAATTCTAAAATAGAATATTTAAGTAATACTTATTATATTTGGGAGAATGGTCATTGTGTGACATGGTGGAACATGTATCCCTCATAAAAAATATTTATATTGTGAATAAAACTAAAACATGTTCATATAATTGAATCCTCATCATGACAAACTAATCTTACCCATCATATAAATTTATCACTACTAAAACAATTCCAATGTGGTCTATATAATAGTTCATCAATATATATAACATAATAAAAAAGAGAAATTTATATTCTCAAAATATAATATACGTAAAAATTAATATGAATATATGAAAACTCAAATTTTCAGAGAGTGGCATCGAAATAAAATTAGAAAACAATCAAATAGATAACTGTAATATACATACTGATCTTCTCTCCACATAAATCAAACCATACAAAAAGCTATCCATACAATAATCGTTCACTACCTATCATGGAACATAGATAAACTATCCTTCTAATTTGTGTCCTTTTAAATCATATATTCTTCCATTCATCGGATAAAAAAATAAAGACACAGAATATTCATTCCTTATCTCTTCCTTAATGAAACTAGTCATATTGACAAGGCATCCACCCAATTAAAAACATGCACAATAACATTATTTTATTCTCCTCCATCCATAGAGTTATTCCACATCAGGATAAATCTATAAATGAGGCTAGTTTTACCAATTTAATACAACATAAATGTCTTAAAAATCCTTCCACCCTTGCTAATGTTTTTTGTTTTACCTTTCACATTCATCATGTTACCCACTGGATTTATCCACATAACTTGAACCATAAATCCTTTGGTTTGAAAATACATAAAAAATAAATTAATAATAACTTACCCAAATGTAATATAATAATTAAAATCATATCATATAATCACATATTTAATTATATGAATAATCTTATGATGTTAGTAACTAGATTTCCGTGACATCTAACTAACAACAATATTTAATAGATTTAAAAAACATTATTAAATACATATAAGGGAACCCAAAAATAATATTCCAATAAAATCATTAAATTAATAATGTTTAATTATTTTATAAATTTTTTAATCCAAATATTTATTCATATATATATATATATTATGTTTAATTGGATAATATAAGCAATATGTTCATAAACCATTTCATTTACCACCTTATCACGTAGGGATAATAATAGAATATTATGGGATTTCCAATAGAATTATATGAAATGTCAACGTAATACAATGTTCTTTGTCCATCATGGTACAAAGTTTTGGTCTTATTATTTAAACCATATATGGAATTAGGGTGTCCACTCTATTGAAAACTAATGAACACCTCTTGATTATCTACAAATTAAAATCATTCACTCTCTTTAATTTCATTAATACAAACTCAAAATATGAAATTTTCAAACATAAGAGGATCTAATAACATTTTTGAGAGAATTTGTCCACGAAACCAAACATCACCACCATAATAGATGCCTTCATGTATGATTTTAATAATTTCCTTTATTAATGAATATAAAAAATATAAGACAAAGGTGAAAATATTAATATATTAATAAGAAATTGTTTGAAAAGAAATAAAAATCGAGGGATTTAAAGAACACATTATATTTACATGCTTCATATCATGTTGGCCTTATGTGAATGATAACAACACCACCCCACAAAACGTTAATTATACAAAATATATAATTGAAAAACTTGAAAAAAAGGAAAAATACATAGGAAATAAGAATTCACCTCAGGACCAGTCAAAATTAAATCATGTGGACAAGTAAATATTTCACAAGGAGATAAAATACGATTCCTTAACAAATTAACTCACAAGAAGCACACAATATAAAATAAAAACTCATATATATAGAGAATATAACTAAAATGGCATTTAAGAAGGCCGAAAGTATATTCTTGAGGATTATTGTTCTCCAAAACGTGTCAAGGGTATCACAAATAATAATATAACCAATTAATATTTAAATATAATAAATAATAAATGAGAGAAATTAATTAAAAAACCAACATCCACTTAGATAATATATGATAAAAAACATGGTTATTAGAGTACAATGAAAAGGAATTCCTTAATAATACAAAATATAAGAAAATTATAAAATGAAGAACCCAATTATCTCCACATGATGAATGGTCTATTATATTCCATCACCTACATTTCTCTATAACTGAGATAATGGTCCACTCATAGATATTCTCATTGATCATACAAGAAAAACAATCTAATAGAATATTAGGCTATGGTTGAACATAGAAGTTGTTATGTTTGATTAGAATTCAAATGGAAATAAATAAAATTTGTGTGTTTTTATGTGTTGGACTATGTGAGGTTACAAATTTTTGAGAGAAGGAAGTTCAGCTATAGGAAGAAATAAGAAAACAATCACAATGATAAAATCGTGAGGGAAGTTTCAAGAAAAAATTATATTAAAAGAATAAGAATCACTACTTGAATGGTTGGGTACATAACGATAACATTAATTATTCATAATTACAAGGAAAATGTATTAGTATTTTTATATAATAGATACTTTTTTGATACACAAGGATCACTTGAATGACATGTAAGGGTTACTTGATAAACATGAAAAATACCAACTTTTCAAGAAAAATGAGCATGATTGACACGCAAAGTCCTCATGAAACATCCATGTATAACATTACACCATGTAACTAAAGTAATTATTCCCATATCACAGTATACCTGGTCAACAATATTTGTTGATTTCGAAAAATAATGCTATGATGATAAATTTTCTAAGAAGAATGACCTCACAACATAATTAGGAGGACCACATCACAAATAGTTAACTCTATAGAATATTAAAGATGATCATGGAGTGATATTTAATTTATTTAAATAGAATATATGGATGGAGTGTGTGGATATAATTTTTTACTTAGAGACCACTATAATTAAGTGCATAAAACAAAAAGAATTCAGTTTTTAAGAAATATCATGTTATTATGAAAGAATTCATGTAAAAATATGTTAATACAAGAAATTTAAATTTTTAAATACATCATGGATTTAAAGGATTGATAGTTGAATTGGTTCACTTAATGGGTGGTTTAATGTATGAATTTTTGGTTAGAAAATAGAATTCTTGTGGATCCTTATTTAGAGTTAAGAATCCTTGATTCAGAGAAGTATCACATAAAAGAATAATGGAGATGATTATTATGTTTATATAAACAATGATAAGGGAGACTATAGTGAAATAATTTAATTAAATATCAATATTTGAAGGAGGAATAGATGTAAAATGAAAAAAAGCATGACTATTATGCTTATCTATATTAAATAACTATTGTGAGTGATAACCGTGTCATGTTTTCTTGCATTATTCGACTCAATGTAATGCCCGTAGCAATAAGACAATGGAGTGTCCCTAAGATAAAGTGAATATTTCCTAAAATTATATTACACCTATAGTTATTTGTTTTATCCACCACTGAATTGACACATATATGGAGAATTATACTTGGAATATCCTTTTTGGTGACCAATGATAAATATTTTTGTCCCATTATATAATTTATAAAAATTAATTTTTTTGTTCTTGATGATTGATCGGTTCAAGATGTTCTTGATAACATGATAATAATTGTAATTGGAGAAAAGAATAATTGAACAGCCTAATTTAACCTATCTTATTTTTTATTAGTTAAATGGATACAATAAGTGGTATCAGGTCCACAAGGTTCTTAAATGAATAATCCACCATTAGAATACTTCTTTAGAGGAGAAAATGGTTATAGAAATAGGAGTTCCTCCATTTTATTATTGTAATATTTAGATTTAGAAGCATTAGATAAGATCACATATAATATATCTTTGAAATGATGTTTTTGTGAAATTGATTCATGGAATAAATTTCCGTTATATTACATAATTATCAATGATATAAACAGATATGAAAATGAATGATTTTGGTGCAATGGAAAAAATTATTTATTGGGATCCTTTATAAACTAAAACTATATAAAGCTAAATAGCTCTAGAAAATAGAAATCTATTTGGGAAAATTTGGATAATATTTATTAAGGAGATAGAATTGTATATAAAATAAAAATTAGATGTGAAATAGAATAAATTTTTTGATTTTAAGATGTGCCTAAATGAGAAAATTAATAGGTTCTTTAATTTCAATGTTGAAATAATGAGATCCATCCATGAGATTGGTGAATAAATGAATTTTTTTTGATAATGAAGAAAATTATTATAATTTTGTTACAATTATATACTTTCAAGGAGTCAACTTTTAAAAAACAAGATATCACAAAATTGCCTCTTCAGTATCTTCACAGAAAGCTCATGGCTTATGGAATACATACGAAAGAGGAATGAAAATCCATCTAATAAATAAAAAAAATTTTACATCCATGGACAATATAGAGATACATGAATATGGAATCAATGAAAAATATACCAGTTATTAATTTACATCACTAGTATTAAGTATATTCAAGAAAGGTAGAGTGATGTATGACTGTAAACATTCATTTGTTTTCTTTAGTAGTTGAATGTTTGGGAATATCATAGTAAAATAGACAAAAAAGAAGAAAAAGGATATAATTATTATGTTTTAATAATATAATATATAATTATACCTCTGTTGAAAATCTTTAAATCAATTAATACAATATGAAACTCACATATTAAGGGATTGAGAACCAACGCTAATCTATACTATGTAGATTGAAAGGGTAACACTTTTTCCCTTGTGATAGATACATAAATTAGACATTATAAAAGGAAGCTTAAACATATTCATCAAAATAGGTTAAATTTAATGAACTTTTAATGGTGTCATTGACATTACAAATCATAGATGAAATTTATAGAAGGCATATAATAACTATGTAAGAGGGAATATGGTGATAAATCCCTATTGACTAAATAAAAAAGAAGGAATTTGATTTTATATATATGATTCTCACTAATGTATGTGGCCCCATAATGATTCGTGGAACATATAATTATGTAAATTTAATTTTTTTTGTTTATCATTATTATAGATTAGTTTTTATAATTTTCATGTAGGAAAAGACAGTTGTGATTGGGTGTATTGTGTAGTTTTAGAGTAGTGTTGAGATTGAAAATGGGAATGAAATAAAGATTTCATGGTCTAATATTGGTACATAGCACACCACTAATGATGAAAAAAATTACTCTGAGATGTATGGAAATAACAATGAAGCCTCATAAGTGAGAGAAAGGTAGGAAAACCATATGGTGGAATGGAAAAAATGAATAGTAAACAATATGGAAAATAAAATTTTCATCAAAATAGGATTATCTAATCACTATTTAATGTAAATCATGTAATTGGTAGTGTCTATGAAAATTGGTATTTTGACCCCCAAAGTGTATAAATATATATATGATATATGGCATGGATGGATGCTAATTTGAATCTTTTTAATGTGGTCAGTCGAAAAAAATTATATCTTTACTAAGGAAGGAATTCAAGGAAAATAAAAAGATAGAATGGTTGAATTTATATTTTTAGGCTTCAATTAAAATTGTAAATCCTATAAGCACCTTAATAATAGGATGAAGAATATTATATAAAACATTTTTGTAAAAATTATTTAATAAAAATAAGGAAATAGATCTATAATTCCATATTTGAGAAAGATATCTGATGAAATAGAAAATATAGATACAAATCCTCGTGCCAAACACATTAGATCGTAAAAGAATATTTGTAGACATCATTAGTGGATAAAGAATATTTTTAAGGGGGTGGATTTTTGAATAAGTTAAAAAATATATGATACAATATTGAAAATTCAAATAGTATTGATGATAAATCTACTCCAAAAAAACATAGTAGGTTGATAAATTTAGACACCACTGCCCAATTATCACATGTGGATCCGTCCTTATTTGCAATGGCTGAAAATAATGAGTCATGGTCCAAGGAAATTATATAGGTGTTAAACAAAATAGACACAAATCAAACCTTCCAACTTTTAATGATAATAATAGATCCCAAGGTAATAGGAAGACATTAGCTTTTGAAAATAAATATTATGATCATCAATAGTTGATTTGAAACAAACAAAAGTTCTTGTGAAAGGTCTATTTACAAGTATAAGGATTTAATGTGTAATAAACCTATTATTAGTGGTGATAATTTAGTAGATAATATTCTCTCCATTCATGTCTATTCATGGAAACCTAAAAACCAAAGGAATGAATATCCAGAGGAAATTTTAAAATAGATTTATTGAAGAAGAATTCAAAATAAAACAACCAGTGTGTTTTGTAAATGATGATGATGAATTACATATGTATGGGTAGAAGAATACCATGTTTGGATTGAAATAATAACTTCATGTTAGGTTTTCTTATTTAGAAAACATTCCTGAATAATAATGATTTAAAATAGGTAGATATGATCATAATCTATATGTGAAATAGACATTCGTGGATCACTTCATGGTGTTTGTATTCGTTGAGAATATTATATCCTGAGGATGAAATATTTAGTGAGTTGAGTAATTTTCTAAGTTGACGATATCAGTGTAGAAAATGTCCATCATCATAGGCCATTAATATTTTCATAGGCAATATATTAGTCAAAAAATGGGGATTCATGTTTTTTTTTCCCACAACATATGGGAATGATCTACTGGAAACGATTTAGATTAATGAGATCAAAACTATTTCAACAGTAATTATTGTTGGAGGTAATATATTGATACATGAAGAAGGTATAATGATTAATCATCAATTTATTAGAAGATGGTTAGAAGGTGATTTTATCTAATAGTAAAAAGTATAAATTTATTTTTGGATACATGTTTTTTTCCCTCATTCAAGGTTGTCCCAAGGAGGAAAACCTATTGGTTATGAAATTGATTATGAGTTGCCTTCAAGGAACACTTGATTCAATTTTTAAATATTGTCTATGGAATGATAAACATATATATACCTACCTAGATGTGGATTTGGATAGAGAAATTTAGGATACCAATTCCTTGATTGGAGGTGTATTTTTTATTTTATGAAAATGGATTGAGTGGATCAACAATAATAGAGATAGAATTTCTCATAGTAATGAAAATGAATAGTATTGTTCAATAACAAAAATATATAGAAAACATATATAGATGATACAAAAACTAATGGATCTTGGAGAAAATTTAATTCCTTCCATGGTAGTCAATTTTCACAACCAAAGTGAAATTTTCCTAATAAAAAAATGGATTATAACATTCAAAAATAAAGAATATTGAGATATATGACTATTTAATTATGGATAAGATAGAAAAAGGAATTATCATGATTGAAAATGTTGGTACTAATAAAAAAGTTTAAAAACGTAATAAAAAACAATTGAATAGACCAATATATTAGTATAATTGATTGATCCTCGTATTTCAAACAGCTACCATGTCTTTAGGATATTTAGAATCCACATCTTCTCCCTATTTGAAAAAAATCATCACATCAAAATTTTATGTTCATGAATGTGTTTATATTTTATATGGATTAAACAAATATGGGGAGAAAAAATCCTTGAGGAATTAGAATTATGTTGATCTTTTTATATGAAATTATAGAAAACATTATATTAATTGAAATATTGGCTTCTTTTCTAGATGGATTAATACATATAGTATTATATAATTTATTGATGAATCTTTTCTTAGTAATGAAAAATAAATGATTTTCTTTATTTCATAAATGTGAGAAGATATAGAATACGATAAACCCTTTGAATTTTACTATCAAAGTGGTAGAATGACTATAGGGGAAGAATAAGAGAAGAAAATGATGGATTAATAAGGATAATAGATAACTTTTTGTGCCATATGGTTTTAACATGGGTGGATACAAGGTTGAGTTGATAAAAATATATGGGGGGAGTATTGTAACCATAGGTCGCAATGTTATATTCTTTCACTTTGAAGTCAAATATATGTAAATTGAAATTGTGTGTTGTATATATATAGATGATGTGGGGTCACATGAATTCTTGAGAAAAATTCATAAGTAGGATAAAATCCTATTAAAATAACGAGGATTATTCTATGAGTGAAGTTATAGGAAAAAAACATAGTTAAAGTAAAAGGATCATGTCGTGATTGGTCAGCTATGCAAGGGATGCCTAATTCTTATGTAAAGGTTGGGAAAATGGAAAAGTACATATGAATATGTTTAACCTGCATGATACATGTGGTTCATCTGGATGATATGTAAGGGTTACTCAATAAGTAATTGTTAATCTTGACTCTATAAAAAATAGTGTGATAGACCGTAGAAGTTCTCACATTGTGTTCATCACTCACATGTTATAGAAATTTAAATATTGTATTCCCATGCCATAATATTCCTTGTCATTCTATAGAGGGTGCAGTATGGGGAGAATATTTTGAAGATATATTTTCTATGAAGTATGGCCTCACAATGAAATTGAGAGAACCATGTCTCAACTTGTTTCATTTATTAGAATATTTGAGCTGATCCTGATGTGAAATTTCAAAGGATTAGAAAATATATTTTACCAGAGTGTGTGGATCTATTTGTTGACTTGGATGACACCATGATAAAGGGAAAAACACCACTATCTAGGAGTTTCTAATAAGTATCATGCTTTGATGAAGGATTTCATTCCACGAATAATGTAAATCTGGGAATTTAAAAAATCTCAAAATCATAATAAATTTCATGGGATTATAATTGACACGGCCAACATAATGTGTTATTGAAGGGATGTTTAATGAACCAATCAAAAAGAAATTAGTGTATGTATGAATAGAATTATTTGGAGTGATAAATCCTTGATTTATAAAAGTTTTTAGCTATAGATGTAAGGGGTAATTTTTGGGTTTGTAAAATTAGAGAGAATAGAAATTATTTAGATATGATTTCATTGATGATTTTCATTTAATGGAGGAACAAAAATACAGAAAAAAAAAATTTGTTCTTGTGTTATTCTATTATAATCAATAATTATGATATATCATCATGTCATGTCTTATTGTATAAAATTCTTCAAAAAAATGTACATAGATATAATTAGTGGGGTTCCATAGGATTAGCGGTGTGAATTTCTAGAACATTTTAACACCTAAATGAGTCATGTTCAATTCTTGTACATCAACACACTGATGGGATATTCCTTATAGATTAGCCATTTTGTGGTAAACCAAGTAAAATCTCTGTATACATTCAATTAATATCATTATTTTTATATTTCATTTGATTAGTTATTGATAGTTTTGAGATGTTCTTGCTAACAAGATAACTAACTCCACTGGATAAAAAGAATAATTCGACTCATTAACCCCCATTGGGGTTTATTATACACATTTTTGAAACAAAAACATACATAATAGGGTGTATTTATAGCATGTGTCTTAAATAACTATAGAATTTTACACAATATTCTATACAATAACATTCATAAAAAAGTCCTTAAATGTCATTTTGAGATGAAATTATAAAAGACAGTTATTTTAATATTTTATGAAATAATATGTTAGTAAAATACATTTTAGAATTTATTTTTTAAATTGAGAATATAAAAATATAATAGGAAGGATATAAATAAATGAACACATATAAGTACATTACCAAAAATTTGAGTGAGATACAATTTATATGGAAATCCATAAAAAAGAATCATGGGGAGTTTACATATTATACTATGATTGGGTGACCTAAGATTATCATGAATATAATATACATAAATATAATCATAACTATATCTATATACACATCTATCTTCATCGAATATGTTATCCTATGTTTCATCCTCTACTAGTGATAATACCATACTAGATTTTCAGAATCACATCATGACTTTACACACAAGTTAGGGTCTCGTCATGACATAAACGACATATTCTTGGGGGGGGGTCTCATAAACAAGCTTGGAACATGTCATGAGGATAAAATATATACCAAATGTTTCCCCTCATTATGTTTTCTAAATAATCAAAGGATAAATGTTACAAAAATCATGATATAATGAGCCACCCATTCAATAACATCCATAACACAATCAATAACATAGTTATACAGGAAAACCTCATTTAAAATAGAATATATCAATTTTAATTGGTGAATAGAGATATGGAACACATTTAAGTAATATTTACACCATTTAAAACAAGGAATATTTCTAAAAAATAGAATGAAAATTCATTATAATACATAAGTAAGCATTACATTATATCAATTAATTAAAATATATATGAGTTTGATAAAAGGGGGGATTCACGTTATCATTTCAAAAATAATAAATTAACATTGGTGTTGGAACTGGAAAACACATCCATGAAATTTTCCCAAATCTTCTAGACATGATCCTGAAGCATAGATCATTTCGCAGGCTTTGAATTGACTATTAGTGGAGCCTGAACGGAGTTATAGATCAGAAGTTATGGCCGTTCGAAGGCAGAATGTTGGAAATGGCCATCTAGGGTGATTTTGGGGAAAAGTATGGATTTGCGCATAAAAAAGGAATCTTTCATATAAAAAAGGTATATTTCATGTAAAAAGAAATATTGTGCATATAAAAGGAATCCTGTGATTAAAAAAGTAATCTTTCACGTAAAAAAGGAATCTTGCATGTAAAAAAGGAATCTTGCACGTAAAAAGGGAATCTTGCACATAAAATAGAATCTTGCGCTTAAAAAGAGATCTTGCATGTAAAAAATGAATCTTGCATGCAAAATGTCTTTGCGCACAAAAATGGAATGAAATTTTACACACACCGACATTCAAGGTTTTGCCTATAAATACAAGTACACCCCCTTCTTCTCGAGAGGACCCATGAATGTCAGTCGCCGCTCTGATGTGAGTAAGTCCGAATTTTCCGCATCCACATGTAAAGCCCATTATCTTGCATGAAAAACGTAACTTTTGTGCATATAGGGGATATCCTGCCATGTTTTGTGCACAAAATAGCATTTTTGCATGCAACAGTGCCACTATGCCCAATTTTTGCGCCCAATAGTGATTCAGTTGTCCTCTTGCGTGCAAATATCCATTATTGCGAGCAAGCCTTCCCTATTGCATGAAATCTATTCATATTGTGTGCAACACATACCTATTTCAGAAAATCCATTCCTATTGCGTGCAACACTTCCCTATTGCACACAATCCATTCCTATTGCGCACAACATTTTCCTATTGCGTGCAATCCATACCTATTGTATGAAACACTCCCATATTGCGTGCAACTCTTACAATATTGTGTGCACGAGTTCCACAATGCCCAATATTTCACGCACCTGTGCCTCACAGTGCAATCCTACGTGCAGTATGTCCTGCATGTCGCTCCTATTACGCAAAACAATACATATCCTTGTGCCCGTTGGTCCATACCGTGGGGGCTGCGCCCCCTCACCCCCGCTTAGGTTCACTGTCGGACTACGGTTCTGGCACTTCGGGCCCATCCCTTCACTACCGTTAGTGACCCCCATATAAAATGGAGAGTTTCACCCTGAAATATTCTGGCCGGGACGTCGATATTTTCCATTGCGCCCTTATGTGAACCCACCTTCCTTCTATGGAATTCTATGATTTGAGATACTCCTCCACACACCATGAAACACCTTGAGTCCACATATTCCTCTTTTTTTGTTTCCCATGCCGTGAGTTGATATTCTCATCATCAATTCCCTGAGTACCTTCAGTCGAACCATTCCTCAAGGAACTCATCCAATCCCCATCACCTGGCTCTTATACCTTGTTGAACCAGAAAGGGCCACCCTTGTGTAACTCCCAACACCAGCCATTGTTAGGTTCCTTATGCCTAATAGTCCTCACTACATGAGTTTAAACTCTATAATTAACTATCATTCAATAATAGGATTCCTTGTACTCTAAACAAGAGATGCCTTAAGCCCCACACATAAGATGCCAACAGTCCTCTCTACATGTCTATAAACTATAGTACACCCTATGTGCCAAACATAGGATGCCTCTTGCTCTAAACAAGATACGCCTTATGCCCCAAGCTTGAGATTCCAACAGTCCTTTCTATATGACTCTAAACTATAGTATTCCATATGTTCCAAGCATAGGATTCCTCTTGCTCAAAACAATAGGTTCCTTATTCTCCAAGCATAAGATGCCTAATGCCATGATTATAGTGTCATAATTTCAAGAGCATTGGAATCCGTTCAAACATTCCATCACTCCGCCCCAAGCTTTGTGTGTCCTTCATTTAGATCTTCATTCACTTCCAAGTATGAAGGGACCCCACAATGGACTAGTCCCATGCCGTCTCAACTCACCTACCATCCTGGGCCAACACCCCTGAATAATTTTTACAACACTTTGAGTCAGGTCAAGTGTTTCGAAAACGGTCAACAATCGACCCTCACTTGTTTTTCCCCACTCCAGGAAAACTTGATACAGATTCTGTGGTTCAAACACGGTCAACAGTTATACTCCATCGTCACGCCGCCCTCACCGCATTCTGAATGTTGGGCGTGTGATTCACACTTTTCATGTCCCTTTGTTCAGACGGATTCCAACGCCCTAGGAGTTATCCCGCTTGTGCACTAGTGCATAGGTGTAGGTCTTAATTATATACCTCAACCCACTAGATATTTGGGATGCCCTCATTTCTAGACATGATAAAGACATTATCGGAAGCTCCCTTGTGTAAGCCCCATCTACCATTAACGATCCATAGTGGCACCAGGGCATATTCCATGCATAAGATCCATGCACCATTGCTACTCTGTAGCGGCACCAGGGCAGCTTCTGTGCGTAAGCCCCATCAACCATTGCCTCTCCTTAGCAGCACCCGGGAAGCTTCCGTGCATATTCCTCATCCAACATCACTTCTCTTTAGTGGCACTCAGTCATAATCCATGCATAAGCCCCATCCACAATAGTGTGGCTCCTTAGTGGCACCTGGGCAACTTCTGTGTGTAAGCCCCATCCGCCGTTTCAGCTCCTTAGCGGCACCCGGGCAGCTTCAGTGTGTAAGCCCCATTCACCATTTCCACTCCATAGTCGCACCTATGCACGCTAACGGATATTTCCCTTTCACCTACACACGCTAATGTGGACACCCAATGGGATCACCTCTCGACACCCCCCAGTCATGGTGTTGTCTGCCCCTTCTCTTCCCCAAGATGTAGAAGGTTCTACTTATGTAAGTCATAGGGGTGCGAAGTGAACCCACCTCGTCCGAGATGTAGTACATTAAACTTTCAAGCACCATCATCCTCAGCACATGACGTTAAACTTTGACCTCGCCCCACACATCACACGCAAGGCACCCCGGCTCAAACATTCTTTACACTCACTCATCTCAATAGGAGTGAAATATTACTCACATGGAATGAGATCCTCTTTACTAAGGTGCTGCATGTACACGGGGAAGGGAGACCATATTATTGTAAGCCCCTGTCCTTTCTTGCAGAAGGTAGAACTGATGCTCCACCTTTCTTCTTTGGGGGCAAAGGCCAGCAAAGGGTGTAGTGGGGAATGGTGCGCATCCTCTCTTCCGTGCCAAATCCCTCTCCCACTGGGCTTTTCCACCATTGGGCCTCCATCCTAGATTATGTACCGATAACCATCTCCTTGGGATGAGAACCATGTGTAAGACCCTGTTTCTTTTTTGGGCCACTAACCACATGTAAGACCCACTCCACTTCCACAGATGCATCTTTCGCGATGTGATTTTCAGGTCCCTACAACCTCTTGTTTCTCACACCGAGCATAACTCACATGAACTTAGAGTAAGAATCGACCATGGCATCCTCTCTAGTCCTCCTAGATTGTAAGCCCCCACACCCCATTCATAACTATATTGAATTTGATCCTTTCCAAGTAAAGGTACGTAAGAATCCTCAATGAGGTTCAAACTTAACAACCATTGGTCCTGACTCCCCTCACGTCGGTTCACCAACACTCCGAGCCACCAATAGTTTAATCCCCACACCCCCACCCAAACTACAATGACTTTGATCATTTCTAAGGAAGGGTATATTGGAAGCCTCCCAGAGGTTCAACCCCACCATCCACCATTGGTCCCAACAATCTTAACATTGGTGCACCAATGCCACATCCCGAACTACTAGGAATTTGATCCTTTCTAAGGCAGGGTACGTAGGTAGCCTCCCAGAGGTTCAAGCCCAACCACTATTGGCCACAACCATATTCACATTGGTGCACCAATTCCCCCTTCCAAACTATGTAGACATTGATCCTTGCCAAGGCAAGGTATGTAGAAACCCCCCGAGGTTCAAGCCCACCATCTTCCTGGACCCCAGGTCCCCATTTACATCGGTTCACCGACCCCCATCCTGAACAACGTGGACATTGATCCTTTCTAAGGAAAGGTACGTAGGAATCCTACCTGAGGTTCAAGCCCACTATCCACCTATTTAGAACCCTTTCACGTCAGTTCACCTTTGTCCCGTATGACGTCAAACTGTAAACCCCAGTCAGTGGTAAACCGTCGTACCCCCACGCAGTGATAAGCTGGGGGGTCCCTCAATCAGTGGAAAGTCGTTGTAACAGAATAAGTGGTAATCTATTGTGTACCCTATTCAGTGGAAAGTCGTTATAATCTCCATAGCTGGGACCCACATATTGGGTCCATCCTAGTGGCGTTCAACCGACCCAGGCTACATACCATGTGCAAGCCCCATATAAATCATCGGGTTTTGTCGAATGTGTACACCCAAATTCAAGCTCATCTTCTAACCTTTACATCAAGCCTATGTGTCTCGGGAAGGTGATGCCCTAACCCAGAGGTTCCAATTCCTCCAGGTCTCATCTACATGGCTATTATCATAGGCTGCCTCCCCAGGTGTCCCATTTCTCTACCGAAGTACACAAACATTGATTCCCTGCCACAGGAATATGTAAGAAGTCCCCCTGAGACTGAAGCCCAACATTACCGCAGTCCCCACGGTAGTTACATCCAAGTTACCACCCATTTCACTTAACCATCCATCATCCATATTGATTCTTACCTAGGCCACCACATCTCGGTGATGTCATGTCATCCCACCTATATCAGTATATCTTCCAAGAAATAAACTCATCTGATCCACTTCTGTCAGTGTTCTGATTAGTCCAATCCATCTCCGCTGGATGTTAAAATTGCGGCTTACCCTGTGTTAAACATTGGAATCCATGGAAAACCTCAAATATATGCCTAGGGAATACAATTTCTCACATTCAACACAGGATTCCTCGGGCGTACGCGCCCTAGAGAATCCCTATAATAAGGGACCAATGACAGACGCGCCAGTGTTCCAGCATGGAGACATGCCAGATATCCCCAACATGACTACTCCCCTGACCAAAGGCCGCTTCCCTAACTTGACCCCTTGGAATGTTCTGAAAAAGCGTCATAATTAACTGGTGACCATGAAGATATGACACTAGGAAGAGTTTTGTGATCAACGTTTTAAATTTATAAGGGAGACCTGGACTAGGTAATGAGCTCTGAGGAGGAAACCATAGATTGGGGAACCAACATCCTGTCAACCCATTTCAATCATGGAGTAGTCATCCATGAACAAGCGATGGATGTTGCCTGACTTTGGAAAGTGGGAATGTAGGTCTCCAATACCTCGCATGTCTTCCTCACGCAGATGGACGCGCGTGCACCCTAGTGAAAGCCTTGGAAAGAATTGGTAAGGACAAAAAAATTATCATTTTAAAAAATAATTAAAATAATGATACATATAATTCTCAATTCATAGGAATTTATATTATAAAAAACCAGTGTTATTTATCAAGAAAAACATGGTAGGTATTTCATCGGATGACTTATGTGAATAAAATTAAGTGAGTATAATTAGAAATATTCTATCTATAAAAACCCTTTGACCTAATATAATTTTGTTAAATCAACCATGGAATACTATCATAGATCCATCATAAAAAATACATGATAGAATTATATAGATAAATAATCAATTTAATGAATTCAAGCATTCATAGTTTATCAATTGAAAAGGGAAATAATAGAATCCTCTACCTAGAGATGACACACCATTAATGACATCAACATCTGGGAGTATATTGAGGATACGTGGAATGATATTTTTAATTTAACAGCATAATACCCATGGAATTTTTGGATTTTTCCTTGAAATGGAAAAAACATAAATATTTCAACAAACACTTGTTTGTGGTGAATATAAAAGAAAAAAGGGGTGGGAAATAGGATGAGAAAGTAGATGAAAATCATGGATATGACCAAAGTACCTCATCTTTGTTGATGATTATCTAAGGAAAAAAATAAGACAAAATAGAGTATTGATGGAAAACACACCAATGGTATACCATTTATGAAATAGAATAGGATGAGAGTAGGAGGATATTTCTTTTATTTTATTCTTATAGATTAAATAATATTATTATTATTATAAAAATAATAATAATTGATATATCTATAATGGTTTATTTATAATACTAATATACCACTAATCAAAAATATGAAATAAATAAACCCAACATAAATTACTCAATTAAATTATTAATACATATTAATACATACCGATAAATGTATGGGTCACTTAACAAGAATAATTTTAAAAATTAAATATAAGTTATAAATTTAAAATAAAGCTTATTAATTTTTTAACCATATTTAAAACTTTAATAAAAACAATTAACCATCTAATAGTGAATTATTACATGCCTAAATAACCTTATATATGATATTCATGGTTTAATGTGATAATTAAAGGATGAAATGGTTGGAATATGTTTGTTTCAACCATGTGATAAAACAATTTCTTGAAATATTATTACAACTAAAATAAAGATATATTTTGTAATTCTAATTATTATTATTTTTGCTCAGAAGAAGATAGCCAATAAGTAGCTATAATGTTTGGATGTTCGGAAGCACTTTTGACCATAGTATGGTAGTAGGAAAAAAAATTAGAAATTATCATTGAATATTTAAATTGTAAATTTCATAGATGTAAAATAGATGCATAAGATTCATTTTTTGTAGTATATTTGAGGGTTATTTTTGAGATCGTTTATAATAAATGGAATAAAAAAGGATATTTAGTTTGATAAAAAATAGTAAGCTCTCTAGAGTTTTTTGAAGCACACATTTTTCACTATAAGTAGGATTTTAAGTGAAGGATGTGTTTCATAAAAATTGTGATGATCAATAATATATGGTATGATTGGGTTCACTCTCTACAAAGGCTAAAAAATGACATTACCTATTTCACAAAAATGACTCTACATTATTATCTAATTGTAATCGTCTTCAATTTAATGGATATTTTTTTTAGTATTCCTGCCATAGAATTTGACTAATATCTAAATTATGTATATACTTATGTTCTTTTTTCCTTTATTTCATTTAATTGTTATCATGAGGAACTTATTTTCTTGTTTTTATTTTGAGGTGTGTTTTGTGGTGCAATGAATTTGGTATTTCGTATATTTTATGTTTTGGAATATTGATAGAACAATATTATCTTATTTCTATTGTTTATAACATAAATTTTACCATGGTGTAACTTCTAGGAATACAGAAGTGCATCAGGGCCACCAAGTGGTACCTGACCACCAATGATAGAGGTTCAGACAACTACAGCATGTATAATGAATTTTAGAGCTTCATTTTGTACCATTATTAATCTGTTATCATTGCATGATATGTATGGTAAGGTGTTATGAATACCTATAATGTGTTTCAAATGTTATTGTGTGTTCACTATCTATGGAAGAAATAGAATTGGGGGTGGATAAGGTTTGGGTAGAGAAGATGACCAAAATGATTTTGTATTACAAAAGATATATAAAAGAGAATGTCTACTATATAATGATTTATATTTTCAATTTGTGGGTAATGATATGGAAGTGATGAATAAATAATAATGGGAATGTATGGAAAATAAATCACATGATATGATCTAGAACTCACTTTCTATTGATGTTTTAGTTAACAGCTCTAAGGATAAGCTAACTTAAAAATAATTAAAATGATTGTAAATATATAAGAGAATTTAGATAAAATAGATAATTTTAATTATTTTAATTTTAATTTAAATGTTTTAAATCTCACCAATGTTTTATTTTATTGTAAATTGTCACATATTATGTTTTTTGAATAATTTTTAGTTGAATTAGTAAAATTTTTTAACTTCTGATTTGAAATATTTTTTTTCTAATGCATTTCAAAAATGGAATTGAATACACTAAAATTAAATGTTATAATTTTATTTTTAAAAGATTCTATTTTCATTTGGAGACATTTCTTAAAACCTTACCAATAGTTGAATCATATATTGGGATGCATAAAAGAAGCTCACAAGCTAGTCCTTGAAATCTTTTCCTTGATCTGGAGAGTTATTAATATGGGAATATATCTCAAGAATCGCTACCCCAATGGAGTTTAAATTCTACAACGAGTAAAATTAAATTCAGAGAAAAAAATTTATTAACATGGCCCTTCATTATTCTATCAATATCAAGTTCATAAATGCATTTGACACCAGATATGGGGAATTGGAGGATTCATCTAGGCTAGATTATTTTTTTGAAGTAAATTGATTATATCTATCTCCACACATTTACAATAATGATGAAATTTTCTGGGTGGAAAAATCATTCATATTTTAAAAGAATTCAATAATACAATAGTGCCAAATTATTCCATTAATTGTGTCTAACATGTGAATATATTATACAAATAGATTTGGAGAGAATCATCTCCCTCTTTTTCCTATAAAAATGATCCCATATCATTGCAAAGGGTGGGAAAAAAATTTTCCATATTTTTTAGTTTTTTATCCTATCTTATGTTGTAATAGAATCAATAAACTTTAAGATATTTTAGTCCTCCTCTTCCTCTCATATATTTTTTGGTCATTTTTGTTTCAACCTCGTTCTCCTCTACTATGATTACTAATACAAAATATCATCAGTAACTAACCCAAGGATGTTTTGAGGTGAGAAATAAAGTGTTGAACCATTATATTTTTTCATTTATTTTTAATTTGTCTTATTTTATTATAGTTTTTAGGGGGTATTTGTGGTAAATGTGTCCATGTGTCTCCACTATCCACTCGATGCTTAGATTTATCTTATGCAATATTCTCCCTCAATCGAGGTGGTGGATGTGATATCTCTATGTGATCATTAAGTGGAACATATATTCACTATATGGGAAGAATATTATATTAACACATATGATGGAGTTTTCTCATTAAGTAAATTTAAAACTGATGATGAGATGATGATGGTTCTCTCTGGGTTCTCACCTCGGATGATCTCATTTCTATCTAACGTCATTATATCTATATTCATTCTATTTACATTAAATATATATGTATAGATATATATTAGTATTACATGAATCTTTAAAACCATATATATATATATATATATATATTATCTTTATGTTAGTTATAATATAATTAGTGAAAATTGAGTTTCATTGTTGTGTAAGTTGCCTCATCAAGGCTGACCATGGGTATACACTATATTACAAAATTATGTAAATAAAATGTTCGTTATGGATCCTTCATAAATCCTATCCCATCAATATATGGGGTTCAAAACAATTTCATTAAACTTATTTTAATAAAAAAATAATAAATTTAAAAAAAATGTCTTTATATATGATATATTTAAATACTAATTATTCTACATGGGCTTACCAAAATTAGTTGAAATAATAAGTTAATAATGATCTTAAATATTGGATTAAAATGATTATTGATACAATTAAAAACATTGAGATGTAAATAGAATGTATAGATGAATATTTATTTGTATCTTAAGAACAAAAACAAGATACAAAACAAGAATAGGAATCGGAACCAGGGGTGGAAGACATTTCTCCAGTCATTTTTTATGTTAAAGTACATAAGTAGGTTAATAGTGAAATACTAAAGTAATTAAAAAATCATCAAACATTCAACCATTGGTTTAGATGGTTCCTAAAGAACACAATAAAACTGGTTCACTACTGGGAGATCAACATTGTTTTGAAGAATCCTAGAACAACTTTGTTGAAGATAACCTGAAGCATGATCTTTCCATCCTTGATAATGAAAAATGAGAACATTTATACCTATGTATTTATGTGGAAGTGGATGATGAATATCTACATATTGATATTGAGTTCCCTACGGTCCTACCAGAAGTTGTCAATTCCCATCATGGTTTACATGAAAGGGAAGGATTCTTTATTAATTCATCTTATTTTAATCTTATTAAAGTTGAATTATTTTTTTACTTATCTTTATCTGAAAATGTTGACACAAAAAAAATGGAGTAGGCCTTGGATATTAAATAATATACCCCCCAATATGTGTTTTTAAAATAATAGGGATAATTTTACTATCTTCTGTTTATGAAGCTACCTCCTCTATATCAACTTGTATAACATATAGATAAAGAAACAACAAAAGTTAATAAGGAACAACCCTATCTTATTTTCCCTCCCAGTATGAACCTTATATTATATCATTATTCATTAATGGTGTTTGAGAATTTTATTATAATCTTTTGTTTTATTCATTCTTTCTTTCTACTCGTCAACACTATTAAACTTTCATGTGTGGTTGTTTATCTCAAAGAAACTACATCCACATTGTGATTGGGGATAAAATTCCAGAACTTCCTGATTAGGTCTAGTAACATCCTAACACCCTCTTAAGGTAATAATAATAGAATTATCCATTTTACTTCCCATTTCACTATTTTCCTTTTTTTTGTTTCATTTTATTCTTTTTTATGTGGTAGAAACTAAGAGCATAACTCATGGATTCCACAGAAATATAATTCAGGTTGTACCCTACCTTTTATTTATATTATTTTTTGTCCAATTGAAACTATGTATAAATACCATTCCTGAAATTATTTGAACTAATATAAGGGTATTAAGTAGAATAAGTGTGTGGGAGGGGGATTAACTATTTTTATTACTTTTGATTTTTCTTCCATTTTTTCATGTTTTCTTGTGAATGTTTCATGTTCTATTTTTTCATTTTATTTGTGTTTTTAGGAAACATTATCTGAATCAAATAATTTGGGAAATAAATATAATTTTATTATTATTTTTTGATTATTTGATTTTTTATTTTTTAGGATTTAAATAAATGTTTAGTGGAAATTTTTATGTTTTTCAAACATTTCATTTGATTAAATTTTATTGACTATGAATCTTATGTGTAGTAGTGTTATCCAAATTGATAATATTTCCTAACTCAAGATATTTCTAAAACATTTTGCCATATTTTTTACATTTTCATATTTCTTGAGAGTCTTGAGACATGTTTTGTGATCCAAAACATATTTTTTCTCTTTTTAAAAAATTTTAGAGTTCATGGAATCTTCCATTTATTATTGAGGTACTAATTTGAAATACCTTTTTAAATTCAATAATAATTCTAGAATTTATATTCATATGAACATTATTACTAACAAATTATCTATGAAATGAATTGTTGATAAGACACATTATAGGAAATTGATACTTTACCAAACATATATCAAAGTAAAATTTATGATTATTGTTGAAATCATGTGTTGGGGAGGGAGGATATGAGTAGTATTTTTCCTTACTAAAGAATATTCTTGACAAAAATTGAATGTTTTTTCCGAATTTTTTTTTTCTTTTTTGGAATAAATATCATGATGGAAATATGTATTAATAGACCAAAATATAATTAAAAATATGTTTTGGGTGTCACTAATATTTATGATAACAATATTCCTCTCATTGCCTAAAAAACGTGATTTTGGAGAGAAATCCATATCTGAATTCAAGATCAAACAATGCTACAATTGAGGGGAAATAGGGAAGAAATGTATCATTAGCGCTGAAATTCCATGTATGAACTACCCATAGAGATCAAGAGGTGTCTGGAGGTGATTTATTTTCAAGATAATTTAGGAGAACACCATTATTGAGTTTAACTATTTTCTTACATTTAAATCATTATAGAGTTTAACCCTTTTTATCCATCTTTAGATCCTTTTAAATTTAAAACATCCAACCCACATCCTCTGAAAAACCCATGTAAAAGAAATCATGATTGGAAAATTTTTGAATCTATGAATCTAATATACTAGGATGATAACAATCCTATGGTTATCATATATGTTCTCGATAAGGAGAAAAACAGTGTTAAAAATACATGAGTGAAGAGTGAAATGTATTTTCAGGGAGGAAGGTCCAACATCCACATGAGGATTAACCTGAGACTGGGTGTATATTAATTATTTATGAGTATTTACCTAATTTTTATCCATATTGAAGGCTTTATATTTCCCTTGTTATGATAATTGAGTTGAGTTGTCCTTTATGGTTTAGAATGATTGTTTATACCTTCGTATTAGATGATTTCCCATGAGTGCAATGTTTTAGTGAGGGTGATATGACAGAAAAAATATTTTCAAATATTTTAATTTTAATTTTTTTTCATAATATCATAATTGTTTTATTTTAAGGTAAATTGCCACATATTTTTTGTTTTAAAATTATTTCTATCTTATTTAAAAAAATGGCCTTATTTTGGATTTTAACTATTTTCATTTTCTTATGTATTTCACACATATCATTTTATACACTAAATTAAATTGTGTAATTAATTTTTTAGTGGCCTCAATTTTCATTGGGATATATTTCATAAAATTGGACAAAGAGTTTATTCCAACATTTTGAGGACCAAAAGATGCTCACAATTTAGGGCTTAAAATCTATTCCAATATTTGGAGAGTTTTAAATATGTGCCAATATCTCAAAAATTATTTTTTCAATGGAGGTGATAATATAAAAAGGGGAAAAATTAAATCTATATAAAACAACTTATATTAATATTACTCAACATGATTCTACTTATATCAATGCCATGAATGCGATGAAAACTGGATATGTTGAATACTATGATTCATCCAGGACAGATTAAATTGTTTATGTAAATTGAATAGAACTCACTCCAAGTATTAATAATAAAGATAAATATTTTTGCTTGGAAAAAGGAGACAAATATTGAAATAATTATATAACACACCATTTCTAGATTCTTTTGTTACTTTTTTCTAACACGTACATACTTTTGGTGAATATATTTGGAGTAGAATATTACCCCTATTTTTCCTATGAAAATGTATCCACTCTTCTTTTCAATGGAAGGGAGAATTATTTAGGATTTTTTTTAGTTTTTATATATTATAATGTGTTTCAATTGTATTACACACTTTAGATATATTTTATCCATATCCTTCAACTCATATCATTTTTTATCTCTAGTGTTTCAAACCCATTCTATAATGTTGTGATATATATTACTCATAATCGTGAGTAACTAACATAGGTAAGATCCAAATGGTGAAATAAAGTGTTGAAACATTGTATTATCACATTCATTTTTAATATTTCTAATTTTATTAGAGTTATTTTGATGGTTATCTTAGTGGAAAATGCATCTTTGTTTCACCACTTACCACATGAGGTCTAGTAATCTCTTGAGGAATGTTCTTCCTCGATTAAGGTGGTCATTTTCCAGTGTCTCTAGGATTTGTAAATGCACCAGATATTCACATAATGGGAAGATTAGTACATTAACACACAGTATTAGCATTGTTCCTTAATTAAATTTAATCCAATAATGTGGCGATGAAGGTTCATTTTGGGTGTTCTACATGGAGGATCTCCTTTATATCCAATGTCATTTTCCTTTCATTCAGTTTATTTATATTATATATATAATAATATTAAATTAATTAATTAAACCCCCATCAATATATAATTATGTTGTATAATAGTTATATTTTAAATAGTGAAAATAGAATTTATTTGTTTTATATGTTGCCTCCTCAAGACCATCCCTGGGTGTGTTCTATATTACATGCATAGTTAAATAAAATATGGACAATTAATCAATGAAAAATCCTTATAAACTAATTTGGAAACAATTTCAGGGAGGAAAAACACTCACACACACTATTTCTCATCAAAAACATAGAAAAATTATAAATATCAAAAAATTAAGAAAATATATCTTTTTTTGTAATGCATTACAATTCAAATTTATTATATAGAGATTGACAAATCATAGGTGAAAGAAGAATATGAGAGTGGTCTTCAACATCAACATAAAATGCTTAGTGATACAATGAAAAAATTAGAGATCCAAATATAATTTATAATATAAAATATATGTGTATCTCAAGAGAAATAGTCGGAGCCAAAACTAGAACAAGAACCAAGAGAAGTGGTGGAAGATATTTTAGAAATCATTTTAATATTAAATAACTCTATGAGGTTGATAAGTAATCACTAATGAAATAAAAAAAATAATCCCACACTCAACCATTTCTCGATACGGTCTATAAAGAACACATTAAAACTAATGAAATTATTAGAGATCAATATTTGTTTAAGAATCATGGAATGACTTTATTATAGATAACCTAAAACCTGATCTTCCCATGCATAATAATGAAAAATCACTACATTTCTACCACCCTAATTCTTTTTATGGTGATGATGTAGATTCTCCTCTTGATATTGAGTTGGAAATATTATTTTCAAAAGAGACCAATTTCCACGTTGTCTTATATTAAGGGGTGATTTTTTAATTAATTCATCATATTTTACTCTTTTTTAGGTAGACTTATTTTCTGACTTATGTTTTTTTGATATTTATGACACAAAAAAAATATAGAAGGCCAGGGATAATAATTTAGAGACCACAAAGTGGTGGTGATAAAAAAGATGATGATTTAAAGGAGAATATGGTGACACAACTACCTCCTCTATATCAACATGTATACCATTTGGAGGAGGGAACCATGAAAGTCAATAGGGAACACCTCTATCTTTTTTCCCTAACACTCTAGACCTCTAATTCTATATTTATTCTATTTTAGGGGTTGTAAATTGCATTATATTATTTTTGGTTCACTATTATTTTATTCTAATCATGGACACTAGGAAATGTCACATGTTATGGTTCACCTCAAAGAAACCACATCCACCTTCTGATTGGGGATAATGTTCTACAACTACATTACTAGGGGTAGTAAAAACCTAGAACCCAGTTAGGGTATAAACCAATAATTATCCCTTCTATTCCCACATTCCCTTTTTTTCTTTTTTTTCTTTTTTTCAATTTATTTTCTTTATATATGTTTTAATGTGATAGTATCTAGGAGCATAACATCAAGATTCCATTGAAAAATAATCGATGTTGTGTCCTTCATTTTCATTTTTTTATTTTATAACCAATTAAAATTCTGTATAAACATATTTCTTGATATAATTTCAAAACAAAAATTGGTTAATAAATTAAAACGTTTTTGGGAGGGAGTTCAATGTGTTTTCAATAATTTTTTGAGTGCGTCTATTTTTTTATGTATTTATAAATCATTCATGTTTTCATTTTTTATTTTTTTGTGTTTTGAATAAACATGAGATGAATCAAATACTTTAGAAAATCAAAATAATTATAATATTTTTGTAACATTTAATAGTTTTTATTTTTGAGTATTTAAATGATTTTTAATATGTTTTTTTCATTCTTTATAATATTTTATTTTATGAAGTTTGAATAGTTTTGAAACTCATGTGCACTGGTGCTATACAAATTGAAAATATTTCCTAACCTGAGAGGCTTATAAACCTGTCTGATATATTCATTATATTTATATTTTTTTTTAGAGTCTTGAGACATGTTATGTTTACCAAAATTTTATGTTTATACCTTTTTCAATTCTTTTAGATTTTATGGAATGTGTCAAGTATGATTGAGGCTCCAATTTGAAATCATTTTTTACATTGAATTGTAATTTTGGAAGATATTTTCATCTAACTATTATTAATCCCCTAGTATCGAAGAACTACATTTTTATGATGGAAAATTAAAATCCATTTATACATTTTTTTCTTCTATAGATGATAAAAGAATTATTATTTTTGAACTCAAATGTGGGTGTGGGATAATATGAGATGTATTTTTCTTTCTTAAAGCATCAGTTTGAGATAAATTGAATGTCTTTTCATATTTATTGGTTCATTGGTGGATAATTTTTTCTAATGGAAAGATGAATTGGTCACATAAAATATCCTTAAAAATATTTTTTGTGTGTTCACTACTATTTTAAGATTAAAATATGGCTCTATTTTCCTCAAAAAAACATGATTTTGAAGAGATAGACATATGATAATTCAATATGAAACAATGAAAAAAATAGGGGAAATGGGGAACAAATTTATCTTTGATCCTATATATATGAGTTTGAAATACCCAATTATACCAAGATGTGATTCTAGGTTATTAATTTTCTCTATGATTGATCATGACACCATTCTTGAGAAAAACTATTTTTATGCATTTACTTTACATTTTAGATTAACCCGCTTCAATCTACCTGAATTTTTTTTAAATTTATATCCTAAAAAACCTCAACCATATAAAAACCCATGTAAAATAACAAAGTACTAACACAATTTTGAATATTTGAACTAGATATACTAAAAAGATAATAATATTATGGATATCGCATGTCTTCATCAAAATGAGAAAAAAACCACACACAAAATCCTTGAGTGAAGTGATAAAAAAAATTTCGGCAGGTTGGTCTGACATGCATGTGAGGATTAACTAAAGGATGAATGTACTTTTTATATTTTTGATGATTTAGTGAAATTTATCCAAGGTGGAGGAATTATATTATCCTTGATATGATAATTGAATTGTTTTATCATTTATTCATTAGAAAATTTATTTCAACCTTGGTACCAGATGATTTCTCATTAGTTCAATGTTTAGTAATGGGGTAATTAAAAAATATATATTTTACATTTATTTTAAAAGTTTTTAATCTCACTAAAGTGTTATTTTATGTAAAATTGTCACATTTTATGGTATTAGAATCATTTTTACCTTAATTGAAAAAATGGAATAATTTTGGATTTAAATATTTCTATTTTATTATATATTGAGGTTGTAATATTTTCTACACTACATTAAATTATGTAATTATTTCTTATAAGAATAAATTTTCTTTGGGATACATTTTATAAAACAAAAAAGTGAATTATATCCAACATTTGAAGGCCTAAAAGAAGCTCACAAGTTAGTCTAAAAAAATTGTACCCAGATCTATAGAGTTTGGAATATTGGAATATATCTCAAACACTAATATCCCAATGGAGATGAAATTATACAAGGAGAAAGGTAATATCCATAGAAACAACATTTATTAATATATACTCACATTATTCTTATGATATCAAGGTTATAAATGCAATAAAAACCGGATATGTGGAATAAGAAAATTCATCCAGACAAGATTACTTTTCTAAAGTAAATTAGCTATAATTTCCTAGAAACATGGATAATAATGCTGAAATTTTTAGTTTTTATATAAGATACATAGTCTAATAGCATTAAATAATACACCATTACCAAATTCAGCCTTTAAATCTATCTAACATGTTCATAATTTGGGTGAATATGTTTGGGGGGAATTATTTATCCTTTTTTTCTTATAAAAATGTATTCCCTGTCTTTTTCAAAGGGTTGGAATATATTTTTGAATTTTAAATATAGTTTTCTTTAATCTTTTTTTTTATTTAATATTATTAGATATTTCTAATTTATTTTATTCTTATTCTTCCTCTCATATATTTTTTATCCATTTTATTTCCACCTTGTTCATCTCAATTCTGATCTATAATACTCATGATCATGAGTAAATAACCCAAGGAGGTTCTAAAGGTAGAAATAAAGTTTTGATCCCAAGTATTATTTTATTAATTTTTTATTTATCTGTTTTCATTGAGTGAGTTTGAGGGGGATGTTACATGTAAAGTATCCTTAGTTTCTCCACTTTCCACCTGAGGTTTTTCTTTATCTTCTACATTATTATCCCTCGATCGAGGAGGTCAATGTACTATATCATGGTGATTTTTGAGTTCACTATATATTCACAACATGGGAATAATAGGTTTTTTAGAAATATAATTGTGCATATTAATTATTTAAATTTGAAACTAATAATGAGATGATGAAGGTTCCATCTAAGTGTTCTCCTAGAAAGATATCATTACTATCTAACATCATTCAGTGTGTATTCAGACTATTTATATTGAATATATATATATATATATATATTAATTTTTATTTAATCATTAAAAGAAAAAAAATTAATTAATTTAGTTTTATATTAGTTAGAATATAAATAGTGATAATATAATTTTATTTTTTTATAATCTTCCAATTTATGAATGGCCTTGGGTGTAAATTATATATCATGTTTAGTGAAATAAAATATTCACAAGGGATACATGAAAAATTCTCTGCCAAAAATATTATACCCTTTATGAGGTGTTATAAGACATTAAGTTACTATTATTCATATAAATATCAAAGAAAATATTAAAATAATACAATAAAAACATTTCTATTGTTTAAGATATATTTTAATCCAAATTATTCTACATGGAATAACCAATATTAGGTGCTTGAATAAGTTCACAGTGATCTTGAATCTCAATTTCCAAGGATTAGTGATTCAATACAAAACATGGAGAGACAAATAAAATGGATATATGAATATATATGTGTATCTAAGGCAGAAAATCTTGAGTCGGAACTAGAATAATAACTAGAAGGAGTGGTGGAATAGATTTCACCAATAATTTTAATGTTATAGAAGCTAAAGACTATTATAAGGAGATAATAATAGAATTATTAACATCATACCATAGTCAACCATATATCTATAAGGACCCTCAATTACCAATTAATGTTGATGCACATATAGGAGATCATTATATTTTTTATGAATCCTAGAATCACTTTATTGAAGATAACCTGAATATTTATCTTCCCATAATTGATAATGAAAAATCAGCACCTTTATACATATATACATCATTAGAATAAGATGATGATGATTCACCTATTTATATTTATTTTATTATGATCCTTCTATAACAGATCAATTTCCATGATGACCTACATTAAAGGTGATCATTATTTATTGGTTTTTCATGTTTTAATCTTGTTCAAGATGAATTATTTTTTGACCTATATTATTTTTTGAAATTTCTATCATAACAAAAATTGACGAGGCCATAGATATTAAAGAAGATTCCAACCAAGTGGGGGTGATAAAAAAGTATGAGGTTTTATGGATCATGTGCTCACAAGATCACCTCCTATATATCAAATTGTATACCATACAGATGAGACACCAAAAAGGAAATACATAACACCTCTATCATATTTTCCCCCCCATTTTAGACCTAAAATTTATATTTATTCTTTCTTATGGTTTGGTTATTTTCTTATCTTATTATTTATTATCCATTATTTGTGTCTACTAATGTACATCGAGAAAATTCACATGTTTTGGTTCATCTCAAGGAAACCACATCCACCTTCTAATTAAGGATAAAATCCATCAACATCTTAACTAGAGGAAGTAATAACCAGTAATCCACAGAGGATTATAAAACATGAAATATCCATTTTCATTCCAATTTATCATTCTGTTTAGTTATTTTTATTATTTTTTTCATTCCTTATTTATTTTATTTTTAATGTTTTAATAGCTAGGATCTTAATTCTAGGGTTCCACCAAAAAATAATTTAGTTTCGGTACATCCCATTCATTATTTAATATTCTCCCCAAATAAAATTTTGTTTGAATATAATCATTTCTCTAATATGAACTAAAAATGGGTATTATATAGAATAAGTAAGGTGGTGTTCAATCTATCTTTTATAATATTTTTGGGTTCTTCCATTTTTTATTATTTTGTTTTTCTGAATTTTTCACATTTTCATTTTTCATTTTTGGTGTGTTTTTAGGAAACATGATCTGAATAAAAAACAATGAAAAATAGAAACCCTATTAATATTTTAGAAATATTACTTGATTTTAATTTTTGTGGATTTAAATTATTTTGTAATTTATTTTTTCCCCAATTATAAATCATTTCATTTGATAAATTTTGATTGATTGTAAAACTCGTGTGCACTAGTTCTTCCCCAATTGAAAATATTTCCCAACCCGAGGAGTTTCTAAACCATCATTACATATTTTTTTATATTTATGTTTTTCTTGAAAGACGTGAGACAAGTTTTGTGATCCATTCCTTTCTGGGATTCTCTTTCTCAAATCTATTATAGTTTATAAAATGTTTCAAGTGTGATTGAGGTAGCACTTTGAAAAGCCTTTGTACATTGAACCATGATTTTGTCCTACCTTTTATATAACCATTATTAATCCCCTAATAGAAAAAAAAGACTTAATAAGAACAAAAATTACATTACCTTTATTCTTTTATAACCTCATCTCGAAGATAAAATAATGATTATTATTAAACTCAAGTGTTCGGGAAGGAAGAGATAAGTTTTTTTTCATTCACGAAGAATGCATTTGTGATAAATTAAAACCGTATTCATATTTATTTATTATTTACAATAAGAAAAATAATTATTTATATATGGATGTGTGGAACAAAATATAATAAAAATATTGGTCAGTTTTTCCCCTATATTTTAAGTTCAAAAGAAACCTCTATTTCTGTAAAAAAATATGAATCTGAATGGAAATCCATATCAGAATTAAATATGAAACAATGATAAAAATGGAGGAAAATATTGAATAAATTAATATTTTATGATGAAATTAAAACATTGATCTAACCTTGTAGATCAATATGTGTTTGAAGGTGATTCCATTTTCAGCTGATTATGGATCACACCATTCTTGAGATAAATTTTTTTTTCATGCATTTACTTCACTTTTGAGTTAAACCGTCCTCATTTTGCCCCATATGTTTATAATTTAAATCCCACCAACACTTAGCCTTAGAAAAACCGCATGTAAAGGACCTCATTATTGAAACATTTGTTGACTCTACTATGTAGAGATACTAGGAGGATAACAAGCCTATCGATATGACACATGTTCTTGAGAATGATAAAAAATACACAAAAAATCATTGAGCAAAGAGAAATATATTTTTTTGGGGAAGTAGGTCCAATATGAATTTGAGGATTAACATGAAACTGGATGGGTTATTAAGATTTTTTAGAAGTTATATGATTTTGATCTATGTAAGAGGCATGATATTTTCCTTGAGTTTATAATTGAGCTATGTTTTCATTTAAGGTTTGAGAAGTTTGATTCGACTATATTATTAGATGATTGCCCATAGTGGAATTGTTTAATTGTGGGGGAATTTATAGAAGAAATATTATTAATTATGTTACTTTTAATTTCAGTATTATAATCTCTCCAATTTTTTATTTTGAGGTAAATTTTCCCATTTTAATGTTTTATAACCATTTGGAGCATAATTGGAAAAAAAATTAATTTTAAATTCCAAATATTTTTAATCTCTTATATATTTAGGCAGTAAATGTTTTGAAAATAAATTAAATTATTTATTCCATTTTTAATATTCTATGTTCACTAGGATACAATTCATAAAACTAGAAAAAGATCTGAATCTACCATTTTGAGGTATAAAAGAATATCACAAGTCATGCATCAAATTTTTTGACATGATTAGGAGAGTTGTGAATATGGGCTTATATGTCGAAAATTTCTTGCTCAATAGAGCTAAAATTGTACAATAATAAGTTTAAATCCATATAAACAACTTTTATTAATATTTCCACACATTATTCTGTGGATATTAGGGCCATAAATTCATTGGAATAAAATTATGTAGAATACGAAGATTCATCCAGACTAGATTAATTTTCCTGAGTAAATTAGATACAACACTCTCAAAACATGTCTAATGAAGAAAAAATATTATTTATTTGGATATAGGATACATATTTTAATGACATTAAATAATACACCATTAACAAATTGGACCATTAAATTTTTCTAACATGTGCATACTTTTAATGAATAGTTTTGGAGGGAAACTTTTCCATTTTTTACCATAAAAATGTATCCTCTCTCCTTTTCGAAGGTTTTGACACTTATATTTAACATCTATTGTCATTTTGAATTTTATTTTATATTTTAATAGTATTTTTAATTTTTAATATATTTTATTCTTCTTATTTCTCCAATTTTATTTTTTTCTTCTTTTATGTTCTACACTATGATCTATAATACATATAATCACAATTATCTTAACTACAGATGTTCTTGGAAGGTGAAAATAAATTTTTAATCCAAGTATTTTTTCATTAATTTTTATTTTTTCTAATTTTTGTTGTGTTAGGTTGAGGTGGTTCTTATTGGGTAAGGAAACATTTTGTCTTGACATGCCACCTGAGGTTTAGCTTTCTCTATTCGAATATTCTTATGCCGGTTGAGGAGGTTGATGTATGGTATCTCAATGATCATTGACTGTACCATATATTAACAAAATTGGAATAATAGGATTTTCACACATATGATTTTGTTTTCCTTTATGTAAATTTGAAACTAATAATGAGATGATGAAATTTTACTCTGGGTGTTCTCCTGGGGGATCTCCTTTTTTTCTATAATAATTCTATCTACATTCATTTTATTTAAATTGAATTTATATATATATATATATAAATATAATAATAATCCTTTTAATAAATGAAATTGTATTATTTAGTTTTATATTATGATAATATAAATAGTTGTAATTGAGTTTCTTTGTTGTGTGAGCTTCTTCCACGAGACCAAAATTGGGTGAGCACTATATTGGATGATTAGGTAAATATAATATTGTGTGAGGATCTATAAAAAATACACACCCATAAATTTGAACTATTTTTTGGGATTCACAATACTTTCATTCAGTATTTTTCATAAAAACACAAAATGAATGGGAAATTTCCAAAAAAATATATATATACCTTCATGATGTATTTCAATTGATTTTTTTCTAAAATGACTGGCCAAATTCAAGTGAAAAAAGAAGTTTATAATGATCTGTAATCTCGGTTTCAAAGGATTGGGGATGCAATAAAAATGTATAGTGCTAAAAAAATTGATAGATTAATATGTGTGTGTATCTGAAGCCAGACGGGCTATACCTAGAATGAGAACAAGAACAAAAATGAGTTGTGAAAGTGATTTCACCAATTATTTTTTATATTAAATTACCTAAGGAGGTTGAGATGATTTTACTAATGTAATTAATTACATAAACCCGCAATCATCCTTTGCATGTGACCATCCCTCAAAAACACATGAAATCCGATGCACTTATGGTAGATCAATTTTTTTTATTAGAATCCTGGAATTACTTTTTTGAAGATAACCTGAAACTTGATCTTACCATCCTTCATCATGAAAATAAAAACTTTTCAACCACTATATTTCATCGGAAGATGATTATGAAGATTCACATGTTGATATTGACATGAAAATATCAGGCCAGAAGAAAATAATTTCAAAGGTGTCTTACATAGAAGGGAATATTTCATTATTGATTCTTCATGTTTTAATCTGATTCAAGCTGAATTATTTTCTGAATTCACTTTTTCTGAAAAAACCGACATATCATAACTGGCTCATGCCTTGGGTTTTAATAAATATACCACCCAAGTTATGTTGATAAAAAAATTTGATGATTTTTAAGTAGAATGTGTTGATGTAACTTTATCCTCTATGTCAGCATGTATAACATAAGAAATGTGACACCACAAAAGTCAATAGATAAAACTGCTATATTCTTTTCTATCCCACTCTAGACCACAAATTCTATAATTATTATTTCATGAGGGTTTGAAATATTCTTATCTTTTTTAGGTAATTCATTATTTGTGTCTACTCATGGGCATTGGTAAAAGTCATATGTGTTGGTTCATCTCAATGAAACCACATCCACCTTATGATTGGGGAAAATATTCTATAACTATCTGCCCTGGGGTGGTAAAAACCTAGCACGCTCTTGTGGGTGTAGACTAAGAATTATCCCCTTTATTTTCCCTTTAACTTTATTTTGTTTGTTTTTATTATTATTTATTATTTAATTCTTGTTGTTCTAAATAGGTATTATCTAGGATATTAACTCAATGATGTCGTTGAAAAATAAGAAAGGTTGTGTCCTTCATTTTAATTATTTTATTTATTTTCCAACTAAAATTATTTATTAAATGATTTTTTGGAAATGATTTGATCTAAAGGGATGGAATTAAATTTAATAAGTGGGGTGTATGGTGTTCAATATATTTTTAATAATTTTTTTTGTCTTTACAAGTTATATTTTGTGTCTTTTTATAAATTGTAATCTTTTATATTTTCATTTTTTGTATGTTTTTAGGAAACTTGAGAGGAATATAATACTCTAGAAAATATGAAACACCTTAAAATTTTTTGGAACATTTATTTACATGAATTTTTTTGATATAAATCAATAATGAATGAATTAACTTTCTTAATTTCAATTTTTTTATTTTATAAAGTTTGTATGATGTGAAACATATGTGCACTAGTGTTGTTTAAATTGAAAATATTTCCCAAACCAAGAGGTTTCAAAAACTGTTTGACATATTATTTAAATTTCACTATATAATAAGAGTCCTGATAAAAAATTTTTGATCAAAATAAATTCTTTTTTAGCATTTTCAATGCTATTACTGGTCATGAAAGTTTTCATGTATGGTTTAGTAACCACACTGAAAAGAATTTTTTCATTAAAATCTATTTTTGGCCAACAATTTTATATTACCTTTATTAATCCCATAATAGACATTTCCTAAATTGTACGTTAGAACCCATAAAATCTATTTATGCCTTTACAACATTCTCTAGAAGTTAAAGGCATTATTATTATTGAAATCAAGTTTGAGAGAGGGAGAAGAATAAGTGTATTTTTATTTCCTAAAGATTATGTTTGAGTTGAATTGAATTGTTTTAATATTTTTTACTACTTAGGTTGAAGAAATTTCATGATATAAATATGGATGGGTGGCAAAAAATACCATTACAAATATGGTTCATCAATTTACCAATATATGATGATCCAAATATACAACTCTTTTCCTAAAAAAATGAATATATTGGGACATATATATCTAAATTCAATGTAAAATAATTATAAAATTGGGGCAAAAGAGGGAATAATAATATCATTGATGTAAAAATTCCTTGTGTGGGCTACCCATGGAGATCAATATGTGTTTTCCGATATTTCACTTTTGATCTGATTGAAGAGAAAACCATTATTGAGAAGGGCTATTTTCATGAATTTACTTCACTTTATATCATGACCCTCCTCATTCTACCTCAGATGTTTCAAAATTTAAAACCTTTTAACCCTCAAGCTCATAATAACCCATGTAAAAGACATCTTTATTGAAACATATGTGACGATATTATTTTAATATACTATGAGGGTAAAAATTCTATGTATATCACACATGTTCTTGGGAATGAGAAAAACTCCATATAAAATCCTTGAGTGAAGAGAGTTATATTGTTTTAGGGAGGTAGGTTCGACATTCACATGAGGATTAACATGATACAAAATCGATTTTTAGGATTTTGGATAATTTTTGTAGTTTTGATCAGTTTAGGTGGCATGATATTTTCATTGATATGATTATTGAGTTTTGTTTTCATTTATGATGTGATATGTTTGATTTACCATTGGTTTAAATTATTTGTTGTGAGTGAAATTTTTAAGTGTTGGGTAATTGTTAGAACAAATATTTGAAATTATTTTACATTTAATTTAAATTTTTTTAATATCACTAATGTTTTATTTTAAGGTAAAACTCAATTTTTTATGGTTCAAGAAGCATTTTAAGTTTATTTGAAAAAATTTCCTCATTATGATTTTTAAATATTTTTATTTTGTTTTATTTTTCAACCATAATATATTATTCACTAAATTACATTGTTTAATTCCTTTTTTTAATATTCCATGTTTTTGGGAATATTTTATAAAACATTACTAAGAGTAGAATCCAACATTTAGAGGCCAAAAAGAAGCTCAATGTCAAGACCTCAAAATTTGTTTCTTTATTTGCCGATTTTTGAATATTGTCATATATATCTAAAACGGCTAGAATAATAAAAATGGACCATAAATTACACAATTATCATATAAAAATATAGAGAATTTTTTTTAATATTTCCCCACATTATTATGCTGATTTTAAGGCTTAAAATGAATTGGAAACCGAAAATGTGAATTAAGAAGAGTCAGTCAAAAAAGATTAATTTTCAGAAGTAAATATGTTATAAATATATCCACATAAATACATGGAATATTAAATTTTGTGTCTAAATATATGATAAATATTGGAAAAATATTAAATAATACACTATTACCAAATTCCGCCATTAAATGTGTATAACATAAAATTAATTTTAGTGAACATATATATGTTGAAAAGTTTCCACTCTTTTTCTAATAAAAACGTATTCCCTATCCTTTTCAAAGGATTTGAATCCAATTTTTGCAAAAAAAAATTAGTTCTATATATTACTTTATATTGTAATAGTATAATAAATGTTTAATATATTTTAATCTCCATCCTCCTGTTGTATCATTTTTTCATCTTTTGTGTTTCCAAACCATTCTCCACCATTATGATCACTAATCTTCATCATCACGAGTATCTAATATAAGGTTGTTTTCATGGGATAAATCTAGTGTTGAACTGAAGTATTTATGAAGTAATTTTTTATTTTATTTATCTTATCATTTTTATGTCATGGGGGTCTTAGTGAGAAAGTAATATTTATGTATCCACTTTCCACTCGAGGAATACTTTTCCCATTATAAATATTCTCCCTCGACTGAGGAGGTGGATGTGTGGTCTCTTAGTGATCGTTTAGTGAACTATATATTCACAACATGCATAGAAGTGTATTTTCCCACATAAAATTTATTGTGTTCATTAAGTAAATTTAATATTAATAATGAGATGATAAAGGTTCAATCTGGGTGTTCTCCTAAGAGGGTCTCCTTTCTTTCTAACATCATTCTGACTGTATTAATTCTATTTACATTGAATTATATATATATATATATATATTAATATTACATGCATCAATAGAACCCCAAATATTATATTATTTAGTATTATATTAGTTATATTATAAATTTTCACAATATAATTTCAGTTTTATATATGTTTTCATCTCAGGACAGACCTAAGGGGAGCACTATCTTGAATTCTTGGGTAAATAAAATATTAACTGGGGAACCACAAAAAATACCTATGCATCAAGGATGATAAAATTAATAATGTGTTTCTATTTTGGAGGTTGTTTAGTATGATAATTGGAAAATTAAATATAAGGACTGAAAACATAACCTACATCAGCATTATTTTATGTTGGTTTGAATATATGAGGGTTAACTTAGGGTATTTGAAGTGGTAACTATAATTACTCTCATTACTCCTAGAACCGTAGGATGTAATGGTTACCATTTTAAGATACATAGGTGATACAATATATGTGGTGTTATTAGAAATCAGGGATTTGATTATGTAAAATATATTACTCCTATGGAGGTCCTAGAATCTATCAGAAAATACATATAGAGTGAAAGGTAGGGGCATTTGTCTGTATTAAAAAATAAAATGAAAGAAAAATGAAAGTAAAATCAGAGTTGTAGTAACTAGTTAAAAGGTGGATCTATGTGTGTCTATTGTAGGATAAAAATATCTCTAAAGAATAGTCATAGTTAAAAAATAGTCAATTATGGAAGATACAGTTCTGTTAGTGCATTTTCAAATATCATATCAAAATATATGAGTGTATTTCGGATAAGATGACCCCAATTCCCATGTGTCTTGGAATATAGACTATTTCATTTCATTTCACTCTAAAAAAGAATGGAATTACAGGAATTATAATTTTGTAATATACGTAATTAATAACATGTGTATGGTTTCTCTTTCATGATTTTGGAAATCAGTGATGTTTCAAAATGGAAAAATAATGCGTGTTTACATGAATTATAATGCCTATATCTGGTTCAAGGGTTACAGAAAAATATTATCTTCGTAAGAAATTGAAATTATTTAGGTTTCTATAAAACCTTTTTAGATGGAGCATATAATGTTACAAATGGTTTCTTTTTTGTGGAAAAAGGTGTAAAGGATGGAATATTTTACCTAATGGGAGCTTTCGAAGATACAATGCATGCCAGATAATAACATCAATAAAATTAAGGAATAAACATCTCAATACGTTGAGTAATAAAGTGATGAAAATGCATGATGCTAAAAGAGTACTGAACATTGAAATCATGGAGTGTTAAACATGTGAGGAATTAATCTTCATAATGAAGTGGAGGGTTTCATTCTAAATGGAAGGTATTATTCCCAAGGACCATATGTTAATGATGGTTTATATGGGAGTATAGGTGCCAGTTCTGTTTCATTCTCATAGAGTCTTACATTACTATATTATCGTCATTGATAATTCGATGAGAAATTATTAGGTGTTATTCCTCAAGGAAATTTATGAGGTATTCATATCCTTAATGTGACAGAGATCCATGATTGCAAAGTACATGAAAATATAAATGAAATGTTTTAGGATGGACAACGGTGGGTAGTACGAAAGTAGGTACTACCAGATGTTTTATTAGGGAAATTCATGTGGTTTGAAAACCCCATACCATGAACTAATAAAAATTGAGTTATAGAGATGATTAAATATATTCTTCTTATAAAGGAAAAATAATGATGGTTCATGTTGGATTTCTAGTGTAGTTTTTAGAGAATGTTGTGAATTATGCTTGGTACATGATAAAGATGAGTTTATCATCTATGTTACGGTACAAACTTCTAGAATCTTGTTAGTATGGAATAATGGTTTCAATATATTACCACAATGTTATCGGTTCAATTTCCTACGTTCATATTGATTCTGATGGAAAGGGAAAAGTGAGAGGCTAAGTATTCGGCATGTTACATTTCAGGGAATAGAGAAGAAGACTTTGGATTTTGGCTCTAGAATAATAACTCTCGGAAGGTTGTCAAAATATGAAATGTAATATTCAGGGAATAGATCTTATGGAAATATTGAGACTAATTATAAATTACTAATGAGATAAATGTATCATAAAAATATTGTGTTTGATGAAATTGAATCCCATAAGTTATAAATGATCTTAATATTTTTGGGAGTAAATCAATTCTAGAAATAGTAGACAATCTAGAAGAAGTTTCAAATGATATTCAATTTCTGGTGGTGTTTCCAAATTAAGAGGTACTAGAAATATCATGGACTATAGAATCAAGGGGAAAATCTCTAGAATAGGATTATATTAAACTTGTGGTTCCAGAATGATTATATTCATAGGGAAAAATGTGGACATCTACTATAATTTAGTTTTAAGGGTTATGATACAGATGTGACTTGAACTATTTTATATCCAAGGATAATGGATTGCCAGAGATCTATGATGTGTCTATAAATATTAAATACCCAAATCAATTGCAGTTAGCTATGATGGGTGTAAATGATTACTAACATATGTTTAGAACATGGGAGGTGATGGAACATATTACCGTGAAGAGAGTTCTTCGGAACAAAGGGGTTTATTTGTTGATGGAGTAAGTGGATGGTAGAAAACATTACAATGCATGTTTTTCATGAATGTTTTACAATAAATTAAGGGTGAATGTTTTTTTGATATATTTTCTATCGATTTTAAACACATTAATATTTTAATATCTGTCAACATGGTTACTATTGAAGGTTTTTATTTGGAGTAGATAGATGTGCATATTACATTTCTTCATGGATTCTTAGATGAAGAACTTTTCATGTTTTGGTTGGAAGGTGTTTTTGGAATAATAGAAAATAAATCATGTGTGAAATGTGTTGTGTAGCCTTCATATGTTGAAGAAAGTAACATGGAAGTGTAAAAAAAAGTTCTATGCATTTATGAAAAGAAAAATGTTCATCTAGATAAATTTTGGTCTCTTATATTACCGGAAGGTGCATAATGATGGGAGCTTCATAAAATCAATTATCTATGTTGATGATATTCTTATTAATTGACTAGAAATAAGGAGGATAAATTATATGAATGTTTTATTGTTTGAAAACATCAATAAGAGGTACCTTGTTACGAAAAAGTGGATTCTAGTGACATAGATAGTATGGGACATAATGTCTAGAAATTTGGTCCAATATACGTCTGAATATATCCAAAAGGTTTTGTAATTACTCCATATATTCTATTTGAAGCCGATTATTGGGATATAATTCCCCCATCCCAATCCATCTAGGGCCCAAAACATAATCTCTTTTGGGGATTCATCTGAAAACCAATTACTGAGAGGAGGAGTAACATATCAAAGCATATATTTTGTCCACCACTCCTTGATGAATCCAATGTGTGATTGATTTCATGACCTAAAATCATCCCCAAAAATCATAGACCACTCTATGCTGACTTCTATTCATTAATAACCCATCTAATCCAATTCATAATATGCTTTCACCGTCATATCTATCTCTAATGAGACACACTACATTGCCACTATTACCATTTCTTTATTCAAATAAAATGCAACACAATGTATCTGGATGGTCCTACCTGATCCATCATTATCATTATCAAACTAGTTTTGGGCTACCCTCATCACATTAGGGATATATCATGGCTATAATACCACTTTTTAGAATCAAATTCCTCTAAATCAGTACTTCTAGGACCAATACATAATCTCTTTAGAGTTCAATCCTAAAACTAATTAGTGATAGGATAACTAGTCCATCCATATTTATATGTTAGCTAGCACTCCTATGGAAACTAACATTGTATTTTTGTTCCACGCCACACTAATAAACACACCCATGGTGAGAAAGTTTATGTGGGGAAAGAAGAAGAAAACATAAATAAATGGAGAATATGATTACATAAAAAAAATTCCTTTTTCATTGGTAGTCAATATATTGATGTATTTAATTGATTTTACATGAACTAACAATGTTCAGGTACAAGGATAATTTAGTAGATTCATATATAATCCTAGAAGAAGGAATTGAAAATAGGTAAAATTGATCCTATATTATTTGAAAGGATTTGATGGTATTTCCATTTTCATTGGGATAAATAAATTTATATAGAGGTATGGGGATTCAAATTTTTGGGGAGATATAGGCACTCAGAGTACCACCAGTAGCTATGTTCTCTCTTACAAAGGAAAAATTGTGAGTTGGATGTCAAAACATCATCTAGTACATTCACATTAAAAAATGGAAGTAGCGTATATTTCATTAATGGACGAGCAGATTGAGTTGATATTACTAAAGGGGTTGATTGAAAATATTATAAAAATATAATAGAATGGGTATTCGTTTTATGAAACAACAATTAAAGTTCACCAGATTAATAATATGATGTTTTATTCAAAATAAATAATATTTAGGTGAATTGTCACTTCATCCAGATATTATTAGAGGAAAAAGGGCTAGATCTATGGAAGTTTGATAGAGTATGGAATGCAGTTTAATTTCATACTAATTTTTTAGTCTAGGAAGTGTATAGGTGATTTTATGCATCACTCAAGCTTGTATGTCTAGACTCATGTTGGGGTTACCAAGCAGCTTCAAAATATTTTTGAAGAGAATAATTGTTTTGTAGATTCTAGTGAAGGACTTAGTGGGGAAGACTGAAAATGAATGTAAAATGGTAGATTGTTAGGTTCTTCCATGTGAGAACTATTATCCAATGATGTTTTTAATAACAGTAGAAATAGTAATATGATATGAAAAAATTTATGATTCCCAAATGGAGAAGGTCAAGATTTAGAAACAATATCCAATGTGTTGGAAGAACTATAGACAAAATGATGTTATTCAGTTGTAGGTGATCAAAAATTATCATGGAAAATTGTGATGGTAAATTATGGAGATATAAATAAATTGTGTGAGAGTCATTTCTAAAGGGTGTGTAATGGTTTTTCCCTAGTGGTCATACATCAAATGGAATATGTATTTGTCTTCATTGTGATACATTAGGGTAAACTCTATGTTGTTTCTGGAAGCACACACTATTAACTGAAAGGATGATTTGAAGTAGTGGATATCTTTGACCAAGTAAATGGATACCCATAAAGAGAATATTAGAGAGTTTACACTGAAAATAAAATGATTGTAATATCAATTGCACTGATAGGTCTCTACATTAATTATTTGTGTGGGAACACTTATTAGAGGACAATGAATTAATTTTTTATTTTTAATCATGAAATGTTTCTTGAATAAATGAGTTTTCAGTGCTCCACTATGTATTAGGATTGATATATAAACCATGTAAATATTGTTTTTAGTCTTCTTCATTAATTCATTTAATTAATTTCTTGGGGTAGCACTTTGTTTGGTTTCATTTCACATTATTAAGTGGATTGACTTAGGTGTCGCGTGTCTTAAAAGATATGGTGCATCGACATCATGGGTTTATTCTAATTCATTTTTTTTACAACCTATGTTATGAGTTTATAACATCAAGGTATTTTAAGGTGAATCAGACCATAGTTATATAAACATTGTTTCTAACCATGAATATATACGATATATACAAATAAATATCCATATTTTAGTGACATGGTATTCTAGATAGTGAGTAACAATACGACTATGATTTTTTTGTTTTTGGGTTTTAAATGTTTTTCCATTATTTCATAAGAAATAATAAAAATAATAAATATATTAAAAATAATGTGGGTGTGGAGTTTCACACAATGTAAAATTACACAAATTATTTACAAAACAATACTGATGTAATGAAAATGCAGAAGATATGAAACAACAACTAACAGGATGAAGGAACCTAGATGATTCAAAGGATAGACAATCAATATACCCAATTAGAGTGAAAAGGTGATGATGGAATCCTTTTGTGATGAAAAATACATGCTAATAAATATCGATCAATATCAATAGATCCATTGGATCTATACCTATCAAAAAACCCACATGATCATAGGATGAACCATTAATCCATGTTTTTTTATGGGATATGGATTTGAATATTTGGGACCGTAAAAATTCAGACCACATCTAATCAATCCTCCAAAATCTACATCCTAAAGGGACTAGCCCATCGGGTGTCTATGGGTCCCATTTGACCAAAAATTATAAGTATTATTTCAGAAATATATGATGGAAAAATAAAATAATTAATATAATAGAATAAATTAACAAGATTATCGAAAAAATAAGTTCAAGTTCAATATAACAATATATAATTCAGGGAAAATATGGTCTCATGTTGGGTTTTGAACTTGATGGTCATATTTTATACAAGATTGATGAAACATGCGTTTATTAATATTGTGTAACTAGATTAATAAATATAATTTATGAATTAAAACATTTATGTAATAATTCTAAAAATGGATGTACAAGACTAAACTTATGTTATTTATTAAAACACGCTATAAATATTTTGATTTTTTCATTTTAATTAAATTATTATAAATATTTCTTTATTAAAATTTATTTGTTTTTTATTGTATTTTATGATATAAAATAATTTATATCTTTTTTTAAATTATAATATATGTTAATATAAGTTTTTTATATTTATAAATTTTGATAACATTATACGATTTCAAAAAATAACGTCCATTTTTTCATTTTAACAATATATATATATATATATATATATATATATATATATATTACTCTGAGGTTATAAAAGTATCCTAGAAAAAATTTAAATATAGTATAAATATTAATATGAAACGATAATAATTAACATATAATAATCTTATGTATTAATATATTTTCATTTAAAATCTAAAAATGTATTTATTGAAAAATTTTAATAATCAATTATCCAATATGAATTCTCATTGTAAAATTTCAAACCAAATTTTGAGTATGAGTTTACACTAATAATAATAAAATTCCAAAGAATAGAAAATATAATTTTTTGAAATTCATTAGACAATTAAATAAAAATATAAACTAAAATTTTGTAATGAAAATTTAAACTATGAGTTTCTAGTGTAAATTTTCAAAGTAATTTTTTTACACAACTATATATTTTTTATTTATGTATTCGTAATTTTTATTATTTTTTAATGGGACTTTTCTATTGGATTTCTATTATTTAAAGTCTCTAATGAAAATATTAGATTTAATTATCCTGTGAAAATTTACATTATTCATTTTTTTTAATGTATCTTCATTGCAATTTTATGTGAAAAATTAAACATCATATTTCTGGTCATAATTATCACAAATAATTTCAAATGGCCTTTTTCACTGGAAAATTCAATAGAAAATTTACGGTTGCAAGTTTAAGTGAAAAGTTACATTATTTCTGTGTCGATATATTTGAACAAAAAATTGAAACTTTCATATTTTTTTAAAAAATAAGAATAATTATAAAAAACTAAAATGTAAATTTTCACTCCAATTTTAAGTGGAAATTAAAACAAAATTTTCTAGAAGAAATATATTCTAAATTTTTTTCAAGAAATTTTACAATTGAATTTTCTAGTTAAAATTTATATTTTTTATATATGTATTAAAATATTAGTAAATTGTTATTAATTATTGAAAATTAAAATTTTATGTTAATGTTTTAATATATCTATACTATAATATTCACTAACAAATTGAATTACAAAATTCTAATGAAAATTTTCAAAGAAAATTTCTGGTGAATGTTTGCACAAAAAAATTCCATATAAAACTTATAGTTAATTTTTTGTTTAATGAAAAAATAAATTATTTATTTATTTGTTAATATATTTTACTTAAAAATTTAAGAATAACTTTATTTTATAAATTTTTTACTCATATTATAAGTATAATTATAGTAAAATGAATTATAATTTTTCATTAGAAATTTATGTGGAAATTCAAATTAATTTTTCAGTGAATGTTTGGAGTAAAGGTTTTTCTATAAAAATTTGAAATGAAAAATTTAGATTAAATGTGGATTTTTTTATGTTTTAATAGGTTTTCATTCTAATTTTAATTAAAAAAATTATGTGTAAATTTTCTATGCAATTTTACTGAAGAAATTTCCATTTGAAATTTTCAGTCATGACATAACTGACATGCTAACATGTAAGAAAGCATAATGGATGCTCTTTCTGAAGAGGGAGCACCAAAATGACCAAGTCCAAATTACTAGGAATATAATAATTATGAACAACAACTACCTACATTGATGGAATGACTTTCCCCTGCACATTTAGTGAATGAGGCTCAAATGACATTGATTTTTAAGTGATTTACAATTACAATCCCTCTACATCCAAAAATATTTTCATTCCTTTTCATTAAAAGGAGAATCGAAATTAGTACTCACTCCCTTAGTGTACAGGGTCTCACACAACTTTGATTGAGTTTTATTTAAGAACATAGAAAATAGTCTCAAAGGCGCCAGTGCATCCATTTTATGCTTACCCTTCCTAGCTCTTGAGGTGATCATTTTTTCAGGACTGATCTGCTAATCATAAATTTCTTATATTGTTGCCTCATAAATTGATTTAACCACATATTTCATCCCATATTCCAAATTCTAATTCGATGTCATAATACCTTCATTTGAGTCATTGCCATATATGTCTGGTGATCCCAAAAGAAGGTAGATGAAGACCAATTGGTTCCCCTATATATAGGGGGATTAATCATTAATAGAACCACATCATTATAATTCTTCTCCACCTTATATATTGAAAAAATGATTTTGAGATCAATAAAAAGAACATCCATATTTGGATTTCTGATAACCACATTTGGAGATTAAAAACATCATCTGAACAACCCCATCCTATTTGATCACCCCATTCAGCCGGTCAACACCAATAGTAGAAGGTGTAGTAGCACCATGCTCAAAATTATTAAAAGAAAGTGGGGTCGCAACCACATCTACAAAAGAATGATTATGAGACTAATCTGTAGAAGCATATGCACCATCATCCCTCTTCTCCCATGATCCATCCATCACTATATAAATATCATCATCAGAACTCAGAATCCTAAATATTAATTCATCAACTAGATGCCCAATGTTTCTAAAAAAATACCACCACAAAACCCTACGATAATTTCTACTAACATGACCATTTTATGTGAATTTGGAACAAAACTCTAGAACATATTCAAAATAAATACCCAATTAAAACATATACTCTCTAGAAAAAAAGATGACAATTTCAACCAGAGTTGTCCTAGGATCTTGTTCAACCAGAACACTAGAATTGTGCTAATAGTATCCCAATTGAGTTCATTTTTCATGATTAATAGGATTTCCCATATGAGAATCTGTATTTCATAGGATGTGGGGTAGCCAAAAATATAATTTCAACCCTTTAATGTGAATTCAGGCTTGGATTGTTGTTTTCTTCACGAGATTCAGATCGAACTAGGGGTCCCAGTCTTGGAAATGTAGGAATCCTATCATACAGTTCACAAAACAGAAGCTGCATGACTTATTCATATGGTCATGTAAAGTAAAGTTAATACAAAAAATTTAAATCTGGTAGAAACAATGTTCCATACACAAATCCCAAAAACTGATGGATCTATTACCTCAAATCTGCAATCCTCCATGAGTGGTTCTGCATGAAAGGGGAAAATTTGGAAATAATGGAATGATTTTTTCCTTCACATGGTTTGCAAATAACATCCAACTTTCCAACAAATTGAATGTAACTTCTCTCCATGATTCAATCACACAGAAACATATTATTAATAGTAGTAAAGAATCAATCATTCACCATGTTTCCCTCAACCTTATCCTAATCGTCATTCATCCTGTGATCTATATAATTCATTGAGAGAGAAATATGATTGGCCTTAACTGAAGCCTGCTTGACATGAGAGGTCATGTTCACATCACCCAAGATATATCCATATTTCTCTTTATTTTAAGGGCCAACAAACACCTCCACTAGGTCGAAATATCTAACCAAAATAGAAAGCATCAAATAAAATTTTCCCCGAATGCCATTTAGGTAGAGAGATATGTTATTAAAATACCTAGCTTCCATTTCCTAATATTTAGTATTATTTTTCAATATTAGTTGTCTACAATTCAATAAAAATAGTTATAGGTACTCATTAATAATTTTTATTATCAATAAAAATAATTGATAAATTAATATTATTTCTTATTTACTTATTATTAATAATTTATATTAATTAATAACTAAAAATTAATAGTAATGATATATTATTTTAATTAATCTAGTGATGTAAAATTAGAAGATGATTCGTACAATAGGAATCCATAAAAATATCTAGAGCACTATATCTAATAAAATGGGCCCTATGTGAGAGATTTATTTATATTTTTATGTTACATTAAAATAATTAATGATAAATATAATATTATTTAAATTCTATTAAATTTTATATATATATTAACAAAACAAATTTATATAAAAATAAAATTTCAAATATTCAAATATATATGTTAAAAAAAATTTAATTGATAAGAATGCATTATAGGACCTAATGTCTTTGATCCCCATTTTTAATTTTTTTTAATATACAATTTCATGTGTAATTTTATTTCTAAAAAACATTAAAAATATCCTGAGAGAGTGTGTGAGAGAAGAAATTATTTGGGACCTAGAGAGGTGATGAAGAGTCCATGGATGTATGGAATTAATGATTTAATTATTTTTAGGGATTATTTTTCATAGAATGATTTGTATTTTTAAAATTAAATTACATTTTACTCTAAATGTTTAATTACTATACACATCAATGTAACATAGTTTTTATATCTAGTGTAAGGTTTTTTTACACAACTTGTTTTGGTTGTTTAATGAATCCTATTTGGGTTATTCTACAAAGTCCATTTGGGCCTTCTATTTTACTCTATTGGACATTATTTACATGGAATGTGAATACTACCTAATAAACTACCATACTTTGGGTTTATTTCACCATAAATTTCTTATCATATTGTTGAGATCCATGCATGGTTAGTGTGTTCATTTGTTCTGTATTCATGTTGGTGTTTGGGAGGTTTTGGTTTCGAGTCTCTCCAGTTACATTTCATTCATTTCATTTACCCCTCATAGAACTATTAGAAATATGAGTGAGATATAGTTTTTTTGTGTTTTAATACACAAATATAAATCCTATTAAATATATTACACACCGTGTATGAATTTTTTTGATAAAATATTTATATTAATTCATACAAAATTTTTATTTTCTCCTTCTACTATAGATGTGACTCCTAGGGTTTCCTAGGTTTTAGGAGGACTCGTGTTGGATTTCAACATTCTTTTCTATACTAGTTCTGTTTTCATTCTTTTTTCACACTCATGTATTACTTTTCTTCATATAGGATGATTTTATTGCACAATTTAAAAGATTATCACTTAATGAAAGAGGAAAAAAATTCCATGGTCCTTGATACAAATAATGATGAATCCCTACAGAAATTACTATCCCTCCTTGATGGAAAATTCATCACTAGTATATCATTTAATTATAATGACCTGGGGAGTATGGTTCAAACTGTAAGGCAGTTGGGGGGTGGTATTGTTGTAAGGGATATTGAGAAAGGATTATAAATTTTTAAAATCTCAAATGATGTTGATAAAATTTGGGAGTTAAATGGTAGATCATGGACCTTTTTAAATAATATAATACAAATTGAGGATCTTGGAAGAGAACTCAATTTTGTTGACATTATTCATTCAAAATCAATGTTTTAGGTGAACCATAAGGGCTTACCATTCTCTAGGAGAACATTGAATATTATGTATGACATCAGTAATCTTATTGGTTAATTTTTTAAATGGAATTTTTTAGATCATTTACATTTGGGTACTTTTATCATGAGGGGAGTTCTAGTGGAAGTTACACATCCACTTATCAATGGAATGTTTTTAACACATTATGGTTACATTGATTGGATCAAATTTGAGTTAAAAAGCTAAACATATTATGTTTCATTTGTGGTTGTCTCTGTCATGCGGAGGATTGATAATATATAAAAATAGATGGGTACGGTAATATGATCCCCTCATATTAAATTTGGTTTTGTGATAAAACAATTTATGATTCTTTCGATCCATATATGTATAAATAGTAAGATAATAATATGTTAACTATGAGTCTGAAGGCCTCTACTACTTGTACTAAGATTGTTCAGATGGGTCTTCCCCCTTATTTAATAGATCCCAATACCCCTCTATATATGTATAAGGTTTAGAATTATATTTCCTTTAGAACAACTGGAGTGGCTGCCTTAAATTAGATACAATTTATATATATTGATGATAGAGAAGCACCACCACATGGTAAGTGACTACCATAGATGACCAGTCGTAGTAGGAGAACTGTTGTAGGCGGTTCTTGTCAACTAAGGAAAGAAGTTGGAGACATTTTTGAGATATTTGTTTCCCTTTTTGAATATTATCATTCTCCATTTCTATATATATGAGTGTGAAATTCACAACAGTTCAACAAAAAAAATTTTGTTAGAGAAGAGTTTGATTACTAGGAAACGAGTCATAGTTGTTATGATCCAACTTCCAAACACCCCATCTACTATCTACAAATCTATGAATCTACAACTATATAAATCATTCCTATTGCACCCTGACCCCGTACCCTCTTTTATTTATTTCTTTTTTGGGTCTCATATTTTTCTGGTTGAGGTTTCGATTTAGACCTGGAAAATTGTTTACGATTTTAAAATTCCCGGGTGAGTTTTTGGAATGTTCTTTGTTTGAGGATGGATTGGAAAACTATGAGGTTGAACCGTGCGACCTTATCAGTGTTTAAAAATTAGAATATTAGTTGAAGAATACAAAAATAATATAAAATTTAATTTTAAATGTTTTTTATAATAATAATGAAGATATCATTGGTATTATTATTATTATTAAAAAATTTAGTGATATTATTATTCTTTGAAACAAAATAAAAAATAAAGGATCAATTAATTAAACGAATGGTCAATGTTAATGATTATATTCATATATCTTTTTATGAATATAAATATTTTTATTATTTGTTTTAATAATATTATTATTATTGTAGAGTATCTTTTTTTATTTATTATCTTTAGTTTTTTTATTTAATTAATATTTAGAGGAACCTAGAGGGTGCATCCCCACCCCACCCTTCACATTAGCTGTGAGACCGCACCCCCAATGGGGTTTTCCATGTGTGGTAACCCCAACCCCCAATTCTTCTAGGTGGGCTGCACACATCCCCTCGTCGCTCCTCCCTACTCCAATGGTCGACCACCATGCCTCCTTCTCCCTAGCTCCCAGCCACCGCACCACTCCATAATGGCTCTACCGACACCCCTGGAACACAACCGGTCTAGAAAAAAAATATCTAGGAGAACCCCTCCTAGCATCGGCGCTCTAACCTGCCTCGTCTTCTAGGACAGCCTCCGGAGAACCTGACCCCCTACACAGTGCCTCCACCGTAATCTTGTGTGACCGCACTTCCACTCATTGGCACCCATATATTCATTTTTTCTTTTGGTATATTTCGTTAATTTTTGTTTTATTCTCAAATTTACCAAACCCTAATGCCACAATTTTTTATTTTTGCATTTTTTATTATTGATTAGGTTGTGTGGATGGTCTGTATGGTGTTTATTTTCTTTTATTGAGGTTATGTCATGTTTAAATAGGCTATGGTAGGCATTTTCCAACTTTTTTTACACTTTGGCATATCCATAGCACATATGTGTTCTAAATTATTCATTAAATGTTATTCAAAACTCTATAATCATGATAATTCAATCATTGTAGTGTTTTTATACTAGTTACAATTGTTAATAAATGCTTTGTAATAGTTATTTGATTTTCGGTATGTGTTTACATGCCTTATTTTCCAATTTGGATACATATAATTCATGAGTTGTATTAATTAGATTTTCAAAACCTGGTTTTCACCATTATTATAATTAGTTTTTCATTATTATTGACTTTTATTTTGATATATTTGGTTAAAAATATCTTTTATGATGTTTGTTTAATTATTCACACGTGTACGCCTAGCCAATTTGGGTTGAATAAAATTTTTTAATTTTCAAATGGTGTTAATAAATTTTTTGGGGGTATTTTCATGCGGAAAATGTTTTATTGACTTAGTTCTGCTTGTGTTCAGTTGGTTTTATGAAATAATTTATTTAATAGAAGAGTTTCTTAGTTGTCAACTTGGGTGGAATTTTATAACAAGTTAAATGGTTTGTTTAGGATTAAAGAAAATAGGGGAAAAATTAAAATGGGTTTCAAATTTTTGTCATTGGTTTTATAGTGTTCTATTGGTTGAAGGAACATCCATGGGTATGCTAGGTGCACACATGGATGTGAAATCAAATGAGGGTGTCACTCAAAAACTAATCTCCCTCATCAATATCCACTCTCCCCTTGTTCTGAATTTTCTTATAATGGCTCCATGATTTCCTATGTGGGGGAATGTGGTGTCTCTTGTGTTTGAATGTTTTAACTGACATGTTCCTTTATGTTTGGCCTAGTTGTCCATGAAACATTCTTGGGTGAGTTGTTTTTTAGCTATGGACCATTTGACGTTCGTAATAAAGGGTTGACTTGTAAGTCGTATAAAAGCCTATTTAGAACATTTATATTCTTTGTGTGATGTTTTGGATAATTATTTTTGACATTTCATGTTAAAGGACCATTTTTCACTTCTAGATCTAGTGAAATATTTGTGTTAACTCTTTGAGATGATTTTTTCTATGAAACTGTGTCCCGGTTTAGCATCCTTGTTAGTTTGTGAAATGATTTAAATGGTTATATGTTATAGTGTCTAGGATGAAACCTTTGACAATATGATGTGAATATGTGATAAATGTATTGATATATTTATGGGGCACCTATATACGGGGGTATCCCATTTTGGGTTATCGTATAGAGTGTCTGTGTTTGGGGTTAGGAAAGTGTGGCAATGATAGGTAAGGTGAGTCATGTGTGCAAGGGCATGCTACATACATATCACTACCATTACAACCATGTGTTATTATAAATATATTATAGGGTCAAGTGATGGTTTCATACCAACCCCTATAAGACATGTTGGTACCCACGGGTTTTTATAGAGGCCAGATGGAGAGTACCACTACTTTTTCTATGAGGGTGATCAGTAGGTTATAGACTATGGGGATTCACCATACACCGGTAGGTATTTTGAACTGAGTGCATATAGGGGTCTTCTAAGGATGTTTAGGATCACCCATGGTTATTTTCTGTATCTACATTTTTACTTCTGGTTTTTTTAGTTTTTAGCCAGAACTATTTATTTATTTTTATCTCTAATTGGTTTTTTTCTACTCAGATTTTGGTTTGGAAATGGTAAAAAATTGTAAAATGAAGGTGTGGTTTTTGTTGGCATTTAAAATTGGATAGATTTTTTTTGTTAAATAAATATTGAAAACCCTATTATAATAACTACATTTCAGACTAGTATTAATGGATTGTTATGGGAAAGGAAACACTTGGATTTAGTGGGTTATTCATGGAATCCCTATTCAGAATTTCGGTTCTCATGCCTATTTTATCATATCAATTGTAGATTCCCATTTCTCAGATTCTCCTTGATTAGTTCCTCATTATTGGATAATGGTTGGTCATTTGTTGGGTGTTGACCTATAAGGTTTCATAGAGGTATGTATAGTTAATCTTCTTTCTATTGTTAGTGGTTATCTGTGTTGGTTGGATTTTATTTAGTTATTTATTTGATCATTTATTTATTTTTCTTCCATTTATCGGAAAAAATAGTTCCCACTTGTTAGTTTGGATTCCCGAAACTAGTTTCCAGCTTGTGGGGATCAGAAATGTGATTCACCCTTTCCCTGGACTGGCTCGGGTGACCGGTTTGGGGTCGACCTGGGTTGGTTCATGAAAAAATGTTATCAGAGCAAACCCTTGATTTTGGGGTGTTTTGTAGTTGGAGATTCAGATTTTTGGGGCTCGGGAGGTAGGTCATGGTTTGGTTCATTATCACACCTACTCGTGATGAGACATGAGTTACTAGAGGTAGTCCGGGATTTAATTAATTTGTCTTTGATTTGGACTTCTGGGATGAAAATAGAGGTGAAATGGTGCCATGGTGAGTCCCCACATTGGGTAGTGATCCATGTAAAGTCATGTTCCCAATTCATGTTCCTCTTACTGTTATGCTTTACATTGGGTATGACCCACTACCACATTGACAAGTTTTTCATAAGCACTAGTTCGTCATTTTGATTGTTCATGTTGGTTGTACATTTCCTTGATTTTGGTCGGTTTTAGAGTTTTTTGGAAATTATGGTTGTGTTAAAACTAAAAGTGCCTTTTTATTATGGTTTTCAAATTGGTAAAATGATTTTTTTATTCAAATAGTTTTGAAAATTGGTGAAATGGGTTTTTAAATGAGGAAGTATTTTGGTTTGAATAATTTGGCATCTGTTTGTGTTTTGTAATAGAAATGAAGGTGAGACAATTGGTATTCCATTATATCATCCACATATTTCTGGGTAGGAATGTGTGTTTCACGTTGGCAAATATGTACATGTGATTTGAGTGGAACAGTATGAACACTTATACAGAGTATCATAGGATTCCTTGTCTGGGGTTTTTCAATTTAAGGTATGGAATGAATTTTTTAAATAGAATTGAATGAAAAATTCATTTTGAGACGTGGTTTTTCATGAAATTTCGGTGTTTCTATTTAAAGAGTGGCCTTAGAATAAGGCATTTTCAAAATTTAAATTAAATGGAAGATGTTGGAAAAGTTTATTTTTTCTATGTTTGTATATGTTTGGATTATTCTCCAATTTCCCTTGTATTGGGGGTGCTTCTTTTGGGTGTGTTTTTAATGTTTATTAGAGTATACCACCTATAAAGGTCACTAATATATCCAGCAAGTCATTCCTAGTCCCGGTTCATTTTAGTTGTTAAATGATTATCAAGGTAATTCAAGTTTTTTGGGACAATTGTGCGGTTGTGGATGTAGAGTATGTCTTCGAGTTGTTGGTATGTCCTGAGTTTTTAATGTTAGTGTGGTTTTGGTTTTAATTATTGGTAATGATTTAGATTACTGGAGGTTTAATGACTTGTTTTTGTTGGAGTTTGTAGAGTAATTGGTGGTGGTTGGATTTTGCAAAGGTTCCCCATCTGGAGAGTGGGGTGTGCTAGAGGAACCTGTTTCTGAAGAAATATCATTCGTCGGTGCCGAATTAAATTTCATCAGACCATTATCTTAAATGCCACTATTGTTACCTATTTAGGCATTCCAAGACGTTTTTTCGCATCTCTCAGAATATTTTTCATTGTTGTGGTCATTCAAGTCACTAGTAAATGTTCTGTAAGAATATACCATTAGTGAAATAATTATGAATAGGAGATTCTTGTACCCAACTATGAGGCATAAGATGCTTCGGGCATCATAGCCACAACCTCTGATCTCAGGGTGAATCTCGGGCACAGTCAAGAGATGTTGACGGTGTGTGGGACCTTATTACGGTTCTTGTTTTCTATGTTGAGATAAAAAAATCTACAGTTTTGTTGCCTTCATTTACCAGTAAGGGTAGGTTTATTATTTCATTATGATGGTGCGACATATATATTCTGCTATGATGAAAACATTTTGGTTCATTTGGATGGGGCTCCTTGAGTCATTCATTCTTCTTAAGAACTATTTGACCATTAGAGGTGAGGTCTTGGTTCTAGTTCCGTAGTGTATGTTTCAGGATTTTTGGGTTCTGTGAAGTAGGTGGATAGTGTTTTGGGTCCACCTTTTAAATTGAGTTCTTCTCAGATATTTCCACCATGTTGTGTAATTCTGTCGGTGTGGGAGATGTTGAGTTAATTTATCATCCACAGGTTGCTGGGTTGTTTCTTCGAAAAATTTAGTCTATGTATCTGGTGTTTTTTCTAGTCCACATAAAGAAATTTAAGGTTTTCGGTTTGGTAGTTCCTGCATTGCCCCACGGGGGGTGGTGTGTTTGGGTTTCAAGGTTTTCATGTTAGTTAATTCTTGCGGTGGGGAGAACCACCCACCATATTCTCCCCTCAATCTTGAGCTATAGTTCTCCTTGAATAGTTTGATTGTGATGTGTGTTCAGAATGGTCACCCAGAGGCTTTCAACTTCTCTCATTTTTTTGTGGTAATGTACTCTGTTTTTTGTTAACTATCGGCTCTGTGTCTTTCTGGGGGTAGAAAGTGTTTGTGGTGAGGAGAATTGTCACATCCCAACCGTAGACCCACTTATATTTATTTCTTTTCATTGTATCTGAATTTTCCATTTGAGGCTTGGATCTTGCCCTGGATAAAATTTTTGGATCTTAAAATTTTTGGGTGAGTTTTTTTCATGCGCAAGGTTGGCTCTAGGTTTGGAAGACCATGTGTCCAAACCATGCATCCTGCTCAGTGATTAAAAATAATATGATTATATTGAGAATAAAAAATGTTAATATTATATTTTTATAATAACAATAAAGATAAAATATATTATTATTATTATTATTATTAAAAAATTTCTCAATATTATTAGTCTATGAAATAAAATTAAACTGGAATAAATCAATAAATTAAAAGAATGATCAATATTAATTTTAATTTTCATATAATTTTTTATGAATAATAATAATATTATTATTTCAATTAATTTTTTTATTATTAGTGTAGAGTTTCTTTTATTATTGCTTATTTTTAGTTCTTTTTAATTTAGTTAAATTTTTTAGAGGAACTTTCACGACCCCCTCTCCTAATGTTTGTGGTGAGACTACACCCCCATGGGGTTCTCCATGAATGGAATCCCTAGAAAACCTCTTCTCCAGGTGCGTAGTGTACCTCCCCTTGCCACTCCACCCAACTCTGGCGGCTAACCACCATGCCTCCACCCCCTGGCTCCTGACCGCTGCGCAACTCCACCAGCAGTGCACACGACCCCCCTTTTCACACCCAGTCCGGAGGCCTTCTCTGGTCAAAACCATCCTTGTACAGGTACTCTAGCCAGCCTCCCCTTCCTAAATCACCTCTGGCGAACTCGACCCCCTATGAATTGCCTCCTCCCTACTCCGACGTGGTCCTGTTTCCCATCACTAACGACCATCTATTTTTCTGGTCTGTTGGTATGTTTCTATCAATTTTTTTTTATTCTCAAATTTACCAAACCATAATTTCTTGGTTTTTTGAACCGTTCATTTTTCTCATTTATTAGGGACTATGGTTGTAAGAACCCAGGTCTTCTATTCAGTTATGTCTTTCTTTTCTGGTAGTTTTTGAGAAAAGGGAGAATTTTTGGAAATTTTTTAAGCACGGGTCATGTACATTATGAGTAAACGATGTGTCCTCAGTTTCCACAGGAGTCCATGTGCTGGCCGTGTAATGGCCACACACACGGCCATGTGGGAGTGACCTGGAGGCCACCTAAAGCAAGGTACTGAAATGGCAAGTACACACCGTTTACATACAAAGTACACACCATGTATTTTTCTTTTTTTTTCATTAAACTCGCTTGGGTCACGTTTGATGGAAAGAACCATCTACTTATTGACGTAGTTCATCTGAGAGTGCCCGTATGGCCACGATCTCCCTCTGATCCCTTGATTGAGCATCTGTTCTCGGAATTGATCGATGTCGGTTGTATTGGGATCGCCTCGGTAAGCTCTTCCTTCTACTTGAGCATTATTTCTGAATTCCTCTTCTTTCTCAATTTATCCTCCATTGAATGTTTTAGATGTTTTTGTAGATCTATGGTGTTCTTAGGCGATAAGAGGTGTGAGGTTCTCAAAAAGCGATCTTCCAACACTGAGGAAGGTGGTTTGTGCCTTTCTATTGAAATTATTTGAGTTATATGTGAAAAATCACCAATACCCATGAAGGGGGTATTGAGTGTTTACTATTTTAAACCTCTTGTTTGCCTACTATGATTTTATTCTTGAGTAGATGTTGATTTTTTGTGAAGAGGGTGAATTACAATGCTTTGTAGGTGTTTACCATGCATGTTCTGTTTATGGCGGTAATTTCTTGTTTATCCTGTTATGCTACCTTGTTGTATTCTTCATGCATAGCAGTAAGATAGTGTGATTGTTCTGACATTCTGATATGTTGTAGACTGGTTATCCAAGTATTTATTGAGGTTTCCTTTGGACATATTGCATTTCTACGCTTGATTGACTTACACATGGCCATGAGAACCTAGTTTAGTTGACTATAAAGGGAATTGACTATGAGGGCTTCCTCATAGAGTCATTAATCACCTTAGACTATGAGTATAATTGACTATGAGAGCTTCCTCAAAGATTATTTAATTACATTTTACTATAAGTGGAATTGTAAGTGAGAGTTTCCTTAGATATTCTTTAATTACTTTTGACAATTAGTGGAATTGACTGTCAGTGCTTCCTGAGAGAGTCTTTGTTATATCCTTATAAATCTAAACCAATGTGGTAGACTATGTGTGCTTCCCAGATGGTTTCTTGTGTAACTAGGTAGGAATATGGGGGATAAACTATGTGTACATCCCATAGGATTACCTTTTTGTGTTTACCTACTATGATTAGCTTCTTTCTTGATATATGATTTTGAATGCATTAAAACTATGGATTGTTTACTACTTTTACTTGCATGTTACCTTCTATATATTCACTGACTGTTAAGCATAGATCTTGTGGTGCTTGCCTACTAGGATTTCTTATCACTCCATGTTTGGTATATTCATTTAGGCCCAAACAGATTATATTGTTGTAGGCGAAGATAAGGGCAAGCACCCTTCCTCTTCAGGTACATGATTTTTTGTGGAGCCAGGGAGCATGGGACCAAGATGAGGCTTGTGATGCTGAGGAGCTGCCTATATGTTTTCTTTTGTAATTTAGTTTAGTACTATTTTGTACTCTAGCATTATGATTGGTTTGGCTGTTTTCCTAGACATATGTATCATGCATCATTTATATATATGTGTTCTCTAGGTTATTACTTCTAGTCTTCCGTTGTTGCTATTTTTGGGGATGTTTACTGCTGCCTCTAATTAATATATGCTTACTACCATGGGGTTACTCTAACAATGAGGGAATAGTTTCCCCATTATCACACCCAAGGCCCTCACTACTAGTCGTCAGCCTCTGGCGGTCAGGGAAATGGGCTTGAGGACATGTGACCAACCGGGTACGGGGCGTCTTTGGGCGGCTTCCGAAACCAAGACATTACGAAGTAGTATCAGAGGGATTCTTTTCTCTTGATATACTGTTTGGAGCCTATAGTCAGGGATAGGATGGAAAAGGTACTTGGTAATAAGTTGTGCCTGGGAGTATCTAACTCATCAATAAGGAAAATCCAATCTACCTCGTTATAGCAATTTTTCTGGTTTTTCAATTTTACGGTTGATTTGATTTTCATCGATAGGTGACTCACATGTTTTTTGCTATTATTGTTTATATTATTTAGGTTGTATTTATATTACAACCCAATGAGATAATGGTATTCCATCTCATGAATCATATAGGCACTTTCTATAAATCACATTTCATGAATTATTGGCATGACATTTATAGTGCATTAGCGATTGCATGTTGTTGTGATAGGTGGTGTTCTAGATATCATGTTGTTTTGATAGATGCCTTGATTGAATACCTACTTTTTTAGAGCATTTTTTGTGTATGTTTTTCTTCGAATGAACGCCAAACATTGGTTCTTGTGGTTTTATGGGCCCTCATGGACCGGAATTTGGTGGATCATTTCACTATTATTCTTGCTTATAACATTTATAAAATGAAAAGCTTTGATTCGCGGTGAGTATGGGCCCTCAAAGATCAGAATTTGGTAGTTAAGGGACCATTTTAGTGTTTTTCTGGGATCCAGAGTAGTTTGTGAGGCTTACTGTCTGGAAAAACCTAGAATACATGCCATGTAGTTTTTACTACATGCCATATGTTTTAATGTTCGGGAAGAAATTGTTTTTCAAAAGTAGAAGCCATGTAATCTATGTAAAATTTGTGTAGTCTCTACCTTGTCGTAGGTCTTCTGGGTAGGGAATGAGATATGAAATTTATTGGGGAAAACACGTTGTGTACCAAATGTACATGTCGTGTGTTTAGAACTTGTGTTCACCCATGTGACTAATGACACAGAGGGATAAAACATAAGTCATTCATGTTGTGTCAATCTTGAACATTCCATGTAGTGTGACCCATGGGACATTCCATGTAACTAACAACACAGTTCGATGGAATCCATTAGTACACGTCGTGCCTGTCTTGAACATGCAGTGTAGAGTCAGCTGTGTAACCGGCTGTGTAACTAACATCACATGTTGGTGATGTTCGTCTAGTACACGCCTTGTCTGGCATAAACACGTCGTGTAGTATTTTTCTAAGGAGAACCATGTGGCTTATACATGTAAAATATCTCGGGCAGGGGAAGAGGATTCAAGTACACATCATGTAGTAAGCATACACTTCATGTATCCGTGTTTTGTTAAACATGAAATTTTTCATTCTCTTGTTCCCTTCTTATGATTCTCATCATCAGTCCTTGATTAAGATGATTTATGTTCTATTCTTGACCTTGCAAATTCATGCCACCGAGACGTCCTCCGGTTTTTCAGCAGTTACAAGGCAGCGATCAAACACTAGACATGGCTGGTCAAGGACTTCCAGCAGATCCTCCAGTTGTACCACTCATGGAACCAGCCATTATACCTAACACAATTGATAATGAACAGTTCATAATAGGCTTTATGAGGTTGCTTTGGACCTTTTAGGGAGCACCACCTCCTACCCTATCAATGGAAGAATTGATGTAGGTCTTTTAGCATCAACATCATCCCACATTCTTAGGGGATGGAGGACCCCATGATACAGAGTCATTTCTAGAAGCCATGCTGACGATCATTGAGCATCTGTAGATACCTCTAGAGAGGAGGGTGATGCTCACTACATACATTCTTCGAGACTCCTCCAAGATGTGGTGGGATGTGATCTCACAGGTGGGACTCCATCAAGGCAGGGCTTTGGATGTGTTTCAGTGTATCTTCTATGACTACTTCTAACTAGAGATGATGAGGGATGATCGAGCCTAAGAGTTCATGAGTTTGTAGCAGGTTATTCATTCTATTTTGGAGTATTACTCTTGATTCACTATTCTACAGTGTTTTACACCCTTTCTAGGGGTAGAAGAGTTGTTCCTTGCACGGATGTTTAAGAATGGCCTCGTGAAGGATATTTGGTGTTAGGTGATCATCTTCAGGTTGACATCGATATCTTCTATAGTCAACCAGGCACTAATCATGGAGCGTAATCTGAGGGATTCAGGAGCCGTGAGCCAGGGTGGTTCGGCATCCGGGGTTATTTCTTCTCTAGTCGATAGCAGGAAGCCCTACCGGGAGACTGGATAAGGAGATCTGAGTAGGCAGGATGCATCTTGTAGTAACTAGTTGGTGTGCTGCCAGTGCGTGAAGAGTGGGCATACAAGGTCACATTTCCTGAGAGACCTAGTGGAGTGCCGATCTTTCAGCAATATGGGACATCTTAAGCCCTTTTGTCAGATATTTTCATTAACAGTTAGTGATAGGAGTTCTTCTATGACTCCCTGTACAGGAGCAGCACCACTAGTTTCTCACTAGTCCGGGAACTGGAGTTCATCTGACCGTTTAGACCAAGGTGGAGGTCATGGTTGTGGAAGTCATTTTCCAGTTTCTCAGTGATAGTATCAGTGATAGTAGGGTGGATCAGCTCAGAGTGGTCAGGCAGGGTTATAGGGATGTGCTACGTGCCATACTTTTCTAGTGGATCCGACCCAGCAATAGTAGGATCTTGGACCCTCTACAGTTCGAGATACGATCTTGGTAATCTCAGTTTTTTCTTTTACTCATTTCAATATAGGGAATTCCCATAAGAATCATATATGTTGTTGTTTTATAAAGCCTTGGCTCTATATATTTTCTTCGGCTGATGTCTTGATGCTATATACTCTATTGGGAATGAGAAAATCTAGTGTACATCATTGGATGGAGTTCCCTCTTGAGGTTGGTGGGTGTCACTTCGTTTGGGATCTCTATGTCTTATAGATTATAGTCTACGATGTCATTCTCAGAATGGACTGGTTAGTTCCTTTTCATGTATTCCTCAACATTTTTTACTGGAGGGTGAGTTTCACATCAGTTGAGGGTGGATCATTTATTCATAAGGGAAAATTGGATGTCCAGTCGAGTAGAGCAGGATGCGAGCATCCTTGGTTGGGTATAGTTACAACCTATATTCTACTCTATATCTGGGTGACCAGGGGACTTCACAATTAGACATTCCTCCTGTGGTGGATCGTTTCAGATATGTCTTTCTAGAGAACTTTTCAGGTTTGCATTCAGAGAGAGAGGTGGATTTTTCCATTGATCTCCTTTCAAGAGTGACACAGGTGTCCATTCCTCTATATAGGATGGCTACACCAGAGTTACATGAGCTCAAGTAATAGGAGGAGTTACAGGAAAAGGGTTTCATCCGACCTAGAACTTCTCTGTGGGGTTCACTTGTCCTGTTTGTAAAGAACGTAGACAGTTCCCTTAGTCTTTATGTGGATTATTTGAATCTGAACAAGTTGACCGTGAAGAGACGATATCCCTTGCCGAGGATTGATGATCTCTTTGATCAGCTTCTAGGATCCCAATTGTTCTCTAACATTTACATGAGGTCCAATTATCATCAGTTCCTCATTAGACCATCTGATATACCTTTAACATCCTTCCAGAGTAGGTATGTCTAATACGAGTATACAGTTATTCTGTTCAGTCTAACGAACTCACTTACAGTGTTCATGGAACTAATGAACTGAGTGTTCCATCAATAATTGGATTATTTCGTGGTGGTTTTCATGGACGATATCTTGGTGTACTCTCACAATCTACATGACCATGCTACCCACCTTGAGATTATTCTGAGTAAACTGAGAGAGAATCAACTCTATGTTAATCTTTCAAAAGGCCGCTTTTGGATGGATCAGATTCACTTCATGGGTCATGTTATCTCAGAGACAAGAGTATCAGTAGACCCAAAGTAAGTGAGAGATGTAGTTTCCTGGGAGTAGATGAAGAACGACTTTGAGGTATGAAGTTTTCTAGGGCTGGATGAATACTACAGAAGTTTAATATATGAATTTTCATGCATAGTATCACCCCTGAAGAGTTTGACTAAGAAGGGTGATAAGTTCTTATGGTCAGATTCTTGTGAGTCTTCCTTTCAGGAACTAAAAGGGAGACTGACATCATCACTGATACTTGAATTTCCATATCCGTGAAAGAGTTATACTATTTACTATGATGCTTCAGGTATCGGGCTGGGAGTTGTGCTTATCAAGGGAGGAGTAATTGTATACGGGTCTCAATAGTTGAGGCCACATGTGAGGAATTACCAGATGAATGATCTCGAGTTGGAGGATATTGTTCATGCCTTACGTTTTTGGAGACATTATCTGTTGGGAGAGAATTTTTTGGTTTTCACCGACCACGAAAGTCTAAAGTACAGATTCACTCAGCATTGCCTAAATTTGAGACAGCAATGGTGGTTTGAGTAACTTCAGTCATTTGACTTTTAGCATGCCCATACACTTCGGAAAGACAATCTAGTGGCTGATGCGCTATGTAGGAAAACTCAGATACAGGCAGTTTTGGAGGACAACAATGAGTGGTAGCTTATGGATCTGTTCTCTGAGATGAATTTGGAGGGTCATGAAAGATAGGGTCATACTTTTCTGTTGGGAAAAAATCCCTCAAGGCATCATTGAAGTATTTTTGAGGTGATTGTGTTTGTTGACAAAGTGGACATCTGAGTGGTAATTGTTAAAAAAGAAAAACAATGACATACAAATATTTTGACAAAGATGATTTGATGGTGGAATTTTGAGTTCAAGAACTGTGGTTAAAGATAAATGTTTGATTCAAGAACTTTGACAAGAGGAATGGATGATCTGGAGGCGGTACAAAAGAACAGATACAAGGTGGCGCTGTTTTCTAGTGTTTGCCAAATTTTTGGGCCTGAAAATTTACAAATGAAGAAAAGTGGTTTTTGGAAAAGGGACTTGCGGTCCATGTACGTGAAAGCTTGGAAACTTGCGCGCCATATGTTTTTCATGATCATATCATCAAAATATGGAAAAGTGATAAGTTTCGCGCAAGTATTGGTGGTGTCGTGCAGGTCACTTGCACGATGTGAAGAGACTTGCGCGCCGACGCCTTGGAAGCTTGAGAACATGCAGGCCTATGGTTTTTAAAGATCAGAAGATCAAAATATTGAAATTGAAAGAGGTTCACGCATTTTTGGAAGTGGGTCGCACAAGTGCCTTGCAGCGAAAGAGACCTGCGCGCCGAGACTTGCACGCTGAGGGTTGACTTTCCCGCTGCCACGCAGGGTGGTCAATTTGCCTATAAATACTAGACCACCCCTCCTCATTCTTCACCGGAGTTCAACACTTTGAGAAAACCGAGCTCCCATCGCGCAGGTGTGTTGGTCGTGAAAGTGGTGTGTGAGTCACGCAAGTGAAGTTGCGCACCATCGGTTGAAGTTGCGTGCCAGTGTGAGAAGTTGTGCGCCGGTTGGATGTTGAGTGCCAATATTGGTTTGGGCATAAAAGTAAGTGAGTCGCGCAAGTTTTTTCTTGAAGAAGGTTGTGTTGCGCATGTTTATGAGGTAGACATGCATGCCAGTTGTGACTTGCATGCCGATACTTGCGAACCAAGATAGACTTGCGTGCCAAGTAAGGTTTATTTCCAGAAGTGATTTTTGGGCTGCGTGGAAGGTGGAAGATTGCCTGATACCTTCGGTGCAAATAGATATTCACCTACGGGTGAAAGTTTTACTTTAGTAGAGAATCTACATATAGAGGAATATGCATTATTTCATGAAAATGAAGAGACCTACTGGTCTATAAATTATGAGTGGATTCCTTCTAAGAGCAGTGAGGAAAGGAAGAGAAAGAAGGTGATCCTCTCCACCGGTAGTGAGCCAGAGAGAGAGAAACAGGGAGTGACCCTTGGGAATGCAGAGATCTGACCCTAAACTTGTAAAGGCAGTGAGCCTGGGTTTAGAAGTGATCTACCCTGAACCTTATAATCCACCGCTAGTGAAGTTTAGTGGAATTGGTACGACCGGAAACCTGTCGGCGTATGCTCCTTGGACGTAGCCCTTAGCGGTGAACCAAGTAAAATTGTTGTGTCTTGTGCTTTATTTACTTTCTGTTTATATTGTGCAATAGTAAAGGGAGAGAAAAGTGGTTTTCTTAACTATGAAACAAGATCAGAATAGGCTTTATATTCAAATTAGTCATACCCTGATTCATCCCCCCCCCCTCTCAGGTTATTCATCCTTGTGGACCTAACAATTGGTATCAGAGGGAGGTTGATATTAGGTCTTCTCTCAATGGACGTCACTAATCATAATGGGATTATGATCTTCGACAGATGTAATTATCATATAGGGATGAATCGAATGTAACACTATTTCCGATCCTTGGTAATGGATTTGTTTTCAGCTGCTATTCATGGTATCACAGCTGATATTAATAGTGGTTCATTATCAGAAGCTGAGCATATAGAGTTGGATGATGATTCCAAGGCAATCAATGCCTTAGGGGGATCCCTTTCCAATCCCATCTACACGAAGCTGATGTCATGCAAAATTTCACATGCCATGTGGGAAAAGCTTTTGAATATATATGATGGGGATACAAAGGTCAGAGAGGAAAAGCTGCAGGTGTTGTGGAACAAATATGAGGATCTAAAAATGAACCTGAATGAGTCTGTTGACACATTCTTTGACAGGGTAAACATTGTTGTGGAAGATATACGAGGTCTTGGAGAAGTCATTGAAGACATAATGAACGTAAATCTCATCTTGAGGAAACATCCACCTCGGTTCAATCTGACAGTACTAGAAGATAAAGAACCAAAATAGCTAACACTAGACAATTTGCACAGTACCTTGGTTGCATATGAAACGAGGAACAATGATAATGAGGTTGTGGAAATGGGGAAGTCCAAAGAGGTGGCATTTAAGGCCATGAAGAAGCTTACCATTGAAGATTCTCAGGAAGAAGAAGAAGAAATAGATGAGGTAATGTCATTCCACTCCTCAAATCTTCAAAGAGGAAAAGGAATTTTCAAAGGGATGCTTCCACTTGCTTGCTTTAGATGTGGAAAGTTGGTCATCTTGCTGCATGGTGCCCCAAAAAGTTTCAAGAAGAAAACGATGAAGATGAAGTTGAAATTTCCAATAAAAAATCTTCAACCTATGTGAAAGTGAAGAACTAGTTCAAGAGAAATTTCTTTAAGAAGAAGAATCTTCTTTCACAAGAAATTGATAGTTCAAATGAGTCTGAGGTTGAAGAAATTGAAGAGATAGAAAACTGCAAAGATCGTGGACAAAATGCAGTGGTGGCTGTTTTCAGTAGTGCTCAAGAAAAGAAAGAAATCGAAACTGATGAGGAAGAAGAATAAATTGAAGGGATAGTTGACATGGAAGCTGAATTAGAAGAATCTCTTGAAGAGATAGATGTTTGGAGAGAAAAAAACAATGAAATACAACAAGGTGATACATGATTCCAAACTCTACATGAAACAGCAAGAAGAAGAGAAGTCTGAGCTAGTGAATGAAGTTGAAAAACTTATGTCTTCCAGGCCAGAGTGCACGAAAAAGGTTGATGAACATAAGCTCAAGATTGAAGAACTGAAATGGGAGATCGATTGCTTGAATATAAAAGTGAAAGATCACGTCAAGCGTATTGAAGAGCTTGAAGAGGAAGTTGTTGGTCTACGGAGAAAAGATAAAGACCAGGAAAAACCATTGAATCCCAAAACATTCTTGGGAAATCAGGTCATTACGAAGACTAAAAAGAAGAAAGAAGAGCCTAGTAGTTCAGTAGGAAAAGAGCAGCAATTGAGCTCAGAAGTTAAGACTGATTTATGGCTTAATCAGAAACAAAAATCTGTGGCAGTTAAAGTTAGACCGCAAGCACCAGTCCTGAGATTGAAGGTGGATTTGGGCACGAAGCAGAATCAGAATATTCAAAGATCCCAAGGGGAAACCCGTAGTGCTGAAGTAACATGAAGTAATGCACTTATATCTGGTGTTATTGTTGTGGAAAGATGGGAAATTCACAGTATGTGTGTTCCATAGCCAAAAGATATTGAAGAGAACAAGAATAGAGATGGCAGCCAAATAGAGAACGGTTTTCTAGAACATATTTCGAAGGGCAATGTTTTTGGTGCGGAGGATTTAGGCACATGGCTATGTACTGCACATCGACCATTCAGAGAAATGTTCCAAAGAAGAATCAAAATGTTAGCAAGCAGCAGATCGATAAACCGACAAGTGAGTTAAAAATGATGAATAAATTTGTGGCTTTTCAAGATGAAGCTGGTCCATCATACTCTGAGAAAGAACAGAAGTCTCATTCCATGCCGAGTATGAAAGAACAAGTATGGACCAAGAAGAATAAAATTGAGAAGGCCGTGGTGGCAGAGATTGACCGTAAAGCATCAGATCGCTCTGGTGTTTGGATTCTTGATAGTGGTTTCACATCTCACATGACAGGTAATAAAGATCTTGTTATAGGCATAAAATTTGACAAAGAAGGAGTTGTTAAATTTGGAAATGATGAAGGCCTGAAGATTGTTGGGTCAGGGAAATCCATGTTTGGGGGCAAAGAAATGAGATGTGCTGATATCTTGGTAGTAGAGGGCCTCAGTCATAACTTGCATAGTGTTAGTCAACTATGTGACTCTGGGCACTCTATCCGATTTTCCAAGAAGATGTGTATTGTTAAAGGAAAAGATGGAGCAGTCATCCTACAGGGAAAAAGAACAAAGGGAAATCTTTACCTGGTAGGTGGGGAATAAGATTCTTGCTTTTTATCCAGAGAAGAAGAAAACTAGCTTTGGCATAAGAGACTTGGTCATCTATGTCAACAATCCATGGAAGATCTGGTAAAGTGTGATGCTGCTAGAGACCTTCCCAAACTATCACGTGATCGCACTCATACGTGTGATTCTTGTTTATAAGGGAAGATAATCAGAAAGACATACAGACAAAAGGAACAAAAAACAACTGGAGCTCTTGAATTGGTTCATGCTAATGTATTTGGACCTATCTCACCATGAGCTATAAATGGGAAAAGTACTATGTTCTTTTTATTGATGATTATAGTAGAATGACCTGGGTATTTTTCATTACCGATAAGACAGAGGTGTTTAGCTAAATAAAGCTGTACAGAAGGGAATCAGAATGGATGCTTGGGCAGAAAATTTTGAAGCTCCATACAGATAACAGAAGAGAATTCATAAACAGTCAAGTGGATGAATATCTCGCGAAACATCGGATAAGGCATCAAGTTTCATCAGTGAGAACTCCCCAACAGAATGGAGTGGTTGAATGGGGAAATAGGATCATCAACAACATGCCCAGAACGATGCTTATTGATAAAGACCTACCAGAGAAATTTTGGAAGTAATTTTGACATCGGTCTATGTTTCGAACAGGTCTATGTTGTGTCCGAAGAAAGGGAAGACTTCGTATGAACTGTGGTATGGAAAGAAGGCAACATTGAAATACTTTCGAATCTTTGGAATTAAGTGTTTCATTCTCAACAAATAAAATCACAGGAATTTTGAGGCACGAGGAGATGAAGGGATATTCCTTGGCTACTCAGGGAAAAGTAAAGCATATAAATGCTTCAACAAAAGGCCGGGAAAAATTGTTGAAAGCAATGATGTCACTATAGTCGAAAATGAACAGAATGCTCAACGACCTAGTGAACAGTTTTTGGATGAAAGTGATGATGAGGTAAGTGCAACAGGGGGAGTAGAAGTGGCAGAGTCTGACTTAGAAGAATACAGTGATGATGAATAAGAATGTGTCAAGTCTGTGTCTACAAGGAAGACAAATAGTCGAGCTGAAATTGATAGGCAGAATATCATTGGTGATCAGAAAGTTCTAGTTCAGACTCGATGAATGAAATCATTACAGAAAACATCGTTTTTGTCTCAGGTGGAGCCGAAATGTTTTTCCGATGTAGCTGAAGATGAAAACTAGGTTCAGGATATGAATGAAGAGCTTGATTAGATTGGGAAGAACCAAACATGGGAGATTGTTTCGAGGCCAGCAGACAAGAATCTCATCGGGACTAAATGGTACTATCACAACAAGATGAATGAACATGGAAATTTGATTCGAAACAAATCACCACTAGTGTGCATGGGATATTCCCAGATGGAGGGAATAGATGTTGATGAGACATTTTCACGAGTTTCAAGGATAGAGAAAATCAGATTAATTTTGGCCATAACAGTGCAAAGAAAGTTCAAAGTGTTCCAGATGGATGTGAAATCTGCATTATTGATTGGAGTTCTGGAAGAGGAGGTGTATATTGAGCGGTCAGATGGTTTTCTCATTCATGCGGATGAGAACAAAGTTTGTAGGCTGAAGAAGGCGTTGTATGGGCTGAAACAAGAACCAAGTGCATAGTACTCAAGACTTGATAATTACTTAAAGAAGCTTGGTTTTCAGTGAGAGGGGAGTTTATTACAATCATTATTTCAGCAATGAAAGTAATCAATGGATTATGGTGTTGGTTTATGTCGATGACATAATATTTGGCGGATCAAATGAAGCTCAGTGCAGACAATTTTCCAAATTCATGAAAAATGAGTTTGAAATGTCAATGATTAGATAGCTAACATTTTTCCTTGGCTTACATGTGACACAAGGAAGTAATGGAACTTTCATTTCTCAATCCAAATATGCCAAAGAGGTTTTGAGAAGGTTTGGAATGGAGAATTCCACTGAGATGATGACTCCGGTTGCTACCCGGATGAAATTATCAAAAGATGAAGATGGCAAGGAAGTTAATATCACAGAATACCGGCAAATTATTGGATGTTTGTTGTACTTGACTGCAACAAGGCCTGATATTGTTTTCACCACATGCCAAGCAGCGAGATATCACAGTAATCCCAAGGAAATCCACATGCTTGCTATGAAAAGAATACTTCTGTATATCCAGGGCATAGTGGATTTCAGCTTGAAATATACTGACAAATATCAGATAGAGTTATTGGGATATACTGATGCAGACTGGGCCGGTTCAGAAGATGATAGAAAATCAACGTCATGTGGTGAATTCTATCTTGTTGGGCAATGTATTTCTTGGTTAAGCAAGAATCAGGATTGTATTTTGTTGAGCACCGTAGAAGCTGAATATATTGTGGCCACTCAAGAATTCACACAGTTATTGTGGATGAAGCAGCAACTTGAAGATTTGGGAGTTGAAGTGAAGTCTCCGATCAGAATCAAGTGCGACAACTCAAGTTCTATAAATCTTATCAAAAATCTTTTCCATCATTCAAGGACAAAGCACATTGAGATTAAGTATCACTTCATCAAGGAGAAGGTGGAACAAGGACTTGTGAAGTTGGAGTATGTTCCTACAGAGTTACAGGTTGAAGATATCCTGAAAAAGACTATACCCAAAGAAGCATTCTAAAGGAATCTATTGGCTCTGGGAGTTCAGTCGATTCCCCGCACTTAAAAGCGTGTGGATATGGAACACCCCCCTCTCCCCGAGGTATGATGTGTTTTTCCCTAACATGATAATATGTGTTCTCTACTCTGTTATAGACAACAAAGGAGTGACCATTGGGATCATTTACAAAGAGGGAGAAAATAGAGATTGTTCAATGGGGAGACAGTTTGGAGATTTGTTAAATCATGAATGATATGGGGAGAAGCTGACAAGTGGAGCAGCCAGAAAGGGGGAGTTGAAACTAGTTGAATGTGATTAGCCAGATCTTAGCTTGGACAACACAGGAAATAGGGCTAAAGAGGTGTTGACGCTGTGATAAGAAAGTGGGGCGTATAAAATATGACGATGCTAGAAGTGATCGATCAAAGAATATATATCATGATAGCTGAGGTTCATGATAAAAGTAGAATCATGGTGTTGGAGAGTGGTAAGAATATTTCAAAACCAAACATTGGTCTTACACCAAGTCCGTCAACAATTAGTATCAGTTTTGTACAAATTGGTATCAGTTTGGTATCAACAGTGGGAATCAGAGATGAAGTGATTCATTGATGAACTTTTCATTTACTCTTGTTTCTCATGTCGAGCATTGCTCATGTGGGCTTAGAGTATTTGTTGAGTAAATCCTTGATCGCTATCAGAATCGCAAAAGGAGAATGGTGGCTGAATAATCAACGATGTATCTTTTTATGGAAAAGTTTTCAACAATCCCAAAGGGGGAGATTGTTGGGAAAAATCACCCAATGCATCATTGAAGTATTTTTGAGGTGATTGTGTTTGTTGACAAAGTGGACATCTGAGTGGTGATTGTTGAAAAAGAAAAACAATGACATAAACAAAGAGTATTTGATGGTGGAATGTCGAGTTCAAGAGTTGTGGTTAAAGATCAATGTTTTATTCAAGAACTTCAACAAAAGGAATGGATGATATGGATACGGTACAGAAGAACAGATACAAGGTGGCGCCGTTTTCCAGTGTTTTCCAAATTTTTGGGCATGAAAATCGACAAATGAAGAAAAGTGGTTTTTGGCAAAGGGACTTGAGGGCCGTGTACATGAATTCTTGGAAACTTGCGTGCCATATGTTTTTCATGATCATATCATCAAAATATGGCAAACGGATAAGTTTTGCGCAAGTATTGGTGGTGTCGCGCAGGTGACTTGCGCGCCGTGAAGAGACTTGCGTGCCGATGCCTTGGAAGCTTGAGAACTTGCAGGCCTATGGTTTTTAAAGATCAGAAGATAAAAATATAGAAATTGAAAGAGGTTCATGCATGTTTGGAAGTAGGTCGCGCAAGTGACTTGCAGTAGAAGAGACCTGCCCGCTGAGACTTGCACGCTGAGGGTTGACTTGCGCGTCGTCGCGCAGGGTGGTCAATTTGCCTATAAATACTGGACCACCCCTCCTCATTCTTCACCGGAGTTCAACACTTTGAGAAATCAGAGCTCCCGTCGTGCATGTGTGTTGGTCGCGCAATTGGTGTGTGGGTCACGCAAGTGAAGTTGCGCACTAGTGGTTGAAGTTGCGCGCCAGTGTGAGAAGTTGCACGCCGGTTGGTAGTTGAGCGCCAATATTGGTTTGGGCGTGAAAGGAAGTGGGTCACACAAGTTTTGGGTTGAAGAAGTTTGTGTCATGCAAGTGACTGAGGTAGACATGCGTTCTAGTTGTGACATGCGTGCCGATACTTGCGCACCACGATAGACTTGTGCGCCAAGTAAGGATTATTTCCAACAGTGATTTTCGGGCTGCGTGGAAGCTGGAAGTTTTCCCGATACCTTCGATGCAGAGAGATATTCATCTACGGGTGAAAGTTGTACATTAATAGAGAATCTACATATAGAGGAATATGCATTCTTTCATGCAAATGAAGAGACCTACAGGTCTATAAACTATGAGTGGATTCCTTCTAAGAGTAGTGAGCAAAGGAAGAGAAAGAAGGTGATCCTCTCCACCGACAGTTAGCCAGAGAGAGAGAAACAGGGAGTGACACTTGGGAAAGCAGTGATCTAACCCGAAACTTGAAAATGCAGTGAGCCTGGGATTAGAAGTGATCTAGCCCGAACCTTATAATCCACCGCTAGTGAAGTTTAGTGGAATTAGTACGACCGGAAACATGTCGGCGTATGCTCCTTGGACGTAACCCTTAGTGGTGAACCAAGTAAAATTGTTGTTTCTTTTGCTTTATTTAATTTCTGTTTATATTGGGCAGTAGGAAAGGGAGAGAATAGTTTTTTCCTTAACTGTGAAACAAGATCATAATGGGCTTTATATTCAAATTAGTCATACACTGATTCACCCCCCCCCCTCTTAGGGTATTCATGTAACACCCTGAAATTTTATGAAAAATATTCTTTTTAATTTCACTAATGTATTGTGTTGTACGCTATAACAAACGGATCTTGCACAACACGCATCCTTGACTTGCCTTGTATTACACGCAATCGCGACCTTCCTCGATAGCGTGTGTAGTACGCAATACCGAGTTTCACTAAACAACGATATGCTATTAAAATATTATTAAAACTAGCTGTTATGAATAGTAATAACCACCTTTTAAAATTTTAGAAATTTTATATTTCAAAATGGACTTCATTTTTGGATTTAGAGTATCGAATTTAGCCTAAGGTGAAATTTTGGTACTTTTCGGATAACTTTCATATTCTGATGAATAGTGAAAATTACTAAATTTTAATTAAAAATAACTTTTTTAATCGAAATAATTAATAGTGATAAATTATTAATTTGAGTGGTTTTAAATTATATTTAGAATATATTTTTACAATTTAATACAATGTTGGTCATTGGATGTAATTTCACATTTAAACCAGTTATTAACAAGTGTCAATCTTTTGATAGTTATTGTCTCTTAAAAACACGCCTTTTGTGTTGACGACGGGAATTAATTTTTAAATTAATTAATGCAAATGATATGTTTTGAATTTGGTAAAATAGAAATAATTTTTGAGTTCATAATATCAAATATATCTTAGGCCTAATGTTTTGTATTTTTCTGAAAACTTTCAATTTTTGATGAATAGTGAAACCACTAAGTGGTAGTTAAAAAAAACTAAATTTTTCATAAAACCTTAATTGTACCGCTTCTGTGAGTGGAATTTCAAAAATCCGAGAGACACGGTTGATGTCAGTAAGTAAAATGTTGTTCAATGAGATGAAAATAATTTTTGGTGAATAGTAACTTTTTACTTTTATTTACCACGGTTAAAAGTAAATAGGGTAATTAAGGGTAAAAATGATATTATTATTAACCTAACACATGTCCTAATTCTATTGGACAAGTGTAATTCGACCAAAAACAAACTTAGGAATAAAATATGACCATTTAGGCCCACTTGGATTAGATTAGGACATTTATTATTATTTAATTCAAAGAAGAGTTAAAAGAGTTAAAATCAAAGTTTATTTACTAAAAAAAATTAATATAGGGTTATACATGAGATAAATTATATTATAAATATACATTAGAAAGATAAAAAGATTTCCTACATAATTTTATTTTATTTTTAATTTTTAGACATTAAATAATTTAATTTATTTATGATACAACGATGATGCAGTAATTATCTTATTAATGAAATATTGACATAATTGATGTTATAAATACCCAAATAAATATAATTTGAGACTTTTTATGAATTCCACTAATTTTATAGGTAAATATGACATGTTAGTATTTATTTAATTAACTTTTTTCTAAATTATCATTCTGTTATTATTTTTACAAAAATCAATTACTAGAGAGTTTCAAAATTGACATAAAATAGTTTTTAAATCAAATATTATATTATTAATTGATATTTTATTCCTAAAAATCTAAGGTTCGGCCAAATTACTTCTATAAGGATATATATATTAATAATAAACAATTTGGGGTTCGTTTGGCTTCTTATAGTATGTTTATTAACCTTATAGTGTAAGAACACAAGAAGACATGGTAAAAGTAAAATTATTTAACTTAATGTTAAATCTAAATGATAAGGTTAAAATAGGAACCTAAACTTGTCTAAATTCTATTGGATGAGAGGATTTCCACCCATCCCCACCTTATCCTCAAAATAAATCAATTTGGAGCTATTTAAAACCGAACTTGACTTTATAATAAAATAATATTTTTAGTTATTCCAAAGGTGCCCCTCTCCTCCCTTATAAAAAGGCACCCCCTCCCTCTCTTCCTCACACAACATTAAGCCTTCAAGATCGGCCAACCCCTACCAAATTCTCTTCTCCACTTCCCTAGAAACATCCTAGAGGTTATGGTCTTCCTCAAAGACCAATATTAGTGCCCTAAGAGGAGGTCTCAAAGAGGTGCTTCAAAGAAGAGGTAATTTCTGTTACCGATTCTTTCACCTTTATTTCTTCTTCCACTTCTTCTTCTTAGGTTGTTTCATTATGAAGTAATAACATCAGTATCAATAATATACTGATATGTTATTATAAGTATGAAACAATCCTATTTCACCATCTATCCATCCTACAGAAAACGAAATCACCGCGTATGCGTACGTACGGAATACCATCTCCACGCCATGGTGAAATCTATTTTCCACCACCACCTTACTTGGATGGGTATAATGGTGTAAATAATAACTATATATTATTATTTTAAAGTGATATTGATTCGGAAATAGTATACATACACTCCAATACAGTCCCATGATCATGAGAAGGATATCATCGCTCGTGCGTACGTACGGACTACCGTCTCCACGACGCGATGAGATTCATTCTCCACTTTAAACCATTCATGAATGATTATAAAGTATAAATAATAAGTAATCATGAAATATATGACATAATAATGATACTGTATTTATGTGTATATATATGAATTTTATCTACTTAATTCTGTTCAACTCAATAAGGAAACGAAAACAGCGTTCATGCGTACGTACGGCCTACCGTCTCCATGAACGGTGTATTTCTTTCCATTTACTGATTTATTATATATATGTATATTCTGAATATATATATATATATAAATAATGTTTTATATTCTGTAATTAAGTAATCATGATCTAACTAACCATATGAATAATTAAAAATCAAAACACGGACGACAAATGAAACAATTTTACCCAAAACACTCTTTAACATGGAATTTACAAAAGAACGGGTAATATAAAGTCATAAGTGAACCATATATGATATCATAACAATGAATATGATTCTGTAATAAGTCAATGACATTATTTAAATCATTATACAAGAGGTTCGGACACTTATGAAGCAAATTGGACATAAGGTAAGGGAAATATCACAATCTCTTTTTATCCGAGATTGTCTATACTTTGAAATTTACTGGGGTGTATTTTATCATCCACATCCATGTTTCCTCAATAAGTAATATTATTTACATCCACCTACAATTGATTAAATCCAATTTTACCCTTCATTGAGTTTTTAGTAAAAGATATGAAAGGAATCTTTTGTCGTTTTTCATACGAGGTACTTTTTGACTTTTCCAACAAAAGTACGAGAAGAATGTTTTTTTTACTTATACGGCATGAATGGATTTTTAAAACATTGTTTCCAAGAAGCTTACTCTACAAGTTTTCAAGTTTATTTTTAATAAACTTCTTTTAAAATAGTATGACATGTTAAGAAAGGAAAAGTGTTGTTGAAGTAGAAAGGATATTTTCCTCAAGAATGGAGTTCAAGTGTTTTATCAAAATTATTTTCCATCTAAGATAATAAAAGGGTTCTGTTTTTATCCATATTATTACACTGATTTGATTATATTGTGATGGAATTATTTTTATGAATTTATGTATCTTATATGAATTGTTTTATGATGTCACGATGTTTAATATTCCCATTTTTATTACATGAGTTATGCAATGATGTAGGATTTAATATTTTGTGGAACACATAATAATGGTATCATTATGAGATGGGTGGGACCTATATCTCCCTCCAATGCATTGGGTAAAGATTTTATATCTCATTAGATAGACATGGATGGAATGGTAGGTTATACCGGTTTAGTGAAACAGGACTTAAACGAGGGTGACTCGGTTCAGAAAGGGACTTTGTCCACTAAGACAGTCTTGGAAATGAGTCTTGACTAACAAGAAATGATTCTCTATGATTATGTGTGTATTCCACAAAGTTTCATGTTTTAAGTTATGATTATTGTGATTACATTTCACTGCCATGATTTACCCCATGTTATGAAATTATGATCTCTTTTGTAGGTTAAGATTTCCAAAAGTTATGTCCTTATGTATATATGTGATTGATATTTCTTTTGTTTACCCTTAATGAGAATTTGAGCTCACCCTTTTATGTTTTCTTTTCCCCCAGGATATAAAGTAAGGTTTTAGGTAAAAAAAAGGAAGATCTTTATGGGAGATGTTGAAGATCTTTCACCAGGATTAGAAGATTATATTCCGAGTTTCCAGAGACACTAAACTATTACGATCCTTGTGTGTGTGTTTTTGTTATGTACTAAGTATTCCGCAAAAGTAATGTAATGTCCATGTACGTCAGGCTTCGGGTCTCTACAGTTGGTATCAGAGGAAAGGTTTAATCAACCTTTGGAAACTAGGATGCGAAAGTGTTAGTGAGATCCCTAGAGATATTTCTAAGTTATGTCTAGGAATGTACCTAAGGATAAGTATACGTATAAGATACAGTCCTAGAACTACGGTAACAATCTTAGAATTTAACCTAAGATGTTAGATATTAAGGGTACTCCCCCTTTACTATGTTGTTTTCCCTAGCATGATTTTTGCCCCTCACAAGATTCTTTTTGTGTTTTAGTTAATGGAGGGAACCAGAAGGAATTCGGTTAACATTGAATCCAATGGACAAATTGGTGACTATGAGCAAAAAAATTGTGTAATTCCTAGAGAGAAAGATCTTGTGATTATGCCAAATCAGTCATCGCGATATATGATTAACAAGGTGAAATTTAGTGGTATTCCTAATTCATCAAAGAAGAGGAAGATAAACTATTATGCATGTTCGCATGTTGAGGAGCATAAAGAAAAGAAGATTTAGATTTCTAAAGAAGGGAAGAAGAACCTTGAGGAATACCTCAAATGGAGGGACCGATGATATCTATGTGGAGAAAAGGGTCATAGAGTGACAGACTGTTATGGAGTTCAATGTCTTATTTTTGGGGAACATGGGCATTACCCAACTCAATGCCCTGACCTAAAAAGTTACTTCTAAATCAAGGAAGGACTTCTTCCAGGACAATCATTGAAGTGGATGGACTGAAGTGTTTATGTATTGGTATTCAGGAATAATGTTGTTGACGTACTTTTATGGTGTATTGAAATATTTATGTATTGGTCTATTGTGGTCTTCAATAATTTTAAGGTGTTGGTAACCATGAAAAGTGATTCAAATATTTTGGAAAGTAGATAATATGCCCATAATGAAGGGATAAGGAGAAAATGAAATGTTTGACAGTATTCATGAGCTCATGAGTGATATAAGGACTAAGTGATATCATGGTTTGAGTATATAGAATTTTGAGGATTTTGGTATGTGGAAAGTGTTAACTTTTAACTGCATTCATTTTTTCACTAAGGTTCAATGGGTATTCAAGAGAATACATGATTAAGGACTTTGAATGTTTGGAATGTGACCAACAAAACATATCTTATGATATATGGGATCAACGATGGTATTAAATCTCTGGTAATCATTTTCAGTATGTTATGAGAGTGGACTGTAGTATTTTAGATAAGCCTAAAGATTAGAATGGATTATGTTGGACATAAGTTAGGATAAAACGTTTTTAGATATTATTGATGGGATGTTATAGTAATATAGATTTATAAAAAGTACAACCTGCAGGACGGGCGACAGCCCATCGCGTCAGACAAGGCTGTGGGAATCGAACCCACAACCGAAGTGCGACTGGCCTTTATCGCCTACCACTGGCCTACAGGAATTCCATGCTTAGTAGAAACTAGTTATATTATATTAAGCAGTATGATATATGAAGTATAAGTCCATTTTAGGAACCATATATGATTAATCTCACTATAGATCGACTTATGTATATAATTTTTAACATTTTGTTTGAGACAGATGGAATGACCCGTCATTCTATCACATGATCTGCTAACACTTTACGAATAACAAATTCAACTTCATTTCTTTAAGAGATGAAGTGGAAATTGTTCAAGGCACAAACAACAGTGAGATTGTACCAAAATAAAGTAAGTATTTATTCTAATTCAAATTCTTCAACTTTAGGGAAACGATCTTGAAAACCAAAAATGTTGTCCTAGTGCTCTTATATCTGATTAATCAGATGGTACCTTATATCGTCACAAATTTATGGATTTGTGATTGTTGGCTTTCCATAGCCATGTTCTCTACCACTCTCCATCAGAACATGATGGTTAGATTTTTCTTCCATATCCATATTTTCACCTATGTGGAAACCCAGTGATTAGTTTATTTGGGTAACTGTTACGTTTCATACTTTTGTTTTTAAAGATTGGTTTTGGTATTCCTTTTTACGATGTGGGTTTGTATTAAAGAAACTTTCGAATAGTAAACCATTTATAACCCCGACGAATTTCGAGGGAGAAATTCATTTTAAGGGGGGTAGAATGTAACACCCCGAAATTTTATGAAAAATATTCTTTTTAATTTCATTAATGTCTTGTGTTGTACGCTACACCAAAAGGAGCTTTCACAACATGCATCCTTGACTTCCCTTGTATTACACGCAATTGCGACCTTCCTCGATAGCGTGTGTAGTACGCAATACTGAGTTTCACTAAACAACGATATGCTATTAAAATATTATTAAAACTAGCCGTTATGAATAGTAATAACTACCTTTTAAAATTTTGGAAATTTTATCTCTCAAAATGGACTTCATTTTTGGATTCGGAGTATCGAATTTAGCCTAAGATGAAATTTTGGTACTTTTCGGATAACTTTCATATTCTGATGAATAGTGAAAATTACTAAATTTTAATTAAAAACAACTTTTTTAATCGAAATAATTAATAGTGATAAATTATAAATTTGAGTGGTTTTAAAGTATATTTAGAATATATTTTTACAATTTAATACAATGTTGGTCATTGGATGTAATTTCACATTTAAACCAGTTATAAACAAGTGTCAATCTTTTGATAGTTATTATCTCTTAAAAACACGCCTTTTGTGTTGACGACGGGAATTAATTTTTAAATTAATTAATGCAACTGATATGTTTTGAATTTGGTAAAATTGAAATCATTTTTGAGTTCATAATATCAAATATAGCTTAGTCCTAATTTTTGGTATTTTTCTGAAAACTTTCAATTTTTGATGAATAGTGAAACCACTAAGTGGTAGTTTAAAAAAACTGAATTTTTCATAAAAACTTTATTTTACCGCTTCTGTGAGTGGAATTTCAAAAATCCGAGAGACACAGTTGATGTCAGTAAGTAAAATGTGGTTCAATGAGATGAAAATAATTTTTGGTGAATAGTAACCTTTTACTTTTATTTACCACGGTTAAAAGTAAATAGGGTAATTAAGGGTAAAAATGATATTATTATTACCCTAACACATGTCCTAATTCTATTGGACAAGTGTAATTCGACCAAAAACAAACTTAGGAATAAAATATGACCATTTAGGCCCACTTGGATTAGATTAGGACATTTATTATTATTTAATTCAAAGAAGAGTTAAAAGAGTTAAAATCAATGTTCATTTACTAAAACATTTTTAATATAGGGTTATACATAAGATAAATTCGATTATAAATATTCATTAGAAATATAAAAAGATTTCCTACATAATGGTATTTTATTTGTAATTTTTAGACATTAAATAATTTAATTTATTTATGACCCAACGATGATGCAGTAATTATCTTATTAATGAAATATTGACATAATTGATTTTATAAATACCCAAATAAATAAAATTTGAGACTTTTTATGAATTCCACTAATTTTATAGGTTAATATGACATGTTAGTATTGATTTAATTAACTTTTTTCGAACTTATAATTCTGTTATGATTTTCACAAAAATCAATTACTAAAGAGTTTCAAAATTGACATAAAATACTTTTTAAAACAAATATTATATTATTAATTGATAGTTTATTCCTAAAAATCTATGGTTCGGCCAAAGGACTTAGATAAGGTTATATATATTAATAATAAACAATTTGGGGTTCGTTTGGCTTCTTATAGTAAGTTTATTAACCTTATAGTGTAAGAACACAATAAGACATGGTAAAAGTAAAATTATTTAACTTAATGTTAAATCTAAATGATAAGTTTAAAATAGGAACCTAAACTTGTATAAATTCTATTGGATGAGAGGATTTATACCCATCCCCACCTTATCCTCTAAATAAATCAATTTGGAGCTATTTAAAACCGAACTTGACTTTATAATAAAATAATATTTTTAGTTATTCCAAAGGTGCCCCTCTCCTCCCTTATAAAAGGGCACCCCCTCCCTCTGTTCCTCACACAACTTTGAGCCTTCAAGCTCGGCCAACCCCTGCCAAATTCTCTTCTCCACTTCCCTAGCAACATCCTAGAGGTTCTGGTCTTCCTCAAATACCAATCGTAGTGCCCTAAGAGGAGGTCTCAAAGAGGCGCTTCAAAGAAGAGGTAATTTCCGTTACCGATTATTTCACCTTTATTTCTTCTTCCACTTTTTCTTCTTAGGTTGTTTCATTATGAAGTAATAACATCAGTATCAATAATATACGGATATGTTATTATAAGTATGAAACAGTCCTATTTCACCATCTATCCATCCTACTGAAAATGAAATCACCGCGCGTGCGTACGTACGGAATACCGTCTCCACGCCGTGGTGAAATCTATTTTCCACCACCACCTTAATTGGATGGGTATAATGGTGTAAATAATAACTATATATTATTATTTTAAAGTGATATTTATTCTGAAATAGTATACATACACTCCAATACAGTCCCACGATCATGAGAATGATATCATCGCTCGTGCGTACGTACGGACTACCATCTCCACGACGCGATGAGATTCATTCTCCACTTTAAACCATTCATGAATGATTATAAAGTATAAATAATAAGTAATCATGAAATATATGACATAATAATGATACTGGATTTATGTTTATATATATGAATTTCATCTACTTAATTTTGTTCAACTCAATAAGGAAACGAAAACAGTGTTCATGCGTACGTACGGCCTACCGTCTCCATGAACGGTGTATTTCTTTCCATTTACTGATTTATTATATATATGTATATTCTGAATATATATATATATATATATATATATATCGTGTTTTATATTCTGGAATTAATTAATCATGATCTAAGTAACCATATGAATAATTACAAGTCAAAACACGGACGACAAATGAAACAATTTTACCCAAAACGCTCTTTAACATGGAATGTACAAATGAACGGGTAATATAAAGTCATAAGTGAACCATATATGATATCATAACAATTAATATGATTCTTTAATAAGTCAGTGACATTATTTAAATCATTATACAGGATGTTCGGACACTTACGAAGCGAATCGGACCTAAGGTAAGGGAAATATCACAATCTCATTTTTATCCGAGATTGTTTATACTTTGAAATTTACTAGGGTGTATTTTATCATCCACATCCATGTTTCCTCAATAAGTAATATTATTTCCATCCACCTAAAATTGTTTAAATCCAATTTTACCCTTCGTTGAGTTTTTAGTAAAAGATATGAAAGGAATCTTTTGTCGTTTTTCATACGAGGTAATTTTTGACTTTTCTGACAAAAGTACGAGAAGAATGTTTTTTTTTACTTATACGGCATGAATGAATTTTTAAAACATTATTTCCAAGAAGCATCCTTTAAAAGTTTTCATGTTTATTTTTAATCAATTTCTTTTAAAATTGTATGACATGTTAAGAAAGGAAAAGTGTTTTTGAAGTAGAAAGGATATTTTCCTCAAGAATGGAGTTCAAGTGTTTTATCAAAATTATTTTCCATCTAAGATAATAAAAGGGTTCTGTTTTTATCCCTATTATTACACTGATTTTATTATATTGTGATGGAATTATTTTTATGAATTTATGTATCTTATATGAATTGTTTTATGATGTCACGATGTTTAAGATTCCCATTTTTATTACTTGAGTTATGCAATGATGTATGATTTAATATTTTGTGGCACACATAAGAATGGTATAATTATGAGATGGGTGGGACCTATATCTCCCTCCAATGCATTGGGTAAAGATTTTATATCTCATGAGATAGACATGGCTGGAATTGTAGGTTATACTGGTTCAGTAAAACAGGACTGAAACGAGGGTGACTCGGTTCAGAAAGGGACTTTGTCCACTAAGATAATCTTGGCAATGAGTCTTGACTAACAAGAAATGATTATCTATGATTATGTGTGTATGCCACAAAGATTCATGTTTTAAGTTATGATTATTTTGATTACATTTCACTGCCATGATTTACCCCATGTTATGAAATTATGATCTCTTTTGCAGGTTAAGATTTCCAAAAGTTATGTGCTTATGTATATATGTGATTCATATTTCTTTTTTTACCCTTATTGAGCATTTCAGTTCACCCTTTTATGTTTTCTTTTCCCCCAGGATATAAAGAAAGATTTTAGGTAAAAAAAGGAAGATCTTTATGGGAGATGTTGAAGATCTTTCACCAGGATTAGAAGATTATATTCCGAGTTTCCAAAGACACTAAACTATTACGATCCTTGTGTGTGTGTTTTTGTTATGTACTAAGTATTCCGCAAAAGTAATGTAATGTCCATGTACGTCAGGCTTCGGGTCTCTACAATTCTGCCTTGTGGACCTAACAATTGGTATCAGAGGGAGGTTGATATTAGGTCTTCTCTCAATGGAGGTCACTAATCATAAAGGGATTCCGATCTTCGACAGATGTAATTCTAAGATATGGAAGAATCGAATGTAACACTATTTCCAATCCTTGGAAATGGATGTGTTTTTAGCAGCTATGCATGGTATCACAGCTGATATTAATAGTGGTGCATTATCAGAAGCTGAGCATAGAGAGTTGGATGCTGATTCCAAGGCAATCAATGCCTTAGTGGGAGCCCTTTCCAATCCCATCTACACGAAGCTGATGTCAAGCAAAACATCACATGCCATGTGGGAAAAGATTTTGAATATATATGAAGGGGATACAAAGGTCCGAGAGGCAAAGATGCAGGTGTTGTGGAACAAATATGATGATCTGAAAATGAACCTGAATGAGTCTGTTGACACATTATTTGACAGGGTAACCATTGTTGTGGAAGATATACGAGGTCTTGGAGAATTCATTGAAGACATAATGATCGTAAAGTGCATCTTGAGGAAACTTCCACCTCGGTTCAATCCGAAAGTTTCAGTACTAGAAGATAAAGATCCAGAAGAGCTTACACTAGACAATTTTCACAGTACCTTGGTTGAATATGAAACGAGGAACAATGATAATGAGGTTGTGGAAAAGGGGATGTCAAAAGAGGTGGCATTTAAGGCCATGAAGAAGCATACCATTGAAGATTCTCAGGAAGAAGAAGAAAAAGATGAGGTAATTTCATTCCTCTCCTCAAATCTTCAAATAGGAAAAGGAAAGTTAAAAGGGAAGATTCCACTTTCTTTCTTTAGATGTGGAAAGTTGGTCATCTTGCTGCAAGGTGCCCCAAAATGTTTCAAGAAGAAAACGATGAAGATGAAGTTGAAATTTCCAAGAAAAAATCTTCATCCTATGTGAAAGGGAAGAACCAGTTCAAGAGAAATTTCATTAAGAAGAAGAATCTTGTTTCAAAATAAATTGATAGTTCATATGAGTCTGAGGGTGAAGAAATTGAAGAGATAGAAAACTGCAAAGATCGTGGACAAAATGCAATGGTGGCTGTTGTCAGTAGTGCTCAAGAAAAGAATGAAACCGAAACTGATGAGGAAGAAGAAGAAATTGAAGGGATAGTTGACATGGAATCTGAATTAGAAGAAGCTCTTGAAGAGATAGATGTTTAGAGAGCAAAAACATAGAAATCCAACAAGGTGGTACATGATGCCATACTCTACATGCAACAGCAAGAATAAAAGAAGTCTGAGCTAGTGAAAGAAATTGAAAAACATAAGTCTTCCAGGACAGAGCGCACGGAAAAGGATGATGAACATAAGCTCAAGATTGAGGAACTAAAAAGGGAGATCGATTGCTTGAATATAAAAGTGAAAGATCACGTCAAGCGTATCGAAGAGCTTGAAGAGGAAGTTTTCGGTCTGCGGAGAAAAGATAAAGACCAGGAAAAACCTTTTAATGCCAACACATTCTTGGGAAGGCAGGTCATTACAAAGACTGAAAAGTAGAAAGAAGAGCCTAGTAGTTCAGCAGGAAAGGATCAGCAATTGAGCTCAGAAGTTAAGACTGATTCATGGATTAATTAGAAACAAAAATCTGTGGCAGTTAAAGTCAGACCGCAAGAACCCATCCCGAGATTGATGGTGGATTTGGGCACAAAGCAGAATCATAATATTCAAAGATCCCAAGGGGAAACCCGTAGTGCTGAAGTAACACGAAGTAATGCACTTATATCAGGTGTTATTGTTGTGGAATGATGGGACATTCACAGTATGTGTGTTCCATAGCCAAACGATATCGAAGGGAACAAGAACATAGATGGAAGCCAAACAAAGAATGGTTTTCTAGAACATATTTCGAAGGACAATGTTTTTGGTGTGGAGGATTTGGGAGCATGGCTAGGTACTGCACTTCGACCATTCATAGAAATGTGCCAAAGCATAATCAAAATGTTACCAAGAAGCAGATCGATAAACCAACAAGTGAGTTAAAAATGTAGAATAGATTTGTGGCTTTGCATGATGAATCTGGTCCATCATACTCTGAGAAAGAACAGAAGTCTCATTCCATGCCGAGTATGAAAGAAAAAGTATGGACCAAGAAGAAGAAAATTGAGAAGGTCGTGGTGGCAGAGATTGACCTTAAAGCATCAGATCGCTCTAGTGTGTGGATTCTTGATAGTGGTTGCACATCTCACATGACGGGTAATAAAGATCTTGTTATAGGCATAAAATTTGACAAAGAAGGAGTTGTTAAATTTGGAAACGATAAAGGCCTGAAGATTGTTGGCTCAGGGAATGCCAAGTTTTGGGGAAAAGAAAGGAGATGTGATGATGTCTTGGTAGTAGAGGGCCTTAGTCATAACTTTATTAGTGTCAGTCAACTATGTGACTCTGGGCACTCTATCCGATTTACCAAGAAGATGTGTATTGTTAAAGGAAAAGATATAGCAGTCATTCTATTCGGAAAAAGAACAAAGGGAAATCATTACCTGGTAGGTGGGGAAAAAGATTCGTGCTTTTTATCCATAGAAGAAGAAAACTAGCTGTGGCATAAGCGACTTGATCATCTATGTCAACCATCCATGGAAGATCTGGTAAAGTGTGATTCTTCAAGAGACCTTCCCAAACTATCACGTGATCGCACTCATACGTGTGATTCTTGTCAATAAGGGATGATCATCAGAAAGACATACAGACCAAAGGAACAAAAAACAACTGGAGTTCTCGAATTGGTTCATGCTGATATATTTGGACTTATCTCACCACGAGCTATAAATGGGAAAAGGTACTATGTTCTTTTTATTGATGATTATAGCAGAATGGCCTGGGTATTTTTCATTACCTATAAGACAGAGGTGTTCAGTTGCATAAAGCAGTACAAGAGGGAATCAGAATGGATTCATGGGCATAAAATTTGGAAGCTCCATACAGATAACGGAACATAATTCATAAACAATAAAGTGGAAGAATATCTCGAGAAACAAGGGATAAGGCAACAAGTTTCATAAGTGAGAACTCCCCAACAGAATGGAGTGGTTAAAAGGAGAAATTGGATCATCAACAACATGGCCAGAACGATGCTTATTGATAAAGACCTACCAGAGAAATTTTGGAAGGAAGTAATTTTGACATCGGTCTATGTTTCGAACAGGTCTCTGTTGTGTCCGAAGCAAGGGAAGACTCCGTATGAACTGTGGTATGGAAAGAAGCCAACATTGAAATACTTTCAAATATTTTGAAGTAAGTGTTTCATTCTCAACAAAGAAAATCATAGGATGTTTGAGCCATGAGGAGATAAAGGGATATTCCTTGGCTACTCAGGGAAAAGCAAAGCATATAAATGCTTCAACAAAAGGCTGGGAAAAATTGTTGAAAGCAATGATGTCACAATATTCGAAAATGAACAGAATGCTCGACGACCTAGTGAAAAGTTTTTTGATGAAAGTGTGGATGAGGTAAGTGAAACAGGGGGAGTAGAAGTGGCAGAGGTTGACTCAAAAAAAGATTGTGATGATGAACAAGAAAGTGTCAAGTCTGTGTCTGCAAGGAAGCCAAATAGTCGAGATGAAATTGATAGGCAGAATATCATTTGTGATCAGACAACTCCAGTTCAGACTCGCAGAATGAAATCATTACAGCAAACATCGTATTTGTCTCAGGTGGAGCCGAAATGTTTTTCCGATGTAGCTGAAGATGAAAACTGGGTTCAGGCTATGAATGAAGAGCTTGATAAGATTGAGAAGAACCAAACATGGGAGATTGTTTCGAGGCCAGAGGACAAGAATGTCATCGGGTCTAAATGGGACTATCGCAATAAGATGAATCAATATGGAAATGTGATTCGAAAAAAATCATGGCTAGTGTGCAAGGGATACTCCCAGATATAGGGAATAGATGTTGATGAGACATTTGCACCAGTTTCAAGGCTAGAGACAATCAGATTATTTTTTTCCATAGCAGTGGAAAGAATGTTCAAAGTGTTCCAGATGGATGTGAAATCTGCATTATTGATTGGATTTCTGGAAGAGGAGGTGTATATTGAGCATCCAGATGGTTTTCTCATTCATGAGGAAGAGAAAAATGTTTGGAGGCTGAAGAAGGCGTTGTATGGGCTGAAACAAGCACTAAGGGCATGGTACTCAAGACTTGATCAGTACTTAATGAAGCTTGGTTTTCAGTGAGGGGGATTTGATTACAATCTTTATTTCAGCAATGAAAGTAATCAAAGGATGATGGTGTTGGTTTATGAGGATGACATAATATTTGGCGGATCAAATGAAGATCAGTGCAGACAATTTTACAAATTCATGAAAAATGAGTTTGAAATGTCAATGATTGGAGAGTTAAAATTTTTCCTTGGCTTACAGGTGACAAAAGGAAGTAATGGAACATTCATTTATCAATCCAAATATGCCGAAGAGGTTTTGAGAAGGTTTGGAATGGAGAATTCCAAGGAGATGAAGACTCTGGTTGCTACCCAGATGAAATTATCAAAATATGAAGATGGCAAGGAAGTTAATATCACAGAATACCGGCAAATTATTGGATGTTTGTTGTACTTGACTGCAACAAGGCCTGATATTGTTTTCACCACATGCCAAGTAGTTAGATATCAGAGTAATCCCAATGAAAGTGACATACTTGCTGTGAAAAGAATACTTCGGTATATCCAGGGCACATTGGATTTCATCTTGAAATATACTAACAAATCTCAGATAGAGTTATTGGGATATACTGATGTAGACTAGGCCGGTTCAGCAGATGATAGAAAATCAATGTCATGTGGTAAATTCTATCTTGGTGGGAAATGTATTGCTTGGATAAGAAAGAATCAGGATTGTATTTCGTTGAGAACTGCAGAAGCTGAATATATTGCGGCCACTCAATAATGCACACAATTATTGTGGATGAAGCAGCAACTTGAAGATATGGGAGTTGAATTGAAGTCTCCGATCGGAATCCAGTGCGACAACTCATGTTCTATAAATCTTAGAAAAAATCACGTCCATCATTCAAGGACAAAGCACATTGAGATTAAGTATCATTTCATCAAGGATAATATGGAACAAGGACTTGTGAAGTTGGAGTATGTTCCTACAGATTTACAGGTTGCAGATATTCTGACAAAGGCCTTACCCAAGGAAGCATTTGAAAGGCATCGATTGGCTCTGGGAGTTTAGTCGATTCCCCGCACTTAAAAGCATGTGGATTTGGAACACCCCCCTCTCCCCGAGGTATGATGTGTTTTTCCCTAATGTGCTAATATGTGTTTTCTACTCTGTTACATACTACAAAAGAGTGACCTTTGAGTTCGTTGACAAAGAGGGAGAAAATAGTGATTGTTCAAGGGGGAGACAGTTTGGAGATTTGATAAATCATGAATGATATGGGGAGAAGCTGACAAGTGGAGCAGCCAGATAGGGGGAGTAGAAACTAGTTGAACGTGATTAGCCAGAGCTTAGCTTGGACAACACTGGAAATAGGGCTAAAGAGGTGTTGACGCTGTGATCTTAAGGGGGGGGGGGCGTATAAAATATGACGATGCTAGAAGTGATCGATCAAAGAATAGATATCACGATAGCTGAGGTTCGTGATAAAAGCAGAAGAGTGGTGTTGGAGAGTGGTAAGAATATTTCCAAACCAAACATTGGTCTTCCACCAAGTCCTTCAACAATTAGTATCAGTTTTGTACAAATTGGTATCAGTTTGGTATCAACAGTGGGAGTCAGAGATGAAGTTATTTATTGATGAACTATTCATTTACTCTTGTTTCTCATGCTGAGCATTTCTCATGTGGGCTTAGAGTATGTGTTGAGTAAATCCTTGATCACTATCAGAATCGAAAAAGGCTTATGGTGGCTGAAGAATCAACTATTTATATTTTCATGGAAGATTTTTCAACAAACCCAAAGGGGGAGATTGTTGGTAAAAAATCCTTCAAGGCATCATTGAAGTATTTTTGAGGTGATTTTGTTTGTTGAAAAAGTGGACATCTGAGTGGCGATTGTTGACAAAGAAAAACAATGACATACACAATGAGGATTTGATGGTGGAATGTCGAGTTCAAGAGCCGTGTACATGAAAGCTTTGAAACTTGCGCGCCATATGTTTTTCATGATCATAGCATCAAAATATGGAAAAGGGATAAGTTTTGCGCAAGTATTGGTGGTTTCGCATAGGTTACTTGCGCGCCGTGAATAGACTTGAGTGCCGATGCCTTGGAAGCTTGAGAACTTGCGCGCCTATGGTTTTTAAAGATCAGAAGATCAAAATATTGAAATTGAAAGAGGTTCGCGCAAGTTTGGAAGTGGGTCGTGCAAGTGACTTGAAGGGGAAGAGACCTGCGCGCTGAGACTCGCGCGCTGAGGGTTGACTTTTGCGCTGTCGCGCAGGGTGGTCAATATTCCTATAAATACTAGACCACCCTTTCTCATTATTCACCGGAGTTCAACACTTTGAGAAATCAGATCCCCCGTCGCGCAGTTGTGGTGGTCTCTCAAGTGGTGTGTGGGTCGCTTATGTGAAGTTGTGCGCCAGTGGTTGAAGTTGTGCTCCAGTGTGAGAAGTTGCGCGCCGGTTGGTAGTTGCACGCCAATATTGGTTTGGGTGTAAAAGTAAGTGAGTCGTGCAAGTTTTTTCTTGAAGAAGGTTGTGTAGCGCAAGTGTATGAGGTGAACTTGTGCGCCTATTGTGACTTGCACGCCGATACTTGCGCACCGAGATAGACTTGCGTGCCAGGTAAGGTTTATTTCCAGTAGTGATTTTCGGGCTGCGTGGAAGCTGGAATTTTTCCCGATACCTTCGGTGAAAAGAGATATTCATCTAGGGGTGAAATTTGTACTTTAATAGAGCATCTACATATAGAGTATGATGCATTCATTCATGAAAATGAAGAGACCTACATGTCTATAAACTGTGAGTGTATTCCTTCCAAGAGCAGTGAGCAGAGGAAGAGAAAGAAGGTGATCCTCTCCACCGGCAGTGAGCCAGAGAGAGAGAAATAGGGAGTGACCCTTGGGAAAGTGTTGATCTGACCCTAAACATGTAAAGGCAGTCAGCCTGGGCTTATAAGTGATCTATCCCGAACCTTGTAATCCACCGCTAGTGAAGTTTAGTGGAATTGGTATGACCGGAAACCTGTCAGTGTATTCACCTTGGACGTATCCCTTAGCGGTGAACCAAGTAATATTGTTGTGTCTTGTGCTTGCTATACTTTTTTTTTGTATTGTGCAACAGGAAAGAGAGAGAAGATTGTTTTTCTTAATAGCGAAACAAGATCAGAACGTGATTTATGTTTAAATTAGTCATACCCTGATTCACCCCCCCCCCCCCTCTCAAGGTATTCAGCCTTGTGGACCTAACATTTTCTTTCTTTTTTAGCTATTATCTCTACTCTTCTTGATCGAGTTCGAATAAGGCATCTATCAGATTCTAAAGGCCTAGTCCTATGGGAAAGCATGTCAAGAGAGGACCGTATTCCTGGATGGACCATTGGAGAGGATGAGATATTGTGTTTCCAGGGGCACATATGGGTTCCAGTAGACATACGTGAGGAGATGATGTGGGACATTCATTCCTTAGTTTGGGCAGTTCATCCTTGTGTCACCATGATGTATCGTGATCTACATCATTAGTATTAGTGGCCAGGTATGAAGATAGATGTTGCTGGGTTTTTTCATGAGGTGTTCCACCTGTTAGTAGGTGAAGGTGGAGTATTAGATACCAGTATGGCTTTTTCATCAGTTACCCATTGCAAAGTGGATGTGGAATGACATCGCGGTAGATTTCATGATGGTTTTTCCAAGGACTCCTCGAGGGAATGATGTAGTTTGGGTTGTCATTGATTGACTCACGATGGTTGTTCACTTCTTTCCGATCAAGGGTACCTTCAATGTTGATGAGTTGGGAAGACTGTACATCCAAGAGATTGTATGTCTGCATGGGGTTCTACACTCTATTGTTTCAGGCAGGGACTCCCGTTTTACTTCTCGGGTCAGGAAGGGGCTACAAAAAGCGTTGGGTACATAGGTACTTTTGAGTACAACGTACCATCCCTAGATAGATGGCCAGTCTGAGCGTATGATTTAGGTGCACGAGGACATGCCACAAGAATTCATTCTGGATTTTGGAGGTTTATAGGAGAAGCATATACCTCTGGTGGAGTTTTCATATAATAATAGTTTTCAAGCGATTATTCAGATGGCACCTAATGAGGCTTTGTACGGTAGGCCATGTCGGTCAACCTTTTGTTGGCTGGAGGAAGGAGAGATAGCTATTATGGGACCTCGTCTTTTCTAGGAGACCACAGAGTTGGTAGAGTTGATTTATAATAGGATGGATACTACACAGTCTCAATAGAAGTTTTATGCTGATCATTAGGGATGACCTCTGGAGTTCGAGGTTGGGGATCAGGTTTTCTTGCGTGTCACATCGAGGCTGGGACATAGACGTATTAAGAGATTTGGTAAGCTTTCGTCGAGGTACGTCGGGCTGTTTGAGGTGTTGGAGAGAGTTGTGCGGGTTTTCTATCAGTTGCAGTTACCTCAAAGGTACTGGGTAATGCACGATGTCTTCCATGTTTCTCAGCTTCAATGTGAAATCTTAGACCCATCTCATTTCATCCAACCCGAGGAGGTTGAGTATGAAGTAGATGCATCGTTCAATGATTATTCTATCCGGATTTTTGATCACACTACAAAGGTTCTATATGTCTGATCTGTTCCTCTGGTACGAGTGTTATGGCAGCACAGGCGAGTACAGGACACGACTTGGCAGAGGGGGGCCAATGTACAAGAAAATTGGCTGGATCAATTCGGGGTTTCTCCTTCTACGCCATCTTACAATGGAAATACAGGGTTGAATTTCATTAAAGGGGGAAGTTTTCAAGAACGAGGGTCTTCTTTTTAGGTATGTATTTCTTTTCTGGTTGTTTGTGATAAAAAGAGGAATTTCTATAAATTTTTGAAGTATACGCTGTGTACTCTGTTTCCATAGGACATTGTGTGATGGGTGTGTAATGTCCACACACATGGCCATCTGGGGGTGACCTGGAGGCCGCCTAATGTAGGGTATGGAAATGGAATGTACACATCGTGTACCTACAATGCACATGCTGTGTATTTATGTTTTTTATTAAACTCACGAGGGTCGCGACTGAGGGATAGAACCGTCTATGTCTCGACCTAGTTCATCTGAGAGTGCCCATACGGCCGCGATCTTCCTCTGATCTCCCAATCGAGCATCCATTCTCTGAATCAATCACCGTTGGTTGCATTGAGATTTTCTCGGTATGCTCTTCCTTCTACTTGAGCTTCATTTCCCGATTCCTCCTACTTATCATGTTATCCTCTGTTGAATGTTTTAGACATTTTTGTATATCTACGGTGTTCTTGGGTGATTAGAGGCATGAGTTTCACATATATCTATCTCCCAACACCAAGGTAGGTGGCTTGTTCCTTTCAGTTGAATGTCTTTGAGTTATATGTGAAAAATCGACAATACCCATAAACGGAGAATTGTGTGTTCACTGTTTTATCCTTATTGTATGCCGGTTATGCTTGTATGCTTGAGTAGTGGTTCAATTGTTTTGAATAATGTGAATTAATATGATTTGGAGGTGTTTCCCATGAATGTTCTGTTTATGGTTGTTTTGTCATGTTTAGAATGTTAGGCTACCTTGTGGTTTTTTTTCCATGCCTAGTAGTAGGATAGTGTGATTATTCTGACATGTTGATATGTTGCAGATTGGTTAGCCAAGTAGTTCTTGAGGATTAATTTGGTCGAATTGCATTTCTACACTTGATTTACTTACACAGGGCTGTGAGAACCTGGTTTAGTTGACTATAAGGGGAATTGACTATGAGAGCTTCCATAGAGAATCTTTAATCACATTAGACTATGAGGGGAATTGACTGGGAGGGCGTCTTCAGAGAGTCATTAATTACTTTTGACTATAATGGGAATTGACTATGAGAGCTTCCTCAGAGAGTCTTTAATTACATTATACTATCTGGTGAATTGAATGTGAGTTCTTCCTCAGAGATTCTTTGTTATATCCTTGTAATTATTAACCAAAAGGGTTAGAATGTGTGTGCTTCCTAGAGGGTTGCTTGTGTTACTAAGTAGGACCAAGGGAGAGGTTGTGTGTACTTCTTAGAGGGTTAAATTCTTTTGTTTACCTGCTATGATTAGCTGCTTATTTATATATGATTTTTAATGAATTGAAACTATGGATTGTTTTTTCTTTTACATGGTTATTACCTGCCATATATTCACTTACCGTTAGGCACAAATCAGGTTGTGGTTTCCTACATGGATTTTTTATCACACCCTGTTTGGGATATCCTTTTGGGCCCAAACCAATTATATTTTTGCAGGAATAGACAAGGTAAATCACCCTTCCTCTTCATATAATTGATTTTCTGTGTAACCGTATAGAATGGGACTAAGCTGAGGTATGCGATGCTAAAGAGTTGTCTATCTGTTTACTTTTGTACTTTGGTTCGGTACTGTTTTTTATTCCATCATTTTGATTTGTTTGGATATTTTCCTAGACATATTTATCATGAATCATTCATATATATGTGTGATCTTGTTTATTAGTTCCATTACTCGGTTGTTACTGTTTTTTTGGATTTTTACTGCTTCCGCTATTGTATATATGTTTACTTACACTATTTTACTCTGCCAATGAGGGCATAGTTTCCCCACTATCACACTCAAGGCCCTCTCTTGTAGTCGGCATCCTCTGGTGTTTGGGGAAATATTCCCGAGTCTATGTGACCAACTAGGTACGAGGCGTCTTTAGGTAGCTTCCAGAACCGGGACGTTATAGTGGTTGGTCTATAGGGTGTTGATCTTCTGCCCATTGAGGTTATGTTGCATTCACAAATGTGGAGGTAGGTTTTTTCTGATTTGTTTTATTTCCAGAACAACCATAGAACCTATATATTTTAAATTAGTCATTAAATGTTTTTCAAACCACTATAAGAATGAAAGTTAACTCATTTTATTGGTTTTTATATTAGTTAAAATTGTTAAAAAATATTTTAAATAGTTCTTTGATTTTGTGTCAGTGTTTCTATGCCTTATTTTCAAATCATAATCCATAAAATTCTTGATTAGAAGTATTTAATTTTTTAAAACATGTTTTTCACCATTATTATATTTATAGTTCATTTATGGTAGAATTTTTTTTATTGATTTGGTTAAAATTAGTTATTTTGATGTTTTCCTAATTATACCCACATGTATGCCTAGCCGATTTGGTTTGAATAAAAAAATTGTATTTTCAATTTTTTTTGTCAATCGTTTCTGTGGTATTTTCCTGTGGATTTTTTTTTTGTATTTTGTCTTGTGTGGGGTAAGTTTTATAAATGTTCTTATTATTGATAAGAGGTCCTTATATGTGAAATTGGGTTTCATTTTATAAGAAGTGAAATGGGATGTTTGGGTTGAAAGTGAATTGTGGTTTAAATGAAAATGGGTTTCAAATGTTTTTGTTGGTTTTAGAGTGTTCCATTGGATGAAGTCACATCCATGGGTTCTCTAGGTGCACAAATGGATGTGAAATCAAATGATGGTGGCACTGAAAATCTAGTATTCCTCAAGAACATCTCATATCCCCCTATTCTCAATTTTCTTAAAATGGCTACATGTATTCCAAAAGGGGGGAACATGTGTCTCTTGTGTTTTAAAGTGGTTCCTAACAAGTTCCTTATGGTTAGGCATGATTCGCCTTCAAAAATTCTTGGGTGATTCATTCTGTAGTTATTGCCCATTTGGCATTTGTAAAAGAGGTTTGGCTTGTATGTAGTATTAAATTCCATTTGGAAATTTTTGTATACTTTGTATGATTTTGTGGATAATGTGTTTTCAAACATCACAATAAAGGCCTATTTTTTCCCTCCAAATCTAGTGCAATATTTGGGTTAACTCTTTGGAAGTATTTTATTTGGGAAACTGTGTACCCATTTGGAAACCTTGTTGATTTGGAAAAATGTTTTAAATGGGTATATTATATAGCATCCTAGTTGTCACATTTGATGATATGATGTTAATATGTGTAATAGGTATTGATATATTTATGGGTAACCTCTATAGGGGGTATCACATTATGGGTTATCCTATAGAGTTTCGGTGTTTGGGGTTGGCAAATTCAATGATTTCATGTAAGGTGAGTCACGTGTTCGACGACCTCCTACTTACAAAACATTACAATTACCACCATGGGTTCCTTGAAAACTTTTATCAGGTCATGTTATGGACACTTACCGACCCTGATTAGATGGCTTGGTACCCATTGTTAGTTATATAGGTCAATTGGGGAGTCCCGCTGAGTTTTTCTTGAGGGAAATCAGTTATGTCGATAGGTGGTTATGCACCGAGTACATCTAGGGGTATTCTAGGGATATTTAGGATAAACCGTGATTATTGTCTATATCGATTTGATTACTTTTTTCCCTTTTAGTTTTCGGCCTAAGGTATTTATTTATTTTCTTCATATCTTGGTTTTTGTCTACATAGGTTTTTGTTTTGGTTTTGGTTTCAAAATAGTAAATATATATTTTGGAAAATAATTGTATGGGGTGAATTGGATTTTAAAATTAGAGAGATTCTGATTGTTAAATAAAATCTTAAAGCCTTATTTTTGTAACAGTACTTCAAAATTCTATTAGTGTATTGTGTTGGGAAAGAAAAAATTTAGTTCCAGTGGGTTATTCATGGAATCCCTACAGAGCATTTCGGTGCTCACTCTTATTTTATCATTTCAGTTACAGGTACCATTTTCTCAGGTTATCTTGTCTTAATTGCTCATTATAGGAGAATGGTTGGACTTTGGAAGGGTGGTGAACTAGATGGTCACATGGAGGTAGGTTCATTTTATCTTATTTCCATTATTAGTGGTTATCTTTGTTGTTAAATTTTTATATATTTATTTATTCATTTATTTATTTATTGGTCTTTAATTTGTGGTCCAAATCATTCACATGCATTAGTTTTGAAGCCCCACACTAGTTTTCAGGCTGTGGGGATTGGGAATTCCCTTTCGGGCCATGATATAGACTGGCTCGAGTCATCAGTTTAGGGTTGACCCAGGTTGGTTCGTGAGGTTTCCCCTCATCCCTGCAGTCTTCAGCTGAAACAATTTGTGTACCATATGTATCCCCAATGACTTTTTCCATGCCTCTACCACTCCCAGCCACTTGTAGATTGATCTCTACACATATATCTACAAACTGTATATTTTTTGAAAGGTTGTGTGGTAGAAGGATGTAGTTAAAAATAATAATCGTTTCAAGAGAGTGATGCACATGGGATTATGCAATTAAAAAAAGAAGATAGTATTCGTAAGTGTACTTTTTATTGTTTTTTCCCTTTTTGAGTGTGATCTCAACATAAGGTGGAGGCTCGACATGAACCCAACTAAAATGTTTAGGGCGCAAGGGAATTTTTTTTGTTTAAAAAAATGTGTTCTCATTTTCTGGTATTTTTAAAAAAATACATGGGGGGAAAATGAGATATACTTTTGAAATCTGATTTATGAAATTAAATTATCGATTATCCTATTTTTCACTATTTTGGATTTATTGTTGTAGTCTATTTTGTGAAATTCTAATTTGTTTTTATAGACAATCCCCAAGACGAAATTAGTAATGTACCAATAATGACAAAGTAAATTATTTTTCCCAATACCAGCACTATAAATTCATCCCTTAATTGCACAGTGGTATAGTAAAAAGGGTGAAATTGATTCCCTTGTCATTATATTTTTCTCCCTTGACCATGTGATTCCCTAGATCAAGGGATTGTTGGGATTTCTCTAGGTCCATCCTTTTATGGTACAATTATCTGAGTTTCTTCCATATACACATATTTGGAATAAAAGTACTTTTAGAAGCAAGTGTAGTCCAAAAAATACCATAGAGGGAGTTGGTGACTGCATGAAGAAATTTCAGTGTCCCTTTTGAATCTTCCTCTTCAACATCGCTATATATATTGGTTCATCTATGTGGGAATATATATATATATATGGGGAATTTGTAATTGTGTTCTCCCTATTGAATAAGATGATGTTTGTGCTACCTTCTATATGGATGTTAGTCATTGGGCCAAACCATGTTGATTTTGTGTGTTGAATCTATTTTTTGATTACTTTTCTTGTGTGAATGAGTGGGTGAGATATATTTAGAATTCTTGCCTAGAATATTTTTTATCTAAACCAATAAATGGTATGTGTATGGCTGACCATAGTGATCAGGTTCGTTTTTCTACGAATGTTCATCTTTTACCACCACTGATTACCACTCAAAAATTCAGTCCCTTACTAGAGCATCAGTTTGGGTCAATTTGATGTTACTACTCTCCATTCATTGGATTTTCAATAGACCTTACTAGTATTTGTGTAGTGAAACTTCCTGAAAATGAAATGAACACAAACCAAGGAAGAAAAATGTAAGGACCGGAGAATTTATGTGGTTCATCAATGTGGCTCTGTCCATAATAGAATGGGATCAGTTCTATTATTAACTTTGGATAAAATGTTAGAGGATAATAAAATTGGTTATGATGGATTTTAAAATAAATTTTTATGGTATTGGATCCCATTTTATAGATGAACTAAAAGATAATTATTCTCTTGTGTCTTGCATAGTTAATCTACCCTCAAATTATTTTTCTTGTTAGTTGTATCAATAGTCCAAGGTGTAGCCTAGGATTTTTGACTTCCATTGAAGGATTCCACTATAGTTGTTGTTATTAGAAACAAAATCAATCCATTTTCTCCAATAATTGGATGTTACCAACAAAAATTTCTCTCTCATGGCCATTTTGTGGTAGAAGTGATAATTGAAGTCTCCATTGAGGCATCAAACTACTCTTTTGGTAGAACCATCATAACCATTTCTATGATGTTATCAGTGGAGTGTAATTTATCACCATTAAATGATCATTCATTCCTCGCATTTTGGATTCAGGTATATCACTGGATGATGTGTTTAGACCAGGAATGAAATGTCGAGTCCTTGTTGAGATTAATTACAGTCTGACTATAGTGATAGAAAATATAAATCTTCTGATTCTGTCCCATATCCTGTAAATGTTTAATCATCCACAAGTCCTTATAACCATCGGTGATGACGAAATATTATAATTCTATGGTATAAAAATAAAAACATGTCTGAATTAATGATTTTCATGGGACTTCTCCCCTACAAATGATATCAAGTACATAGATATTAATTTACTCATGTATACCACTCCATCCATATCTACATTTGTTTATCATTAAAAAACTTTTTATCAATTCCAAAATATAAAAACGGCTACATATACCTCAGATATACCTCAATATTCATTTTAATGATGTCCCATTATACTTCCGTAGTTTTGATAATAATCTACTCACAATGCTGACAACATTAGCAATATATGGTCTGGTGAAAACCTTTTCATATATAAGACTACCAACTTATGATATATAAAGAACTTTTTCTATCTTTAATTTCTCATCTTCAGTTGATGAAATATAAATTTTCATGATTTGAAAATAAATCTCCTGTGGAGTGAAAACTGGTTTCCCCTTTCTCATGTTGAATAATTCATGGACCTTCTCAATGTACCTATTATAAGATAGCCCAATCGTTTGATTCCTCTTATCCAGAGTAGTCTCCATACAAAGAATTTGAATAGTGTATCCTATGTCCTTCTTCTATGAAGACTTGTTCAAGTCCTTAAACATACCAATCATGGTGATATATCTACCAATAATTATCATATCTTCAATATAAAGCCACAATATAATAAAATCTCCATCAAAAATTAGTTTGACAAAAAAAGTGATCAACTGTCGTCCTCCCGTACTCATTTTTCTCTATGAATGAGTCATATTTCTAGTAGCATTTTTTTGTTCCAGTTTCAAATCTTATAACCATTTCCTATTTTTACATACCATATTTTCATTACCATTCACCTGAAATCCCTAAGGTTGATCCATGTAAATATCCAAATCAAGATCACTATTTAAGAATTATTTCATTACATCCAATTGTTGATAATCTAGGTTTTGACTAATTGTTTATCCAAGAAAAAGATTGATAGAAGAATTTTTAACCATATGAGAAAAAATTACATCAAATTTAGTACCTTTATTTAGGTTTAATTCCATCATAACCATTCTGGCACTGTAGCATCGCTATTATCTTCCATATAATCCTTTGATTAAGTACACCGACTTATTCTTGAGTTCCACCATTCCATGTGGTAACTCTAACAAATAACATGTGCAGTTGTTATTCAAGTATATCGTCTCATCAGGAATGAAAACTTTACCTTCCATATTATTATGAATCCTGATTTCTTCAAAATAACCTTATATATCTCCCATATTGGTATGCATCAGACGCTCATGTAGTGAGAATCTATGACCTGATTATGATTCTATAGTGGATCTACTCAACTACACATTGGGGGGAATCTATTTATGAGCATCATATGATAGAGACATATCATCATATATAGACATATTACCTGGTAGTGATGTATGATTAGTTTCACGTATCTCTCTCCAATTAGCTAGAAGTGATGGTTGTGAGACTAGTCCTATATTGACTGGAATATCCATAGACTACAACTTTTATGAATATTTTGGCTTATCCATATCATCAATTGTTAGATCCCCAATAAAACCCACATAAATTATTCTAAAGATCCTCCTATTATCAGGATATTAGAATCAACAACCAAACACCTCTGAGTATATCCCAAAAAGATAAACTTCTTTCCTTTTCCATCAAACTTTTCTCACCCATATTTTGGATGTAAAAAAGATCCATGTAGCCAAATACTCTCAATTATTTTCATGGAACATCATTACTTATAAATAAACATTATGGAACATGATAGTTTAACTGAACTAAAATTGAAAGGATGATAAGATCAAATAAGTTACTTATTTAATCCCCCAAAACGTTTTTGGATTGCTTTTCATTTGAGATCGTACACCAAACTCTCTCAAAAATTATTCTATTCATCCTCTCAGAAACATCGTTATGATGAGATGTCTTTGGTACTAATTTTCACATCCTGATGCTGACACATCAATATTACTCCTCACAAATTCTATGGTGTTCTCTTCCATTGCTTACTCACACACACATTTACTATCTGTCAGTTTCCCTTTCCACCATCACATCAAATAGCTTGAAAACATCATGTACTTGATCTCTAGTTTTCATAGTAATGTCTCAAAATATTCAAGAATGATCCATTATGAATGTATCAAAATAAATATCACCTCCCATCAAATTATTTCACATCATAATGACATCATTGTGAATAAAATATAAAACTGTGTTTTCAGGATAGTAAATTACCATGAAATGAACTCTGTGTTATTTTTCCATGATGGAATCAACATAGGTATCCAAATGTGTAACTTTTAATATTCGGAATATATCCTTCTTGGAGAGAGTTATGATTTTTCTCTTTCTCATCTGACCAATCATCATATGCCAAAATTTTACTAGAACATATGTTTTGGATGCATTGACTTCTCCTCTACATTGTCTGTAACCTATGAGATAAAGAGAATTATCATTATTTTCATTTTAAATTACCATATTACCTATGGTAAGCTTTCATTTCCCATGATTGTAAGAACAAACATATGAATCATTGTAATGTATTCCAATGGAGATCAGATAGTCGAAAATATCCGGAAATACCCATATAAAATACAACTGTAACATTTATCGAATATTAGTCTCTAAAAAAATATAACCAATACTGGTGATTTCAGATACACCATTATTTCCCATATTCACATGTCTAAAACTCCTAGATGATTAAGTTTATAAAAAATATCTTTGGTTGGTTACATGGTAAGAGGATCCTGAATTAATCACCCATGCAGAGTCTTGGATTACAAGACTGACCTGATTATATTCTTAAGCAATGTCAATCTCTTCATTGAAAAATGATAAATAATTATTTTAGGTCTTAACTTCATGATTCATATTCACCCCATTTAGCCTCCAACGCAATTGGGTGACATATCCAAGCCTGACACAATGGTGGAAATTCATGTCGTATCTTGATTTTTATTTGATAGCATCCTTCATTATAGACTTCATCATATGGATCTCTTCATTCAATTATTCCCTTAAATTTTTTATTAACATACCTTTTAGTGACAAGATCCTATGATTCAGGTGTAGGTACAACATCCTTCTATCAAGACTCTTTATTCAATATTCTATCTTTAACTATTTCGATTGTTAGAGTTCCATATGGTGTTGAATTGATAACTGGTAAAACCAGTGTGTCCCACATCTATAGAAAATAACTCAACATAAAAAAAGTTTGGAAATCATCATCAATAATCATTTTCATGTGATTAAACCGAACAAAAATACCTATAAACTCACTAATGTTCTATGATATGTTGGTCCCATCATTGTATATCATGTTGACAGGTCAATGTATCATATTTTCTTTGTTCATTGAATTTTTACTCACATACATCAGTTACAATTTTTTCAATCACACGGAATCATCATTTATATTGAAAAATTTATGGAAGATACTCTTGTCAATATTGCATCTAATTTTGGCATCACAATTCTGATTGATCTCAACCAACTCTACATCAACTCGAGGGGTACTAGGTCAAATCTTCACACTGGATTTTCCACTTATTTTAGATTACTATACATTCACTACAATAAGATTAGTGGTATCCACTATTGTTTTCCATAAATCATTAATATAAAAAAGATCATATCTTTCTGGTTTCTTGATGAAATAATTAAAATTTCTGAGTTTAATCAATCATTCCAGTATTTTATTTTATTAATTTAGTAAGAATTTGTAAAATATAACCATAAAATTGCATCATGAACAGTTGAAGTAGATGGAAATGAATCTTGAATCATTTAAAATGGAATCTGATTGTCCATGATATAGCCAAAAAAGTTTCAATGGTGTTGATCAACTAATGTGGTTGTGATGACAAGGCTCGCCAAAATAGTCACTAGAAACCCCCTGGAAATTCATTGTCAGTAAGAAGAGTGTCATCCTCCATAGAAAAGGGTATTGCAGCACCACTGATTTGTCCAAAAGCATTACTGACTCTTCCATCATTGTTTGATATTTTTTTGTCATTGTTTTCACAATTTAAATCATCTTTACAAGATCTTCATGAATCACATTTCAAAAAGAGGTTTGTAAAATTCAATTTTCTAGCCACTATAAAACTTCTCTATACCTACATTTTTTCAATGAAGGTGTCTCTAATAACACTTTTTTTGGGAAGCAGAACTCCCTGACTATGAAATCAAAACAAACAAAAGATGAAAAATGGAATAAAACATGAATTCATGTGGTTTGTAAGTGAGACTATATCCATAGGAGAAGAGGTCGGTTATATTATTCTCTTTAGATAACACATTGAAGGATCATACAACCAGTTTATTTATTACAATATCCTAGGATTTGATCCCATTTTATAGATGTAGGAAAATCCATTTATTCTCTAGTTTTTTGGGTAGTTCATTTACCCTTGAAATCTCCCCCTTGTTGGCCACGTCAATTTTACACGGTGCTACCTTGGTTGGTTTTCACCCATTGATGAAAATCTATTATAGTTTATTCCCAAAAAATCATTCTTCTTTATCCTGTAATTGTGAGTGGTTCCAATAATTAGATTTTATGTATTTTTTTTAATCATGAAAATTATTCATTCCAATCCACTATATGTAGATCTTCCATCTAGATTCTCATCGTTTTTTCTCCCTAATTTTTTTACATTCGAATGAAAAAAATAAAAATTTTCATGTCTTGTAAGAAGAAACAGTATACATGGAAAAATGAAAATGACATGAATTAATCATTAACCCTCAAAATTGAATACTATTTGAAACAAAAGGATTCTTTATGAATCCATTTAACATGATGACTTCCATAAATGTTTGAAATCATTGTTTGAATAATCTCACTTTGAATCTCTTGTGTCGGAGGCTCGGAATAGTCAACCCTGCCTATGATATTGAAACACATATGTAAGAATAGTTATGGACTTGAAACCCGAACATTTCAAATTCTCTTGGTTCACAGATATATGTTATACCATAATATTTTTTTGTATAAAACATTCTTGAAAATAATGACATGCACATAACTTCTTCTAATGTTGAATTTTAGGGTTTCATACCAATAAAAATAAAACGAAAAGCTGGTAGTCTCTTTGTACTTTTGAAGAATGACCTAGATGTTAAGATTCAACATTTTTCTCATAATAATATTTCAACATCTATTAAAAAAATGAATCTATTGAGAAAAACTTAATGGCGTACTATTATTGGAAATATTGGAGTCTATGAGTTCTTAGTGTATGGTCCCTATCTTTATTAGATAGGATTTAAATGATATTATCTTTAATAAAGAGATAAAAGGGGAGTAGGTATACCATCACTTACGATGAATGTTTTCTAAAATGTTTTTAGTTCCACAACTCTTTTTGATTTGTGTTTCACCGATAACTCTTTCACATAGTTTTATAAAAATATAAAATCACCAAAATTTCATAACTCCATGATAAATTTTTTAAGTTCAAGTGAATAAAATAATATTTTCAATAGTTTCCCTTCGCTATTCCCTAGTATCCTGAAACCACTATCCCATCATTCCCAATACAAATCTCTATGATTAGCACTATCAGAAAGGAAGACTATTTAAATTTGAGAGTATGTGGATGAAATATGATGAGTATGAAGAGGAGGTTTGGACGACCAAGTTTTCTTTCAACAACTCTGGTTATACTAAAATTGGTAATGTGGCTTTTCACCTATAACATTGGAGTAATTACAATTTTGAAATCATGATCATCATATTCCTTGTATTGTGAAGGGTTTAAGGAATTGTTACTCTCTCCTGAACTCAGTCACTATCCATTCACGATCCATTGAAATTTGAGAAAAATGTGGACATTTCACTGAGAAACATGGAGAGTTTTTGTTTTTTGAGGGATTAGGAATATCATATTCAATAATGTGACTAGATTACATTGTTTTTCGTTGATAGTGTGTCATCAAAACTGATCAAAGGCATTTCATCGGTTCCTCGCCAAATCAAATTATAAATGCAAATTAAATGCAGTGGGGACATGGGTTATCTTCAGAGAGAAAAAGGTTGTGTGTCTATACTTGTATAGTTTAAAAACATCATTGTTGGAGAATAGTGATCAGTTTGGATTAGTTTTAAATAAATTTTAATGTAACTGGTATAAACTCGGGTATCCCCTTACCTATCCTGTTAAATCATGATTTTATTATAATACACTCATGTTTTTTCTCTAATTGACTAAAAACACAATTGAATACTCTCACATGTATGTTTCAGTTTAACCATATGGATGCAATAATAAATTCTTCCAGAAATATAACATCTCTCAATGATCAGAAATATCTTATCACCCATTTTTCATCTCAATACTCTTGATCATATGAAATGGAGAGAAACTATGTGGCCTATGTATGCTATCCAGTGATTGATGGATGTTGAATGAAAAATGCATAGTAATATTGGTATATCTTAATGTATAATGAGTTTTTAATAAACCCAAATAGATTAATGGAATTTATAAAAATTTAATGAAAAGAATTTAGAACCAGAAGTAAGGATAATCTTCTCATTGTATCTAGTAATGGTTTCATGTGCCATCAGTAGAGTATTACAACAAAATAAATTAAGGAAAATAATAAATAAATAAATAGAAACCTAACTCAATTTTGAAATTTTAGAAGTAGTTACCACTTAAGAAATATTTGATATTTAAATGAAGATTCTTGGGGAATTTCTTTAGCACGTACACATCCCATGTTCATGGTAAAGGTTTATTCTTTTCTCTATAAAAATTTCAATACTTTCGTGAATATTCCTCAATTATAGCATCAATCATCCACTCCTTTAATGCCACCATGTGTGTTGTTTTATGTTTCAAATCCCTTTAGGTACTAACTTACTGAATCCTTTATCAGTGTGTGCATCATCACATGATTAAGATCCATACACCTTTTAGAATAATCATAAGGTGAATAGATCTATCACATCAACGTACAATGTAAGATGCATATTATTGGGTTTACCCCCATAAGAGGATGATGATTCTTGTGTTGGGTTCTATTAAATTTCATTGATGGATTTTTTATTTATCTAAAATTTGTATAGAAGAGATGATTGGAATTGGTGCTTGTGTAAAAAGTGGGACACAGAATATAGGGCATGTCCAACACTAGATTTGGGCTTTAAAATGGGTATCATGGACTTAGAACACTAATTCTTGGATATTTTAAGGATAAAGGTTGGTTTTGTTTCTCTTTAAGGGTAGGTTGATAAGGATTTTGGTAGCGCTTCGAATCATTGTGGGGTTATAGATTGGGTGTTATTTTCTCAATGTGATTCTTAGATACATTCATTTGGGTATCATCATAATGGTTATTATTGGAATCATAGGCTCGGGACTAGGTCTATTGACATTGCAACATGTGATTAGGTTTTGATAGGATGGTCCCTTAATCCATTGACATGAGGGGATACTATAATGGTCATAGATATCAACATGGATGGGAGTATGTGTGAAGGGATTCTCTAGAACAATTACTACATATATTGGGTGAATATACACTCACATTTTCAACGTTATACTGATCAAGAGGTGTTTCTAGTACTGTCTTGGGAAAAACTCAACATATATCCATTGACTCGTGTTAGCTAGGATCATGGATACTGGTGTGGGATAGACTAGTGCTTTAGTTATTCATTGAATTAGTTTCAATAAAATTGTTCTTGGTGTCCATAAACCTTCAATCCTGAATCATCTTCCTCAACTCCATATGGTCATTATTTCTCAAACTCAATATCCCACGAGTAAATTCAATATAAATGAAGATTATTATAGTGACAATGATTTTTTTGTGGTTTTTCATCAAGCACTTGGTGTGCATCATTCTACCATCTCACAGTACTTTTATTCATTATACATAATATAGAGTAGTGGGTTTGGACCATTATCTTCAACATTATATCGGGATACTTAATCAAGTTAGAAAGTATGGTTAATCTTAGTTGAGAACTACGCCAATGTGATGGCTTATAGTCGATTTGATGAGGTGGCCGGATTGTATTTGGTTTATTGGGGGATTATTTTTAAAGATTGTAGTTATTCACGATAACCTTTCAATGTGGTGTGTTTGATTTCTATTGAAGTAATGGTTGATCTGGGTTATGGTTAGTGGTTGGAGAATAGTTCTCTGTGTCAAAACATTGTATCTAGTTTTCCATAGTCTAAAGCTGGATAATGCTATCGATGAAGATAATGTATAGAGTGTTTTCCTAGGTTTATTATGGCATGGTCAAGTTAGATATCATGGAGAGGGAGGGTTATTAGGGTCTCTCTTAATATGTTTGACAGACTGAAGGGGAAGGCACGATTGAATCACTTCTTAGAGGATGATGGTGGTTTTCTATTTTTTCCTACATAGTAGGTTGATAAGAAGTTGGGTATTCATGCATTGAATAGAGTGTTCATGAAACAACTTGATTTTACATGATATAGGAACAAAATCTTGAGGATTTTTCATGTGGACAATTGATTGACCATGATAGGGGAACAATAACATGGTGCTTTTTCCAAATTTTCATGCATGGTCACTCGAGGTACGATAAGTTTATATGACACATTCTGATAGATCTGGAAAATTTATCACAAAAAAAATAAAAAATAATTTAAGAATATTTCTCCAAAAATCAAATCAATTGAATTTCTTTGGATGTTAATTTCAATAAATTATTTCTAGGCTCTAGAATTTTAAATTCAAAATGATAATTTATTATTGAAATACAAAATTAATCTATGTTTTCAAAATACAATTAATTAAAATTAATAATTTAAACACATTTAAAATCCAAATTTATGTTTAACTATTAAAAATTCATAATTAAAACAAATTAATTTAATTCATTAAAACCCATGTGTCCAGATTAAAAATCTATTTTAGAAAATGATGATCATAATGAATTTCTAGATGAAAAATATTTTATTAAAAAACATAATTCATCAATAATTGTATTTCATCCCTAGAAACACATGATGACACAAAATATGAATTTTTTCTTTATTTTAAAATTGATTGAGGTGTTTTTGACTGTGAATATAAACAATAATAATAATAATAAAATCTTATTTTATCACCCCACCACTCTAAGTATATTTTACTCCTAGGAAATACATTGAATAAAGTTATTTGAAGAAATAAATTGGGCTAAACATATGTAAAAAATTCAAAAAAATAAAATAATCGTATATTTATTCATTTTATGAATTTTCTTGTCTTATCTATGGATCAGTCTCCTTCCCTCACTTCGATTCAGTTACATGATTTAGTTCTAGGAGTGAAATATATAGATTTTGTTGGAATTATAATTTTAACAAGTTACACTACTATTTATCTATTTTACTATGTTCCTTAAATTATAGATCTAATTTACACTTCCCTTATACAATAGAAATTAAATTTTTATAACACAATTCCCAATTTCCTTATATGAGTTCAATGTTCCTATGAATTGAATGATTTCATTTTTGATAACATTAGAAACATATTAAAATTTTCCACATCCATGTTTATGTAATGAACATATTGAATAAAAAATTGGATTAACTCAAACACCAATGTCCTAATGCCTCATAGATTCATTATGGGGTTGCAAGTCATCATTATACTCCAATTTTAAAGGACTCATATTAATTTCTATTTAGTTGTCTCCCTATAGTGTTATTTTTTCCAAATTCCTAATTAACTTTAATTATATTCAAAATTACAGTGAAAAACTTTCATTATTTCAATTCCATAGTGATATTTTCCATCACTCCCTTTTTCTTAGTTAAAAAACATGATTTCATGAATACTGTGTGAAAACTCAAAAAAAAAATTAAATCTAACAATTTTATAATTATTGTATTCCCTATAATATAGCATGGTGTTTTTCATAGTCATGAGAACATTCGGATGAAGTATTATTATAATAAAAAACACGATTTTTAAAAAAATAGAGGAATTTATGAGCATGTTTTGAAAACGATTTTGAAAATATTGATTTATTTTTTTTAAGCTATAACTATAAGAGAAATAGAAAAACAGACAAAAATATTTATATCAAAATCCCCTTTTTCGATTCCCCCATTCTTATCATATACACAATTCTACTAATTAATTTAATCATTTTTCAATGAAATATATTAAAAATTAAAATCATTTCTACTATTGTGAAGAATAGAGACAAACCTTGGTTCCATTATTTAATGGCAGAATAGTAGGGATTGGACTCCTCTGTTGGCTCTTTATAGAAATCATCATATTAATGTTTCACCTGTTTTCCATTCACCTTGAATGACATATGTCAATATTCCCATTTGATCTTAGCTATATAAAATGGGAAATAACATAAAGTATACATTGCCCAATCCTCTTGTAATGAATCTTCTTAGGCATACATTTTATCCTTAAAGAAAACAACAACACATTGTATCTAATATCAAATATTCTATTATAGATGAGGTTATGATGGATAGATTTGTAATTTCCCTTATATAGAAATAAGTTCTCTTAAGTTTCACTTTTAAATTACTCAATATCCATTATATGTAGCGTCCTTTGTTCTCCATCTTTTAAAATTACAGGTTCACCTTCATTACAGCTAATAAGATTTATGCTACAACACAATTACAATGTGAAAATAATTTATATGAAATATATTATATGGATATATACCTAGAGGGGTTTTGTAGGTATTCCATTATAATAGATGTACTATATTTTCCAAAATCTATTTTTTCTCATTATTAAACTCTTTTGGTTTTCGATTTGTCTATGGATGGTATGTAGTTGAGATCTTGTGATGAACTCCATTCCATCATTGTGTTTGTACTATATTCTAAAAAATCTTTTTAATCACATAATTAAACTCATTTGGTTTACCATTTTTCTGTGGGTGGTATACAATTGAGGACTTATAATTCCCACCAAAAATCATCATTAGAGATTCCATATTAGCATTTCAAAAATGTTTTAATTAAATAATTATTATCGACTGAGGTATTCCAAATCTATAAAAAAAATTCTCTTATAAATTCAATAAAAACCTTCAATTCATCCATTTTGTTTCTCTATACACTTATAAACATAGTCCACTACTAAATATATTTTTGATAAACCAATTGAAATAGGAAATGGACACATAAAAATTAATCCTCACGCATTAAATATTTCATATAAAATCAAATGTTATCCAGCCCTTTTATGTTATTTGGAAATACCACCAGTAAAATAGTAGTTTTGGCATTCATTAAAAAATTTATATGAATCTATAAAAATTGTTGGAAAAAATAGTTCAACATAGAAATATTTGTTATCTTTTATTTTATTTCAAAAATGACATCCAATTTCATGTTTATGAAAAAAAAATATTTAATATATTTCTCATGGTTTCATATATTAACTACTTAGTAATTACAAATCTTGAATAAATATTAATATTCACACAAATAATACGTTGAATCAAATTTTTATTTAAAAGCTTGATTCATTTTAAATAAGGGGGTACCTTTTACATAAATGGGGAATTGAACTTTTTAGCATACCAGTGCAGTTGGGTGATTTAGTATAATTTCTCACCAAGGAAGGAATCATAATATTTTTTCATAGTGGGTGGTTCTACCGTGAATGTATGTCATAAATTGATCTTGTGTTATTCAATTGAGTTTTCGTAGACCATTTTTCTTTTATATGTAATTAAAACTCTTACAATAATATCATTCACATCATTATAATTGGATTTTCATTATCCCTCTTGATCAAATATATTTGTGTTTCATGGTTAGAATAAATAATTATTTATTTCCTTAACAATAAGGCCAAAATTTTTATATATAAATATAAATTGAAAAAAAATATTTTTCTATTATTGTGTAAATTATTTACGACGTTTCAAGGTTCTAATAATGATTTCATATCACTTTCTACCAGTCATCATGTTTCTCTAATAACATATCTCCAACAACATGATTTGAGGAATCACTAGGAATCTCAAAGGGGAAGTTCTAGTATGGTGGAAAGATTATGGGGGTTATGATCAAGATTTTTGTAAATTTTCAAAAGTAATCCTACATGAGTAATTTATAAAAAATAAGTATCATTTTCAGTAGGTTGGTTAGGAGAATAAATTATACCAAAGTCCCTAATAAACTTTTTATAAATCCCTGAATGTCCTAAATTGATTGAATATGTTTCATAGTTATGTGGTAAGGAATTATAAAAGTCACATAAATTTTATACTTTTCAACTTCAATCATATCCTTATAAATTATCTTCCCAAACACATTTCTTTTCTACAAATTAAAATTTAATTTTTCAATGATTAAAAACATGTTTTTCATAATTATTTTTATTAAAATATTTTATAGACACTCAAGTTATGTTACAAAACATGTTATATACATATTAAAATCAACATGTAATATCATTAAATTGTTATCAATTTAATATGAATATATAACCAATATAAACATTGGAAGGGTACTTGGGGATTTACAAAGATTAATGTGAATCCTTTGTTACGTAAATGTACTGGAAGGGAATTGGATGGCAGTATTATCTATGAGTTCTAAAGCTATTGGAACATGGAAATAGAGATAAAAACATGAAGGAAATCATACGGACCTTCCAATATTTCCTCTCGGACATTTGGTCCATAAATGAAATGGGGAAGTGTTCTTTTTTTAACACATGTTTTAATTTCAAGTAATCAGTGAAAACCCTCCAATTATTTGGAATCCTTGAGGGAAATATCTTAGGTTTCTCATTTATTTCAATGGTGTATCAGGTTTTCTATGAGAAAAATTGAATGGGACTCACCCATTTAGATTCTGAGATTTGTAAAATGATTCCATCTGGTAAAATTATTTTTATAGCCTTTTTATAACATATAGGATAGTTGGGTTGAGCCACTTTTGGGGTTGTCTCACTGGTTTGGAATCACCATCTCGAAAAATAGGATACATACAGGTGGTTGGGATAATACATGGAATATATCCTATTGTCAATACTAAATACATATTGATCCATTTAAAAATATTAAAAAATTTCATCCCTTGGTTGGATTTATATTATTTGGATTTATGAATTAAAGTTTCTCATTTTTTCAAGAAAAAATATTATTTGTTTGATGGACGAATCCTTAATTCCAATTGAAGGGAGTTCATAAAGATGTTTTAAAATAAGTTTTATCCATACTAGTAGTCATCTCATGTATATAAAATTTATTATATATGTATTGGTTAAATCATCAACATATCTATCATCAAAATAAATATCTTCGGAACACATCATGTTTTCATATTGTGTTCATTTTCAGAAACAGACTCATGAGAGAAATAATATGCTTCTAGAGCTTCTTCTAATCAAATGATGTCTCTAGATATTTCAATTTATTATTTTTAAAAGTATGGAAACTCAAATATATTTAATGTAAAATATTTTGATCCCTATAAGTATATTTCGTTGAATCGAGAATATTAAAATTCACCATTTTTACTAAAATTCATTGAAAATGATAGCCAATTAACATTTATGATTTATTTTTAGTCTTAAAAAATTACTTATTTAACATAATGGGGGAATATACTTCACCTTCTTTCCCCAAATTCAGAATAAATAAGTGAATAGGGAATAAAAATGCTTTCACTCATAATATAACTTCCTCTAGAACTCTAACCCAGATAAGCAGTGGTTCAGTTAGAAAGTTCCACAACCAGTTTGGTAGATCTCAGATCGCCAATTTATAAAAGAAAATAGATATAATAAGTCTTAAATTTAGTGCATTAACCTAAGTCTCATAGTGCATTGAAAAACTATGTTCATTTATGGTGCATGGGATAATAAATGTACCTGGGGTTGAGTCAAAAGTACTCCTTTTATACATTTCTATTCCTTTTTATTTTGAAAATCACAAACATACTATTAAAATGAAATCATCTGTTGTTTTATTATTTACATTAAAAATTTAATTTTATAACTCTATTAGTAAATTATTTATTAAACATACGTTAAATATCATAGACACCAAGAAATATAGTTTCAACTATATCAATGTTTATCGTAATTATAATTAATACAATATATATAATACTCATTGTACATGGTTTATATTAGTCACACCAATTATGATTGACATCAAACATACCCCAATGAAAACAGTATTGTATTCACTATTGATATGATAATCATATTACTCTTTTTATTCCATTATTCCATATTCAAAAAACACAGCTGTAATGAAAGGAAAAGTGTTAAATCAAAATAATGTAGTGTATTATCTTTCAATATGTATTATAAAATGATGTAGTTGCTTCATTTACAAGATGACCATTGGAGTTCTAGGTGTTCAAGTCCTTCTAAAATTTTCAGAACAAATATGACTGTTGGATCCAAAATATGACCGCTAGTACGAGGCGTATAAATTCCATGTGATTTGGATGATCTCAGTACATTTGAAGAATTTGAGACATCCTTTTAGAGTTGTATAAAATCTTTGATTCGTCTGAAAAACCCTAAAGTCTAGTTTTCAACATCTCGTTATACATACTGGTGACCTTCCTGAGTATTTTTTTTCTTATTGTGACAACGATCATTGGTGATTACGATCGAGAGATTTCGAGTATAGTTTGACAAATGTGTTGATCAATTTCAGATCAAGGGCTTCCAAGGATAGAAAGGTAGATGTGATGATTACATTCTTAATCAAGGTTTAGCTAAGAAATCAAAATATAAGTTGATCATCATATCGAGGACTTTCCCAGGTGTGGGTAAGATATAATTTCATGAATGTATAAATGAATGTACCTTTATCCTAGGTTAAAGGATAACCTTCTCTTCGGGTTAAAATAATTTAATTCTTTTACATTTAGGTTACATTATAATAAAAAAATAATTGTATTAGTTATTCATCTTTCTATTCTATAATTTGATTTTTGTAACCAATCTGATTGTGATACTTTAGTAATACACATATTATTATCATTTATGATTAATATTTTTTAATTAATCTATAAAATTTAATACAAGTTATTATTGAAAGGTTTCATTTTTTTACTCTGATCATCGTAACCATAGAGATTATGATATTTTACAAAATTTCTCTATTTAAATCATTTCAATTTTGAATATTATTAGTTTAAATTACAACATAAGAAATTATTATCATAATGAACCTAATTAAGATATTTTTTTTCATCAGAACATGGTACTAATTTGGTTATTTGTTTTATATACATTAAAATATTTTGTGAATTGAATTAGATTAAATTCTTTTAACGTATATCCTTCTATGGGATAAAAAAACAATTTTAAACCTGTAATTCCAACACTCTTGGATTATGACATTTTCATATACATTACGATTGAACAATTGGTGTTAGAGTAGGTTTCTATTGCTCAAATATTTTCTTACTCTACTTTTTCAAGTTAATGTAAATTTTTTATAAACATTTTTTTATAATTATCTTTTACTCAAATGTGTAATGTGGAAAAAAAATTGTCGGTTTTAAGATGGTAGGTTTAAATAATGGTTTAATTGATAATCTTAATCCTACAAGACCAAATATTTTTTAAGGTAATGACTATGAATACCATAGAGATATATTGAATAAATTTTATATCAATACTAGAGTTGACAATTTTTTTATGCTTATTGGAGATTAAAAAAATCAGGACAAGGAACTCAAAAACAGTACCAATAAAGAAAAAAATGAATTAATTGAATTATAATGTTCGAAAAATTTTACTTTGTTCAATGTCTATAAATATATATAGCTATAAGAACCTGGTTCTTATTTTTAGGTATGGGTTTCTTCTTTTCTCTTTTCCTTAAGTGTTTTTGAGAAAATAAGGAAAATGGGGGGGAAATCCTAAATTTTGGATGTACACACCATGTAGTTTTCCTCATGTCGTGTACTTTTGGCCGTGTGGGATGGGTACACAGGGCGTGTGGCCTTGTCAGTGATGAAGGGTGAAAAAACTGACTATATGTCATGTAGTGGTCTTGTACACGCCGTGTAGTTAGTCGGTAGGTGAATAGTAAGGTGCTGGCTAGTTGTGCGACAGCACACACCATGTACTCATGTAGACACGCCGTATGTCATGGCGACAGGAGAACAGTGCCATGCTGGAGGGAAACCACCAGAGGAACAGTAAATAAATGGGAAGTATACACTATGTACATGGAAATACACGTCGTGTAATTTTTTTTCGCTTAAAATGGCCAGTAGCCTCCCCTGTTCACAGGGAAGGCTTGGAACTGGAGGAAGGAGCGTGAGAGGGAGGCTGGAGCTTTGGAGATCCGTCGATCGCACGTCAAGAATCCATTTTCTGCACCGTCGATCTCCCTAGAACCGTACAGGTGAGCTCTCCCTTCTCCGGGTGTAGTTTTTACCATTTCTTCCTCTAAGGGAAGTTATTTAGGTTTGAACAAGTTTTCTTCTACGTTACATCTACGTCGTTCTTGGGGTTTATGGAAGCGACATTCAAGTATAATGATCAGGGGTGTTTAAGGTAGGTGGCTTGGTGTTTATATTCCAACTGTTGTGCATTATTGTATACCACTGTGCAAAGAACCCATGTTGGTGTGTCGTGTGGCTATGGACATGGCTATTTTAAATAACTAGAATGGAATAGGTAATTAATTGTGATATTAAACTGCTGTTTGGGATCGTTTCTTGGATCCAAGACCACCCCAGGGGTTTGTTCCTCTATTTCGCAGTTTGGCCAGGATACCCGAGGGTATGCCTTAAAAAGAATGATTGTTGAATTTACATGAGAGGAATTGCTTGTGTACTGTTTGTTTATATGTTGGGAATGGCTCGGTTTCCTGTTATCCTGAGGGCAGTGTCGTGAATAGCTTGTGGGCACTGTACTATGTAGCATGTGGGCAACTTCTTCCTTGCCTGTGGGTAGTTGATTTTGTGCCTGTGGGCGACAATTCTTACGCCTATGGGCAATATCCATACGCCTGTGGTCAGATGCCTGAGTTGGATCCTCTTTAACTGAGGGTAGGGGTTTACATGTCTGTGGACATTGGTTGTTTACTTAGAATATTCATTGTGGTGATTTTTTAAATTAATAGTATAAATGAATGTTAAAATATCAATATAACTGGTTAAGTTAGTTACTTTTTAGTACTTATTACTTTATTACATTTTACTACTGCACACTTTTGTTTCATGTTTACACAAAGTTGGGCATGGGCCTTTGGTGGGTGCCTACTGGGATTTATTTCTCACACCCTATTTGGGTCATGCTTTTCGGCCCAAATAGATTACATTTCTATAGCTGTAGATAAGGTCAAGGGTCCCTATATGGGTACTTGATTGCTGCTGAGGAGTAGTGGATCATGGGACCGGGCTTAGGCTCACAATGCTACTCGTTTCTTGTTCTCTTTTTTGTACCCTGTATTGTATTGTACTGCTATGTAACATGTTCTGGCTATTTTCTTTTAACTTGATACATGATGCGTCATATCTATATATCTGTTTGGTTATCCTTTACTGCCGTTGTTACATTAAATGTGTATGGTTTATTGCTTTCGAGGTTGTTGTATGATTTTTATTTTATTCCGTTTTTCTACACTTTGACATATCAGGGTATCGTTTCCCCACTATCAAACATGGGCCCTCGCTGCTAGTCGATAGACTCTGGTGTTTGGGGAAATGCGCTTGAGGTCACACCGTGAACTGGGTTCGGGGCACCCGTTGAGTGGAACCCGGAACTAGGACGTTACAAAGTGGTATCAATGGAGTTCTTTTCTTTGAATTACTATTTGGAGCCTTAGTCTAGGAAAGGACAAGAATGGTAGTTGGTAATAAGCTATGTCCGGGCGTACCTAACCCGTGTATAGGGAAAATCCAATTTACCTCATGTTTCAATTTTTCTGATTTTGCAATTTTACAGATGATTTTATTTTCACCGAAGTGTGACACACTTATATTGTGCTATTTATATTTGATTCATGGGCTCTATTTAGTTTCAACCTGATGAGATGAGGGTCTGGCATCTCATGCATCATTTAGGAACATGCGAGAAATCACATGTCTTGCATAGTCTCCATACCATGTAGGTTCATTTGAAATTTCATGTTGTTGTGATAGATGTTGTTCTAGTAAAAGCATATTGTTGTGATAGCTACTTTGACAGATACCTACAATTTGATAGTGTATCCTTGTGTGAGACGGTTTATACAATGGACACCAAACATTGGTTTATGGGGAGTATGGGCCACAATTGACTGGAATTTGGTGGATCGTTAGCTGTTTATTTTATTATAACATAGATAAGATGTCAAACATTGATTTGTGGGGAGTATGGGCCCTCACGAATTGGAATTTGACACTTAGATGTTGTTTTTCAGTATTTTCTGGGTACCGAAGAAGTTTCTGAGGCATACTGTCCGGAAACCCATTATACACGCCGTGTAGTACCTTAAACATGTCGTGTATGATCTTTTGTTCGATAAGAGAAGAAAAAAATTTAGTACATGCCTTGTACCCTAAGTACAAGTCATGTAGTCGCATCCCGTGTCACAGACTGTGTGGGCGGCAACACGGGGAAGGGAAAGGTTTGGGGAAAACATGTCATGTACCGGATGTACATGATGTTTAGTGTTGACCTGGATTCTACCCGTGTAACTAATAACATAGATGGAGGAGACCTTAAGACAAACACACCGTGTCCACTATGGAACATGTCATGTAGTCTGGCCTGGGGACCCGACCCTGTAACTAACAAACACGGGTGGGTGTCACCTCGTCTAGAACACGTCGTGTACCTATGGGACAAGCTGTGTAGTATTGTCCGAGGACAGACCGTGTGGTTTTAGCCATGTTGCTGGGAAATGGGGTGTTGTACACGCTGTTTACGTATGTGACATGCTGTGTAGAGTCAAGCCGAGTAGTCGGTCGTGTCACAAATGAAACGGGAAGTTGGAAATGACACCATAAACACTGTGTAGATGATATACACACTGTGTAGTTTTGTTCAGAAGATAACCATGTGGCTTAGCCGTGTAGAAGGACCCGGGTCGGGGAATGAATGTCAGGTACATGCCATGTAGTCAGTATACACGCCGTGTAGTCTTGTTTTGAAAATCTAGAATTCCTTCTTCATTCTGTTCCCCTTTTGGTCCCTTCATTTTCTGTCATGTTTATCATGAATCTAAAGCGTGTCTTTGACCTTGTAGTGTCATGCCGCCTAGACGACCACACGTTGTTTTCCAAGAGAGCGACAATGACTATACTCTAGAAATGGTGGGCCATGGGCTACCAGTTGATCCTTCAGTAGAGCCAGATGTGGCGCCAGCCGTTATACCGGACATAGGTGTGGAGGCACAGTTCCATAAAGGGTTTATGCGGTTCATGAAGACCTTTCACGGAGTACCACCGGCTGCCACATCTATGGCCAAGCTAACTCGTATCTTCCAGCAGAAGCATTCGCCTACGTTTTCAGGGGATGGTGGACCACAAGCTGCGGAGCCTTGGCTGGGGTCTATGCAGACTATTTTCGAGCATCTTGAGATGCCTCTAGGGTGGAGGGTCAAGCTCACGGCATGTATGCTGTGTGATTCCGCAAAGAGGTGTTGGGATGTTACCACCCATTCAGAGCATCACATAGACATGGCGTGGGAAGATTTATAGATAGCCTTCTATGACTTCTTCTTCCCAGAGACGCTGAGGAAATATCGAGCTCGATAGTTCATGAATCTGCAGTAGGGCGCTATGTTGGTGATAGATTATTCTGCTCATTTCACCTAGCTTCAGTGTTTTGCATTCGTTATGGTGGGTGATGACACGTTGAGAGCCAAACTCTTTGAGGATGGTCTTTGTTATGACATCTAAGCATAGGTGAATGTTTTCTGGTTGCCTTCAGTACATGATATTGTGAATCAGGCGCTTATTACAGAGAGGAACCTGCAGGAAGTTAGTGGTGTGGTCCAGGGCGGTTCAGCACCAGTTTTTGGTACTATTTCTACTGGTAAGAGTAAGAGACAGATGGACTTATCTCAAGGTGGCAGTACCAGCCATAAGAATGCTTCAGGTGGTCAGGTCATGTGCTACCAGTGTGGTAGAGAGGGTCACAAGAGACCGCAACATGATAGAGACCCAGTGGATTGTCATGCATGCGGAAAGATGGGTCATATACAGCGCTTTTGCAGGGTTTTTCCACCAGTGGCTAGTTAGAGGGGTTCTGTGCAGAATCTGTGTGCGGGAGCGAGACCAGTAGCTTCTTACCAGTTAGGGAACTAGAATATGTCAGGGTGTACAGGAAAATATGGTGGTCATGGTCGTGGTAGCTAGACACTAGGATCTCATAGGTAGCAGGTCGGGACAACTCAGGGTAGCCAGGCTGTGTCATAGGGTTGTGGCACTAGGCAGACATATGTTGTGCAATAGACCCAGCATGAGCAGGATCCCAGACCTTCTACTATCAGAGGTATTAGTATAGTAGCTTATATGTTATCTTCAGTAGTTTTCTATATGGGTGCTACACCTAGCTTCATATATTTTCCCATTGTGGAGAACCTTGGGCTCAGTGTTTCTTCTTCTTCTGATATCAGGATGCTAGACACTCCGTTGGGGGCTGGAACGGCTGGTGTGCATCAGTGTAAGGAGTGCCCCCATGAGGTTGGTGGGTATCACTTTCTTTGGGACCTCTATGTCTTAGATATAAGAGATTATTATTTCATTCTCAGGATGGACTGTTTGGTTCCCTTTCGATCCTTTGTAGACTGCTATCATCGTAGGGTGAGTTTCACGTCACCAGAGGGCGGAGAGTTTCTATTCAAGGGCGAGTGGGATGTTCAGGCGAGTCGAGCTGTACCAGAGCATCATGGTCGAGGTAGTGTCATAGCTCAAATAGTGAGCTTATATCTGGATGACCAGGGGACTTATAAGAATGATTTCCCTCCAGTGGTTGATCATTTCAGGGATGTCTTCACGTACGAATTTTCAAGTCTTCCTCCGGAGCGTGAGGTGGATTTCTCTATTGATCTTGTGCTAGGAGCAGCACCAGTGTACATTCCTCCTTATAGGATGGCCATTCCCGAGTTGTAGGAGTTCAAGAGGCAATTAGAGGAGTTACAGGCAAAGGGTTTCATCTAACCCAATACTTCTACTTGGGGGTCACTGGTTCTCTTTGTGAATAAGGCGGATGATACTCTCAGACTCTGTGTGGATTATGGGAAGTTGAACCAGTTGATGGTGAAGAACCGATATCCCTTGCCAAGGATTGATGATCTTTTTGGTCAACATCGTGGAGCACAAGTGTTCTCGAAGGTTGAATTGAGATCAGGATATCATAAGCTGCGCGTTAGACCATCTGATATACCTCTCACAGCTTTCAACAGCAGGTATGGTCTATATGAGTATATGGTTATGCCGTTTGGACTCATGAACGCACCAACAATTTTCATGGATTTGATGAATCGTGTGTTCCAACCTTATCTGGAATCTTTTGTGGTATTATTCATGGACGAAATCTTGGTGTACTCTCACACTCAACATGACCATGCCACTCATCTTGAGATCGTACTGAGTACACTGAGAGAGCATCCTCTATATTCTAAGCTCTAAAAGTTACACTTTTTGATGGACTAGATACACTTCCTGGGTCATATCATCTTAGAGGTAGAAGTTTCAGTAGACCCAGAGAAAGTTAGAGCAGTAGTTTCTTGGGAGCAGCCTAAGAATGTGTTTGAGATACAGAGTTTCTTGGGGATGGATGGTTACTACAGAAACTTCATAAAGGACTTCTCCCGCTTAGCAGCACTTTTTATGGGTTTGACTAAGAAGGGTGTGATGTTAGTTTGGTCGGAGGCTTGCAAGATAGCCTTTCAGGACCTGAAGGTAAGGTTGACAGAAACACTGATCCTGATACTCCCAAAGTAGGGGAAGAGCTATACATTTTACTCTGATGCATCTGGTATTGGGTTGGGAGCTGTGTTCGTGCAGTTCGATCGAGTAGTTTTGTAAGGGTCTCAGCAGTTGAGGCCACATGAGAGGAATTACGCGACGCATGATATTATGTTGGCTTCAGTTGTGCATGTGTTGCATTGTTGGTGACATTATCTCTTAGGAGAGAATTTTGTGGTTTCACCGACCAAAAAAGTCTCATGTATATATTTACTCAGCATGACTTGAATCTGAGGCAGAGAAGGTTGGTCGATTACCTTTAGTCCTTCGATTTTGATCTTGCATGTACACCTGGTAGAGGTAATGCAGTAGCTGATGCACTGAGTATGAAGACTCAGATACAGGCAGTGAAAGAAGCCCTTGGTGAGTGGCAGCTTATGGAATTGTTCTCTAAGATGCATTTGGAGGTGCACGATAGTCAGGGGCAGACTTATCTTTTATCTTTAACTGTGACTTCTACCCTCTTGGATAGAGTGAGGATGAGACAACTATCTGATCTAGAAGGCCTAGTTCTACGGGAGTTGGTGGCAAGTGAGGACCCTCCTCCTGGTTGGATGATATGCGATGATGAAGTACTGCATTTCCATGGACGATTATGGGTTCCAGGGGATATACGCGAGGAGTTGATGCGGGAGTTTCATGCTTCATCTAGGGCAGTTTATCCTGGGGTTACCAAGATGTATCGTGACTTGAGGTGTCAGTACTGGTGGTCGGGTATGAAAAGAGAGATAGCTGGTTTTGTTACGAGGTGTTCCACCTGTCAGCAGGTGATGGTTGAGCATTAGAGGCTAGCTGGACTGTTACAGTAGTTACCCATCTTGGAGTGGAAATTGGATGGTATCACGATGGACTTCGTTACTGGGTTGCTGAGGTCACCTAGAGGCAATGATGTCATTTGGGTTGTCGTGGAAAAACTCACGAAGGTAGCTCACTTTTTTCCACTCAAGGAGACCTATGGTGTTGACTAGATCAAGTAGTTTTATATCTGAAAGATCGTACGTCTTCATTGGGTCCCTAGTTCTATTGTTTTAGATAGGGACGCCCATTTTATTTGTTGTTTCTAACAGAGTTTTTAGAGGGTACTAGTTACACAGGTGCTTCTCAGCATGTCTTACCACCCTCAGACAGATGTCCAGTCAGAGCATACGATACAGGTGCTTGAGGACATGATGTGTGCATGCGTCCTAGGCTTTGGGGGCTCTTGGTAGAAGCATATACCCCTAGTCGAGTTTCCCTATAATAATAGTTTTCAGGAAACTATCGATATGGCACCTTATGAGGATTTATATGGTATGTCATGCCGATCACCTTTTTCCTGGTTTGAGACAGGTGAGGCATATTTACTGGGACCACATCTTGTGCAGAAGACTTCTGAGTAGGTCTAGTTGATTCAGAAGCAGATGGCTACCGCGCAGTCTCGTCAGAAGTCTTATGATGATCGCCACAGACGAACCTTGGAGTTCGTGGTCGGGGATCAGGTTTTCTTGCGTGTTTCGCCATGTCTTGGACACAGATGGATCATGAGACAGGGTAAAATTTCACTGAGGTATGTGGGGCCATTTGAGATTCTGGAGAGAGTCGGTCCAGTTGCTTATCGATTGCAGTTACCTCAGAGGTATCGGGTCGTGCACGATGTCTTCCATGTATCTCAGTTGCGTCATTATCATGCAGACCTGTCTCATTTCATTCACCCAGAGGAGGTTTAGGTCGAGGTAGATGCATCCTTTGAGGAGCATATGATTCATGTCGTTGATAGAAGCACGAAGGTTCTCCGAGGCTGGTCAGTTCCTCTCGTACGGGTGCTATGGCATCATGGCTGAGTGCAGGATGAAACCTGGGAGCGGGAGACCGACGTACGTGCTTAGTATCCAGAGCTGTTCATGGAAATATCTTCTCCACCATTGGAAGGGCAATTCCGGGATGAATTTATTTAAGGGGGGAATTTTGTACGAACCCGGTTCTTATTTTGAGGTACGAGTTTCTTCTTTTCTCCTTTCCTTAATTGTTTTTGAGAAAATAAGGAAAATGGGGGGAAAATTATAAATTTTGGAAGTACACACCATGTAATTTTTCACACGTTGTGTACTTTATACTGTGTGGGATGGGTGCACAGGTCGTGTGGCCTTGTCGGCGAAGAAGGGTGTAAACACTGACTACACGTTGTGTAGTGGTCCTTTACACACCGTGTAGTCAGTCGGTAGGCAAATAGTAAGGTGGTGGCCAGCTGTGTGACAGCACACTCCATGTACTCATGTAGACATGCCGTGTAGTCATGTCGGTAGGAGAACAGTGCCACGCTGGTGGGAAACCGCCAGAGAACCAATAAAAAATGGGAAGTACACGCTGTGTACTTGGAAATACACGCCGTGTACTTTGTTTTTTTTTCACATAAAATGGGCAGTATCCTCCCCTGTTCACAGGGAAGGCTTAGAACCGGAAGAAGGAGCGGGATAGGGAGGCCGGAGCTTTGGAGATCTGTCGAGCGCACGTTGGGAATCCATTTTCTGCACCATCGATCTCCCTGGAACCGCACGAGTGAGCTCTCCCTTCTCCTGGTGTAGTTCATACCAATTCTTCCTCTAAGGGATGTTATTTGGGTTTGAACAAGTTTTCTTATATGTCAGATCTATGTTGTTCTTGGGTGTTTCTGGAAGCGACGTTCAAGTATACTGATCATAGGCATTTAGGGTAGGTGGCTTGGTGTTTATATTCCAACTGTTGTGCGTTTTTGTGTATTGTTGTGCCACAAACCAATGTTGGGGTGTCGTGTGGCTGAGGCCATGGCTATTTTAAATACCTATAATGGAATAGGTAATTAATTGTTATATTAAACTACTGTTTTGGATCGTTTCTTGGATCTAGGACCACCCTGGGGGTGCATTCCTATGTTTAGTCATTTGTCCAGGATACCCAAGGGTATGCATTTAAAGTAATGATTGTAGAATTTCATTGAGAGGAATAACTTGTGTAATATTTTTTTACATTTTTGGCATGGCCCGGTTTCCTGTTAGCCTGAGGGCAGTGTTGTGATTAGCCTGTGGGAACTTTACTACGTAGCATGTGGGAAACTTCTTCCGTGCATGTGGGCAGTTGATTCTGTGCCTTTGGGAGAAACTTCTTACGCCCGTGGGAAATATCCATACACCTATGGGAATATTATTGAGTTTGGATCCTTTTTACATGGGGGTAGGGGTTTTAATGTCTGTGGACAATGGCTGTTTACTTAGAATATTCACTATGGTGATATTTTAAATTAAATGAATAAATGAATGTTAAAATGGAAATATAACTGGTTAAGTTAGTTACTTTTCAGTACTGCTTACTTTATTGCATTTTACTACTGCACACTGTTGTTGCATGTTTACCCACAGTTGGGCACGTGCCTTTGGTGGGTGCCTAATGGGATTTATTTCTCACACCCTGTTTGGTTCATGCTTTTCAGCCCAAACATATTACGTTTCTGCAGGTGTAGATAAGGAAAATGGTCCCTATACAGGTACTTGATTGCTACTGAGGAGTAGGGGAGAATGGGACCGGGCTTAGCCTGACGATGCTACCGGTTTCTTTTTCTGTTTGTTGTACCATGTATTTTATTATACTACTATGTAATATGTTCTGGCTGTTTTCTTAGAACTTGAGACATGTTGCATCATATCTGTATATCGGGTTGGTTATCCTTTACTGTAATTGTTACATTAAATGTGTATGGTATATTTCATCCACTATTGTTGTATGCTTTTTATTATATTCTGCTGTGCTACACTTTAACTAATGAGGGAATAGTTTCCCTACTATCAGACCTGGGCCCTCGCTGCTAGCCGGTAGCCTCTGGAGTTTGGGGAAATGCGCTTGAGGTCACGAGGTGACCCAGGTTCGGGGCACCCGTTGAGTGGAACCTGGAACTGGGATGTTACAATAGCCAAATTTTTTCTTGTGAAGAAGATAATAGTATATTCATGAAACTGAAGATTATTCATTTCGGTACATCTAAATTGGATGAAACTAGAAGAGCTATGCTAAATAATTACAATCTGGATTTTGAATTTCTATTTATAGAACATATTGGTAAGGAAAAAATAATTATAAAATTTTGTATCATTTTACAATCCATGGGATAGAAAGGAGTAGAATATGATACCCTTGTTGAAAATATCATAGACATGAGGCCTAATGAGTGGGAATAAAAATGATATATTGTTTATGAATCATGAATGGTCACTAGTGTTGCTCTTGATAAATTGTATGGAAATATTTTTTAACATGAAAACATAGTAAAAATAGATAAGGAAAAAGAAATGAAAAATAATGGTTGAGTTTCTTTTACTACTACTACAAATCAGATCAAAGAGAATGACAAATGATTAGACTATTAAGTCTTCCAAACAAAAGTAATTTTTGATTTAATCAGATTCAAGGGAATTAGATCATTTAGAGAATGAGTTAGCCAATATTTTTCAAATTATGAAGAAGATTGTTGGAATGATAGATTTTCAATAATGATATATGAAATATAAGAATGATATGATTGATACTGAGGTAAATTGTATTTAATTTAACAATGTTGGACACAATAGACTTGATATCCAATATTTGAAAAGAAATGATATGATGTAAATATATTCTGAGAGGAATAAAAAATTACTATAAGAGATAATTTAAGAATGTAATAATGGAAAAATAATAATGGAGTTCTAGTGGTGAAGATTCTTCTGATGAATCATCAAACAATGAAAACAATGGATAAAATAATACTGGTCTTTTTTCCATAATGCCTATTAAAAATCAATGTTTTATGGAAAAGGTACACAATGTTGAATCCTTGACTAATACATATCTAGATGAAAATTATCTTGATGAAAATGGTTATATTTTATCTAATGAAGATAATTCCTCAGAAGAAGTTAATTATTTACCTTCATATGGAGAATTCACTAGATTTTCTAAATTACTTGAAAATGAAAATTATAAAGTAAGAAACTTGAGAATGGAAATTATAGAATAAATGTTTTAAAATAAGAAGTATTAGATATTTCTATATATCTTAATAAAAAGTTTTTTGAAATTAATTTTCTTTCAAAAAAAATTGTGGAGGAATATTCTATAAAGGATAATCACTCAAAATATTTTGAAAATGTTATTTTTGGGAAAAAAAAGTTTTGGATTCAAAACTCACTTCTGAAAATAACACTAAGGTGGATAAGAATTTAGTTATAAGACTAAATTTTAAAATATTTTCATTAATGAAACTATTGTCCAAAATTTACCAATGGTATAAAATGTTTTGATGAAATGTATAAAAAAATTCTTTCACATGGAAATAGTTTAGGAATGAAATATAGTCATTCAATAACGTTTTTTAGTAACTTTTAGTTTGTCACGGAAAATGAACCCTTTTTCACTAAGTTTCAATGTAGAAGAAAATAGAATGGAAATTGTTCCTTAAATAAAATTAAATAATTGGGAATCCAAAATGACCATATTTCAAAAAAATGAGGGTTCATAACCTTTTTATTTCTATAATTTCTAGATCTATGACAGTTTGGATTCTAAAAACATAATTGTTTTATTTTCAGAAAAAAATGGAAGTACCAACAACAAGAATATATGTTACATGGATAGTTGATGTTACCAATATAAGACTGGTAACAAAGATATCTTTGAAATTATTATTGTAATGAATGTTTGAAGAGTAACATTTGGAGATAATGCTTGAGGATAGATTGTTGGTATAGGTTAAATATTACCTCATGGACCAGATTTGATTTAGAATATTTAATTTGATAAGGTTCTTAAGATAAATATTATAATAATAACACGATTATTTGATTAATCATACCTTGAGAATTGTTTTATGAAAAATTCATAGAAAAAAATTCAAAGGATGAATTCATTATTTATACTAATCGGTTTGAGAATGTTTTCAAAATAAACATAGAAGACCATAAGAGCCAAGACATACCTTTCCTTAGTGCAATAAAAGATAAATATTGGTTATGGAATTTAAGTTTAAAACATTATAACCTTAGAAACATACATAAATTATCCAAAAAATAATTTTTATGGATATAATAGAACTAAAATTTGATTCTTAAAATGTTTTTGATCCTGGTTAGTATGGAAAGAAATATAAGTCGTCCTTTAAATGTATTACTGAATTCTCAAAAACTAATTCATTAATGTTGGTGCACATTGATATTTTTTGTTATAGACAAACTTGAAGGTATGGAGGCTACTATTTTGTATCGGTTTTAGTTTATGACTACACTTGATATACATGGGTCTATTTTATAAAAAATAAATGTCAAGACTTTTTTTATTGTAATATTTTTAATCCATAGTTAAAAATGATCAATTTATACCTTTGATAACTATTAATAGTGAACATGATGATGAATTTTAAAATTCTGATTTTGAAACATTTTATACTAATAAAGGAATTATACATAACCTTTCAGCACCTAGAACTCATTAAAAAAAGTGGTGTTTTTGAAAGAATAAACCATATTATTCATGAGATAAAAAAACCATGTTGAGTGAACATTATATTGAAAATCGTTATTGGGTTGAAGTTATGATTTATTCTTTTTATACTATAAATCATGTTTTAATTAGACCATTTTTTAATAAACCCCATTAAGAATTATGAAATTGTCGAAAACCAAAAGTTTCATACTTCAATGTAATTGAAGGTAAGGTATTCATTTTTAATACAAAATAAAATTTACATAAATTCGAAACCAAATCCTATAATGGTGTTTTCATGTGCTATTACACTACATCAAAGGAATATAGATTTTTAAATAAAAATTCTAGTACTATTGTGGAAACAATAGATGTTAAATTTGATGAAAATGATCTGTTTTTTTTTAAAGAATCCCAACATACATATTATGATGTGTTTTCAAAAACATACTATCAACATTTAATAGAAGGATACTGTAATAAGGAAAAGACTCATGAAATTGTTTCTGAAGTATTGACTCTAGAATACATTCTATCATATATTTATGAACATGTTTTAAAAATCCAAAATTAGTTTTTTCATAATAATTATCCCAGTGATAGTATCAGTAGTGATGTAAATCAACCTTTAAGGACTAGAACTTCATTGAGAAATGAAGTAGAACATCTAGAACTCCATTCAAAATTTGAACCCAAATGTCCTGATGAGGCTTTATGTGATGAAGATTGGATAAATGCAATGAAAGAAAAACTAAACAAATTCGAAAGGAATAAAGTCTGGACCTTGGTTGAAATATCTAAATATTATTCTATAATTAGATTAAAATGGGTTTTCAGAAACAAATGTGATGAAAATGGAATAATAATTAGAAATAAAATAATATTATTTTCTAAATATATAATCAGTATGAGGGAATAAATTATGAAGAAATTTATGTCCTGGTATCTAGATTTGAATCTATTCAGATAATATTAGCCTTTCCATCATTCGTTAATTTCAATATTTTTCAAATGAATGTGAAGTGTGATTTTCTTAACAGTTATGTTATATATGATGTTTTTAAAGAACAATTTCATGGTTTTTAAGATACTAAATATCTTGAATATGTTTAAAAACATAAAAATGTTTTATATGGCCTTAAACAACCTCCAAAATCCTGGTATGATATATTAACATTGTTTTTACATAAAAAATTTTATTAAGGGAACTCCTAATCCAAAACATTTTATAAAGAGAGAAAAAAATATATTGATCATTCAAATTTTATTTGGATGAAATTTTATTTAGATCCACTCAATAATCTCTGAGATATTCTTTTTGCGAATGTTATGAAATCTGAGTTGGAGATGATTATGATTAGTTAGTTAACATTATTTATTGGTTTTCAAATTTCTTAAAAACTAGTAGGTGCTTATATATGCCAATATAATTTTATTAATGATATTATTAAAAAGTATGGATATGTCAATACTAAATGTATTAGTATTCAAACTGATATCTCAAATACTTCTGAAATTGATGACCTAGATAACTAGCAAATCAAATAACTTTCAGTAAAATGATAGGAAACTTACTATACTTAATAGCTAGTCGACAAGACATAAGGTTTTTAGTATGCTTATGTTCAAGGATTCATGAAAATAAAAATGAATCCCATTTAAATGAAATTAAAATAATTTCTCTTTATTTAAAGGGGAAAATGGATTTGGGACATTTTTATTCTTCTAGAATTGATTTTTAAGTGAAATGTTATTTGGATACAGATTTTATAGGCTGTAAAATGAATATAAAGTCTCATTTAAAACTTTTTATTTATTAGATAAATCATTAGTTTCTTGGTCTTATATGAAATAACACTCAGTATCGCTTTCCACTACTGAATATTAATATGTTGTAGCTGGAAGTTGTTGTGCTCAAGTGTTGTGGATGCATCAACCAATCACTGATTATGGAAAAGTGTTACAAAAACTCAATTTATATGTGATAACAATAGTTTAATATCTCAAAATAAAACCCATTCACATAACTATTATGAAAAAAAATTGATATTAAGAAATACTTTCTAATGGATCACACCCAAAAAAGAGATATCATTATACAATTTATCAGAATGTAAGAACAAATTCATGATATATTTACAAAACTATTACATTCTGATATATTTTAATACATAAAACATAATATGGTAATGGTGAAAGTAAATTAATCATTTATATCCACTTGTTGTTTAAAAAAATAACCTTACATTAAATTACTATTTTTCAGAGGGGGGGTACATATGATAGAATGTTTAAAAAATTTCATACCAAAAATTTTCATACCAAAAAATTTTCATAACAAATATTTTCTTAACCAAAAATTTTCATACCCAAACTTTTTTATACTCATATTTACTATTCACATTAATATTTCTGTCCTATGCATTAAAAAGTTTTGCGAACTCATATTTACTATTGATATTAATATTTCAATCATAAGTATTAAATAATTTTATGTACTCATATTTAATGTTCAATTTAATATTTCCATCGGACAAATTAAATACTTTTTTGTACTATGTTTTTTATAATCGACACAACTGAATCTATCTTCATACATTGAAAGGAACAATTTCTTATCTTGTTTTTCATTTCCTCTATAATTATATTAATTATGATTAAAATTGTGTTAAAAATTATATCATATTCGTCTACTTTTTTAATAAAAATATATTAAAAATCCGTCAGGGGATCAATTTTTTAAATTGTTGGATCTCTTCTGATCTAAATTGAACTGTATATTATCAATAGTCACTTTTTCCATCTCCTATAAAAAGGGACCCCTCTTTTTCCCACATTGGATTTATTTTATGAGTTAAATCTTTGCTAATCCTCTTAATGCTGCATCTGATAATTGTTTTTATCTGAAATTTTCATCATATCCATGTCTCAATATTTAGGAACCTCTCTAAATTAAATGGCTCTAGGGGATTTCCACAATATGTTGTTTTTCATGGAAATGTTAGTAACCATAAAATTAATTTAATTGTATTCTTCATATTTCAAATTAATCATTCAGTTTAATGAATGGGAGTCAGTCTATGTTGAAAAATATAATCTTTTTCAAGACCATATTATTGTGGATGAAGTTATGAAGTTCTATAGTACTGTGAAATTTTTTAAAGAGATCAATATTAATATTCAATCTTATGATAGAAAAATTGGTGAATCGGGAAAATAAGTTACTCACTTCATAGGTGTTCATTCTGATGCTGATGCATTTTTTGCTTCCAAAAAATTGAAAAATTAAGGGGAAACATTTATAAAGGGAAAAGCTGAAGAATCTCTTTTTGAATTCCATTAATGAGAAAAATAAATAATCTTTTAGTTAACAATAATTTTATATCTCTTTTGTTGTATGGGATATTAATTCCAAAGAATGGTGATATAGAATCATTGAAGCTTTCATATGTTTTTACCTATGAATATTTAGTGAAAATTTAAAAAATAATCATGATGGGTTATATTTTCGAATACCACAAAAATCTAAATTGTGGTGTGCTCAAATCCCAGCTTAATATTTTTCAAGAAATTCTGAGCAGTTTATTTTTTGAGAGCCTGACATTTTCCAATAATGAAATTAATATTAGAAACATAAAATATGAATTTTCCATGAATCGTTAATAATAAAATAAGGAGATTGAAATTTCATTTTGATAATTTAATAAAGAAATTTGTTGTGGAAGTTGAATGAAAATATTAAATGGAGATAGTTGGAGGTAATAAATGTTTACCAAAACAATTAGTAAAAATTGTATCAGAGATGGAAAATAAATCCAAATTCGATACACTTCTAATGGAAAGGAATAAAACAATTTACAGTGTTGAAACCTCTGATATGTGGAGAAAGGGTTAAGCTCAAAGAAAAGAGGGAGATACGCAATTCAGTTTGAATCCCACAGAAGCTAAGCTGAAAAAATTACTGCTCAATAAATCCTCATATAACATGATATGAAGAAGAATATAAAAAAGATAATGGGTGAAATACTTAATATTGGAAATCTATTGAAAGGTGTTGAAAAAACTAGTGTAGGTATTAGAATCTAGGAACCAATTATAGAAGAAGAAGAAATCATTTCCATCATCCAAGACAAGGAAAAGAAAAATAAGGGAATAATTAAAGAATCAACATCTAAACAAATTTCTCAAATGATATTTTAAGAAGAAAAATGAGATATAGAGATGAGAGAGATAAATGAATATCTTGGTGAAGATTTTCAATGAAAGGAAGAGGTGTATAAAGAAATATAATATGATCAAGAAGCTGAGTCTAATAAATTCCAAGTATGATCTTCTCAATAAATGTAAACTAAAATTCCATCACTAGTAGTTGATTCACCAAATCATGATTCTTAGATAGAACAAACTAAAAAATATTTCAAATTTCTGGTAAAGGTGAATAGAAAATATATGATAGAAATTAGAATCAGGATTTGGATGTTGATGCTAATGTCTGTAATTTTGTAGATATTTTAGATTATATAGAAGACACTAATTAAATAATACTATCTCATTTAAAAGAGATCAATATATTGTTCACGATGTTTGAATAATTGTAAAATCTCTTCCCTTATTACTAAGAAAAAAATATCAAACTCAATCATGATCCAAATAAAAATAATAATTAAACTCGAGGAAAATATTAAGGTGTTTTATTAAATATCTAAGGATTGCATGAAATCATGTAATAAATTTTGAAAGTTGTCTCACATGTCTGATGAGACTATCAATATTCATGAAGAAAAAATAGAGGATCTTAGAAATCCTTTGTATGATATCTCAGATGCTTTAAAAATTTTACAAAGTTAAACTATATAGAAATTTATAATTGTGAGAGGCCCAGATGAAAGGAAATCCAGTGGTTTTAAATTAATTAAAAAGAAGTTTTATTTCATTCAATCCATGATTTTTCATTTTCAAGATAAGATAATTAACATGAGGAATCAAAATACATTTTTTTGTAATAGAGTTGAAATCCTATAAAAGGTATCCAATGTTCAGGTAGAAAAGTATCAGGATCAAGAAGAAATAATTTGGTCCTTAGAAGTGAAACCGAAATATCAAGAATATCTCAATCATATCGAGGACCATTTTTTGAAGTTTCGGAGAAATGGATGTGGTCTCATAAATAATCTCTTTACAAGCTCATGGAGGATAGAAAGTACTTTAAGAAGTATTAAATAGTTGTTTAGATCTTATGAAGAAGGTTAAAGAAAAGGAAACGAAATAAATTATTTGAACTATTGTGTATTTTTGAATGATTAATGAAACATGTTACATATATATTTCATTTGATTGAATGTTTTCCATTATTTTTATGAATATTCTTTCACTTGTTTTAGATGATCAAATAGTATATCGTTTTCATTAATTATTTCTCTAACCCTTTTATATGTCATAGAAGAACTCTCATATTACTTTTTGTAAATCAAAGAGGGGGATAATATTCTATAAAGTGGGAGAATATTTTATAATGGGAGATAATAGGGTAGAATTGTTTTGATAAGGATAGATATTATCAAAATAAGAATACTTTTAAAAGGGGGGTTTTTTAAATATAATACTTTTGGATTTTAATATTCACAGGGGAAGGATAGTAATATTCAAATTCTATTCATAAGAGTTATAATACTCCACTAGAGATAAGTATAAGTGTTTCACTTCTGTTTATGTAATCAATATAATTTTTTAGCCTTCTACTTGTTTTTAACTTGTGGTCTCTTCTGTCCAAAAATGGGGAGAATATTTGGTCAAAATTCCTCGTTTGAATTTTTTATTTCTTTTTTATTTCAATCACAAACATACTTTTCAAATGAATTCATATGATAAATTATTATTTACATTATGGATTTTTTATGAGTACACAATTACAGTTTTCATGTTTTTTACATTAAATATCATACAAACAATGAAATTTAGTTTTAATTATTTCCAGTTTTATCATAACGAGGATGAATAAAATTTATATCATAATCACCAAAAATGTATTTTATTATTCACACTGATTATAGTTTACATCATATATACCACACTAATAATAAAATTATATTCACTATTGATATGATAATCTGTGTACTCTATTTATTCCTAATTTGTGTATTCTAAAAACATAAATCAAATGAATGGGATACTATTAAATAAAAAGATTCATATATTCTGTTTCAATATATATTATATAATGATGTCGTTGTTTCATTTAAAATAAGGGTATTAGAGTTCCATGTGTTCAAGTACCTATGTTATTTAACAAACAAATCCAAATGATGGAGCCAAAATATGACCATTGGGACGAGGCCTATAAATACTAGGTCATTTAGACGAGCTCAAGACTTATAATGCATTCAATATATCCTACGATAGTTCTGTAAAATGTTTTATTCAGGTGAAAACAGTAAATCCATGTTGTGAACTTCTCATTCTACATACATGTAACCTTAAAGGTTTTATGTTTTTCTTAGTGTGACACCGATCATTGGTGATTACAATATAGTGATTCTGGGTATTAGAAGAAAAATGTGCTAATCATTTGTGGATCAAGGGGTTCCAAGTATAAAAAGACAAAGGTTCCAATTACCTTATTAATCGATGGATTGCAGGGATAGCATGATAGAAGATGATCATTGTATCGATGACTTAACCATGATTGGTTATTAAGGAATTTATTGAAAGTATAAATCAAGGTACCACTATCCTAGGATAAATTATTCCCATATCATTGGGTTAAAAAAAGTATTCTTTTACATATCAACTATATTTTAATAGAAATGGAATTGTATTAGTTTTCTATCTTTCTATGCTATAATTTGATTATCATAATGAAGCTGGTTACGATAATTTAGTAATAATCATCCTACTATCTTTTGTGATTATAAATTTTTAATTATTGAATATGATTCAATATCATTAATGATTGAAACATTGATTTTTTTACTCTATTTATCTTAATCATAGAGATTATGATATTTTACACACTAAAACAGTTTTAATTGTTTCAACTGTAAATAAGGTTAATTTGAATTACAAAATGTGTCATAATTATCATAATCAACCTGATTATGATACTCTTTTTCATCATAACTAAGGACCAATCATATTATTGGTCTTATATCCATTAATAGTTTTTTTGAATTGAATTATTTTAAATTATTTTAAACCAAATCCTTTTAATAGATAAATTTTAAAATTCTAAACCTACAATTTAACCACTTGTATATTGTACCATCTGAAAATACATTGGAATCCTACACATAGGTCTTTTAATTTCATATATATTCTTCAGGTATCATTTTTATACACAATTCTACTTATATTTTCCATTTCATGTCCTTACTACATTCTATTCATGATGTAGATTTCATTGATAAATTCATGTTACCTTTGTTTTTTTGGAGTGATTATAGTATGGAAATTTTGATTTATACCATTTTAATTATCTCTATAATCACATGATATATGGTATATTCACTTTTTTCACGGGTTTTTTTGTTTTATACGGGAAGTTATATTGGTTTTTATGTAGGTTTTCCATGTTATAATTTCCCGTGTCCTTTAATGGAGTGTATCCAGCAGTATTTCTAATTGAGGCACTTTTTCTACAAAAAAATCAACATTAATAGGCTCTATACCTCCAACATCTAATTAATATGGGGTTTATTAATCATTTCCCTAATCCTTGGAAATACATATTGAAATGGACTTAATATTCCATTAGGGTTCAGGAAATGAATGAGTATGAATTTTTTCAAAACCATGATTTTTTGAGTCATCTATGGCATACGTGAAATGGGATTACTATCCTAATAAATACTTTAGTGTGGATTAGTGAGTGATACTATTAGTTTTTTGAGTTGATTGAGACTCCACAAGTTGTATTAACAAGTCATTTATTTATTTTTCTTGATATTATACCAATTGGAAAGTTGTAGAAGGTTGGGAACAACTGCTCTAGAAGGGTGGTGGTTAAAAGGATCAATGTAAACCATGTTGGAATGGTGTTCCTTACATTTATTGTTACTATATCCAAATTGATTGATAGACTATTATATGAATCATGGGTTTCTTTCTAGTTTCTAGTGGTACTATCTCTAGAACATGACATTAGGACTTTGAGTTCCTTAATCATTAGGAAAACCATCAGTGTAGTACTCTAGGGAGTGATAGAGATAATAGACCCAAGGGGGTTCACTTAGTGTGTTCTCCTAAACCTTGTATAGAAATAAATGCCTCAAATTATAGGTAATATATTTTAAATGTTTTTTATATAAAGTAAATTGAGTACCTTTGATGTGAGATGAAAATAATAATTTTTTATCTATATTTCATTAATAAGTCCCCCTAAATTTTTTAAAAACCTCAAAAGCATTCTCTTTTTATATTCTAGAATTAATTGGAAATTGGATAATTTTTTTGATTATTAGTGTATATTATAAATTATCTTTCTAAGAAACTGATGAAATGTAAAATCAATTAAACATTATGATATTTCTTAAAAATTGCACACTACATATCAAAATTATTTATCATCAACCATTTTCTATTTTTTCTTTGGTAATTAAATTTTAATTCACATCTATATTTGTATTATTTTATCCGATCAACTATTAAATATATATTTTTTTGGGATTTATTTCAAAAATACACAGATTTAACGACCTTCTCATGAAAATTTATTTGTATTTAAAAGTTTATATTTCAAAATGAGGTCCATATACATGAAATATATTATTTTTACATGAGTTATAACATCAGAGATAAAATATCCTTTAGATATATTAATTTAATATTTGGGGATAATTTCTAAAGTCATGTAAAATTAATATTAAATTTACCAGATTATGTATCCTTAAACAAAAAATGAATAATCCTATTATAATATTTGAATAATTTTTATTCAAATTCAATGATGAGAAACATTATGGAACCATCCAGAATATGAAGTCTGGAATAATGTAATCAATAGTTTTTTACAGATCATGAAGATCAGTGCAAAAAAGATATGAAATATCTGTGGACATATAAAAAATCCAACCATGTTGATCGATATTCATTTGTCTATAAATTGTAGAATCAAAATTTATTGATAAAAATACCATATGATTATTGGGCCTATATGTTTTGTACAAACTAAAATAAATCAATCTTGATAGAAAAATATCAAGCTATAATATATTTATTAGAACTTCTACAATGGAGAAAAACTATCAACATATGACGTTACATTGAGTAAAGAATCTATGCAAAATCAATATTGATTATATTATTCTAAACTATTTACACTAAATCCATTCATAAAGATTTCTGTCATTGTTACTTAATAAAAACTATTCAACTAAATTTATAGAATTCTTAATGGCATATTTAGAACCTAAAAACTATAGTAAAATGATAATTAATAATTTATGTGTTTATGGGTGGTATCTGAAATGACTTCATCAATAATTTAAAATTAATTTTTTTATCTTATTGTTTAAATAATTTTATTGGAACACATTTCAATCATATAGATCTCAATTTATAGTTTTCACTTTGTAGCATAAAATATGTTACATTAAAATGTGGTGTAATTACAATATTTTTTACTAAAAACATTGAAACAATCTAATGGATAATTTATTGGAGCCAATCATATTCATTCATATGTGAATTAAATTTTATTTACTAAATAAAAAATGGAAAATGGACATCGGTATATGATTTTGATATATAGTGTATTGTTTTACCAAAATAAAATGATGCTTAATATTTATTAAATTTTAATATTTCATTAAAAAGAGGAATTTTAATTTACCATTTTATGAATGTTATGTACTGTTATAAAATATTATTCCTCCTTTATTATTCTAAATATTTAACTATTTTATAAATATATTATATATATTTTTATGTGTTATAATTATTATGTATTTTAAATATTCTATTTTTTTCATCTACAAACCATTATCTAAAACACTAAGAAGGGAAAATCATAAATTCCAAGCTTCATGGTCCAATAAATGTATCGTATAGGTATATATGATTATAAAAATAATTATTATAAAATAATTATCATATATAATAAATAAATATGTGTTGTAAAAATGATGTGTTTTGTGGGACATCTTATTCCCATATATAATATAGGAAAACAAATAAACTCATGAAAAGAATGATTGGGTCTAGAATCAAAAAGATAAAATATTCATAAAATATTATTACCTCACTATAAATTCTTTTGATGATCACTATAATTTAGTTTCATTGAGTTCCTTCTGCATAGACTAGGGGATCCCAACATCTAAAAATAACCACCAACCACTAGAATCACTGAGAACATCAGTATGTCCTCTTATCCAGAATTGTGTGCTAGAACCTCCTCCTAAAAAGTAAAATGGAGATATTAGAAAAAGATAAATTTTATTCCAATGATTAATAAAATCTATTGTTACAATGAGGTCAGTAAATCTCCATTTTATTGGCCTCTTTCATTGAATAAAATACATCTTAATGCTTTAAAGATTCATATTTTATGAAATTTGTTAACCATTTATATTCCACATAATTAATTGAATAACCATTTAAAAAATTTTATATCATTAATTTAATCTACACCTCATCATATGATCAGTTTGAAGTTAATATAAATTAGATAATAAATATGGAATATTTGATCGAATGATACCATATATCATTCACATTAATAAACATTACATGGTACCATATACCATATGAATACACTATCCCAAACATGGTGACTTTCACTATATCCTGTTTTGAGATATAGTCCAAAATATTCATCAATATCACACATATACAAAATCATAAAAGACAATATTCACAACATCACAACTCTTTATGAAACCATCAATGCTCCATTGGACATTATTATCCCAATATATCTCAAATATTATGAATGTGAGTTGTACCAAAGTTAAGCCTTATTCCCAGACACTATGTGGGACTTTTCAAGATAGTATAGCATTGAAAAAAAATGTTATTTTCATAATTCATTATTATAAGCCTAATGTGGCCTCTATCACAACATCGTTTCTTCTCAAGCCACATGGAGTCTATCATGATCTAAATCAAAGACACATATCTCTATATAAACATATCTACAAAAAGTTGTATCTCTATAAATCTTGCACATAATCATATAATACCCTTTTCCAATACATTGAGTGACTACTAAACATGGACCATTTAAATCTAGTGTAGGACATATCATATATCCATGATTCATGAAAATAGATTAACTAGTTTGAATAAATAAATCATATGTTATCTAGTGAAGTAGTTTATCACATCACATTCCATTCAACTAATAATGTTTATTAAAATCATAAATATAATTTAATAATTTGGATATAAGTCATACATATCATACAATATGAAATATACCATTTGGCCAAACTAAACTAATGGAATGATCAACGACATACTCAACCAGTCCCTGATTAGATCACACCAAAGTATAGTAATATTCAAATTCTATTCATAAGAGTTATAATACTCCACTAGAGAGAAGTATAAGTGTTTCACTTCTGATTATGAAAACTATATAATTTTTTAGCCTTCTACTTGTTTTTAACTTGTGGTCTCTTCTGTCCAAAAATGGGGAGAATATTTGGTCAAAATTCCTCTTTTGAATTTTTTATTTCTTTTTTATTTCAATCACAAACATACTTTTCAAATGAATTCATATGATAAATTATTATTTACTTTATGGATTTTTTTTTTGAGTACACAATTACATTTTTCATGTTGTTTACATTAAATATCATACAAACAATGAAATTTAGTTTTAATTATTTCCAGTTTTATAATAACGAGGATGAATAAAATTTATATCATACTCACCAAAAATGGATTGTATTATTCACACTGATTATAGTTTACATCATATATACCACACTAATAATAATATTATATTCACTGTTAATATGATAATATGTGTTCTCTATTTATTCCAAATTTGTGTATTCTAAAAACATAAATCAAATGAATGGGATACTATTAAATAAAAAGATTCATGTATTCTGTTTCAATATACATTATATAATGATGTCATTGTTTCATTTAAAAGATGGGTATTAGAGTTCCATGTGTTCAAGTACCTATGTTATTTAACAAACAAATCCAAATGTTGGAGCCAAAATATGACCATTGGGATGAGGCCTATAAATACTAGGTCATTTAGACGAGCTCAAGACTTCTAATGCATTCAATATATTCTACGATAGTTCTGTCAAATGTTTTCTTCAGGTGAAAACAGTAAATCCATGTTGTGAACTTCTCATTGTACATACATATAACCTTAAAGGGTTTTCGTTTTTCTTAGTGTGACACCGATCATTGGTGATTACAATATTGTGATTCTGGGTATTAGAAGAAAAATGTGTTAATCATTTGTGGATCAAGGGGTTCCAAGTATAAAAAGACAAAGGTTCCAATTACCTTATTAACCGATGGATTGCAGGGATAACATGATAGAAGATGATCATTGTATCGATGACTTACCCATGATTGGTTATTAAGGAATTTATTGAAAGTATAAATCAAGGGACCACTATCCTAGGACAAATTATTCCCATATCATTGGGTTAAAAAAAGTATTCTTTTACATATCAACTATATTTTAATAGAAATGGAATTGTATTGGTTTTCTATCTTTCTATGCTATAATTTGATTATCATAATGAAGCTGGTTACAATAATTTAGTAATAATCAGCCTACTATCTTTTGTGATTATAAATTTTTAATTACTGAATATGATTCAATATCATTAATGATTGAAACATTGATTTTTTTTACTCTAATTATCTTAATCATAGAGATTGTGATATTTTACACACTAAAACAGTTTTAATTGTTTCAACTGTAAATATGGTTAATTTTAATTACAAAATGTGTCATAATTATCATAATCAACCTGATTATGATACTCTTTTTCATCATAACTAAGGACCAATCATATTATTGGTCTTATATCCATTAATAGGTTTTGTGAATTGAATTATTTTAAATTATTTTAAACCAAATCCTTTTAATAGATAAATTTTAAAATTCTAAACCTACAATTTAACCACTTGTATGTTGTACCATCTGAAAATACATTGGAATCCTACACATAGGTATTTTAATTTCATATATATTCTTCAGGTATCATTTTTATACACATTTCTACTTAAATTTTCCATTTCATGTCCTTACTACATTCTATTCATGACGTAGATTTCATTGATAAATTCATGTTACCTTTGTATTTTTTGGAGTGATTATAGTAAGGAAATTTTGATTTATACCATTTTAAATATCTCTATAATCACATGATATAGGGTATATTCGCTTTTTTATGGGTTTTTTTGTTTTACACGGGAAGTTATAATGGTTTTTATGTAGGTTTTCCATGTTATAATTTCACTTGTCCTTCAATGGAGTGTATCCAGCAGTATTTCTAATTGAGGCACTTTTTCTACGAAAAAATCAACATTAATAGGCTCTATACCTCCAACATCTAATTAATATGGGGTTTATTAATCATTTCCCTAATCTTTGGAAATACATATTGAAATGGATCTAATATTCCATTAGGGTTTAAGAAATGAATGAGTATGAATTTTTTCAAAACCATGATTTTTTGAGTCATCTATGGCATACGTGAAATGGGATTACTATCCTAATAACTACTTTAGTTTGGATTAATGAGTGATACTATTAGTTTGTTGAGTTTATTGAGACTCCACAAGTTGTATTAACAAGTCATTTATTTATTTTTCTTGATATTATACCAATTGGAAAGTTGTAGAAGGTTGGGAACAACTGCTCTAGAAGAGTGGTGGTTAAAAGGATCAATGTAAACCATGTTGGAATGGTGTTCCTTACATTTATTGTTACTCTATCCAAATTGATTGATAGACTATTATATGAATCATGGGTTTCTTTCTAGTTTCTAGTGGTACTATCTCTAGAACATGACATTAGGACTTTGAGTTCCTTAATCATCAGGAAAACCATCAGTGTATTACTCTAGGGAGTGATAGAGATAATAGAACCAAGGGGGTTCACTTAGTGTGTTTTCCTAAACCTTGTATAGAAATAAATGCCTCAAATGATAGGTAATATATTTTAAATGTTTTTTATATAAAGTAAATTGAGTACCTTTGATGTGATATGAAAATAATAATTTTTTTATCTATATTTCATTAATAAGTCCCCCTAAATTTTATAAAAACCTCAAAAGAATTCTCTTTTTATATTCTAGAATTAATTGGAAATTGGATAAATTTTTTGATTATTAGTGTATATTATAAATTATCTTTCTATGAAACTGATGAAATGTAAAATCGATTAATCGTTATGATATATCTTAAAAATTGCACACTACATATCAAAATTATTTATCATCAACCATTTTCTATTTTTTTTGGTAATGAAATTTGAATTCACATCTATATTTGTATTATTTTATCCGATCAACTATTAAATATATATTTTTTGGGATTTATTTCAAAAATACACAGATTTAACGACCTTATCATGAGAATTTATTTGTATTTAAAAGTTTATTTTTCAAAATGAGGTCCATATACATGAAATAATTTATTTTTACATGAGTTATGACGTCAGAGATAAAATATCCTTTAGATATATTAATTTAATATTTGGGGATAATTTCTAAAGACATGTAAAATTAATATTAAATTTACCAGATTTTGTATCCTTAAATACAAAATGAATAATCCTATCATAATATTTGAATAATTTGTATTCAAATTCAATGATGAGAAACATTATGGAACCATCAAGAATATGAAGTCTAGAATAATGTAATCAATAGTTTTTTACAGATCATGAAGATTAGTGAAAAAAATATGAAATATATGTGGACATATAAAAAATCCAACCATGTTGATCGATATTCATTTGTCTATAACTTGTAGACTCAAAATTTTTTGATAAAAATACCATATGGTTATTGGGCCTATATGTTTTGTACAAACTAAAATAAATCAATCGTGATAGAAAAATATCAAGCTATAATATATTTATTTGAACTTCTACAATGGAGAAAAACTATCAACATATGACGTTACATTGAGTAAAGAATCTATGAAAAATCAATATTGATTATATTATTCTAAACTATTTACACTAAATCCTTTCATAAAGATTTCTGTCATTGTTACATAATAAAAACTATTCTACTAAATTTATAGAATTCTTAGTGGCATATTTAGAGCTTAAAAACTATAGTAAAATGATAATTAATAATTTATGTGTTTAGAGGTGGTATCTGAAATGACTTCATCAATAATTTAAAATTAATTTTTTTATCTTACTGTTTAAATAATTTTAATGGAACACATTTCAATCATATAGATCTCAATTTATAGTTTTCACATTGTAGCATAAAATATGTTACGTTAAAATGTGGAGTAATTACCGTATTTTTTACTAAAAACATTGAAACAATCTAATGAATAATTGATTGGAGCCAATCATATTCATTCATATGTGAATTAAATTTTATTTACTAAACAAAAAATGGAAAATGGACATCGGTATATGATTTTGATATATAGTGTATTGTTTTACCAAAATAAAATGATCCTTAATATTTATTAAATTTTAATATTTCATTAAAAATAGGAATTTTAATTTACCATTTTATGAATGTTATGTACTATTATAAAATATTATTCCTCCTTTATTATTCTAAATATTTAACTATTTTATAAATATATTATATATTTTTATATGTGTTATAATTATTATGTATTTTTAATATTCTATTTTTTTCATCTAAAAACCATTATCTAAAACACTAAGAAGGGAAAAACATAAATTCCAAGCTTCATGGTCCAATAAATGTATCGTTTAGGTATATATGATTATAAAAATAATTATTATAAAAAAATTATTATATATAATAAATAAATATGTGTGGTAAAAATGATGTGTTTTTTGGGACATCTTATTCCCATATATAATATAGGAAAACAAATAAACTCATGAAAAGAATGATTGGGTCTGGAATCAAAAAGATAAAATATTCATAAAATATTATTACATCACTATAAATTCTTTTGATGATCACAATAATTTAGTTTCATTGAGTTCCCTCTGCATAGACTAGGGGATCCCAACATCTAAAAATATCCACCAACCACTAGAATCACTGAGAACTTCAGTATGTCCTCTTATCCACAATTGTGTACTAGAACCTCCTCCTAAAAAGTAAAATGGAGATATTAGAAAAAGATAAAGTTTATTCCAATGATTAATAAAATCTATTGTTACAATGAGGTCAGTAAATCTCCATTTTATAGGCCTCTTTCATTGAATAAAATACATCTTAATTCTTTAAAGTTTCATATTTTATGAAATTTGTTAACCATTTATATTCCACATAATTAATTGAATAACCAGTTAAAAAATTTTATATCATTAATTTAATCTACACCTCATCATATGATGAGTTTGAAGTTAATATAAATTAGATAATAAATATGGAATATTTGATCGAATGATACCATATATCATTCACATTAATAAACATTACATGGTACCATATACCATGTGAATACACTATCCCAAACATGGTGACTTTCACTAGATCCTATTTTGAGCTATAGTCCACAATATTCATCAATATCACACATATACAAAATCTTAAAAAACAATATTCACAACATCACAACTCTTTATGAAACCATCAATGCTCCATTGGACATTATTATCCCAATCTATCTCAAATATTATGAATGTGAGTTGTACCAAAGTTAATCCTTATTCCCAGACACTATGTGGGACTTTTCAATATAGTATAGCATTGAAAAAAAATGTTATTTTCCTAATTCATTATTATAAGCCTAATGTGGCATCTATCACAACATCGTTTCTTCTCAAGCCACATGGAGTCTATCATGATCTAAATCAAAGACACATATCTCTATATAAACATATCTACAAAAAGTTGTATCTCTATAAATCTTGCACATAATCATATAATACCCTTTTCCAATACATTGAGTGACTAATAAACATGGACCATTTAAATCTAGTGTAGTACATATCATATATTCAAGATTCATGAAAATAGATTAACTAGTTTGAATAAATAAATCATATGTTATCTAGTGAAGTAGTTTATCACATCACATTCCATTCAACTAATAATGGATATTAAAATCATAAATATAATTTAATAATGTGGATATAAGTCATACATATCATACAATATGAAATATACCATTTGGCCAAACTAAACTAATGGAATTCTCAACGACATACTCAACCAGCCCCTGATTAGATCACACCAAAGGATATTATTAGAAAGGTATCCAAGTATGAAGGTTCACATGTTATGCATCTTTTAAATCTTTGGTAATTGGGATATTTATTATTTGAGTAGTATTTAAACACATAAAACACCAAAAATACAACCACATGCCCATTAAAACCCTTATAAACATAATAATCATATATGTTCTTTATAAAATATAATTCATTAATTTCATCACTAAAGCATATTACAACTCTTAGATGTTTGATTCAATCCCTAAATGGATTATTTCAACTTATAGGCCTTAAAAACATTTGTAACTTAAAAAACTTTCAATCTTTATCTTATAAACATATTCGGGTAAATTATTATAAAGGAAAACAATTTCGACATCCATTTGATATATTTCATAATCATAAGAAGATAATATGTAAAAAATATATATATGAATGGGATTTATCATTGAAACTAAATAAAATGATTATATATAGTCAATACCAATTATTTTTTAATATTTATCTACCAAATATTCATTATAGGTACACACTCTACCATCATTATCAGTTTTTTTCAGAAAACCCCCCCTGTAGCCTATAGTTCTAACACACTTAAGTTCATTAACTAAACTCCAAACCTTATTAGTGTATTGGATTTTATCTATTAATTAATTTGCCTTGGCATTGTCTTATAATTATTACTCTAAATATCATCATTGTGGGATATAGGTTTACCAGATATTAATATTAATTCATTTTAATTTTACAAAATAAACTCATATCTCTCAAGATCTTAATGAATCAAAAAAGGCCTTCAAGGTTATTATAAAAAATGAGTCAGTTATTATTATACAACCCATAATAAAACATTCACACTTCCCATCCTTGTACTGTTTTATTTCTTGTCCTGAACTTCTCCGAATTCAAATTTCATCATATGAACCTTTTCATAGAAAACAAAATGTTGACTCCCAAACACGTATTTAGTAATGTTATAAGAGTAATATATCATAGTATATTTTTTATGACAAAAAAATAGATATTTGTCTTATTAGGAGGAAATTTATCAATATCAAAAAATTGTACACATTACTCACAATCCAAAATCCTCATAAAACAAAAATTTAGATTCTTCCCGTTCCATATCTCATAGAGTTTATTTATGACTGATTTTTATGGAACGTAATTAAGATAGAATTTATCAGTCTCCAATGAATATCCCATAATGATATAATATGGTCACATTATATCATTATTAATTAAACCATGTACAATAAGGTATAATTCCTCCTCTTAGAAAAAAATTAAACTATAGATTTCTCAAGTTGTGAGTTTTGAAACAATTCCATAATCTATCATAAGACCATTGAATTCATCCCTGAATTATTCACCATAATGATCTAATCAAGGAATCATAAAAAATTCCTCACATTTTTTATATCATTTCTAAACTCATTGAACTTTTCAAAGGTTCCAAACATGCGAATCATAAATAACACATAATAATACTAACTAAAATACACAATAAATATTATGAGGTACTTATAAATTCCAATTTCTTGGGTACTCATTGTTCTACAAACATCAGTTTATATAATACTACCTCTCTCACATTTTTCTATTGAATGATATTTGGTCATTTTTCTTAACAAAAAATATTCCAAAATTATCAAACGATTCATAACAGAATGACTCTAATAATGTATATTAATGGATTATTTGGATGTGTTTCCCATTTACATGTATATGGAAAAAACCATATATAATTGATGTTGGAATAAAACTTGACCTTATTATATATAATTTTATAGACTGTATTCTCTATTCCTAGAATTTATAAACCATTCACTATATTATCAATTCCATAACTAATGTCATTCATATATACAGAATAATTCAAGTTCTTAGAAATAAATTAAAGTCCCTTCACCTTAAAAAGAGATACAAATATCAAATTCCTGTTTATATTTCTATGATAATAAAAAATTTACAATTGTAGAACTAATATAATAGGTAGACATAGATCATAAGTAATGACCTCCAATTTAAGAATTATTTCCCATTTAAAACACAAAGATCCACTACATATTTGATCAATTCAATCATATTTATGAGTCTATGTTTATCAATACAAATTTTTTATTCCCACCAGGTATCAAATCCCCATGAGTTAGTATTAGATAAATTTATTTATATAATATTCACATAATATTCTCATAATTCCTATTTTTTAAAACAATTATCTACCATACATACTAACAAAGAATTATATTATATGATACATGAAAATGTTATTCATGTAGCTCGAGATAATATATGACAAAGAAATATCTATTGGGAAGTATCATGTTTTATGATATTTCATCAAGGAAATTTAATGAATTACCCACACGTAAAATGATGAATCCATACATCGTATCTATTTAATAGGAAAATATTCATATTTAATCATGAAATAGACCATATAATATCATATCATAATCCATGATTATATCTATAAGCCATTATATCAATCATATCACATATGAATCGTATATAGTTACGTTGATTATTCCTCATCCAATTTGTCATATAAATTATCATATCTCTAGTTCTTTGGGTACCTAATAATTGGGGTCGGCTAATTATGTATTACTTAAAGATTATTTTAGACATATAAACTTAATAGTTAGGGTCGCCTAAAATTTTATTTCCTTAAACAATATAATTTTTTGGTACTTAATAGCTAGGTTCACCAATATCGAATGGTTGAGGACTTGAAAAAATATATATAACATCACTTTTTTATATTTGAAGGGTTTTTCTTAGCCTCACCGTTCTCAAATGCATCATATGACTATCATAGAAAGCTGTTACATCCCATGAAAGCATTATGTTGCATATGAATCTAGTATTCATAAAGTAATATAATGATATAGTTTTTAAATCATTCATTCCAACAAATTAATATGTTGAAACCATATTAAAGTGCAATTTATTAAAAAAATCACAATTTTTATTACCAACTGAAAAATTGAGTCAAAATATACTTATACATATAAAAATTCATTACATGTATAAGGTACATTAAACCCTTAAATTTAAATGTTTAGAATTATATAAATAAAAAATTCCATAAAAGAGTAAGCATGAAGAAATAGGAAGCCAATCCTCAATTTTCAAGATAGCGAATATTCTCCCATTATAGTGAGAAGTCATCCCAAATTCTCTCTACCCATGGTTCAATACATAATTAAGACTCAAATTCTATCATAATTCTAACACTTATTATATATAAACTATAACTGGACTCTAGATTTAAGCATATAACTCCAAAAATACTAGTTTCAAGGTAGAATAAAACAAAATTTTAAGTTAGCATACCTATAATGTAACAAATATATATATGATATGAACATTTATATTATGTAACTAAATCTTACAATATTTATAATTTAAACATCTTATATATGTGAATATTTAAATAGGAATTTCATATATAAAAAACCAATTCAGTTTTATTATATGATATATAAAAAAATTAGATATTTAGTACTATCAAATCCACTTTTGATATGATCTATAGTTTTTCAGATATTTATGGTACCTTTGGGCCCACATTAATGAATATTTTTAAAAAAACTTATTAATTTTATAGAGGACTATAACATGGTCCTACTGATCAAACTATTTGGAAACACTATTTAATTAAAAATAACATGTAATTTATGTTCATTGGGCTCACTAAGAACCATGGTGAAATGATATTCATCATAATATAGTTAGTCATATTGTGTCTCTGACCAAAACATAATGACTAGTTTACTATTTTATGGTGATGTCGAAAAATATATATTTTTCATGGTTTGAAATACCATGGGTTTTCCCATTAACCATTTCATTTCCATGTAAAAATTATCATGGTATGATGTTATAGTCTTATAACCACATTTTTTGGGTAAAAATCATAGAACATGAAATATTTTTATTACCATGATTATGGTTACATAAAAACACCAATAAATATTTTTCATTTTTTATCTCAATCCTATTAATTCATAACTAGAATAATATTTGATACTAATTATGGATTTATTTGGATATATTTATACTAATATTTAGTGGAAGGAAATGAAAAAACCATTTCATCTTCAAATTTAAGTGGAATAAAAAATATGAAATAATAAAACCATAAAACATGAATATCTACCTTTTCATGATTTAGATCTTCACTATAAATGAGTCTGATCAAGCTCCATAAATAGTAACTGGTAGTTTCATACCATTAATAGTATCATCTACCCACTATATTTATTGTATTATTCAATATTTCCTATTATACAATGTCGTAATAGTACCTCCTTCTCAATGGAAAATGTTTATAAGGGAAATATGAAGAGTGACCTCCAACTATGAATGATATATACTATTCCTAATTAGGTGCAAAAATCACCATTTTATAGGCCTCTATTATTGAATGATGGATCCTCATGTAGTTTTGATAATTCATACATTATAAAATTTGTAAACCATTTGGATTCCACTACATTATTTAAATTACATGTAAAATATCTTTTTAATGTTAATTTAATCTACACACATCATTTGATGCATCTTAAGATTAATTAAACATGATAATCAACATGTAACATTCAATGAAATTAGATAAAACAACATTCCACTTCATCATGAAAACATGGTATATAAGACTACATGAATAGATTTACCATGACCTGGTGACTCTCCCTGCATCATGGTCAAAGATTTTTTTCACACTATTTAACAAAAATAATATCTAAATTTCTTATACCTAAGTCACATTACCTATTCTTAATTATGTATGTATTTAAATCTATTAAATATTCAGATATAATATGATACAAATAGTCCTTGCCTAAAAAACTCTTTGATATTTGGCTATGTGTTTGTTATATGAACAAGTTTTTGGGATAGTATTAATAAATGAATGAGTGACAACCCCCAAACAAGTCATTGTTTTGGAAATTAATGGTTAAAAGATGTTCATTATTCAAAAAGGAAATGTTTTAGGGTTTGGGAACCATAGTTCTAAACAAGGGAGGATTTCACTATGATTCAACATATATAACATTATATGTTTTCTTACGAAGACATCGATAGGAACCTGATGGGAATATATCATTGCAGGAGATTCATGAGTGAAGTAAAGTGATCAATGTAAATAGTAACATGGGTATTCATGAAATATTCTTGAATAAAATTAAATATTAATAATGAAACAAACAAAATGAGTTAACTATTGTTAATAGTTAGTGGAAACTTATATATAAACTACATTATTTCTCAATAAGAGTCCCTCCATAAATAAATGATATAATTACCAACATATGGTAAAAACAAATTCAAGAGAATTAGTTCATCCATGTAACCAACATATTTTAATACATAAAATTTTCCATTTAGTTACCTTGGAGGGGTTAGAATTTAATTTATGTTATTCTAGTAACATAAGACATTTTTATATAATATTACATTATTTTATGTTTTTTATTAAAATCAATTCATTTTACTATGAACTATCCAGGAATATATTCATATATAAATATAAAAAAACTCATATATTCAAAAACACAATAGTATATATATATATATATATATATTTATATATTCAAATTCACAAAAAAGAGGGAGATACACACAAATTCACATGATAGAAATATATAATAAATCCAAAAAATTTCCTCATGCTATAAATTATGTAATGGTTTTTTATGATTTAAACAATGACATAGTTAAGATCACTACATCATGGTTTTAAGCATGATAGTTCATGTATTATGTTACAATACATGAATCAACCTCTTTATCCAATTGTAATCTATCTTGATTATTTTAGAATATCTTATAATGATTTAGAGATGAGTTTTAATATCCAAATGATTTTTTAAATGTCAAAAATTCATTAGGTTTATTTAATAATAAGTAAAAAAATGTTTTACTATTTGAAAAAATTACCAACTATTTCATCAATGAATTAATATTTGTAGTTCCATGGAATATAAATGGATGTCTATAAAGGAGTTTCAAACCTAGTGTAAATGTTTTCATTCAAATATGAGATTTATACTATAAAAATCCTTGAATAAAATATAAATAATTTTTTATCATTCTCACATTCTTTAATAAAGGTTCTAATAGACCAGGAAAAAATGAGACTCTTCAAAAGTGTTGAAATATTCACTAAAACTCAGGGATTACCATCATTGGAGGGATACATTTTCATATGAGGTATCATTATCAAGACTAAAAAATGAGATATTCGATATAATGATTCAAAAATTAAATCATACATTCTTCATTTATATTAATCCAATTTAGATAAATGGATGGATCATGTTGTATAAAATGTTTTGGTGGGTTTTTCACTATCTTTGGATTATTATTTTCTCTTATAAATCCCTTAAATGGTAATAGGGAAACATTAAATTGATTGATTCTAGAGCAGAATAAAAATACACAAAAAAAATTTTTCCTAGAACCATTATATATTTTATGAAAAATTATCTTCATTCATGTAGATTTCCAAAACTATTATATGATTTTTATAAAAATGGTAACTTTTTGATAAATGTTATAAAATTGAACTGTAGTTTAGGAAATCTGGGCTTGGAAAGTTTTTCCAAATATAGATCAATATAAAATGGTTTTTTTACAAAATGGTCATTTCTAAAGAAATAATAATTACTATTATAGTTATAATTTTGTAACAAATCCATGATGTAGTTGAGAAAACCCACATCATGATATTTAAAGTACAAATTTTAAAGGATCTTCCTGAAATTAATTCTCTAATAAATTGTTCAGGGTTCCATTGAAATTTTTTTCATTTGGGAAAAATTAATCAATGGTATATTGTAAAAATTTCCACAGTTTTATGTTTTTAATGAAATTTTTTTTTCACAAAATTTTAAAAAAAATGCTTTCTGATGTTATATCAAATGAAAAATATTTAGGTGGATGTCCTATATGTTAAAAAAAACATGGATTCACATGATTTTTTAATGTATTTATTAATTAACAAATAAAAATAATATAAAATATTTTATATTTATTTATGAAATTTTCATTTATATGAATATTAAACATTCTTATTAAAATTAATTATTTGGTAATTTATTTTAACAGTTTTGAAATGGATTTTTGTTTGATTTGATAATTTCTTATATAAAATAAAATATATGTTATTTTAATATATAAAATGTTTAAATAATGTATTAAATTATTATATGATTATAAAAGTTTACATAAATATCATATATTGGATATATTAAGGATTTAAAATTGAATTACAATTAAAATAACAATATAAAATATTTTTTATTAAAATAGATGTAAAATTATCAGGTTTATTCATTTATTAAATGTTCATAGAAGCTACTCAACAATATAAATTGTTTGTGGTAATTTATTTATGAGTTTTTGTAAATTCTTTTCTCATGTATAAATTTATGAAATGATCATTATTTTAGTTGTTAAATTATTTTTTTATTTGATGAAAATAAAATAATTACATTATGAATGAGTATATTCTTTAGTTTAAGGTATTAAACTAATTATTGTAAATTACCTACCATGTATATACGGATTAAGAAGATATAATGTTATAATTTTTACCTATGTTAAACCATGAATATGGTATTTTTGGGTTGTGATATTAAAATTAATGGTTGATTATGATATATATATATATTAGGTGTTAGGATTTTATTGGAATTTAGGTCTTCCATGAGTATTAATCTATCGATTTTGGGACATTGCATCAAACCATTCACTATATTATTGGCCTATTCTCATTCTAGAAATATGGGAGTCAACTATGAGTCACACCATATATTATTTTTTAGATATTTTTATTCCATATGATTCTGAACCTTCAACAAAATAATTTCTATTTTACTTATGAATGGGATGAATTAAAATATGTGTGAATGTAAAAGATTTTTATTTTAGGGTCATGATTTTATATAATTTTTTAATAAATTTATTATTTATATATTAATTCGGTTTATGTTATTGTATACCAAAATAAATAATTTAAAAAATGTATACATAAAGTTAAGACATGAGATATGAAGTTGATATTTTATACCCCCTTAAAAAATTATATTCATTATAATGTGAAAATTGGTCCAGAACTAGATAATAAAAATTGGTAGGTTCAAGATAATGTTTGGTGCACATAGATTACCATGTCTAAGACATGGTAGAAATGGATAATCATAAAAGTTAGTAAAAAATTCCAACTACGAAATTTTGGTAACACTTATCTTAGATGAATTAAAATTTAGGATATTAGTGTAATGAATTTGAGATAATTAATAAGATGATTTTTGGAAAAGATGTGTTCACTCAACAATCCAATATCCATACATGATAAATTGAAATGATATTCAACCTAAATAGTGTTTCAATGGTAGAAACACTAAGGAAAAACCATGATATAGAGAAATATGTATCATTTGAATCTAATGGATATGATATAATTTAAGATGGTCATCAATTTAGTGTGATAATATTTAATAAACTTCCATATTAATTATTGTAAAACATGATAATCACACAATAAAAATATCAATTGTAGATAAAATATAATGATCATCTTCAAAAATGACATTGCGATAAATATTTAGAAAATAAAATCATAATGGATTAAAATTATTACACTATTATAGGAACATGTGAATAGTTCTCAAATAAGAAGTAAAATTCAATGTACTATAGAAAAACCTTCACCTGCAGCCGACTAGTGGTGTTTTTCAAAAATAAAATATATATACTTTTACAAGTATAAGAATCATTGTCTTTAAGGTTTTAAAATCATAATTCATATGCATAGTTACCTAAATAACATTAGTTTATCGTTATGTACTAAATATGTTTGGTTATGTCAATTATTCTACTTTTAAGGGTATATAATAAAAGTTATATACTACAATGTTTTTTATAATGTATATATGAGTTCAAATTTTGAGAATATTTGATGGATATGGATTTATTTTTACATCGTAATCATGAAACAAAAGGATACTATATTAAAGAGGTGTCTACAACATATTAATTCAAAGCATGAATAATAAAATATTTGTATTTTTATTTCATTTGATTTATCTAATGCAATAATTTATTGATTAAAATCAATGAGTCTATTTTAAATAAAACGATATGGTAATTTGTATAAGTTTTTTATTGATCCAATTATATAACATGTTTAAAGTAAAGATGACTATAAAAGTTGTTTTATCAGAGATAAAAAAATCTCAAAGAGATTTGTTAAAATATGAGGTAAATTATTAATACTACCCTATAGTATTGAATTTTAAATAATAAAATTTTATTTTCAAAATAGGGAACAAAAAAATATAATACCATATATAATATGGGTGTTACTATTTTACTTGTTAAATATTTCCTTAAAAAATAAGTGTTATTTTGTAACATAAATTTGTTTGTGTATTAAAAATATATATTTTAAAAAATATAGTTTCTATGGCAATATTGGACATATTTATTTAATTACAAATGTTAATAGTTTAATAAATAAATTATTATACAAGTCAAATTCGATATAAAATTCACTTTATATCCTAAATGAGTTTATGGTATATCAGAGAAGAATTATATTAATGTAAATACTTAAATTTAAAATAATTACCAAATGGTATTAAATAAATTTTATAATGAAATGTTGCATGATGATGAAAATGAACTTAAAATGGGTTTTAGGAATTTAATACAAAAAATTAATAAAAATAGTAGGTAAAAATAGAATTCATTTACTTTGGAACATTATATATTATATAGTAAATATGTTTTTTTATTATGGTAAAAGAGTTGAATATAAGGATTATGAATCCTTATATCAACACTATTAAAAAGGGTTCTTTCATTGATGTCGTCCGGTTAAATGAGAGTTGGGGGAGTATTTATTTGATGGTAAAATTTATTTGTGGTGGGAATTATATTGTTATGAAACGAGTTAAAAAAACCTTAAAATATAACATAAACAAAACCTATTTAGTGGAATATAATATGGGATATGATTAAAATTGATATTATGTATGGATTTTTAGTATTCTTCATAATCTTAATTAATAAAAAATATGTATCATGTTATATAAAATATGATAATCAATTTATCATTATATAATGTTGGAAATATATATTAAATTATGTGAAATGAAAAATAACCTATCAATGTATTAATATGAGTCGTACATAATTAATATTCACTATAATGTATTATAAGTTATGATGATATGTGAACATTATTGTGAGTTGGGTTTCATATAGAGATACATAATTCACTCATGGGACAAAAAAAACTTTTTTTATGTATAATACAATATGTTTACCATAAATAGTTTCATACATTTATTATATTCTATAAAGGGTTGAATATTACATATTGAGTCCCCATTACATGAGTTTTACAAGATACCTAGTATGAGAAAATTAAAAATATGAACCCATATTGTGTCATCCTTGAGGTTGGTCTAATAAGGGGTAGTTTGGTATATTTCTAAACATGTAATCAGATGACGTTTTACGAAGATGATATTTTATTTCCCCTACTAATATTATAAAATATGATCGCTTGATTGAGATAGACCAGTAAAGTGCATGGATATACCTAGACAGCTGACATGCGATGTGCTTATCTTTTTGTATAAGGGGCATATGATGTGCTTATCCATCTAAGTGAATGAAACATGATGATTTAATCTGTTTATTTAGTTTATAATTAGAGAATCAAGAATTTATGAGTTGGTAATGATGTATTGTAATACTCTATGTCTCATGGTCACTATATCTTAGAAAAAATGATTATATGATTTTTCATATAATATAATATATACAATGTTAAAACATGTATGGAAGAAATTTTTTTTATGTAGATCATGTTATATCCTCTTATAGAAAGATTTGAACTATTTTTTTCAAGAGGTATCACTTTTATCACAATCATGGATTGTAGATTTCAATTTTTTTAATTCAACACAAACACGATGGGTTATTATTTGTGGTTGTGCGAATGAAATGTTATTTTTATAACGTATTTGTAAAAAATTTGGAGATAGCTCCAATTATTTTTTGAAGGATATACAAAAATCATAGTTTTATATTTTTCACATGTTGTTACATGTGATGTAACATATAGTTAAAATTAATGATAATTTATTTAAATTTTTTATTAATATATAATATAAGTTATTGATATGGTTTCAAAAGTTTCCAAATATGATGTGACATGTGGTGAAAGTGTAAAATGTAAATGAGGATTTAGTTAAATTGGGACATTGATGGAGATATATAATAAAGACAAACCATGGTATAGAGGAAAACCCCACATTGGTCTATGTTGATGTGAATGAAGACATGGTGAACGTCAATATATTTTGTCTTTACACCTAGAAGTGCATGTGTTATGCGATAACACATGACTCAGACTTTTCCCCCACTATAATATATAATGAATATTTTAGATTATCATATAATGATTATAAAAGGATTTTGAATAACCAAGTGATTATTTAAATGTTAAACAATCAACATTAGGATTAAATCATATGTTAAAATTAGATGTAATTTTTGATACATATATGAAACATTTCATTATTATTCAAAACACAATTATTCTAATGTTTTTCTTGTTATATTTTTAAAGGGATGTTTAATCATATTTAAGAGAGTTGAATTTGATTAAAATATTAATGTTATGAAAAAACATTAAAATAAATATTATAGAATATATATTTCTCTCTATAGATAAGGTTCTAACAGACCGTGCGAAAGATTGAATCCTTAAAAAGCATTAAGAGATTCATTACAATCCACAGAGTACCTTCATAGGTGGTATACTATTTCATTTGATGGATCTATGATAAGATTACATATAAAGAGATTTAATATATTGATTCAATATAAAAAACATAGATTCTTATTTTATATTTATTCACTTCAAATGAATAGATGAATGTTATGTACAATCTATTTTTTATTGATTGTTTTCATTAACTTTGGAAAATATTTTTCCCTTCCAAAACACTTCAAAACACACAAATACACATTTAAAAAAATGTAGACACATATTAAAATAAACATCCATGTAAAAAATTGTTTGAATGAGGACTAAAACATGAAAACTTGCACACACTCACATATATATATATTCAAAAAAATAAATGATCATATTTGAAAATATATACATGTTCAAATAATCATTGGTATTTAATTATCAAATCTAATAAAATAAGTTATATGTGAAAATTCTTGTATCATTCCTCAAAGGTTTAGTGTATTGATGGGGTGAGATGACTGGACTAAATTTCAGGGGTGAGGAAATTTGAAATGATGATAATGGTAGTGGATTTAGTAGCATCTATGGTCATAGAGTAGAAGAATATGTGGGGGATATGGGATTCCATTTGAGATCTAGAATCATATTGTGTTACAGATTCGAAGAAACATGAAATAATGTTTGAAACAGTGGTAATTTTTATGTGGATGTATATAAATGTTCTCTATATAAAATTTTATATATAATCATATATTCCATTTTAATATAAAATAATTATATAATATTTATGACAAATTTAAGAGAAAACTGTCATATATAAGTAATATAAGTTGGTTTTCGGAAATATTTCTTAAATTTTATCAATCATGAATTTTTAGTGTAAAATAATATATATATATATATATATATATTATAAATATATATATATAATTTTAAATTAAAAACTTATCATACATATTGATCCCTGTGTTATTATATACTCTGAATTCATTTACTATGTTAATTAGACACTTATTACTCAATTCATATTTTATAACATTACATATTCTTTATGCATAATATAATTCATTGTTAAATTTCTCTACATATTCAACAAATATTTTCTACCTTTTTTCAATTCAAATAATGAGAAAAAATTCTTTAAAATGTTATTCTGTAAATACTTTGAAAACATCTCACCATTGTGGAAATGTATCCAACTCTTCAAAGTGTTAAAAACTATATAAAATTCAATGAAATGTGTAGTATATTTATTCCATTTTAGTAATATTTTCCCCAATATATACATAACCAAATTATCCTTTTACAAGAGTACACATCCCAACCTTGCTCTTGATGTATTATATTAAACCATGAATCCATTTTGAAAATCAGTTAAAACTATCATTTGGAATAATAAAATTATTATATTATATTCATAAAAAAATAACCCAAGAACATATCATAACACTCTAAATTGACACCCATTTAAGTAATTTCCAATAATAGTGACACAAAATTTGAAACATATAAATAAAACATGTGAAATATCAAACCAACATGAGATGTCTCTAAATATCAAAACAGTATTGGAAGAATACAAAAACATAAATACCTTTAATTTAATAAGATCAGAAAAAATTACTTCATCCATGATAACAAACACTAAGTATATCGCATATTGGATAAAAAATTAACACTTAGAAAACATAATATTTTAAAAATAAAGATTTCATATATAATCATTATAAAAAATAATTCATCATATATTTAGAAAATATAAATCATCAAATCCATACAGGTTTTATGTTGCGACTCTAGCCCTAGTAGCCCGAAGCCGGAGCCATAATTTAATATATTTATGAAAGGTACAATGAATCACATACCAATGGATATAATATTTTAGTAGTAATGGTAAACCATAAACAAAAATTATTCCAATATTTTAGTTTAATACAAAAATTATAGCATAATTTCATTGTTTATAGAAAAAAAAAATTCCCTCCAACATATAATTGCATATCAAATGTAGTAAAATTAATTGATTCTGGAGAATAGAAAAAAATAATGGTGTTATCAATGGATCAGTAAGAGTTATGTACGTAGGAAGATATCATGAATAAATAATCATAATTTATATATAATAGTAAATAACATAGTGCACATTTCATTTAAATAACTGGATAACAGACAATCTATAAGGCAAGGTAAATGATGGGGAACACTTTACATTAAATCAATAAACCAAAACTATAATGAATCTATAGAGAATTACATATTTATATTATCTTTTATAATATTAATTCTATGGTTATTTATCACGTTTTCTATTTCCCAGTCACATGAAAACATTACCATTAATACCTATCCTCAAGATATTCGAAAACATACTGGGTGAAAACACATTTAGCTAAGGCATTATAACTTATTCAACCCAAGATACTATCAATGCAATAAGTTTATTTCATTAAAAAGTCCCAAAACTATGTATTTCATGTCCAAATTATTCATCATATGTCAAATAATCTATTTAATCCATAAACAATACACTTTATCATTAAATATCAATATTGGGTAAGGATATAGATTTAATAATATTTCCTCATTCAATGAAATTACTGTTAAGGTAAACATCGTATTTAAAAATAGTATACAATTTGGGTAATAAAAATATTCATGATAAATAAGACTATAATTTAGTTGAGATTTAACATCCATAGGGAAGTGAATAATTCATGGAAAACTTAATTACTAAAAAAATGGATTATGGAATTGAATGTCAATACATTACTTGGTCAAAATAATATAAAATCGTCTGGAGGAAGAATAAGTATGGTATTAGCATATACCCATTAGAATAAAAATTAATGATTGTTTTCATTTATCAATAGATATAACATAAAAATATCATTAAAAATTTTATTAAGGAAATTATCATTTTAATTTTGATAAAACATTTCAAAAAAATATTTTCTTTTAAAATTACTTTCAAATACATATTCTTCAAAAAGAACCTTATAATCGGTCAAAAGAATATTTTATGGAAGGAATTTCATGATTTATATACATGAAATAAAATAAATAAATAACATTTTTTTACTATAAAAATGTTAGGAATGTATTTTTTTAAAAATGATAAAAAGTTCCTTTTTACATTTTCAGTAAAACCAAACATGAATTATTTTTTTAAACGATATAATATTCTATTGGAAACAATATAGAGTAATAATGGTAAAATATTATTTGATAGATCATATTTATAATGAAAAAATATTTTAGAAAAACTTTTTAAGAAACATGTATTTGGAATAAAATATATTTCCGATCGAAGAGAGAAATGAATTAATATTTTCATAAAAAAAATTCCAAAATAGTTTTATTAAAAAATTGTGGATAAATGTTAATATTAAATAAACAGGTTAATTAATAACTATAAGAGAATAAAACTAATATTTTTATTATAAAATGGTAAAATAATTTACTTTAATTGAAATTTATGAATAAACAATCTCAATTAAATTTAGATTATGATATAATCCCATGAAAATATCATAATATTGATGTGAGAATCAACTACTGAATTGATATTTGGTATATAATGTAAATACAAAAAACAATTTACTACATCATGATATTATAAGAAATCATTTAATACATAATCTTATACTTTTAATGAAAATTAGGAAGTAATCTCACCCAAAGAAAAGAAATTGATTATGAAATCATTTACCACTTGGTAACTCTTATGTAAAATCCACTTGGATGTAGAAATTAAAATTAAAACCTAGAATACCATGAATTATTATGTAATAATTATAATTAATTTACTTGTGGAATTATATAAATAATATATAAAAATTAGGAGCATAACATTAAAATGTCCCTCAATGAAGTGAAATTGAGATGAAATCCCTTATGTTAAGATGCCTTTTTGTTGAACATGTTTTACCCTTATATATAGTCATTTTAAAAATGTTATGAACTTATTAAAGAAAAATATTAATATTTTTAATTTTATATATGATCATTTTATAATGTATTATCACCCTTTAATTAATAATATTTCATTATTTTTATTATTTCATGTGTTAATTATCATTTTTTTCAAATATTTTCTTTTTTGAAAGATATTTTTTGTTGAAAATATTATATAGTTATATAATCTATAAAATAATAATAATATAATAATTAACATATTTTCACTTATACATTACTTTTCAAACCAATCATTTAGGATAGTTATTAAAAAATTAAGAGTGTTACCATAACGGAGATGGAATGTCATACGTACGCATTAGTAATGTTTCCATTTTTCAGGGTTCATTATGGAATAGAGACAAGTATTATATTAATGTTTTATAATGCTAATAATATATTATATAAAATTTTATATACTTATATATATATATATAATGTGGTGTGGTGATGAAAATTTATTCACATCGTTTTGTGAATGTGGTAGTCCATATGTACACAAACAATGATATCATCTTTACATGAGTGAAGACGAATTTATGAAAATGATATGTATTATCTTTATAGAATTATAAATATGTAATTAATATCATTAATATTATATTTATATTGAATGTAATCATTAATTTTGTCTTTATAACATTCTATGTTAAGTATTTCTTAAGGACGAATCATATCACATCACGAGGTTGTTGTCCGTCAAACACACATGTGAATTTATCGTATCTCCTAAAGAATTTTAGGTAAAATGATAAATATCATCAAGTTACTAAAGATATATAAATATTTTATAAATATCATATGTATAATTTATATAGATCATCATACCCTTCCTTCAGAGGTAGAAATGAAAAAAATGCAAGATATCGTTTACAAGGCGGTAGTCCACCATACGCACGAACAACAATTTTATAATCCATTTGAGGGATGTGGATATGGTTTTACTCCCTAAAATATTATAAAAACATACTATTATATTTATTATATGTATTATTTATATCATCATGTTTTTATAAAAATTGAAGTAGTTTGAGAAAAATGTAAAATAAAGATGCTCATTGAAGAACATTGCATATTGTTCAGGTTCCCTCCTTAAGACTGCATTAAATCCTTTATATGTTGAATTTATGCAAAAAATAAATATTTTAGTATGAGGGTAGGGAATTTGGGATGTTATTTGTATAGGTATTTTCTGAAACAAAGTGTTTTGAAGGTGTGATGTGCAGAGGAGATGGGTGGCCTTTTATAAGTGGGGAGAGGATAAAATTCATATTTTTAAAAAGAATTGAGTGATAACACATTTTTCATTCATCAAAATGGACAAAATGGGTTATTATAGAACATTATAGATGTAATGGTCGAAATATATCCATAAAATAGTTTTCATACAGTGGTATAGGTCATTTTTACACTTATGTTTTTAGTTTATTCCCAGTAAACACATTTCTACCTTAATAGTGGTAACTAATTTTTAACACATTCTCTATTGATTTTCATCAAAAAAAGTTGAATTTATTAGATATGATAAATTATTATGAATAAAAATATGAAATATATTTTTTGAAATTCAATTCATAGAATTGGTCAAATTTAATTTAAAATTAATACTGTAGATTTGATGAAAAATCAGGTTCTTAATGTGAAAACGTTCAAAAGATTTTGATGTTTTTATAACAAAATTATATATTAAAATGATTCCAATGAACTCAATTGGATAAATATATATTAAACTAATCTAATTTTACTTTAAATACAATTTAATATACACTTTATAATTAAAAATGTTTTAAATGAAAAGGTATTTCTCAATTAAAAATCAGAATTTTTCACTATTTATCAAAAATGAAACTTCCTTGAAAATTTTTAAAAAATACCTCGAAGATATTTTAGGAATACCTATTTCAAAAATTAATGTTATTTTTATATATACATTTTCAAAAAGTGTTAAAATTTATTTTTAAATTAGTTGTGAAAAGCACGACTGATCTGTCATTAAAAAGTTAATGTTTTTCAGAAATCATTTCATTTTATTCTGAATGATTATTATTTTATTAGTAATCAATAGATAACCATATTTTTCATAATTTAGTTATAAATTTTCATACCCACTATTCCAAAATCTAGTTTACACCTATTTTAATAATATTTCTATAATATTACATATTTTATTTAAACTCTATGTTGCATGTAACACACGTTATTGAATAGATTAAATTTAAACAATTATATATTGTGGGTTATTTAAAATTTGTGTATTATATAAAATATTCTATAAAATAAAATGTTATTATTTTATAATTTTTGTGGTGTTACACTATAGATCATAAGTAACACCTAAAATCACTATGAGAACCTTAAGATATTCATATCAACATTGGGACGTTCATTGATTACATCAAAGGATTTAATGGGAGAATCATAAGTGGATTTCACACCTAATCACGCAATGAATAATCCATAATCCAGATCCTCATTCCTATGAAGATTGTGTTTCTAGATCTCAACAATCCTTTCTCATGAATAATGATGCAACACTTGCAGACTTCATTAAACCAAAGAAATTTCAAAATGAGGGTTAATCAGTGGTTTCCTTTTCAAATGAAGAGGTTATTTTTCTATCATTTGACCTTTGATTTTTTCTTTTCATAGATTATTTATGTAAATATCCTCTCTATATTTCCTTATTGAGACCTTGGATGTGATTGGTTGTGTTGGATTTCATGTTGTATCATTAAATTATTATCATGTTATTTTTTTATTTCAATACGAAAATTATTATTACCAACATTCACATTAGAGGACCATGTTATTTTGGTGGTTGTTCCATGAAAGTGTTGCAACGGTATGAATATTTTTTCTTCAAATTAAATTCCCTCATTTCACCTATTTGGTTAGGTTTTCTTTTAATTCCCCTTCAAAATTGTAAACTGGATACTCTATTTTCAATTGAAACTTTATTTGAACTACCATTGAAACATAATGCCATAACCAGAAATCCTCTTAGGCCATTTGATTGTAAATAATTGTGTTGAAATTAACATCAATATGTACATACAATCACACATATGGATTCAATATGGGGACTCTGGTTTTATAATATAAGTAATCATAGAAAGTTTACCTGACTATTACAAATAATGTTTTAAAATTGGCCACCACACAAAGGATTGAGGTATTATAAAATTTATATTTGACCACCTTTGTTTAAAAATTATACATGGGTTGAAAAATGAATAAATAAAATGGTTTATGCTAATTTTATTACCCCTGATGAGAACATTTTCAATCAAATACCTGCTATAACTACCATGCATTTTCCCTCTCTAGGTAATCTCTCTGTTTTTGGGGATTGTTTCTATAGTATTCAAACACACAATGAGGATAACACTTATTAGGTTATATCATCACCTAAAACCCATGATACATGAGATAAGTATTAGTGTGCCCTATATAACTCTAGAAGCCCTCTACATGATTATAATAATCAATCTAATAAAATTGAATAATCCTATTTCAAAACATGTTCTAAGATGGGGAAATTATGGTGTTTGTTTATGGATTCATTACCCCAAATGCCAAAAAAAACTAAGAAATATGTGGGATACACTAACCTTTATATAACAATAGTTATAAGATTAATTGAAGCCTTTAAGAAGGAAAAAAATGAATATCCAAAAATATTGATTATTATTGAACCTATTATAACATATAGTTTTGATGAGTATGAATATGATAAAAATATTGATTCTGTGTTCAAGATTCACATTTTATTGAATATTATGTGTATGAAGTGGTTATTGCATGGACAGTGGAACAAGATGAAATTATATTCTAGAAATAAAATAATGGTGATATTATAGATGAGATGTACCTTCAAATTATGAAACATATGTTCATAAGGATGGTTGTAGAGTAAAAAAAATTCATGATTTTTAATTTAGTGGCATACCTTGGTAATGAAATTTTATTAATATCAATATTTGGATTGCTAGTGATCTTTGTGTTTGATATTTCTTCATGGTTGAGTTGACTTATCCTTTGAGTTTAAGTGTGTGTTTGCTTGTTATCTTTGTGTTGGTTGAACTTCGACACTTCTAGCCTCATAATGGGTAGTTTTTTGGCATGATGAGTAAACTCTTTCCATTATTATTAATATGAGTATAAATCCATTTTTCTAATTTGTGATTTAATTTTTGTTTTTTTGTTGTGGATTTTGTTTCTTACTTCTCATGACATGGTGGACAGAATTATGGACAAGTGTCATATAATGAATTATTTTAATCCTATGTATGTGTATAATAAAGCGAAAAGAATTATTGAAATAAGATTGAATAAATAGTTTTATATTCATTAATAGTGGTTATTCTGGTTCAATGTTGATCTTCTGTCTCATTTCATATGATCTATGTCCCTCTCTCCTAGTGTCTTCCCTTCATATGCATTTGTGGTACGTGAGGACCAATGTTCGACATCAAACATGTTTGGAAGCTTTAAATAAAATGTATGGGTTGTGTTGTCTTGCTTGGATGGGATATTTTGTGTCTTTCGGGAGGATTTCAGTGGTTTTAATGTAGATCAAATTGGAGTTAATTATGGTTCTACTCAATCTTTTAGGTGCATCACTCGCTACTTTTTTCATTTTGGAAATAATGTTCACTTTTTGTTTAATTTTGTTTTTCTATAATCTCTTTATAACTCATGTGTCAATTGTATCTTTTACTTTTATTAATAAATTATTGGAGGAATAGGATGGGTGACTAAACCATATATCAATCATTAAAACAATATCATATCAACTTATGGAAGTAATCAGTAGAATGTCCTCTTACTTTACCCCAAACTAGTGTCATCACAATCTTAGGTAAATATCTAAAATCCACTTATAACTCTTTATCTCATCAATAAAATCATCAATATGATTTAGATGGTATTTATTATTCACTATCACATTATAAAAGTTATTATGAACAAAAAAATACGAACTATCATCTTGCATCTTGATAAAAACTACGCGTCACACAATTTGAGATGTTTGGAAAAATAAATTATTTCTTCTCAAATTACTCAATATATAAATTCGTCTCTCAAAACTCATCATGCATCATATAAAAAATTAAATTCATTATAGGAAAAACATTGGTAAAAACACCACATCCTTTTTTCCTAGATATCCTTATGTTTTTTAAAAAACATCTGTATACATTTCTCACCATTTCTAAAAATTGAAGTTTATATCTTAATTTTATTGATCTCTGAACCAACCTAGCTAACTATAAATAAAACGATACTAGTTATAATAAATGAATCTTTTATAACTTGTGTTGATGTCCTACACTCTTTAAATGGTGTGAAGACTAATACGTAGTGAGAAAAATTAAATAATGTTACTAGAAAATACAATATAATCTTTAAATCTTCCCAACCAATCAATTCAATGGAAATGGTTAAACATTTCCATCTCAAGTATCCCAATGTCCCAATATATTTATATATCACCTATCATAATGGATCATGATGGTTACTTGAATCATTATTCTACCCTTTCTCCCAAATATATGTTGATCTTTATAAAACATGACAACAATTCCACATTACAAACAAACTGATCCCATACTTCTGTAAATATCATATATTGAGATGCAATCAAATAAAAAACTAAATATTTAATGTGGATATATTTATAAGTTTTCATTTAACTATCATAGATTCAAAAATTAATATACCTACAGCATGATATGCAACTAAAAACTAAATTTGACCCTATTTTGGGTTACCAGCTTTCCTCATCTATAGTCCACTCCATTATGCTTAGAAATTTTATCTATAATATTAATTGATGTATCTAATTTAATCTTTAACAATTTATTATTGGTTGATTAATACATAATACCTCTTAGGATTTCCAATCCTCCTTCATTGATGACATTCTCTTGGTTCAAAGAATAAAAAACCCTAAAATATATTTTATCGAGTTCATAACTATAATTCATTCCTTTTATTCTTATACGCACTAAAAGAATTATTAAACCCATTCGACTGGGGAAGAAAATCACTCCCACTATGATCATATGTTATATTTTTTATTCCATATTCATTATGTTCACTAAATAAAAATATATAGCTAAATAAATCAATAAGTCCTTTTATAAAACATGTTATATAATTTATATATAAAATCATTATTCCTTGAGACTATTATTCATTATAAAATCCAAAGAAAAATAAGGAAACTCAACAATGTGATACTTTTAATCAAGATTCATATTGCTCCCCAACTCCAAATTTATGAACTCTTGATATTTTTTTTATATTTAATTTTTACATTAAAATGGATTGGTGATTGGATGATGATGATGAAATTAGTGATCGGGTGACGATGAATACAATGATGAAATTATGGTATTGATGAAGGTGGAGACTCATTAAAATGGTGGTAGTTTCTTTGGAGTGATGTTATGCCTCTAGAATTGGGTTTTTTGTTGGATCAATGCTTACATGGGTTATGGGATTCTTTTTTGTTTTTTATTTCGAATTTCATATTGCCATGTTGGATTCTAGATCTCATGCATGGTCTTATGGTCACCTCTCAACAATAAAGATGATATTTCGAAAAAATACATAATTGTCATGTATATATATAATGGTGAGTGACAAAAAATAGTTGGATTTCCATATATCACTTCAATGCAGTTCTATTCATGATTTATCCACAATGTATAAATTAATTCAATTTCAAAAATGTTAACACATCACAATAAAATTAAATGAAATAATATTAATAAAAATAAACAATAATATTAAATAAAAATCGCTCATTGTTTTGAGAATCATTGGTATTGTTTCCTGGTATTCTAATTCATAGTAAAATCAATTTTAATATCACATCATAATAGAATCGTGATAACTAAAAAATTACATTATTATTCTTAGTGAATAGTGGTCAATAAACAAAAATTTTACATATGTACCTATAATAAAATTTTCACTCACATAGAATCTTCACTCACCATAGTCTTTACATTCATAATAATTAGCATCCTTATAATAGTCTTTTATATAATTCTTATATTATAAATTTTCATTAAAATTTATTTAATGTTGTCTAAATTTAGAAAAAATTTGTCAATATCAAGAAGGGTAAATTGATGTAAAAAATATAACAAAAAATTTATATGAAATTTAATGTCTATGTATCGTAAATGATATAATTTCTATGAAATATGATTATATGAATCAACTATACACATTTTAAATAAGTAAATCATAAGTTATAAAACAGAACTAATAAAATAAAAATAATTAGAATTTAAACATGTTGTATATAAGGTCATAACATTTAACCTTACATAAATCCTGAATTAAGTTAATAATTCACATTGAGGGTCTTTTTTGGTTTAGATATTTAGGGAAGTATGCCATAAAATATACATATCAACTTTATTGTCACAAATTTGACACTTCTACACTATCAATTTATTTTTATAAAACAAAAACTTTTAAAAAATAGCATGATTTTGTTTCATGCTTAAAAATCACAACATTTCCTTGATACTATCCTTGACTCAATTAAGCTGTAAAACCTATCAAAAACATTTCCTAAACATGGGATGGGAATTAAAAACTTAGTAACGGATACACAAATAAGGAAAACTATTAGTTTTTCAAAACTACATGTAAAACATGAATCCTTTATCATAAAGTAATACTTTTCACCTTAAATAAGTAGAAAAAACACTTCACTGAATATAAGTTTATTTCTTACCCTTATTCTAACACAAATATTACCATCAATCCTATAAAAGGAAACATATAGCATATAAAGGTAACATTGGACATAAACATACTTAAATGTAATAACCATACAGTCGACTTCCACACATATCCTTAAATCGAATATCCATACGGCTGACTTCCATACCCAATGCATTGGACGTTATAACGTAAACTCACATCCTAGGTTTTTCACAAAACCACCTATAATTTGGCTTATCACATTACCACCCATAATTGGTTTGTCAGATAATCACCTTTCAAATGTTCAAGTACCATTATATAATCCTAAAACATTCGATATTGCAAATATCAACATTTCACCAATAAACTTTCATTTGAAATCACAAGAAATAATTTCAAGATATTGAAATAATAAATCCATTCAAAAAACAATTTTCAATTCCAAATTATTTAAAATGGTATATTCTATTTATTTTCCTTTTCAAAACATTAATGTTTGTTAAGGAATCCATATATCAAATAATTCTTGTGGCGGTGGAAAGGTTGTCGTCGCCGCATACGTTAGAAATATTCCTTTTTCATCTAGTAAAATACTCCGTAGAAAAATATTACCTTTGAATGAAATTAAAAGTAAAATGATTTTATTATATACTATATAATATAAGGATGTTTATATTCTCAAAATATGCCTCAATGAATGGAGATTCAGACGAAACCCCTTACATTGAGTCTGACTCGTCACGTATGTCCCTTGTTCATCATGAATAATAAACATAATTTAATTCATAATTTACTAAGAACCTTTTCAAGTTTATTATTCCATGTATATCACTCTTTACCATGTTATAGAAATTTCATAATTATTTATGTTCATATCAGACGTTTTGTCGATATTCGGTACTTGACTCAAAAATGAACTGGTTATAATTACAAATTATCCATGTGGTCAGAATTCCATTATCTACATAATCATATTCAGGATTTAAATATCATATATATATATTATATATTTATTTACATCCAATATATATGAATTTATAATACTCCATAACATTTTTAGATAAGAAATGAAATGCATCGCTAATGGAGATGGTAAATCGTATATACGCGTGAACACTACTTTCATTTCTTTTTCATATTTAAATGAATTAAAACTAAATGATATGTTGGTTCATTATAATTCTATTATAATAAAATATTTTATATATTTTACAAGTTCATTAACATCGTACTTTATATGTTCCATGTATGGCATGAACGAGTCATATCACTTTGAGTGGGTGGTAGTCCGCAGATTCTCAATGAAATTATCATATTTACACATTATGGAAAGCATACAGGTATTCTCCAAAATAAAAATAAAAAATCATATAGACAATATAAATATAATATATATCATATATAAATATAGTCCCATCATAATGGCCACCATGATAGGAAATATACGATAATTTGATAATCATTGTTTCGTGAGGTAGTAGTTCATCGTCTAGAAAAATAGTATGTTCTAAATCAATTAGATGGTGGTGTGTGTGATTCTAGGTATATTATATGGAATATAAACATCTTATTATATTTATTATACTATTTATTTAAAATAATTGAATAATGGGAGTTTAGGGGGTTGTAGAATGGAAAAATGAAAAAAGCTTGAGATATGACATTACCTCAAATCGGGTATCTCCTTTTGATTTAAGCTAAAATGATTACTTGTATTGCCTTAAGCCGATGGTAAGGCTTCTAGAATGAATATAGGGATGTTGGGAGATTATTTGAGCTGAATTTGGATGATCCAAGGTTCTTGAGAGGTGTGAGTAATGGTTAGAGGTGGTGGACTTTTATAAGAGGGAAGAGGGGTACTTTAAAAATTTCTGGAAAGATTTTTTTTATAAACTGAATTTCTATTTTAAAAGGTCCACAACTCATTTAATTCTAAGATAAGATGATTATTGTTTTCAATCCATTCAACCAATCGGTTTTATACATGTTTTGGTCTCAAATTTAACCTTATCATTTATCTTTCACCCTTAGTTAACTAATTTAACTTCTACCATGTCTTCTTTAATATTCAAACTATATGGTTTATATATTTACTATAAAAGTACAATTGAAAATTAATTATTTCATTAATTATTTTTTAATCATTATCTATTTCATTTGTCCTAATCATAGATTTTTAGGACAATTATATCATTTAATAAAATTGATTTTTTTTCTAAAAACTCAATTATGTCAATTTTTATACAATTCATATGATTACATTATAAAAAATCCATAACAATATTATTGTGTAAAAAAGAATAATTATTTCAATAATAACAAGTCATAATAATCCATAAAATTCGTGGATGGCATAAAAGTTTCAAAATAAATTAGTTTTAAAATGAGAATGTGAGATTTTAAATGTAAAAACTATCAAAAGATTGTCATTTGATTATGTACAATTTAAAATTGAAATTACTTCCAATGATCAAAATTTGAATTAAATTATAAAATATTATCTAATTAAGCTTTAAAACCAATTAGAAAAATAATCTAACAATATTAATCAATTTTTTGAATATATATATTTTACTAAAAATGCAATATTTTATATTATTCATTAAAAAATGAACATTATGAGAAAGATCCCAAAAAATTAGCCAAAGTCAATTTTTATGTACCTCTTAAAAATAAAAAGATTATTTTTTCAAATACAACATATAAAGGTATCATAAACTATATTTAAAAATGTTTCTCCATCTAAAGGTGGTAAAACTACATTTTAAAAATATTAGAGTATTTTATTCAAAAAATTTGATTTATTCTCATTTTAAGCCTCTAAAATTTATTGGATAAATGTCAAAAATATTTAACAAACATGTATAACAAATTGTAGTTATTTCCATTAATTTTCACCAATAAAATGTCTAAGAGTTAACTACCATTTAAAATATTTATATTATTTTATTATTATTATTATTGGTATAACTCAATGTTGTGTGCAACATAAGATTTCTGAGAAACCCATTGTTGCGTGATGAGTATGCCATCAAAGATAGAATCCCCATTACACTAAATCCGCTATGTAATTCATATGTATTAATAGATATGAAAATATATAATTCTATATTTACATGGGATGTCACATCCTTCCCCCGTTTTGAAAATTTCATCCTCACAATTTTAAATTAGGATCGGTAATTTCAATGAAATCCCACATCGTAAAAAAAGTTAGTAAAACCTCCACATTAATATAATGAATGTGAAGTACAAAGGTCACCCAGGATAACACATACTAGGATTCCATGTCAGAAAACATGGATATGGAAGAGAAAAAACCCATCAAGTTCTGATGGAGAGTGATAGAAAATAGGATTAGGATAAAGTTTACTACCAAAAAACCATGAAATTGTGATGGGTTAAATGGTATTTGATTACCCAATAGGAAAAGTGAATGGAAAAAATTTAGTTTTTTTCTTCCTTTTCATAAATTTTTGGAATTTATTATATATATTTATGAGGAACATAATTAAATATACATACCTTTCATGTATAGTTTCATCCTTTAATAAATTTCTATAGCGAACTCATATTTTCTCCAAATTATTAGTATTCATGATGGCTGGGTCAAACCTAAAGTGCTAAAATCAACTTTTAGTGAATCACATAATCCACAAAAGATGAACTATATATTTTCCCTATCATTTGAAATTATCCAAAACCAAAATGGTTAGTGCAAGATCATATAATCCCTAAAAAGGATAATCCATTATAGAAAGAAATACTATTCTTAATCATCAAAATTCATAAAAAAATACCCAACCCTCAACACAAAGTCCATTAAATAAAAAATTGTCATTAAAATTCTTCAAAATAATCCAAACTGATCTTGAAACCTAAAATTCAAAAGGATTTGATCACATTTTCTTCCACGATAAATCATAACAATTATCTATAAATAACATTGACTACTCTTAATGTGTCTCACTGAAAAATAATTATCCAAATCACAAATTCTCTATTAAAGGTTAATCATTTAGAAAAAAATAATGATAATCACCATATTTCTATAATAATAACATAGATTCTCCCAAATTAAAAGTCAACCATTACTCCTCAAATGTAATCCCATAGTATTCTATTTTCCTTATGCATATAGTGTTCCCAAAAAAGAAAACTTCTTCCAAAATAACTTTTATCACATAGTTGCCAAGTAATTTTTATACAATAAGGATATCCATATGTTTCCAGAATCTTCTTATTCTTGATCCTTAAAATAGTGTAACAAAAAAATAATAAGACATACTAACCAAGGACTTCCCGTATTCCAGTGGTAGGTGACTCACCCTTGTCACCCATTTGTTGTGGGTTCGATTATTGCGGCATTGCCGAATGTGATTTCCTATCGCCCATCTTGTGAGTTGTCCTTTTCCAAAAACTATATAATTTTATAACTTTCCAAAAATTTAGATAAATTCTTCCAAAATAACCATAACATATTTTAACCACAGATGATATCTCATAACTCCCATTTTATTCCCATAAATTAATAACTCATAATTGCCACAAATTCAAGGATCATATAAACATAATTGGTTCTTTATAACTATATCCACACAAAAAAAGATAATTATACCTCAAATAGAATTTTCACAAAACAAACTATAGGGTTACACACAGAAGAGAAAAGTATTCCAATGTAATCACATAAATAAAAGATCATTAATAATTTGAAACATTTCATCACCCATCTATCTAACATAACCCTCAAATTTCTATAATTTGGACATCATAATAATCCATTAATATCTGTGATATCGTAACCAGGTTATACAACATATTATATATACTTCATTCCTACATAAAAAAATCATAAATCATATCCTATGATTCAAAAATGTCAAAACACCAGGTAAGAAATAATCCATACCCTCCATAGGTCATTGTTAGTTTCCTCATCCTCAATTGGAATTGAATTATTTATTGGAAAATGTATATTTGTATAGTCATGCAGATCCAATTCTTGAACATTCTTAATAGGACATTTATTAGCATAATTACCATGCACACCACATTTAAAAATTTTGATTGATCCCTCGAAAATAACTTCTTTACAAATCCTTTTGTCAAAGAAATGCTTCTTTTTCCATGATAGGTTTTTTTGTGTCCTTCATTACAACATCTATAACATCTTCCCACCCCTTTGAATAATTTTCCTAAGTGTTTATTTCAACTTAATTGAGACATATGTTTTTTAATAAACTTACCTTTTTTATTATTACCTGAACTTCCATAGGGATTTATTTCTCTCGTATACTATGCCTTAGAAAATTCTCCATGGTTCTAGTGGGAAATCATGACTCTAGAAATCTGGTTAAGTATAATCACATGAATTCTCATTGTAGCTCCCATTTCACTCAATTTCTTATTTAAAAACCACCACAATTTCATTCACTTCCATTATTACCTTAGTGCCATCTATATCCATCCCTTTACTAAAACCAAAAAGTTCAGTGTCAGTATATTAGTAAAATCATCATAAACTATATTATAAGGAGGGTAAAAACTAAAATATACATAATCGTGTTATCTTAAACACATTCATTTTATTAAAAAAATAACTATGACTCTTTCTAATCTGCTAACCATTATAGTTATATCACTTATACTTAAATAATATCCTAACCTCTAATGTTATCTAAACCGACCTTTGATTCCAACTATATGGCCCTAGTCTTAAGCATTACATGATCTTGAATTAAGTAAATAATTCACATTAAGGATGTTTTCAGGTTTAGAACATTATAAAATTAGGCCATAACTTATAAAAAACCACTCTATTATAAAAAAGTTTACACTTTTACACACTATCCATTTATGACTACAAAACAAAATCTTTTAAAAAATAACTTGATTTAGTTTCAGGCTTAAAAATCACATCTTTTCTGTGATCCTGTCCATGACTCTATTTAGCTTTAAAAACTGTGAAAATTTTTCAAAAACATGGGATGAGCATTATAATCTTATTAAGGGATACACAAATAGGGAAAACTATTATTTTATCAAAAAAATGTAAACCATGAATACATTATCAGAAAGTAATAATTTTTACCTTTAAGAAGTAACATAAACTCTTCACTAAATATAATCTCATTTTTTACCCATTTTGTAAACAAAATATTACCATAAAACTCATAAAAAAGAAACATATAGCATATAAGGGTAACTTGGGACATTAACCTACTTTAATAGAATAAACATACAGTTGACTTCCACACATATCACTAAATAGAATATTCATACGGCCGACTTCCATACCCCATGCATTGGAGGTTATATTTTACCCACTGTCCTTGGTTAATCACTGAACCACCAGTAATTTGGTTTATCACATAACCATACATCATTGATTTATCATGTAACCACCCTTAAATTGTCCAGTACCTTTATATAATCACAATACATAAAATATTGCAAATATCAACATTTCACTAATAGCATTTCATTTAAAATCACAAGAAATCTTTTCAAGATATTGGAATACTCAATCCATTTCAAATACCCTTTTCAAAACAATAATACAAAAAAATGTTCTATGGTATCTATTTTCCTTTGAAAAACATTACGTCTTGTAATTGAAGCTATATATCAAATATTGCTCTTGGCAGTGGAAAGGTTGTTGTCGACACATACATTAAAAATATTCCTTTTGTCATTTAGTAAAACACTTCATATAAAAATATTCACATTCAATGAAATTAATATTCTCATATTTTATTATACACTATATAAATTAAATAAGTTTATATTATAAGAATATGCCTCAATGAAAAGATATTTAGATGAAGCCCCTTACCTTAAATATGACTTATCTTGTTTGTTCCTTAATCATCCTAAATAATAAAGAAAAGTTAATTTATACTTGATTTAGAGACATTTAAAGTTTATTAATACATTTATATCACTTATTACCATGTCTTGAAAATTAAATAATTATTTATGTTCATATTGGATGTTTTGTCGATATTCGGTACTTGAGTCAAAAATGAACTTGTTATAATTACAAACTGCCCATGTGATCAAAAGTCAATTATCTCCAGAATCATATTCAAGTTTAAAATATCATATATATCTAGTATATATGTATTACGATCTGGTTGATATATATTTATAATATCCCATAACATTTGGAGATATGAAATGAAATGCACTGTTCATTGAGAAGGTAAACTATAAGTACGCATGAACGCTACTTTCATTTCTTTGGCATATTTAAGGGAATCATAACTAAATAATACATAGTTATATTATAATTCTATTATAATATAATATTATATATATTACATAATTTCATTAACACCATCATTTATACAATCTATGTATTGCATGTATGAGCCATATCACTTTGAGGGGGCGGTAGTCTGTACATTCTCAAATGAAATTATCGTATTTATACATTATAGAAAGAATAAATTTATTCTATAAATTAAAAATAAATAGGCATTGAGACAATATAAATATAATATATATCATATATCAATATAGTACCATCATAATGACCACTATGAGAGTCGATAGGAGATAATTGAACAATAATCGTTTCATGAGGACGTAATTCATTGTCTACAGAAAAAGTATGTTATAAATCCATTAGAAGGAGGTGTGTATGAGTGTAGGTAGAATAATTGGAATAAAAAAATCCTAGTATAATGAATACATTGTTTTTGTTCTAAAATTATTGAATTAATGGTGATTATGGTGTTGGATATGGGAAAAATGAAAGACGCTTGAGGGAAGACATTACCTCAAATCAGGTAACTCCTTTTAATTGAAGCTAAAAGGAATTTATGAATTGACTTATACCCAAGGTAATGATAATAAAAATAATTAAGGGATTTTGGCAGTCTAGTTGATAAGAATTTTTACAAGACAAGGTGTTTGAGAGTTGTGAGTAAGGGTTAGTGGTAGTGGCCTTTTATAAAAAGGAGTAGGGGTACTTCAGGAGTGTCTTGAATGATTATTTTATTATAAACTGAATTTAGATTTCAAAAGGTCCAAAACTCATTTAATTAAAATATAAGATGACTATTGTTCGAATAATTTTGAATAAATATGATTTAGACATGTTTTTTTCTAAAATATAACATTATATTTTATCTTTAACACTTAGGTAACTATTTTAAATCTTACCATGTCTTCTTGTATATTCATATTATATGGTTAGTATATTTACTTAATATTCTAATTGATCATTAAGTTATTTTTTAATTACATATAAATCATTATCTAAGTCATTTTTTTGAATTTTTAATTTTTTGTAATATTATATCATTTAATAAAATATAATTTGTTTTCAGTACTAATTTATTTTAGTTTTTATACTATTCATATTTGGACTTTTTAAAAAATCCACAAAAATGTGATTATTTAGAAAAAACTTCATTTATTAAAATATAATAGTTTATAATCGTCCATAAAATTATTGGATAAAAAATAAATTTATTTTAAAATTTAAAATCCGATTTATTTAAATCATTCATTAATAATGAAATCCATGCATCATCACTGTGTAATAAATAAATTTATATATTTAATGTATAAAAATTATAAATAAAATACCATGATTTAGGAAATATTTTTATCTTTCCAATTAATATTTATATTAGAATTTATCTATTTTATAACCCATATATTCAAAAAAAAATTATTAGGAAGTTACAATTTTATGTAATATTTCCCTTATGATTAAATTAAATGTTATAAAATGTCATTTTCACACACAAGTGGCTCCCAAAAGCCAAAATATCTTCCTAAGGGTTGATTTGGTGGACTATGACTTACAAAATCAGGTTAGGACATCTGTTAGGGTAAATTTATATTATTATAAAATTATTATTACCTTTATTTACCAAATTTACCCTTTAACCATAGTAAAAAAATTACTGAAGTGATTATTCATAATGTCCAAAAATAAAATTACACTATTAAAATAATTTGGACCCAATGATTGAAAATATTAAATCAATTATTCAATATTAAAAACACAAAATTAGAATAAACTATTTTAAAATTAATTTTTGTTGTCAAAACAAGAAAGCAGGTTTTTAAGAAGTAAAAATTATCAACAGATTGACATTTCTTAATGTTCAATTTAATATTGAAATTACTTAAAATGAAAAAAAAAATTGAATTAAATTATAAAAACATAATAAAATTACACATTAAAACAATGAAAATTTTAATCTAACCATATAAATAAATTATATGAAAAGAATGTTTTGACTTAAGATGTGGCCATATTCATTATTCATTAAAAAATAAACTTTACCAGAAAAGTACAAAAAATTTACCCAAAGTAAATTTTGATGTTCCACATATAAAAAATAATTTTATTCTGTAAAATATAACATATAAATGTTTAAAAAACAATATTTAAAAATGGTTCTCCTTCAAAAGGCGGTAAAACTACCTTTTAAAAATATTAGAGTATTTTATACTTAAAATTGAATTTATTTTAATTTGAATCCTCTGAAATTTATTAGATAAATGTAAAAATATTTAAAAAACATGTAAAATAATATTTTAGTTAGTTGTGTTCATTTCATCTAATATAATGGATACTTGTTAACTACCATTTAAAATTATAATTGTTTTATATTATTTCTTCGGTATAATTGAAAGTTGTTTGCAACATAATATTTCAGAGAAACCCATTACTGCATATCGGGTAAACCATGAATGATATCATCCCCAATATATAAAAAACATTGTTTAATTAATAATTTTCAATTGATATTAGAATGTATTATTCTATAATTACCTGGGATTTTATAAAGTAGGTCAAAAAAATATGAACTAACAGATAGTGGTATAAATACTCCTGTAAATGATATTATTACCAAAAGATTCAATAACCTAATTATTTTCTTTTATACTGACATTGTAGGATGTTTTTTTAATCAAAACCAGGATATAAAATCTCAAAAATTAACTTATTTTACTATATTTCAGGAATTTACATGTTCCATATCTAAAACATCTATAAAATAATATTGTAGTAGGTTGATTTATCCATGCGAACCTATTTGGTTATCGTGATTGATAGTGAAGTGTCCAACATCATACTTCATCGAATTTCATTATTTAGATGTAGTATATTCCAAATCATAATATCATCAAAAAAATGTGAAATTGAGAATAATTATAAATTTAACCTGAGATATTTTATAATATATATCCTCATAATGTAATCTCTAAGATAAAAACTAAAAACAAAATACAAGCATATAAATCAAGGTAGTTATATGGAGAAAGATTCATTATTGATCATTATTTAATATCATTCATTCCATGAACTCTGTGGTCTAATATATAAATTCCAATTTATCAAAATCCATCAAGATCTTTGCTTTGATATAATGTCCTAGAACACGTTTTTTGTACTTTAAATTTAATATATATTCAAAAATGTAATATTTTTTTAATTTTTTATTAATTTTTTCTTACTATTCTCTATGAATTTAATTTAGTAATGTTCTATTGTATTTATCACATTGAAAAATGTAATAGTAGTTCCACACAATGAAGAGAACCTCAAAATTCAATGATTATATTCTTACTTGTTATTCTATGATCAGATAACATAATATATAGAGTCACATAATATGCTTATTTTCAACTATGAGTACTCATAAGTTCATGAGACATAATTTTATGAAGTTTTTAGTAGGTAATATCTAATATGATATATTATAAGAACATATCTACCAGCATTAATTCCACATTTTTTCATGTCAATCGATATGCCCTTCCATGATCATGTGTATTAATCCTAATATTTTATGATTATTGTTAATGTATTACATGATTCTCACACATATATCTATTTATTGTAAACCATGAAGATATATACTCAAAATGAAGTTATATATGTTAGGTGTATCACCTATGATATATTGTTAATGAATATGTTAAGGAATGATGCATCCCTTCAATTTTAATGGAATTTAATATCACATAAATTTGGTTCTTGTGGAACCATTAGATTAAATTCCATGGCCATGGTTTATTTATTAGATTATTTCAGATAGTCAAATAAAGACATATCAAGCATATAGCATGATGAAAAAATAATATAACCCGCTTGATTAGATATCATGAAAAAGGGATTATATTTCAAAAAGATAATTTATATATTCTTTTCCCTTGTAAAAAATATTCTTTCTCTATGGGTACCTTGACTAATTTTGGCGTATTATTCTTGGACATTAGGAAATACCATATGATTCCACTATGGAAGGGACCTATAGAATCACACACAATGTGTTTTATTTAATCTCATTTAAGCATTATTTATTTTTAAAAATTAGAATAAATTATATTATTTATACCAAGAAGAAATATTTATTCACAATTTATTATATTATGACAAATATTACATAATTATTTATTCAGAAGGTAATTATTTAATTATGAAAATAAATAATATTTATTCATCTTTTGTTATTCACATGATAAATAATATATATTTATTTATTATATAAATAATTTATTTAGGTATATGAATACAAAATAAATATTTATTCATTGGATTGTAAATATAATATTTATTTATTTATTTATTGGATAATATTTATTTAAATATAAATTAACTAATTCTATAAATGTTGAGGAAGATGAGTCAACCAGATTTTTTCTGGTGAAAAATATTTATTTTCAAGAATATAAACTAAATATTTAGTATTTTTTGGGGTTTCACACATCATAAGTAAAATAATAATAATAATAATAATAATTCCAAGGTATGTGGTTAATTGGGGATTACTTTTTAGTTGTTTTATTTTGTGAAATTAATTATAATTTAACCCTAACACTATGTCTCTTTATAAAATAATATGTCAATTAGATAAAGGTTAATCATTATGAACAATAATTTCCTCTCAATATCCCCCTCATCCTCCCTTCCTCTCATGATTTAGAATAAAGAGAGAAATTATTTTAAGAGTGAATGAATGTGAAGTCATCAAAGAAAAAAACATAATATGATCAATGAATCATGTTATCACCCAATTATATATCATTATAATTACAAGATCAATATACCACATGTGGAATACTATTATAGGGGATATACATTGGGACCTTATTTTGAAATGAAAATATACCAATCGAGTTAAAATGATCACCACTATCGATGGAGAAATAAATCAACATGTATTTAATATTTCATCTATGATTTAAATTAAATATAAATTAATAATAAAAGATCCTCTCTCGTGGTTCTACAAAAAAAATTTCTCAATATTCTTCAAAAACAAATCATATTGGTCATGACATTCAAATCACAGGCATTATGAATGAATAGTTGAATCTTACAAAAGATGAGTTTTCCATATTACTAATAGGCAATTCGCTTATTTCAAATACCATTAAGTGGTATCATAGTGGTCTTGTTAAATTTATAAGTATTCTTTTGATATTTTACATATTAAAAATTTGTCTCTCATTTCATGAAATTTATTCTTATAATCGGATTATTGATATCTCCTTTTCATCCCTTCATTTTTAGCTAGTTTATTTGTAATTAAATTAAATATTAATGAGGAACATATGAAGAAACCTTCTCGAGGTTCCATGAAATATAGTCAGACAATGTGGAATTACATAGTGTGTAGTCGTTGTAGGTGTCATGTATCCCAATTCATTGCAGTATGATGTGCCATGAATTAATACACCATGTCGTGTAATAATGGTTACATGTTGAATTGAATTCTCTATATGTTGACTATGTTGGGATGGCGTACAATATTTTGGTCCAAACATCTTGTAATTGGGTTACACGCTATGTAGTCCATGCATTTTTGTGATGAGAAAATGTGTAGTTGAATACATGTCAATTATTAATTACACAACATGTAAGGATTGACTATCATGTAATAAAGAGGATAAATGACATTTGCCAAATTTACTAATTGTATACCCTACACATTTTCATGTAGTAATAGATACCCAGTCACTAGTCCTGTATCATATATAAACAATTAGCAGTATCCCCGATGTGTAACTTAAGTACAAAGCAAGTACCCAAATCATTTTTTACAGAGAAAAATTAATTTTAATTTATTACTCTCTAAAAATGAATATTATGTATTCTGCGGGTCATTTATTTAACTCTCACTTTTCATATGATATGTTTTATATGAAATTAAATAATAAATTAATTTCTTTATAAAACATGAACAATAAACCATATATATTCATAATAATTTGAGTAATCTACATGAGTCAATACTATTATACAAAATACTAATTAACATATTCTTCAGGTGTAATTTAAAAAACTCATAAAAACAATGTAATTACATGATAAAACATATATTCCATATGTTTCCAGAGTAGACTATGTATGTTCATAATAAACAATGACTAGTTTAAACAGGAACTCATCATGTTTCTTCTCTGTATACGATGTATAATAATTTTTCAAAAATTTTAAAAAAATTAGTTAATGTATTTATTTAAAATAAAAAATTATGTGTATCTCCATGATAGGTAAAGTGGATATTATGATAAATTAGATTAATTTAATAATTTAATAATTAATCAGATTAATTTACACACATTATATCTTAACACCATAATGAATCATAACAGATACTATCTAGATATTTTAAATGAGTACTCATTACAAAATATGATGATCATGAGCTTAGATAAACCTATGTTTTTGTGTGTTACCATTTAATTTCATCATTTCATGTGTTTTTCAATTATTTTATTAAATTTAATTGATGGCCTATGAGTCATGACACTATACTTATTATTTATAGGCCTACGTTTCCAAGGTTTTATTTTATATAAACACCCTTTTACTTCCATTCACTTGTGTGTGAAGTAAATTCATTATAAGGATGCATCTTCTAGGTACATGGAGTTAGTTCAAGATGTAGCTAAGGTGAAACCAAAAATTATGGGATACATAAGACAGAGGTAGAATGCAACATCTCAATACTAGATTGTCTCATGGAGGTTTCCCCCAAATAGATAATTGTTTGTTTATTTCCAACTCAATAAAAAAACTTCTAGTTCAATCTAATTTTTATTCCTTATTTAATTTATTTTATTTATATCTCATCTATGATTTATTTTATGGATTTAATACCACAATGACATAAATAAAAATATTAATATACAATGATATAATTAAAAGAAAAGGATTATATATCAATATTTTATATATACATGGTTAAAAATTATGTAAAATACAGTAATTATTAATAAGAAATTTAAAAAATATATAAAATTTACACATAATAAAATTTAATCACTCAATAAAATATTAAGTTATACTGTTACCGCCACCATCTAAATTAATATGAACACATCGTAAAGTGTCATTAGGCCCTATGTTAGCGAAATTTCTAATTATTGAAAAATCTTAAATAAAATAGTGGGATAAATTAAATAAATATGTATTAGGTTTAATTTCCTTAGTTTATCCAATAAAAATTTAGATTCAATTTTTGAAGAAATTAATGTCACGATGTCTGGATTGGGTATTCTACAATACTGATAAAGTATCTGTTGATTTTAAGTTGAAAAACCAACCTACATAAACACCGTATAATAATTTACATGGACTCTATCTACATTATAATAAAGTAAATAGTGATACACTCCCTATAATGTCCTCACCATGAGACATTCTGAGTTTAATAGTGAGGGACAATGATATTTGATAGTGGGAGAATTAAAAAAATTAAAATCATTATATATTACATAATTTACAATCATGTAAAGATCTAATAATAAAATTTTATATTATGAAAATTCCATCCACCACATTGTTTATATGATCAATTCTAGAGAAATATCATCTCATAATAGGATGTATCTTCTCAGAATGGTTTAGATGAATATGATGTGTGTTGTTCCATGAATGGAAATCTTATATTCTATAAGCCTAAATAAATGATCCACATACTAAGTGGGTGAGTTTTTAGAAGTCCACTATCTATGAAAATCACATGAATGATGAGCTCTATTTCTAGTGTTTATTTTTTCCATAATTTTGTTTAAAACTCATGAACTCATATGGTAATATAGATACTAATATCATGTTATAGCATCTACCTCTTTTTCATTTGGAGAGACTGAGATATTAATGATTTGATATATTCATGTTTCTCATCATAATAAAACATTGAGAATATTTTCCAGAAGGGCCTCTAGTAATCATACTCACTAGATACATTGAGCACCTAGAGGATCTAAGGCTTAATATGTTTGATGAAATATGAATGAATCTCATTATTTTATCAATCCATCAGTTGTTCTATAGTTATTTTTTATAAATTAAAATATGAAAAACATCGATAAGTCTCCCTTATATTTTATCACTCTACTTCACCCAGTTATCAAGGATATGAAATACAAAAAGCCTTCAATTATTATGGTGAATAAAATTATATCCAAGTGAAGACCTCCAAGAATTAATCCACATCTAAATATTCTTCACAACACCCTTTTGAGATGAGGAGTATCAAGCGGAATGCAAGGGAAACATATGATATATGTTTTTTATATGTAAATAAGTGACATTAATAGGAAAACTATACCTAGGAAAAGAGGATAGGGGAAGATTCAAGTATATTTTTATCAAGTACAATGTATCTTTATTCTAGAGATTTTATATTAGATATACCATGTGTTTATCACATATGTATTCAAATAGTAGAATGAATATGATTCTTAAATATTTCACATGGTGAGGTTGATCTAGAAGAAACCAAAAAACATTGACTTACAATTATGACTATTTGAGTTTTCAACATCACATTTACAATTGGAATGATATTGGTTTGTAATGATTTTTATTATGTGTTTATGGTTTCCAAAACCATTATTTATATATCAAAAATTGGTACATTTTGATTAATATTTAAATTTTGGAATATGTTTTTCATTATTTAAAAAAAATTAAATTTTTATGGTGAGGTATATTTAAAAAATTGTATTTATGTGTTAGATAACATGAACTTCATAACTAAAATCGATGAAAAATTTTTTACACGACCCAGACCAAAATAAATAATGGAATCAGTAGTAAGTTCATGAACTCAATTTTTTTACTAGATTTTATCAAGATGTATATTTAGATTTAGTTGAACTAAAATATCTTGGTGTATGTCATGCATCCTTACAAGTAAAAAAGAATAAATCCCCATTTAGTAGAAAATGATAATGGGTCACAAAACTTCAAAACATGGTTCATACCGATGTGTGTGGACCATTTCCAATGGAATAAATGTGTCGGTTTATACATAAAAAATTTTGTTGTTGATTTTAGTAGATACGAATATTCTTACATAATGAGATATAAGATTGATTTTTTGATAAATTCGATGAATAAAAAATGAAGTTGATAATGGGCTTCATAGGAAGATTAAGAAACTCAATCTAGGATGTTCAAAAAAATATATTAATCAAAAATTCATTGATTATTTACAGAATTTTGGGTTTTTATCTCAGAAAAATCCTCCTTATACACCATTATTGATTGGTGTAAGTGAAAGGATAAACTATACCCTATTAGATATGGTGAGATAAATGATGAGCCATGTGATTCTTTAATTATACATTTGGGAATAAAAATTATATATGACAAAACACAAATTATATTGGGAATACACTAAAGTGGGAAATAGTATTCTATTTGATATTTAGTAAGGAATTAAACCCTTGTGGTTGTATATATGTATCTTGGGTTTTATAGAAACTTTTAAAGAAATTTTTTGAAAATAATCATTCCCCATGGGGAACTAAGTGTATATTTATATGATTCCCCATGGAAATAATATAATATTACTTATATTACCTCATTGAAAAGAATTTTTTTATTGATATATGTGATAGATTGTAATATACAAAGTAATACACAAGAGGGGGTGAATTATGTATTTTCAATGTCTTTCACAATTCTGGATTTTGAAACCCACTATAAATTATGTTAATATGTAGTGTTATTCTTAGATATGAAAATATGAAGTGGATAAACATAAACAATGAACATTGATTTATTTAGTGGTTTGGGGAACAATGATCGAATAGTCCACTCTACTAGTCACTCTCTCAGCGAGCTTGGTAAATTTCACTAGAATTATCCTCTTATCAAAAGATAAAGATTCCATAACTAAGAAAAGGAAGTTGATACCTTTAAAAAAGACAAATTACAAAGTTTTCTAGTTCATTAACAGAGAACTCATTATCCACATCTTAGATCCAGAAGACGATACTCCACCATAACTGAGTACGAGCAGTTTAAACTCAAATAAATCAAAAGTGATTGATTTGTCGAAGTAGGTTAAACCTCACAATTGTGGCATCACACAATTGATCCTATATAGATTTTATTCTTTATAAATAATAGTCTTTATTAGAGAATGAGTCTAAAAATTCTAGTTTAAAACTGTATATTTCATGTAAAAGTATCAACAAAACATAGCCGTCTTGAACTTACAGTATAGCAAGACATAAAATATATATCTCTAAAATGTATTCCTTTAACATATTTTTTTCATTTTTTATAGCACTGTAAAAATAATTTCAATACATATGTATTGTATGTGAATCACTTATGACATGTATATATTAATATATATTCTGAAGGAATATATAAATTAAAAAATATATTATTCATTGTTCTAGATCTAAAATAGTAGACTGCTTGGTTGTAGAAATTAAAATTTCAATTTTCTAAGAGAGTCCTAACTATCATTATAAATATTTCATATTTTTTTGATGAACATGGTTTATTAAAATAGAAAAATGATCCTTTAATCTATCTTCATTTCATATTTTACCATTGCATTAATCTCAGATTGAAATCAGAGCTTAAAGAACTTCTCTATTGAGAACACAACGTTGGGTTGAGCTGCGTAGTATTGGGTTACATTCCATAGTGTAGGGTTATTTTGTGTAGCATAGCGTTCCTTTTCATATCATAGGGTTACTTTGTGTAGCATAGGGTTCCATTGCATAGTTTAGTGTTTTGTTCATAGCATAGGGTTCCTTTGCGCAATGTAGGGTCCCTTCGCTTAGAGTATGGTTCATTTCCATAACATAGGGATACATTGCATAGCGTTGTTCCTTTGTGATACATTTATCCTTGTCATCACAGAATCCCAAATGGGGCATTGATTAACCATATGTTCACTATTCCCAAATGTAATGTTGCGAATAGTAAATACAAACACAAACATATGTTTTCTGATCTGTACACTTGTCAATTTTATAAACGTAAGGATGATGATCCAAACATAAACTATTTAGCGTAACCTACAGTTAATACCATAAGGACATGTTAGTTTTTACCGTAATATAGGGATGAAAATATTGTATCTAGAATCATTCATGTAACACTAAATTAGTTTAAATTAGAATATAAATTCTTGTAAAACTTATATAAATTATTTTATTAGAAAAAAAATAGGTGGTATTTTAACATCAAAATCATCATAAAATATAGATAATTGATGAGAAAATAAATTCACACCAATCTATCCCTTTTAATGATCACAAAACCAATATCATAAACCATAAAAAAATTAAATATAATATAGGATTATTAATACAAAATAGTAAATATAGAAAACATTTCAATATTTTTATTTCATGGATTTATTTCTATACAGAGAATTTTTCAAAATAAAATGATTGTGGTTGAAAATATTCTCCTCATCTCCCCCAGACATTGTTTTTTACCAACATCAATCTTCTCCCCCATTTTTGATATAAAATAGATTGATGTGTAAGAATAAAGGTAATAAAACACAGTTAATATTGCACAAAACTATAAATGAGTAGTTATGAATTCTAGTATCAGAAAAATAATTATAACATTGGCAGTGATGTATAGAACTTCAATAAATAAATCTAAATATGAATAAAATTTTGTTAAATAGATATTCAAATGTTTTTAAAAGTTATTGTAAAATCCATAATAAACAGGGTTCTTTAAAATGATTGGATAATGTTCTATTTTGTTATGGACAAAGGCTTTCTCTTGATAGAGAATTTCTTAAACTACACTATTACGATCTACCATCTTTAACAAACAGATCAGAAAATTTTTGTTTAATACTTCTATAAAATGATGATGTAGCTTCCTAAAATTATTTCCAATGATAAAATTTTCATCCATATTGATCTTCATAAACTCATTCACAACATCATCTGACTAAATGAAAGAGATCAACTTATCTTTAACCTGATCAATCACTAGTCCCAGCCATGATTCATTTAATGTTAGTTGACTCAGTAGATGTATCAAATTGACTAGCAGAACATTTAAAGGAACTACATCACAGAATAGATTGTGTAGCCAACATTTAAAATAAGTAATCACATAGGTAATTTCTTCAAACTACCTAAGCAATACTGGTGGAATCTATTGGGGAAATTTAGATTCTTTATTTCTTACTCCGAGAGACTATATATTGCTCTTAATAATCAACTTAAATTCATAAAACTCTATATAATTGATATACACATCCTTAAATGGATAAAAATATCTTGACATATTGGCCATAAGATCTTTAATCACTCTAACTGAAATGATATTTTCTTTGAATTCTCTTAAATTATGCTTTATAGCTTCACAATCTAATTTTGCTAGTGAATCAATCATGCATTCTTCAAAACTTTTTCTTTTGTGCTTCAAACTGTTCTCTTAAAAATAAATTTTAGCCTCCAACAATTGTATCATTATAACATCTTAATTAAACTTAAAATATAAAGATATAAGATAATTAACTTTTTCTTGATCGACTTCAATTAAGTCCAGGATTGGATCACTAGCTCATTCTAGACTATTTCTCGAATCAGATACTCCCAAAATAATAGGATGTGGTAAATTTTGATTTTGAGGTCCTGGGATATCAATCCAATGATATTCTTCAAATTGTTCCTCTTACTCAACCTACTCAACCACTTGAGACTAACCTCCAACTTCTCATCACTCACCATGTGGAATGACATCCAAACCTCTAACAGACCATTAACAACAACTTCTGGAACACTGAATGAAACTATTCTTCTTTTATGAATAAGATATTAATCTATCCTTGATGTTCATTCACCATTTAGACTATTTTGAACTGATCCAACAAAAGGAAAAACCCTTTCCACCCTAATCAGCTACTAAAACCATTGTTCTTACTCTGTACCAACTAGAAACAATCTTTTTCTTGATTTTCAATAGAAAAAACCAATCTTATTTACCATTATATTAAGCAATGTGTTTCATTGGTGACATTTTTTTCCAAAAATACATATTCCCATTCATTCCATTTATTCATATAATGATATATATATTTCTAAAAAATGGATAATATATCATCTTTTCATCCTCATGGAAACAATGGTTTAGATATCATATCATAAACTGAGAAAAATCAAACATTACATTGTTCTGAAGAAGAAACATGATATACATGTATGGATAGAGAACCTTCTCAAGTTCATTTGTCTTAGGAAAAATCCCATATTGAATAAATTTCATCAACAAGATGTAGTAAGGAGATTTTTTAAACTCTTTTTTGATAGTTCTTGTTCCAAACAAAAAAAATAATATCATCATAAGTATGTATTCCATATCTGATATTCCATAAATCGAATTGACACACCCCCTCATAGGGAAAATGAAGCATCTCAACCATTTCAACAGAGGAAAAAAATACTTATTATTAATTAAAGAGATAATAGTGTCTTTATCAAAACCAATACTAAAAGAATCATTTTTACAAAATTCAATAACCTCCATTTTATAAACCATTGTCATGTTATCTTCACTAAAAGCATAAACCATGACATGAAAATGAATCACTTCCTTGAGGGATCTATTTTATGAATCTAGATATAAAAAATATATTACATTCCCTTGTAACACCTTTCGATCTTTTCCGTAGGTATATACATTGTTATCCAACTTAGAATCCACAGATCTTTGTAAGGATTCCATCACGGATGGTTTCTGAATAGAAGGTATTGAAGGTTTTGGGTTTTTGTTGGAAGGGAATCAAAAGAAAAAGGTACTTTTTATGTAGAATAGAGTAGATTATGAGAGGAAGGGAAGGAAAATAGTTTTCTTGCACTGATCGAGGATGTAATCAATATATTTTTAGTTTTTGAAAGGCATGTAAAATAAAATCAAAATTAAATTCTTTTCAACAAAAATTAAAACAAAATCGAATAAAAAAATTTAAATAAAAATTATATAAATAAGATTTCAGAAACTAAAAATAAATTAGTAAATAATTACATGAAATAAAATATTCCTAACTCCCACATAATAAAATCAAAACTAGGAATGGTAAGTGGTTTTGTAAATATATCAGAAAATTGATATTTGGTATTAAAAAATTCTAATGAAATATCCTTTTTAATGACATGATCTCTTAGAAAATGAAGTCTTATATCACTGTGCTTAGTCCTAGAATAATTTATTGGATTTTTAGAAATATTAATAACACTAGTATTATTACATAAAATTGTAATACAATTATAGTATAGTCTAATGTCTGGTAGAGTGGTTTTCTTCCACAATAATTGTGCACAACAACTACAATAGGACACATATTCTGCCTTAGTGGTTGATAGGGTAACAGAGTGTTTTTTCTTACTATACCATGATACTAAATATTTTCTGAATAAGTGATCGGTTATTGAGGTAATTTTTCAATCAAATATACAACCTCCAAAGTTAGCATCTTAATATGATGTTAATTTAAAACTAGAAGTTCTGCGGTAAAGAAGATATTGAAAAACGGTTCCACTTAAATATCTAAAAAAACTTTTAATAGTTGTAAGATGGGGTTATTTTGGATTTAAATGAAATCTAGAATAAAGTCATATGTAAAACATACTGTTTGGTCTGTTTGGAGTATGATATAACAAACTCTGAATCATACATCTATATATTATATTGTCAACTTCTTTTCTAGCTCTATCTAAATCATGATTTATATTTAAACATAAACTAGTTGTATATGTCTTATTGTTATCAAGTCCAAACTTTTCCAATAAATCAAACTTATAGTTTCATTGATTTTAAACATTTCCAATGAATTTTTTAAATCTGAAATCCAAAAAAGAAATTTAGTTCTCCCATCATGGTCATTTTAAATTCTTTTTTCAATAAATTTGAAAAATATTGAAAAACCTTTTTATTTGTTGATCCAAAAATATAATTTTCAACAAAAATTTAGACTAATTAAATATTAGAACAAACGATTTTCAGAAAACGTTTTGGATCTACCAAACCAACAGTAAATCCATTTTTCAAAAAAACAGACACAATCTTTCTTACCAAGCTCTAGGTGCCTGTTTAAGGCCATAGAGAGCTATAGTACATTTAAAACCAAAATTTCATTTTTGAGGATTAACAAAACTAAGGGGTTGTTCAACATAAACTTTATCCATTAAATAACCAATAAAAAAGGAAGATTTAACATCCATATAATATTATTTAAAATTAATATTAGATGAATGGGCTAAAAGAAATGTAATGGCTTCTAATATTTCTTGAGGGAAAAAGGCTTAATCAAAATATATACATTATTCCTGATTATATCCTTTGGTAACTAATCCAGATTTCTTTTGAGTTATGATCCCTTTATCATCCTATTAATTTCTAATGACCCATTTGGTTCCAATAACTAGATAATTGGTTTGTCTCTCTAATATTCCCCAAACATCATTTATTTTAAATTTCATTATCTCTTATTTCATGGATAACAATGAACTATCATCATCTAAGGCTTCTTCAATAGTATTAGGTTTTAATTGAGTTAAAAACTCTTAAAATTTATATAGGTTTTCTATATTTATACTAGTTCTAATTCATGTTTCTAAATATCCAATTATAGATCCTAAAGAATAGTTCTTTAGGTCTCTCGATTATCTAGGCAAGACACTTCCAGATTCTTCAATATCATGTTCTTCTGAACTGGACTAAATTTTATCAATATTTTTTTCAGAATTATTATTATGTGTTTTAAGTGTTAGGTTATCAAAAAGTAATTGACATCATCAGTTTGATCATTCTCTTTAACAAAAGGGTTAGTTTCATCTAACATCAAATGAACTTATTCGTAAACAATCTTTTCCTTTTTATTGAACATTCTATATGATTTAGAGGTAGTAGATTATCCCAAAAATATTCCTTCATTATAATTAGGATCAAACTTACCACGGATGTCCTTAGTATTAAAGATATACACCTTGCATTTGAAAAAATTAAAATACTTTACTTTTAGTTTTATATTATTCTAAATTTAATAGGGTGTATTTTTTAAAATAGGCCTAATTAAGACCCTATTTCTGATAGAATACAATGAACTTACATCTTCATCCCAAAATAGGTAGGAATACTATATTCATTTATCTAATTCCTTGTCATTTATTACACAGTTCTATTTATCCTTTCAAAAATTCCACTTTTTGAGGTGTTATTGGAGGAGATATGGTGTGTTCAATACATATACATAAGGAAAAAAGAATTAAATTCTTTATTCTAAAATTATACACCATGATAACTTCTTAATGAAATTATTTAAAATTTTATTTTGAATAATTTTACAAAAAATTTCTAAAATTGTGAATACATTACTTTTGAGTTTTAGAAAATAAACCAAAGTAAATCTATAATAATATTATACTAAAAATAAAAACATATTTTACTAGCCATGATTTCTATCCATTATGTTCCAGAAAAATCAATATGGATTAGTTCTTAAGGTTTATTTGTTTTAATTTTGTTAATAAATTTGAAAGATGATTTGTCCTACATGACAATTTGGTATGCATCACAGATTCGGTCATTATCAAACTATAGACTAGGAAAATCACAAATTAACTATTTCTTAGATAATTTATGTAAAACATAAATATTATAGTATTTAATCCTTTTATTTAAAAACCATTTTTCATTTGTTTTAGCAGTTAAACAATTCACTTTCTAGTGAAATCATGAATTTAAATCCAAAGTATAAACATTATCAGTTATAGGTTCTCTAAATTTAAGTAACTTATCTTTAAACACAGAAAATTAATTGTTAGAAAAATATACATATAAACCATCATCTCAAAGTTGATAAATAATTAATATATTGTGAATTATCTCTTAAAAATATAGTACATATTTTATTAAGAGGGTCTTTGGAGCTCTAATAGTCCCAAATCCAATTATTTTTTCATTTCGCATTGTCATCAAAAGTGACAAGACCTCCATCCCTCTGTGTTAGTGTGTAAAAATTTGATGGATATCTACTCATATCCCTAGAGCATAAAAATTTCATATACCATATGGATTTTTTTTTATTAAATTTTACCTACAAAAGTATGTAAACAAATGTTTCTTTTGGTACCCATACATTCTTGGGTACAATAGTGTTAGCTTGCAATGATAGGGTAATCAATATCTTATTTGTTTTTATATTATTTTCATCAACCAAACATTTATAAATAAAATAATTTTTAACAACAATTATTTGGTGATTTTTTAAATAATAATTATTAGTAACGTGACCTTTTGTTCCATAATAATAATAGGTTGTATTTTTGGAATTGGGAAAACAATAGTTTTTATAATTTTAATTTTTCACCCTTGATTCCTATTCCTTAAATTTCTTTTTAAATGAAATTGTATCCAATAATTTCATTTATTCAATTTTCAATTTTAGTAAAAAAGGCTCATCACCATTATAATATTTTACTTCATCTTATTGTACATTAATCCTTTTTCATGATCATCACAGTTTGTTAGGGATATATTGACATTTTCCATCACTACTAGAAAAACAGGTATTTGCGACAGGGCATTTGCGACGGGATCCCGTCGCAAATGGCTTTTTGTGACGGGGGCCCGTCGCAAATAGCCCGTTGCTGAAAACGTCGTCGCAACAACACTTATTTGCGACGGGCCCGTCGCTAAAGCCTTTTTTGCGATGGTCATTCTCCCCGTCGCAAATAGTATTCCGTTTTTTTGTAAAAAACTTTTAAAATGGTTTTTGCGATGGTACCTTATTTGCGACGGGACCCATCGTAAATACCTTTTGCGACGGTACCATCGCAAAAACCATTTTTTAAAAAAAAATAAAAAACTATTAATAATACTAGTATTTGTGACGGGCATAGTATCCCGTCGCAAATACGATTTATAGTATTTGCGACGGGACCCATCGCAAATACTATTTTTAAAAAAAATAAAACTATTCATAATACTAGTATTTGCGATGGGCATAGTATCCCGTCTCAAATACTATAAAAAAATAAAAAAATAAATTATTAATAAATTATTTTAATTAATATAATAATAGAATTATAATTCACAAATAAAAATAATTAATTATTTTAATTAATATAATAATAATAGAATTATAATTCAAAAATAAAAAATAATAGAATATTAATAAATGATTTAATTAATATAATAATATTAGAATTATAATTCATAAATAAAAAAAGTATTAATAAGTTATTTTAATTAATATAAAAATAACAAATTATTTTACATTCAAATATTAAAATAATTCAAGTATTACAAAAAATATAATTAAACTATAATATTATAAAATTTTAATATATATATATATATTAATATTATAAAATATAAATAATATTATTATTCATATTAATATTGTTATTTAAAAATATAATATTATTAATATTTTACAATGAGACAAAAACTAAGAATAGAAAAAAAAATATTTTGATTTCCCAAATTTTATAACATAAATACAAACTCTAATCTGAAGGAGGGGGGGAGGGGGGAGGTGGGAGATCTGCAGATGGTGGTGGAGGAAACTCCATCCCTAAAGCATGAGTGAGTCGGCGCATGTACTCCATCTGCTCCTGATGCTGCTGCTGCCACCGACTCGTCTGCTCCTCGTACAACTGCTGCTAGCGTCGACGTTCCTCCTCATACTGCTGACGCATCTGCTCCTGCTCCTGTCGGAGACTCTCTATCTGTGCAATCTGAGATCGCAACTGATCCTCATACTGTGCAGTTGAAGAAGAAGCACGAGCTCCTCTCGAGCTGGACGCCGACATCGCAGCACTGCCATAATAATCTCCGGGAGTCAGTCGAGAGCCGATACCAACTACCCGGCCCTTCTTGAAGGCATACTGGGTGGCCTGCATCCATGTCGCCTCATCAAACTGACGGGCAGTGGTCTGATCTGATGACTCGGCCTGACTCTCAGGCCGGGCCTGTGACGCTGCGGCCTCATATGACTCCTATAGTTGCAATTTAAAATTAAATTTGTGAATATATTATATGCAGTTAATTTTTAAACTTGAAAACAAATAATACTGACCACGATGTGATGCTGACGATCACCTCTAAGCTCCCCATTAGCAGGATCACTATAAATCCTCCGATATACGTCGTACTCTGTAATATCGGGGTGCTCGACAGCCTATAAGAATAAAAAATAAACTGTTAATATTTATAGTTATATAAAATATTTATAAATAATGTACGTACCAGATGCTGTCTATGAGTACTGAAAGAACGACTCCCAGCTCGATGAGTCACCTCTTGTCTCCCCCGATTCTGCCTCCCCACCGATGATCTCCTCTGAAAGGCACCACTCAACCAGTGCGCACATAATCCATCTCATACATGGGATGAAATATACTCTGGTCGGTGTGCTCTACATGACTCCTCAAAATCTGACACTCCTGCATTCTTCATCGCAGCTTTTCTTAAATTGTGCAAAAACTGACGAAGGCGATCATGCATGGCCACCTCCCATGCCTCGTGGATGGCGTCACGCATGGTATCCTCGATCGGATACCATAAACCCTACAAATAAATCAAAATATCAAGTTAGAAATGAAATAATTTTCAAAATAAAAAATATTTATTTACGTACGTACCAACCAATGGCCGAACATGGCCTGCTGCACATCAATGGGAATCTGCTCCCATGTGGTCCACGGCTGAGAGAAATAGTTGCGCAAAATAGCACTGCCCTGTCCGACTGCTATATGCGGAAAACTGAAAAAATAATAAACATTTATTATGTGAATAGATTAATGAAATCTTAGTCAAATCCACAGGTTATCACACAGGTTATCACACCTCCGTGTGCGTGGATCAAACCCAAGACTTGGACGTCTCTCGGGGACGGGGTCAGTAATCATCAATCGTGCAAGACCGCGCCCCCTCCGCGTACTCCCTGGAGTGCCTGCAGGCTGAGGGTCATCTGTCAGCAACGCATCCGCATTGAAAGTCAGGTCAGCATCCGCCAACTCACGAAATGTGGCCTCATCCATCTGAAACAGAAAATGTTAATGTTAGAAAATAATTGATAATTACTATTATATATACATATATACATATATACATATTATGATTGTATATAAATACCATGGAATGCTATCAGTGTTCATCTTCATCATCATCTTCATATATGTCAATGTCATCTTCATATTCCTCCTCAACATCATCGATATCCATTCGAGTTATAGTTGCTTCACCTCTTACCATTTCAAATTCATATGTGACGTCATTAACATCATCGTCATCACCGACTCTTAAATGTGGGGTGTCGTCATCGATACTCATGTCTCTTTGTAAAAAAGATTGATTTTGAGTACTCTCTTGAAAAACATCAATTTTTTGCACATCAGTGAAAGCACATTCACTTTGACTAAACTGATTGTCTCGAATTTTGATTTTTATTATACTCCACCAATCAGTAAAGTCTCTTGATGTTGCACAGTACTTTGCATAATAAACTTGATATGCCTGTTGAGCCAATAAGAATGGTTCATTTACTGCGATAACACTTTTACATTTAATATCGACGATTCCATGAGTCGGATGAACACGCACGCCTCTCTCTGTATCCAACCACCGATATTTGAACATGGTTATGTAATGTTGTCCAAGATAACAGAGTTCAATGATTTCATCAAGTATGCCATAAAAGTCAACTTCATTTTCTCGATGATGAGATCCTCTCAAGATAACTCCACTGTTCATTGTTTTTTTTCGATTCCCCATATGCATGTGTGTGGAATCGAAATCCATTCACCACATATGCATTATAAGTTTTAACAAGTTTGGAAGGTGGGTTACTCAATACACACAGCCGTTTGTCAATTTTATCAGCATGTTGAGACACCTGAAAATTTGTGAAATAATTATCAATATAGTAAACTATACATTGAATGAGTTGCTAAAAGATAAAGAATTTATGTTACCAGTTTTTGAAACCACTGAGAGAAATTTTTCAGTCGACGTTCTTCGAGAGCAGCTGCTGTAATTTGTGGAATTTGTTTCTTGATATGATTATCATACAACCTATACAAACCAAAGTTATTTACTGTAACATAAATGATAGAATAAGTGGTATAAACACTTACAGTACAACTGATGTCATCTCTTCACAATTGAGCAGAACATACGTATGAGCTCTCTGATGTTCATCATCTGAAAGCTATCTTTCATAAACTCCACCAAAACCAAGCTCTAACTGGTTGAAAATAGATAATTGATTGTCGATTTCATCAATATTCCTCTCGTTCCATCCCATTGGATTGTGTTTTGAAGGATAGTCAGATTCAAAATAATGGGAGCAGAAAAAAGATATTTCCTCTTGCAAATAAGCTTCTGAAATAGATCCTTCAACAGATGCTTTGTTACGTACTTTTCTTTTCAATTTTTGCATGCATCTTTCAAATGGGTACATCCATTGAAACTATACCGGACCTCCACATTTGGCTTCATATGGAAAATGTAACATCAAATGTTCCATTGAGTCGAAGAAAGACGGTGGAAATATTTTTTCCAGTGTACATATAATTACAAAAACATCTTTTTCAAGTTTTCCTAGAGCATCATAATCTGTCGTAGCAGCACAAATTTCCCGAAAAAAATGAGACATGTCTGTTATGGAATCCCAAATCACAGAATTCAACAGACCTCTTAATCCAATGGGTAGAAGTCTCTCCATTATAACATGACAATCATGACTTTTTAATCCAGTAATATGACCATTCTTTACACATCTACCCAAATTAGAAGCATAGCCATATGGAAGTCTCAAATCTGCAATCCACTGACAAAATAATAAACGGTTTTCTTTAGACAGTGTATAAGCTGCTTTTGGTTTCAGTAACCTTTCTGTTCTGACATTCTCAAATAGTTCCAATTCTGGATGCCTGCAAATTTGGGCAAGATCTAAACGTGCATTTACATTGTCTTTGCTCTTTCCTGGCGTATCCAAAACTGTATGAAACAAATTATCAAAACAGTTCTTCTCAATATGCATGACATCTAACATGTGTCGGACCAACAGATCAGACCAATATGGCAAATCCCAAAATATGCTATGTTTAATCCAATTGTGTTCTTTTCCAAAACTAGAAATTTTCTGTTGATTTATTGTGGGACCAAAAGTGATGGGAGGTAATGAAAATACAACTGATTTTAATTCCGAACCTGATAGCATTTTTGGAGGTCCATCCCTTTCAACTGTTCCTTTTCTGAAATGAGATTTGTTTCTGCGAAAAGGATGATCAGTTGGAAGAAATCTGCGATGACAGTCAAAATAACAAGGTTTCTTTCCATGAATGAGCATAAATGCTTTGTTCTCTCCCATAAAGTAAGGACATGATTTCTGACCATGTGTACTCCATCCAGATAACATCCCATAAGCCGGGAAGTCACTTATTGTCCACATTAATGCTGCTCTCAATATGAAATTCTGTTTCGTTGCAACATCATATGTACTGACACCAGTACTCCATAATAAATTTAATTCATCAATCAATGGCTTCAAATAAACATCAATATTTTTCTTCGGATGTCCTGGAATTAGTAAAGTCAAAAATATATATGGCTCCTTCATCAACATCCATGGAGGTAAATTGTACGGAGTTAAAAAAACAGGCCAACATGAATATTGACTACCATAAGATCCAAACGGACAGAAACCATCAGTGGAAAGGCCCAGTCGAACATTTCTAGCTTCTAAAGAAAAGGATTGATGCAATCTATCAAAATGTTTCCATGAATCACCATCGGCTGGATGATTCAAGCTTTTATCGGTTGAAATATTCTCTTTATGCCATGAAATCATTGTCGTTGTATTCTTAGACATGAATAAACGCTGAAGTCTGGATGTAAGCGGAAAATATCTCAACTGTTTTACAGGAATCAAACCAGACTTCCCGTGTTGTCCTTCTTTATATCTCAGTTGCCCACATGTAGGACAACTATCCAACGACTCATTTTCCCCAGAATATAAAATGCAGTCATTTGAACATGCATGAATCTTCTGACAAGTAAGTCCCAAATTTCGAACCAGCCTCTTACTCTCATAGTAATTTGCAGGTAAAACATTTCCTTCAGGTAACAGTGTTTTCAGCAAAGAAAATATCTGGTCAAAACAGGTGTTTGACATTCCGTTATCTGATTTGATAGCCATAAATTTTGCAACTGCTTCTAATTTTCTCATCTTGCAGCCATGATATAATGCATCCTCAGCAGATTTCAAAAACTCATAAAATTCAGATGGTGCCAACTCAGGATTTGAAGCTATATCAGCCGGAGTTTCTGTATGTTGAACAGATGAACCTGCAACATCATGTACTAAATCTTGAAACCGGGATGGATCCAGAATCAAGTTGGTATCACCTGCTCTGGAACTGCGTTCACCATGTTGATACCAAAAAACATAATCTGGTTGAAAACCAAAACACAAGAGATGTTCTCCCACTTTGTCAAACGTGTCAAACGTTCTCAATGCACATTTTCTGCAAGGGCATTTTATTTTTCCTTCTGAAACAAATTCTGAATTTGATTCCGCAAATGATAAAAAAGTCTCCACACCCTCAACATATACTAGATTTAAACCGGAACCGTTTGGATTTCTACGTTGATTTATCCATATGCGGTCACCTAATAATGATTGTTGACGACCTCGTTGTTCCATATTTCTCTATAAAATATAAAAGCATTACTGGTTTTGAATAATTTGTTAGAAAAAACACTCAAGTAAAGATTGAATATATTGAGAATAAAGAAAAACATGTTACAAATATTGATAATTTTAATATTATATTGATTTTTAATTATTTTAATAATACTAATATAATTTTTTCATAAACATTAATTATATAATAATAACATTATTACATTATTAGTATATTTTATTATTAAAATTAAAATAACATAATTTTTTATATTATATACAATTCTCCTTTCATCTGTGTGTTTAACATTCTGTCTCCACATGTAATATTTGCATTCACTTTCACCTCTCCATTGCCGAGTAAGTTGATAATTTTGAAAAAGAATGCGAATATTACATGTGGAGATAGAAAACACACAGATGAAAAGAGAATTGTATATAATATAAAAAATTATATTATTTTAATATTAATAATAAAATATACAAATAATGTACTAATTATTGGTAATTATTACTAATTATTGGTAATTATTCCTAATTATTGGTAATTATTACTAATTATTGGTAATTATTAATAATTATTCCAAATTATTGGTAATTATTAATAATTATTGGTAATTATTACTAATTATTACTAATTATTGATAATTATTACTAATTATTGGTAATTAATACTAATTATTGGTAATTAATAATAATTATTGGTAATTAATACTAATTATTGGTAATTAATACTAATTATTTGTAATTAATACTAATTATTGGTAATTAATACTAATTATTGATAATTAATACTAATTATTACTAATTATTGGTAATTACTGGTAATTATTACTAATTACTGGTAATTATTACTAATTACTGGTAATTATAACTAATTACTGGTAATTATTACTAATTATTGGTACTTATAACTAATTATTGGTAGTTATTACTAATTATTGGTAGTTATTACTAATTATTGTTAATTATTGGTAATTATTACTAATTATTGGTAATTATTGCTAATTATTAATAATTATTGCTAATTATTGCTAATTATTGCTAATTATTGCTAATTATTGCTAATTATTGCTAATTATTGCTAATTATTAATAATTATTGCTAATTATTGCTAATTAATACTAATTAATGGTAATTAATAATAATTATTGGTAATTAATACTAATTATTGGTAATTAATACTAATTATTACTAATTATTGGTAATTACTGGTAATTATTACTAATTATTGGTAATTATTACTAATTATTGGCAATTATTACTAATTATTGGTAATTATTACTAATTATTACTAATTACTGGTAATTATTACTAATTATTGGTAATTATTCCTAATTATTACTAATTATTACTATTTATTACTATTTACCGGTAATTATTCCTAATTATTGGTAATTATTACTAATTATTGGTAATTAATACTAATTATTGGTAATTAATACTAATTATTGGTAATTAATACTAATTATTGGTAATTAATACTAATTATTGGTAATTAATACTAATTATTGGTAATTAATACTAATTATTGGTAATTAATACTAATTATTGGTAATTAATACTAATTATTACTAATTATTGGTAATTACTGGTAATTATTACTAATTATTGGTAATTAATACTAATTATTGGTAATTAATACTAATTATTGGTAATTAATACTAATTATTGGTAATTAATACTAATTATTGGTAATTAATACTAATTATTGGTAATTAATACTAATTATTGGTAATTAATACTAATTATTGATAATTAATACTAATTATTGGTAATTAATACTAATTATTACTAATTATTGGTAATTACTGGTAATTATTACTAATTACTGGTAATTATTACTAATTACTGGTAATTATTACTAATTACTGGTAATTATTACTAATTATTGGTAATTATTACTAATTATTGGTAATTATTACTAATTATTACTAATTACTGGTAATTATTACTAATTATTGGTAATTATTCGTAATTATTACTAATTATTACTATTTATTACTATTTACCGGTAATTATTCCTAATTATTGGTAATTATTACTAATTATTGGTAATTATTACTAATTATTGGTAATTAATACTAATTATTGGTAATTAATACTAATTATTGGTAATTAATACTAATTATTGGTAATTAATACTAATTATTGGTAATTAATACTAATTATTGGTAATTAATACTAATTATTGGTAATTAATAGTAATTATTACTAATTATTGGTAATTACTGGTAATTATTACTAATTATTGGTAATTATTACTAATTATTGGTAATTAATACTAATTATTGGTAATTATTACTAATTACTGGTAATTATTACTAATTACTGGTAATTATTACTAATTACTGGTAATTATTACTAATTACTGGAAATTATTACTAATTATTGGTAATTATTACTAATTATTACTAATTACTGGTAATTATTACGAATTATTGGCAATTATTCCTAATTATTACTATTTATTACTATTTACCGGTAATTATTCCTAATAATTGGTAATTATTACTAATTATTGATAATTATTACTAATTATGGGTAATTATTACTAATTATTGGTAATTATTACTAATTATTGGTAATTATTACTAATTATTGGTAATTATTACTAATTATTGGTAATTAATACTAATTATTGGTAATTAATACTAATTATTGGTAATTAATAGTAATTATTACTAATTATTGGTAATTACTGGTAATTATTACTAATTACTGGTAATTATTACTAATTATTGGAAATTAATACTAATTATTGGAAATTATTACTAATTACTGGTAATTATTACTAATTACGGGTAATTATTACTAATTACTGGTAATTATTACTAATTACTGGTAATTATTACTAATTATTGGTAATTATTACTAATTATTACTAATTAATGGTAATTATTACTAATTATTTGTAATTATTCCTAATTATTACTAATTATTACTATTTATTACTATTTACCGGTAATTATTCCTAATTATTGGTAATTATTACTAATTATTGGTAATTATTACGAATTATTGGTAATTATTACTAATTATTGGTAATTATTACTAATTATTGGTAATTATTACTAATTATTGGTAATTAATACTAATTATTGGTAATTAATACTAACTATTGGTAATTAATACTAATTATTACTAATTATTGGTAATTATTGGTAATTATTACTAATTATTGGTAATTATTACTAATTATTGGTAATTATTACTAATTATTGGTAATTATTTCTAATTATTGGTAATTATTACTAATTATTCCTAATGGTATTTATGAATAGCAAGGCACATGAACACTACATATATTAGAAATGAATATTAGCCTATTACAGTGGCTAATCACACCCCCAACTTGAGTTTTTCTAGTCCCGAGCAAAATATATCTCACAAAAATGAAATTCGAATGACATTTTCCAAAAACATTTTAATACACATTTCTCACCCAAAGGTCACATACCAAACAATTATGAAACCCATCAAAATCATTTAAAACAAGCTATGTCCATAAGCATATCTCAAGCCCAAGCCCATTCCTTTGTTCAAATTCATTGCCATATTTCATCCAAATTCAATTAAGCATGATGAAGTGTTGTGTGTCACAATAGACATGGGGGTTCATTTTTATTTGAGGAAGAAAAGATGGAAGCGCTAGGAGAAATCAAATTTTAATAATAAGATGAGTACTCATTTTTTATTCTCTTTTTTTTTGTTTTTTTTGTTTGTTTGTTTTTTTCTGCAATTTTTCCATGGTAATTGAAATTGAACTCAATCGAGTCAACCCATGTAGCAAGACTTTGCCGATGACTCCCAGGCTCAAAGACCTTAGGGCACCAAGTGAAGCTCACATACTCAGGCATCATCTCGAGTTAACTCAATCAAAAACATTTTTCAAATTACCACAAATAGAGATAAAATGCCCAACTCTGGGCCAGACAACTATGGAGTCGCGATCCCCAAGTGTCGAAAGCCACACATTAGGTCAATTCATTGCTCTACGCGCAATTTTTTTTTTTTTTGAATACTCATGTTAAAATTAAAATGATCGCCAATCCTATGCTATTTATTATGGGTCCCCAAAAACTCAAACTAAGACCCCACAATCTAGAGGACGTGCATTGTGTTTTTTATATTAAATGGATGAAAATATAACAGTGAAAAATCACATCGGACAACCGCACTTTCCAATAACTATGCACATGAACATAAAGTTGTATTAAAATCAGAATCAAGGAATGAAAAATTATTTGATATCCAATTTTAGAGTTTGGAATGTGTGTTATCATGTTCACGGTTAATGACATTATTCCTTCCACACATTTTCATCTCCCCCCCCCCCAACTTAGAATAACACTGTCCCCAGTGTTTAAAGAATTGAAATATAGAAGGGGTAGGATAGAAGTTCACCGAAGACATTGAAAATGAAAATTATGGAATGAAGTCTCCTGGTGGTTGACGTTGAAAATGCATTCCCATGTATCCCTTCAATTCTGGTTTGTCTCCCAATGGCTTGGACGGTTGTGAACAGCTTTTCCCAATGACCTATGACATGCCTTAAATTTTTTTTTAATATATATATATTTATTTATTTTTTTAACCTAAAAAAAGTATAAATAACATAAACTGATGATACATTGTCTTCTTTATATTTTCTTGGTAAGGTATTACTCAGGGATCACACTGCGTGACACGGATGAATACGGTGCTCCCCTTTCGTACCCATCCTTACTCATAAAAGAAGAACAGGTCAACAATCTATTTTTTTAAATACCAACAAAAATATAAAATAAAATAAAATAAAATAAAATAAACTGATGATACATTGTCTTCTTTATATTTTCTGGGTAAGGTATTACTCAGGGATCACACCGCGTGACACGGATGAATACGGTGCTCCCCTTTCATACCCATCCTTACTCATAAAATAAGATCAGGTCAACAGTCTATATTTTTTTTTTAAATAACAAAATGCAGAAGAAGGAAAAAAACAAGTCACAAAGATTAGAAAGATGAAGACCACGGGTTGCCTCCCGTGCAGCGCTTTTGTTTAATGTCGCTAGCTCGACATGAACCCCCCAACTTAACCAATTCCAACTTTAAAAATTTTAATTACCTCATCTTTCTCCACTTCAACATGATTGAGAATGCGTATCCCTTGTGGTTGGTATGAAGATTTGGAATTTGATTCATGAACAATCCTATTTTCTAAAATGAATGGGAAAATCCAAGGAATATCAGAAATGGTTGATTCTTTTTCTTCTGTAGTCTTTCTTAATAAATCGAAGATCAACCCACCTTTTTGGGTTTCATGAGATGAATTAATGAAACCCCCAAGCTCTTTCTTAACAAAAATTATAGGGTACTCAAGTAGGTAAGGAAGGACAATGATTTTGAGCTCAGTTTGGATAGGACCTTTAGACACAGGTTGAGAATTTGAATCCAACTTATCTTCATTTTCCAAATTTCTTGACAAAATGGTTTCATTTTGAATAGAAGATTCAACCAAAAAATTGGAAAGAATAGTGTTAGGAGTGGGCATGTACTCAATGTTTTTGATTTCTCTCAGTGGTTCAGTGATTGGTGTTTTTGAAAAATCATCAATAGAGTTACACCTAGGAGACTCAATCCATGATGTCAAATTCCCCTCTTGTGAATACATGAAATCAATTTCCTCCTGATTTAAATACCCTTCAACAATTTCTTGATTTACTTCCCCTGCCCCAAATCCAAAGGTCTGTTCTTCAATAAATTCATGAGAGGCTTGTGGAAAACTAGACACTTCACATAAGGTTTTTGAAGGTACAGTTGGTGTATGGATGAGTTCCTCACAAGTATTAATGCATTGTAGTTCTAATCTCAATGATGATACCTCGGAACTCATCATCTCCATTTGATTACACAATTGTTCAAGGAGTTTTTGAGGATTAGGCTGGATTGAAGATTGTAAATCATTAACTTCGTTAAGATTTATCTCTTTAATCATCCTCGATAGGGTCGGAAATTGATCCTTTAAATAATCATCATCCCATTGATTGTACATCTCATTAGTTGTGTGGTAATTATTCAAGGTTTGATCAAAGAAATTTTCTAATTTAGGGGCTTCCCAATATTCATTTTCCATTTCATTCCAGTATGAGTTTGTGACATGATAATTTGGAAGATACTCCATTGGAGAAGATGGAATGTTGGATTCTAGATTCTCAGGACACTCACAAATAGAAAGGGGTAAAGATAAGAGAGATGGGGGTGAGAATAGAGAAAGTGGGGTGAGAAAAGAAGATGTGTGTCTAAAGTAACTTACTTGGGTCCCCGGCAACGGCGCCAAAATTTGGTCTCGCCCAAATTTACCCAAGTTTTAAGGGTCAAGTGGTCGCTTGTAGTGTAGCTTGGGTTGTCGAATCCTCAGAGACCTAAGAAGAACCTTTAGACACTCAATAAAAAGAGATGGATTTTTGGCTATGGAGTGGCCAACTATTTGGATTGATTTGATTTTAATAACTACTGATTTAAACTAAAGAAAATAAATTCACACATACAATTACTTAGTCTAAAATAATTAATGGAGATGAGTTGATCCTAAGTTGTTACTAGGGTTAGATTGGATGAATTTATTTTCATATAACGTTCATTTCACTAATTCAAGACGTACCCACAAAATGATATAATTCCTCAACATCATTCACCAATTTAATCCCTACACAATTACAAGTCTAATCACTAATGCACTTAGAGGATCGATTTAATGATCACTCCAAGGAATTGGATCGTACTAGCACTCGAAATGTGTCATTGTTAAAGTTGGCAAAGACGAAGAAGGAAATAAATCATCAAATGGAAATCATAAAATAATGAAATAATTACAGAATTTTAGATCATAAAATAAAATCCAATCTTCCCCATGCAACTCCCTAGGACCAACCCATAAGGGTTTAGCCCTCCATTTATGCTATTAAATAAATGGAAGCGGGAAGTTGACTTAAAGAAGCGGGATTGGAGAAGAAAAATACAACAATGAAACGATCACTCCACCGTTGTGTGAATAAATTCACAAGTTCTGGTGTGAATAAATTCACACCTTAAAGCAACGGTATCAAAGTGATAAGAAGAAGAAAAGTAAAAGAGGAAATGAAGAACTTTTATTAAGAACTAATGTGATTCAAACAACTTACATTAGAATGAAGAACGATTACAACATCAAATGGACAGCATAACATTATAATGAAACAAAGCACCCAACATCCCCAAATACATCACCACTACTGCCTTAAAGAGGAAAAAAATGAAGCCTTGGCCGAGCCCCCAACATCCCATGTGTCTTGAATTAATTATGTTGGGAAAAGGTGGGTGGAACATTAATGATAAGAGACTTTTCCACTTCTTGCCCCGAAGTTGCATCCAGCTTGCATCCACCGGAAAGACGCGCCAAAAGGACCATCTAGAAGGCGGAATTTGAGTGGGTCCTAGAAAACTTAAATGCAGACCCGGATGTACCCTAACATCCTGTAAAATTTCAGCCCCAAATAATTTGTGGTTCGGGAGATATGATTGAAATGGTGGGCTGTTTTTCTGGGCCGCAGACTCTGGCCCAAAATTAAATCTTCAACTTGGGATGCCTTGATCACCACCATTGAGGACGAATTAGCACTGTCTCCAGTAGACTTATTTGTTCACCTATATGTCTTATAGTCTCCTGTAAAAGTTGGGATTCATTGAGCCTTTATTGTGGGCCCCATAGTCCGATCAGTGGGATGATATCCAATCTGCCTTCTTCAGAATTTTTTCCTTTAATCGCCAAATATCTCCATCATACTTTATTAATAATCCGTTGATCTCTGAATAAAAAATGTTCATAATTAAGTGAATATCCATTTACAAAAATTTCAAATTAAAACATGGATAGTAACATTCTTTAAAATCAGATGAAACATTGGGCCTAAATTGGTGCACATTAGGCATGAAGTGCACAAATGATGAGAATGAGTGTTCAAAATGTAAAATGCACTAAAATGGTATTTATGAATAGCAAGGCACATGAACACTACATATATTAGCAATGAATATTATCCTCTTACAGTGGCTAATCATATCCCGAATGTACAGTAGTGGCCACTACCAAACCCACAGAGGATTCTCGTACTATCTTCATTGCTGACGCAGCCAGCTCTAGGGTTCCCGCACACAGTAAGCTCGTTCGGGAGGGTCCGCTCCACGAACCGAGAGGCTGATACATCAACTAACACATAGTCTTGAGTTGATGTATCCAAAAGTTCCGTATCATAAATAGGAACTCAACGTCGTAGACGGCGCGCCAATCGGACGCCCGGTCTGAGAGTTATTGGATTTTTCGTCCCAGGGGCCCGGTTGGTTTTTAAGTCGAAACCAGCACGACCGTAATCCACCTACATCCAAACCTCGGGAAGAGTAAGCCAAAAGATCTGACTCATTTAGAGGAATCCAACCAAGTCGACGGCACGTCAATCGGACGTCCGAAGCTCAAGTTATGAGCGTTTCCACTCCGAGGGCCCGGTTGGTTTCGTGTACGAACCAACCCTCATGAACCCAAAGTATTCTAAAAACTTGAGTGTAATATAACAAAACGACCGCCTCGATCCAAGGATTGCATCACCGCTAAAGGCGCGTCGATCAGAGGCACGTAGCTCAAGATACAATCAAAAGACCGAAAAGGTGCCGAAAACGGGGGGTCTGGGCCCGGGCCGACCCGGCCCAACCCCCACGGGTCGACCTGACCCGGGTCCGGTCCGACCCAGCCGGCGCGGCTTGGCCCGGCTGGGCGCGGCCTGGCCCGGTGGTCCGGCCGGGCGGCTCGGCCGACGCGCTGGCACTGGCTAGGTGCCGTGAAAGGCAGCCGCGGCCCCCCGCGCGGGGGCCGCACCGTGACACCCAGACGCGGCTTAAGCCATGTCCCTTATCCATGGTCCCGCGCGGCTACGGGACTAGCCAGTGCCGTCGCGACTTCAGCCACGGCGGGTCTTCCCGGCGGCGCGCCGGGCGCCGCCGGGCCGGCGTGGCGCACCGGTGGGGTGGTTCCGCGGACCACCGGATGCGCTCCGGTGGTCCGATTTGCGCATGGTCTTCGCCAGTGCTCGTCCCGGGACTCGTTCTTCACTGCAAAGCCTTCAAAATTAACTTGCGGCCCCGTTTTTCATCACCCGCCAATCCGCGCATAAAAAAATGGGCGGTGGGTTCGGACTTGTTCGTTGGTCCGCACCCACCGCGTTAGCGGTTTTTATAGTCACACAACAATCATATTTAACAACCGGGGGTATAAATCACAAAGATTTAAAATGAAACAACCCTTACCTTGTAGTAGTCGTTGGACGTGAGTTCTTCGCGGGATTGACCGTCGCGGTAGAAAAGGATCGTCGCGTTGCGGAAGGGGCATCGCGTCGTCGTGGTACACGGCGTCGTGTCGACGATCTCCAAGGGTTAAAGAAAACACACAGATTTAATTTCACGAATTAAATCCATGTTGAGGGTAGAAGCCACAAAGGAAAAATTAAAAGATCACCAATCTCCTACCTCAAGCAGTTGATCGAAGATTTGTTGCGGGAGGAGAATCGTCCCAGAAGAACGTCGGGGGAGGAGATTCGTCAGCGTCATGGTACACGGCGTTTCATCGTCGATCTCCAAGGGTTCGGCGTTCTTCGTCACCTTTCGTCGAAGGTCGGCGTTCTTCACGTTCTTTGCGTTCTTCGCAAAGGAGGATGAAGATCTCAAGCCTTGGAGTCTTCTCCAAATCCTCTCAACAAGCAATCCTCAAGAAGACATGCATTGGTCTTATTTTATTATTAGGCCAACAGTTTGAAAAACAGGTTAAGAAACGAACAATTAATTTGGTGAATTAATGGTAACGACTTTACTGTTCATTTAATAGGAGCGTTTAAGAGTTTTAGAAAAAAACCCTAGTTGACTTTCATTAAAGAGGAGTTTTTCTGGGTGCGTTACTTGGGGGAAAAGAAACAGTGGGGCTCATGTGGGCCCCACCTCACAAATATCCTACCTAGAGGGTAGGATATTTTGGGTTCCATCCTATCCGCTTCAACATAGATTAAGTAGCTTTACGTGGCTTTATGTGAAATAAAATAAAGTTGTCGCACCACTTTATTTTATTTTCTTCACTTAACGCCAAAAATTAAAAACTACACCCTAGAAAGCGCAACTCTGGAAGAGGCGTTTCTAAGCAAGTACCGGCGATGCGATTCTATCGGTGCCCTCGGAATTCGATTCCGAGCACCGGTTCAATAGTTAGAAAAACCCACTTGTTCGTTCACTGAACGTACCCAAGCAAAACTTCAGAAAATGATTCCAGGCACACCGGGCCTCGGAATCACATGCCGTCAGAAACTGCATTCTTGTAAAATTCCCAAGAAAATTTAAAAAACATTCCTTGAATTTTACGGGTCTTTACATCACTCCTACCTCAGGACTTTACGTCCCCATAAAGATGCATCATAAACTAGGGAAACAAATGTGGGTACTGAGCACGCATCTGAGCCTCCCACTCCCAAGTGCTCTCCTGGAGGTTCTCGTGCTTCCATCTGATGCGCACAAGAGGAATCGATCATCCACGTAGGACCCGCTCTTGTCGATCCTCGATCTCCACCGGGACCTCCACAAAAGTCTCCCCATCATCAACGTCCATCTCCCCATGGTCAATAATGTGTGTCGGGTCATGCACATATCTCCTCGGCTGAGATACGTGGAAGACATCATGTACCTGGTGCAACTGAGGTGGTAGAGCCAGGCGATAAACCACCTCGCAAATCTAGCTGAGGACCTGGAATGGTCCGATGAAGCGTGGAGACAACTTGCCGCCTCAGCCAAATCTCTATAATCCATATCGAGGTGAGACATGCCAGAAGATGTGGTCGCCATCCTCGGACTCTAGTGGCCTCCGCCTTCTATCAGCACAAGACTTTTGCCGGCTCTTTGCTGTCCTCATCCGCTCTTGGATGACTTGGACCTTTCTGGTCCTACTCGAGCTGCGGAGATTTCTTCTTTGCCGAGAAGAGAAATCCGGTCTCATCCCCTAGATGAACCACGTTTTCACCTCATACAGTCAATCCCGTCATGGATGATACTAACCCATACCAAAGATGACATCGTAAGGCCTTGACGCTACTACCAAGAGATCCAACTGTTACTCTCGCCTCCAAGGGTTGAGTCACACTGTCGGCATCAGTGTGTGGTCACTGGGTCTCCTCCAGTAGGTATCTCAAAGTGAGGGTCAAGTCAATTGTTTTTAAACTGGAACCTCTTAGTAACAACATAAAGAGAGGACAGGAAGGTAAACGCCAAAAGAAAGGTGTCTTTTATTACTACAGCTCAAAGTACAAAGACACATAACATCTACAGACAAACATCAACAACTTTATAAGCAGCATAAAAAAATGTCTCCAGGCCTAGAGCTAGTCCCGCTCCTGTCCATCTGCTCCCGGAGCTCCCTGATCGTAAGCCTCAACTTCCTGAAGCTGAGCTCTCCCATATCCACCAGCTCCCTGTGGTCGGGGAGGACCTCTTGGTGGTGGTGGTGGCAACACCTCGAAGCGTCGTCCACCTCCAGCTGCATAGCCAGCTCCCCCGCCACGGTCTCCTGCTCCATGCGGTCCGCCTCGACTAAACCTCTGCCTCTGCCTGGGATGTCCTTCGTTCATCTGCTGGTCATCCGTATGGCAGGTCGGATAGTCACGATCCATGTGACCAAATCTGCTGCATGAGTAACACTGTCCGCTAATAGTAAGTCGTTGTCCACCCCGGGTGCCTCGCGCAAACGATCATGTGTCACGCGGTCGACCACCTGTAGGTCTAGTCCTCTTGGACCTCTGCATCATCTGTCTACTGCCCACTGTAGAAGACTATGCCGCATTCCGGCTAGTGGTGGGTCCTGCTACTGGAGACTGCTCAGTAAGGAAATTCTCCACTAAGAGGGCTCGCTCCAACACCCCTGCCTATGTCGGAATGCTCTGAAAAACAACTGAAGCTCTGATATCTCCCCTGAGCCCCTGCTCGAAGGTTTGGGCCCTGAAGAATGGGTCTCATACCATTTCTGTCGAGTAGTGCGAGAGATCGGTAAACCTTTCCGCGTATTGGGCTACTACCAAGCTGCCCTGCCGCAGCTGAAGAAGCTCCTGGATGCGCACTGCACGGAGGGTGGCTGGGACAAACTCCGAGCGGAAGAGGCTCTCAAAGTCCGTCTAGAGAAGAGATGCCTCATCCTGCACCTGAAGCATCAAGCTCCACCATCGGCCCGCTGCCGCGTGCAGTAGGCTCGCTGCGAGGATCACCATGAGGTCTGCTAGTGTCCTCACTAACCGGAAAACTCACACAACTACCTCCAACCAGTCCTCGGCTGCCTAGGGGTCCGTATCCCCGCGGAACCTGGGCGGTCGCTGGCGTTGGAACAGGTGCAGTGCGCAAAGGCGACGTGCATCATCAGCGGATGGGGCTGGTAGAATCGGTGGCTCGGGGGGTAGCGGTACCGCCAGTGCCTCATGTAACGCCCCGACCCCATCTACCCAGAGTCGGTGCATTAGTTCGTAACATTGGCATGATCACAAAATATCAGGTCTCGAAAGACTGATTAGTTTAGTAGCCTTGGAAACACTAGATACATTCATAAGTCTTTCATTACATCAAAAAGTAAACAAACTACAATAACATGGTCTTCATAGTCCACAATCATATCCCTTTCTGACTACCCTTGTAGGTCATTCATAAAATACTTCTTCACATCCTGGAAAAATATTAAAACATTGAAAGGGGTGAGCTCAGATGCTCAGTAAGGTTAACAATATAGCGGAAGCTTTCATAAATAAACATTAACATTTAAGGCAATGTATAACTAAAACAAAAGCCTTTTAAACTTGAACTTCAACATAATATGGCAAAAGTAAAATGAGATACCGCCATTTACTTCTTCACATGGATATTCTACTGGTCGAATAATCACATGCAATATCAATAACCACTTTCATAATGATGGAATGCATAATTCCATACTATCATAACCACGTAGTCAAGGCCTCGTGCCAAGACCACAAATAAGATTTTTTCAAGGCCTCGTTCCAAGACACTAGTTTGTCTCATGATACCTGCCGATGCATCGAGGAGCTATAGCGGGCTCCACCCGTCACTTATTAAGTCCAATGCATTCCTCATATGAATAGGTTTAAACATATCATAAACCATAACATAATCGTATCACATAAAACATGCATAAAGGAAACATAACATTTCCACATTTCAATCACAAGATATCAATACAACACATTGATATAATAAAAACGCTTTCAAAACCATTTTCAATACCAAAATAAAAGAAAGTTAAAACTTTGTATTTATTTTTCATTAAAAAAAAGATGGCTTGTAGAGGAAGCCGAAACTCAAATAATGGTCACGGCGGCGGAGAAGTCGTTGTCGCCGCATAAGTACGGAAATAAAAACATTCCCTTTTGTCGTTTAGCAAAACGCTTCGTATAAAAAGATTCCTTTTTAATAAACTTAAAAGTCAAAGGGGTTTATACACCGTATAAAAGAAAGTTTTGTATAAAACCAAATATGCCTCAATGAAAGGGGATTGAGATGAAGTCCTTAAAAAGATCATTTTTTTAAATAAAGTACATCTATAATGTGTATTCACTATAAGTACACATAAATAATGTACAAATACAATATAAGACATAATAATATCATGACATAATTTGAAAGTAGGAGATTAACCCAAAGAGTGAAAATTGGGTTAAGAAATTCCCTTACCTTGCGTCCTGTCCTGACTCGACCGTTCTTTAACCTCGTGAATAATAAACTAGAGTTAATTCCTATTTACTTAAGAAACATTTTCATGTTCATTATTCCTTTTATATCCCTTATTACCATGTTACTAACATTATGTAATTATTTAAGTTTATAACGGTCATTTTGTCGATCTTAGGTACTTGAGTCAGAAATAACATTCTTATAATTACAAGTTGTTCATGTGGTGATATATCCATTATATCCATAATTATATTCATGATGTAGATATCATATATATGATATATATCCATTATATACATTCATTCATAATGTCATTTAACATTTAGAGGTAAGAAATGAAATGCACCGTTCATGGAGACGGTAAGCCGTACGTACGCATGAACGCTACTTTCATTTCTATTTCGTATTTAATGGAATGAAATCATAATGATATAAATTTATAATATAATTACAGTATAATATAGTGTATAATAACATTTAATCCAACCTTTATACATCCTACATATGGCATTAACGATTCAAATCACTTTGAGGGGGCGGTAGTCCGCACTTCCTAAAATGAAATTATCGTGTTTTACCCATAATGGAAATCATAAAGTATGCCATAAAAGAGAAATACATAAGCATAAGTAAAACAGAAACATATTATATATCATATATATAAATAGTGACATCTTAATGGCCACCTTTGAAGGTGTTATATGAGTGTTGAACAATCATCGTTTCGTGAGGCAGAAATTCGCCATCCACAGAAACCGTATGTTCTTTAACCATTAAATGTAGGTGTGTGTATGTGTAGCTCGAATACTTCTTATAAAAACATCCTAGTATATTTAGGATACTGGTTTTGTTACAAAAGAAATGAATAAAACGAGTTTAGGGGGTTGGAGGAGAAAAATAAAACAAAACAATATTAGAGAAGACATTACATCAAAATCGGGTAACTGTTTTTGATTTGAGCCAAAGGCTTCCTTGGGAAGACTTCTGCCCAAAGTAAGGCTTCTAGGAGTAAGAGGGGGAAGTTGGGAGAGTATTTGGGCAGAGTTTGGCCGAGCCAAATGGCTTGAAAGTGTAAATGAGTTGGGAGAGGTGGGGGACTTTTATAAGTGGAGAGGAGGGGCACTTTTGGAAAGATTGAAATGTTATATTATTTCACAATGATTTTCGGATTCTACAGGTCCCACACTTATATAATTCGAGTCTAAGGTGATAAGGTTTAAAAATCTCATCATCCAATAGGCTTTGGACAAGTGTAATCCTTGGATTTTTCATTATCTTCTCATTTTATTTAAATCGTTAAATAATGAGGTCATCGCTGCATCATAATGATGTCATAAATAATTTAATTTATTTAATTTCTAAAAATTATAAAAAAAAATACTATGATGTAGGAAATCTTTTTATCTTTCTAATGAATATTTATAGTCAAAATGTGGACTTGTGTAACCCCACTTAAAAACTGTTTTAGTAAAATAACTCATGTTTGTGTCAATTTAATTTTAACATTAAATAAATATATATTAATGTCATTTTCCAACTAAAGTGGCTCCATGGGGTCCCCAAGTTGACCCATGGGTTGTCTTGGTCGGCCATGAATCATCCAATAGGAGTAGGACAAGTGTCATGCTCATCTCATATTATTAAAACATTTTTTGTACCTTAAACTACACTAATTACCTCTAATCGCGATTAAGAACTTAAAAGTTACTATTCACCAAAAAATTATTTTAATCTCATTGAACCACATTTTACTTCTTAATGACAACCATGTATGTCGGATTTTTAAAAATCAAATCACAGAAGTGGTAATATTTCATTTAAACGAAAAATCAGTTATTTAACTACCACTTAGTGGTTTCACTATTCATCAAAATTTGAAGTTTTTTAGAACAAGGCCAAAATTTCACCCTAAGCTATAATTGATATTCCAAATTCAAAAATGATGTCTATTTTACAAAATTCCAAACATATAAGTTGCATTAATTAATTTTATAATTAATTCCCACTGTTACGACAAATAGCGTGTTTTTAAGAAACAATTTATATCAAAAGATTGGCAATTGTTTATGTCCAATTTCAATGTTAAATTAATTCTAATGACCACCATTGGATAAAATGGTAAAAATATATTCTTATTATTCCTTAAAACCACTAAATATTATAATTTATCACAATAAATTATTTTGATTAAAAAAGTTGTTTTAAAGTATTTTTCACTATTCATAAAAAAATTAGAAGTTCTCAGAAAAATACCAAAAATTCAACATAGGCTAATTTCGATATTCCGAATCCAAAGATGAAGTCTATTTTGATAAATAAAATTTATAAAATTTCAAAAAGTAGGTATTACTATTCACAACGGCTAGCTTAATTATTTGTGGTGTGTGTTAGAGCTCGAGGTTGCGTACAACACACGCTATTGCATTATTCGAAGGGAAACGTACCATGGAAGCTTGGGGTGTTACATTCTCCCCTCCTTGAAATAATTGCGTCCTCGCAATTTGAAATTTTTCTTTGAAAATAAAAGGTTGAAAAGAGAAAATACCTTTGAGGAAAACCCACATCAGAAATAAGGTTAATAAATATATAACATTAAAAAATGTAGGATAAGTACAAAGGTCACCCGATATAGCCCATTCTAGGATTATATGAAAATATGGATATGGAGGAGAAACAAACCATCAAGTTCTGATGGAGAGTTATAGAAAACAGGATTAGGAGAAAGTTTAACCACAAGAAAATCACAAACTTGTGATTGGTTAAACGGTCATTGAATCCCCAGTTGGAAAAGTTAACCGACAACATTTTTGTTTTAAGTTACCTTTTATAATGTTGAGGAATTTATTTAGGAGATTTACTAAGAACGTAAGGGAATATACATACTTGTTATGTATACTTTCATTCGTTAATAAATTTTTACCACAAACCCAACTTTTACTCCAAATGGTAACGGAACTCAAAAATATTCTATTTATCCTAATTGTATAAGGTTCAAAATGTTAACACATACCATTTAGATTAGTAAAACTATTTTGTAATAACCAGGGACTTCCTGTAGGCTAGTGGTAGGAAATAAAGGCTTGTCGCACTATGGTTGTGGGTTCGATTCCTGTAGCTTTGTCCGATGCGACGGCTTATTCCCCACCCTGCAGGTTGTCCTTTTCCTAAAACTATAGTATTATAATATTCCAAAAATAATCATCAGAAATTCTTTAACCTTAAACAATACTATACATGGTTCAACTTAATCCATTCCAACCTTAATAGTTATCCAAAATATCTCCGTCCAGACTTTCTCTAAAAGGTCTCTAAATTCCAAAATCAATTATAACATCAGATTCCCCAAACAAAGAAAAGTTTCTCTTATTGTCACATACTAAAAATATGATTACCTTAATCATATTAAAACCTTACTGAAATCAACATGTACTGCAGTACAATCCATATATATATATCACATTATTCTTATAACCAGAATATAATCCTTGAGTCCAAAAGCACCAATACATTAATTATTCCGCTTCAACTGTAGTCACAGCATAAGATTGGCCTTGATCCCTTGGCCTTTTCTGAGGTAATTTTCCCTGACGCTTAGGACTTTCATTTGCATAATGCCCTATTTCCCTACAATTGTAGCATTCAACTTTGACAGCCTCTTTCTTTCCCTTGCAATCACGAGCCTGGTGACCCTTTTCTCCACATTTATAACAAACTCCCATTCCTTTTAGGCAAGTACCATGGTGATTCTTCCCACAATTATCACATAATGGAAAATCCTTCTTTCCCTTTTTCCCTTTATCTATCTCTTGTTCCACCGTTCTCTTCTTCTCTTGCTTTACTTTGTTGTCATAAGACTTAGAGAATTCCTTTTCTATCTTGATAGCACACGAGACAATATCTTCGTATGATGAGAAGGATTGTGATACTAAAGCTCGACGGAGAAATGGTTTTAACCCATCAAAGAAACGATCAATCTTACTCCTTGGGTTACGTATATAATCGGCAGCATGCCTCGATAACCTTGTAAAGTTAGCCTCATACTTTGCGACATTCTCATCCTCCTTCTGCCTCAAACTCAGAAATTTCCTTTCTATATCTGCTCGATGGTCACGAGGAAAATATTTTTCTAAAAATAGATCTTTGAACTCCTTCCATTCCATATTCGATACGTCATCATCTTCCTTAGTGTTTTGAATCAGCGACCACCACTGATCGGCATCTCCAGTGAGGCGGTAAACTGCCATGACAACCTTCTCCCTTTCGCTACTTCCCAAGGCATGGAATATTTTCTCTAAGGAGTTTATCCATTGCCCTGCTACTAACGGATTTGTACTCCCATTGAACGTTGGTGGTTGTTTCCTCATGAATCGATCTAACATTGATCCTCCACGCTGTGGATCAGGGTGCTCCATACGGGTAAGGTTATTATTCATAACCTGAGTAAGTTGTCCCAGTATGGTGATTAGCTGCTCGGCACCGGTTGCATCACCAGCCCCACTATAATTATCTTGAGCAGGAGGGCAATCCCTACATGGAGTGTGTGCATTGATACGGTTTCCATTTCTTCCACTAGGCGCCATTTCTAAAAAATGGCATAAACTAGATCAGTTTATGAATCAAAATACATAATCCCATACTTATAAAACACTTAACATAAATTGAACTATTTATGGATATAATCCATAATCATAAAAATGTTTTCTTTGAGGAAATATATACTCATAAGCCCTTCATAATGATTTGTAATGAAAATGAGAGTTATCCTAAGCATATCCCCCGGAAGTGTCGTAACCAAGAGTGCAACAAGGCCCGTTGTCGTGCACCAGTTCCCGTTCGAGTCTAGCTCAAAGCGGTGTTTTCGGGTTTTACCCCTAGGTACATCTGTGCCAGAGCCGCCTCAACCTGCTCGTATCCAGACAAGGATTTATTGCTCGGAAAACTCACAAAATCTCTACAATAACAAAATTCTAGGATGTTCTTCTATACTAATCCTCAAAGTCTATCTTTGGGCTATGTGCTCTAACCAGAGTTTATCTAAATCTAGCTTCCAAGGTTTGTACTAAACTTCCTCTGATACCAACTGTAACGCCCCGACCCCAGCTACCCAGAGTCAGTGCATTAGTTCGTAACATTGGCATGATCACAAAATATCAAGTCTCGAAAGACCGATTAGTTTAGCAGCCTTGGAAACACTAGATACATTCATAAGTCTTTCATTACATCAAAAAGTAAACAAACTACAATAACATGGTCCTCATAGTCCACAATCATATCCCTTTCTGACTACCCCTATAGGTCATTCATAAAATACTTCTTCACATCCTGGAATAATATTAAAACATTGAAAGGGGTGAGCTCAGATGCTCAGTAAGGTTAACAATATAGCGGAAGCCTTCATAAATAAACATTAACATTTAAGGCAATGTATAACTAAAACAAAAGCCTTTTAAACTTGAACTTCAACATAATATGGCAAAAGTAAAATGAGATAACGCCATTTACATCTTCACATGGATATTCTACTGGTCGAATAATCACATGCAATATCAATAACCACTTTCATAATGATGCAATGCATAATTCCAGACTATCATAACCACGTAGTCAAGGCCTCGTGCCAAGACCACAAATAAGATTTTGTCAAGGCCTCGTGCCAAGACACTAGTTTGTCTCATGAGACCTGCCGATGCATCGAGGAGCTATAGCGGGCTCCACCCGTCACTTATTAAGTCCAATGCATTCCTCATATGAATAGGTTTAAACATATCATAAACCATAACATAATCGTATCACATAAAACATGCATAAAGGAAACATAACATTTCCACATTTCAATCACAAGATATCAATACAACACATTGATATAATAAAAACGCTTTCAAAACCATTTTCAATACCAAAATAAAAGAAAGTTAAAACTTTGTATTTATTTTTCATTAAAAAAAAGATGGCTTGTAGAGGAAGCTGAAACTCAAATAATGGTCACGGCGGCGGAGAAGTCGTTGTCGCCGCATAAGTACGGAAAGAAAAACATTCCCTTTTTTCGTTTTGCAAAATGCTTCATATAAAAATATTCCTTTTTAATAAACTTTAAAGTCAAAGGGGTTTATACACCATATAAAAGAAAGTTTTGTATAAAACCAAATATGCCTCAATGAAAGGGGATTGACACGAAGTCCTTAAAAAGATCATTTTTTTAAATAAAGTACATCTATAATGTGTATTCACTATAAGTACACATAAATAATGTACAAATACAATATAAGACATAATAATATCATGACATAATTTGAAAGTAGGAGATTAACCCAAAGAGTGAAAATTGGGTTAAGAAATTCCCTTACCTTGCGTCCTGTCCTGACTCGACCGTTCTTTAACCTCCTGAATAATAAACTAGAGTTAATTCCTATTTACATAAGAAACTTTTTCATGTTCATTATTCCTTTTATATCCCTTATTACCATGTTACTAACATTATGTAACTATTTAAGTTTATAACGGTCATTTTGTCGATCTTAGGTACTTGAGTCAGAAATAACATTCTTATAATTACAAGTTGTTCATGTGGAGATATATCCATTATATCCAGAACTATATTCATGATGTAAATATCATATATATGATAAATATACAGTATATACATTCATTCATAATGTCCTGTAACATTTAGAGGTAAGAAATGAAATGCACCGTTCATGGAGACGGTAAGCCGTACGTACGCATGAACGCTACTTTCATTTCTATTTCATATTTAATGGAATGGAATCATAATGATATAAATTTATAATATAATTACAGTATAATATAGTGTATAATACCATTTAATCCAACCTTTATACATCCCACATATGGCATTAACGATTCAAATCACTTTGAGGGGGCGGTAGTCCGCACTTCCTAAAATGAAATTATCGCGTTTTACCCATAATGGAAATCATAAAGTATGCCATAAATGAGAAATACAGAAGCATAAGTAAAACATAAACATATTATATATCATATATAAAAATAGTGACATCTTAATGGCCATTTTTGAAGGTGTTATATGAGTGTTGAACAATCATCGTTTCGTGAGGCAGAAATTCGCCATCCACAGAAACCGTATGTTCTTTAACCATTAGATGTAGGTGTGTGTAAGTGTAGCTCGAATACTTCTTATAACAACATACTAGTATATTTAGGATACTTGTGTTGTTACAAAAGAAATGAATAAAAAGAGTTTAGGGGCTTGGAGGAGAAAAATAAAACAAAACAACATTAGAGAAGACATTACCTCAAAATCGGGTAACACTTTTTGATTTGAGCCAAAGGATTCCTTGGGAAGAGTTCTGCCCAAAGTAAGGCTTCTAGGAGTAAGAGGGGGAAGTTGGGAGAGTATTTGGGCAGTGGTTGGCCGAGCCAAATGGCTTGAAAGTGTAAATGAGGTGGGAGAGGTGAGGGCCTTTTATAAGTGGAGAGGAGGGGCACTTTTGGAAAGATTGAAATGTTATATTATTTCACAATGCTTTTAGGATTCTAAAGGTCCCACACTTATATAATTCGAGTCTAAGGTGATAAGGTTTAGAAATCTCCTCATCCAATAGGCTTTGGACAAGTGTAAGCCTTGGATTTTGCATTATATTCTCATTTTATTTAAATCGTTAAATAATGAGGTCATCGCTGCATCATAATGATGTCATAAATAATTTAATTTATATAATGTCTAAAAATTATAAAAAAAATACTATGATGTAGGAAATCGTTTTAGATTTATAATGAATATTTATAGTCAAAATTTGAACTTGTGTAACCCCACTTAAAAACTGTTTTAGTAAAATAACTCATGTTTGTGTCAATTTAATTTTAACATTAAATAAATATATATTAATGTCATTTTCCAACTAAAGTGGCTCCATGGGGTCCCCAAGCTGACCCATGGGTTGTCTTGGTCGGCCATGACTCATCCAATAGGAGTAGGACAAGTGTCATTCTCATCTCATATTATTAAAACATTATTTGTACCTTAAACTACACTAATTACCTCTAATCGCGATTAAGAACTTAAAAGTTACTATTCACCAAAAAAATTATTTTAATCTCATTGAACCACATTTTACTTCTTAATGAAAACCATGTATGTCGGATTTTTAAAAATCAAATCACAGAAGTGGTAATATTTCATTTAAACGAAAAATCAGTTATTTAACTACCACTTAGTGGTTTCACTATTCATCAAAATTTGAAGTTTTTCAGAACAAGGCCAAAATTTCACCCTAAGCTATAATTGATATTCCAAATTCAAAAATGATGTCTATTTTACAAAATTCTAAACATATAAGTTTCATTAATTAATTTTATAATTAATTCCCGCTGTTACGACAAATAGCGTTTTTTTAAGAAACAATTTATATCAAAAGATTGGCAATTGTTTATGTCCAATTTCAAAGTTAAATTAATTCTAATGACCACCATTGGATAAAATGGTAAAAATATATTCTAATTATACCTTAAAACCACTAAATAGTATAATTTATCACAATAAATTATTTTGATTAAAAAAGTTGTTTTAAAGTATTTTTCACTATTCATAAAAAAATTAGAAGTTCTCAGAAAAATACCAAAAATTCAACATAGGCTAACTTCGATATTCCGAATCCAAATATGAAGTCTATTTTGATAAATAAAATTTATAAAATTTCAAAAATTAGGTATTACTATTCACAACGACTAGCTTAATTAGTTGTGGTGTGTGTTAGAGCTCGAGGTTGCGTACAACACACACTATTGCATTATTCAAAGGGAAACATACCGTGGAAGCTTGGGGTGTTACATTCTCCCCTCCTTGAAATAATGGCATCCTCGCAATTTGAAATTTTTCTTTGAAAATAAAAGGTTAAAAAGAGAAATTACCTTTGAGGAAAACCCACATCGGAAATAAGGTTAATAAATATATAACATTAAAAGAAAGCAGGATAAGTACAAAGGTCACCCGATATAGCCCATTCTAGGATTATATGAAAATATGGATATGGAGGAGAAACAAACCATCAAGGTCTGATGGAGAGTTATAGAAAACAGGATTAGGAGAAAGTTTAACCACATGAAAATCACAAACTTGTGATTGGTTAAACGGTCATTGAATCCCCAGTTGGAAAAGTTAACCGACAAATTTTTTGTTTTAAGTTACCTTTTATAATGTTGAGGAATTTATTTAGGAGATTTACTAAGAACGTATGGTAATATACATACTTGTTATGTATACTTTCATTCGTTAATAAATTTTTACTACAAACCCAACTTTTACTCCAAATGGTAACGGAACTCAAAAATATTCTATTTATCCTAATTGTATAAGGTTTAAAATGTTAACACATACCATTTAGATTAGTAAAACTATTTCGTAATAACCAGGGACTTCCTGTAGGCTAGTGGTAGGAAATAAAGGCTTGTCGCACTATGGTTGTGGGTTCGATTCCTGCAGCTTTGTCCGATGCGACGGGTTATTCCCCACCCTGCAGGTTGTCCTTTTCCTAAAACTATAGTATTATAATATTCTAAAAATAATCATCAGAAATTCTTTAACCTTAAACAATACTATCCATGGTTCACCTTAATCCATTCCAACCTTAATAGTTATCCAAAATACCTCCGTCCAGACTTTCTCTAAAAGGTCTTTAAATTCTAAAATCAATTGTAACATCAGATTCCCCAAACAAAGAAAAGTTTCTCTTATTGTCACATACTAAAAATATGATTACCTTAATCTTATTAAAACCTTACTGAAATCAACAAGTACTGCAGTACAATCCATATATATATATCACATTATTCTTATAACCAGAATATAATCCTTGAGTCCAAAAGCACCAATACATTAATTATTCCGCTTCAACTGTAGTCACAGCATAAGATTGGCCTTGATCCCTCGGCCTTTTCTGAGGTAAGTTTCCCTGACGCTTAGGACATTCATTTTCATAATGCCCTGTTTCCCTACAATTTTAGCATTCAACTTTGACAGCCTCTTTCTTTCCCTTGAAATCACGAGCCTGGTGACCCTTTTCTCCACATTTATAACAAACTCCCATTCCTTTTAGGCAAGTACCAGGGTGATTCTTCCCACAATTATCACATAATGGAAAATCCTTCTTTCCCTTTTTCCCTTTATCTGTCTCTTGTTCCACCGTTCTCTTCTTTTCTTGCTTTACTTTGTTGTCATAAGACTTAGAGAATTCCTTTTCTGTCTTGATAGCACACGAGACAATATCTTCGTATGATGAGAAGGATTGTGATACTAAAGATCGACGGAGAAATGGTTTTAACCCATCAAAGAAACGATCAATCTTACTCCTTGGGTTGCGTATATAATCGGCAGCATGCCTCGCTAACCTTGTAAAGTTAGCCTCATACTTTGCGACATTCTCATCCTCCTTCTGCCTCAAACTCAGAAATTGCCTTTCAATATCTGCTCGATGGTCACGAGGAAAATATTTTTCTAAAAATAGATCTTTGAACTCCCTCCATTCCATATTCGATACGTCATCATCTTCCTTTGTGTTTTGAATCAGCGACCACCACTGATCGGCATCTCCAGTGAGGCGGCAAACTGCCATGACATCCTTCTCCCTTTCGCTACTCCCCAAGGCATGGAATATTTTCTCTAAGGAGTTTATCCATTGCTCAGCTACTAACGGATTTTTACTCCCATTGAACATTGGTGGTTGTTGCCTCATGAATCGATCTAACATTGATCCTCCACGCTGTGGATCAGGGTGCTCCATACGAGTAAGGTTATTATTCATAACCTGAGTAAGTTGTCCCAGTATGGTGATTAGCTGATCGGCACCGGTTGCATCACCAGCCCCACTATAATTATCTTGAGCAGGAGGGCAATCCCTACATGGAGTGTGTGCATTGATACGGTTTCCATTTCTTCCACTAGGCGCCATTTCTAAACAATGGCATAAACTAGATCAGTTTATGAATCAAAATACATAATCCCATACTTATAAAACACTAAACATAAATTGACCTATTTATGGATATAATCCATAATCATAAAAATGTTTTCCTTGAGGAAGTATATACTCATAAGCCCTTCATAATGATTTGTAAAGAAAATAAGAGTTATCCTAAGCATATCCCCCGGGAGTGTCGTAACCAAGAGTGCAGCAAGGCCCGTTGTCGTGCACCAGTTCCCGTTCGAGTCTAGCTCAAAGTGGTGTTTTCGGGTTTTACCCCTAGGTACATCTGTGCCAGAGCCGCCTCTACCTGCTCGTATCCAGACAAGGATGTATTGCTCGGAAAACTCACAAAATCTCTACAATAACAAAATTCTAGGATGTTCTTCTATACTAATCCTCAAAGTCTATCTTTGGGCTATGTGCTCTAATCAGAGTTTATCTAAATCTAGCTTCCAAGGTTTGTACTAAACTTCCTCTGATACCAACTGTAACGTCCCGACCCCAGCTACCCAGAGTCGGTGCATTAGTTCGTAACATTGGCATGATCACAAAATATCAAGTCTCGAAAGACCGATTAGTTTAGTAGCCTTGGAAACACTAGATACATTCATACGTCTTTCATTACATCAAAAAGTAAACAAACTACAATAACATGGTCTTCATAGTCCACAATCATATCCCTTTCTGACTACCCCTATAGGTCATTCATAAAATACTTCTTCACATCCTGGAAAAATATTAAAACATTGAAAGGGGTGAGCTCAGATGCTCAGTAAGGTTAACAATATAGCGGAAGCTTTCATAAATAAACATTAACATTAAAGGCAATGTATAACTAAAACAAAAGCCTTTTAAACTTGAACTTCAACATAATATGGCAAAAGTAAAATGAGATAACGCCATTTACTTCTTCACATGGATATTCTACTGGTCGAATAATCACATGCAATATCAATAGCCACTTTCATAATGATGGAATGCATAATGCCAGACTATCATAACCACGTAGTCAAGGCCTCGTGCCAAGACCACAAATAAGATTTTGTCAAGGCCTCGTGCCAAGACGCTAGTTTGTCTCATGAGACCTTCCGATGCATCGAGGAGCTATAGCGGGCTCCACCCGTCACTTATTAAGTCCAATGCATTCCTCATATGAATAGGTTTAAACATATCATAAACCATAACATAATCGTATCACATAAACCATGCATAAAGGAAACATAAAATTTCCACATTTCAATCACAAGATATCAATACAACACATTGATATAATAAAAACGCATTCAAAACCATTTTCAATACCAAAATAAAAGAAAGTTAAAACTTTGTATTTATTTTTCATTAAAAAAAAGATGGCTTGTAGAGGAAGCCGAAACTCAAATAATGGTCACGGCGGCGGAGAAGTCGTTGTCACCGCATAAGTACGGAAATAAAAATATTCCCTTTTTTCGTTTAGCAAAACGCTTCGTATAAAAATATTCCTTTTTAATAAACTTAAAAGTCAAAGGGGTTTATACACCGTATAAAAGAAAGTTTTGTATAAAACCAAATATGCCTCAATGAAAGGGGATTGACACGAAGTCCTTAAAAAGATCATTTTTTTAAATAAAGTACATCTATAATGTGTATTCACTATAAGTACACATAAATAATGTACAAATACAATATAAGACATAATAATATCATGACATAATTTGAAAGTAGGAGATTAACCCAAAGAGTGAAAATTGGGTTAAGAAATTCCCTTACCTTGCGTCCTGTCCTGACTCGACCGTTCTTTAACCTCCTGAATAATAGACTAGAGTTAATTCCTATTTACTTAAGAAACTTTTTCATGTTCATTATTCCTTTTATATCCCTTATTACCATGTTACTAACATTATATAATTATTTATGTTTATAACGGTCATTTTGTCGATCATAGGTACTTGAGTCAGAAATAACATTCTTATAATTACAAGTTGTTCATGTGGTGATATATCCATTATATCCAGAATTATATTCATGATGTAGATATCATATATATGATATATAACCAGTATATACATTCATTCATAATGTCATGTAACATTTAGAGGTAAGAAATGAAATGCACCGTTCATGGAGACGGTAAGCTGTACGTACGCATGAACGCTACTTTCATTTCTATTTCGTATTTATTGGAACGGAATCATAATTATATAAATTTTTAATATAATTACAGTATAATATAGTTTATAATACCATTTAATCCAACCTTTATACATCCCACATATGGCATTAACGATTCAAATCACTTTGAGGGGGCAGTAGTCCGCACTTCCTAAAATGAAATTATCGCGTTTTACCCATAATGGAAATCATAAAGTATGCCATAAATGAGAAATACAGAAGCATAAGTAAAACATAAACATATTATATATCATATATAAAAATAGTGACATCTTAATGGCAACCTTTTAAGGTGTTATATGAGTGTTGAACAATCATCGTTTCGTGAGGCAGAAATTCGCCATCCACAGAAACCGTATGTTCTTTAACCATTAGATGTAGGTGTGTGTAAGTTTAGCTCGAATACTTCTTATAACAACATCCTAGTATATTTAGGATACTGGTGTTGTTACAAAAGAAATGAATAAAAAGATTTTAGGGGGTTGGAGGAGAAAAATAAAACAAAACAACATTAGAGAAGACATTACCTCAAAATCGGCTAACTCTTTTTGATTTGAGCCAAAGGATTCCTTGGGAATAGTTCTGCCCAAAGTAAGGCTTCTAGGAGTAAGAGGGGGAAGTTGGGAGAGTATTTGGGCAGTGGTTGGCCGAGCCAAATGGCTTGAAAGTGTAAATGAGGTGGGAGAGGTGGGGGCCTTTTATAAGTGGAGAGGATGGGCACTTTTGGAAAGATTGAAATGTTATATTATTTCACAATGCTTTTCGGATTCTAAAGGTCCCACACATATATAATTGGAGTCTAAGGTGATAAGGTTTAGAAATCTCCTCATCCAATAGGATTTGGACAAGTGTAAGCCTTGGATTTTTCATTATCTTCTCATTTTATTTAAATCGTTAAATAATGAGGTCATCGCTGCATCATAATGATGTCATAAATAATTTAATTTATTTAATGTCTAAAAATTATAAAAAAAAATACTATGATGTAGGAAATATTTTTAGATTTCTAATGAATATTTATAGTCAAAATTTGTACTTGTGTAACCCCACTTAAAAACTATTTTAGTAAAATAACTCATGTTTGTGTCAATTTAATTTTAACATTAAATAAATATATATTAATGTCATTTTCCAACTAAAGTGGCTCCATGGGGTCCCCAAGCTGACCCATGGGTTGTCTTGGTCGGCCATGACTCATCCAATAGTAGTAGGACAAGTGTCATTCTCATCTCATATTATTAAAACATTATTTGTACCTTAAACTACACTAATTACCTCTAATCGCGATTAAGAACTTAAAAGTTACTATTCACCAAAAAATTATTTTAATCTCATTGAACCAAATTTTACTTCTTAATGAAAACCATGTATGTCGGATTTTTAAAAATCAAATCACAGAAGTGGTAATATTTCATTTAAACGAAAAATTAGTTATTTAACTACCACTTAGTGGTTTCACTATTCATCAAAATTTGAAGTCTTTCAGAACAAGGCCAAAATTTCACCCTAAGCTATAATTGATATTCCGAATTCAAAAATGATGTCTATTTTACAAAATTCCAAACATATAAGTTGCATTAATTAATTTTATAATTAATTCCCGCTGTTACGACAAATAGCGTGTTTTTAAGAAACAATTTATATCAAAAAATTGGAAATTGTTTATGTCCAATTTCAAAGTTAAATTAATTATAATGACCACCATTGGATAAAATGGTAAAAAATATATTCTAATTATACCTTAAAACCACTAAATAGTATAATTTATCACAATAAATTATTTTGATTAAAAAAGTTGTTTTAAAGTATTTTTCACTATTCATAAAAAAATTATAAGTTCTCAGAAAAATACCAAAAATTCAACATAGGCTAATTTCGATATTCCGAATCCAAAGATGAAGTCTATTTTGATAAATAAAATTTATAAAATTTCAAAAAGTAGGTATTACTATTCACAACAACTAGCTTAATTAGTTGTGGTGTGTGTTAGAGCTCGAGGTTGCGTACAACACACGCTATTGCATTATTCAAAGGGAAACGTACCGTGGAAGCTTGGGGTGTTACATTCTCCCCTCCTTGAAATAATTGCGTCCTCGCAATTTGAAATTTTTCTTTGAAAATAAATGGTTGAAAAGATAAAATACCTTTGAGGAAAACCCACATCGGAAATAAGGTTAATAAATATATAACATTAAAAGAAAGCAGGATAAGTACAAAGGTCACCCGATATAGCCCATTCTAGGATTATATGAAAATATGGATATGGAGGAGAAACAAACCATCAAGGTCTGATGGAGAGTTATAGAAAACAGGATTAGAAGAAAGTTTAACCACAAGAAAATAACAAACTTGTGATTGGTTAAACGGTCATTGAATCCCCAGTTGGAAAAGTTAACCGACAACATTTTTGTTTTAAGTTACCTTTTATAATGTTGAGGAATTTATTTAGTAGATTTACTAAGAACTTAAGGGAATATACATACTTGTTATGTATACTTTCATTCGTTAATAAATATTTACCACAAACCCAACTTTTACTCCAAGTGGTAACGGAACTAAAAAATATTCTATTTATCTTAATTGTATAAGGTTCAAAATGTTAACACATGCCATTTAGATTACTAAAACTATTTTGTAATAACCAGGGACTTCCTGTAGGCTAGTGGTAGGAAATAAAGGCTTGTCGCACTATGGTTGTGGGTTCGATTCCTGCAGCTTTGTCCGACGCGACGGGTTATTCCCCACCCTGCAGGTTGTCCTTTTCCTAAAACTATAGTATTATAATATTCCAAAAATAATCATCAGAAATTCTTTAACCTTAAACAATACTATCCATGGTTCAACATAATCCGTTCCAACCTTAATAGTTATCAAAAATACCTCCATCCAGACATTCTCTAAAAGGTCTCTAAATTCCAAAATCAATTGTAACATCAGATTCCCCAAACAAAGAAAAGTTTCTCTTATTGTCACATACTTAAAATATGATTACCTTAATCATATTAAAACCTTACTGAAATCAACAAGTACAGTAGTACAATCCATATATATATATCACATTATTCTTATAACCAGAATATAATCCTTGAGTCCAAAAGCACCAATACATTAATTATTCCGCTTCAACTGTAGTCACAGCATAAGATTGGCCTTGATCCCTTGGCCTTTTCTGAGGTAAGTTTCCCTGACGCTTAGGACATTCATTTGCATAATGCCCTGTTTCCCTACAGTTGTAGCATTCAACTTTGACAGCCTCTTTCTTTCCCTTGCAATCACGAGCCTGGTGACCCTTTTCTCAACATTTATAACAAACTCCCATTCCTTTTAGGCAAGTATCAGGGTGATTCTTCCCACAATTATCACATAATGGAAAATCCTTCTTTCCCTTTTTCCCTTTATCTGTCTCTTGTTCCACCGTTCTCTTCTTCTCTTGCTTTACTTTGTTGTCATAAGACTTAGAGAATTCCTTTTCTGTCTTGATAGCACACGAGAAAATATCTTCGTATGATGAGAAGGATTGTGATACTAAAGCTCGACAGAGAAATGGTTTTAACCCATCAAAGAAACGATCAATCTTACTCCTTGAGTTACGTATATAATCGGCAGCATGCCTCGCTAACCTTGTAAAGTTAGCCTCATACTTTGCGACATTCTCATCCTCCTTCTGCCTCAAACTCAGAAATTGCCTTTCCATATCTGCTCGATGGTCACGAGGAAAATATTTTTCTAAAAACAGATCTTTGAACTCCCTCTATTCCATATTCGATACGTCATCATCTTCCTTTGTGTTTTCAATCAGCGACCACCACTGATCGGCATCTCCAGTGAGGCGGTAAACTGTCATGACAACCTTCTCCCTTTCGCTACTCCCCAAGGCATGGGATATTTTATCTAAGGAGTTTCTCCATTTCTCAGCTACTAACGGATTTGTACTCCCATTGAACGTTGGTGGTTGTTGCCTCATGAATCGATCTAACATTGATCCTCCACGCTGTGGATCAGGGTGCTCCATACGGGTAAGGTTATTATTCATAACCTGAGTAAGTTGTCCCAGTATGGTGATTATCTGATCGGCACTGATTGCATCACCAGCCCCACTATAATTATCTTGAGCAGGAGGGAAATCCCTACATAGAGTGCGTGCATTGATACGGTTTCCATTTCTTCCACTATGCGCCATTTCTAAACAATGGCATAAACTAGATCAGTTTATGAATCAGAATACATAATCCCATACTTATAAAACACTTAACATAAATTGAACTATTTATGGATATAATCCATAATCATAAAAATGTTTTCTTTGAGGAAGTATATACTCATAATCCCTTCATAATGATTTGTAAAGAAAATGAGAGTTATCCTAAGCATATCCCCCGGGAGTGTCGTAACCAAGAGTGTAGCAAGGCCCGTTGTCGTGCACCAGTTCCCGTTCGAGTCTAGCTCAAAGCGGTGTTTTCGGGTTTTACCCCTAGGTACATCTGTGCCAGAGCCGCCTCTACCTGCTCGTATCCAGAAAAGGATGTATTGCTTGGAAAACTCACAAAATCTCTACAATAACAAAATTCTAGGTAGTTCTTCTATACTAATCCTCAAAGTCTATCTTTGGGCTATGTGCTCTAATCAGACTTTATCTAAATCTAGCTTCCAAGGTTTGTACTAAACTTCCTCTGATACCAACTGTAATGCCCCGACCCCAGCTACCCAGAGTCGGTGCATTAGTTCGTAACATTGGAATGATCACAAAATATCAAGTCTCGAAAGACCGATTAGTTTAGTATCCTTGGAAACACAAGATACATTCATAAGTCTTTCATTACATCAAAAAGTAAACAAACTACAATAACATGGTTTTCATAGTCCACAATCATATCCCTTTCTGACTACCCCTGTAGGTCATTCATAAAATACTTCTTCACATCCTGGAAAAATATTAAAACATTGAAAGGGGTGAGCTCAGATGCTCAGTAAGTTTAACAATATAGCGGAAGCTTTCATAAATAAACATTAACATTTAAGGAAATGTATAACTAAAACAAAAGCCTTTTAAACATGAACTTCAACATAATATGGCAAAAGTAAAATGAGATAACGCCATTTATTTCTTCACATGGATATTCTACTGGTCGAATAATCACATGCAATATCAATAACCACTTTCATAATGATGGAATGCATAATGCCAGACTATCATAACCACGTAGTCAAGGCCTCGTGCCAAGACCACAAATAAGATTTTGTCAAGGCCTCGTGCCAAGACACTAGTTTGTCTCATGAGACCTTCCGATGCATCGAGGAGCTATAGCGGGCTCCACCCGTCACTTATTAAGTCCAATGCATTCCTCATATGAATAGGTTTAAACATATCATAAACCATAACATAATCGTATCACATAAAACATGCATAAAGGAAACCTAATATTTCCACATTTCAATCACAAGATATCAATACAACACATTGATATAATAAAAACGCTTTCAAAACCATTTTCAATACCAAAATAAATGAAAGTTAAAACTTTGTATTTATTTTTCATTAAAAAAACATGGCTTGTAGAGGAATCTGAAACTCAAATAATGGTCACGGCGGCGGAGAAGTCGTTGTCGCCGCATAAGTACGGAAATAAAAACATTCCCTTTTTTCGTTTAGCAAAACGCTTCGTATAAAAATATTCCTTTTGAATAAACTTAAAAGTCAAAGGGGTTTATACACCGTATAAAAGAAAGTTTTGTATGAAACCAAATATGCCTCAATGAAAGGGGATTGAGACGAAGTCCTTAAAAAGATCATTTTTTTAAATAAATTACATCTATAATGTGTATTCACTATAAGTACACATAAATAAGGTACAAATACAATATAAGACATAATAATATCATGAAATAATTTGAAACTAGGAGATTAACCCAAAGAGTGAAAATTGGGTTAAGAAATTCCCTTACCTTGCGTCCTGTCCTGACTCGACCGTTCTTTAACCTCCTGAATAATAAACTAGAGTTAATTCCTATTTACTTAAGAAACTTTTTCATGTTCATTATTCCTTTTATATCCCTTATTACCATGTTACTAACATTATGTAATTATTTAAGTTTATAACGGTCATTTTGTCGATCTTAGGTACTTGAGTCAGAAATAACATTCTTATAATTACAAGTTGTTCATGTGGTGATATATCCATTATATCCAGAATTATATTCATGATGTAGATATCATATATATGATATATATCCAGTATATACATTCATTCATAATGTCATGTAACATTTAGAGGTAAGAAATGAAATGCACCGTTCATGGAGACGGTAAGCCGTACGTACGCATGAACGCTACTTTAATTTCTATTTCATATTTAATGGAACAGAATCATAATGATATAAATTTATAATATAATTACAGTATAATATAGTGTATAATACCATTTAATCCAACCTTTATACATCCCACATATGGCATTAACGATTCAAATCACTTTGAGGGGGCGGTAGTCCGCACTTCCTAAAATGAAATTATCACGTTTTACCCACAATGGAAATCATAAAGTATGCCATAAATGAAAAATACATAAGCATAAGTAAAACATAAACATATTATATATCATATATAAAAATAGTGACATCTTAATGGCCACCTTTGAAGGTGTTATATGAGTGTTGAACAATCATCGTTTCGTGAGACAGAAATTCGCCATCCACAGAAACCGTATGTTCTTTAACCATTAGATGTAGGTGTGTATAAGTGTAGCTCGAATACTTCTTATAACAACATCCTAGTATATTGAGGATACTGGTGTTGTTACAAAAGAAATTAATAAAAAGAGTTTAGGGGGTTGTAGGAGAAAAATAAAACAAAACAACATTAGAGAAGACATTACCACAAAATCGGGTAACTCTTTTTGATTTGAGCCAAAGGCTTCCTTGGGAAGATTTCTGCCCAATGTAAGGCTTCTAGGAGTAAGAGGGGAAATTTGGGAGAGTATTTGGGCAGAGTTTGGCCGAGCCAAATGGCTTGAAAGTGTAAATGAGGTGGGAGAGGTGGGGGCCTTTTATAAGTGGAGAGGAGGGGCACTTTTGGAAAGATTGGAATGTTATATTATTTCACAATGATTTTCGGATTCTAAAGGTCCCACACTTATATAATTCGAGTCTAAAGTGATAAGGGTTATAAATCTCCTCATTCAATCGGCTTTGGACAAGTTTAAGCCTTGTATTTTTCATTATCTTCTCATTTTATTTAAATCGTTAAATAATGAGGTCATCGCTGCATCATAATTATGTCATAAATAATTTAATTTATTTAATGTCTAAAAATTATAAACAAAATAATATGATGTAGTAAATCTTTTTATCTTTCTAATTAATATTTATAGTCAAAATTTGGACTTGTGTAACCCCACTTAAAAACTGTTTTAGTAAAATAACTCATGTTTGTGTCAATTTAATTTTAACATTAAATAAATATATATTAATGTCATTTTCCAACTAAAGTGGCTCCATGGGGTCCCCAAGTTGACCCATGGGTTGTCTTGGTCGGCCATGACTCATCCAATAGGAGTAGTACAAGTGTCATGCTCATCTCATATTATTAAAACATTATTTGTACCTTAAACTACACTAATTACCTCTAATCGCGAATAAGAACTTAAAAGTTACTATTCACCAAAAAATTATTTTAATCTCATTGAAACACATTTTACTTATTAATGACAACCATGTATGTCAGATTTTTAAAAATCAAATCACAGAAGTGGTAATATTTCATTTAAACGAAAAATCAGTTATTTAACTACCACTTAGTGGTTTCACTATTCATCAAAATTTGAAGTTTTTTAGAACAAGGCCAAAATTTCACCCTAAGCTATAATTGATATTCCGAATTCAAAAATGATGTCTATTTTAAAAAATTACAAACATATAAGTTGCATTAATTAATTTTATAATTAATTCCCGCTGTTACGACAAATAGCGTGTTTTTAAGAAACAATTTATATCAAAAGATTGGCAATTGTTTATGTCCAATTTCAAAGTTAAATTAATTCTAATGACCACCATTGGATAAAATGGTAAAAATATATTCTAATTATACCTTAAAACCACTAAATAGTATAATTTATCACAATAAATTATTTTGATTAAAAAAGTTGTTTTAAAGTATTTTTCACTACTCATAAAAAAATTAGAAGTTCTCAGAAAAATACCAAAAATTCAACATAGGCTAATTTTGATATTCCAAATCCAAAGATGAAGTCTTTTTTGATAAATAAAATTTATAAAATTTCAAAAAGTAGGTATTACTATTCACAACGACTAGCTTAATTAGTTGTGGTGTGTGTTAGAGCTCGAGGTTGCGTACAACACACGCTATTGCATTATTCGAAGGGAAACGTACCGTGGAATCTTGGGGTGTTACACCTCAGATGTCAAAGGGCCCTGTACCGAGGCCTGGTCGCTCGGTGGGCTGTCGTCACGCTCAACTCTCGAAACCCTAGCTGGCTGTCGTCGTGGGGCCATCCTGAAAAGAAATAGGTGTGCCACGGTCAATAGTATACCTGGTGAGCTGACATTAAGTAATCACAAAGACAACCTGAAACAGACGTGAAATCAATGTTTTCGTGCATTAAGTCAAAAATCAGAAGTCAGGGTCCTGGTGTACGGATACGTCGGCCACCGCACCAACACTGGACTCCCTGGACTGATAACCACACCCAATACGCTTAACATTATTGCTTCACATAGAAAAAGATCAGAGTCCCAAGTTCTGCGGTAGAACCGAACTCTTCTGATACCAATTTGTCACGACCCATCCTTGGGGCCCGTGCCATGACTACCCCAAGACCGCCTTCCATTGGCCAGGGGCTGGTGACTAGCACCAAGGCGTATATCCTGGTAAAAGGGAGGCATTTCGTTTGTAAAGTAAACCACAAACACCACAGAGCAAGCAGGCAGAAGTAAACACTATGTAAAAACTGGTACAATAGTAAATACGAAAAAGTAAGTGGGCCAGTATACAAGCCCAAACTGAAAGTAAAGTACAACTGGAAGGGAAAACAGCAACTGAAAAGTAAAGCCACATCGTCGAGCTGTACACTGGAAATCCCACCTGAAGGGTGTGTACAGATAGCCTCTTCTACTCCTCGGGTCCAGCCAATAGCTCCAAGTACGTCCCGCCCAGTGGTCCACCTCCAGGTACCGTCCTGCTCTGCAAGCCTCAACCACGATCAGCGATGTCCGTCATCTGCAACCAACACAACGTAGTGCGGGCATAGCCCATGAAGGGGTGAGTATAAGCTACTCAGTAGGGACCCCGAGACCCCCTAAGGTCTCCCAGAATCCACAAAGGATAATCCACAAAGGGAAGATACAATCACGAAGTAACATCCGACACTGCTTAGGTATATGCCCATAAATATACCTAAGTCATCGATTCTCATTCGGCTCCAACATCCGAACCCAAGTAAAACCCAGTCCACACAGTAAAACAAAACGTAATCTACACAGGATAGCACAACATAATCCACAAAGGAAAGAAAAAAATGATTCATCTCACATAGGTATACTACTTCGTAAGACGATAGAGATGATCAGATGTAACCACTGATTCATATAAGCCGTCGGACCCACAAAGGATCGGTAGGTACTAACCCCTGCAATGACCCACAAAGAATAGACCATGAAGATGAAACCATATCTATTTGGAAAATCCTTCTATATCAAGGACATTGGCTATGCCGCTACAACCAAGTGCTTCCCTATAACCTTGGACTACTGTAGTACTCCACCTATCGAGTATTGTGGGCCTGCTGCTACAATCAAGCTCTTCCCATCATTGGTCTGCCACTACAACCAAGCTCTCCCCCTCTTAGCCTCTGGAGGTACTCCTTCTATTGAGTACCACGGGTCATCCACTACAACCAAGCGCTCCTCTGTTGTGGGTATGCCGCTACAACCAAGCGCACCCCGTCATGGGTCTGCCGCTACAACCAAGCACTCTCCATCGTGGGTCTACCGCTACAACCAAGCGCTCCCCCTCATAGCCTCCAGAGGTACTCCTCCTGTTGAGTACCGCGGGTCTGCCGCTATAACCAAGTGCTCCTCCGCCATGGGTCTGCTGCTACAACCAAGCGCTTCTCATTGGGCTATCCGTAACACACCGATTCATTCGATCAGTAGTCGTCAAGTCTCAATCGGCTCTAGGGTTTCCGCACACAGCATGCCCATTCCTGGAGGGTCCACTCCACGAGCGAAGAGGTCGATGCATCAACTGACATGTAGTCCAGAGCTGATGTATCCCGAAAGTACCGTAGTGGTCACTACCGAACCCACGGAGGATTCTCGTACTGTCTTCATTGTAGACGCAGCCAGCTCTAGGGTTCCCGCACACAGCAAGCTCGTTCGGGAGGGTTCGCTCCATGAACCGAGAGGCTAATATATCAACTGACACATATTCCAGAGTTGATGTATCCCAATGTTCCGTATCGTCAACAGGAAGTCAACGTCGTAGACGGCGCGCCAATCGGACGCCCGGTCTGAGAGTTATTGGCTTTTTCGTCCCAGGGGCCCGGTTGGTTTTTAAGTCAAAACCAGCCCGACCATCCTCCACCTGCATCCAAACCTCGGGCGGAGTAATCCAAAAGATCTGTCTCAGTTAGAGGAATCCAACCAAGTCGACGACACGTCAATCGGACGTCCGGAGCTCAAGTTATGAGCGTTTCTGCTCTGAGGGACCGGTTGGTTTCGTGTACGAACCAACCCGGCCAAACACAAAGTATTTTGAAACCATTAGTGTAATATACCGAAACGACCGTCTCGATCCGAGGATCACATCGCCACTGACGGCGCGTCGATCGGAGGCCCGTAGCTCAAGATACGGGCAAAAGACAAAAAACGTGCCGAAAACGGGGGGTCTGGGCCCGGGCCGACCCGGACCGACCCCCCTGGGTCGCCCCCAACCGGTCGACCCGACTCAGGTCCGGTTCGACCCAGCTGACGAGGCCCGACCCGGCTAGGCACGGCCCAGCCCGGCGGTCCTGCCAGGCGGCTCGGCCGGCGCTCTGGCGTTGGCCAGGCGCCGCGCAAGGTAGCTGTGGCCCCCCGCATGGGGGCCGCTCCATGACACACCTTGACACGGCTTAAGTCACGTCCCTTATCCGCGGTCCCGCGGGGCCGCGGGACGGGCCAGTGCCACCGCGGCTGAAGCCGCGGCGGGTCTTCTTGGCGGCGCACCGGCGGGGGGCTTCCGCGGACCACCAGACGCGCTCCGGTGGTCCGATTTGCGCGCGGTCTTCGCCAGTGCTCATCTCAGGACTCGTTCTTCACTTCAAAGCCTTCAAAATTAACTTGCGGCCCCGTTTCTCATCGCCCTCCAATCCGCGAATAACAACAAAAAGGGATGTGGGTTCGGACTTGTTCGTTGGTCCGCACCCACCGCGTTAGCAGTTTTTAAAGTCTCACAACAATCATATTTAACAACCGGGGATATAAATCACAAATATTTAAAATGAAACAACCCCTACCTCGTAGTAGTCGTCAGACGTGAGTTCTTCGTGGGATTGACCGTCGCGGAAGAAGAGGATCGTCGCGTCGCGGAAGGGGCGTCGCGTCGTCGCGGTACATGGAGTCGTGTCGACGATCTCCAAGGGTTAAAGAAAACACACAGATTTGATTTCACGAATTAAATCCATGTTGAGGGTAAAATCCACAAAGGAAAAATTAAAAGATCTGCAATCTCCTACCTCAAGCAGTTGATCGAAGATTTGTTGCGGGAGGAGAATCGTCGTAGAAGAACGTCAGTGGAGAAGATTTGTCGGTGTCGTGGTACACAGCATTGCGTCATCAATATCCAAGGGTTCAGCGTTCATCGTCTCCTTTCGTCAAAGGTCGGCGTTCTTCACGTTCTTCACGTTCTTCGCGAAGGAGGATGAAGATCTCAAGCCTTGGAGTCTTCTCCAAATCCTCTCACAAGCAATCATCAAGAAGACATGCATTGGTATTATTTTATTATTATTCCAACAGTTTGAAAAACAGGTTAAGAAAAACCCATTAATTTGGTGAATTAATGGTAATGACTTAACTGTCCATTTAATAGGAGCATTTAAGAGTTTTAGAAAATGCTCCAGTTGACTTTCATTAAAGAGGAGTTTTCGCGGGTGCGCCACTTAGGGGAAAAGAAACGGTGGGGCTTGTGTGGGCCCCACCTCACAAATATCCTACCTAGAGGGTAGGATATTTTGGGCTCCACCCTATCTGCTTCAACTTAGATTAAGTAGCTTTAAGTGGCTTTATGTGAAATAAAATAAATTTGTCGCACCACTTTATTTTATTTTCTTCACTTAACGCCAAAACTTAAAAACTACACCCGAACAAACGCAACTCCGGAAGAGGAGTTTCTAAGCAAGTATCGGTGCTGCGATTCCATCAGTGCCCTCATAATTCTATTCTGAGCACTGGTTCAAAAGTTATAAAAACCTGCTCGTTCGTTCACTGAACGTACCCGAGCCAAAACTTCAGAAAATGATTCCAGGCACACCGGGCCTTGAAATAACCTGCAGTTAGAAACTGAGTTCTTGTAAAATTTCCAAGAAAATTAAAAAAAATTTCCTTTAATTTTACAGTTCTTTACATGTGTGAGGTTTACTAAAAATATGTTCATGGTTTATGGAGGATATGAGGTATTAATCATTAGGGGATATTTTAAAAACTGATTCCAAATAGATCATGATGATTTGAAAATATAGTCAGGATATATCTTCACTCTAAAAAGGGTTTAGTGAGATGGAAGATCTCCAAGAATGTTGTGGTCTTTGATTATAAAATTAATTCTTATTACACTGTAGCATTTTTTAATTCCAACAAATTAGTTTGGATACAAAACATTATCTAATATCTTGATGTATTGTCTATCAATAAAGACCATATCACAATATATTTTGATAATATTTTTGTAGTTGATTTGGGAAGGAAGCAAATGTCACATCAGTGAATAAATCACATACATAAAAAATATAATATATATTGATGGTTTTTTAAAGAAGGTGTGTTTTATTAACTAAAAATTCTATGGATAAGACATATATGACACCATAACTATAATTGTTTCTTAGAAAAAAATGATCATCATGTGAGATCCATCGGTCTAAAATTTGATGACTGTTGGCACAGTATATGTGTGATTCTGTTGGAGTTTTTTTCCTATAACCAAATTTTATACTTTATATTTTAATAATATTCAAACAATAAAAGATTAATAAAATATATTATTATATATTGTTCATTTTTTTGTGTAACTTCAATGTAATAATTTCCCAGTGTGTATTTCATATTGAACAAGGTCATAACAGTTCCCATCTATAATGAAAACATTGAAATGTAATTATGTTATTCTTAAATATTGTTTTATGGACGGATATCATTTTATATAGGGAAACATAGTGTATTTAATATCATGTGTGCTTAAACATATGCGGATGATACTTTATGTCCTGATGTTCGTACATAGCCATTTCTATGATCGGAGATTATAAAAACAAACCCACTATAATGAATTCCACACGTTTATGTGTCACTGGATATTCCTTTGTGTAAACATGTGTCATCATCCATAGACTTTAAGATTATTATTAATGCATTTAATTTATCACACACTTAGATGTATTGAAATAAACCGTGAAAATATATATTCATAGCGATGTTGGGTATATTGGGTGTGTCATGAATGATGTGTTATAAATGTCTAAATCAGTGAAGGATAAGTTCATTTCATCTGTTTGGATGTTAATATATCAGCACATTGATTTGAAAAGAACTATCATATAAACTTTTTCATCCATGGTATATTGAAAAGTTCATTTCTGATGGTCAAATAATTATGAATAACATACACAGGTTGATGACATAGGTGTGCATCGTGATAGATGAGATATCGTGACAGAGGGATTATTTAACACTTTTAGAATTTGTGTGTGTTTGTTTTCATTGTGACATATCTTGTTCCTATATGGGTTCATTGAACTATTTATAGATAGTAATTATGAAATTTATGTATTATAACCTAATTCCACTAATAAAGAACCACATATGGTTAGAAAAAATGTGTTTCCATCAGTCGTAGTTAAATATAATTTATATTTAACACTTGATATAATTATTATTTTATAGACAGAGAAAAAATATTTTTGATGTTTTATTAAATGATGAAAAAATTACATAAATATTTATTCATAGGGTAATTTTTTAAGTATGTGAATATATAATATTTGTTTACCACTTGTTATTTTCATAGAAATAACTAAATAAATAAATATTTAATAAATAATTTATTTAGTTACATGAATAGTAATTACATTTTTATTTGATAGACTATGAATAAAATATCTATTTAATTAATAAATGAACAATATTTAGTCAAATATTTATTCAAGAATTGAATAAAAGATGATGAGGATGATAAAACTGAATTTTTTTCAATGAGAAATATTTATTCGCTAAATTGAAAAGTAAATTTTTATAATTTCATTAGCTAAAATACATCACTGGAATAATAATAATAATAATAATATTTACATGGAATGCATCTTATTAGAGAATAATTAATAGTTTTGGGACTTTGTATAATTAATTATAATTAAAAAATAACCCTATGTCTATTTATAATAATGTAATATGATTAATCGGTCATGTTACCACATATTATTTTCATCGGTGATTTTCCATGATCAAAGGAGCGTGCATGGATCGCTACTAGTGGAGATCTAATATGGTTCCTCACTACACAATGATATTATAATGAATAGGTTATAATGATCAAAAATATGAAAAAAGAAATATTTTGAGATTGAGGAAATATTTCTTATTTTGTTTTAAATTAATTATAAATTAATGTTAAAATATAAACTCTATTGGCTTTGGAAAAATAATTTGTTAATATTCATCATAAAAATTTTCATTGATCATGGTGTTCACGTTTTGTAAATTTCTAATGATCTATTGAATATGACATAAGTTGAGTTGGTCATTGGAATAATTAGGGATTCTACTATTTCAAGAACCACTAATACTTTGGTATTTTTATTACAACGTAATAATTAGAAAAAAATTATTTGAAAATAATTATGTAAGGATTATTAATGTTTAATTTATCATTTTGGTTTTCTAGAAATTAGATGGAACATTTTTTCCACAAGAACACAGGTAATATAGTGATAAAAAATATAAAAATAGAACATAAAAAAATATTTCAATCGACTAAAACAAAAAGTAATGTGTATTGTGATTTTCAAATTAATGATATGGAAGAGTCATTTAACTCAATAATATCTCCCTTTTTTACAATCATAAGACACAAAAGAATGGTATGTTTGACTAAAATATTAAATAGAAAACATCATGAAACTTATGATGAATCTTATGTTGATTTTAATATTTTTAAAACATATATTCTTCAACTCTAGAGTCTATCCCCATGAAATATTCAAGACTCAACTCAAAAAACTCATCAGTTTTCGCAATTTATGACCTAACCAAAATAAAACATATTCTTCTCTAATCAGTGGAAAACTTAACATACTATTCATAAATATAACCCCATTATAGTTTTAGAAAATAAAAACATGAAAACTATTCATATTATTTTAATATAAAAAAAGATACATAGAAGGTAAAATATTTAAGTATAGAAAATTACAATAAATATTATTAAATCTTACTCCCTTTTAATATATGATAAAAATTCCAAATATTAAACTTATCTCTCACAAACAATGTTTTTCAAAATGATCATATATAGTATAAATATTATCCCCATACCATCACATTTCTCCTCATGGAATATAAATAAAAAAATTCTCACGATTCTGGGATTATCACATATAATAAATTAAAGAAAATATAAGTTGGGAAGAATAATAAGGTGTGTAAAAAAGAGGAATACATGGCTAAAAGTTGTCTCAAAAAACCAATAGATGATCTTATTTTTATGAATATGGTCCTAGAATCCATAAAAAAACTCACATAAATACAATACACTCTTGAAAATATTAATCTATCTACAATAGTAATAAAAAACAACCAAACCCCAAGTTTTTATAAGTTATTGGTCCAAATAAACCACCTAAATATAAATGGTAAAAACATTACACAAACAATAAAATGTATGTAAAACAATTCATATTTGTGAACATTATTATATGAGAAAATTTTTAATATTTAAAAAAATCAATAAAACATAAAATTAATATTGGGATGAACAAATGTAATCCATGATGCATAAAAAAATTTATGAGGTGTTAATATAATCAATATAGAGGGGGTATTAACATAAGATTAAATAAATTAATTCAAATGATACATTAAATATGTTAATTTCCCTTATATTAAATGAATATTTTTACTCCTAATATTTGTAGATATAAAATATTTACACTAGGATATACGATAGGTTTTGTCCAAATAAATTTCCAAATATATTAAGTACTTGTATAAAAAGTAAGAAGAATTCTAAAAAATAAAGTTCTCTTCCTTTCTTGAGGAGTACCATAATGTCCAATGATAATGACACTAACTTATAATCATTTAAATATTATCATACTCATATTATATGTTATATATTCAAATATGTCCTAATTTTAGGGATTAGTGAATATATCAGTAATCTATTCATAATTTTAGATAAACTTGAGGATAATATCTCTTTTTTATGTGTGGTCCAAAAGGAAGTTGTTTTTGATGTCTATGTGTTTATATAGTGAATGATTTAGTTGGTTCATGTGTAAAAAACAAAGCACAAATACTATAATAAGGAATATAATATTGAGTATGAATAAACCTATAACTAGGGAGTGTGTGTTACAATAATAAAAATAGAGTGCATCAACTTCCCACTTCCACATATTCGGCTTCTTTAGTGGAAAGTGAAATTGAATGTTCCTTGTTGATGGACCACTAAACTAAATCTGTAGCAATAGAACGAATAGTTCAGGATGTACTCTTCCATTCCTTTTTACAACCCATAATTCCTAAATTTTAATAAATCACAAGTAGAAACTTGGTGTAATAAGGATAAAAAAGTATATCTTCTAAGGTTCCTTTAAAGTAACAAAAGATCCCTTTAATTTCCTTAACATGAGACTATTTTCGAAAGCCTTTGAATATAACAAAAATTAGTAATTGAATCATAATTTTAGTTCAACTCTTCATAAATTAATTTATAATTTATATCATCCCACTAACCAATTTATGATAAATGAGTTTCCTAAAATAATCAATATCAAGTTTACACGAGGTACCTTCTAGATTACTAATACTAAAATAATTATCAAAACAAACACATTTAGTAAATATATAGTGTAATTATATTGATTTGAGATAGTTACTTTCTATCTATAATTTTTTTGGAATCCAATAAATTAGTAACATTCCCCCATCATATTCATCTCAAGTTCATTTTGAACATGTTCAAAAAAACAGTATATAGGTGTCTTTCAGATTGGATAAAAAATAATGTTACTAACATAGATATTTGTGATAATGGTTTCATTAAAACCTATATTCATAAAAATGTGAGTAGTTTTTCATTCTCATAATAAAAGTATTTGATGTAAAAATATTTAAAATATATCATACCAAGTTCTTATATTTTATTTATGTCCATAAGGTGCCTTGGTTTGTCTATATACATGTTTAATAAAATAATACCTACATAAATCAATGGTTTATCAAGGTAAAATTATTCTAGAACATATCTATTAAAAATTAACTCTTAATATCCCATAAAAATTGATTAATTTTTAGATGATCTATGAATAAAAATAGATTTTGGATGGATTCAATGTTAGATATCGATGTAAAAGTTTCTATGTCTTGTGTTTCCTATTCCTGTCTATAAGTATTGGATAACAATATCATAATTTTTTATTTGTTTTCAAATGAAATTTATATTAAATTATAGAAAATATATAATTTTTTAAATTATCCTAGTAATTAGGTTTTTTGAGTGTGTAATTTTCTAGGTGGACTTGAAATTTCAAAAAGTACATATGATTCCCCATGTGTGAAATACATTATTTTGAATTCACTAAGGCTTTTTTGAGACAAAATACAATTTCATAATAATTTTTTGGACTCCCATCATACTTTTATATTATTTATGACTTTTAAATTTCATAAGGACCAATTTTTTATGACATACATAATTATATAAGACTTCTTTTTGTAATAATTCTGGCTTTAATAATATTTTTTGTAGAAAATCCATAAAGCATACGCCTTATCAACATAAAATATGAGGTTCATTTCCTGTTTTATTTTTAGTATAGTCCTTATTAAAATATAGTGTGGATGATTTATTCCGAGTTAGTTTTCATAAATAATAATATTTTTATTTGGTTGATCATTCAATAATACAATATAATGTATTTAGATTAAAATAATATTATGTTTTTATGTTATTAGTGATATAAAATATAGATCAAGATATTGATAGAGATCACCCATTGTCATAAATATTCACACTGTGTGTATGTTTACATGGTAATGTTGTTAATCATGTGTCATAATTAATAAAATTAGTCAATAAATTATAAGGAAACTCGCATATTTTTTGAGGGATTCATGATCGTGGTCTATGAGGGAATTTATGAGGCTAATAGAGATATAAAAGGGGGATTTCCTGGTGCCAATATCATGTAATATCCATACTCAAAATATGGAAATTATTATGTGAGGTATAATAATTAAAATAAATTTAGTATCATTATATGTTTCATATACTAGTTCATATAAAAATATGGGATTTTTTTGGAAAGAACATATGGGGACTAAAAGGAGGATAAGGAAGACGAGAGAGGAATCATCACCACATCTATCACAAACATTTTTTTCCGGAGAAATAGTATAAATTATGAAGAAATGATAAAGGATAACACATAACAATTTTTAGTTGATAAGAATAAATAAAATTAATGATAACACCTTTACTGAATTGGTGACCACATTATATTCCATAAAATATTGCAAGAAAACTATATGTTATATCTTTTCTTTATAACCCCTAAATTGAAATAATTTTTTAGACATGTGGTATAAAATCATAGGTGTTGGGTGTAGAATCTATCATCTTTAGCTTAGATCTATGGAGAATATAGTGAATTGAAAACATGTTCCTTTATTTTAGGTGTGTAATTAAAAAATCCGGACGAATAGAATGAGATCTCCCTTACAATCCCATAGAATCAATGTTTTCATTACCACTATTCAATGAGTATAACATTGGATACAAAACATTTTCTAATATTATTATTTATTTTCTATCATTAAAGACCATATCACACTCTATTTTGATAATATTTTTTGTAGTTTATTTGGGAAACAAGCTAAGGTCACATAAGTGAACAAATCACCTACTTCAAAAATATCATATATTGAGGTTTTTTTAAAGATGGTGTGTTGTATTAAGTAAACATTCGATGGATAAAACATATAGGAACCCATAAATAATACCATATATTAGGAAAAAAATGATCATCATGTGAGATCCATGAGTCTAAAATTCATTGACAGTTGGCATTATATAAGTGTGATTCTATTTGAGTTTTTTCCTAGAACCAAATTTTATAATATATATTGTATTTATATTTAAATAATAGAATATTAATAAAATATGTTATTATATATTGTTCATTGTTTTTTGTTACTCTAATTTAATAATTTTCAATAGTGTATTTCATATTGAACAAGGTCATGGTAGTTCCCTTCTATAATGGAAATATTGAAATGTAATTATGATATTATTGAATATTGTTTTATAGTCGGATAACATTTTATAATGGGACACATAGTATATTTAATATCATGTGTGAGTACACATAAGATGATGATACATCATGTTATGATGTCCATACATATGAATTTCCATGATCGGATATTATATAAACAAACCCACTAGTAGGAATTTGATATGTTTATATGTAATTGGATATTCCTCTCTATGAACAACTATCATCATCCATAGACATTAATGTAATTATTAATGAATTTAATTTTTCACACACTTAGATTTATTGACATAAACCATGAAAATATATATTCAAAGGGACGTTGGGTATGTTGGGTGTGTCACGAATGATGTGTTATTAATGTCAAAATCGATGAATGATATTATCATTTCATCCGTATAGATGTCAATATATCAGCTCATTGATTCAAAAGGAACTATCATACAAATTTTTTCCCATATTATTTTTAAAATTTCATTTCTGATGATTAAGTAATTATGAATAATGCACAAAGTTTGATGACACATGTGTGAATCCTACTAGATGATATATCATGACAAAGGGATTATTTCACACTTTTAGCATTTGTGTGTGTTTGTTTTCATTCTGACATATCTTGTTCCTATATTGGGGGAATTGAGCTATTTCTATATAGTAATTATGAAATTTAGTTATTATCACTTAATTCTACTGATAAAGAGCCCCAGATAGTCATAAAAAAGGTTTTCCCATCAGTCATAGTTAAATATAATTTATATTTAACAATTGAAATAATTATTATTTTATAGAAACAGAAAAATAAATTATTGATGTTTTATTAAATGATAAAAAATATTACAAAAATATTTTTTCACAAGTTAATTGTTTAATTATGTGAATATATAACATTTATTTATAACTTCTTATTTTCATAGATATAAATAAAGAAGTAAATAATAAATACATAATTGTTTTAGTCACATGAATAGTAATAACTTTTTTATTTTGATGATGATAAAAAAAATATTTATTTAATTAACAAATGATAAATATTTATTTAAATATTTATTCATGAATTCAATAAATGATGATGAGGATGATAAAACTGATTTTTTTCATTGAAAAATATTTATTTTCTAAATTGAAAAGTAAATTCTTATCATTTCATTAGCTTAAACACATTACTGGAATACTTATAATAATAATATCTACATGGCATGTAGTTTATTGGGGAATAATTAATATTTTAGGGACATTAGAAAATTAATTATAAATAAACCATAACCCTATGTTTATTTAAAAAAATGTAATATGATTAATCGGTCATGTTAGAACATATTTGTTTCATCAGTGTGTTTCCTATATCAATGGAGCACACACAAATCACTGATATAGGGTCTCTAATATTTGTCCTCTATACACAATGATGTTGAAATGAATAGGTTAGAATGATCAAAACAATAAAAAAATAACGATTTAAAGACCGAGGAAACATTACTTCATCTATTTTAAATTTATTATAAATTAAAATTTAAAATTAAAATCTATTGGTTTTACAAAAATTAGTTGTTTATATGTATCATAAAAATTTTCATTGATCATGGTGTTCACGTTATGTACATTTCGAATTATCTATTGAATATGACATAAGTTGAGTTGGTCATTTCACTAATTGGGGATTCTACTATATCCAGAACCACTAATCCATTGGTATTTTTATTACAACATCATAATTAGAAAAATTTATTTCCCTGAAAATAATTAAGTAAGGCTTCTTAATGTTAAATGTATCATTATAGGGTCCTAGAAATTAGATGAAACCTTTTTTACACTAGAACATAGGTAATATAGTGTTAAAAATGTATAAATAGAACATAAAAAGCATTTCAATTGACTAAATATCAATATAATGTGTATTTTGATTTTCATAATAAGGATATGGATGAGTCATTTAACTCAATAATATCTCACTTTTTTACGATCATAAAACACAAAATAATGGTAAGTTTGAATGAAATATTAAAAGGAAAACATCATAAAACATATGATGAAACTCATGTTGAGTATTACATTTTTAAAACATAAATTCTTCAACTCAAGAGTATCTCCCCATGAAATTATTCATTACTCAAATCAAAAAACTCATTAGTGTAGAAATTTATTCCCAAACCCCAAGAAAATATATTCTTCTCTAATCAATGGAAAACCTAACATACTCTTCATAAATATAACCCCATTATGGTTTTAAAAAATAAAAACATGAATAAGAGTCATATTAATTTATGAAATAAAAAGATATATATAAGGTAAATTATTTAATTTTGAAAAATTACAATAAATTTTATTAAATCTTACTCCCTTTTGAGATATGAAAAAAATTCCAAAGAGTAAACTTAACTCTCACAATCTATGTTTTTAAAAATGTTCATATATAATATAATTATTATCCCTATAACATTACTTTTCTTCTCATGTAATATAAAAAAACACATTTTATCACCATTTTTGGATTATCACATCTAATAAATTAATGAAAATATAATAAGATAAAAATAATAAGGTGGGTATAAAAGAGGAAAACCCTGTCAGAAGTTTTTTCCAAATATATATAGATGATATTATTATGAAGAAGATGGTCTTGGAATATATATAAAATAATCATATAATTTCTATACTCTCTTGAAAATATGAATCTATGTAAAATAGTAATAAAAACAACACAACTCCCCATTTTTATAAGTTATTTGTCCAAATAAGACACCTAATAATAAATGGGAAAAACATTACACACACAATTAAACATTTGTAAAAAAATTGTACTTATGAACATGATTATATGAGAAAAGTTTTCATATTTAAAAGAAAATTTCAATAAAATATAAAACTAATATTGGTGGGAAAAAATTAATCAAATATACATAAAAATAAATCTAGGATGGGAAAATGTAATCAATAGAGTGGGGGTATTCACATAAGGTTAAATAAATGAATTCAAATTATAATTTCATAAGTTAATTACCCTTATGTTCAACAAATACATTTAAATCAAATATTTTTAGATATAAAATATTTAAATAGGATATATGATAATATTTTCATAAATATATTTACAAATATATTATGTACTTGTATATAAAGTTATCACAATTATAAAAAAGAAAGTTCTCTAACTTTCTTGAGAATTACCTTTACGTCTAAAGATAACGACACTAACTTATAATCATTTACATATTATAATACTCATATTATATTTCATTAATTAAAATATATCATAATTTCATGTATTTGTAAAAATATCAGTAATCTATTCATCATTTTTGATAAACATGAGAATAATATATCATTTTTTTGTGTGGTCCCAAAGGAAGTTGTGTTTGATGTCTTTGTGTTTAGCTAGTGAATGATGTAGTTGGTTAATATATAAAAAAATCGCAAATACTATAAGAAAGAATATAATATTGAGTAAAAATATACCTCTAATAAGAGTGTTTGTTACAAAAATAAAAATTGAGTGCAACAACTTCCAACTTCCACATATTCGGATTCCTTAGTGGATTGTGAAATTGAATGTTCCTTGTTGATGGACCACTAAAATAAATTTTCACCAATAAAATGAAAAATTCAGGAAGTACACTTATATTAACTTTTAAAACCCATAATTCCTAAATTTTAATAAATCTCAAGTATAAACATTTACTTATGGGGATAAAAAGTATATGATCTAAGGTTCCATTAAGGTAACAAAATATCCCTTTAATTTCCTTTAGTTGAGACTATTTTTGAAATAAATTGAATATAACAAACATTTTCTATTGAAACATAATTTTACTTCAACTATTAATCAATTAATGTATACTTTTTATCATCCCACTAACCAATTTATGATAAATGAGTTTCATGGAAACATTAATATCAAGTTTACATGAGGAACCTTCTAGATTACTAATACTAAAATAATTATCAAAACCAACACATTTAGTAGATATATAGTGTAATTATATTGATTTGAGATAGTTAATTTCTATCTATAAGTTTTTTTGGAATCCAATAAAGTAGTAACATTCACCCATAATACTCATCTCAAATTCATTTTGCGCGTTTTCTAAAAAACAATACACAGGTGTTTTTAAGATTGTATAAAAAATTTCATTGACATAGTTATATATGATAATGGTGTCATTAAAACCTCTATTGATAAAAATGTTTGAAATTTTTCATTCTCATAATCAAAGTTATTTTAATTTAAAATATTAAAAATATATCACACCATGATCTTGGATATTATTTATGTCCATCATGTGCCTTGGTATGTCTATATACATGTTCAAAAAACTTATATCTTCATAACTCAAGGTTTTGTCTAGATAATATTATTCTTGAATATATCTATTAAAAATTAACTCTTTATATCCATTAAAAATAATCTAATTTTTAGATGATCTATGAATATATATAGAATTTGGATGGATTCAATGTTAGCTATCGATGTAAAAGTTACTATGTTATCTGTTTCCTATTCATATCTATAAGTATTGGATAACAATATCAAATTTTTTGATTATTTTTAAATGGAATTTATATTAAATTAGAGGAAATCTATAATTTTATAAATTATCCTAGTAATTGGGTTTCTTTGAGTGAGTAATACATTAGGTGGACTTGAAATTTTAAATACTACATAAGTTTCCCAAAGTGTGAAATACTTTCATTAGCACTCACTAAGGATTTTTTGAGACAAAAGAAAATTTCATAATAATTTTTAGATTCCCATAATACTTTTATGTTATTTAAGACTTTTTAATTTCAAAAGAACCAATTTTATATGACATAAATAATTTTATAAGACTTATTTTTTTAGTAATTCTAGCCTTTATAACCTTGTTTTTAGAAAAGGAATAAAGCATACGGCTTATCAAAACAAAATTTAAGGGTCATTTACATTGTTATTTTTAGTAGTCCTTGTTAAAATATAGTGTGGATGAATTATTCCTAAGTAGTTTTCATAAAACATTATATTTATATTTTATTGATCATTAAATAATGGAAAATAATGTTTTAAGATTAAAATAATATTATGTTGTTGTGTTATTGGTGATATAAAATTTACATCAAGATCATGGTAGAGATAACTCATTGTCATAAATATTATCACATTGTTTCTATTTACATGGGAATTTTATTAATCATTTTTCATAATTAATAAATTAGTCAATAAATTAAAAGGAAACTCACATAGTTTTTGAAGGATTTAAGATCATGATCTATGATGGAAATCATTAGGCTAATAAGATTTATAAGGGGGGTTTCCTGGTGGAAATACCATGGAATATCCATACTCAAAATATGGAAATTTTTATGTGAGGTATAAGAATTAAAATATATTTAATATCCTTATATGTTTTATAGAGTAGTTAATATAAAAATATGGGAAATATTTTTTTCGAAAAAACATATGGGGACTAAAAGGAGGATAAGAAGATGAGAGTGGAATCATCACCACATCTATCACAAACATTTGTTTCCAGAGAAATTGTATAAATGATGATGAAATAATAAATGATCACACATAATGATTTGTATTTGATAAGAATAAATAAAATCAATGATAACACCTTTACTAAATTGGTGAACACATTATATTCCAAAAAATATTGAAAGAAACCTACATGTTATATCTTTTCTTTATAACCCCGAACTTGAAATTTTTTTTCAAACATGTAGTATCAAATCATAGGTGTTGGGTGTAGAATATATCATCTTTATCCTAGATCTATGGAGAATATATTGAATTGAAAAAAAGTTCAATTATTTTAGGGGTGTAATTACAAAATATGGAAGAATAGAGTGAGATATCCCTTATAATCCCATAGAATCAATGTTTTCTTTACCACTATTCAATGATTATATCTCTTTGATATTTATAAATTATCCCTGAAAATTTGAGATTAAAATATGTCCAACACATATGTTAAATACTAGAATGATTTATCTAGTGAACTAGCACACTAAATTTATTTGAAATTTTTTAATTTCCCCAGTAAAAATGTTGTGTTTGATAAGTTATATATTATGTATCAAGGTGATAATACATTTATAGAATAAAATATTTATGTCATTCATAATAAGTCTCCAAATTTAGATATGTTTTCATATGAATACATTGATGGTCTTTTTAATCAAATTATTGAGGTGGTTTTATAATCTGATGACATGGTGAATAAATAATGGATTTGAATGTGGTTAATAAGATCTTGGAGATGTTTCCACACCTTTAAAAAAATATGGCTACTCCCAATGAAAGAAAACAACATTATATAACATTGAATAAATTTTACAACAGTTTAGTGGCCTATGAAATAAGGTCAATGTAAGAGGGAGAGAAAATTATACAAAAAATAAATTGAATTCAAATCCATTTTTATTATTATGATAATAAAATATAAAGATGAATTGGATGATAGAGATGATGAGTTCCTATATGTGGTTGAAAAAAAATCTCAAAATAGATAATGTAATACATGAAGGTAAGACACCATTTTCATGTTTTCAATGTGGAATGGATGGAAACAATTCATCATGGTGTACAAGGAAGTTTAATGGTGATGAATATTTGATATAAATAATTCAAAGGGTGTGAATGATGTTTTCCACATGATGATATATCCCATTAGGAAACACTTCCACAATGAAGTTTCATTGAATGATCCTTGTGATGAGGGGAGAGGAAAATGTTAATTATTATATTTAAGAATAAGAAACTGAATTTAAATATAATATACAGTATTCCATGATTCACACTACTAAAAAATATCCATGACATAAAATGAAAATAATGATAAGTGTGTGGTAGATCTTAAGGTGGATGATGGGGGAGAACTGAATGAACTCGATAATAAAAGGATGAAAAAAATTATGTTATTAAAATATTCCTTAATGTATATGAATTATCATGATGATAAGATAATATTACTATTTAAGGAGCAGTAATAGAAATCATCTATTTTTGAGAAATAAGAATTAGTATAAAAGGTTCAACTCAAAATAAAAGAACAAGAAAAAAGAATGATTGTATTACTACTTGCATAAAAGAATGATTAATGACACTTGAATCTCTTGAAGATGGAGTGGTTAATTTGAGAAGTACATGAATATAAAATAATGTTGAATGATCTAAAGAAGAATTCGTGGTTAGGAAACTGTTGGACACATGATTATTTCAAAGTGATAAATTGGTATTAAAAAGTGGTGAGACTTTTTTGGATGACCCAAGACCCATATCTTCCTGTAAAATTAGAGTTTGTTGTAGTTTTGAAATATCAAAAATATTTTCTGCTATTATTTAATATATGGAGATAGAAATATATAGACAATATTCAATATTTTATAGGTTATAAAATAATATTTTTTTACTCAAAAGACGGATACATGTAGATAAGTTAAAGTAAAGATATTTCTTACTTAATGTGGTGTCATTTCCTTTTTCATCTTCACCACACTGTGTCATATTGTGGAGAATAATATAAATAATTAGAAATAGAAGAAAAAAAATATGACATAGAATAATGAATCAATATCCTTTAACATTGGGAAAAAAAATAAATTTATCATCATTTCTCCAATGTTCTAACATCAGGCATTATTAATTTGACCATTGGAAAAGGAAAATGGAAATTAACATTATGGGTGTAATAGTTAGTTTTTTATAAAGAAACTAAATATTATTATATTTGGTAATATATTTTCCTCATTATAGGAATAACTAAAAACATTATTATGATATATATACTAGAAAAATAAAGGAGTTTCAATTTCATATCTCAAATCAGGCGGGTCTGAGTTGGTAAAACAATAAGTTGAGAAATAAAGATAACTTGGATATTGTTTCCCTCAAATAAACAATAAAAAAAACACAAGGATACTTGATATTGGCTGTCATCCCACATAATAGGAGATTTTAACCACTAAATATATATGAACTATAGAGTCTATGGTATTATTTATTTTTAAAATGATGGATATATAAATATTAAAGTAAGTAGAATGTCATGACTAATAGAAGATAAACTCAAGAGAATATAGGCACTTCTCATAGATTGATTGAGGTATAAATTCATAAGAATTATTTAGATGTATGAATATAGGATTGAGGAAACATGTAACTATAAATGAGTATTGATCAAATTTAATCTATGAATTACATCATAAGTGGTTGGTGAATGTGTTATAACTTTTATGAGATCGAAAACATGTATATCATGTGTCTACTTATATTGGGAGAGGAGAACAATTTTTGGAATCAAAGGCTGGGAAATATTCACCAATAATACATGTAAAATTTATCAAATTTGAGAGAATTGGTGACCATTACCAATCATAAATTATGTTTGAGAGATGATGTGTGATTAATGAATTAGTGGGAGGATAGTGTATAACCCTTATCAACTGAAGAATAAGAGGGCATAAATTTTTATAGATTTGTTGAACTATTAAAAAAATTTCCAATGAAAATATTGGGTACAAATAGAGAAAGGAAATTAATTTTTTCCTTAATGACTAACATGTAATGGATTGTGTGACATTCATGAAGAATAATAAGTAGTTGATGATGTTCATGAAGTGGTATCAATGGAGAGTGTAAAATAAAGTTGTTCAAACTATTAAAATACTATGATCTAATAATGGAACACATTACACATCCATTGAAATAGAGAAATACCTATAATAACATGGAAATGAAAATTAGGTATCTTCATTATATAATCCATAGAATAATGGTGTCATTAAATAGTGAAATATATATATATATATATATATATATGAACAATATGGTTAAGGTTGTTCTTGTTGAAATTTGTGCACCTCTACATCATTGAGAGATGGATGTTCGGGTCATAGTGTACACTCAAAATCAGGTGATCAATTACCTAGATAAGAAATCACAACCTATTATCTGTGTCATGGAAGGATTCATTTATTTTATAACATCAATGTTCTTGTATGAAGATTAAACCTTCAAATAAATAAAGAAATTAATGAAAATATGGTGATGTAGTATATGCATATTCTTAGACTATTTTTTGAAGAGTAAATTCATAAAAATATTCAACAAATGGATAAAAAAGTATAAATAGTAATGATTTAAAGGTTATTGAGGCTATATAATGGAATAATGTGGAGCATTTTAACATGGATAATGGATTTGAATAAGATGATGAATCTGGTATAAATTTTAATACTCTAAAAATAAAATCAAAAGATGAATATTATAAGGATGTGTTGAAGGATGAATCAAATCATTAATAAATTTATCCCACACCTTAAAAAATATATAATAATGATTATGTTTATAAAACCAATATAATTGGTGATATGGCTATAAAAAACTCATATGTTAGTAATGAGGTCAATAAAAATGATAATTTACTTTCAATTATGGATATACAATCAATTTAAGAGTATGAAAATAATAATTTATGTGCATGATCATTTAATAAATAGATGTACTATATTGATAAAATTAGACCAGGGAACTTCTGGTGAGACCTGAACTCTACAACATGACTGGAACAAAGTGGGTATTCAGTATTTTTATAAACATGGTAATGTCGTTTAAAATAAGTATTGACTTTAATGAAAAGGGTTTGATCAAATAAAATTTATTTATGTTATAGAAACATTTTATTTATTTTCTTGACATGAGACAATTTGGCTTTTCCTATGAATAATGATTCATAGAGAGATTGAATTTTCCTAATGGATTTAAAAAATATTCATAATTGGAATTATAAAGGAGGAAGTGTATATTTAGAAGTCAGTGGGATTGATGATTGTTAATGATGAATAAAACATGTGTAAATTGAATAATTCCTTGTATGGACTAATGTATCCACCATGTTCTTGGTATACATGACTTATCTCATATTTAAAGAAACCATAATTAAAAATTGGTAGTATTGATCCTGAAATATATGTCAAGACATCCATGGTAGAAAAATTTATAGTGCTGGTTTATATGGATGAAATAGTATTTGGGGGAAGTAAATAGAAATCAGTGGAAGAGTTGGCTAATCTGATGAGTTCATAATTTTTAATGTCAATGATAGGTAACATGGGTTATATTATTAGAATATAAGTTATTTAGGAAGATATATATTTTTTTATCTAACAAGATAAATATATATTTCATCTACCAAAAAATTCAATATAAATGATTCACTATAAAATTATAATACCATTTCAATAGAAACTACAGTTGGGAAGCATGAAAATGGGAATTCAATATATCCTAGCCTATATTGAAGGATAATTAGAATTTTTTTTGAATATAAAAACAACCTAAGTACACACTACTTATACTACTATCATTTTGGATCTATTTCAATCTAATACCAATGATAAGTGCCTTACTAGAATTAAGAGATTAATGAGGCATGATAATAAAACTATCCCTAATGGATTAATCTATAATAAAGAGAATAAACATGAACAACCAACCATTTTTAATGATTATTATAGTAGTGATATGGTGTATATACAGTTTAAAATTTGAGGATATTTTTATAATGGTCATAAATGTGCAGGAAGGATATGTGAGAAGCCCGAAATCCCATATCCTAATATGGTTGAGGTAAGATAAAATGCAGTACGAAATTCATTAACATAGTATCAAAGGATGAAACAGTAATTGGAATATTTAAGATAATATGTTAAAACCCAATGGTAAAATTTTATAACCACAATATTGAAATTTATCTCACAAATAATCTAGTTCTACACATCTCAACAAAAAAATTGAGATCATGTACCAATTTTTAATGAATAATTTAGTTAAGGTGTTTTCAATATGGAGTTTATTTGGACTGATCAACAAGTAGCATATATCCTGAATAGTCCCATTGATATACTATCATTTGAGAAACACAAGTTAAACATTTTTGTTTGACAGTTTATTTCCACATGAGGAGGGTCCCCATTTCCCCCTATCCCCATTTTATGTATTGATTTATTAGTTTGTTTTATATTTCTAGTCTGGATTATATATTAAATGAAATATATAATAAAGGGTAATTCTATCCACTATAAATTCTAATAATATAATGTGGGGTTTATCTGAATTATATGGACTACATTTTATGCATTAACTTCTATATCATATTTCCAACACTGATCCCTAAATCCAATAGTACAAATTCATTTTTTCAGACATGATATTTGCATCAGATATTTATAACTTATATAGTAAATATAACCCAGATATATTTTATGTCATTTCATCATAAACTAAAATGAATATGAATATTTTTCTTATAGGTTATTAGATAACTGATATGAAAAATAAGAAGAACTAATTGTCCACGTTGTGTTTTCAATAACCGATTTGAAAATGGTCATTTTTCACATTGCATATTCAATAACCGATTCTGAAAATGAAAACCCATGATTTTTTTATTAATTCTTTTATTACTGTTTTGAAATATATTCTTTGAAAAATTAGTTATGAAATAAAAAATGTGTAAATGATTTATAATTTTAATTAGGGGTCTGGATCTGTTATTTTTTATTCATTTTAATGCACAATGGCTCTTATTTTCTCAAACGTTATGAACCCTAACCATTACTATTTTATATTTGTGCCATAAAATATCTTCACTAGTTTATTATTAGCCTCAAATATATTCTTTCATTGATCAGTGGCCTTGTATATCTTTCATTTAATATCCACTCTTACTCGTCATCCACCATCACCCATCATCGTCTACCACTTGTGTGTGATTCTAATTCATGATTCCCTCAATAATTTTCATTCATATTTCTATTTATGGTTAGTTTTTATTGTTTCCATGTTCTATGCATAAATTTTAGCTAGTATTTTAATAGTATTTTCAGTTTCTGTTGGATATTTCATTCTCTTTGTGTTGGAATCCACCATTACGCCCCATCCACCATCACCCGTTATTGGCCACCACATATGTGTTCTTTTTATTAGTGTCTCCTTACCAATCATCCTAGTTTTGATTTAATTTTATGGTTTATGTTAATTGTTTCTATTTTATATGTATCCAATGTATTTTAAAATAATATTGGTGGTTCTAATATTCTATTGTTGTCACTTTTTCTTTTAGTTGGCATCCACAACTGATGTCCAATGTCACCTATTGTCGGTTGTCACTTCCATGTTCTTCCCATTGGAGTCACATTATCAATCATACGAGTTTTGATATCAATTAATAGTTTTTGATTTTTGTTTCTATTTTCTATGATTCAAATGTATTTTTATTATGGTATTCTATTATAATTATCCATTGATATTTCTTTATGATTGCTATTTTTATTAGATGTCCTAATTATTTTCACATATTATATATTTTTTAATTGATAATTGATTGTTTTTAGTTTATGGTTTTTTATTATTTATTAAATAATGATAATTTAATATGTTCAGTGTTATATTTTTGAATATCAAGTATGTTATATTTATTTTTTTGGAAAATATTTTATTGTATTATTCTTATTTATAAATGTAAATTTTAAATTAAATGTGAAAATATAATAATGTTATTAATTTTTTATATTTGTTAAAGGTAATAATTAGTTGAATCATGATTAATATACTTCAAACATGTGATGAATATGAGGATGTGTTTTATGCTTTTTTGGTATATTCTAAATGAAATGTTCCAAATAATGAAGTGATTTTATATCCATAACTAAAGTGTTTAAATATGAAGAATTTTAATGTAGAGAGATCATATATGATTTAAATAGTCATGTTTTTAATCTAAGTTATAACCTGTGAATTTTTTATTGTGATACTACGAAGAATTCTCAATCTATTAATGATGCTGATTTTGAAGATGGTATGTCCAATTAATTAGAGGAAATGATTAATGATATTGATATAGAGGTAATTGAGAATGAACAAAAAATTGAACATGTATATGGTGATGTGAAAAAACCATTGTATATCAGTTTTATATAATTTATATCTTTCTCGATGCTATTAATATTTATTAACATAAAGACAAAAAATAGATGGACTGAAAAGAGTTCTACATAGTTTTTATAGCTATTGGATGATATACTTCCAAAATAAAATGATCTTCCAGATTCACATTATAAAGTAAAGAAAATATTATTACTAACGGGTTTGGGGTATAACAAAATACATGACTTCTTTAATGACTATGTTCTATATAGGAAGGTATATGAATGTTAGTCAAAGTGTCCAAAATTTGGTACATCATAGTATATTTAAAAAAAATCACAAGATGATTTATTAGTAACAAAGACTCGTACCATGTCATTTTGGTGTCATCATATAATTCTCATTTGATTTTTTTTTTCAAATATAAATGATTAAAAACAAGATAAGATTGTATACAGATAAGAAGATATGTGATAAAAAATTATGTCAACTATATAATTGACCAGAGTGAAAGAAAATTGACTAATAGTTTCCTATATATGGAATTAAATTTAGAAATCCCATACATTGAATATGAATTGATGGAATGATTCACTATCAATAACATATTAGGACACATAGTTAATGGCCTATTTTATTTCTAATTTTCATCTTATCTCCTTTATTTTTTTGAATAGAAAATATTTCATTTTGAGTTTAATGGCCTTTGGACCAAAAAAAACCAAAGAAAAGATGTTGATGATTTCTTGTCAAAATTAATTGATGATTTGAATATTTTTGGGGAAGAATGTATTAGGGTTTATCATGATTATAAGATGTAACATTTTCAACTACATGAAATTATCATGTTCTCTATAAATGACTTAACAACATATTGAATTTTTATGGATATAGTGTTACATGTAACAATGCTTGTCCAAATTTTGAACAACAAACTTTATATTTTCAACTACAACATGGGAGAAAAATTATATACATGGTCCATAAGACTTTTTCATATGGATTACTCTTAAAAATGACTAAAAAGGAATTTAATAGACCATCAGACATCAATATTTATTCAAATAAATTTTCAACCAATCAATATTTTATGAGAGTGAGAAACAAAAATCTAACAATGAGAACGACAAAAAAATATTGTAATGACATAAATATTTTGAAGAAAAACTAAATATAATCGCAAATACTATATTGGAGATGTCATGAGTTAAAACATAACATTAATTTCATGTTTATAGATAAGAATAGTTGTGATTGATTGATTAGAACATTGTTTGGTATTAAAAGAAATACAAATTATGGTATAAATTCAAGATTATACACACACTAAATGGGAATATATTTTTGTGTATGATCTCAGTCCTAATAGAACGTGAATATAATTTCCTTATAATTTTTATAAATTATCCTATAGTTGGATATTTATCTTCTTTTAGCGTCACAATGGTATTAAAATTCCATAGGGTTATTCTTAGAATGTAAAAAAATTTGTGTTAATAAATGTTTTATAGTTGACAGGTATGGAATCTCATGATTTTCACGTCATGATGCAATAAATGATGCTAATTTTATTTCGTAGAGTATTTCATATCCATTTAATAATGACAATCATGAAGCTGTGTTATTTTTTCAATTAAATTTTTATCATTGAGATTAATCTGAATTATATGAATAATTTGGAGAATGATACTCTTTCTATACTTTTTCAACAAAAAATATATTTTCTACATATTTTCATCGATATAATGGTGAATTTAATGGTTTATTTTGTGTGAGAACTAAATAATTTTATACCTATATGTCTATGTTGTATGTATCTTTTTGAAAGGTATATAATGATATTTAATGGGTATGTCAATAATCCATATCAAAATAAAGCCCCAATTATTGAGAAGTATATTTTTGAGGAGGTTGCAAAGTTTTGGACAAGCTACATTTCTACAGTGGTGCACATCAGTTTTCCTACATCTATCCATAAATGATTAAATTATTGGAAAAAGTGGATATATGGATTGAATTTAAAATCATTGAAATTTTAATATTTAAATAATGTACATTTATACATCTATAATAACATAGATGATGATCAACCTTATATTAATGTGTTAATGTATTTCTATAAAAATAATAATTATAAGTTTATTTTGAAGGAGAATAAAAATACATTTTTTATTGTTTAATGATTCCATACTTTGTTGATCATATGTCTCTGTAACAAACCATGTTTTGATATAAGGAACAAGTTCCAAGGAAATACTAAATTTGGAATTTTTTAATGGTCTTTCATTGAACCGAGAATTGGAATGTAATTTCAAGAGTTGGAAAATTTTAATATGTTGTTTTTTTTCATGTGTAAAGGCCTAAAAGGATTAAAAAATATCTCATTTAGTTTCTGTAGCATGAGGTCATGAAAATCATAGGAGAGGAAGGTTTGCAGAGGGCACATGGTTTTTTTTGAAACTATTCGGCCCTCAAAAGTGAAATGTGTAGCCTGTATAAGAGATATATAAGTACCCTGCATGAAATCCACAATATTTTACCAAACCATGAACCAAAACTACATGATTAGTGACACTTAGGAAGTACCTAATCACCATTCATCACATGGTGAACAACTATAAAAGGTGGGGTTTATTAGGTAGAGGTTGGCACATGGTTGGCACAAATTTTGGCCAAACCATGCAGCAAAACTCTATAAACTAGTTTTGGGGGTGAAATAACAAAACATACCTTAATGAGGTTAAAATTATTTTTCCATATTATTTCCTTCTCATCAAGCCGTGTGATCTCCTCCTCCTTGAACTGTGGGTTCTTCTCTTATTCAATATAGGAATGGCTAGTTCTAATTCATGCATTTTCTACATCGAACCCTGTGTGTCTCTATGGATCAGAATTATTAATAATTTTATTCATCTTGAATCATTACTAAATTTATATTACAATCTATTTCACTATTTTGGTGAAAGTTCATTTTACCTATTTTGTGGGGAAATGTCTATTTCATCAATTTATTCCAAACTGGAATGAATTAGAACATGATATTCAATGAGTGGAACGTTCTAAGCACAAGGTTGGTGGTCTATAGCTTTTTACTCAAATTTTGTGCCATATTTGAAAAACATCACTATGTTATGTGCCTTACTATTTTGATCATTTCCTTTAAATTGAGTTTTTTATAACATATTTACCAATACACCTATACATATTCTCTATGATACTCATTTAGTTTATAGAGGATATAAAGCATAGATCGTGCACACCCTTTGGGAAGGAAGACATTAATGGGACCTTTTTAGTTAATTTATTTTATGTAAGAATGCATTCTAAGCATTCATCTTTGACTAACAATTGAATTACCATGTGTTGGAAATTTCCAAAATTGATCAAGGGACCTCTTAAGTGTCATGTCGAGACTTATAATTATTATCCATGTATATAGTTATTCTAAATGAATCTTTGGTGGATTTATTTGTGTTCTGTAATTAATTAAATAAATTGTTTTATAAACAATTTCATTCTTTTATAATTAAACACCTCTGGTGGGGAGTGATTCCATTTAAATTATAAAGTTATTATTAGTGTTTTAAAGTATATTTGATTATGATTTTTTTTGTTCTTCAATTTTTTGATGTTTTTTATTGATATATGGAATTCATTGGAAATGACCTCCAATAATTTTATAAAATGGGTTTACCCATTCATAAATTTTCATTGAATCAATCCACTATCTGAGTGAATGACCTCTCCCACTCTAATGTAATTGAAAAATGAAATGAGTCCCTCTTAAGGGATTGGATTTCTTTATAAACGGTATTTCCCCAAGTAGGTAAATTCCCAATTTGATAATTAAACCTTCTAAGTGTGTCTTTGAAGCATAAAAAATAAATTTCCACATTATTCTTAGTTGAGTGACATATGATAATATGGAATGGCATATTCATGGTGTATTTCCTTCCATGTGTGATTTAAATTACATGCATTAATTTGATTAGCCTATACATGAAGGATTTCTACCTTAAATGAATATAATGGTTTAATTGAAATGGAATTTAATTTTTTGGATTGACCACTCCTCCTGTTATAATTAATTATGCATAAATTATATGGATTTTTATATTTTTGATTCCCTTGTTTACATGGTCTTAATAAATCTAGAGCAAGAGAGGAAATTCCTAATGGATATGGTTATTATTTATTATTAATATCCAATAAAAATTAAATGGTATCTAGAAATATGGTAAGGGATCTATTGAGAATGGAGGGAAATCATCATCCCTTACATCTAGTGTTGAGTCATGGAATCCTGCACCACTGATAATATGTAGGATATTGGGATGAGGCACCACAATTCCTATTTAGAGTGATGAGATGATGGACCACTCTCCATCTCATGTGTCATGCATGAAATCTCAAAATCTATTGGGATCTAGGGAATGTACAATATTTCATGATCTTATAGGATTTCTTTTACTGGTTATGGATGTATATGTTACACCCTTGTCAAGACAACACCTATTATTCTGGGAATATTGCAACATATATCGTTATGTACATGGATCATATATGTGGATAATATATATAACTAAAATATATATTTTATTACTATAAATATATTTACGGATCAGACATTCATCTTAGTCATGATCCAAATTAGGTAGAGGCGTCCAGGTGTCCTATTAGAACCTGAGCCAACCGGTGTTTATTTATTTATTCAGAACAATTCATTTATTCATATTATATGCAAACTACTTTACCTTATATTCATGAACTAGATTAGGTTTTATACACTCATATCTGTTACCTACAAGGATTTTATCTGACACCCTACGTAGGCTACTATTGTACTAGGGTACCCGAGTATACCCTATGTTCAAAGGACCATGAATTTTTTCTTATGTTATTTTTCTTGTACCTAGGAGTTCAGAGCATAAAACTAGGATGTGTCTTTAGATGCTTGTGGATATCACCCATCTGAATTCTCTTTTCTAGTAAATTATTTATTCTTATTTTTTATAGTATCACTTACTTTTGTATGTCTACTCTTAATTTTTGTATCATAAAATGGAAATTCATGCATTTATTATATACAGGCATTGTCCATATTTTATATTTATTTTATACTATTCTTCCATTTCTATGCCATTCTTTTATATACTACTTATACTGTTATCTATTATTTATATTTTAATATACTATTGTACTACTCAGATTATGAAGTTATATTCTCCCCATTATGACCTCTAGAGACCCCTCACTATTTTTCAGGAGCCTTTGGCGTATGGGGAGGCACATTTGATGGAATTTGACCCACTGTTCTTACTACCATCTTAGTGTGATTTACTAATAAAATGTAAAATTAAACCCATATAGGCTAGTTGGGCCATGTTTATTACGAGATAACCCACTATGGGTGTAAATTCCTGGGAATTTCAAGGAAAATTTTTTCTTAAATACATTGGAATTTTATGAGTCTGTGGCTTCTGACGGCACTTGATTCTAAAGCCCGGTGTTCCCGGAATCAATTTCTGAAGTTTAACTGGATTACGTTTAGTAAACAAACGAGTGGGTTTTTCTATCTTTTGAACCGGTGCTCGGAATTGAAATCTGAGGGTACTGATAAACTCGCAATGCCGGTAATTTCTTAAGGGGACCTTTACCATAGTCGTGTTTGCACGGGAGGAGAAGTTATTTATTCAGGTTTAATTAAGAAGTAAATAAAATTGTTTGTACAATTTTATTTTATATCTAAGGAGGTTAATTACTCCCATGGGAAGTTGTTTGTGGGGCCCACTGTTGAGTCAAAAGTTCCCCGTTGACTTCAATATCATGTTTTGTAAATCAAAAATGTCTTTTATCTTTTCAATCGTATCGTACTGACTCTGTCAATCATATAGTACTAACCCTATCAATCATATCGTAATGACTCTGTCAATCATATCGTACTAACTCTGTCCATCGTATCGTACTGACCCTGTTAATTGTATCGTACTGACCCTGTCAATTGTATCATATTGACTATGTCAATCGTATCGTACTGACTCTATCAATGGTATCGTACTGAATCTATCAATCATACTCACTTTTGTGTATCTTACTTTGTACCATATCAATACATTACATTTAGTAATACTTATAATACTCATACTTTCATTACTTGCTTGTTTTGGTAATTAGTCAAAAACACCTGTTTCATATTAATCGTAATTTTGTTTATCATCTTCCTATGTCTTTTGTTTTAACCAATACGATGTCGTTGAGTTAGTTACAAACTAATCAAAATGATTTCGTTCTTTCTGTTTAAATATGACCATTATAATGCCAGGTGTCCAAGTCCCTCCACGTTTTTCGGAGAAATATGGCCGTTAGAGGAAATGTGACTGTTGGAACCTGAGACCTATAAATAAGAGGTCATTTGAAGCCGAGAAAACAACAACGCGCTGAGATAACTGTGATACTTTGCTTCTATCAAGATATAGAGAGAGACGCAGTGACTTCTCTCATGCTTTGTGCCTTGTGCGACCGATCTTCGTATCGAGGGATTTCAAGGTATTGAAAGACAGAGGTGATGATTACCGACAAAATCGAGGGCTGCTAGGGATAGGCAGACAGATGTTCTGATTATCGTATCAAGGGCTACTGAGGATAGACTGACAGATGTTCCGATAATCGTATTGAGGGCTGTTGGGGATAGGCAGACAGACAAACCGATCATCGTATCGAGGGCTGCCGGGGATAGGAAGACAGAAAAAACTGATCATCGTATTGAGGGCTTACCAAGGAGGTGGTAAGACAATCTTCTTATCCTAGGTGAAAGGATAACCCTTCTCTTTGGGTCAAAAGAATTGTAATACTTTTACATTTCCGTTGTTGTTTGTATTAGAGAGGAATTTGTATTGTTTCCTTTCTTCATTAAACTTTCAATTTTAATTGCTTCAATTGAGATTATTCGATTACATATTGTATTAATAGATTATATACACTTTATGGTAGAATCTCTCACACTTGTATTACTCTGATTATTGTATTCATCTTGAATATAATTACTTTACTTTTCTAACAGTATTACATTACATCATACCTTTATATTCAATACAATTTTGATTGTTTTAATTGTATTAGTTTAAGATCTTTTAAACTAATCTCTTAAGTGTTTTAACACAAAGTTTGTAAACATACAATTCACCCCCCTCTTGTATTTTTCTATCTAATATAAATATAAATTTACATATTTGATCCAACAATTGGTATCAGAGGAGGTTTCCACATATTTAAACTACAAGCTTTCATTCTTTCATATCACTGTTTCAATTATTTACTACACTAACGTGTGGAGTGGAAAATATTTTTTTTATTGGATGGAAGGAATAAATATTGGTTCAATTGATAACCTAAATCCTTCTAGACAACCTATCTTTGATGGGAATGATTATGAGTACTGGGGAGATCGAATGAAGACGTTTGTCATCAATACTGGTGTAGACAATTTTATTATGCTTACTGGGGGTTACAAAATTCCTGATAAAGAAGTTAGCACTTTCACTAACCAAGAGAAGCAAGAATATAAACTGAATTACAAGGTACACAATACATTGTTATGCTCTATGAACAGGAATATATATAGCCAAATATCTTCTTGTAAAGAAGCCAAATATATTTGTAAGAAATTAGAAGTCACACATTTTGGTACATTCAAGGTTATAGAAACAAGAAGAGAAATGCTTTGAGCAGAGTATCATGGATTTATTTTTCCATATGGAGAGCCAGTATGTAAAGTGCAACAAAGATTTATGACAATTGTCAACAATTTACAATCTATGGGGAAAAAATGTCTTAATGATGAAGCTCTTGTAGATAAGATTATTGATATAATTCCAAATGAATGGGAGTCAAAAAGGACAGTTATTGATGAAAATAGAAAATTTTCCTAGATTACTCTTGATGAACTATTTGGAACTCTTTTACAGCATGACACAATAATGAAGAGAGATGCTGATTTCAATAAGAAGAAGAATGAAAATGGTAGTGTAGCCTTTACATCTAAAGCTAAAACACTTGAAAGGATAACAAGATCCAAATACAAGAAATTTGTTATATCAGAATCAAGTGACAGTAATCACTCGGATAATGAGTTATCCAATCTTGCTCGAAGGATGAACAAGATTGTTTGAAAGAAATACTTCCAATACAGATTCAAAAAGAAAGATAGGAAGGGTAAGAAAGATTCAGAGGTAACTTGTTATGAATGTAAGAAAGTATGACACATAAGGCCTGAATTTTCTTTTATTGAAGAGAAAAGATAGAAAGGAGAAAAATTCTGAATGAAATAAGAAAAAGTATTATAATACAAAGAATTTCTTGAAGGAAAATTATAATTGGAGTGCAAGTGGTAGTGATTCATCAGATAATTTTTCATAATATGAGTCCTTAGGACAAAGGAATATTGGACTTATAGCCAGATTACCAATTGAAGATCATTGTCTCATGGCTAAGGTACATAATGCTGAAGTTATTACAAATGTCTCCTTAAATGCAAATTATACTGATAATAAATATTATGAATCTTCAAGTGATGAATCTTCGTCATTAGAAGATGATACATTACCTTATTTTGAATAGGTATCTAGATTTTCTAAATTACATGAAAATGAAAATTCTAAACTTAAGAAAAATCTTGATAAAGAAAACTCCAGAATTTCAGTTTTAACTATAGAAGTATCGGATCTTTCTAATGATCTTGATACAAAAACTTCTGATTTTGAAAGTATTTTAAAAACCTCTGAGAAAGTCAAATATGATTAGGATAAACTTTCTAAGGATCTTGAAAACATAATTTCTAAGAAAAATATTTTAGAACTTAACCCTAGTTCAAAATCAAATGTTTTGGAGGATAAAAATATAGTTTTAAAACTAAATTCAGAAATTTTTTCATTAAAGAAATGTTTGTCATACTTTACTCATGGAAATGAAAACTTTGACAATATGTATTCTCAAATTAGACCTTTGAGGAATCATTCTGGTCTTGGTTATACCATTCCAAACCGGTTTTTAGTAATAAATATTTTTTTCCACAAAAAACACCATTATGTTCTAAGTGTTAATGTGGTGGACACTGGAAACGAGTGTGTTCTCTTAATAGAACTCGGTCTTTAGGATTTCATAAAGATCATTTTGCAAAACAAATGTGGATTCCTAAAATTCTATTATCTGACCATTCTGGATCCAAACAAGTTTGGATTCCGAAAAACTAATTGTTTCTTTTTCAGGAAAATGAGATGTGTACCAACAATAATATTTGGTACATGGATAGTGGTTGTTCTCAACACATGACTGGAAACAAAGTTTTCTTTGAAAATATCATCAAAATAAAAGGAGATATCATTTTACAATTCATCAGAATGCAAGAACAACTTGCTGACATCTTTACAAAACCATTACCTTCTGAAATATTTGAGTTTATAAAATATAAGCTAGGAATGATTACATTAAAATAATCATTCATATATACTTCATGTTTTACATTTCTCCTTACATTAAACAAACTCCTATTAGAAAGGGGGAGAACATTTCTTACTATGTTTCTTTTTATCTTGAGGTCTTTAATTATTTATTTTTTTTCTTTCTTTCTCCTGGTATGTTTTTTTTGCCTATCTGTTTATCGTATTGATAGTATTATCATATTACTTACTTTTTCGGTTTATCGTATTGACAGTTTTAGTATATTATTTACCAATCTACCTATCGGCTCATCTGATCATTGTAATTAATTTCATTTACATTGGCTCGTCTGATCATGGTAATGAATTTCTTTTCCATCAGCTCGTCTGATCATGGTAATGAATATATTTTCCATCGGCATGTCTGTTCATGGTAATTAATTTCTTTTCCATCGGTTCGTCTGATCATGGTAGTGAATTTCTTTTCCATCGGTTCGTCTGTGTAAAGACCCGGAAATTTCAAGGAAATTTTTTTCTTAATTTTCTTTGGAATTTTACAAGAACGCAGTTTCTGACGGCGCCTGATTCCGAGGCCCGGTGTGCCCGGAATTAATTTCCGAAGTTTGTCTCGGGTGCGTTCAGTGAACGTACGAGCAAGAAATTTCTATCTTTTGAACCGGTGCTCAGAATTGAAATTCGATTGCACCGATGAACTCGCAATGCCGGTAATCGCTTAAGGGAACCTTTACCTTAGTTGCGTTTGTGCGGGAGGAGAAGTTAATTTTTGGGGTTTAATAAAAAAAGTGAATAAAATTGTTAACTCAATTTTATTTCATGTGAAGTTGTTAACTTCTCCCATGGGAAGTTGGTGGTGGGTCCACATCCATCCAACATCCCATGTGTGGATATTTGAAAGGGTGGGGCCCACACGAACCCCTCCCCACCTTTCCAAATTCCTTAAACTCCCTAACCCTCTTAACCCCTCACTTTCCAACTCCACATTAACTCACATTCTTTAATATTTGACAACTTGATTAATTAATGAGGTGAGTTAAGTATGGTTTATTTGAATTTCAATCTTTAGAAATTCTTGCCAACACTTTGCAATTAATTAATTAAACCAACTTAATTAATTATTTTGAGTGTTTGAATTCTTTTGAATTCATTTTTCCAACATTAAAAAGAGAGATTATATTCTTCTTTTTGGGTTGGCATAAACCTTGTGGGGAGAACTAAGGAGAGGAGAAGAACTCTTGGAAGATCACCAACCTCTCGAGGAAGAACGTTCCACGTTTCCAAAGAACGTGAAGCAACACCTCCGACCATCTTCAACCGGAGTAAGGAAGGGAAGCACCGCCGCCTACAAAGTATACAGAGGGTGACGTCTCGGCTCGACTTCACCGAGCTCTTCTCCCACCAACCTATACGGAACAACGCCCGACCTCCACGACGCTTGTCTTCCACGGGTCGTTGAAGAACTCCATTCTTGAAGCTGAGGTAGGGGAATTTATTTTTGAATTCTCTTATCTTTTGAGAGAAAAAAACGACGAGCGCGGACCAACCAATATCGGGTTGATCCGCGGATCGTCCGATCAAGTGGTTGATGATTGAGGGTTTTTATTTATTTAATTGTTCGTGAATACAAACTTGGTGATGATCATGGTTTAAAACCCTTTTTGTTATCGAATAACGCGAGGGGGTCGGACCGCACAAACACGGCCGACCCTCCTCCTTTGTTTTCGTGATGGTTTCTTGAGGATGATATGAGAAAACGTGGTGCCGTCGCACCACGCGATTTATTGCGGAAGATACGCGCGGCGCCGTGGAAAGAAATCCAAGAACGCGACACCGTCGCGTCGCGTCGAAGAAAGTCAAAGGCGCCGCGGCCGGAGCGGGGCCGCGGCGGAGGGAAGCGATGCCGTCGCATCGCGCCGAACGACATAGGCCGCGGCCGGTTCCGGGCCTTGGCGGAGCAAGATGACCGGCGGCCGGCACCGGGCCACCGATATCGGTGAAAGAAGGACCAGTTGTCACCGGTCCTTGCTGGCGAAACCGGCCGGCCAGTGCGGGCCGGCGGGGAAGTGGAGACCGGGGGAAATAATTTCCCCCGGCCGGGTCTCAAAAGCGGCCCCAATTAAGGGGTCGCGGTTCTCAAACGGGGGGGGGGGGGGGGGGCTTGCCCACCGCGCGCGGCACCCGAACGGCGCCCAGGCCGCACCGCCGTGCAGGTCCGCGCCGCCGTGCCGGTCCGCGCCGGACCGCGCCGCCGCGCTGCCGGGCGGGCCGGGTTTTCCGAGCCGGGTCGCCGCCCAGGGCGGGTCGACCCGGTTCGGCCGACCTAGGTGGGGTCGGGCCGGGCCCAGACCCCCAGTTTCGGACCGCTTTTGGTCAAATGCCCGTATCTTGGGCTACGGGTCTCCAAACGACTCGCCGTCAGCGACAACGCGATCCTTGGATCGAGACGGTCGTTTCAGTATACTATACTCAAGGTACACCTTCCTTTTCAGGAGCCTACGTGGTTTAAACTCCATAGTTAAGCGTGCTTGGCCTAGAGTAGTGATCAGGATGGGTGACCTCCTGGGAAGTTTCCCAGGGTGGGTGTAAGATGGAAAAGCCAATAACCCTCAGACCGGGCGTCTGATTGACGCGTCGTCTGTTGCGTTGAGTTCCTGTTGACGATACGGAACTTTTGGCATTCTCCGCCCGAGATTTGGATGCAGATGGATAGTGGCCGGGTTGGATCGCACAGAAATCCAACGAGGCCCCTCGAACGGAAAAGCTGATACCTTTCTGACAGAACGTCCGTTTAACGAACCGTCAGCGGCGTTGGTGATCTCATTGAGAAACGGTCCCTATGAGTTTACCCTATGAGAGTTCGGGGTACAGTTGAGATACGGCCGGATATGGTTCGCTCACAAAACCAACTGGTCCCCTGGGACGAAAAGGCTAGTAACTCACAGACCGGGCGTCCGATTGACGCGTCGTCTATTGCGTTGAGACCCCTATGACGAGGCGGTCCATTGAGATACTTCTTCGTGGGACTTTGAGATACTTGGATTATTGACCTGTAGCTCGTGGAGCGGACCCTCCCAGCGACAAGCGTGTGGAGTACGGAGACCGTGTAGCTGGCTGAGACCTGACGACTGCTTGACCGACTCGACTTGGAGTGAGTCGACTAGCCCAGTGGATGGAGCACTACTTTCTGAGGTGCAGACCCATGCAGGACGGAGCACTACCTGTGTGACAGTGCAGACCCGCGGTGCTCGTCCGGAGAGTACCTCAGCAGGCTACTAGGGGGTGTGCACTACTGTGTTTGGGTGACATACCTCGGCAGGAAGCACTACTGTGTTTGGGTGGCTGGCCCGCAGTACTCGACAGGAGGAGTACTTCAGCAGTCTTAGGATAGTGAGCAGTACCTCGGAGTCATGATAGGACCATTGTACACTCCAGAGACGGAGCTCTTCAGCAGTTACGGTTTCGATAATGAAAATCCTGGTTTGAGCTGAGACTTTTGACCTTGTGTTTACCTCATGATTTAGATGGGTCACTTCCTAACTTAGGTATATGTATGGGAATATACCTGGGTAGTGGTTATCCATTGATTTCACAATCTTTGTGTTTCCTCATGATTGAGATGGGTTACTTGATAACTCACTAGTGCAGAAAACGTTTTTTATGTCACCATTTTTTACGTCGGTTATATAAAACCGACGTCATAATATGTAAAACGAGGTTTTTTACATCGGTTATTTAATAACCGACGTAAAAACCTGTGTTTAGTACACCTTTAACGCCGGTTATTTTTATAACCGACGTTATTAATCGCGCGGCTTCGTTTTTTACGTCGGTTATACATTAACCGCCGTAACAAACAGAAGCGGGGGTGTTTGTTACGTCGGTTATTCAATAACCGACGTAACAAATCGACATATGTACGAGTTATTACGTCGGTTATTCAATAACCGACGTAAAAAACGCGGTTTTTGAAGGCCTTTTTACGTCGGTTATTTTATAACCGACGTAAAAAAAGAATCCGCAGATGTTTTTGACGTCGGTTATGGAATAACCGACGTAAAAAAACGCGGATTTTGAGCCCTTTATAACGTCGGTTATAAAATAACCGACGTAAAAAAAGAATCGGAGGAAGGTTTTTACGTCGGTTATTGAATAACCGACATTATAAATGTTTTTAAAAAAATTATAACGTCGGTTATTGAATAACCGACGTGATAACTCATTTAAAATTTACCCAGACCCGTGGATTGTCATTCGCGAGTTTACCTTCGACAGTCGCGACTCGTCTCTCTCGCGCGTAAACCCGAATCAGCTCGTCCATTTCGTTGCTTTAGATTCGTTTTGCGATCATCGTTTCTCATATTAAATCTCCTCGGATCAATCATCTAAACTCGCAGCACTCAGGTAATCCTCCCACTCGTTCGTTTTTTTCGCGGATAGTATATATATATGTGTTGTGATTTTTTTGTTGAAACTAGCTAAGATTCTTCGATTGAGAACCCTTTTAACTCATTTTGGCACCATAATATTATTTATCATCCCTAGATCTATTAGTTCAACTTGCAATATTGACTAATTTTATGATTTCACTAATTTTTCATTGTTTTCTATAAATCCCCGAGAGGGTTGGGGCGTGTCCATTTGGATGGGTTTCCCTTTTACAGTTGTTACTACTTTATTCACACACAACCATGGCATAGGTGCATGGATTTGGGATCACATCACCATTTTCACCCCCTGTAAACAAAGTTTCACAAGGAGGACTCGCCAGATTTCCCCTCGGCATGTTAAAAATTTTAGATACCCTCTTTTCAGCAAGTAAAAAAATTAACTAGTTTTTTCTTCACTACTTATCCTAAACAAATAAAACCACCATTTTTTCTAGAACCTCTACTAGATCCATTGCATCCATCAACATACATATTTGGATCTGAAACCATCCCTTAAGCCTTATGTTCGATGCTAACATCCTTTACTGATCTATAGAAAATATGATGGTCTGCTAAGCTCTCCATTTAAAAGTCAAACCCCACCAATTATTCATCCTCATCATGAGAAAATGGCACAACATCTGAATTTCTGATTCAATCTCGTGGGTCACTGAACAAACATTAACTCCTTCAAATCCACACCTGGAATAGACAACATAATGTCGAGTTCCTTCTCTATCTATTGAAACTCAGTTCTTCCTCCACACCTAAAAACATTCTTTGAATGGCCCAACTTCTTGTTATGGTAAATTTTCAGTGATTCCAGGGGGGTGGGAGGGCTATCAAGAGGGTTGGGGGGTGTCCAGGGGGGTGTCCAAGGGGGTAGGGTGTGGGGGGTGGTGTCCAGGAGGGGTGGAGGGATGTCCAGAGGGGTCGGGGGTGTCCAGGTGGGTTTACAAGGGGGTGGGTGGGTGTGGGGGGCTATCCAAGGGTGTGGGTGGGTGTTGGGGGGGTGTCCAGGGGGGTGTCCAAGGGGGTAGGGGGTGGGGGTGGTGTTTAGGAGGGGTGGGGGCTGTCCAGAGGGTTGGGGGGTGTCCAAGGGGGTGTCCAAGCAGGTCGGGGGTGGGGGGTTGTGTCCAAGAGGGGTGGGGGTGCTTTCTAGAGGGGTCGGGGGCTGTCCAGAGGGGTCGGGGGGTGTCCAGGGTGGTGTCCAAGGGGATGGGTGGGTGTGGGGGGTTGTCCAAGGGGGTGGCAGCCTATCTAGAGGGGTCGGTGGGGTGTCCAGGGGGTGTCCAAGGGGTTGGATGGGTGTGGGGGGCTGTCCAAGTGGGTGGCGGCCTCTCCAGAGGGTATTTGGGGTTGTCCGGGTGGGTGGGGGGGATGTCCAGAGGGTTGGGGGATGTCCAGGGGGGTGTCCAAGGGGGTAGGGGTGGGGGGTGGTGTCCAGGAGGGGCGGGGGGCTGTCCAGAGGGGTCGGGGGGTGTCCAGGGGGGTTTACAAGGGGTGGGTGGGTGTGGGGGGCTGTCCAAGGGTGTGGGTGGGTGTTGGGGGTGTCCAGGGGGGTGTCCAAGGGGGTAGGGGGTGGGGGTGGTGTTTAAGAGGGGTGGGGGGATGTCCAGAGGGTTGGGGGGTGTCCAGGGGGGTGTCCAAGCAGGTCGGGGGTGGGGGTTGTGTCCAGGAGGGGTGGGGGTGCCTTCTAGAGGGGTCGGGGGCTGTCCAGAGGGGTCGGGGGGTGTCCAGGGTGGTGTCCAAGGGGGATGGGTGGGTGTGGGGGGCTGTCCAAGGGGGTGGCGGCCTGTCCAGAGGGGTCGGTGGGGTGTCCAGGGGTGTGTCCAAGGGGGTGGATGGGTGTGGGGGGCTGTCCAAGTGGGTGGCGGCCTCTCCAGAGGGTATTTGGGGTAGTCCGGGTGGGTGGGGGGGCTGCCCAGAGGGTTGGGGGATGTCCAGGGGGGTGTCCAAGGGGGTAGGGGTGGGGGGTGGTGTCCAGGAGGGGTGGGGGGCTGTCCAAAGGGGTCAGGGGGTGTCCAGGGGGGTTTATAAGGGGGTGGGTGGGTGTGGGGGGATGTCCAAGGGTGTGGGTGGGTGTTGGGGGGTGTCCAGGGGGGTGTCCAAGGGGGTAGGGGGTGGGGGTGGTGTTTAGGAGGGGTGGGGGGCTGTCCATAGGGTTGGGGGTGTCCAGGGGGGTGTCCAAGCAGGTCGAGGGTGGGGGGTTGTGTCCAGGAGGGGTGGGGGTGCTTTCTAGAGGGGTCGGGGGCTGTCCAGAGGGGTCGGGGGGGTGTCCAGGGTGGTGTCCAAGGGGATGGGTGGGTGTGGGGGGCTATCCAAGGGGGGTGGCGGCCTGTCCAGAGGGGTCGGTGGGGTGTCCAGGGGGGTGTCCAAGGGGGTGGATGGGTGTGGGGGTTGTCCAAGTGGGTGGCGGCCTCTCCAGAGGGTATTTGGGGTTGTCCGGGTGGGTGGGGGGGCTGTCCAGAGGGTTGGGGGATGTCCAGGGGGGTGTCCAAGGGGGTAGGGGGTGGGGGTGGTGTCCAGGAGAGGCGGGGGGCTGTCCAGAGGGGTCGGGGGGTGTCCAGGGGGGGTGTTATATCTTACTATATTTTGTTTAAAAAATAATATTCAAGCATATTTTTTTAAATACACATCGATTTGTTTTATATTTCAAAATTGTTTACATTCAAATTATGATTTTTTTCATATAAACATATATTTGTCTTATCTAAAAAATATATATATTTTTGCTATTTGTTATACGTAATAATGAGTCGAAGTTGGATTACGGCACATCGAATGAGCAATGAATATGAGGAAGGTGTTGATGCCTTTTTGGAATTTTCTAAACGAAATGTTCCAAGTAGTGACATTTTTTTCTGTCCATGCCTGAAATGTCTGAATATGAAGAAGTTGAAAAGTAGAGAGATAAAAGATCATCTGATTTTTCATGGTTTCAATCCGTGTTACAACCCTTGGATTTGGCATGGAGAAACTAGACAGAATGTCACTGATGATAATGAATCGCAAGATGGTAACTCCGATGAATTGAAGAAATGATTCGCGATATTGTAGCAGAACAAATTGAGATAGAACCGACAGTTGCACGTCTATATGGTGATGCCGAAAAACCATTATATCCTGGTTGTACAGATTTTACGGTTTTGTCGGCGGTGTTAAGATTGATTAACCTGAAGGTGAAACATGGATGGAGTGACATAAGTTTTACAGAGCTGCTACAATTGATGAAAGACATTCTTCCAAAAGATAACGATCTTCCAGATTCACATTATAAGGCCAAAAAAATATTATGCCCAATTGTATTGGGATACAGGAAAATACATGCCTGTCCGAATGACTGCATTATATATAGGAAGGAATATGAATTTCTGAAAGAGTGTCCTAAATGTGGGACATCACGGTATAAGGTGAAAGAAAAATCACAAGCTGATGTAGGGATTACAAAGCTCCCTTCAAAGGTATTTTGGTATCTTTCTATAATTCCTCGTTTCAAACGTTTATTTGCTAATTCACATGATGCAAAAAAGGTTAATATGGCATGCTGATGAGCGGGTATGTGATGGAAAAATACGTCATCCAGCTGATTGTCCACAATGGAAGAAAATTGATGCCCAGTACCCTACATTTGGAAATGAAATTAGAAATCTGAGACTAGGCTTGTGCACATATGGAATGAATCCATACCGAACCCTCAGTAGCACACATAGTTCATGGCCTGTTTTATTGGTAATTTACAACCTCTCTCCTGAAGTTTGTATGAAGCGCAAATATGTCATGTTGAGTATCATGATCTCTGGTCCAAAGTAACCCGACAATGATATTGATGTATACTTGTCACCGCTGATTGATGATTTGAAACTGTTATGGGCTGATGGTATTAGGGTGTATGATTCTTATAAAATGGAATATTTTCAACTGCATGCAGTGCTTCTATTCACTATAAATGACTTCCCAGCATATGGAAATTTGTCTGGATACAGTGTTAAAGGGAATAAAGCATGTCCAATTTGCGAACAACAAACGTCATATTGTCAATTGCATCATGGGAGGAAAACAGTGTACATGGGTCATCGAAAGTTTTTTCCTATGGATCACCCTTATAGAAGACTAAAAAAGGCATTCAATGGCTCACAAGAATTTGATACTACTCCAAAACCTTTATCCCCAGATTTGTATTTTGATAGGGTGAAAAACCTTGATGTGACATTGGGAAAGACACAGAAATCTGGTAATGATAGACATATTTGGAAGAAAAGGTCAATATTTTTTGAGCTACCATATTGGAGGTATCATGAAGTCAAACATAATATTGATGTCATGCACGTAGAGAAGAATATCTATGATTCTTTGATCGGAACATTGCTAGATATTAAAGGAAAGACAAAAGATGGGTTGAATGAAAGGTTAGACCTACTATCAATGGGAATATGTTTGGAGTTAGCTCCCACTCCTAAAGGAAGACGAACATTTCTTCCCCCGGCTTGTCATACATTATCGAAGAGGGAGAAAAGTAGCTTCTGTCAGTGTCTTCATGATATCAAAGTGCCTCAAGGTTATTCTTCAAATGTAAAAAATTTTATCTCATTGAAAGACTTGAAGTTGATAGGTATGAAATCACATGATTGTCACGTCATGATGCAACAAATTCTACCAGTTGCGCTGCGTAGAATATTGCCCATCCGTGTCAGAAACACTATAATGAGGTTGTGTTATTTTTTCAATTCAATTTGTAACAAGGCGATTGATGTGAATGCTTTGAACATTTTGGAAAAGGATGTAATTTTTATACTTTTTCATTTGGAAATGTATTTTCCTCCAACTTTTTTTGATATGATGGTGCATTTAATGATTCATCTGGTTCGAGAAATAAAGCTTTGTGGACCTGTATATCTTCGTTGGATGTATCCTTTTGAAAGGTATATGAAAATATTAAAGGGATATGTTAAAAATCCATATCGACATGAAGCCTCCATTATTGAAAAGTATATTTCTGAGGAGGTAGCAGAGTTTTGTACGAGCTACTTGGCTACGGCGCAACACATAGGTTTGCCTCCATCTCACCATGAACGAGTTAATAATGAGGGAAAGGGGATTCGTGGCTTGAAAGTCAAATCACGTTCAGCTGAACAGATGAAGAAGTTAGAATCATACATCTTGAATAACATAGCTGATGTTCAATCGTATATCACATTGCATATTAATGAGTTGAACCAATGTCATCCAAAGAAGAAAGAAATGTGGATTTTGAATGAGCACAACAAAACTTTTTTTCCATGGTTTAAAAAGACCTTGCTTGGTAGATCAGATGTATTAGAGACATTAAAATGGATAGTGGGTGGTCCATCTTTAAATGTGATAACATGGTCCGCTTATGACATTAATGGCTATACATTTCATACGAAAGCTCAGGACAACAGAAGTGCAGTTTAGAATAGTGGTGTATTGGTGTTTGCAGAAGCAATGCATTTTTCAAGTGCTAAGGACAGAAACCCAATTTCGGCATCAAGTGCATATTATGGAGTGATTAAAGACATATGGGAGGCTGATTACTTTAAAATTAAAGTTCCTGTTTTTAACTGTAAATGGTTTATCGGTAACAACAGTGTCAGACACGATGAATTTGGAATGACACTTGTTAATCTGAATAGATTGGAAGACACAATTGATTCTTTTATAATGGCAACACATGCCAAACAAATTTTCTATGTAGTAGATCAATCAGATATACAGTGGGCTGTTGTTTTACAAGGGAAAAAACAATATGTTGGTGAGGATGAATTTGATGAAGATGCTGATTTATGTGAGATCCCTACTTCCATGGAAAGATTAACAGAACATAATGATGAGTATGTTGAAGACATGGTTTGTGCCATAAGGAACGATCACAACGAAGGAATTTGGGAAAACAATCCAACTGTACATTCCTAAAATTACAGGTAACACATGTTTATTTCTTGTTTACATTTAGTTTTTTCATATAATGTTAGATATTGTAAATTTTTTACTTATTAAAACATGTATCAAACCAAAATGATAAAACAATAAAAACCGTAAAGAGGAGAAGTCCTGGGCGCACCGGCTGGCCGGTGGTGGATCACCGGTTGGCCGGTGGTCTAGATAGCAAAGCTCTGTCTGGTCCACCGGCCGGCCGGTGATGAGCCAGTGGCAGGCCGGTGGTCCAGACAGAGAGGAAGGCTCTCTGTCTGGTCCACCGGCTGGCCGGTGGTGATCCAGCGGCCGGCCGGTGTTCCAGAAAGAGAGCAAGGCTCTCTGTCTGGTCCACCGGCCGACTGGTGGTGATCCAGCGGCCGGCCGGTGGTCCAGACAGAGAGGAAGGCTCTCTGTCTGGTCCACCGGCCGGCCGGTGGTGAGCCAGCGGCCGGCCGGTGACACCAGGCAGTGGGCAAGTCGACTGCCTGGGTCCTCCGGCTGGCCGGTGAGCTCACACCGGCTGACCGGTGGACTCAGTGAGTCCACTTTTCAGCTTTCTTGGGCCAACTCCTTGACAACCTTTTGCCTATCAACAAAAACACTTGAAAACAAGTTAGAACATAATAAGAGTGATTGTGATCATTAAAATCCAAGAGAGAGGGGTACAACAGACTCTGTTTACCATGTTTATCATTGTTTAACATGCTTACCATATTACCAATGTTTACTATTATGTAATTTAGTACACTTTTCTATTTTCTGATTAAGTAGTATTACAATATTTGAATTTGTATATTTGTGAACTAATGTTTGTTTTTTTTATTTGAAGGAAAATGATAGATCAATCAGTTGATCAGCCACATGATTCTGGAGATGAGCATATTGGTCATACATCTGGGGAGGAACATTCACATGCTCCTATTACGAAAAAGAGTTCAAAGGTTGGTAAGCGTGGGTGCACACGTTTACCAAAATTATCACTTGCCCGTACGAAGGAGGAGAGGATAGTCGTGGAGTTTGATGATGATGATCTTACTAGAGGTCCAAATGCTAATGATATTAAGGGTTTTGTAGCAACTCAGGCTAAGATCAAAGTAAGCATTCTCTATGATGATTGGAGAAGTGTGGATAAGGCGATAATTTCTCAGCTATGGGAGACCATTTTGGTAAGATCTTTTTCTATTGTTTGACTGTTCTTTAAATGTTTCTAGTATATATAATATTTTTAACCTCTTTTTTATCAGATGACATTTGATATTCCTGACACTGGAGGAGTCAGGAAGAAATGCTTATCGTTGGCTACTAGGAGATGGAGGGATTTCAAATCAACCCTCTCATCTGATTTCATTTATGGTCATAGGAGTCGTGAGAATCCATGTCGTATATATCCTTTTATAGATGAAGACACATGGAGACAATTTTTTGAAAGTAGAAGAAAAGAATCATTTTTGGTAAGGGCAATGTAAACTTTTATAAGCTTTCTTATATAAATGATCTTATTATTGTTTTGTTAATGATTACTTATTCTTAATTTACAGCAAACAAGGAAAGATCATCAAGAGATCCAATCTAAAAATTTATACCCTCATAGTTTATCTCGGGGAGGGTATGCATTATTGGAAGAACAAATGATGGCAGAAAAATTTCAACAACTAAGAGCTGAGTCTTCAAGTTCTGGAGAGGTGGCCCCTCCATCCCCTCCATCTAGACACGAGAAATGGAAAAGAGCTCGAAAGGGAAAAAAAGGACAATATCTTTCGGAAGAATCGAGACTCGTAGTTGAGAGGATTGTAAGATATCTATTTTATTTATTTAAGTTTACTATTTTCGTCATATATTTCCAATCATTATAGAAATGTTCAATTAATTATTACAGGACTCTCTTGAGGAGCAGAGTTCACAGGGGACATTTACACCATCTGGGAGGGAAGATATTTTATCTGTGGCATTGGGAAAGCCCGAACATCCTGGCCGTGTAAGAGGATATCTGGCAGGTGTATCCCTAAGAAAAGTGTTTCCACGTTTCTCAACTTCTAACGTTGAGGGAGTTTATAAAAAAAATAGAATCCTTGGAGGCTGAAGTCCATAATATTAATGCGAAAATGGAGGACAAGATTAGAGCATCGGTGCAGTTTATGTTTGCAGACTTGCAAAGACAATTTCAGGGTGCAGCTCCCACTCCACCTCTCCCAGTAGCTCCCACTCCCCCACCTCAGCCTGCGGACCCCATTTTTGATCATCCTACTCCGCCGCAGCTACCTACTTATTGTGAGTTGTATGTTGATGATCCTCAACATCATATAGTTTCATATGGGATGGTATATTGTATAGGAGATACAGTTCATCATCAACAGTTAGAGGTAGAGAATCAGAGGGTCACTGTACAGGATATTATAGATAGATCAGCTCGGATACCATTACCTACAGATGAGGTGACGACAGTTGGACATAGTATCGGCCATTTTTTACTTTGGCCATCCAGACTTCTTCGACTCATTACCATAGAGGTATGGATGTTATATATTTTATTTTATATTTTTATTAATGTTTAATCATTTGAAAACTAATATATTTTTCAATTTATTTTTACAGGAATACTTCAAAGGTAAAGAAATACTGTATAGAAAACAACAAAGACAGATAGCTATGACATCAGATGCAGATACTAGCAGTCTTGACAAATTGTCAATATATTCAAATTTGTTGGCGGATCATTATGAATTTACAATGGAAGCTCATGTCTGTGGACGTGAACTAAGTGTGGGGATTATGAAAACTGATATCATGGAGTTTGTCACTGGAGATAAGTTGGGCATCAACGTGGTGCAAATTTTTATCATGTAAGTCTTAACACCTTTTCCTTGCGTTATATTTATTAAAAATGTATACTTATGTCTGCATTGTATTAGGTATCTGTATAAAATTTGTGAGAGGAATGAGCTGACATATGTATATGGATTCGTGGACCCACAATTGATTTCCCCTGAAGCATGTGCATTGGATGAGGAACAAATAATGATTTATATTGCTGATAGATTTGAAAAGAATGTAATCACACAGTGTTGGATGATGCCTTTTTGTGAGAGGTATGAAACACATCCCTCTCAAAGAGTTAATTATCTTTTAACATAAAAAACCACTAACGTTAAATTTCCTTTTATCAGGGATCATTGGATGTTAGGGGTTTTTTGCCCTAGGGAGAAAGCACTTTATTGGATATGCTCTCTCCATGATGATGTGCGAGAAAGTTTTAAGAATATATTGGAAACGTAAGTTTCAATTTCACAATAGTTTTATATATTATAATGAATTTTAAATTTACCCCATTCGTATTATTTTCTAACAGGGCATGGGTCCACTTTCGAAAAAGCGCAGAGAAAAGGAATTTCAAGATCAAATATGTACATGCGAAGGTAAATATCCATTTATAATTTGTACATTTTTATTTATTACATAAAAATAATATATTGAATTTACACTCATTCAAACAGAAATGTCATGAGCAACAAGGCATCATCGAATGCGGATATTACATGTTAAGATTTATGTATGAAATAATAACAACTGGGACAGTTCTGAGTTTTGACCTGGTAAGATTTCCTCTTTCTCATAATATTTCAATTTGATTTATTCATTATACATGTTGACTACTATCCTTTTCCTTTGTATCTTTTTGATGACCCTCAACCCTTTACTGCTGAAGATATCAAACACTTACAATTGGAGTGGTCAAATTATTTTACAGGTTTGATTGACTTTTAGTTGTTTGTAATGTAAAATGTAATTTTGAATATTGTCAATGTAATTGTGTATTTCGTAGTCGTTTAGGTTGGATTTAGTTTTTTTTGAAGTTGAAAGTGTAATTTTTGAATGTTATATAAGTGAATGATTAATTTTTCTATACTTCTTGTTTTGGTCTACTGTTGATGGTTTTTCTGGTCTGGATTTTGGTATGGGGGGAGAGGTTCCAAGGGGGTGGGTGGGTGTTTGGGGGGTGTCCAAGGGATATGGGAGGGGTGGCCAAGGTGTGTTTGGGGCTATCCTAGGGGTCCGGGGTGTAAATGAGGGTGGGGGGTGTCCAAGGGATATGGGAGGGGTGTCCAAGGTGTGTTTGGGGCTATCCAAGGGGTCGGTTGGGTGTAAATGAGGGTGGGGGGGGGGGCTGTCCAAGGGGTGGGGGTGTCCAAGTGGTGGGGGGTGTCCAAGGGATATAGGAGGGGTGTCCAAGGGGTGTTTGGGGCTGTCCAAAGGGATGGGGTGGGGGGGGGGGATTTCCAAGGGGTCGGGGGGGTTTCCAAGGGGTCGGGGGGGTGTCCAGGGGTGGGGGGGCTGTCCAAGGGGTGGGGGTGTCCAAGGGGTGGGGGGTGTCCAAGGGATATGGGAGGGGTGTCCAAGGGGTGTTTGGGGCTGTCCTAGTGTTCGGGGGGTGTAAATGAGGGTGGGGGGGGGGGGCTGTTGAAGGGGTGGGGGGTGTCCAAGGGGTGGGGGGGTGTCCAAGGGATATGGGAGTGGTGTCCAAGGTGTCTGGGAGTTCTGTCCAAGGGGCCGGTTGGGTGTAAATGAGGGTGGGGGGCTGTCCAAGGGGTGGGGGGGTGTCCAAGGGGTGGGGGTGTCCAAGGGATATGGGAGGGGTGTCCAAGGGGTGTTTGGGGCTGTCCAAGGGCTCGGGGGGGGGGGGGTGTCCAGGGGTCGGGGGGGTGTCCAAGGGGTCTGGGAGGGCTGTCCAAGGGGTGGGGGGTGTCCAAGGGGTGGGGGGTGTCCAAGAGATATGGGAGGGGTGTCCAATGGGTGTTTGAGGCTGTACTAGGGGTCGTGGGGGTGTAAATGAGGGTGGGGGCTGTCCAAGGGGTGGGGGTGTCCAAGGGTTGTGGTGCGACTCCAATGTGGTGGGGGAGGGCTGGCCAGGTTGTTAGGTGGGTATAGATGAGGGTGGGGTTCAGTTGGGGTTTGGGGGAGGGCTGGCATGGTTATTTTTGTTGTTTGGTTTCTGGTTGCTTTTTGGTGAGAGCAGTGCAATTATTTTAAAAAAAATATCGCTTTCACGTCGGTTATTTTATAACCGACGTGGTAAATAAATTGGTAGGGGTTTATCAGGTCGGTTTTTTCGAGAACCGACGTGATAAACCGTTCCCGGGCCTTTTATCACGTCAGTTCTTAATATAACCGGCATGCTAAAAGGCCTGGGAATCGATTTACCACATCGGTTATTGGATAACCGACGTGCTAAAACGTTTCCCAGGCCTTTTTCTCACGTCGGTTATTTAAGAAACCGACGTGATAATAGGCCCGGGGAAGGGTTAATCACGTCGGTTATGTCATAACCGACGTGATAAACGATATCCCGGGCGTTTTATCACGTCGGTTTAGAAATAACCGACGTGATAAACCCCCCCCCCCCCCCCACGCATATTTATCACGTCGGTTATTATATAACTGATGTGCTAAACCCCCCCCACCCGCGGTTTATCACGGCGGTTATATAATAACCGCCGTTATAAATCCCCATCCCCCAACATTTTTCACGTCGGTTATTAATGAACCGACATGATAAACACCGTGATGTTAGGGATGTTACGTCGGGTTTTAAATAACCGACGTAAAAAACTTTATTTATAACGTCGTCCGTATTAACGTCGCCTAAAAACCGACGTAAATAATGAAAAATAACCGACGTAAAAAATGTTTTCCGCACTAGTGACTTAGGTATATGTATGGGCGTATACCTAAGTAGAGGTTATCTATTGAGATCTTCTTTGTGGTTATCCTTGTTGGTTTAGTGAGACCTTGAGGGTCTCGGTGTCCCTACTGAGTATCGTTATACTCACCCCTACACGGGCTATGCCCGCACCTCGTTGTGTTGGTTGCAGACGATGGGGAGTGCTAACGGAGGCCAAGTGTTCGAGGACTGGACGGTACTCGGAGGTGGACTACACGACGAGTCAGTACCCAGAGTTAGACTACACGACGTGATGACTCACAGAGGAGGATGACGGATGAGAGCGTGAAGGAAGCTATCTGTACCTACCCTTCAGGTAGGATCCGTGGTGGACGACCAGGAGCTGCACTATCTGTACCTACCCTTCAGGTAGGATCCGAGGAGGACAACCCAGGAGCTTCTACCTTCTTCCAGCTGTTTGTCTTTTTTCTATTGTACCTTGTTCAGTTGTAGTTGTACTTTCTTTTGGGTTTGTATTCTGGCCCATTTACTTTTCATCTTTTCTTTTGTACTTAGTGTTTTGCTTCCGCTTGTACTCTCTGGTGCTTGTTTTCTTTTATAAAGGCAATTCATTCCCAGTTATCAGGATTTTACGCCTTTGGTGCTAGTCGCCAGCCCCTGGCCTATGGAAGGCGGACTTGGGGTAGTCACGGCACGGGCCCCGAGGACGGGTCATGACAAATTGGTATCAGAGGAGTTCGGTTCTACCGCAGAACTTATGACTATGACTTTTTCTTTCTATGAAGCAATAGTGTTAAGAGTACCGAGTGTGGATTTCAGTTCAGGGAGTCCAGTGTTGGTGCAGGTGGCCGACGTATCCATACACCAGGACCCTGAAAACTGATTTCCGAATTTGTGCACGAAAACACTGATTGCGTGTGTGTTTTCAAAGGTTTCCCCTTAAAACAGCTCAAACCAGGTCAGCTCACCAGGTATAAAATTTTGACCGTGTCACGATGTTTCTTTCAGGATGCCTTTTCACGGACGACCAGCTAGAGCCTAGAGGGATGTGCGTGCTGACAGCCTGTCGAGCGACGAGGCTTCGGTATAGGTCCCTCTTGCAGTTGAGGCACCAGCGGAGGCACCAGTGGTACTGCTACCCGTTGGGCCACCGATGCCACCAGCCCCAGTAGTAGGTGATGCACGACGCTTGAGCGCGCTGCACGAGTTCCAGCGCCAGAGGCCACCAAGGTTCCGGGGAGAGACAGACCCGCAGGCGGCTGAGGTTTGGCTGGAGGCTGTGGTGAGAGTCTTTAGGCTAGTGGGGACACCGGCAGACTTTATGGTGATCTTTGCTACCAGCCTCCTTCAGGCAGCAGCAGGTAGGTGGTGGAGCCACTTGTTTCAGTTTTGCGATGGGATGACCTTCACATGGGAAGACTTCAAGACCTTCTTCAGGGTGTAGTTTGTGATAGTAGCTCTACACCCTGAGCGTGTACAGGAGCTTCTGCCTTTGCCGTGTGTTTTTCGATCAGTAGCCGAGTCATCTGTGGGCATTAGACAGATGATGCAGAGGTCCAGGAGGACCAGACTAGTAGTTGGAAGATCTCGGGTTTTAGGACCGATGGTGCGGGGCACCCGGGGTGGGAACAGATCTAGGCGTGCCAGAAGCAGGTTGTGTTACTCATGCAGCAGAATGGGTAACCTGGCACGTGACTGTCCGACTCCTCGTATGATTGAACATCGGGTGTTGGAGGAGCCACCGAGAGCAGGTGGACAGGAGAAGAACTAGTGGATACGTCCCTTGTACTTCTAGTTCCATTTTGTTGTTGTATTCGTGTCTTGTACTTTGAGCTGCAATAATAAAAAGACACTTATCTTTGAGATGTTTTCTTTCATGTCCTTTTGTTTGGTTGATACTGAGTGGTCCCGGTTAAACTGTTGACTTGACCCTCACATTCGATATTTCTACTAGAGGGGACCCAGTGACCTCACACTGATGCCGACAGTGTGACTCGACCCTTGGAGGCGAGAGTGACAGTTGGATCTCTTAGTAGTTACGTCGAGGCCTTACGACGTCATCCATGGCATGAATGCATCATTCATGTCAGGATTGACTGTATTAGGCAACGAATGTGGTTCATCCAGGGGATGAGACCGGGTTTCTCTTATCGGCAAAGAAGAAATCATAGCAGCTCTTGTGAGACTAAAGGAGGTCCAGGACATCCAAGAGAGGATGAAGACTGCGCAGTGCAGTAAGAAACAGGAAACTGGTGCCAGTCTTAGAGACTCGGGCGTGTTAAAGAAGAGGAAGCTTAAAGTAGAGATGAGTCTACGAAGCAGTAGACGTGGAGGCAGAGCTAGGAGAGCAGCATGGGGTGGTGTACATCCTAACATTGTACAACCACCCGCCTTAGTTATTCCTGCCAGGCTCAGGGAGCTGGAGGGCGGAGGAAGAGTGCGGCTGCATGCGGTCAAGGAGTGTGACCCAATGGCTCTAGAAATGATTCAAGGGACAGTCTGTGTCCACTACTAGCTGCTGTAGTAACAGACGTAGATATGAATCATTCCTCGCTTTCACAAATCTTGTTCCAGACCTAGAGTTTCCGGTAAGCCGTGGACTTGACCCTCACATCTGGAGATACCTTGGGAGGAGACTCGATAATCACACTTACGCCGATGGTGTGGTCAGACCCTCGATGAGATAGTTTCGGTTGGAATCTCTTGGTGGCAGCGTCGAGGCCTTACGATGTTAGTTTGAGTATGGAATGGGCAATAACTGTTCATACTCAAATTGACGGTTTTAGGCAAACGTCGGGATGGGTTTTCCTTGGTCGGCGGAAAAGGAAACCCCAGGTAGCGGAGGGTAACTCTTTCACAGGAGGGTGAGACCGATCACTCTTGAGTCGGTCAACCTTACCCTCATGGTAGCATCCTTTCGAGTTCTTGTTCTAATAGAAAATGGAGACCTCTGGAGTTCGAGGATGACGATCACGTCCTTATTCGGGTCTCACCTCGACGAGGTTTACGGAGATGTGGCCAAGGCGGCAAGTTATCTCTGGGGTTCAGCGGACCTTCTTAGGTCCCCAGCTGGGTAGGCGGGGTGGTTTACCGCTTGACCCATTCACCGCAGTTACACCAGGTTCACGAAGACTTCCACGTATCTCAACTGAGGAGATACGTGCTTGACCCTTCACATACCATCGACCATGAGGAGGTGGACGATGGCGATGGGGTGTCTTTCATAGAGGTTCCAGTGGGGATCGAGGATAGATAGGAGCAGATCCTACGAGGACGATCGATTCCTCGGGTGCACTTTCTTTGGCAGTACGGAACCTCCAGGTAAGCACATGGGAGCGGAAGGCTCAGATGCGTGCTCTGTACCGCTTTTGTGACCCTAGTTTGTGTTGAAGCTTTACGGGGACGTAAAGCCCTGAGGTGGGAGTAATGTAAAGACCCGGAAATTTCAAGGAAATTTTTTTCTTAATTTTCTTTGGAATTTTACAAGAACGCAGTTTCTGACGGCGCCTGATTCCGAGGCCCGGTGTGCCCGGAATTAATTTCCGAAGTTTGGCTCGGGTGCGTTCAGTTAACGTACAAGCAGGAAATTTCTATCTTTTGAACCGGTGCTCAGAATTGAAATCTGATTGCACCGATGAACTCGCAATGCCGGTAATCGCTTAAGGGAACCTTTACCTTAGTTGCGTTTGTGCGGGAGGAGAAGTTAATTTTTGGGGTTTAATTAAAAAAGTGAATAAAATTGTTAACTCAATTTTATTTCATGTGAAGTTGTTAACTTCTCCCATGGGAAGTTGGTGGTGGGTCCACATCCATCCAACATCCCATGTGTGGATATTTGAAAGGGTGGGGCCCACACGAACCCCTCCCCACCTTTCCAAATTCCTTAAACTCCCTAACCCTCTTAACCCCTCACTTTCCAACTCCACATTAACTCACATTCTTTAATATTTGACAACTTGATTAATTAATGAGGTGAGTTAAGTATGGTTTATTTGAATTTCAATCTTTAGAAATTCTTGCCAACACTTTGCAATTAATTAATTAAACCAACTTAATTAATTATTTTGAGTGTTTGAATTCTTTTGAATTCATTTTTCCAACATTAAAAAGAGAGATTATATTCTTCTTTTTGGGTTGGCATAAACCTTGTGGGGAGAACTAAGGAGAGGAGAAGAACTCTTGGAAGATCACCAACCTCTCGAGGAATAACGTTCCACGTTTCCGAAGAACGTGAAGCAACACCTCCGACCATCTTCAACCGGAGTAAGGAAGGGAAGCACCGCCGCCTACAAAGTATACAGAGGGTGACGTCTCGGCTCGACTTCACCGAGCTCTTCTCCCACCAACCTAGACGGAACAACGCCCGACCTCCACGACGCTTGTCTTCCACGGGTCGTTGAAGAACTCCATTCTTGAAGCCGAGGTAGGGGAATTTATTTTTGAATTCTCTTATCTTTTGAGAAAAAAAAAACGACGAGCGCGGACCAACCAATACGGGGTTGATCCGCGGATCGTCCGATCAAGTGGTTGATGATTGAGGGTTTTTATTTATTTAATTGTTCGTGAATACAAACTTGGTGATGATCATGGTTTAAAACCCTTTTTGGTATCGAATAACGCAAGGGGGTCGGACCGCACAAACACGGCCGACCCTCCTCCATTGTTTTCGTGATGGTTTCTTGAGGATGATACGAGAAAACGTGGTGCCGTCGCACCACGCGATTTATTGCGGAAGATACGCGCGGCGCCGTGGAAAGAAATCCAAGAACGCGACGCCGTCGTGTCGCGTCGAAGAAAGTCAAAGGCGCCGCGGCCGGAGCGGGGCCGCGGCGGAGGGAAGCGATGTCGTCGCATCGCGCCGAACGGCATAGGCCGCAGCCGGTTCCGGGCCGTGGCGGAGCAAGATGACCGGCGGCCAGCACCGGGCCACCGGTGTCGGTGAAAGAAGGATCGGCCGTCGCCGGTCCTTGCTGGCGAAACCGGTCGGCCAGTGCGGGCCGGCCGGGCAGTGGAGACCGGGGGAAATAATTTCCCCCGGCCGGGTCTCAAAAGCGGCCCCAATTAAGGGGTCGCGGTTCTCAAAGGGGGCGGGGGGGGGGGGCTTGCCCCCCGCGCGCGGCACCCGAACGGCGCCCAGGCCGCACCGCCGTGCCGGTCCGCGCCGCCGTGCCTGTCCGCGCCGGACCGCTCCTCCGCGCCGCCGGGCGGGCTGGGTTTTCCGAGCCGGGTCGCCGTCCAGGGCGGGTCGACCCGGTTCGGCCGACCCAGGGGGGGTCGGGCCGGGCCCAAACCCCCAGTTTCGGACTGCTTTTGGTCAAATGCCTGTATCTTGGGGTACGGGTCTCCAAACGACTCGCCGTCAGCGGCAACACGATCCTTGGATCGAGACGGTCGTTTCGGTATACTATACTCAAGGTACACCTTCCTTTTCGGGAGCCTACGTGGTTAAAACTCCATAGTTAAGCGTTCTTGGCCTAGAGTAGTGATCAGGATGGGTGACCTCCTGGGAAGTTTCCCAGGGTGGGTGTGAGACGGAAAAGCCAATAACTCTCAGACCGGGCGTCTGATTGACACTTCGTCTGTTGCGTTGAGTTCCTGTTGACGATACGGAACTTTTGGCATTCTCCGCCTGAGATTTGGATGTAGATGGATAGTGGCCGGGTTGGATCGCACAGAAATCCAACCAGGCCCTTGGAACGGAAAAGCTGATACCTTTCTGATAGAACGTCCATTTGACGAACCGTCAGCGGCGTTGGTGATCTCGTTGAGAAACGGTCCCTATGAGTTTACCCTATGAGAGTTTGGGGTACAGTTGAGATACGACCGGATATGGTTCGCTCACGAAACCAACCGGGCCCCTGGGACGAAAAGGCTAGTAACTCATAGACCGGGCGTCCGATTGACGCGCCATCTGTTGCGTTGAGACCCCTATGACGAGGCGGTCCTTTGAGATACTTCTTCGTGGGACTTTGAGATACTTGGAGTATTGACCTGTAGCTCGTGGAGCGGACCCTCCCAGTGACGAGCGTGTGGAGTACGGAGACCGTGTAGCTGGCTGAGACCTGACGACTGCTTGACCGACTCGACTTGGAGTGAGTTGACTAGCCCAGTGGACGGAGCACTACTTTCTGAGGTGCAGACCCATGGAGGACGGAGCACTACCTATGTGACAGTGCAGACCCGCGGTGCTCGTCCGGAGAGTACCTCAGCAGGCTACTAGGGGGTGTGCACTACTGTGTTTGGGTGACATACCTCGGCGGGAATCACTACTGTGTTTGGGTGGCTGGCCCGCATCACTCGACAGGAGGAGTACTTCAGCAGTCTTAGGTTAGTGAGCAGTACCTCGGAGTCATGACAGGACCACTGTACACTCCAGAGACGGAGCTCTTCAGCAGTTACGGTTTCGATAATGAAAATCCTGGTTTGAGCTGAGACTTTTGACCTTGTGTTTACCTCATGATTTAGATGGGTCACTTCCTAACTTAGGTATATGTATGGGAATATACCTGGGTAGTGGTTATCCGTTTATTTCACAATCCTTGTGTTTCCTCATGATTGAGATGGGTTACTTGATAACTTAGGTATATGTATGGGCATATACCTAAGTAGAGGTTATCTGTTGAGATCTTCTTTGTGGTTATCCTTGTTGGTTTAGTGAGACATTGAGGGTCTCGGTGTCCCTACTGAGTATCGTTATACTCAACCCTACACGGGCTATGCCCGCACATTGTTGTGTTGGTTGTAGACGACGGGAAGTGCTAACGGAGGCCGAGTGTTCGAGGACTGGACGGTACTCGGAGGTGGACTACACGACGAGTCAGTACCCAGAGTTGGACTACACGACGTGATGACTCACAGAGGAGGTTGACGGACGAGAGCGTGGAGGAAGCTATCTGTACCTACCCTTCAGGTAGGATCCGTGGTGGACGACCAGGAGCTGCACTATCTATACCTACCCTTCAGGTAGGATCCGAGGAGGAAAACCCAGGAGCTGCTTCCTTCTTCTAGCTGTTTGTCTTTTTGCTGTTGTACCTTGTTCAGTTGTAGTTGTACTTTCTTTTGGGTTTGTATTCTGGCCCATTTACTTTTCATCTTTTCTTTTGTACTTAGTGTTTTGCTTCCGCTTGTACTCTGTGGTGCTTGTTTTCTTTTATAAAGGCAATGCATTCCCAGTTATCGGGATTTTACGCCTTTGGTTCTAGTCGCCAGCCCCTGGCCTATGGAAGGCGGGCTTGGGGTAGTCACGGCACGGGCCCTGAGGACGGGTCGTGACAGTCTGATCATGGTATTGAATTTCTTTTCCATCGGCATGTCCTTTCATGGTAATGAAATTCTTTTCCATCGGCCCATTTGATCATGGTAATGAACTTCTTTTCCAACGGAATGTTTGTTCATTGTAATGAATTTCTTTTCCATCGGCACATCCGTTCATTGTAATGAATTTCTTTTCCATCGGCACATCCGTTCATGGTAATGAATTTATTTTCCATCGGCATGTCAATTCATGGTAAAAAGATTGTTTTCCATCGGCTCGTCAGTTAATGGTAATGACTTTGTTTTCCATCGGTATGATGATTGATAGTATTATTTTACTTCGTACGCCTATGTTTTTTATTTCAATACTATCTAAAACAATAGTTACCTTACGATCTCCGGATGGTACAAATTTTTCATTTTTTTAAATTTTTTATTAAATTTTTTCATATCTGTTGATTTCTTTTCTTCTAATATCAACCATAGAAGATCAACGGTCACCCTTTTCCCTCCTATAAATAGACCCCCCCTCCCCAATCCCACACCGGTTCTTCAGGATTTGTGGCGAAGCTCTGCTCCACTGATTTAAGTCATCGTATGATCTTTCAAGAAGGCTTCACCTATATGTCTCAGTCCTCTGCTAATACTCCCGCTGTAATGTCTTCAAAAACTTTTGCAGAGAAATAATTTTTCAAATAAAGGTTAGTTTCTCGGGAATTTTTTCATTCGTACGATTCTAAAATTATAAGGATCATTTTGTTTCAAGGATGGGAACATTTATGTGTTGAAAAACCAGTCTCTCAAGATCTTTTTCTTTTTGATGAAGTCACTCTGTTTTATAAAACTGTATCGTTTGATAAAAACAATACTATCAACTTTGATGTGTACAATTGAAAGATTTCCATTTCTGTGAATCAAGAAGCTCATTTTCTGAATGTTTTGATAGAAGGTGACTCTTTCTATCCATCTCATAAACTACCAGAGGAAGTTGGTACATTTAACAAAGAGAATTCTGAAAAGTCTCTATTTATTATAAATGAAGAAAAGTGGAAAATAGCTCATCTTTCTCTGGACAATATATTTCTGACTCTTTGGAAGTAAGGTTTTCTTATCCCAAGGAAAGAAGATAGAGAAACTCTAAAAGTTTCTAATGTTTTTATGCTTGACTATCTTGTAAATATGAGAAAAGTAAATATCATGGGATATGTTTTTGAAACCATCAAGAATGGTAAGTCAGGAGGAATTAAGTCCCAAATGATTATGTATCCAGCCATTCTTACAAAATTCATTCTCAAAAGTATGATGTTTTGTAATATTATTTTGAAAGGAAATCTGATAGATTTGAAGCCCTCCTGGATTAGTAAGAGTACTTTGATGAAGTTTAATGTTTGTTTTGACCCAAATTCAAAACTTTTTGTAAAAGATTTAAAAGTATAATCGGCTCACAATCAATTGGCACCTATTCCTATCAAACATAATCCTTCTGTTGGTGTTCCTCAAAAGTCAGATCCACAAACCAGTTCAAAGCCAAAGAAGAAACCAAAGTACAGTAAGTAGGTTGTGGCAAAGTGGAGAAATGAAATAGAATAGAGAAAGGAAGGTGATCCAAAGTTCGGTCTTGACCCAGCTAAAGCTTTTGCAGAAAGAAAAGGGTAGAAGAAACCCTTAATGATGAAAAGAAAAAGAAGTCTATTTTAAAAAGAAATGCTCACGACTTTGATGTCTCTAAAGTACTCAAAACGGTTGAGGATGCTAGTTCTCAATAAACGGAAGAAATACATCAAGAACCAACTGTACAGAGTCTTCCAGAGAAAGAAAAATGAAAACACATGATGGAAGAGATAGAGTATGGTGAATAAGAGGAAGGATATTTTCATTTGGAATTCCTTCAGAGTTCAAAAAAGAGTAGAGAAGAATTGGTTCAAAGGCAGAGTGAAGGTATTCAACAAGTTCCTCGTGCAGATCAAGCACCTATTCAAACTTCTGAAACTCTGGATAAAACACCCCCTCAAGTAAAACAAGGTGCTCAATATTCTCATACTGAAAAATGTATTGTCATAAGTGACAATGTAGAAGAAGAAAGAACGTAGAAATAAAAATAAAACGTAAAATAGCCAGTTGTTGACTCAAGCCGATAAAATGAACTGCTTTTGTACGATGAAGATAATGATTCAGAACAAACAATTTCTCTCAAGAGAAGTGATTAAATAAATCATGTTTTAATATGGGTTGAAAAGACTATTCCATACTTTCACAGGCTGGAAGGAAAAATTGATTTCATTACTGACAATCAGAAAATGAAATTTGGCTCTGTAAGAGAATTGACAAAGAAAGTTTTTTCAGTTGAAGCTGATTTGAACGTTTTATCTGAAACTTCGGCTGCTCATAAGAAGGCTTGCAACAGGATGACCAAGTGGTCATATAAAATATAAATCTCAGTGAATGACCATGAGATAGAAATTAGAAAATATAAGGAGATTGTCAAATGATCATGCGATTTCTTTCAATAAACTTGACAGAGAAACTGTTGAAAGACTGAATCAGGTAACCCATGGAGCTGATAGTCCTTCATTAAAAGAATTACAAGAGAGAATGAATTATTTTCAGTCTGAATTCTCAAAGGTTTCATCTTTCAAAGATGAAATGGTTTTGTTGAAGAAACAAAATTCTGTGTTATCCAAAGATAACAAAAATTTGAAAGACAGAATTGATAACCTTGAGGAAGTAATCAGAGTCCAAGAGGAGACTATCAAGAATCAAGATCAAATTTTTTCCGACCAACAAGAGTTTCTCAGATCTCAAGGTGATTCATTTTCTAAAGACAAGAAAGAAATCAAAAAGATGAATGTTGTTCTTCATGAGCTGATAAAGAAGGAAAAGGAAAAAAGAAAACAAATGACTATTGTATTTTTTTTCTTTTCTAATGGAACCTGTATGTTTTGTAATAACTTTTATGATACTTTCTTTTGTCCTGTATTTCTTTTCTCTAACTATTTCAGGAAACTCATGGTTACCCCATTCTTTTTGTAAATCACAAAGGGGGAGAATGTTTTATAAAGGGGGACAATGTTTTGCAAAGGGAGAATGTTTTAATCAAATACTTTGAAACCAAGGAAAATCTGTGAATACAATCCTTAGGAAACTATACACCTAAGGGGGGTTAGCTATATTCAAATTCATATTTAGAAGAGTTTTCCAATAACTCAGGGGGAGATAAGTATTTCATGTTGTTTTTACTTTGTGTTTTGTGATCTCCAAAAAGGGGGATATTGTTGAGTCAAAAGTTCTCCTTTGACTTCAATATCATGTTTTGGAAATCACAAATGTCTTTTATATTGTCAATCGTATCATATTGACTCTGTCAATCGTATTGTACTAACCCGGTCAATAGTATCGTCTGACTCTGTCAATCGTATCGTACTGACCCTGTCAATCGTATCGTACGGACCCGGTCAATCGTATCGTACTGACTCTGTCAATTGTATCGTACTGAATCTGTAAATCGTATCGTACTGACTTTGTCAATCTTACTCACTTTTGTGTATCATACATTGTATCATATCAATACATTACGTTTAGTAATACTTATAATACTCAGAGTTTCATTACTTGCTTGTTTTGGTACTTAGTCAAAAACACATGTTTCATATTAATCGTACTCTTGTTTATCATCTTCATATGTCTTTTGTTTTAACCAATACAGTGTTGTTGAGTTAGTTACAAACTAATCAAAACGATGTCGTACTTTTTGTTTCCATATGACCGTTATAATGCCAGGTGTCCAAGTCCCTCCGAGTTTTTTTAGAGAAATGTGACTGTTGGAGGAAATGTGACCGTTGGAACCTGAGCCCTATAAATATGAGGTCATTTGAAGCTGAGAAAACAACAACTCGCTGAGATAATTGTGATACTTTGCTTCTATCAATATCTAGAGAGAGACGCTATGACTTCTCTCATGCTTTATGCCTTGTGCAACCGATCTTCGTATCAAGGGCTTTCAAGGTATTGAAAGACAGAGGTGCTGATTACCTACAAAATCGAGGGCTGCCGGGGATAGGCAGACATACGTTCCGATCATTGTATCGAGGGCTGCCGATGATTGGAAGACAGACATTCCAATAATTGTATCGAGGGCTTCCGGGGATATGCAGACAGAAAAACCGATCATCGTATCATGGGCTGTCGAGGATAGGTAGACAGACAAACTGATCATCGTGTCGAAGGCTTACCAAGGTGGCAGTAAGATAGTCTTCTTATCCTAGCTGAAAGGATAACCCTTCTCTTTGGGTCAAAAGAATTGTAATACTTTTACATTTCCGTTGCTGTTTGTATTAGAGAGCAATTTGTATTGTTTCCATTCTTCATTACACTTTCAATTTTAATTTCTTCAATTACGATTATTCTATTACATATTGTATTAATAGATTCTATATGTTTTATGGTATAATTACTCACACTTGTATTACTCTGATTATTGTATTCATCTTGAATACAATTACTTTACTTTTCTAATAGCATTACATTACATCATACCTTTATCTTCAATACAATTGTGGTTGTTTAAATTGTATTAGTTTAAGATCTTTTAAACTAATCTCTTAAGTGTTTTAACACAATGTTTTTAAACATACAATTCACCCCCCCCCCCCTATTGTATTGTTCCATATAATATACATATACATTTACATATTCGATCCAACACCCACACCCACCCAACTTCCCATGAGTGGATATATGAGAGGTGGGTCCCACACGAGCCCCAACCTTTCACCTACCACTAAACCCCTAAAACCCCCCTTCATTAATTTTTTAACTCCTCTAAAATGTGGGACCTCTCACATCCTCCTCTCTCCCTCTTTAAATCTTTCCAACACATTAATTTATTCAATTCAACCACATCAATTAATTAATGAAGTGGTTTGAATTTTAATTTTAAATTGCATGTGATAATAAAATAATAGGAGAAGCCTATTATTTTATTTTGGGAGGGTATTCGTTGTGCTAAGGAAGATTGGGAGAGAACTCTTGTGAAGAAGAAGATAACTCCTCTCTCGACAAACAAGGACGTCTTTTCAAAGAAGAACGCCAGTTCCAAGAAGAATGACGACGGACACTGATGTTGTCTACAAAACCTCACCCCACGACTCCCAACATACACCATCAATTATTGAGGTAGGGGGTTTGCTTAATTTATTTTTAAATAAATTACTCTCTCATTCTCGTTGTATACAAGTTAATACCTTGGCCGATTGTTACCACCAAACGCAGAGGGCGCGGGCCGAACAAACACAGCCCGACGACCCTCCATCATTTCCTATCTTATTTAGAATCGTCAGCCGAAGGTGGAGGAGGCACGTCGCCCTCGCGTCGTTCTGGGAACGTGGTGAAGGAAGCTGGTGTCGTTGCGCCAGTTGTGTGGAAGGAACTGCGGCCCGCTTCATGGGCTTCTTCCGCAGAAGAACTGGCTAGCCTTTCATCCAGTCGTGTGAAGGGGAGCCATGGTTCCAGGAGGGCACCATGATAGAAAACCGGTGGGCCGGTCGGCCGGCCGGGTGGAGCTGAACTACGGCGCCAGGAGGGCGCCACGGTGAAGAAACTCGTGGCCCGTCGTGCGGGCCACGTGCCCCAGAATGTCGGCCGGCCGGTTTGGGATGGCGACGCTTCTTGGCGCCGCTGGTTCATGCAGCTGGGGGGGGCATTCCCCCTCGGACCACATGGCTTTTAGGCCGAGCGAGGCGGGTCGTGCTCCGGGCCGGGCCGATCTGGGCCTCGCTGGACTGGGCTGCGCTGCCCCCTGCAGGGCTGGGTCGTGCCTCTTCGGGCCAGTCCGCACCCCTCAGGTCAGACCGTCCGAACCATTGGGCCGGTTCGACACCCCTTCCGGGACGGACCCGCCAAAACTGGGAGACCCGACCCGCTAGCCCACTGGGCTTATCGGGTTGGGCCTATTATTCACTTAAACGTGAATAACTTAAAGACCACATGTCCGATCGATGCACCGTCTACGACACTATGACCCTATCTATGTGGTGGTACTTTTGATATACTCTAAGTGAGTTTTTGAAAACATTGGTAAATGTCTGGTTTTGGAACGAGCATATTTTCAACTGGGCCCCTGGAATGAAAAGGCCAATGTCTCTCAGACCATGCGTCTATTTGACGTGTCATCTGTCGCATTGGTTTCCTTTTGACGAAACGGAACATCGGGATACATCAACTCTATACTTACTGATAGTTGATGTATCGACCCCTTTTACTCATGGAGTGGACCCTCCCAGAATCAAGTACGCTGTGTGTGGGAACCCTAGAACTGGCTGCGACTACGAAGACGATGACGACTGTACTTGGATCCTAAAAGGGTTCAGTAGTGAGGACGACTGTACTTGGATCCTCCATGGGTTCTTCAGTGATGAAGACTGTACTTGGATCCTACGTGGGTTCGGAAGTGATGGTTACTGTACTTGGATCCTACGTTGGTTTGGCAGCGACGATTTCTGTACTTGGATCCTATGTGGGTTCGGTAGAGGAGATGATTCAGAGGCTACATCTAATCATCTCCACCCTCTTCATGAGAAGTATACCTGCGTGACCTGAGTCTTGACTATTAAACCATTATGATTGGTATGATTGACTTATTTCTTGTGTGGATTGGGATGTTCGTGGGGTTGAGAATTGGAGCTGTACGGGAATTGATGACTTAGGTATATGTATGGGTATATACCTAAGTAGAGTATGTTGATTCTTCGTGTTTGTTCCTTTCCTTTGTGGTTTATCCTTCATGGATTCTGGGAGACCTTCAAGGGTCTTGGGGTCCCTACTGAGTATCGTATACTCACCCCTGCATAGGCATTGCCCGCACAACGTTGTTTTGGTTGTAGATGACGGACAACACTAAACGTGGTTGAGGCTTGTGGAGATGGACGATATACAAAGGTGGACCGTCTAGCGTCACGTACACGGAGTGGACGGACAGACCCAAGGAACTGACGAGACTACCTGTACCCACCCTACATATGGGATTCCCAGAGGATGAGTTAGTGGTTGTCACTTTACATTAATGCTGTTGTACTTCCCTTTTTAGTTGTACTGCACTTTCAGTTAGGTTTGTATACTGGCTCATTTACTTTTCAACACTTACTTTTGTACTCAGTTTTACATAGTTCTTACTTCACATGCATACTCTGTTGTGTTTTTTACTTATATAGAGGAAATTCCTTTCCTTTTTATCAGTATTTACACCTTTGGTGCTAGTCTCCATCCCCTGGCCTATGGAGGGCGGGCATGGGGTAGTCACGGCACGGGCCCCAAGGACGGTTCGTGACAAATTAGTATCACAGGAGTCGGTTCTACCGCAGAACTCAGGACTCTGATAATTTCTTCTCAGTGAAGCAATATTTTTTAGAGTATTGACTGTGGTTATTAGTCCAGGGAGTCCAGTGTTGGTGCGGCGTCCGACGTATCCATACACCAGGACCCTGACTTTTGATTTCCGACTCAGTGCATGAAAACATTGATTGCATGTGTGTTCCAAAAGTTTTCTTTGTGATTACTTCGTGTCAGCGCACCAAGTATACTTTACTAACCATGGAACGCCTGTTTCTTCTTAGGATGGCCCCACGAAGGCAAGCTAGGGTTCATAGTTACGTGCATGATGGCAGCCCACCGAGCGATGAGGCCTCAGGGTAGGGCCCCATTACAGCGGAGGCACTAGCAGTACCACTACCCGTTGAGCCACAGATACCACCAGCCCCAACAGTGGAGAGTGCACGCCGAACGAGTGTGTTGCATGAGTTTCAGAAATAGAGGCTGCCCAGGTTCTACGGAGAGATGGACCCTTAGGCAACCGAGGATTGGTTGGAGGATATCGTCAGAGTCTTCATATTGGTAGGGACACCAGCAGACCTTGTGGTGATCCTTGTCGCGAGTCTCTTGCATGCAGAAGTAGGTAGATGGAGGAGACTAATGCTCCAGGTGCATGATGAGGCATATCTACTTTGTAAAGACTTAGAGAGACACTTCCGCTCATAGTTTGTTCCAGCCACCCTCTGTGTAGTGTGCATCCAATAGTTACTACAGCTGCGGCAGGGCAGCATGACAGTAGACCAGTACTCGTCAAGTTTTACCGACCTCTCACGCTACTCCACGGACATGACATGAGACCCATCCTTCCGGGCCCAGACCTTTGAGCAGGGACTGATGCATGATATCAGGGCTTCGATGATCTCCCTCAGCATTCTGACGCAGGCAGGAGTACTGGAGTGAGCCCTTATTGTGGAGAGCTTCCTTGCTGAGCCTACGCCAGAAGCAAGACCCAGCACAGGACATCACGTAGAGGAGTCTTCTACGGCTAGAAGTAGATAGATGTCACAGAGGACCAGGCGAACCAGGCCATCATGTGGGTGACCTCAGGATACTAGTTCGGATGTTCGGGGCACATGGAGTAGAGCCAGCCATACGAGGGGCAGGTAGTGCTATGCATGCGGCGGGCAGGGCCACATGGCTCATGACTGCCCGACCCGCCATGTAGAGGAGCAGCAGACGGTAGATGGACCTCCCATACAGAGGTAAAGGTTTGACCGTGGAAGTCTACAGGGAGCAGAAGGATAATGCAGAGGAGCTGGCAGAGCAGCAGGTGGTGGGCGAGGCTTCGAGGCTCTACTAACACCACCACTAGGAAGACCACCCCGACCATAGGGTGCTGGCAGACTGGGGCAAGCTGAGCTCCAAGCAGTCGAGGCCTACGACCACGGTGCACCTGAGATGATTCAAGGTACTATCTGCATCTAATCCACCCTTTATGCAGTTCTTATAGACATAAGAGTGAGTTATTATTATTATTTTGCTGCCCTTGTTCAGAGCTCGAAGATTCTGATGGAGTCCTTGGCTCGATCCTTACTACTAGAGACTCCAACGGGAGTAGACTCAATGATTACACACTGGTCCCAGTAGTGTGAGCTTTTCTAGGAGGCGAGAGCTTCATCTGGGATCTTCTTGTTGCAGCGTCGAGGCCTTACGATGTCATCTTGGGCATGGATTGGTTATCTATAGTCCATGCTCAGATCGACTGTATTATGCTCAAAGTGCAGTGTGTTCACATAGATGGGAGAAGGTTCACCTTCACCAGGGATAAGGGATCCTTTTCAATGCAATATGGACTTACGCAGTGGAGAGGGAAACCAATCACCCAACAGTTGGCTATTCTTATCCTAGGAGCAGTTGATGTGCGGTGTCTGAGTTTTCCTGTTGTAGTGGATCAGTATGCATACATCTTTCCTGACAACGTTCCAAGACTATCTCCTTGAAGAGAGGTAGACTTCTACATTAACCTGTACCCTAGGACAACACCGATATCTACTCCATCATATAGGATGGAACCCGCAGAGCATTGTGAGCTATGAGTATAGGTGGAGGATTTACATGGAAATGGATTCATCTGACCCAGTGTTTCATCATGGCCTTCTCCGATTTTATTCGCCAAGAAGGTGAATGGGAGCTTACGACTATGTGTCAACTACTGTCGCCTGAATCAGGTGACCATGAAGAACAAGTGTCCACTCCTGATGATTGACGACCTATTTGATCAGCTCAAGGGAGCACGATGGTTCTCAAAGATAGACCTCTGGTCAGGCTATCATCAGCTCAGAGTTCGAGATGATGATGCGTACAAGACGGCCATCAGGTGTCGGTATGGACACTACGATTTCTTGGTTATTCCCTTCGGCATAACCAATGCACCATAGTGTTCATGTGTCTCATGGACAGGATATTCTAGCCTTACATCGATCGTTTTTTCATAGTCTTCATCGACGACATACTGATTTACTCAACTACTAAGGACGACCATGCCTACCATTTGTGGGTTTTACTAGACACACTCCGAGAGCACCAGCTTTATGCTAATCTCTCTAAGTGCCAGTTCTAGATTCGAGAGGTTCACATCATGGGGAACGTCATCTCGGAGGTGGTAGTTTCTGTGGATCATGCAATGATCGAGGAAATACTTACTTGGGAGCCACCCAAGAGCGTGACGGAGGTGCGGAGTTTCCTAGGTCTTGTTGGGTACTACTAGAGATATGTGCTAGACTTCTACAGAGTTGCAGTGCCACTTTCAGCTTTGACTAAGAAGGGGAAACCCTTAGTGTGGTTAGATTGATTCCAGTAGAGCTTCCAGGAGCTGAGGCAGAGATTGACCAGTGCACCCATCTCAAGGCTACCGACGGAGGGCATTGGGAAGTGGTTTACTTCGACGCATGAGGGACCAAACTCGGGTGTGTCCTGATGCAGGAGTGGGTAGTGATAACCTATGGTTCACGACATTTGAGGTAGTTAGATAAGAACTACGCTACCCATGACCTGGATTTTGTAGTATTGGACTTCACCCTGAAGATGTGGAAACACTACGTGATGGGAGAGTGCTTTACAGTCTACTCTTACCATAAGAGTCTCAGGTACATTTTCTCGCAGAAGGACCTGAACTTGAGACAATGGTGATGGATCGAGTTCCTCCAAGACTATGACTTTGAGATAGTCTATAATATTTGGAAGGGGAACTTTGTGGCTGATGATCTCAGTAGGAGATTGGGCATTCAGCTACTTGGAGAGGCGACGGAGTAGTTAGCCACTTTGAAGATATCCTTTGTGTATAGATATGGGGAATCCTTTCTACAGTCACTCCTCTACTACTTCAGTGGGTCAGAGAGGAACAGTGTGGGGAAATTGACTGTGAGATGCGAAATGCTCATATTTCCACAAGTCAAGTGCCTGATGGATTTTCTGAAGGAGGAGATCACGTCATCCTCTTCAGGGGATGTACCATCGTACTAGTTGCACTGTAGGAGGAAGTGCTGAGGGAGTTTCACACTTCCCATCTAGCGGTACATCTAGGAGAGACGAAGATATACCAGGACCTCAGATTACAGCACTGGTGGCTGGGTATGAAGAAGGTTGTAGCAGAGTTCTTTTCACGATGCCTCACTTTCCAGCAAGTGAAGGCGGAGCACCAGGTACCAGCAATCTTGGTACAACCCTTAGAGGTTCTGGAATGGATGTGGGATGGGATATCCATGGATTTTGTGACAAGGTTTCCACGTACTTCCAGAGGACATGACTCCATCTCGGTGATTGTCGACTGACTCACCAAGTCATCCCACTTCATTCCGATCAGAGAGTAGGGCATAGTAGAGAGCTTGGTACGCATCTACGTTCAGGAGATCGTACGGCTGCATGGTGTGTCATCGTCTATCATCTCTGATCGAGACACTCACTTTACATCCCGACTTTGGATGGGGTTTTAGGAGGCATTTGGAACGTAGCTACGCCTGAGCACTGATTTCATCCTCTGAAGGTTGGCCAGACAGAGAGGACTATTCACACACTCAAGGACATGCTCCGTGCATGTGTCCTTGACTTTGGTCGCAGTGGATAGGATCACCTACCTTTGGTGGAGTTTGCGTACAACAATATCTACCACTCCACCATCGGGATGGAACCATACGAGGCACTGTATGGCCAAACATGCATATCACCTCTATGCTAGACATACCCTGGGGAGTCAGCACTCATAGGACCAGATATGGTTCATGCTATGACGGAGAAGGTGCAGATCATCCAGGAGCGGATGGGGACTGCACAGAGCAGATAGAAGTCTTATGCTGATAGCAGACGGAGACCACTGGAGTTCGAGGATGGCGACCAAATTTTCTTACGGGTCTCACCTCAACGTGGTTTATGGAGATTTGGCTAGGGTGGAAAGTTATCTTCATGCTTCATCGGACCATTCTGAGTCCTCAGCAGGGTAGGCGAGGTGGCTTACCGCCTGGCCCTTCCACCTCAGTTGCACCAAGTGCATGATGTCATCCACACATCTCAGCTGTGGAGATACGTTCACGACCCGACTCACATCATTGATCATGGGGAGCTGGACATCGATGGCGGGGTGACATTTGTGGAGGTCCTAATAGAGATTTAGGATCGATAGGATCGGGTCCTACATGGATGGTTGATTCTACTGGTGCGTATTCATTGGCAGCCCGGGAACCTCCAGGAGAGAACATGGGAGCAGGAGACTCAGATGCATGCACAGTACCCTCTTTTGTTTTCCTAGTTTATTATGTAGCTTTATGAGGATGTAAATCCCTGAGGTGGGAGTAATGTAAAGACACTTAAATTTAATTGAACATTTTTTCTTAAATACATTGGAATTTTATGAGTCTATGGCTTCTAACGGCACTTTATTCTGAGGCCCAGTGTTATCGGAATCAATTTTTGAAGTTTATCTCAGGTACGTTCCGTAAACGAATGAGTGGGTTTTTCTATCTTTTGAACCAGTGCTCGGAATTGAAATGTGAGGGTACCGATGAACTCACAATGCCGGTAATATCTTAAGGGGACCTTCACCGTAGTCGCGTTTCCACGGGAGGAGAATTTGATTACTGGGGCTTAATTAAGAAGTAAATAAAATTATTTGTACAATTTTATTTTATATCTATGTAGGTTAATTACTCCCATGGGAAGTTGTTTGTGGGGCCCACACCCACCCAAATTCCCATGAGTGGATATATGAGAGGTGGGGCACACACGAGCCCTAACCTTTCACATCCCCCTAAACCCCTAACCCCCCCCCTCATTAATTTGTTAACTCCTTTTAAATGTGAGACCTCTCACCTCCTCCTCTCTCCCACTCTTTCCAACACAATAATTTAATGAATTCAACCACAACAATTAATTAATGAAGTGGTTTGAATTTTAATTTTAAATTGCATGTGATAATAAAATAATAGGAGAAGCCTAATATTTTATTTTGGGAGGGATTTCGTTGTGATAAGGATGATTGGGAGAGAACTCATGTGATGAATAAGAGAACTCCTCTCTCGACAAAGAATGTTGTCTCTTCAACAAAGAACGTCGGTTCCACAAAGAACGACGACAGAAACCGACGTCATCTACGAAACCTCACCCCGCGACGCCATCTTCTGCGACACATGACCTACACCATCAATTATTGAGGTAGGGGGATTGCTTAATTTATTTTTAAATAAATTACTCCCTCATTCTTGTTTTATTCAATTGAATACCTTGGACGATTGTTACCGCCTAACGCGTAGAGCGCGGGCCGAACAAACACGGTCTGAGGACCCTCCGTCGTTTCCAATCTTATTTAGAATAGGAAACCGAAGGTAGAGGAGGCATGTCGCCATCGCACCATGTCGGGAACGTGGCAAAGGAATTCGGCTCCATCGTGGTGGTTTTGTGGGAGGAACCGCGGCCCGCTTCGCGGGCCGCTTCTACGGAAGAACGGGTCACCCTGTCGGCCGGTCGGCTCGAGCCGAACCACTGTTCCAGGAGGGTACCGTGCTGAAGAAAACTGTGGCCCATCGTTCGGGCTATGAGCATCTGAAGGCCGGCCGGTCTAGCCAGCCGGTTTGGGAGGGCGGCGCTACTGGGGGTCGTCGCTTCGGGCAGCCAGGGGCCGCGCCCCCTCGGACTACTCGGCCATCGGGCCAAGCTGCTCGGCCAGCTGGCCGAGGCTGTCGGCCCGCCCCTCGCTGGGCTGCGCCCCTCAGGCTGGACCACGTGAACCTTCGGGCCAGTCTGAAACCCCTACCGGGATGGACCCACCAAAACTGGGTGACCTGACCCACCAGCCCACTGGGCTTATCGAGCCGGGCCCGTTATTCACTTAAATGTGAATAACATAAAGACTGCGCGTCAGATCGAAGCGCCGTCTGCGGTACTAGTAACCTATAGATGAGGCGGCCCTTTTGTGATACTCTAAGTGAGTTTTAGAAAACTTTGGTAAATGAACGTGTTTGGAATGAGCATATTTCCAACCAGGCCCCTGGAACGAAAAGGCCAATATCTCTCAGATCGGGCATCCGTTTGACGCTCCATCTGTCGCGTTGGGTTCCATTTGATGAGACAGAACTTTAGGATACATAAACTCTGGACTTCTTGACAGTTGATGTATCGACCCCTTTTACTCGTGGAGTGGACCCTCCCTGAATTGAGTATGTTGTGTGCAGGAACCCTAGAGATGGTTGCGACTGTGATGATGATGATGACTATACTTGGAAACTACATGGGTTCGGCAGGGAGGATGACTATACATGGATCCTGTATAGGTTCGGCAGTGATGAAGACTTTACATGGATCCAACGTGGGTTTGGAAGCGATGGTTACTATACTTGGATCCTACGTAGGATCAGCAGTGATGACTTATGTACTTGGATCCTATGTGGGTTCGGCAGAGGAGATGATTCAGAGGCTACATCTAATCATCTCCACCCCTCGTCGTGAGATGTATACATGTGTGAGATGAGTCTTGACTATTCAACCATTACCATTGGTGTGATTGACTTCTTTCCTGTGTGGACTGGGATGTGCGGGGGCTTGAGAATTGGAGTTGTACTGGAATTGATGACTTAGGTATATGTATGGGAATATAACTAAGTAGAGTTGGTTGATTCTTCTTGTTTGTTCCTTTCTTTTGTGTTTTATCATTCATGGATTCTGGGAGACCATCGGGGGTCTCGGGGTCCCTACTGAGTATTGTATTCTCACCCATGCACGGGAATTTCCCGCACAATGTTGTATTGGTTGCAGATGATGGACAACACTAAACGTGGTTGAGGATTATGGAGCTGGACGATATCTAGAGGTGGACCATCTGGCGGGACGTACACGGAGCGGACGGATGGACCTGAGGCACCGATGAGACTATATGTACCCACCCATCAAGTGGGATTCCTAGAGGATGACTCAGTGGATGCTGCTTTACTTTACTACTGTTGTACTTCCCCTTTCAGTTGTACTGTACCTTCATTTGGGTTTGTATACTGGCCCATTTACATTTCAGCAGTTACTTTTTTACTCAGTTTTACTTAGTGCTTACTTCACTTGCGTACTCTGTTTTGTTTGTTTACTTATATAAAGGAAATGCCTTCCCTTTTTATCGGGATTTACGCCTTTGGTGCTAGTCTCCAGCCCCTGGCCTATGGAAGGTGGGCTTGTGGTAGTCACGACATGGGCCTCGAGGATGGTTCGTGACAATGGGTGTTTTTAAACTTCAATAATTATGAATATATTTTTGGGTTACATTCTCATGAACACAGGTTGGCTTCATAGGACCCTCATCGGCCACCTTATCTTTTATCAAGTACATTATTTTTATAATTGGAACTTTGTTTTTTGTTTAAAATCCTTATGAATTTTTAACGATTAATTCGATTCAATGCAATAGATTTTAAAATGTAACATGTAGTGGTTTCCTTTGTCCAAGCCCTAACGTACTAGTGGTTTAAGTATCTCTATTGAGTTTCCTTGGAATGGAAACATGATCATTTTCCATAGGTCTTTCTACATTTTAGAAATATCATAAATTATAATCCTAGGCTCAGTGACATTCTGGTCAGAATGACCAAGTGATAGGGTCGACACATATGCTCTTATAAGGGGATATCCCATGGTAGGTAGCATCCTTATAGATTAAATGACATAATAAATATTGTGATATTTCTATTTTATGGTGATGTTTAGGTGTTATTTTCCCTAGTTTGACTCTTTGTTTCTAAATTAAACCCTTGATTGGATGGGTGGTTCTTGTGTCCTTGACTATTTTATGGGCATGCACATCAATAATGCTTAGTTTCAATATGTTAGACATTCTAAGAGAATGATCTTCTACATTATAGTTCTTTTGACCCTGTTTATTTTTCCTATAAGACCCATGATATCATCATTTTGTTTTATAGTTGTATGGGACAATGTAACATTGAGCTAATTCTATTATAAGAAACTCCTCATACTCATTTTCATAGGGTGTACAGCCTATGGATAGTATAAAAGGTCTATCATTTTTCTTGTAAAATCTCTAGTAGGGTGCACTCGTATATGTTGATCCCATCAAGAGTTTAAAATATGTAACGATCCAATTGGTTTTGGTATAATTGTTGAGCCTTGAGATGTTTTGTATGTTATCATGTCAACTCTATAGTAGAGTGACCTGGGCGTTAATGGAATCAATTAGTTCTAATGATCAAGATCAATTACTAGTAGTATTGGGTTTTTTAAAATTCAAATCAAGTTGGTTTTGTCTTTCTTTCCAAACACTCTGATGTTTCAATGTGGGGTCGAGACATAGATGAGTGACACACATACATTTAAGGTGGTTTTGATCTATCACACTTGTGAACATCTAGTATGTCATTTCTTTTTTATGACTAGGAAAATTCTATGTTGGGGATTGTCATGTATGTCTTGGTGAATATTTTTCCATCCATGTAGATGGAATATAACCAAGGTGGGCCATTTTTAATTGGTCGATCATGCTTGAATTACTTTGAGTCCTGCAAGTTTCAAATCATGTTACTACTTTCCTAGAAATACGGTGTTGATGTGGTTGGATGTGTATGAAAAATTTGGTAAAAACAATTATTGTATGGACTTTGGTGGGTATGTTTGAGTGATCAGAGGATGCCTCAGGTGGGGAAGGCTAGTAATCATTTAATGGAGATGCATTAGCAGGTGAAGCTGAGCTTCTTTCTAGATGTCAACCAATAGTGGTTTGACTATTCTTCTTTTGGTTTTGTTGTTTGGTTGAAAACCATTCAAATTATGTTAAGTGTGATCTTTTGAAAGAGATGATCATGTCACCTATCTTGGAATCATCATTGATTCAATAAGAGAGAATTAGACATATGTCATTCTAAATCATTAAAGGCTAGTGGGATTTATAAGTGATCTCTATCATAGTTTCCCAAGGGATGTCTGTTTTTATTATCGAGGATCGGTTAGTCTTAGGTGATAACTTGGTTCCTGTGTAGTAAATCCTTGGATGGAATCTTAGATTCCATTCATTGTTATGTAACATGAACACCATATAGATGTTACTTTGTAATTAGTCTAATTTCGAAGGTGGGTGCCTTTTTCATGTATCGACATCTCACATGTAAACATGGAATATAGACTAATCTTGGAATGTTCTCTGGACTCCATTTCATTGATTTTGATGTTATCTTGAATATATTTTCAATTTAAGAGGTGGTTTTTAAGGGTTAATGGTTCCAATTGGATGGAAATGGGTTAAACCCTTGTTCGTGTTAAGTCATGTTAATTTAAATTACCAGGTGACATTTTGATCATGGAATGTCACCAGGAGATAGGCATGGGCTTTGGTGAATATTCTTTCCATAAATTCTAGTTATCATGAAAAAAGGTTTTAGGGTTCTACTTGTAATATGACGATCATCTAAGATGCGAGTTGGGAGAATGGTCTTTCATAGGAGGGTAGACTTGTTATATTTCTTATTCAAGGGGTAAGGTCATAATGAACCAGTTTAAACGTGTCACCAGGTTAAGGAGAGTGTGGTATAAGGGTCAGTAATGTCTTTCATTGAAAGCATGTGAGACCAGTTTCAGTTTTTTCAATTGAAATTCGACAATTCCACTTCTATGAGGTCTCTAATGTGACCATGGAAATAATCGGGATCACCTAGTTTAGGGAAAATATTCAAGGATCGTTGTAAGAATGCATAGGGGAATGATTTGTGAGGAAATTATAATAGTGGTATAATGTCTTTATTCAGAATTAGCCATTAAATTCTGGGACCTATGGTGGGGGGAAACATTTGTAAGATGTTTAAAGTGATGATGATGGTATCATGTGTCTAGATAAATAGGCTTGAGTAAGTATTTTTCTGGTGATTCAATTGTAAAAATATTATTTTCTTTGGTCTTGCTGGATTATATGTCATATAATTGAGAAATTATTGTAGGTGTGTAAGGTGTTTGGAAAAGAAACACAACCATTTGAATGAGTATTCATTACCATAGTAGGTAGGGTGATATAGTTTTGTTCTCGAAGGATTCATGGGGATGATATGTTCTATGGTTGGGATGTTGTAATGACCCATGTTTTGAGATGATGTAAAAAAGTCTCTAGGAATTTTAAATTTTTCCTTTACTGGAGGGGTTGTTCTTGGAACCGAGCTTCAGAACATAATTTTGAGGGTTGGAACACAAAAATTTGTTGTTTTTATACTTGGTTAAATGATTGAATGTTCCCAAATATGTTTTATTTGGTTTTTAGAGTTATTATTTATGAAATAAAATGATAGGAAGGCTTTCGTAGGTCACATGATTTGTCAGAAACAGTACGGCCCCCAGTAGAAAATCGTGTGGCCTATATTAAAGAAGTAGGGGTGCCCCGCATGGGATGTGCATGGTATTTGCAAACCATGAGACTATCCCATGTGGTTAGTTCTTATTAATAACTTCCTCAACATAAATCATTTTATGATCATAAAACAATTAGGAAAACCGTGTGGGACAACCGTTCTTGGTGGGGTTTCATAGACATACGGTGACATATGGTGGTCATGCAGTTTGAAAAAACTGGGTGACCTAGTTATGAGGGTGAAATTACAAAACATCCCTTAATGTCGTTATAATTCCTTTTCCTTATTATTTGATTCTCCCTTATCCTTTTCATCTACTCCTCCTTGCATCTTGGGTTCTTCTCCTCTACAATCATGGAAGGCCATATCACCTCCGTCTATTGTATGAATCGAACAGTGTCAACATATATAAATAATCATCATTAACAAATATATTCCTCAATAATAATTTATATGTATATCTTCTAATATATTATGCTATTTTTTAGGAGATCATTTTATAAATTTTTGGGAAAAATGACTATTTCATCAATTATGTCGAAACCATACCAAATAATACCTTGACATTAGACAAGTGGAATGTACTAATCATGAGTTAGAGGGCCTATGAATTTTTCCTCAAATTTTCTATCATTTTTAATAGTGTTTTTTCAACACAATGGACTCATATGACAATCACCTTTAAATTGAGTTTATCATTTAAAATTTACCACCACACCTAGACATACACCCTACGGTCCTCGTTTAGTATATAAAGGATGTAAACCTCAATCATTGACACCCTTTTGATGTGATAGTTTTTAATGGAAATTTTTCCTTAATTGATTAAATATATGTAATTCCTTCTATGTTTTTATCATTAAAGAATAACAAAATTTTCATATGTAGAAAATTTCGCATATTGATCAAGGAAACTCTTGAGTGTCGTGTTGAGTTTTATAGTTGTTATCCATGTTCGTAGCTATTTTAAATTCATAATTTTTGGATTTATATGTAATTTATAAATGATTAAATGATTTTTTTCATAAAAAATGTCAATAAGTAATAAAAAACCTCTTAGATGATGTGTTCGGTCTTCGAAATTACAATGTGATGATTAGTGTTCTAAAACATGTTTCTTTTCATTGCATGGTGCTCTTATATGATTTGATTTTAATGTTTGGTATATGGAATGCATTGGGTATTACATAAAATGGTGTTATTTAATGGAATTTTCCCCTTCATAAATATTCATCAAACCAATGAACTATCTATGTGAATAACCTATACCACTCTAATTTCATTGAAAAATGAATCGAGGTCCTCCTAATGGATTGGCGTTCTTTATAGATGGGATTTTCCTAAGTTGGTAAATTCAGAATTTGACAATGAAACCTTGTAACTGTATATTTTATCCATAATAAATGAATTTCCATACTATGTTTAGTTGAATTAAATTTAATAATAGGTAATGGAATAGTCATGATGACTTGCCTTCTGTGAGTGACTTCAATGGGATGAATTAATTTCACTATCTTATACATGAAGGATTTATTCCTTAAATGGATCAAATGGTTTAACTGAAATGGATTGGAATTTTGTGTAATGACCACACCTATTTTTATAATTAAGTAATCATAGCTTATATGGATTTTTATAATTATTATTCCCTTGTTTACTTGGGCTTAATAAATGTAGATCATGAGAGGTAATGCCCCACAACTCCATTAATTATATACTATTGTTATATGATATTCCTTAAATGGGATGTGGAACGATAGTAAGGTATATATCATGAATGGAGGAAAATCATTCTCCTATATAACGGGTGTTGATTCATGGGACCTCTCACCACTAATACTATATAGGACATTGGGTTTAGGAGCCAAAATCCATGTTTAGAGTGATGACATGATAGCTCACTCACCATCCCAAGTGTCGTGCATGGCATCTCACACCATATTGGGATATATTACATGTACTCTATTTCTTGAGCTTATTGGCCCGTTAATACTAGTTATGGATTTTTGAGTTATGAACTGATCTAGACAACACCTCGTATTCCAGGTATGTGGCTACTTATGTCTGCACGTACTTGTTTTATATAGTTGGATGAAATATATAACTAAACCATATATATATATATAACTATACATATAGCTACTTATCATACATTTATTCTTATTTTTTGCCAAAGTAGGTAGAGTCTTCCATGAGTCTTATCGGAACATGATTCGACCAGTGTTTATATATTTATTAATCACTTTTACTTTATTCATATTCCATGAACATTAGATTACTTTATATTCCTGGAATGGATCCATTTATAGACATCATGGGTGGTAACCTACTAGGATCTATATCTCATAACCTGCTTATGCCTCCATTGAACTAAGTTACCCAAGTAGACATTATTTTTGTTGGACCATGGATTCTTGCTTGTGTTGTTTTGTTCATACTTGGGAGTTAAGAGAATATGACCAAGATGGAGCTCAAGATACTCAGGGAGATCACCCTTGTGGCTTTTCTTTTCTATATTTTATTTATTCTTAAAATATGTTTTACCCCTAACTATTATATGTATACTACATTGTTTTTTATAATCATCTGAACATTCGTGAATCTATTTTATATAGGCATTTGTAGTCTTTTATATTCATTTTATATTGTTCTTCTGATGTTATTTCTCACGTTTGATATGTTTCTTTCACTATTATATATTATTTATATTCTAATATACCACTATAAAACTTTTATTATGAGGGTATAGTCTCCCAAAAATCACATCCTAAGACCATTGCTTCTAGTCAGAAGCTTTTTTCATTTAGGTAGTCACGATTGAGGCCATGTGACCCACTGGTTTGGCTACCGTATTAGTGGATAGTTAGGATAGGGCATTGTAGTATCTAAATCATTGAGATGATTAGAAGTCATGAAAATTATAAATTTGGAAACATTTTCTATCTTTGACATTAATGGATATACATTTCATCTGAAAGGTTATAAAAAGGATGTGTTTTTATAATAGTAGTGTATTGGTGTTCATAGAAGTAGTGCATTATTTGAGTGAAAAAAGTGAAAACCCCAATCTCCCCATAAATATAATATTATAGAATTAGTTAATAAATATTTGGGGTCGATTACATTAAATTTTTTAGTTTCATAGTTTAACTATAAATCTATTTTCTATAAAAACATTGTCAGAAAATATAAATTCAGAATGAAACTAGTTGATCTAAATATATTAGAATACACATCTTATCATTTAATCATGGAAATAAATGAAATTTTTGTGTCTGTTATTGATAAATATTATATTCAATGGTCTATTATTTAATAAGGATTATAGTAGTATATTGGAAACGGAAAACATGAGAAATATTTTGATTTATATGAGCTCCCTTATTCAATTGAATGATTAATACATTATATTGATGAGAACATCGTGTAGATGGTTTTTTGGAATACATAATGATCACGAGGATGGAATTTGGGGAAGATATCCATTAGTAATTTCTTTATATTATAGGTTAGATATATTTATCTATTTTTTAATTTTGTAATTTAATATATTTTTTTATATAAATTATTTATTTTCTTTATTATGACACATATTATAACTAAAAAGTAATATTATTTGTTTATATTAGTTTATTTGTGATTATTTTAACATTTATACCCTTAATTTAACTTATCTATTTATTTATTTTATGGAAAAATAATGAATTATAATCTAATATGTTAAATTAAAATAAATAAATTTTTTAAAAGCCTATATCCAATGAATATTGGTATTGGTGTAAAAATGGTGTAATATATTGGTGAATTTTTACTATTCATATACCATTTTTTGGATTTTTTTCATTAATTTATTTCATCTAATATTAAATTAATATTGTTGGAATTTTAGTTAACTATCCTAAAAAATATGAATAACATTTTTTTGTTTAGTTTAGATTTTTCTACATCATTTTTTTATTTACTTTTACATGTAATAGTTGGATTTGTATATGTGTGTACTAATTGTTTTCATATTCACACTGTATTTTTGTATTTTTTTCATTTATTTATGTAATTTGATCTCTCATTAATGTCATTATCATATTGGTAAACTATAAAATATGAAAAAATTGTTTAGTTTAGTGACTTTCTGTTTAATCTTCTTTTATTGTTGTGTGTAACAGTTGAATTTGTATTTTTTTAATAATTGTTTATTTCATTGATTTGTATGATAATGGAATATTAAATATCTAATCCACCGCATAATTCTAGGGATAATTATACACATATATATAGGATGGTCGTACACATACTATTGTTGATGAGCCACCTCATCCTTCTGCACATGATCCATCTACTTCCACAGGGGAAGAAAGATTTTAAGGGATGGTAAATGTGGAAGCACAAATTCACCAAAATTATCAGTTTCTCTTAGTAGAGACAAAAGGATACCAATTGAATGTGATGATAGTTATTTTCCTAGAGGTCCAAATTCAAAATAATTTAAAAAATTTATTGTAGTGCAGGATAATTATGAAGATAGTATATTGATTTCTAATAGGATAATTGCAGACAAAATAAAAATATCTCAATTATGGGACAAAAATTTGTTAATATAATTTGTTATAATTTTACTTTATCGTGAAATGTTTATACTAATATATGTTTTTTCTCTTCTTAACTTCTGAAATATGTTATAACTGATACTATTTTAGTCATGAGGAAATGTTTTTCACTAGATACTTGGGAATGGAGGGGTTTTAAATGAACCCATACATAAAATTTCATTTCAGGGAATGTACAACATTAAAATACATGTGATGTAATGAAATTTCTAGATATAGATACATGGAAGAAATTTTTGGAATGTAGAAGACATGAAACATTTTTTATAATTTCAATGTTAGCATTTTTTAATATGAATGATTATATTAACTATTTGGTTATTCTCAATTATAGTAAATGGGGAGATCAAATCAAGAGATCCAATCCAGAAATGTATACCCTTATTAATTATCATGTAGAGGGTATACATTATTGGAAGAAAAAATGATGGTTGAAATTTTTCAAAACCTACGGGATGAGTCTTCATGCTCCATATAGGTTGACCCTCCTCCCCCATCTATACATGGAAAAATAGAAGAGGTATTGGATAAAAAAGGACAATGTATTTTTGAAGATCCAATAGTTGTAGCTAAGAATATTGTAAAAAGTTCACATTATTTATTTAATTATGTTAAAGAACTCATTATATATTGTAATTAAATATTGGGTTTTTCAAATATTCAATACAAGAATATTATTTTGTATAGATCATATTGGAGAACATCCTATCTGAGTGTAAGAATAATATTATACATATTGCATTGGGAAAGCTCGAACACCTAGGTCATGTACAATGATACTTAATAGGTATATCAGTAAAAAACTTATTTTCCCATTATAAAGATTATTCAATAGAGAATATAAATAAAATAAAACTACATTCTTTGGAAGATAAAGTTCAAGATATTCATGATACAATAGAGGATATGATTGTTTCTTCGGTATATTTGATGTTTACAAACATGAAAAGATAGATTCAAGATGTTAATACCACTCCTCCAACTCCACCTATAGATCTGAATCTTCTACCTCCTCCTACTTATCCCACTCCTATACCTCCTCCTAAAAAATTTCCATTTATATTGAGTTGTATTTTGATGATCCCAAATGTCATATTGACATAGATGAGACGATATATTATATTTCTAATTCCATTAATAAAAAATAAATTTAAATATAGAATCTTAGGGTAACTATACAATATATAATAGATACATCAACAAAAATTCCATTTACTATAGATGATGTCAGTATAGTTGGAAAAATTATCAATATTTTTTAGTTTGGACATTTAGACTTATTAAACATATTACCATTGAGGTCTATGTACATTATAGTTTATATTTCATATAGTTGTTCCTTTTTTAAAATTTTATAGTTTATATATTTATCTATACTATATTGGATTACTTTAAAAAAAGGTCATATGATATAGACAACATCAAACACATGATTTTAGGATTTTGGATACAACTTCTTATAGTTTTGATATATTATCAATATATTCAATTTTTTGGAAGTTTAGGAAATTTAAATGGAAGCTCAGATTTATTGGCATGAAATGACTTTCAGGAATTTTTAAATAAATATCACGGGAATCAACGTGATTCCTTTCTTTTCCATGTAAGTTTATTAACATATATCTTTTAGTTATTTTAATTTATTGAAACATTATACTTATGTTTCTTTTGTATTATGAATATTTATTCAATTTATATACATCATGATATGGAAATAGTATATGGATTTATGGACCAATGATTAATTTCACCTATAGCACCGATAATGATAAATTGAAAAAATAATAGTTCATATTACTGATAGAATTGAAAAGAATGCAATTATTCAGTGTTGGATTCTTCCACATCTTCAAGAGTATGAAACATGTATCTCATAAATTATCATATACCTATTAATATAATAACCACTCACAGAATATATATATTTTTAATTTATTCCAATTGTATATTGGGTGTTTTTGTCGAAGGGAAAATATACTTCACTGGTTATGCTTTCTCCATTGTGAAGTGTGATAAAATTTTAAGAATGTATTTAACTCATATGTTTGTGTATTTTAATACTGGTATATGTTATAGTGAGTTTTAAATATATTACATAATTTTTTTTAAATATTAGATAGAATTACTTTATATATACAAAAATAAATCATAGCTCAATGTTCAAATATGTAAATGATACTGTGACTTTTCATTTACAATTACTAAATTTTGTCTCTAAGTACTTAATTTTTTTTTTGAAATGAAATATATTTTCGAATAGACTTTTTCTAATATATGATCAATACAATATTGATAATATGCCCTTGGATTTATGATTCAAATAATTTCAACTGATATTTTTATAGGGTCCTAAAATTTAAAATTTTTATTAATATTTAAATTATTTTATCTATAGTTTTAAGATAATGCATGTTAAATGATTTATTTTTAATTTTTATCCTTTTTATGATCCTTGGACTTATACTAGAAAAGACCAAAAGCACGTCAAATGTGGTTGGGTGAAATATAATAAATGTCTCATTGGTTTTAGTTTATTTATAATATATATTTTAAAGTTTAATGTTCAAATTGTATATGTTTTTGAAACAACTATTTTTTCTGTATTATTTTTTTTCTACTGTATTTATAATGATATTTTTTCTCATATTATACTATACTATTTTGAAGGATAAATTAAATGAATTTTATTTTAAAAAATTATTTTTCATATTGGTTATAAAATAACCATCCTTAAAAACTTTTAAATGCCATTTTCAGTTCATTTTTTTCAAAAAAACATGATAAAAGGTTTTTCATCTTGGTTATATGAAAACTGACATAAAACCCATTAATAATAGATTTTTTCAAGATGGTATTTGTTTCTGATGCTTTTGTCGGGGCGCGCGCATCTGTCTGTGAGGACTCACTGCTCTATTTCCCCGCATTCTCACTTTCAAAAGGCCGGCGGCAACAGTTCCTTGTTCAGGGATGTTTGCTCCTTAATTGAAATAGGATGATGGGATTTCGGTTCTTCCTTCGGTGGATTCCTCCTTAGAACTCATCACATAGTCTGGGTCTCCCTTAAAGATTAATACGTTGTTCCTCAAACTCTTCCTAGTTCCATGTCTTCATGGACACCAGTTAATTACACTGCTTCTGTGAGAACATTCCACGGGCTCCAGTCAGGGAATCAACCTTCGGTTAGGGGAGTTGTCATGTTGGAGGCATCATTGGCATGTCTGGATGTTGGGGAATGGTGTGTCTTTCTTATACCCCTTATTATAGGGCTTCTAGAGGGTGTGGAACCCCGAGGAATCCCACATCAACCGTGGGAAAGTGTATGCCATAGGCATGTATCTGAGGTTTTCCTCAGCCTCCAATACTTAACACACGGTATGCCGCGAGTTTAGCATCCAGTGGAGACGGATCAGACTGATCAGAACACTGACTAGAGTGGATCAGATGGATGAACCCCTTGGATGGAACACTGATATTGGGGCCAACAGGTGGGTGTATTCTTGAATGTTGTTGGATGGAAAGAGGATATGAGGTGACATGGTCCCACTAGGATGTAGAGGCCTGGGTAAGTATTAGGATGGATGATGGAGAATTGAAAGGAGTGGATGGGGAATGAAAATGAGACCATCGTGAAGGTGACAGTAGTGTTGGTCATGAGACTCAAAAAGACTTAATATGTATCCCCGTGGCTTGGAATCAAGGTCTGTGTAGTTCGGTGGGATTTCCAACAGCTTACCACTGGTCGGGGTTGACAATGTCTTACCGCTGAACGAGGGGACAATGAAATACGCTGGATGGGAGGGAGGCAACGGCTTACCGTTGCGTGGAGTTCCACATCATACGAGAAGAAATTGAACCGACGTGAATGACAAACTCGGGGGTCCGACAGGCGTTGGGCTTGAACCTTATGGAGGCTTCCTACGTACCTTACCTTGGAAAAGATCAAAGTCCTCATAGTTCGGAATGGGGGCTGTCAGTGAACCGATGTGAATTATGGACCTTGGTCCAACAAGAGTTGGGCATGAACCTCATGGAGGCATCCTACGTACACTGCCTTGTAAAATATCAATGTCCACGTAGTTCAGGATGGGTGCAGGGCTTTCACTCGAGGAAACCCAAGGTGTTGGTGAACCGACGTGAAGATGGTCGGACCCAGGAGTCCGATGGCGGATGGGCTTGAACCTTAGGGAGGCTTCCTACATACCTTTCCTTGGAAAAGATCAAAGTCCACGTAGTTCAGGATGGGCATTGGCGAACCGATGTGAATGCGGACCTGGGGGGGTCCGATGGTGGTGGGGCTTGAACCTCATGGAGGCTTCTTACGTACAATTCCTTGGAATGGATCAAATGCCATGTAGTTCCAAAAGGGGCATTGGGGATTACACTCTAGGTGACCCAGGGAGTTGCTGAATTGATGTGAAGATGGTGGGAACGACCGGTTGTTGGGCTTGAACCTCAGGGACGCTTCCTACGTACCTTTCCTTGGTAAAGATCAAAGTCCTCATTATTTGGATGGGGCATTGGGGCTTACACTCTAGGTGACCCAGGGAGTTGGTGAACCGACGTGAAGATGGTCGGAACGACCGGGTGTTGGGTTTGAACCTCAGGGAAGCTTCCTACGAACCTTGCATTGGAAAAGATCGAAGTCTTCAAAGTTCGGATAGTGAAGGGGGCTTGGCACACCGGCACGGAGACGGTCGGGGGCAATGGTTGTTGGGCTTGAACATCCGGGATACTTCCTACGTACCTTGGCTTGGCAAAGATCAAAGTCTACATAGATTGTAATAGGGGCATGGGGATTACACTCTAGGAAGCCTGGGGAGGATGTCTTGGTAGATTCTTACTCTAAGCCCACATGAGTCATGCTCTGTGTGAGAAACAAGAGATAGTAGAGACATGACGATCATGTCTCGGAAGGTGCGTATGTGGTATGTGGAGTGGGTATTATGCGTGGAGCATCCCAGAGAGTTGGGGATCACTCCAGGATTTAGGCATGAGGGTGATAAAGACCAAAGGGAGAGGACTTGGTACAGAATAGAGGAGGAGAATAAATCTATCCCACCACACCCTTCATTGGATTTGGCCCCGAGGAAGTACGGAGGTGCATAGATGATACCTTCTAGGGGTGGGAAACGATAGGGGCTTACACCGATGTGGCGTCCCTTTCCCCATGAAAAAACGCCACTCCCATAAGGAGGATATCATCCCCTATGGAGACCAGTGGGTGTGGAGATTGTCCAAGATGGGGCACCCCGCATAGAGTCCATGAGGAGAGGCCACAGTTTAACGTCATGTGCTGAGGACGATGGGGCTTGGAAATTAACCGTCCTGTAGCTCAAATGAGGTGGGTTTTCTCCACACCCCTAGGAATTACATAACCGGTACCCATTTCACCTTGGTGAAGGGAAGGCATCGGCAATGTCGTGATGAGGAGGTGTCACGGAGCGAACCATCGAGGGGCCCACGTTTTCATGGCTATGCAGAGAATCAATAGCCATTATCGTGCCTATGCGAAGAAGCATGAGGTGAAGCAATTCCATAGGTAGTATTATCCAAGGGACTTTGAAATCACATTGTGAAAACATGGAGGGTCACACGGGAAAAGGAATTGCAAAGCAGAGGTGTTCATTGGTAGGTGCCTTGTGAAGCTCTGTTGCTCCGTGTGGCGGAGGGAACTTGCGAAGGGGTGTGCTTCGTGAAGTGGGGTTTCATAGCCTTAGCATGGGGTGGATGTTCAAATGGGAGGTGTTTCATGAATTAGAATGGCATTCGCGGAGCACTGCCTCACGAAGCAAAGGTCCGTCGTGAAGTAGGGGTCGTGAAGCAATGTGCTTCGCGAAGTACAGTGACCCTACCTTGGCATGTGGATCATGTGTACATGAAGGGTGTTTCATGAAGCATAAACACGCTGTGAAGAACCGGGTCCCCTTGAGGATCCCCTTTCTTTGCGAAGGCCCTTAGGCTTCACGAAAGGAATCCCTCTCGGAATAGGGGATCAAAACGAAACAAAGGGGAGGTACTTCGTAGAGCAGAAGTACCTCGCAGAGCTAATGGGTCGTAGAGCTGAATGATGCTTCATGATTAGGGAGCTAGGAAGTAGAAAGGTTGGATTGTATGTCTCTTGGGATCATGGGGAGCCCGGAATTTATAGGTATTAGGTGCCGCAAAGCAAAGCTTGCATGACGCGAAGAGGGATTTGGCTGCTTCACGGTGGGATCGTGAACATCAAATGCGGTCACGGAGCGTCCCGCCTCCTTCCTTCGTGGTGGGCTCACGAACGTCAAACGGGCTCGCGGATCATACCGTCTCCTTATTTTGCAGTGGGTTCGCAAACGTCAAATTCATTCGTGGAGTGTCCCACCTCCTTCCTTCGTGGTGGCAATGGTGGTGGGGAATCTCCGCGAAAGTGCTTCGCGATATAGTCAGTGGGGCCTTCTTTTCTGCTTCTTCTCCTTCCATAATTTTGGCACCAACAAATTCCCTCCCTTAGACATGGAGCCACAGAGAGATCAAGGGTTGAAGTTTTAGGTTAATCACCAAAATCCTTGGCTATTCATGAAGATGTCTCCCGAAGAGCGCTCACGAGGTGGATATGGGAGGCGCGGTCCTGGCGCGCCGCAAAGCTCCGTGCAAAATGGACGTACCGCGAAGCTCCAAAGGCCATCACCTATAAATAGGGGATTCACCCTCTATTTTTCCTTTCCCTTCTCCACAATTTTGTCTTCTTGTGATCTCGATTCGCAAAGCTCAGCATACTCTATGAGTGTTCTATGTGAATTGAGTCTCCACTTCGCGGCGCTTTAGCGAGTCTTTGACATTGCGTCTCAGCGCTTCGCAACTCTGTGATCGAATGCCTAGGTAGGGCTCTATGACTAGTCTTCACAAGGAGTCTTCACGAACGCACTCTGTGAACGACCTTTGTGAACCGGCCTGAAAAATCATCCATGTTTTAGGACTAAATGGCCCACCAAAAAGCTGCCCAGGGGGTTCTTGCGGACACTTCCTGGATCGATGAGATGGCCAATAGTTTGGGTTTAGTAGAGTTGGTCCATAGCCACTTGGACCATAGTTCTTTGGTGGAGCTTCTGTCGGATAGTCAGAAGAACTAACCATTGTGTAGAAGTCTTACCTTGTATGGATTCGGGCTGAGGGATAATGTCTTCATCCCTGAAGCATGTAGGGATGAGCCATCATACTGGTTTCAGAGCATACTGTGTTAGCACCGATGGTTCAGGGCAGCCGATGGACATTCCCAGGAGGACTTCATGCCTGTTATTGTCGACTACATGTACAATCATCTGAACAATGTCGACGGGAAGGCATTTCAGCCAGAGACTTCCCCTCCTTTGTATCGAACCATCCTCAAAGAGGTGTTGGGGAACCAACAAAAGGGGTGGTCTGAGGAATGGGACCTGCGCCAGGGTGGCAACTTCACAGAGGATTGGGCCCGAGCCTACTGGGTAGGTGCCTCGTTTTTGGTGTTCGGATCGGAGCTGAGGAGAGTGGGTCTGTATGAGGCATCATGGGCCTCCCAATTTCACATCTACCAGCTGAAGTAGCTAATGTCAGAGTTATTTACCCAGTGGTCACTGGGGACCAACGCCTTCCACTTACATCACGGGGAGGCCAGCATCAGATTGTGGGATGTGTATCCGATCTCGGGGGTCCCTATTTTGGGGGAGAAATATGACGAATTCATTCCAGCTATGGGTGCATGGGAGGATCTGGAACAGATGCCACATCTAGTGTTGGAACTGATGGACCTCGTGCCAGGGTAAGATAAAGAGTTTGTTAGGGACGTCTACTTCAAGAACTAGTTCAATAAGTTTCTGAACTTCCCGGTGGACTATCAGTTCCCAGCGAGACCTAGAACATGCCCAAAGGGGGCCCGGAGTAAGGAGCCCTCATACTGGTGGTTGTTAGAGAATGGCCAGTAGAAGACCTGGGGGTTCAGGGTTAACACTGAGCAACAACCAATAGTCAGGGTGGTGGCATTCATCGCGGCTCTCATTTGTGGTTGGATCCTTCCCATGAGGGATACCAACATGGGAGTATGCCCCAACATATTCATCATGGAATCCACATTAGCGATGGGAGGGCGGATCAACTTGGGAATCCCAATGCCCACCAAGCTGTACAATATTCTGTGGAATATCAGAGAGGGGAAGAGCCAACAGAGGATATGTGGACCGTTCCACCTCCTGTACGGGTGGATCGTGGCACACATCAGGGGTATATATGAGTATCCAAACCCCATATCACCTCCAGAGTCAAAATTTCGTCCCTCCATCCTCAATGACATTGGAAGTTTCCCAGCCAAGATGACCATACCCTCGGTGATAACCCGTGTCTTGAAGATATAGGATTTCAACTTCCATCTGTTCCCGCTGCCAACGGGGGCCTTCACAGATGATGGTCGGGGAGCGTAAGAGCACTGGGCCAACCTCCTGGCCTTTCGAGGTGGAGTCTTGGTGTCCAGGGTGGACCGCGATCACCATTTCAAGCTATACACCCCAAAATGGTTCGCAAGGCAGTTCTGGTGCCTGTAGCGGCTAACCCCACAGGTCTACCTGGGGGTGCATCACGAGGAGAACCTGTGTGTAATGAGGAAGATGTGGCTCATTTTCACACAGTAAGACAGGAAGATGCAGAAATGGACTGCCTTTGTTGACTGTCATCATTGGGCTGGTGAAGGAGTATGCCTAGAGCTGGGAGGCGGCCTACCCAGGGGAGATGCTGAAGCGGCCAACCATTCATGTCGACGATGGTGATCTTACCTATAACACCTGATATTTTATGAGAAAAATATTTTGTTTTTATGTATAATTTTATATAAAAGAATCTTTCACTACACACAACGCTATCTTGTCTTGCGTTACACGCAAGAGCAACCTTCCTCGATATCATGCGTTGTACGCAATACCAAGTTTCACTAAACAATGATATGCTATTAAAATATTATAAAAACTAGCCGTTATGAATAGTAATGCCCAATTTTTTAAATTTTATAAATTTTATCTTTAAAAATGGACTTCATTTTTGGATTCAGAATATCGAAATTAGCCCGGGGTAAATTTTTGGACTTTTTCTAAAAACATTCAATTTTTGATGAATAGTGAAAACACAGGGTTACTATTTAAAAAATGGAATTTTAATTTCAATAATTATTTATTTAAATTTATTATAGGTAAAAAATTGATATATAATACCTATAAAAGTTCAATATAATTCATTGGAGTCATTTTATATTAATTTTAGATATATAAAAATTTTATTTAACTTTTCGCCGTCTTTTACCTACCTCATAAGAGCTTTTACAAATTTACATAAAACTTAATTTTACCGCTTCTGTGAGTGGAATTTCGAAAAACTGAGAGACACGGTTAATATCAAGGAGTAAAATGTGGTTCAATAAGATAAAAATAATTTTTGGTGAATATTAATGTTTTAGTTTTATTTATCACGGTTAAAAGTAAATATGGTAATTAAAGGTAAAAATTGTATTATTATTACCCTAAAACATGTCCTAATTCTATTGGATCAGTTTAATTCGACCAAAAACAACCTTAGGTATAAAATATGACCATTTAGGTCCACGTGGATTAGATTAGGACATTTAATATTATTTTATTTAAAGAAGAGTTAAAATAGTTAAAATCAAAGTTTAATAAAAAAAACATTTTTAATATAAGGATATAAATAAGATAAATTAGACTATAAATATTCATTAGAAAGATAAAAATATTTCCTAAATAATGGTATTTTATTTTTAATTTTTAGACATGAAATAATTTATTTTATTTGTGACACAATGATGATATAGTAATTACCTTATTAATGAAATATTAACATAATTGATGTTATAAATACCCAAATAAATGTAATTTGATACTTTTTACAAATTACACTAATTTTTTTAGGTTAATATTACATGTTAGTATTGATTTAATTTACTTTTTTAGAACTAATCATGCTGTTATGGTTTTCACAAAAATTAATTACAAAATAGTTTCAAAATTGACATAAAATAGTTTTTAAAACAAATATTATATTATTAATTGTTATTTTATTCCTAAAAATATAATATTAGTCCAAATGACTTATATAAGGTTATATATATTAATAATAAACCCCTTTTGGTTCGTTTGGTTTGTTATAGTAAGTTTATTAACCATATAGTGTAAGAAAACAAGAAGACACCGTAAAAGTAAAATTATTTAACTTAAGGTTAAATATAAATGATAAGGTCACAATAGTAACCTAAACTTGTCAAAAACCCATTGGTTGACAGGATTTAGACCCATCCCCACCTTAGCTTCTAAATAAATCAAATTGGAGTTATTAAAAACCGAATATGACATTATTATAAAATAATATTTTAAGTTTTTTCTAAGGTGCCCCTCTCCTCCCTTATAAAAGGGCACCTCCCCCCTCTCCTCCTCACACCACTTTGAGCCTTCAAGCTCGGCCAACCCCTGAAAATTTCTCTTCTCCACTTATATAGAAATATTATAGAGGTACTGTTCTTTTTCAACGAACAATATTAGTGCCCTAAAAGGAGGTTTCAAAGAGGCGTGTCGAAGAAGAGGTAATATCTATTACCGATTCTTTCAAATTTATTTCTTCTTAAACTTCCTCTTATTTAGTTGTTTCATTATGAAGTAATAACATCAGTATCAGTCATATACTGATATTTTATTATAAATATTAAACAAACCTATTTCACCTTCTATCCATCGTACGGAAAATGAAATCACTGCGCGTGCGTACGTACGGAATACCGTCTCTGCGTCGTGGTTTAATCTGTTTTCCATCACCACCTTACTTGGATGGGTATAATGGTATACATATTAACTATATATTATTATTGTAAATTTATATTGATTCTTAAATTGTATTCATACACTTCAATACAATTTCACAATCATGGTAACGATATCATCGCTCGTGCGTATGTACGGCCTACCGTCTCCACGATGTGATGTGACTCGTTCTACATGATCTTCATTGAATAATGATTCTATAAATGAATTGAATGAAAAAATATTATATATATTACACTTATACCATTATGTACATTAGTTATCTATAACCTAAAAATAATAATAAGAATTAATTCGAGAAAACACGCATAAGAACAAAAAGCAATAAACACCCGAATAAAAAGTAGCAATGAAATATTACTAATAAGAAGCTAAGAATATGACCATATATGATATCATAACAATGAGTGTGTTTCTGGAATAAGACAATGACATTATTTAAATCATTATACCAGAGGTTCGGACACATACGAAGCAAATCGGACCTAAGGTAAGGGAAAATCTCTCAATCTAATTTTTATCAGAGATTGTTTATACATCAGAATTTACTAGGGAATATTTATCATCCACATGAATGTTTCCTAAATAAGTAATATTATTTCTATCCTCATTCAATTTTCTAAATCCAATTTTACCCATTCGTATGTTTTTATTAAAAGATATGAAAGGAATCTTTTGTCTTTTTTAGTACGAGGTACTTTTTGACTTTTCCGGCCATAGTACGAGAAGAATGTCATTCTTTAACTTATACAAAATGAATGGATTTTTAGAACAATATTTCCATGAAGCTTCCTTTAAAATTTTTTAAGTTTATTTTTAATTAACTTCTTTTAGTTTAAAATTTTATGACATGTTAAGAAAGGAAAAATGTTTTTGAAGTAGAAATTATATTTTCCTCAAGAATGGAGTTCAAGTGTTTTATCAAAATTATTTTTCATCTATGATAATATAGGGTTCTGATTCTATACCTATTTTTACATTGACTTTATTATGATGGAATTATTTTTATGAAGTCCTTTTATCTTATATGATTTATGATGTTATGATTTTTAAGAATCCCACTTCTATTACATGGGTTATGCCATGATATATGATTTATGATTTTGTGAAACACATGAGAATGGTATCATTATGAGATTGGTGGGACCTATATCTCCCTCCAATGCATTGTGTAGTGATTTATATCTCATGAGATAGACATGGCTGGAATGAACAGTTAATCTGGTCTAGTGATATAGGACAGAAATGAGGAGTGAACTCGGTTCAGAAATGGACTTTGTCCCATAGGATAGTCTTCGCAATGATTCTATATTATTATGTGTGTATGCCACAAAGTTTCATGTTTTAAGTTATGATTATTTTGATTACATTTCACTATTATGATTGATCCCATGTCATGATATTATGATCTCTTTTGTATGATAAGATTTTCAAAATGTTATGTTCTTATGAATATGATATGATTGATATTTCTTTTGTTTAGCCTTACTGTGAATTTGAGCTCACCCTTTTGTATGTTTTATTTTCTTCAGGTCAGGAAGAAGGGTATTAAGTAATATATTCAAAAGGTACTCTAGATATGATAAAATAAAAGGGAGACTATGTAGATGATTTATGAACCAGTTGTGTATGTTTCCCAATTTCTAAAGACACTATACCTATAAGGTCCTTTCATGGTTTTGTTATATGTTGTAATAATTATGCTTCAATGTTTGATGTAATAACCATGTATGTAATGTATGGGTTGTTATAGTTGGTATCAGAGGAAAGGTATAGTCAACCTTTGGAAACTAGGACGTGAAAGCCTTAGTAAGAACCCTATGGATATGTCTAAGCATAGAACACAATCTTACTGTTTTAGAAATGGCCATGAATCACCTATGATAAGACCTAAAGCATGACATTTTATTCTTGATTATGCTGTTTTACTATTATGATTAGTGTTTCCCACACTATTCTTATTGGTTTTAGTCAATGGTTGGAACCTGAAGGAATCGTGTTAATGATGAATGCGGCAGGAAATGCAATGATTTTCCCCTAGAGAAACCAAATGTTATGGGAGTTGGAATGAAAAATCTTATAGCCATGCTCACAAGACTTTCTCAAGCTATGAATCATACATGACTTTCAAAAGAGAAATGGAAGGAGCAACATTCGGTTGAATCCTTCATGAGGCAGCGTCCACCCTCATTCAGTAGGTCTACTGATCCATTAGTGGCTGAACAATGGATCGGTACCACTGAAAAGATATTTTTAGTTCTTCAATGTTTTGAACATGACAAAATCATCTTAGCGGTATATTGTTTGGAAGGTGAAGTCGATCAATGGTGGAATCTGATCAATAATACGAGGCTAAGAGATGAAATTGATTCCATGGAATGAGACGAGTTCAAGAACTTATTTTTCAATAAGTGCTTCCCTCGTATTCTTCGAACAAATATGGAGAAGGAGTTTCCTGAACTAAAGAAAAAGGATGATGAATCTGTTGGTACCTACGAAGAAAATTTTACAAGACTTGCAAGGTACGCTTCTGGGATTATTTTCCAACCCAATAGAAAGATCAATAGATTCTTTTGTGGATTAAAACCAAGTCTTCGATGGGCGTTAGCCATAAGGGACTTCAATAGATACGAGGAAATCGTTCGATGTGATCTCAAGGTTGAGATGGATATTGAAGTAACCCATCAGTCATATGTGTTTGATAAGAAGAGGAAAATGGAATTTAAAAGAAAATATAAAGAGAACATTGAAAAGAAGATGAGTTTCCCCTTATTCATAATGTGTAGAAAGAAAAATGGAGGGAGTTGTCTTAAAGGGAAAAGTAAATGTTTCATATGTGTAAAAGAAGGTCATGGGGCATTTGAATGCCGCAATGATGGGAAGAAGATGTCTAGTGATGCGAACAAAGAAAGGCTATAGAGAGTGCACCTCCTACACTTCAATGTTACAAGTTCATGGAAATAGTGAATTATGCTAATCAATGCCCTCATACAAGGGTTTTTTATGATGATCGACGTCAGAAAACTCTTAAGGATAAAGAAAAAGGAATGTCACATGCAATTTCTATCAGCGATGTGGAGTACGATAACGAAGTGGTGAAAGGTACGCATACCATCCACTCTAAAGTAGAAAATGTTTTATTTGATTCTGGATCCACCCACTCATTTATTTATGATGATTTTTCTAAGGGTATCACCGTATTACCTCAATAATTAGATGTTGAGTTAGCTGTGACAACCCCTAATGGCACAACAATTGCATCAAAAGTTTACAATTCTTCTCCGATTGATGTTGTGGGAAATTGATTCTTGAAAATATTGTGATCCTTCCTATAATGGAATTTTATTTGATTATTGGCATGGATTGGATTTCTTTATATGGAGCTCATATTAATTTCCAAATAATGGAAGTCACATTTCATATTCTGGATCAATCTATGATCGTCTACCGATTCAAGGATGAAGATAACCTTCAAGTGGAAATTTCTTCCATCTTATGGGTCTTGATTCCACTAAATGAAGGTTATTTATCTCAAATGGTTGGTGAGAAACTCACGATTAAGAATATTCCCATTTTACAGTAATTTGATGATGTCTTTCCGAAGGAATTTCCAGGTCTTCCACCAAATCGTGAAGTTGAGTTTTCAATAGAACTTGTACTAGGGGGTTTGCATATTTCAAAGACACCTTATAGAATGGCCCCAATTGAGTTGTAGTAATTGAATAAGCAACTCCAATAGAATCTTGATAAGGGATTCATATGCCCTAGTACATCACCTTGGGGAGCACATGTTCTGTTTGTTAAGAAGAAAGATAGATCAATAAGACTCTGCATTGATTATCATGAACTTAAAAAGATCACTATCAAGAAAAAATATCATCTTCCACGCATTGATGACTTATTTGACCAACTACGTGGAGCTCAATACTTTTCCAAGATTGATCTTCATTCAGGGTATCATCAATTAAGGGTCAAAAGGGAGGATATACCAAAGACGGATTTTCGTACAATGTATGGACACTATGAATTTATAGTGATGCCACTTGCTCTTACTAATGTCCCTGGTATCTTCATTAGATATAATGAATAGAGTCTTTAGATACTATCTTGATCAGTTTGTGGTAGTCTTTACAGATGTTATTCTTGTCTATTCAAAGAGAATGGAAGAACATGAAAATCATTTGAGAATTGTATTGAAGACCCTAAGAAAGGATAATCTTTGTGCCAAATTTACTAAGTGTGAATTTTGGATTCAAAAAGTTTAATTTTTGGATCATATAATCACCAAAGAGGGGATATCTGTGGATTCAGCAAAAATAGAGGTTATCAAAAGATGGTTGAGACCAACAAAAGTAACTGAGATCCGATGTTTTCTTGGTTTGGATGGATATTATTGACGTTTTGTGAAAGATTTTTCATGATTATCTAATCCACTCACCAGGTTGACTCGAAAAGGAGTTAATTTCGTTTGGACAGAGGAGTGTGAAACGAATTTCCAGGAGTTAAAGAAAAATTTATCCAGTGCACCTGTGCTCACACTACCTTGTAGTGGAGAAAGGTTTGTGATCGACAGTGATGCATCCAAGAAGGGGCTAGGGTGTGTTCTCATGAGAAATGATATGGTGATAGCTTATGCCTCACGATAGTTGAAAATCCATGAGCAAAATTACCCAACTCATGATTTGGAGTTAGCTTGGGTAATATTTTCATAAAGATTTGGAGGCATTATCTTTATGGTGAAAGGTGTGATATTTATACTGATCATAAAAGTTTAAAGTATATTATCACACAAAAGGAGCAGAATATGCATCAAAGAATATTGTTGGTGCTGATTAAGGATTACGACTTCTTAATTCATTACCACCTTGGGAAAGCAAACAAGGTGGCAGATGCATTAAGTCGACAAGACCATGCTAGCTTATCCATGATAGGGATCACAAAAGATCCAATATTTATGGATTTACAAAGGATGGATCTTGGAATTATAATGGAAGGGGATAAATATTATCTTTCTCAAATGAATGTTCAACCATCTATACATGTGAAGATCAAAGAGGCACAGAAAGAAGATGTAGAGTTACAAAAGAAGGTGAGAAATGTTCCTGAATTCAACCTTGACTGTGATGGGATAATAAGGTTCAGGAATAGGGTTTGTGTTCCTCCCATCCCAGATTTAAATAAGGAGATACTGGATGAGGATCATAGTTCTTCATTCTCTATTCATCCTGGAAGCACGAAGATGTATAGGGACCTTAATGAGTACTTCTGGTGGGATGGCATGAAAAGAGATGTCACTGAATATGTCTCTCGATGATTGGTTTGTTAGCAAGTTAAAGCTTAGAGACAGTTGTCTAAAGGGTTTTTACAACCATTACCCATACCAGAATGGAAATGGGAAAAGATCACTATGGACTTCGACACTAGACTTCGAAAAACATCCAAAGGAAATAATGTTATATGGGACATAGTTCATCATGTTAAGAAGTTGGCACACTTCATTTCTATTAGAAAAGATTTCTCTCTGGATCAGCTTGTCAGGATATATGTGAAGGAAGTGGTAAGATTGCGTGGAGTACCACTTTCAATTATATCTAATTGGGATCCATGGTTTACCTCAAAGATTTGGTGAAGTGTTCAGCATACATTAGATATAGAGGTGAGTTTCAGAACTGCTTATCATCCTCAGACAGACGGTCAGTCTGAGAGAACAATTCAAACTCTATAATTTATGTTAAGAGCTTTCTCTATGGATTTCAAAGGTGGTTGGGATCAACACCTACCTTTGGTGGAATTTTCTTATAATAATATCTTTCACTCTAGTATTCAGATGGCTCCTTATGAAGCTCTCTATTATAAGAAATTCAGGACTCCAACTTGCTGGGATGAAGTTGGGGAAAGAAAGCTAATAGGGCCTGATCTTGTTGATGAGATGGCAGAAAAGGTCAGAACTATTAAACAACATATAAGAGCAGCTCAGAGTCGACAAAATAGTTATGCCGACAACCAAAGAAAAGTCCTAGAGTTTGAAGTGGGTGATAAAATGTTCTTATGAATTTCACCTTGGAAGAGAGTAATGATATTTGGAAAGAAGGGCAAGCTATGCCCTTAGAATATTGGGCCTTTTGAAATATTGGACCGTGTTGGGAAGGAAGCTTACCAATTGGTGCTTCCACCGAATCTCTCTCAAGTTCACGATGTGTCCCTTGTATCTCTCCTGAGAAAGTACATACCCATCCTTCACATGTACTCATCTCAGAAGTTGTACCGCTGAAGCAAGATCTTTCTTATGAAGAACAACCGATAGAGATTCTGGATCGTAGCGAAAAAGTCCTACGGAACAAGACCACTCGCTTGGTGAAAGATTTATAGAGGAACCACCAATTAGGAGAAGCTACATGGGAACTTGAGGAGATGATGAGGGACAGGTATCCTCATCTGTTTGTTACAATTTAGCGAATTTCCAGGGCGAAATTCATTTTAAGGGGGGTAGAATGTAACACCCGAGATTTTATGAGAAATATTTTGTTTCTATGTATAATTTTATATAAAGGAATCTTTCACTACACACAAAACTGTCTTGGATTGAATTACACGTAAGATAAAACTTCCTCGATAGCTTGCGTTGTACGCAATACCATGTTTCACCAAAAAACGATATGTTATTAAAATATTATACAAACTAGCCGTTATGAATAGTAATACCCAATTTTTGAAATTTTATAAATTTTATCTTTCAAAATGGGATTCATTTTTGGATTCGAAATATCGAAATTAGGCTAGGGTGAATTTTTGGTATTTTTCTGAAAATATTCAATTTTTTATGAATTGTGAAAACACAGGGTTACTATTTAAAAACTGACTTTTTATTTAAATAATTATTTATTTCAATTTATTTTAGGTAAAAAATTGATACATATTAACTATATAAGTTCAATGTAATTCATTTGAGTCATTTTATAGTAATTATAGATATATAAAAATTTTATTGGACTTTTCAACGTCTTTTACCTACCTCCTAGGAGATTTTTGGAAATTTACATAAAACATAATTTTACCGCTTCTGTGAGTGGAATTTCAAAAATCCGAAAGACACGGTTAATATGAAGGAGTAAAATGTGGTTCAATAAGATAAAAATAATTTTTGTTGAATAGTAAATTTTTTCTTTTATTTACCACGGTTAAAAGTAAATAAGGTAATTAAGGGTAAAAATGGTATTATAATTACCCTAACACATGTCGTAATTCTATTGGATAAGTTTAGTTTGACCAAAAACCACCATCGGAATAATATATGACCATTTAGGTCCAATTTAATTAGATTAGGACATTTAATATTATTTTATTTAAAGAAGAGTTAAAATAGTTAAAATCAATGTTTAATAACTAAAACATTTTTAATATAGGGTTATAAATAAGATAAATTAGACTATAAATATAAATTAGAAATCTAAACAGATTTCATAAATAATGGTATCATATTTGTAATTTTTAGACATTATATAAGTTAATTGATTTATGACACAATGATGATACAATAATTACCTTATTAATGAAATATTAACATAATTGATGTTTTAAATACACAAATAAATGTAATTTGAGACTTTTTACAAATTACACTAATTTTTTTAGGTTAATATGACATGTTAGTATTGATTCAATTAGCTTTGTTCGAACTGATCATGATGTTATGATTTTCACAAACATCAATTACCAAATAGTGTCAAAATTGACATAAAATAGTATTTTAAAAAAATATTATATTATTAAATGTTATTTTATTCTTAAATATCTAAGGTTCTTCCAAATTACTTAGATGAGGTTATATATATTAATAATGAACCACTTGGTGTTCGTTTGTCTTATTATAGTATGTTTATTAACCATATAGTGTAAGAAAACAAGAAGACATGGTAAAACATAAATTATTTAACATAGAGTTAAATCTAAATGATAAGGATAAAATAGTAACCTAAACTTGTCTAAAACCCATTGGTTGAGTGGATTTCGACCCATCCCCACCTTAGATACTAAATAAATTAATTTGGAGCTATTAAAAACCAAATATTACTGCATTATAAAATAATAATTTAAGTTTTTCTTAAGCTTCCCCTCTCCCCCCTTATAAAAGGGCACCTCTTCCTATCCTCCTCACACCACTTTGAGCCTTCATGCTCGAAAAACCACTGCCAATTTCTCTTCTCCACTTCTCTGTTAATATTATATAGGTCCTGGTCTTCTTCAAAGACGAATTTTAGTGCCCTAAGAGGAGGTTTCAAAGAGGCGTGTCGAAAAAGAGGTAATATCTGTTACCGATTCATTCAAATTTATTTCTTCTTCTAGTTCCTCTCATTTAGTTGTTTCATTATGAAGTAATAACATCATTATAACTCATATACTGATATATTATTATAAATATGAAACAAACCTATTTCACCTTTTATCCATCCTACAGAAAATAAAATCACCGCGCATGCGTACGTACGGAATACCATCTCCACGCTGTGGTGTAATCTGTTTTCTATCACCACCTTACATGGATGGGTATAATGGTGTAAATAATAACTATATATTCTTATTGTAAATTGATATTGATTCTTAAATAGTATACATACACTTCAATACAATTCCACAATCATGGGAACGATATCATCGCTCATGCGTACGTACGTCCTACCGTCTCTACGGTGTGATGCGACTCATTCTACATAATCTTCATTGCATAATGATTGTATAAATGAATTTAATGAATAAATATTATATATATTACACTAATACCATTCTGGAAATGAGGTATCTATAACCTAAAAGTTATAATAAGAATTTATTCGACAAAACACGCATAAGAACAAAAAGCAATAAACACCTGAATAACACGTAGAAATGAAATATTACTAATAAGAAGCTAAGAATATGACCATATATGATATAATAATAATGAGTATGATTCTGGAATAAGTCAATTACATTATTTAAATCATTATACAGTAGGTTCGGACACTTACGAAGCAAATCGGACCTAAGGTAAGGGAAAATCTCGCAATCTCATTTTTATCTGAGATTGTTTTTACTTCAGAATTTACTGGGGGAATATTTATCATACACATCCATGTGTCCTCAATATGTAATATTTTTTCTATCCTCCTAGAAGTTTTTAAATCCAATTTTACCCATTGTTATGTTTTTAGTAAAATATATGAATGGAATCTTTTGTCGTTTTTTGTACGAGGTACTTTTTGACTTTTCCATCCAATGTATGAGAAGAATGTATTTCTTTAACATATATGGAATTAATGGATTTTTAGAACATTATTTCCATGAATATTAATTTAAAAGTTTTCAAGTTTATTTGTAATTAACTTCTTTTAGATTAAAATTTTATAACATGTTAAGAAAGGAAAAATGTTTTTGAAGTAGAAAGAATATTTTCCTCAAGAATGGAGTTAAAGTGTTTTATCAAAATTATTTTCCATCCAAGATAATATAAGCTTCTATTTCTATACCTATTTTTTCATTGATTTTATTATTATTTAATTAATTTTATGAAGTCCTTTTATCTTATATGATTTATGAAGGCATGATGTTTAAGAATCCCATTTTTATTACTTGGGTTATGCTATGATATATGATTTATGATTTTGTGGAACACATAAGAATGGTATCATTATGAGATGGGTGGGACCTATATATCCCTCCAATGCATTGTGTAAAGATTTATATCTCATGAGATAGACATGGTTGGAACGGCAGGTTAATCCAGTTCAGTGATACAAGACTGAAATGAGGAGTGAACTCGATTCAGAAATGGACTTTGTCCACTAGGATAGTCATGGAAATGATGTCTTGACAACTAAGAAATGATTTTGTATGATTATGTGTGTATGAAAAAAAGTTTCATGTTTTACATTATGACTATTTGGATTATATTTCACTATTATGATTGATCACATGTCATGATATTATGATCACTTTTTCAGGAGTGTATTTTCAATATGTTATGTTCTTATGAATATGATATGATTGATATTTCTTTTGTTTACCCTTAATGACTATTTGAGCTCACCCTTTTGTATGTTTTCTTTTCCCTAGGTTAGGAAGAAGGGTATTAAGTATGATATGCCAAAAGGGACTCTAGATGTGATAAAATAAAAGGGAGACGATTTAGATGACTTATAAACCAGTTGTTTATGTTTCCGAGTTTCTAAAGACACTATACCTATATGGTCCTTTCATGGTTTTGTTATATGTTATAATAAGTATGCATCTAATTTTGAAGTAATAACAATGTATGTAAAATATGGGTCGTTATATTCCTCGACCTCGGGGCAGAGGCCGGAAGGTAGCAAAGGCAACTCATAGTGCTAGGGCTACTGTAGCGGTGAAGCCCACACCAGTTGAGGGGGAAGCATTGGTGGCGGATCCAATAGCAGTAGCGAACCCAGTGGTTCTAGAAGAACAGTGTCATCCAGAGGGATGGCCACCGAGGGGATTCCATAGGATTTTCACTCAGGCCCAGGGGAAAAGGTTGTGCCATATTGACATGCCGGAGAATGCTATCTTCCTGAAGGCTTGGGATATCTGGGAAGTCAACCAACAATTTCTCTGCCCATATGGGTTATGGGAGCACCTTAACCACCTTGGGATGGACCTAATGGTGATTGGCCCTGTTAGAGCTGGCTTTGCAGTACCCTGAGCAGAGAAGCAGCAGTACCTGGCTGAATGGGAAGACTTCATCCACTCCCGAGGTGCCCTGCGTCCGATGACAGACAGGGTCAGGGTCCTGTTGGACCGCACGGTCCCTCAAAAACCATCAGTTTATGTCCTGAGGGAGAGATTCCCTCTACTGGAAGAATCAGACAAGTCCTCCTTGAGAGACGAGGACGGTAGAGGGAGTTCATTGGAGGAAGGAGAAGTCGGTGACCAATCGTCAGATCTAAAAGATTTTGCAGAGGCCCTCGAGGTAAAATCCCAAGATCCTTCCTCACGGTTTTATATTAGGTTACTCTGGAGTTATTATTAGCATTTCCACTATGTATTAGGACCTTGTGCATAGACCTCGTTCTCGTCCCTCAGTGGGTGATGATGCGTGAACTTCGGGATCTACATCTGTGGCTGCATCAGCTTCCGAATCTTCCTGGGCTAGGACACTAGTGGTGGCTCTCCCAGAGTCCCTATACCTTCCAATCATATACTGGGGGCCACACATTGAAATTATGATGACGTCAACACAAGATCGAGACCAAGGAGTTGATCTCTGTTAGTCTCCTCTACTGAAATTACGATTGCCGTTCTCTGTCCATGTTAATTGACATTCACGTCCCCTTTTTGGCATGTACAGTCCTTCAATTGTCCTAAGGCGCTGCGGTGAAGTTGGTCGGGTCTTCTGGTAGTGCCCTTCCTAGAGGCATGCCAATGGTTGTGGAGGAAAACATTCAATCTGACTGAATTGCAGCACTCCAGATCACTGGCGGGGATGCTAGTGGGACATGTCCCAAGGTTATTGTGGTGGGATCCGATGGTGAGGATCAACCGGATAGTTCAGGCCCCGCCACGCTAGAGCCAACCGTAGATGTGGACCCAGTTGAAGACTTCCTAGGGGCATTCCCTGCATACTAGCTTGCTAATCAAGCTGACACGGACAAGACAGCTTATAATGAGGAGGATATCAAGATAGTTCACCGTCGATCATCGATGTTGATCACACGCTTCATCAAAGACACCCCCCAAGCACTATCGTTGGATGAGATGGACAGACATTGCTCGCGACTACGCGAACTGTGTGCTAGGGGAGTGGATGCCCAGAGTCCTCACATGCTCGTCCGAGATCTTATGGCCGAAAATATTCAGGAGTATGACCATGGCCTCAGTGTGGGATGGAAGCGAAGGAAGGTGGTAAACATCAAAACACTCTAGGAGGCGGAAGTCGAGGTCCAGCGGCTATAGAATCGAGCAGACGAGCACTCCTCCTCCCTCAACACGCAATCTGAGCTAATACTTAGGTTGAACACCCAGCTGGAAGAAGCTAAAGAGGGACTGAAGCGAGCCTCTGAGGAGATGAACACCATTCGGGCCGACGTGGAGCGGGCCCAAATTGCGGCTAGCAAATTACGCCCTCTCAATGCTGAGGAGGAGCGGGTGCTGAACAGGGGGCATCAACTCTTGGACAGCACGAACCAGAGGGTGGCGGAGCTGTTATGCTCTTTTGATGAGGTCAATCCGTCTATTAGGGGAACCGACCCTCGGGTACATTAATGATTACAAACCCTCAAATGTACATTCATGCTTTAATTGTTTTATGTCGTAGCATTCATGAGTTCAATTTCCACATTGGATTATTTTATCCTTGTAATGTTCATGGATTGTCTAGAAATCATTCCCTAAGATCACGTGGGTCGGGCCCAATGTGAGAAATAATGGATGACCACCTTATCACCCCATGTGAATGTACGAGTACAAACCATGCTTCGGGCATCCGAGGTTTGAATTAACAGTCCGGATTTCTAGGAAGAAATGGGAGAGACCAGACTAGAGAATGAAGTTCTCAGAACAGCCGAATTATCTTTTTCCGAGTGTTCTCTTGTGCACGAAGGGGGTAATGCCATGGGAGCTAAAATCAATATGAACCGATGGGAATATGAGGTGTGAATCACGCTACCCATGATTCGGAACATTATGGGGGTGGGGTGAAAATTAAGGATAACTATTGAATTTGTTCGAAACCCAGTATTCATATTGTGTTAGCCTGAAATGGGGATAAAAGTGAGGGCCGACTGCTAACCATGTTCGAAATACGGGGCCTGACTCAAAATTTCATCCATTAGTTTTCCAGAATGCTAATCAAGGACAGTAGGTGAGCCATAGGCTGAGCATCCATACCGTTATGGGGTTCCATTAGACATGAAAGAGGACGAGGGTCTAAATAAGGGGGGTACGTAAAGCGTGGAATATGGAGTGATGGTTTGTTTGAATAGAATCCAGCACTCTTGAAATTACGCCACTATGGTGGAAGCATATTAGGTGGGCGCATCGGTCTGATTGTGGATCATCCATTCTTTTAGACAGGGCCTCTCTGGCGAGGGAGTTGTTGCTTCCCAATGTCATCTTGGGGCATCCCAAACTTTTTCAGGGAAATATTGTAGTTACATGGTTCCCCAAAAGGGGTCAGGCCAGGGGCCGGAAATGAGGAGGAACAAGATTCATTATTCCTGAGGTTACACCATAGGTGAAATACCTGGGTGTCCTTGCATATCCCATGAGGATGGGAATCAAGCCGTACATAATTCTGGAAGAACATTTTAACATCATACAGGACCAGAAGCACATTTTAACGTCATGCGGGATGAGAAGCACAGTTTAACGTCATGTGGGATGATGAAGAACCTGGCTGTGCTAGTGCACAACCTACCCAAACTACAAATCCCATGTGATTCATGCTCTATGGGGGAAAAAAGTATTGGCGGGACTTTTCAGACACAAGAAGGAACATGTTAGGGCGAAGGGATGCTCGGTGAATATCGGCCCAATGATGCTAGCCCGTCCATGTAGTGCACCTAGACACGTGAAGATGTAAAGCTGAGTATGTAGGAATTATTCTTGTAAATGAGGATGTAGAAATGTGTGAATCATGATGCTTGAAATCTCGATCACAATACTGGTGGTGCGACAATGAGGGATAGCTGTTGACCATGTTCGAAACATAGCATCCATATCGTGTTAGCCGGGAATGGGGATAGACAAATGAGGGTCGACCACTAACCATGTTCAAAACACGGGACCTTTCGTAAATGTCATCCGAGATCTTTAGGGGCGTTGGCCCGAAATGGTAGGTGAGCCTAGGTGGAATAAGTCCAAAGCAGGAAGGGGGTCCCTTTGTATGTGGAAGAAGATGAGGATCCAAATAGCGAGCTCATGAAGCATGGACATGGAATGAGGGGAATGTCCCCAGGAAAATTCCACACTTTGGGATCTTTTAAAACGCATTTAAATATGACAACGAGACTTATTAGATAAAGGGATTTGAGTACATTCCCATAGGGGGATATTAGTTTAAGGTTGTAGAATTCAGACCATGGATGAGGGGAACATGGGGGACATATGGGGAGGTAATTTGTAAAACCCGTCGTGAATGGGAACACGGGGTTCCGACCACCTTGTGTTCCCGGGGAATATTTCAGGTCTAGACACTAGAAATGAGAGTTCATATGGGCCCGAGGCAAGGTGTACGATCGTTCCTACATACCCCATAAGAATGGGGAACAAGATGCACATATTTCTAGGGGCAGCACAGTAATGTACCGGTGCTAGGTATCAAACGGGTGTGCGGGTATGGCCCTTGCACCAAAAGAATCGGTATTTGATGTATCTTTTTTGATCCATAAGGTGGGTGGTTTTTTTGTGGGGTGACCGGCTTGGGAATAGAAAACCCTGGCAACGCCGCAAGAATCAAGTTGTATGCAGGCGTTGAAATATGTTATGATGTGTGACCGATACCAAACATGATGTCCCCTAGAGGGAGGACATCACAATGAACTGCCATTTTTCTTTGTGCGGCTAGGATGATAATGTCACAGTTTAGGGTCATGTGATAGGACCAGGAATGCATTTTAACGTCACATGGCACAGACTTAGTAGAGGCAATTCAAAGTGGGGAATGTGTACGGTGCAATAAAACAAACCTGATGTGAATGACGACGTAATCCCATACCACACCATACACAATTCTGAGAAAGGAAACTTGGGACAAGGGTCCTAAATAGAGGTAATAGAATAAAGTGTCATAGAAACTAGCCCCCAATTGAGCTGGACCTGAAAACGAGATGTTCGATTGTTCCTATGTACCCCATGAGGATGGGGATCAAGCTGTACGTAGTTCTAAAAGAGGGGAATTATGAAAGGATCTTAGTTTGAGGTATTAGAACTCGGACCAGAGATGAGGTAAGTCGGTGTGGAGCTTCAAATGGCACCTTTACAATGGATTCATCCTTCTAACGTGAAAATACGCACCGAGGGATAGTGTCAGGAGTGCCAAAGTTCTACTCAGACATGAGGGGGTGGAAAAGTGATGTGAATCATGTAACTCAAATTGATGGCTTAAAAGGAGTCGGTGTGATGATGGAGGACGACTATTGACCATGTTCGAAACAAAACATCCATATCTTGTTAGCCTGAAATGTGGAAAACAAATGAGCATCATCTGCTGACCATGTTCGCATTGCGGGACTTGTATTGATTTGTTGTCTGAATCCCTCGAGGACGTTGGCCCGTAATGGTAGGAGGGACCTTGGGCATAGTATCCATGCCCTTCAGGGGTCCCTTCGGGTGTGGAAGAGTATGGAATCCCAAATGAAGGGGAACATGAAGCCTGAAAAATGGGCAAAAGCACGTCCGATTAGAGTTTGATATTCCAGATACTAAACCAGAGTACCCTTAGGCACCCCAGTGAATCTTCGACATGGGCTGAGGGGAAAATATGAGGGAGAGATTTCTGAGATACATGGATGGACCTGAGGTTTATACATTCGCGTGGTCCTACGTATCCCAGAAGGATGGGAATCAAGCCATACATAGTTCATGACTCTCACATTGGGTTAAGATAGCCTGACGAGAGGGGGTGTACGACACAATGAGTAACCTGATGTGAATGAGTACATAATCCCATACCACACCGTACAACCCTAAATAGAAGCTTGGTCTAGGGCCCAAAAAGGACATGGGGCCTGAGGCTGGTCCTCGGATGGGAAAGGCCCTACCAGTTTGCAGTTTAATGACTTGTAGTGAGGACAAGGGGAGGATAAGGAGTCTCACCCGGGGATGTGTATGGAACGAAGAGTAACCCGACGTTAATGAGGACATAGTCCCATACCACACCACACACACTGGGTAAGAACCTGGGATGGGGCTCAAGAAGTCCACGGGGCCTGATGCTAGGCCTTAGTTAGGAAGGCCTGACCTCTTGTATAGTTTCCGCCTCATCACATCTCCTAAGACCACGTGAGCTGCGCTCGATGTGGGAAACAAGGAGCTGGTCTGGGCTCCCCCACTCACATGGGGAATTAAAGCCTGGCTTTTCCTGATGAAATTTCGTCACTTGGAGATACAATGGGCTATAATGAACCACTACACTCAATGATTGGGACATCTTGGGGTGGTTTCAACATCGTAGGACAGTTGTTGACCATGTTTGAAACACAGTGTCCCTATAGTAACATGAAATGGGTGAAACAAATGAACATTGACCGCTGACCATATTAAAAATGTGGGACTTGTATCGGCTTGTTTCTCAACATCCTCAATGGCGTTGGCCCGAAGTGGTAAAAGAGCCCTTAGGCCTAGCACCCATACCATTCGGGGGACCTTCCGGATGGGGAAGATGATGGAGTTCTAATCAAAGGAGTGGGTGGAGCATAGTGGTACCCATTTATAAAAGAGGCGAACATCTCTAGGGAGCGAGGTGTATGGATGGGTCTAGGTTAGCTCGGCGTGAATTGGGGAAAAAGTCTACACCCCTACCTTATGTCTTTACCCGAGGGGAAGACTCTGGAATTTGTGCTGGGCCAACATATGAAATGTCTGGGTGGTCCGATGTATCCCATGAGGATGGGAATCAATCCATACGTAGTTCTTGAAGGCCAAGCAGTTTAACATCATCTGGTGAGAACATGGGAGAATAGGAGAATGGGAAGTGGGAACATAGTGCAATCATTATAATCCTAGCATGAGAGGGGCTAAGTAATCCTACACCATATCATGCAAAGATCATTCGAGAGAACTACACCCAGGGGGGGATAGTCAAAGAGAAGAGTTCAGGGCTGGGCTCAATATGAAGGATCTGAGCATTCCTACGTATCCCACGAGGATGGGAATCATGCCATACGTAGTTATTGAAGTGTGGTTTAACGTCATGTCATGTGATGCACATTTTAACGTCATGCAGGACCAGAGAATTTAAGGTGGTTCCGAACTAGATAGTTTAAGGTCTTGTTGGACCTGACAGTTTAGGGTCGTGCCAGACCAGATAGTTTAAGGTCATTTCAGACCTAACAGTTTAGGGTCGTGACGGACCATACTAGGCTCAAACAAAGTATTTCTTGAAGAACTTGGCATTGGTGGGAGGAATTATATGCTCACCATCCACGGTTACCTGGGAGTATTCTCCATTGGGGTAAACATTGTGAACTATGTAAGGTCCTTCCCATTTGGGCTCCAACTTGGGTGGTTTCCTATCGAGGATCATTGGAATCCAGAGGGCCAATACCAGGTCGCCATGCAGAAAAATGTGGAGGTGCACCTTCTTATTTAAGGCACTGGCTATCTTATTCTGATGCCTTTCCAGATTGTGCAGGGCAAGAAGCCTATTCTTGTCAAGTGCTTCCAATTCAGCCAGATGAATTTCGGATACTTTATCTGGCACCTGTAGGTCATAGACTATTGTGTGTGATGAGGGATTCTAGATCTCAATGGGCAGGATGGACTCAGCTCCGCACACTAGGGAATACGAGGTCACCTGGGTGGAATTACGAGTCGTCATCTGGTAGGCCCAAAGGGCGTTGGGGAGCTTGTTCGGACAACTCTTCTTGTTATAGCCAACCATTTTCTGCAGAATTTTATAGAGTGTTTTTTGAATTCCTAGATCTACCCATTTGAATGTTCGTCATAGCCGGAGGTATGGTTCAAACTGATGTTGTACATGGCGTACAATTTCTTCAGCTCGGCTGCTCAGAAGTTGGTGTCGTTATTGGTGAGGACTGTGTGAGGGATCCTAAACTGGTAGATGATGTTGGAGCTCAAAAAGTCAACGATAGAATGTCCCTTGACCTCCTTGAGTGGAAATGCTTCTACCCATTTGGAAAACAAATCTGTGGTGGTCAGGATGAACCTACACTGAAGAGCTGTCACCTGTGGGTATGGTCCCACGACATCTAATCCCTAGACTACAAAATTCCCCGAATACATGGTAGTGTGGAGGGTCTCTGGCGGCCGATTCACAAAGTTTGCATGAAATTGGCACACATGGAACCTCTTGGATAACTCTATGAAGTCATGGATCATGGAGGGACAGAAGTACCCTAATCTCTGGATCTGGTGAGATAGTTTTAGCCCAGCCTGATGGGCACCGCAGGAACCAGCATGATCCTCCTGCATGACTTGGGAAATCTCAACTCCTTCAAGGAAACGGAGGAGAACACCATCAAACCCACTCCTATTAAGGATATGTTCAAGACTGGGACCACCCTAGATGGTAAACTGCAGTTCGCGGCATCGAATTCTCTCACGGCCAGCCCGATTAGTCATGAGGAACCCATTTTGGAGATACTCGACAAAAGGGGCTCCCTAATCGGGAATTGTTTAAACCACTGCATCTGAGGAACCTAGGGATCCTGACATGGAGGCGTCGGTGGTAAGATGGATTACCCACAAGTATTCATCATCTTCTGGGGTGATGGGGGAAATGAATCTTCGGTGTGCCACATGTATAATCAGATTATCCTGCTCGGGTTCTGCAAGTGATGCAGCCAGGCCAGCCAGGGCATCAGATCGACCATTCTGAGATCGAGGGACATGAATTACTTCCAGCCGAGATGGGAACCGGGCCATTAGCTGGAGGGTTCACTCCAACAATGGTATGATCTCTGGATTTCTGATGACGTAGTCACCGTTGACTTTATTGATGACTAGTTCGGAATCCCCTTTCACATGAAAATGGGGTACATCAATCTCGAGGGCTAGCTCGAGGCCAGTGATAAGAGCCTGATACTCTGCCTCGTCGTTTTTGCAGCCTTCCGAAAATAGGAATGAATATGGCAGAATGGATTGCGCTGAGGTAATAATGACAATATCCTGGCCTACCCTGTTAAGTCTAGGATCGTTGAGCCTCCTGCCAGTGGGGCTCCAGGAAGCACCATAAAAGTTCATCTGCCAACATGGGATGGTAGTATCTACTAAGAGGATCTTCAAGTTAGGAAAATACATGTCCAAAGACTAGTCTGCAGAAGCTTGATGGGTAGCAAAAAATTATACCAATTCATGTCCCTTGATACCTTTCTGAGGGATGAACCTGATGTCAAACTGCTGGAGGATTAATTCCCACTATGCTAGGCGACCGATCAAAATGGGTTGTTTGATAATGTAATTTAGCAAGTCTACCCAAGACACTAGTTGTACCTCATGGTGCGGTAGGTAGTGTCACAATTTCTGTACTACGAATACCAGTGCAAGGCAGCACTTCTCGATGGGGTAGTATATGGTCTCTGTGTCGAGAAGCATGTGGCTGAGGTAGTAGAGACTATTTTCAGTCCCCTCATTGTTCTTTTGGGAAAGGAGGGTGCTGAGAGATCTTTCCAGAGCAGTAACATAGAGGATCAGTGGCTTTACGGAGATGGGTGGCATCAAGATCAGAGGCTAGAGAAGATACTACTTGATTTCCTCAAATGTGGTCTGGAACTCTTCATCCCATTCGTAGGCAGTGCCTTTCTTCCTATGCCGGGATAAGGTCTTACACTTTCCAACCAGATTCGGAATGAATCGATGTATATTGGCTAAGTGGCATTGGAAGCCTTGAAGCTCCCAAATATTTCTCAGGGGAGGAATCTGGCTAATGGCCTAGACTTTCTCAGGGTCGATCTCGATGCCTCAGTACCTAACATCAAACCAAGACACTTCCCGGAGTTGAACCCAAAGGCACATTTCAGCAAGTTCATCTTCAAATATTGGGAGTGGAGGAAGCTGAACACTTTCTCAAGATCCTTGAGATGGTCTTGGAATTGGCGGGACGTGACCACCAGATCATCCACATAGCATTCCACCAATTTCCCAAGGATTGGATTGAATATGCGGTGCATGGACCACTAATAGGTGGCAACTACATTCGTCAGGCGGAAGGTCATAACATGGTAACAAAAATTACCTTAGGGTGTCCTGAAAGTGGTGGACTCTTCACCCTCAGGGGCCATCCAGATCCAATTATACCCAGAGTAACCATCCATGAAGGAGAGATCTTGGAACCCAACCATAGCTTCGATCAACAATTCCATCACTGGAAGGTGAAAATCATCCTTCGGGCAGTGACAATTGAGATCACGGAAGTTGATACAGACTCTGATCTGTCCACTCTTCTTCCTGACTGCTACGATGTTGGCCAGCCATTTGGGGTATTGGACGTCCTTGAAGAATTTGTCTCTGATGAGCATGTAAACTTCAGCCTCAACCACGACACCATGAGAAGGGTGCATCTTTTTGGGAGGCTTCTTGAATCTGTGATGATTTGTTAGGAGACCGAGGCGGTGGATGGCTACCTGAGGATTTAGTCCTTGAATCTCATTGTAACTCCAGGAAAACACACCACGATGACTTTTAAGGAAGTCTGCATACTGTTTCTGTTCCTCGGGGGATATGGAGGCACTAATCAATGTGGGTCTCGGATCTACCTTGCTACCAAGGTTTACCTGTACCAGTTCATTAACTATAGTGTAGATTCCTTCTTCAATGGTGGGGGAGAATCCTCCATATCCTCTTCTTTGCTTCCATAGAAAGGATTCCCAACAGGTAAATCTTCTTCTAGGTTGGGAGAACCTGATGGGAGGCTGTTACCAGCTTGGACATCAGTGGATAGCTCATGAAGAGATTCATGCGCCACTGAGACCATAGCGATGAAGGCAGTTGATCCAATCACATCTGGTCTTCAGCACAAGGATCCATGCTTGATGATACCAAAGAAATATTGGCGTGTTGTCTTGATTCAGTTAATACACTCCTGACTAAATAGAAATGTGTGACATACTGTCGTTTCCATGAGGCAGACATACCGATACTATACGGGGGTAGTAGGATCCGAGATCACCTGATCCTGGTTTGTGTAGGAGTATGAGATGATTTTTCGCCATCACATGGACTTGGGAATATGCCTTCCTCTTGTACAGTATAAAACAAATCATTTCCCCATGTCGGGGGACATGGCCTCCAATCGATGGATAGGGAAGATGTAGGCATCATCCAGACATGTCCAAGGGTTAGTTGTGACTGTGACGGGCTCATCCTCACTCGCTAGAATCTACTTATTCTTGCTCTTGTAATAGTCCGAATTCAGGTAACGGGCTTCACAAGAGGAAAAAGGAGATACATCACCTTATATTACGCCTACTTGACCATTTAGAGAGTACTTGAGTCACTAGTGATATGACGAGGGGATCGCCGCGTTCAGGTCGAGCTACGGTCTGCCCATCAATGCATTGTACATGGTGTCCTGGGAGACAACTATAAACTCGGTACCGACAACTAGGCCACCGAACTTGGTCTTCAAACGGATCATTCCAACCAGGGTCTGCTCTATCCTATCATATTCTGAGATTCTTAAATCGGAGTGAGGTAGGTCATCTTCGGATAACCCAGCTTCTACAATGTCCGTGTTGGGATAAGGTTGATCCCGGAGCCGGTGTCAATGAAACAGTGGTGAACCTCCACACCATTGAATTCATCGGTGATGTACAGTGGGAGAATGTGCCTTTGTATGGGAGATCCTTCATCTTCTCCAGAGAACTAAATGATGGCCTGGCATTCGACATTCCAAAACTGTTTCAACATGAAAGGCTTCTGCAGCCGCTACCTCCGTCTCAATCTGTAGGGGGCTTCTTAAAGCTTCAGAAAGGGCCTAATTCATATCTGACAACATGAGAAGGTCTTAAAGGATGGAAAGCCTCACTGGGATTCTATAAATTTGCTTGAGGGCATTTTACTTCTGTTCCAGGCATGTAATTCTGCTTACAAGAGGCCGCTCTGCGTTTGGAGGCATGGCGGGCCCTGCCGGCTGGACCGACGGCTGGCTGGTACTAGGCATATCTCGCTTATCACTAGTTGAAGCCGAGAGAAACTTCTGGATGAGGATTGGACAATTAGGATCATCTTGTAATCGGGTGAGGCTGGTCATGGAATGTATGAAGTGTTTCTGCCTAATCTAATTGCACAAACGATGGTGGAGGTGGGCCTGCTGACACCAGATGCAGAGGCTGTGTGTGTTGGGTTCTGCGCTGGGCCTGTTGTCTGGTCTCTATAGGATGCACAGCCTGGTTGGAGGTTCCAGCTGATGCACCTTGATGGCCAATATGGAAACATCTTCACCGACGTTGGCGTCAGCTAGGGGCTTTGGGGAGGTTCTTCTAGCTCTCCCCCTCATCGGGTGTCATATAGGGCTTTACCAACTCTATAGTGTTAACCGAAGCGTACCATTGACTATCACTTGAAGAGTCGTCCACTATTGGGTGAACTCTGGGAGATATCCCCATATTAGGGGGCATGAAGTCTCCAAGATTACGAGATGACGATGACATTGGCAGGTTGCGTTGCTTCTTCTTGGGTCGTCGATGCTTGCTCTTCTAGGAAGAGTCTAGTTGAGATGACAATGCAGAAGTGGTTGTCACAACTTCTGAAGGCTCCAGCTGATTCAGGCATTCCTAAATGATTACCTGGGTGTAGGTGACTGTTTTTTGAGTCATCCAGTTGTCGTAATTCTGGGACCCGCAGTTAGAGAGCTGCTCCCACTCGCCTTCGATGTCGCTACTACTGTCTGCCCTTACAAAGAAACCCACCACTTGTGTCGGGGCCAGGCCTAGCCTGACTATGTTATTATCAACCTAGTCTTGAATCCATTCTTTGAAAACATATCATTTTTTGAGGTTGTTCCCCATAATCCAATGATAGGGGTAGTAATTGGGGAGATCAGTGAGATTCACCTCTTCGGGCCATCTATACTCAGACAGACATACAATCCCTTACTCTAAGTCACTTCAAAAATAGTCGGGAACCTTATTCTAGTTGAAAGAGTAGGTTCATTTTTCTCTATCCTGGAAGGGGTACCTTAGAGCCTGACCCTGAAGAATGGCCGGATGGGCCTGTCAAGGAGGTGGACCCTGATTGTCCTACCTTGGCGGTGGCAGTGCATTCTACGGCGGCGCTTGCTAATTCTGAGGACACTACTGAGCCGGGGGCTGTGCCTGAGCTGGAGGGCCTCTGCGAGGCTGTAGGGCTGGTGCTAATGGTAGCATTTCTAGTTTCCTTGGGGCTTCTATTTGGTCCACCACGGTGGGCTCGGCTGGGGAAACCCTCCTCCCTAGAATTACAGGAGGCAATGGACGTTCCTGGATAGCCTGTTACAGGGCTTCCTCTAGGCGCTGAGCCTTATCAGGGAAGTCTCAGAATCCTCCAGGGTAGTTATGGGTGTTCATAGAAGGAACCAATTCTGTCTTGACATTCCCTATGAACATCGTCAGTAGTTTCTCCTAAGTCGGTGGCATGTCAAGGGAGTACGTAAGTCCCTTCCACCGAGCAATAAATTCTGTGACTCGCCCATCAGGCCTTTTCTTGAACTTGAAGAGGTTGGCGATGCATGTTTTCCGGGTGGTGGAATTAAACTGGTAGAGGAAGTGCCTGTGAAGGGCCTCCTAGATGGTCACGGATCTGATGGGGAGCTGGCTGTACCAGACGAATATCATCCCCTCCAACGTCTGACAAAAATAGTAGAGTTTGGTAACATCCTTTAGTGATGGAGTCCCTAACATAGGCCCACACCTTGAGTTGAAGTTGGCTAGCTGCTGCGGTGAGTCCCCTATCCCGTTAAAGGTGTATAAGGTGGTATTCCAAAAACATGGAGGTGCTGGCATATCATCCACCCATGTCGGGTATGGTTTTCCATCTTGTGGGATATCCATCTGTCGTGTATCCCATGATTTAAAGAGAGCTATGAGAACCACCATAGGATCAACTGAGTGGGGGTACCTGTCTTGAAGGGGATCCCTTACCACGATTTCATTTTCAGGTTCTTCAGCATAGTAGACAGGCTCAGCGACTTGTAGAGTATCTTGTGGAGCGACTTGCGGGGCAGCAGGGTGAACCTGAGCCAGATTCTTTGGATTGTTAGGTCATTCGGGAAGGTTTGGTGAGACATATCACACCCTCTTACCATGAGATCTGGCTTCTGCCCTATCCATGGGAGCAGCATGATCAGGGCCTCCCTATGGTAGCTCCCCAAGAAGGAGCTATTCATGCCCCTCTTGTACTAGCCTAGGATCACCGTAGTCGGGTCGTCGCTCTGCAATGCATTCACCAAGGATTTCATCGACTAGATTCTTCTTCTCAGAGAGTTTCTGGTCCATCATGTCCTTCTCAGGGTCCTCCTTCATCTTCTGCACTGAGGTGGATGGGTCGGAGTGCTTGGAAGCTCTGACGTGCTCCTTACCCTTACTGGAATTTCGGCTGAGTATAAGTGCCTCGATAGGTACAGGGAGACCAAGTAGGTTCTTTTACTGATTAGTATTCCTCTCTAATGGGTCCAGTAGTGGTGGAAATCCCTCAGGGGGTAATTCTCTTTCGAAAATCTCCAACTCATCCTCCTTGTCCACTATGTCGGCCATGTTGAACGTGACCCCTCCCGGGGGCACGCCTTTGATGTCACCAAGCGATTTGGGCTGCCGCTGGATAGTACTGAAGAGGAGGGAAGCATACTTCCCCCATCCATGGATTTTCATGTGGGGGTAGCCTCCCTGATAATTTTTTTGAGTACCTGGATACTCTAAACACATTGCTTCTAGAGAGCCTCACGACGACCTGAAGACTAGGGGCGCTGGGCCACAGGGAGCACGACCAGATCGACTAGACATCATTGCTCACCGATGTATTTGAAAGGTTTTTGGATCCTTGGATAAACCACACGCTGATGATGAAGACTGAAATGTGTCAACCAGAGGTTGTAGCGGAAACACTCTACTTCCTCTAGAGCGAGTGATTCCGGTAGGTGGGAATTCTGTGCCGCCATGGGCCAGAACTTCTTGGGGAAGTGGTTCACTACAAGGATGCACTAGAAACTCCTCGGCTCAAATTCAGGGTATGGCCCGGGATTTCCACATTCGTTGATTGGGGTGGCTAAGGAACTAGCAGCGGTATTGAGGCAGACCACTGGGACGATAGGCTGGCTAGTGGAGAGTACGAAGATCATGCTGACTGGCCACTGATTCTCAGGCTGTCCTCCAAAGACTGTAGTGACCTGGATGCTATGTCGCGATAAGAGGGGATAACAACCATCTTCCTTGACTCTGGGTCTAGGTCTGTTGGTGATAGGCTGTGATGCTGCTCGCCGACCATTGGTCCCCAGAATAGCTCTTTGTGATCTCTTCTAGTGGTATAAATCGCTTTCGGTGACGATGGTGGTGATTTCACGACCATAACCTGCGGGGTTGTCAGATTTTCATTCTCCTAGATGTACCTGCGGAGGGAGGCAGTGATCCTATGGACCTCACATTCTGGGAGGACTAGGTTGATGTTCCTCATTGCAGCCCCAGCTCTTGACTAAGACAAGCAAGGGGAGGGCTCCCGAGGTGAGTCGTATTCCGCTTCAATGTCTGAGAAGCGGACATGTCTGATCTCCACCTGTGATTTCCCATGATTCTTCTTATGGAAGCAATGACCTACCTTCCTTCCCTTGGGTGGCTCCTCGGGACAAGGCTGATTTATGGCGTGGGGTCGTTCAGCCGCACTGGTGTTGGGGCGGAGAGAGTTTCCGCCTAAGAAAGCCAGGGTGCGTGGAGCACCGTGGAAAATGTCGAAGGGTACATGGGGAGGACCACCATGGATAGCACCAGAGCGTAAAAACCCTCCACTGGGACTGACAAGAACACGGGGAGGACCTACATGATTGGTGTGGGTGGAGTGAGGCTGGCCTTCATCACTCTGGTTTCGGGGGCAAGGATGACCTTCACCAGATGCAGAGAGGATGTAGGGAAGATCCCTACATTGGAGAGAGGCTGGTTGTGCAATGTCATAAATATCACTGCCGTAGGACAGACCCTCATTTGAATTGGGAGTCACAGGGGGCATAATTCCATGTTGAGCTTCGAAGTGGGGAAGGCCCCACTCTCTGCGGTAGTGGTACGGGGAGGACCTCTATACGAGGTGGCATCACTACAGGTTGGTTCACGGCGGCGGCTGCTCGTTCCTGCGACTGGTAGAGTCGACCCAACATGCCTGTGGGTCGGTTGGGGTCTCGATCCTGGTTGGGCATAGAAGCTCCCCTGCTCAGGGTGTGCAGGGACCTGATGATATTCATTGGCGGTGGCTCAGCCCATAGTATCTGTCGACGTTGACGCCCCTTTACAGGCATCTTCCTCAGCTCATGCCCGATGCTGGTGTCAAGTCAGTTGGGCCAGGGCTGGTAGCGTAGGATCATAGCTTACCTCCTCCTCCTCTGGAAAGATCAGGTGGCGGTGCTAACGCGACCGGGAGGGATCCCTCATTGGGAACCCCTTGATTGTGACTATGACCGGGTTGGGCCGTACGTCACCTACCTCATCAGTGTAAAGCAGGGAGTCGTCAAGGTGCTCTGGGGATAGGCTCCCAAAGCGGTTGTATGTCGGGGTGGAGAGTAGTGGCTCCCTGCACGGCCCTCGGGGGCGGTGTTGATGATGAGGCGCATCTGCCTCGAGATCCAGGTGGGCCATATCCCGTTTCGGGATTATTCCCTCCTCCTCGTAGAGATGCACGAGGTCGTTGATCACCCTTCATTGGATGAACTTGGATGGAGAGAGGGGCATAGGTTCCCCATAGTCGTGGATGCAGAGGGTGTCGTGGAAGAGTTAAAACCACACAGAGCAGTCGTTCTGGTGTTTCCCCTACCCCTGCATAGGTGGGAAAGTGGTAATCGTGTCCCTATAGTAGTAACCTGATTCCTAAGAAGCAGAGGGATGAACTCGTCTGTGCTGAAAGAAAAATGAATCGATGTTCAATGCCCCAACGCCATCCCATCTCCCGTGGTCAGTAAGTGGGATCCACACTAACAACGTCACAGAATGGGATGTCCAATGTTCTACTTCCCCAACTTTTGGTGAGTTTCACACCAGACCTGCTATTTTCTTGGAGGGACTCAGCACCGGATATCTGGATCTGGTGAAACGTCAATCCATTGATGCCCCAAGTGATACTAATCTCTATATTGATGAGAATATATTCATGTCGGGTTCACCCTTTCTATTTCCGATGCTTTCACTGGGGCACATGCATCCATCTGTGGGGACGTGCTACTCTGTTTCTCCACATTCCTGTTTTCCAAAGGTAGGAGGCATCCGTTCCTTATTCAGGGATGTTTGCTCTGTGATCAAAATGGGATAATGGGATGTCGGTTCTTCCTTCCATGGATTACTCCTCAGAACTCGTCAGCTAGTTTGGGTCTCCCTTAAATATTTAATACGTTGTTCATGAAACTCTTCCTAATTCCATATCTTCATGGACACCAGTTAATTACACTTCTTCTACTAGCACATTATAAGTAGTCCAGTTAGGGAAGCAACCTTCGGTTAGGGGAGTAGTCATGTTGGAGTTATCACCAGCATGTCTGGATGATAGGGATTGGTGGGTCTTTCTTCTTTCCCTTACTATAGGGCTCCTTGAGGGCGTGGAATCCTGAGGCATCCCACATCGAGAGTGGGTAATTTTATACCATAGGCATGTATATGAGGTTTTCCTCATCCTCCCATGTTTGACACAGGGTATTCCCCCAGTTTAACATCCAGCGGAGACGGATCAAACTGATCAGAACACTGACTATATTTGATCAGATGGAAGAACCCCTTATAGGGAATGACGATATTGGGGCCAACACGTGGGTGGCTTCCCGAATGCTATCGGATGGAACGGGTATATGAGGAGGCATGATCCCACCGGGATGTGGCATCCCAGGTAAAAAATCAGGGTGGATGACGGAAAATTGAAATGATTGGAAGGGGAATGAATTGTACCATCATGAAGTGATGGTAGTGTTGGTATTGAGCCTCAATGAGACGTCCTACCTATCCCCATGGTAGGGAATTAATGTCTGCATAGTTCGGTGGGTTTTCCAATGGATTACTACTGGTCGGGGATTACAATGGCATACCATTGAATGAGGGGACAACGGCTTACCACTGGATGGGTGGGACGCAACGGCTTACCACTACTTGGAGTTCAAATTCATGTGAGAAGAATGTGAACCGACGTTAATGACAGACTCGGGGGGTCCAACGGTGGTCGAGCTTGAACGTCGTGGAGGCTTCATATGCACCTTGCCTTGGAAAATATCAATGTCCTCATAGTTTGGGATGGGGGATGTCGGCAAACCAACAGGAATTATGGACCTTGGTCCAACAGGAGTCGGTCTTGAACGTCGTGGAGGCTTTCTACATAACCTACCATGGGAAATATCAAAGTCCCTACTGTTCGGGATGGGTGCGGGGCTTACACTCTAGGCGACCCAAGGTGTTGGTGAACCGACATGAAGATGGTCAGACTGGGGACTCTGATGGTGGATGGGCTTGAACCTCAGGGTGGCTTCCTAGGTACCTTGCCTTGGAAAAGATCAAAGTCCTCATTGTTTGGGATGGGAATCGGCGAACCGGCAGGAATGCGGACCCAGGGGTCCGATGGTGGTGGGGCTTGAACCTCATGGAGGCTTCCTACGTACCATGCCTTGGCATGGATCAAAGACCACGTAGTTCCAAAAGGGGAATTAGGGCTTACACTCAAGGAAACCCCAGGAGTTGATTAACCGACGTGAAGATGGTCAGAACGACCGGGTGTTCGGCTTGAACCTCAGGGAGGCTTCCTACATACCTTGCATTGGAAAAGATCAAAGTCCTCGTACTTCGGATGGGGCATTGGGGCTTACACTATAGGTGACCCAGGGAGTTGGTGAACCGACCTGAAGATGGTCGGAACGACTGGGTGTTGTGCTTGAACCTCAAGGAGGATTCCTATGTACCTTGAATTGGAAAATTTCAAAGTCCTCATAGTTCAGATAGTGAAACGGGCTTGTCACACCGACATGGAGATGGTCGGGGGAAATGATTGTTGGGAATGAACCTCAAGGAAGATTCCTACGTACCTTTCCTTGGAAAAGATCAAAGTCCACGTAGTTCGTAATAGGGGCATGGGGCGTACACTCTAGGCGGCCCGGGGAGGATGTCATGTTCGATGCTTACTCTAAGCCCACATGAGTCATTCTTGGTGTGAGAAACAAGAGATTGTAGAGACCCGACGATCATGTCGTGGAAGGTACGTCTGTGGGAAGTGGAGTGGGGCTTTTGCATGGAGCGGCCCAGAGAGTCGGGGCTTACTCTAGGATGGAGTCCTGAGGGTGATAAAGCCCAACGGGAGAGGACTTTGCATGGAATAGGGCAGTAAAAGCACTCTTTCCCACCAATCCCTTCGTTGGCTTTAGCCCCGAGGAAGTACGGAGGTGCATGGATGCTACCTCTTGGGAGGTGGGCAATGCTAGGGGCTTACACCGAGGTGGTGGTCCTTTCCCCACGGACAAACGCCACTCCCATAAGGAGGATATCATCCCCTATGGAGAACAGTGGGTGTGGAGAATGTCCAAGGTGGGGCACCCCGCATAGAGTGCATGGGGTGACACCACAGTTTAACGCTATGTGCTGAGGACGATGGTGCTTGGCAGTTTAACGTCCTGCAGCTTAGACGAGGTGGGTTTGCTCCACACCCCTTGGACTTACATAACTGGTACCCGTTGAACCATAGTGATGGGAAGGCACCAGCAATTCCATGATGAGGGGGTTTCGTAGAGTGAACCATCGAGTGGGCCACGTTAGCGTGGCTATGCCGAGAAGCAATAGCCATTAGCGTGCCTATGAGAAGAAGAATAAGGCAAAGCAAATCCATGGGTAATATCAACCAAGGGACTTTGAAATCACATCGTGCAAACCTGGTGGTTCGCACGGGAAAATGAATTACAAAGCAGAGGGGTTCATTGACAGGGGCCTTGTAAAGCTCTGTTGCTCCGCGTGGCGGAGGTAACTTGCTAAGGGGTGTGCTTCACGAAGTAGGGTACCTTAGCCATAGCATGGGGAGGAGGTTCAAATGGGAGGTGCTTCGCGAAGTGGAGGGGCATTCGCAGAGCACTGCCTCGCGAAGCAAAGGTGCCTCAGGAAGCAGGGGGTCATGAAGAAATGTGCTTCATGAAGTACAGTGACCCTACCTTGGCATGTTGATCATGTGTACATGAAGAGTGTTTTGCAATCAAAAAATGATCCGCGACAACCCGTGTCCCCTTGGGGATCCCCTTCCTTTGCGAAGGCCCTTAGGCTTCGTGAAAGGCATCCCTCTTGGAAGTGGGGATCGAAACAAAACCAAGGGGAGGTACTTCGCAGAGTAGAAGTACCTCGCACATCTCATGGTTCACAGAGCAGAATGATGCTTCGCGATTTGGGATCTGGGAAGTCAAAAGGTTGGATTTTCCATCTCTTGGGCTTATGGGGAGCCCGATATTTAAAGGCAAGAGGCACCGCGAAGAAAATATTATGCGACACGAAGAGGGATTTGGCTGCTTCATGGAGGCCTCACAAACATCAAATGCGGTCACAGAGTGTCCCACCTCCTTCCTTCATGGTGGGATCACAAAACGTCAAAAGGGCTCGTGGAGTGTCCCACCTCCTTCCTTCGCGGTGGGCTCGCGAACGTCAAATTCGTTCATGGAGCGTCCCGCCTCATTCCTTCGTGGAGGCAAAAATGCTGGGGAATCTCCGCAAAATTTCTTCACGATGCAGTCCATGGGGCCTTATTTTCCCCTTTTTCTCCTTCCCAAATTTTGGCACCAGCATTATTTATAAAAACAATGTGAAAAATCCAAATATGATATAGGTTTTCATGTATGTTTTTCATAACAGACGTGAAAACAATCCTCTAAAATATATTTATAATGCCTGTTATTATTTAAAAAAATAAAAGCAATTAAACTTTTTCATTAAATAATTTTTAAATTTTAACTAATGTTAAAAAACATGAATGAGAATCTATTTTTCACTGGTGGTCACATGGGCATAGGGAAATAGTTTATGCATCTTTTCTTAAAAACATGATTAAACTCATAGATGTGAAATTACATGAAAAAATGAGAACTCCATTGAATTTTATTATAACTGTCATACACCATAAGTAGGTGAAATGTAAATATTAATATTGAGTATGGATGGGGATCAAAAATAAAATCCTGATCATATGATGTAATTGAAAATAGAATCCAAAGGGTGGGGGTGTTGGAACTAAAGATCATATTATTGGATATATTTCCAATTGAGATTTAATTTCCATTAGATAAAATACATATTTATAGAATATATCCAAGTATTAATGTCTCCTTGAGTCAATAATACTTTGGGTGGACATGAAAGTTGATAAAGTGTAGATGTTTTCATGTGTGTGTAAGAATTTATATTGTATTTTGTAATGATTTTCTGAGACAAATGAAGATTTTATAATACTTTTTTATATTTATAAGACTTTTATATTTTAATAATAACTAAAAATTTCATATGAATTCATTTTTCATGACATAATAAATTCAATTTGACTAAATATTGTAATACTTCAGGATTTTTTATTGATTTTTACAGCCAACGGAGAAAGTGAAAGGCTTATCAGTGAAAAACAAAAGGGTCATTTCCTTTGTTATTTCTATTGAATGATTATTTCTATGATACTATGGATTATTTATTCAATAATAGTATTTAAAAAATGAAATATTTTGATTCTGATGATCATTCCATTATGGAGAAGAATGTACAATGACTAAAATAGTTTTATGATTTGATGTTCTTATTGATTTAAAATATTGATTAGGTTCTTGGTATAGATCACTTTATAACTGAATTATTCATAACATATGCCTTCATGCATGGGAATGTTATTAATCATATATTATGATGAATAATTCAATCAAAAATGAAGAAGGAATCTCATGGTTTTTTATGGATGAGTGAAGAATGATATTTATTGGGAAGGTTGAAAGGATTATAAATCTTTAAAAAGAAGTATTTATTGGTTCTGAATTCACTGAATTTATATATTCAAAATCTAAAAATTATAATTTGTTGAATAAGAATAAAAATAAGTAAAATATTATTATTAATTTGGTGTATTTTTTCATATAAAAATATAAGAGTTCTATTTAAGAAAATATTGGGGGAATAAAAGGAGGAGAAAATGATGGAGGGATGGAGGGAGGGAGCATAACATCTTCAATCAATTTTTTAATAAAATAAGTGTAGATTTTAATGTATGGAATGAGGAAACCACTTAAAGTTATGCATTTGATGATGAATAAAGAAACAAAAATATATCACCCTTTTTTGTTTGGTGAAAACATTTTATTCATAAAATTATTACCATCAACCAGCATGTTACTTATTTTAATTATAAAAAATGACCCAAAGTAGTGTGTGATAGGTTTATAATAAGAAGAGGTGTTCCTAGGATCGGAATTGAATATTTCACAAACATTTTTAATACATATAGTGGATAGAATTACCTACCATAATATCAAAATAATGTCAGTTTATTTTCCATAGATAGGGACTTTATGGTGAACTATGTAAAACACCATTATCATTGTATTTACATTCATTATTTGGAATAATTGTGTGTTTTTCAAGAATTTCATACTGGTATTTTTATTTCTAAAAAAGGCCACGTTTTTTTTAAAATAAATAAAATTTTAATACCTTAATTCACCCCACCCCTCTAAGGTTGTATTAGGTTATTGGTTAAAATAATAAACCTTATCAACCAGTATATCCATATTATAATCAATAGTTACATTCTCTTAAAAAACACTTTTAAAGAACCATATTTACACTTATAACTTTAAGATCCATATGTCGATTAACTAAATTAAATACCTTATTTCATTTAAATTTATTAAACTCTTCTTTCATAGTGATTATCTAAATTTTATTACAGAGGATATCATCTACTTTTTCTGCTCAAAATGTGATTATAATGCAAGATGCTCGCATTCATTTTTTAAGGATGTTTGTGTTTAAACCGATTTATCTATTTCAACAATGATATTATCATTGGGATGATTCAATAATACTGTCTGGTTTTTATATAAAAAAATATTAATCCCCATCTACTGAAAGTTTAAATTTTATTATGATATCCTCTAATATAATAATTTATATTGGATAAAGATAAAATTATGATAGTAAAATATAAGGGATTTAAAAATAAAATTATGTATTATATTTATAATGTGGACATTTTCCCATTGTAAAATGATTATTCTCTTAAAAATTAACATGAATTATTTCTTAAATTATATGTGTCCATCTGTTGAAATTATGAAATTCCATACTAGTGGTGGAGTAATTATGAAAAATAAATTCATTACCCTTTGAATCATTTTTTAGATTATCTTTTGTAATTGAGATAAATAATTCACATATGAATACATTGATGTAAATATGTGTGGGTTTCCTTCTGATAGATTGTTTGTAAGGTTTTTTATAAAAACCCGGAGCAACTGAGACTCAATTTATAGATTAACAAAAATTGAAAATGGGTTTAGATATGAAATTCCTATAAAAATATTTACACAACATGGTACGAGTAATTTCCTAAAGGGTTTTATTTATATTTTCAATTACCCATCCTGTAGTAAATTTATAGTGATTAAAATATATGAGTAATTCCTTTTTCACATAAAAATGTTTTAAAATCATAATTAAAAAACTCACCAACATGATCATTTACAATAGCGACAATAGGTAGATTTTTTCTTATTTCAAATAAAAGGAAAAAAATATTTTCCAATATTATAGAACTTATGATTTAAGAGTTAAATAATAAAGCTATATAAAAATTTTGTAATCATCAAATGATACATATACATAGTGTTTCCCCTTAGTATTTCGAGTTTTTTAAGGAAAAAATGATCCATGTTCACTAAGTATAATTATTTTGATGTTGAGTATTCACCAGTAGATATAAATCATGACATATATTACTGTCTATATTAAAAAGGATCACATTATCTAAAAGAATTAATCCTATGTTTTAGTACATCCTTAATTATTCATCTATTAGAAATGCTAGCTATGGTTTGAATATTTCATTATATTAAATTTCTATTCTAAAAAAAGACTTATCCTAAACTGTATAGTGATAAGGTATGTTTTAGAAACTGTGATTTTCATGGTTAGTCATGTAAACACTATCATTCTTATTGATAGAAAAAATGTAAGAACTTTATGAAGATCTTGTGACAAATATGATGATATTTCTCCTCATTTATTGAGATCCGGAGTCATTAGGGGTTCAACTTCCCTCAAAAATCATTGAACCATTCATATCATGTTTTGAGGATTCTACCCATAAATTATATTTTCCTTTTGATATATCTTTCTTATGAAATATTTATCTTCAAGAGTTAGTTTCATATTCCATGTCTTTAGTATTTAGTGATTTTTCCCCATTATTCATTTCTTTCTTATTAGTTATCCTATGTCTTTTATTTGATAATTATAACATTTTTATTTGATTTTTCTACATTGTTTTATTTCCCTCACATCATTACCACCCCAGATCTGGCCTTGAATTATAAATTTTGGTTTTTATGAATCACATCTCAAAGTAGTTTTTATATTTATAGGCCACCTCAGTCCCCTTCAATGGAGATTAATCTTTCCCCCATTTTTATACTTCTAGTCTAGATCATCTCTGACTTATCTTCTATTTCTATAAGGTATCTTTCTTGGTAGTTGTGCTCAATTCATTAGTTCAGTGATGGATTTTTATGTGGATAGATTTACATAATAATGTTGGGTGTTGATACAAGGTGATTTATACTGGAAAACATAGTTCTATATTTTATTAAGAAACATAATGTATTCTAACTTTTTTTCATTTCTGATATTTTGGAGGTCTTCAATAAATTAAAAGGTTACCATTTTAGAAAATATAAAAAATTAATTAGAATGTGAACTCCTTCTAAACATGGGAGGGTATGTTTTTCATTTATAATGATCATGTTATAACATTCATCACATAATTGCATTATACTAACAAGGTTGTTCTTTTGTCGTAAAACATAAATATGTTTGAAATTAATGTCTTATAAAAAAATAAACCATCTCAAATCCCAACACAATTTCTGAGTTCATTGTCTCCCAAAGTTACTTGTCCACCCAACTCTTTCTATAAGTTCTAGAATATGTACATTTTTCGTATAACTTCTTGAGGAAAAATGATATCAATATACCAAGTGCAATGACTTCTAGTTCTCATATATACTTAATGAAATAATAAATGATAAAATTTTGGTACCCAAACCTACTTGGGTCTGTTAATATTAATAAAAGTTACTTTGGGAATCCAAATATATTTAACCCTATGGTATTTTAGACTTTCTATATCTCTAGAAATATAGGCCCTATGAGTTCTAAAGATTAAACCATATTCAAAAAATAATGTATTCTCAAATTATATCATTAACATGGTCTCTAAATATATATTATTATTTTTTATATTCAATTCATTTTATTCCCATGTATTTCTGAATTCATAGAGTTTTGATGAGTTTTTAAATTTATGTGTTTGATTATGTGAATATTTTTTAAGTGAAAATATTGGGTGATTAATTTATTTTATTTTATGTTTTATGAATATATTTCTTCTGATTATCTATTATCCATCAACTTTGAAGGTCATGGAGAATAGTGTTTAACATGGTATGCCCTAATTGATTAGAATACCATCGAAGGAAGTGGTGATGCTAAGAGGATAGTTATGGAATCACTTAGTCGAAAGAATATTAACGAATTAAAAAGGAACCCTTTGGAAAATAAATAATGAGGAAATGCAAATGGGACATTTTTTCCATATGTACACATTATAAAAAAGTTCCAAAAAAACTCTAAAAACCCATCATTCATAGCCTATGTAAGCATGAATCTAGTGTTGTGTAACTATGATGCAGCCTGGTGTAACCATCAAACATTAATCATTGTATGGGTGATAATAATACCAATCCTATAAATACCATCATTATAATGACATAAGATTTTGTATAAATCATTAATACTATATAAACATCATTCAGTGTAGATGATCCATTGACTCGAATCTCATTGTTGATCCAACACATTGAAAAATTCAACTAATGGAGGTCCAGGTACACGAATTTAGAGAAATCATCCACACATCAATCCAAGGTCTTAGGAACCATGTAAAAATATATACAATAAATGGGAAGCTTCCTCATATATTTAAACATTAAATATATTTCAATTAGATGAAATTATGGATATTTGAGTGTTATTTAGAAGATAAAATCAAAATAGGGAATTAAATCCATGATAAATATATGAAATTAATAAATTAAAAAGGCGGTGATTTTAGAATATTTACCAATGAATTTTAAAAAATAAATCATGTTCCTATAATAAAATAAATGGGAACACTCGAGAAAAGTCTTTTGGGAGACTTTCATTGGTTTATGAAAATTAATTGAAGGTTTTATGGGTAATTTCACTAAATATTTTCTTTTATTTTTTTATAAGACTTATCCCACCATAAATCATAGTTACCCATCATATGGAGGGGTAAAATATTAGTGATTATATAATGAAATTATTAACCTTTTGGTAGTGCTTGAGTTTTTATAGTAAATGAAAAAAATTATTTCTCATATCTATTAAACATGATTCAATATTCCAATAATTGTTTTTATTATCATGTGTGTTTTTATTTGGTTTTGATTTGGGTTATTGATAATTTCCTTTTACAATGTTCTTAATATCCATCCAACTAATTTTGATCAATATATTATGGTTCATGGAAGAGCTATTCATTGATGTTCATAGTAATTTTCTCCATGTTTGGATGTGGTAGTAGGTACTCTTGGGTGATTGGGAATAAAAAGACCCAAATAGGAATTTATCATGTTAAATAAGGGGGTATAATGAAACATTTACAAACATATTATGGAGGGTATAAAAGACTGATACCATAGCTAGTAATATTCTAATAATCACCATTAGGTCAAGGGAAATAGAGTAATAAAATATTGATCCTTCCTCCCAACATCTTAGTAGAAGAATAGTGGATAACTTAGAAACTATGATATCATTGAAAAAGGTTATTCCAACCGTAAACTAATAACTATCCATTAATTAATTACTTTTCAAATAATTTTTTTATTTCATTTCTTATTTTTTAAATAATATAATATTTCTAAACCACAACTCATTTTTCAAAAAAAAATTATTAAAAATATATTTTTTATACTCATATCTAGAAGACATCCTTAGGTTACAACTATTATATCATTTAACCTAGCATAAATAAATTATTTTTTCACACAAATTGATTGGAAAGTGGCAATCCTCTCTGTCAATTTTTGTGGAATGTTAAATTTTTTTTGTAGTGAAATAATAATTCTAGAAACGTGAATTTTTGAATGTAAACCATATTCTGAATGATGTGTTTTTGGGGTTAAAATATCTTAAATACTTATAAAAACTCTCCCTACAAATTTAAATCTTCAAATAAGTCTCTTCATACTATTAACACCTAACACATATTTGGTTGGTGGGATTCATGGAGGCATATTAAGACTTAATAGATGATGTGAAAGTGATCAAAATCCCAAATTACTAGATCCCCATGCATATATAAATGAAAACAATGATAAATGGAAATAAAGATATTTTGTAAATCATCATAACCATTACATATATAATCCACTCCATCATTTCAATCACCATCACATGAGTTTTAATAAGATCATTGGAGTGGATGATAGAGGACTCCCACATGTATATGTATCCATGGGCTACGGATGGAACATTTTTTATATAGATTATATTCATCCAACTTTCAAGAAATTATTGTGAATTGGAATTAAAGATGGTATAAGAGGGGGTATTAGTATTAGGGAGTCTTGGATGAATGTAATGAATCCATGACCCTTACTAAAATTACATGGAGGTGGTTTTTAAAAGGCCTTATCACACTCCTCAGCTATTGTTTCAGTAACTCGTGAATTATAAAGAATTAGTAAATGATATGGCTGACTCAAAAAAACTCACGCATGAATAATGTACTTCCTAAGTATTACAAATTTCATTTTTCATTAAATTTTATAGATAACTGTTCTTTATAACTAGGTTGATTGGAAAAAACATACATGGATAAAAAGTTGTATAATTCATGGTGTGAAGTCTCAGAGCACATAGGGAATTAATAAATTTCATAAAGGTCCCAAAATAAAATAACTCCTCTAGTCATTCTACTATCACAAGTTCTTTTCACCCTAAATTATTATCTATAGTCTATCATCATCATCTTTTGAAATGTTGTATGGGGGTACTCACCATTTATAATCATTTTTTTCTCTCTTTTGTATCATTCATATAGATAACTTCACAAATACCACCCATACACTATCACTCAACCTATAAAAATCTACTTCAATGTGTATCCAAAACCCCAATATTTGATATCCCAAAGGCCCTATGGCCCTGTGGCCCAATTTCATGCCCTAAAATACATTTTTTAAAATCATTTCCATGATTATAGTGACATGATAGAATACCTACTACAAAAACTCCATTGATATGATTATATAGTATGACCAATGTACCATATAAAATCACCTCCATCTAGATTTTAATTTGAGTTTCATGTAGTATTATTTAGTGACTTTACCACATTAATGTTTTACTAATAGTATGTGTCATAGCCTTGATAAAAGAATCATAGTATATGATTCATGGAAAGTTTCTGGCATGTAATCACATTACATTCTCCATATAAAACACAAAATTATAGATTATGATTTCATGGGTAGTGGAATGGTTTATAAAAATCATGAAATATGATACCCACTTAATCATATAGTATGATACAACTAAGTAATAACAATGAAACAAAAAACTGATTCCCCTTTAGTATATGCCACTATTATTGGCTAAAATATATTCCATATAGTAGCATGGAATCATATTACTTATTGTATTATTGGACATAAATCCTTAAATTATATTGGAAAATTTGTAGAATATAGAAAATGGGATTCATGGAATATATCTATTTAAATCTCACTCTTTAAATAAGGTCTAAAAGTCCTAACTATCGGTTTACCACTTTCCATATCATATATGATAAGTCATGAAATCATATACAAAACTCTTTTAGGCATCATACAAAATAATTTTGGAAATATTTAATTAAATTCAAGTCATATCACATTATATATAAAAACTTTTCAGTATACATCCAAAATATCTTTGAATTAATTCTTAAACACCTTTAGAGTATCTCTATGATTCAAACTCAATCCCTATTTACTCAATCAATAATTTTGACCCCAAAATATTTTATATAATTGATAAAAAATATGAATCACATGATACATAAATATAATTAAATTTATCCCTCTAGTAAATCATTAATGGTACTAAATATATGAATGGATCTATAATGATCACTATCAAACACATGTATCTCGATAACTATGCTCACAAGCTACATCTCATATTAGTCATCAATTTCATATGTTCCCTCTTTCCAAGACAAGTAGCAACCCTTTTAAATAGTGTGTGTCAATCCTGTATAACTAATTTATACATTATAATCCCTTTGAGTATAGAACGACATCATAGATGAATACATGACATTTCATTAATATTTTGGGATGATCACATCACATATACCATGTCATAAAATATAAGAACATCATATAAACTATCTAGGTGCATTCACTCACTCCATCGTTTATCTCAATCGAGGGCCCAGATTCCATAATTTTCATACAAGATAACAAACCGAATCTTGGTTAAGTTATAACTAATCACATGATCAACCACATGCCCAACCACACCAGGGGTTCTATTTCATAACTAAATTCATAAGAAAGGTATCAATGTATGAAATTTCTAATTCTAGGTATCTCACCACCCATATTTAATTGGGTATCTTATTTTATTTATACACCACTATCATACTAGATACATTATGTATAACACTTCATGTGGTATACATAGTGGGTCTTCCAGCACACAACAACACTTTTTGTACCCTACTATCATATTTCATATCTGGTAAAATAACCATACTAATTCTAAACATAATATTTCATCAAAACCGAAAATAATCTATAATAATCATTTATTAGGGATAAATCAAACTCTTACTTGATAAGTGAGTTATCATTACATTTCATGAAATTTATATCTATATATAAACATATGAAACTAATCAGAATGATTTGAAAAGTGGATATTTCCTTCAATATGATGCATTTTATACTCTTAATCTCTTATGAATATTTAACATAAACCTATATAAAAATCTATATTTCATATCATATATAATATACTTCTAGATCATCCTCATGTATATTACACTTTATAGGATTTTACAAACTAATTACATCCACATTTAATTACTTCCATATCTCTATGTGACCATTGGATAAAAACCCTCACACTAAACTCTTTTTTTTGTAATGTAATACACTAACACCCTCTGATATATCATCTGGTGGTCAGACTAGAGGTGAACCACTACAACATAGGTTTACCTCCCTGTATGCTAAAGGATGCTAACTAGTTTTTGAGGGTCTATAGGGTAAAAGTGGGGAGTCTATACCGTCTGGTGATAATAATAATAATAATAATAATAATAATAACACATTTTTTATCCAATATAAATGACAATATATCCAAAATATAATATCATAGTGAAATTGAGGAACCACGTGGAATGTGTACCAAAAAACAATACCATCATGCATGTACAGTATCTATATTCTCCTATAAACTAATCTCCAGATGTATGGTTCTTTTTTTATTTCTTATAATCAAAATAATAATGTCTACATGAGTCTCAAAGGTCATGTGTGGGGTGTTAATATGAAATCAATATGAAACCAATAACTATTTCTGTATCTCACATCAATATTTATATTAGTGCATGAAAAAACCTGAATAAATAGTAATTAATTTATTTCAAATAACTTAATACCCCTTTTCTCAAGGAAAACATAGAACCATTACTTACCTAATACATTTATAAATTGGTATGAAATAAACATGGTCTACCATACTAGATGGGCCCTCATCCTTCCCACCATTTTCATGTCACACAATTTTACATGAAAATTACCACCACATACTGCATGGAACCACAATCTATCATTCCAATATAACAAATTTGATTCAACCCCACACCCGAAAGGAACACCCACAATACATATCAAAAGTCCCAAGGACTTCCACTTAATTTAACCAACCTCTAGCAAATATCCTGATCAACCTAAGTTATAATTATTCCTTTATATACATGATCCCAGTTTGAAGGACCAAAACATAAATGTCAAGCCACATACGTCCAACCGGTGGTCCCAAATTCCACTAATTATCGAATTCTATGGTGATAACCTTTACCTAACCAAAAGTTCACATAATCCCATATTACAATTGATCTATAGAGGAATCCACACGCATTGAGTAGTTTACACAAACTCATTGGGTTCTATCTTCTATGAATATGACCCCAATGACCCCATCAGACACCCATAGTGAACGATATCACCAAAAAACCTAATAAAAACCTCTGACTAACCTCTTTCACCATATATGAACCATGTCACTCAAATTTTGAAATAGTAAATAGCATCAGTAGTGAACAAACTTTTTTCAACCTAAAATGTCACCCAAGTTGACTCTCCACATGGTGAGGTGATTATAACATCCCAAAAAATATCTTGAATACATAAAAATAGAGTATAAAGTATAAGATACAGTATATATCCATGATACATGTAGAAAGGGATAAAATAAAATGTAAAAAAAAGACAATACATAGGTTGGGTCTCTATGTGACTGTTGTTCATCCCTAATCTATCACACTCTGAAGACGATGATAACTGAGAGAATATTGAGAATTATATGACACCCTTCCCTTCATCCAATTATGGTAAACCCACATCTACAAATGTAAAAAGGTAAAAGTAATGTGTGATCAAAAATCCCAGTAGGATTTCACCAATGAATCTATAAAATGTATAATACTATGAAAATGTTAGCACAAGATTTTAAACCAAATACTATTTATAATTAATTAAAAAAGTTGAATCATTTTATAAAATATCATTTTTCTTTCATAAACAATTATATATTGCAATAAACCAATAACATGTCAAGTCAAAGTGATATAATATGAAATCCTAAGTTAAAAAATCCATGTATACATCATAAGACAAGCATGCGATCAACCAACCATGAAATATACCACTATGAGTAAAAACAAGAATAAATTAAAATTAAAATATTTGGATGTAGAATGTGGGAATACATACTCTGACATATAAATAAAACTATAAGACATAAATCACGTTAATCCAACCCATATCGAGTCATATCAAATTCTATCGATATAAAACCCCTATTGGTATTGTACACAGTAAAATGAATTGTCCATTTACCAATGTTATATGTTTGATAAGAACCATTTGAAAACCATACTCTCTATTTATAAATCATTTCACTAAAAATACATACCTCTATCATGATTGAAAATTTCTTTTTTATGTTGAATTCACCATTGAGGAATTTCCTCAAACACATAGTGTGAACAATTACTTTTAAAGAAAAATCCATTGAAATTAATTTATTTCATGAATAAAATACACAATGATATAAATTTTTTCATTTTTATAAAATAATCCAATAACATACTACAAGAACATCAATAAATTCATGAATTAACACTTTTGAATAGAGGAACATTCCTTGGTAATGGAGGAAAACAAGTCATCTTTGAAATTAATGAATTGGAACCATTATTTCAGGTCTTCATAAGCATATATGCATAAGAAAAAACATAAAATATATATAAACCACTTAGATCTAAAATCCTTATCCCAATCTGGTTCTAAAGAAACTAGGGAAGGATAAATTTGGTAAGGATATACGAAAGGGGAAGAAAACCATATCGAAAATAGTATATACATTGATAATATTTGTCAACAATGATTGAAAATCACCATGAATTTAAGGGAAGAATCTTATATAGTACTTGGTATGGTTTATATTGAGACTAATGAGGATAATTAGTTATTAGAAATAAAAATATTTAGGGAAAGGAGTTAAATTACAATTTTTTATGGGTAATATTATAGTTCATATTTATGTTTCACAATTAGAGAAACCATGCACCAACCATCGGAGGCATATATGTATTGAATACAATTATAATAGTTTCCTAGTTATGAGAAACATGGTTTGGGAAAAGAATTCTCAAGCCATGACACACCCCTGAACAACCACCTGGACACCTCCATGGTCTCCTTAGTGTGATACATGGGTTTTCTTAAAAATCTCAAACCATGTAAAATTCCTATAGAACCACACAAATTCATAACAATTAGTTACCATAGGTTTAGTATTAATCATGTTCTCAAGCCATGTAATTGGGCCATTTCTAGAAAAATAGTAGTTTTTTATCACCCACCCTAAAAATCGTGAACCACAATAAAAAGGATCAAACTAAGGTATAATAGTTACTAAGATGGAATCAAAATTATCCAAACCATGTAAACTATAGATCCTGTGAAATTTCACACAATCTGAACTCGAGAAAAAGAAAATTCCACTGCTACCTCACTAATATGTTCCAATCCCATGTCTCTTGGTTGTCCTATCTTCATTATGAAAACACACAAAGTAGGGGAAATTTTTTATAGTGTAATAAATTTTCTCAATGATCCATAATTTTGACTAGTTGATCAGCCATAGTGGTATTAGTCGTGAGATCGACATCTTCCAATTCAATCACATAAGAAGGGTTTAGTTGATGCCTTCTGAATTGGTAAGCATTAAATACATCATAAATATACATTATAAAAAACCCCTAATGATAATCCACCTTTTTAAGAAACATAATGATCTTAAAGGGGCTCACAAACCTTGATGCTAACTTACCCTTCTTACATAACCAATAATGTCCCATGTGTGGTGGAACTATAAGAAAAATCCAATCACTAATATCTTACTCTAGAGATGAATGACAATGGTTCTCATACTATTTCTTGAAACATGTTTCCATTAATAATCTCTTTTGGATAAACTATGCTCTTTCTATCATTTCCTAGACATGGATCAAACCAACCATGGACCACTCTCATAACTCTTCCTAGGATAAAGAAGATCTACATGGTCACTCATACAAAGAATAAAATGCTGACATATTAATGAAATCTTGATATATATTTTTATAGAAAAATTCAACCATAGAAATTTAATATTCCAAAGAACCACCAGAATCAACCACACATGCCCAAATTATATGCTCAAGAACCTGAATAGCTCTATATTTCTTCCCATATATCTTGATATGATATTTTATACTTAATTTAAATATAAATAAAGTTACCACTTACAAAATTTTCCAAATCCTGGATGTGAACCACGATTTCCTTTTGAAAAAAATCATAGATGGAACCCCATGATGCCTCACATCTTCTGAAACCTACATGTTAATAAGATTCTCCACCTGGGTCATATACATGATAGGGAGAAAATGGTTTTATTTCTTAAATTAATCAATGATAATAAAAATTACACCCTTCCCACTATGATTATAGGGAAAAATACTGAATAACTTCATAGATATCCTTTTGCACCTCAAAACTAGAATGGAAAAGGATGAAAAAATATAATTGATCTCCGATACACTAATTAATTCACTAACAAGTAAGGCATCATGACACATAGTCTATAATAAATTTCATCCCCGACCATAATTTTTAAAATATTAGAACATGATACATCTTGTTAATCTAAGGGTGTATAGACCAACAAGACTTGTTTACATCATCCATTAATTCTTGCCTCAGAGATATTGGAATGACCAACCCACCTCATGAATAAAAGGCACAAACATGAGACTAATCCTAACCACCAAATGTCTCCCCACCTTTGTATTTATACTAATGTTCATAAAATCAATATTTGAAAACAAATAAAGTTCAAAACACTCATTAAATTTGGATACATTTATCACTAATGTTAATAACACCTACCCAAATTCCTCTTTCATTCCCAATCTTATATAATTGAACAAAATAATCAATGACTACTCCTCTATAGATTCAATCTAGGACTGAGTTGATACCTTCCTATAAATTATGTCAGCAACCACATAACTATTCCTAGATGTACTATAAATACCTAAAAAAATATAAGATACATAACCCAAAATATCTATTAAAGATTTAGATTCTACTCATTGAAAATATAGGTCACAATTTTATGATCGGAATATAATTTCAACTACTCCCCAAAGAGTTAATGATTCCAATTTTTGAGTGATTTCATTATATATGTCAACTCCTGATCATTGGTGTGATTTTTATTCTCATGAGGGAGTAATTGGTGAGATCCATAGGCCACCAAATGTTTCTCCTACATGAAGTAACACCATAAATCTACACTACAAGAATCACTAAAAATAAATCATAACTTGAACTGGGTTCTAGAAGAATCAAAACTATAGTTGAAGTCAACCTCATCTTCAGTTCCTCAAAATATCTTTGAAATTTTTCATTATATTCAATTTTACCACCATAAGGATTCAAATTTTTCATTGGAAATGCATGATTAGAGAAGTCCTAAACAAACCACCTATAATACCCAACCAATCCCACGATGCTCCAGATGTCAAACATATTTCTAAGTTTCTACTATTACATTACCAATTTTATCTTTTGATGATCCACTTATATTCCCCTATTAAATTTAACACTCCCAAAAATATTCAATTCTTGGATCCAAAAGTCACATTTGGAATGATTACCATAAAAGTTATGTTCTCTAATGATTCCAAGGATGATATCCAAATGGCCCACATGTTCCTCCTCTTACTTGGAGTAAACCAAAATATAATTCACGAACATGACTAAATGTTTCCATAAACTAATGAAATGTTTTTTCTTCAATTCCATAAATACCCTAGGAGTATATGTGAGACCAAATGGCGTAATAGGAAACTCAAAATTCCCATACTAGTTTATAAAAGTTGTCTTATGTATATCCTACTCTCAGACTCTAAATTGGTGGTACCATGACTGATGGAAAATCTTAGAAAACCAATGAGCCCATCTAAGTTGATCAAAGATATCACAAATTCTTAATAAGGGGAAAGTTTTCTTAATGGTCACTTGATTTATATTTATACAATCAATCTAATTCGCAAGTCTTCAATATACCTTCTTTGAAAAAAGTATATGAGAATACCAAGGTGTCATGATAGGATGAATAATCCACTTAGACTCAAATTTTACTAATATAAACCTTAAGTTCCTCTAACACAAAAGGATCAATGTTATAAGGTGGAATTGATATGGGTATCATACCAGTTTGAAGGTAAATAGTAAAATTTCCCTATCTCTATACACATAACCCCAAAAAATAATTAAGGAAGACCTCAGGGTACACAATCAACACTATAAGAAGTGTACTCCTTAATCAAGAGACAATGATATTGAGAAACAAATCCAACAACAAAAATTAGAACATTACAATATAAGTAACAACATACCCTTCCATCTTGGATTTAGAATCTGACTCACATTGAAAGACAAGAAAGGCTCCATCATAGATAGGAAATGAACTCGATAATTGAAATGTTTGATAAGGGACTTAATAATAATCATTAAAATCTTGTTAATAGTAAGATCCAACTAATTTGGATTGATAATGAGAATGTACAACACCACATCAAAGTCATCTATCATCACCCTACATGGAGGACATCAAAAACCATGCACATAATTCTTTCTCAAATTATTGGAAAGAACCAAAATGGTTGGCATAAGATTGAGACTCAAAACAAACAAACATAAATTTAATGATATAAAAAATGAGTCACAATTTTACAAAAAAAAAAGAAATTACCTTAGAGTATGAAAGAAACACAATACCTCTAATAGGAGTTGGTCTTTCTTCAGCTTCCTTTGGTTAATACTCCACTATATAATGATTTCTAGTCTTAGATCATCCCTAATATTTATTAGCCATATGAACACTCACTTGGGAAGAGGATATGACCTAATACCCTAGTAAGAATTTAAACAGACCTATGAACCCTTTGTGAGTGTTGATTTATCCCTACCACATTAGGATATCATTCGAGTAAAAATGCCAGAGATGGAAATATTGTCCACAGTGGAAAAAAATTCAATTCATCCATAAAATTATTGTTTGTATGACTAGGATTTCCAAATTGGTTGAAAAAACCTTCCATTAGCAGGATAAAGTCCTTAATACTATTCCTAATGAAAATTGTAAAACCATACACTTCCTTTGAAGACTAGAAGACACTCTTGATAACCATTATAGTAACCAAAGGTCCACTATAAACATCTATCTACCTATGTATGACTCTTTTATAGATTATTTGTAAACTACCACTATGATGGTTAGAAGGTATAAGTGAATAAAATTTCACGTAAGATAATCCTTCACGCATATCTCAAACATCCAACATTTATGCTAATTATTAGTAATAATATTAGGTTTTATGCGCACTAACATATTAAAACTGGTGGAATTACTTAAAACTATTATCTCTCCTTACACTATGTTTAGAAATTACCAATAATTTTACACTCACAATGTTTCAGGATAAATTTTCTAGAAACGTTTTTTTGAAGTATGTCTAGGTAAGATCCACATGTATCCTAGCTTGCACAATGGATTCCCATTATCTCATTCCTAGTCATTCAAGAATGTACAAGAAAAATCCATTCTTATAGTCCTCTATATTTTTCATAAAATGGAAAATGATTTTTATTTTATCAAGAAACACTTCATATTTCTGAGGTATGTTGTCCCTATAGAAGATAACAGAAATTTTCTTATCAAACTATGATCCATGATCCACCTCTCGTCCTTCTTTTCATGTACCTTCTTGAACTAGAGCCCAAATGGAATGGATTACATCATTGAATAAGGAGGGGTTAATTGGGGGATTTTCCTATAGAACTTCTCTCACAATTGCCTCATTTAGATTTAGAATAGATCTTATAGGGGTATTTTATAATAAACACGAGATAATAACCTATCATCTTAGGATCAAATTATCAAATCATAGAACAATCTGGAAGAACCCTGTCACGACCCCCTCCCACCAAAGATGCACCTCCTGAGCTGGCAATGGTGAAAGAGAGATAATGACCCATGAGACCCACCTCCAGTGGGCCTCAGAGTGGCTACTAGCACCAAGGGTATGAGTTTTAAAAAATATGGGCGGCATTACCCTTTTTTGTTATTTATGATCGCGAAATAGGATGAGTCAAACACCAAAAGAAAAAGGAAAAGTAAATGAGAATAAACCCAAACCCAAAACCATATGCATTTTTTATACAATACTGAAACAAAAGTACAAGTATATGAAAAGATCCAAAGTATGATACAAAAAAAATAAAAAAACTTCAACCAACAAAAATCCAATGCCTAACTAGAAAGGTCCTGCACGGTCCCTGATGTTCTCCTGAAAACCGGAATGTAAATGTTGGGTGAGCATAAAATTATACTCAGTAGGAAAACCTATAGCTCTCGTGCACAGGTGGGGAGACATCCTAATGCCCCATGAGAAAATAGAAGTAACCAAAGCATAGCAATAAATCTATCCACCCAACCTTACAAGACACACTACCAAATATCGCAAGTCCATAGAGTAGTATAGTAATATTATCAATGTATGGGTACCCCACACCCCATTCCCACTGAATACTACTCAATACCTCACACCGAACACTCTTATTCTTCCCCCTCTTCCTGAGCTAGTGTCACAACCTGTCCATACGAAGCTCGAGCTAGTGCTGCAACCTGGCCATATGAAGCTCATAGTATCCCATTGGCACTCAATCCTCTGCCATCATAGTATCCCACTGGAACTCAATCCTCAACTATAACCACATCTAATCCCAAAGACACCTGGGAACCACATCACATCACATCTTGAAGACACCAGGGAACATATCACATCCTCATCCTGAAGAATCTTGGGAAACATTTTTCATAACCTGCCCGAAGGATCTTAGGCTATAGAACCTGGAAGAGGGAGCACAGAGAAGAACAGTAACCAGCCATCCTTTAGATGTTTGATAAACTCACCCATCGTCCCACGGGTGTTCGGAACGTAGTACTCAACATGGGTGTGGTGCGTAACGAAACATAAAATGTACAAATTTATATAACTATATCAACCACTCATCCCATCCTAAGGATTCTATACAAAATATCTGAGCACATGTCTCGACACTTCTACCTCGAAAGTATGCACACAATAAAAATCCCCAAACCCCATTAATCTTTTCATGTTACAAAATGTTTTAGTTTATCTGTTCCTTAACTACCAAGCAACTAACAACAACCAAACCAGATTAATCGTTCGTAAAACATATTCGTGCCAACCACAAATAAAGTTAGGGAAGAATCAAGCAACACAATACCATTTTATTTTATCATCCAATAAATTCAATTGATTTTTCGTACTTAATCAACTACCATGCCCCAAAATACATTATCTAACTCTTCTACTGTTATTCATATGCTCAACCCATCCCGGAAGCCCTACTTCCAACCACCATAACCACAAACACCTCAGAAACAATACTCGTACCACATCATCATCCATTTGTTTACTGCAGCTCCTCTTCCCATCACAACCATATCTTACACGCCAACCCACAACCAAGACAACCGCAGCCCTGTTTCTCTCCTATTCCACAATAACCCACGAAACACCACTTCATATAATTAAACCCCAACCAGCACCCACAAATTCATTCTTTCATTTAGTTTAACCAGGGTGATCATAAAAGGGTTCCAGGTATTCATTTAATCATCAAACATTACATGATTAACCAATTTCTACATACTATGAAATTCCATCCACAAAACAATCCAGAAAAACATGGGAACATTTAACTGTGCAAGAAAAGGCCCCCATCGACCGTGATTTTCAGTAGGCATAAGCCTATTTAATTCACAACATAATAAAAAGATAATAATTTATGGAAATAAAACAAAAATATCAAAAAAAAATCCCTAAACCCGTTCTTTTACCAGTTATTATTTTTATTTACTGGTTCAACCATATCTCACGAAAACAAGAGGATACCCACACCGCATGATGCACAAAAGAGAGTGAGATGAAGGTAAGATCCCTACTTGAAAATTTTTTTATGTCCTGCGAGAACAACCACCACGAGGATTTCGATCACTCCTCCATATGAGTATGTCCTCCCGTAGACATTGTGGCACAACTGCACTAATAACCAAGAGAGACGCCATTAAGGTTTGAGGTGTCACATGTCATAGCATGGCAAGGAGGAATAGAAATAGGAGATCAAGGAAGGAATAAGAACGGGGTAGAATATACCATTAAGATGATGTTCATCAAAGATCGTTATTCCCTTCAAATATCAGCAATCTCCTCAATAGGAAACTGTGAAGAGTAAGTTGAAGAAGAGGGAAAAGAATGAGGCGCACGATGTTCACCTCTTCGACATGATCTCGCGGCCACTGATAGATTGAAGATCAGAGTGGATATGTAGAAGATAGGAGGAAGGCTTCTGGGTCATCTAGGAGCGTTGCCGTGTGGAGGAGAAGATGGGTCCATAAATAACATGTGACCCTCTCTTATATAGGAAAGGAAAAGGTAAAACGGTACGCAACGTGTATTAATTAATATTCGATGTGACCGTGCAACTGTTACGTTGTTTGAATGGTCAAAAAACAACACATCACACAGTTTCCATGCGTTTAATGATAATAATAACTTCAATTAATAATAGGTGTTTTATTGACCTGAGACATGATTCATAAAAAGGTATTCATCATTGGTCTTAAAATGACCGTAATTAATTCAGGTTTATGCTACTGTTAACGGTTCGTGAAACCGATATCGCACGAAGAAGTTACAGATGAATAATGGTTTTGACAGCCATAAATAATAACAATATTATTATATTATTATTATTCCATTTCATTGAAGATTTCTGTCTCCAATATCATTTGTGATTCATGCACAAATCACTCTAATTTGGGGCGCATCACCCCATTCCTGGGATTCTCTCTCTTTTTTATTAGTTTAAAAATTAATTTATTTCCTTTAATGTTTTTCTCTCTCCAATATAACTCTTTCTTCCATGATTCTCTCCCACTCCACAAAAAGTAGTGCCTCTCTCTTCTATTCATTTTTTTCTATAAATTTTATTTCCTTTCAACAAGTTTCTCTCTCCAATCTTCCATCTTCTTCATCAAGTTTCTCACACTCCAACCCCAATGTAGTGCCTCCCCTTGGCTTTATTCCATGTGGCACGCCCCAAACCTTTATTCCTTTGTCATTATTTTTAACAAAATTATCATAAATAACATCTCTCATATATCTTCATATCCAAAATCTCATTCCATTGAATTCAAAATCTATATCTCATTAAATATTTATTAAAGTATCATTCAAAAATTAAGCCAACATTATTATTATAATTATTTAGTATAATAATAATAACAAATCCCCAATTAACATTTATGAACTTGTCACCAATTATTGTTTATAAAAATTATTATTATTGACGTTCGCCATGTTGAACATGTCTGACCACCATTACGTCAACGCCAAGCAGCCTCCCATTACATTCCCATTACACACACAATTTATTAATTATTAAAATTTAAATAAATGAAGAAGAAACCATGAACCTCCCCTTATTGAATTAAATACATCCAAATTTATTTCTTTTCTTTCACAATGATTAAATTAAAACCATTTAATCTAATTAACACCAAAAAAATTCACACCACCATTATCAATTGTTATTATCAAAAATTATTATTATAACACATGTCGTGTTTGACCACATCAAATTATTACAATGTAATGGACCAAAGAGGTTCAGTCCAATACATCAGATACCTCTCAAAACATTCTCGTCATTGAGAATTAAAAACCAACCCATAAAAAGGGAAAAGGTCCGAACAACCACCCCGTAAGATACATCTCAGAGCTCTCATCACAACAGGAATCCAACCACTATCCTAATTATATGAGTCAGGAAATTCATTCCCCCATGTTGAGATATTATCTGCTTTAGGCGGTACTGACTCACCTGCACGGGTTTAATCGCATCCACATTATTGCGTCTCGATTAGGGATTAGGTGCTCCCACCCTCATAATTTATGATTTCTCATACACACATTACCCCCAAAACCACACAAAACAAGAAACACGTTGCCCCAACACATGGATAGGGAAATTACTTCTCCCATGTAAAGATACTATCCGCTTTGGGTGGCACTAACTCGCACGCACGAGTTTAATCGCATCCACATTAATGCATCTTGATTAGGGATCAGTTCCTACTCTACCCACATGTTAGGACTCTTCACACACATTTAAAGGAATGATGGAAACATCTTAGAATTATAGACTCATGAAAAAAAATGTTCCAGGCCCAAAGCATGGGTGAGAATGAGTTTCAACAAAGGAGTGGGATTCTCTTGAATTTAAGAAAAACATAAACGAGATCATTTAAGTAAAACTCCTAACATCTCTCTCGATCTCTGGAATTACAAGGGTTGTCACTTATATTATGTGCAATTGTTCGTGTCCCACTCCTCTACCTCTCTGTTGACGTCCAGGTTCCATAGCTGTTCTGTAAACAAGGAACTCCTCATCCTAAGTAGCAAGGAAATTTTCTCAAGGTTTCATTTTATCATTTTATTTCGATTTCTTTCCCAGAACACCCAAATCATGTAAAACACAAATCATGATGATGCATGTACCTTTCCTCGGTTCTCTACCTTGAAATCAATGTAGTCTTACTTGGTCGTTTGGTAAGCTCAGAGTCCTTGCATTAGATCATGGGGACCCTGAAATCTCGTGTCCTAGCAGGTCTTCCCTGGCCTATGTCACACACCAAGATCAGCCAACACTATTTCCCTACCATCCCATGCAATCCTCATTGTTCCTAACTCTACACTCCATCTTATATCCCATCCATCAGCCTCTGATACCATTCTGTCAAGACCCCCTGCCACCAAAGATGCCCCTCCTGAGCTGGCAATGGTGAAAGGGAGATAATGACCCCTGAGCCCTGCCTCTAGTAGGCCCCAGAGTGGCGACTAGCACCAAGGGTATGAGTTTTCAAAAATATGGGAGGCATTAACAATTTTATTATTTAAGATCTGGAAATAGGATGAGTTAAACACCAAAAGAAAAAAGAACAAGTAAATGAAAATAAACCCAAAACCAAACCCATATGCATGTTTTATACAATTCAGAAACAAAAGTACAAGTACAAGAAAAGCTCCAAATTATGATACCAAAAAAGAAAGCAAAAAAACTTCAACCAACAAAACTCCAACACCCAACTAGACAGGTCCCACACGGTCCATGAAGTCCTCCTGATACCTGAATGTAAATGTTGGGTGAGAATACAAGTATACTCATTAGGAAAACCTGATGCTCTTGTGCACAGGTGGGGAGACATCCTAATGCCCCGTGACAAAATAGAAGGAACCAAAGCCAAGAAAGGAATCTATCCACCCAAACTTACAAGCCACACTCACCAAATATCTCACGTTAATAGAGTAGTATAGTAATATTATCAATGTATGGGTACCCCACACCCCATTCCGACTGAATACTACTCAATCCCTCATGCCTAATGATCTGATGCTTCCACCTCTTCCTGAGTTAGTGCCGCAACCTGGCCATACGAAGCTCAAGCTAGTGCCGCAACCTGGCCATACAAAGCTCATAGTATCCCACTGGCACTCAATCCTCGACCATCATATTGTTCCACCGGCACTCAATCCTTGTCCATAACCACATCTCATCTTAAAGACACCTGGGAACCATATCACATCTCATCCCGAAGACACCTAGGAACATATCACATCCTCATCCTTAAGACTCTTGGGAAACATCTGTCGTAACCTGCCCGAAGGATCCTGGGCTATAGAACCTGGAAGAGGGATCACAGGGAAGAACAGTAACCAGCCATCCTTTAGATGTTTGAGAATATCACCCCCATCCCATGGGTGTTCGGCACGTAGTGCTTAACATGGGTGGGTTGCGTAATGAAACATAAAACATAGAGATTTATATAATTATATCAACCACTCAGCCCATCCTAAGGCTTCTACACAAAAGATATGAGCACATGCCTTGACACTGCTACCTCGAAAGTATGCACACAATAAACAGCCCCAAACCCCATTAAGATTTTCATGTTTCAACAGTTTCTGTTTATCTGTTACTTAACAACTGAGAAACTAACAACTTCCAAACCACATCAATAGTTTGTGAAACATATCCCTGCCAACCACAAATAAGGTTATGAAAAAACAAGCAACACAATACCATTTTCTTTTATCATCCAATCAATTCCATTGATTTTCCGTATTTAATCAACTACCAAGCCCCAAAATTCATTAGTTAACTCTTCTAATATAATTCATATGCACAACCCATCCCTGCAGCCCTGATGTCAACCATCGTAACCACAAACACATCAAAAACAATACTCTTACCACATCATCATCTCTTTGTTTACCATAGCTCTGCTTCCCATCATAACCATATCATACATGCCAACCCACAACTAAGCCAACCATAGCCCCGCTGCTCACCTGTTCCACAACAACCCATGAAACACCCCTTCACATAATTAAACCCCAACCAACACCCACAAATTCATTCTTTAATTTAGTTTAACAAGGGTGATCATACAAGGGTTCCATGTATTCATTTAATCATCCAACTTTACATGATTAACCAATTTCCAGATTCTATGAAATTCCATCCACAAAACAAACTAGAAAAATAGGGTAATATTTAATTGTGCAAGAAAAGGCCTCTAGCGACCGTGATTTTCAGTAGGCATAAGCATATTAAATTCACAAAATAATCAAAGGATAAGAATTGATGGAAATAAAACAATATCAAAAAAATATCCCCAACCCCATTCTTTAACCATTGATTATATTTATTTACTCGTTCAACTGTATCTCACGAAAACAAGAGGATACCCACCCCGCATGATGCATAAAAGAGAGAGATATGAAAGTAATATTCCTACTTGATTAGGTTTTGATGTCCTTATACGAGAACAACCACCACAAGGATTTCGATGACACCTCCTGATGACTACGTCCTCCGGTGGATGCTGAGGCACAACCGCACTAACAACCAAGAGAGACTTCATTATGGTTTAAGGTGTCACATGTCATAGAATGGAAAGGAAGAATAGAAAGTGGAGATTGAGGAAGGAATAAGAAGGGGGTAGAACGTACCATTAAGACGATGTTCATCAAAGAGCGTTGTTCTCGTAAAATATTAGCAATCTCCTCAGTAGGAAACTATGAAGAGGAAGTTGAAGAAGAGGGAAAATAACTAGGTGCACGATGCTCACCTCATCGACATGATCCCGTAGCCACCGACAGATCGAAGACCGGAGTCCGGATGAAGAAGATAAGAGGAAGGATTCTAGGTCATCCGGGAGCGTTGCAGTTCCGAAAAGAAGGGGGGTCCGTAAATAACATGTGACACTCTTTTATATAGGAAACAAAAAGGTAAAACGGTACGCAACGTGTATTAATGAATACACGATGTGACCGTACAACTGTTTCGTTGTTTGACTGGTCAACACACAACACGTCACACAATTTCCATGCGTTTAATGATAATAATAACTTCAATTAATAATAGGTGTTTTATTGATATGAGACATGATTCATAAAAAGGTATTCATCATTGGTCTTAAAGTGACCGTCATAAATTCAGGGTGACGCTGCCGCTGATAGTTCCTGAAACTGATATCACACGATGAAGTTACAGACAAATTATGGTTTTGAAAACCATAAATAATAATATTATTATATTACTATTATTATTTCATTTCATTGAAGATTTCTCTCTCCAATCTCATTTTAGATTCACACACAAATCACACTAATTTTGCGTGCATCACCCCATTCATGGGATTCTCTCTTTTTTTTATTATTTTAAAAATGAATTTATTTCCTTTAACTTTTTTCTCTCTGCAATCTAACTCTTTCTTCCATGATTCTCTCCCACTCCACAAAGAGTGGCGCCTCTCTCTTCAATTCATTTTTTTCTATAAATTTTATTTCCTTTCAACATGTTTCTCTCTCCAATATTCCATCTTCTTCTTCAAGTTTCTCATGCTCCAACCCCAATGTAGCTCCTCCCCTTGGCTTTATTCCATGTGGCACGCCCCAAACCTCAATTCCTTTATCATTATTTTTTTAACACAATTATTATAAATAATAACATCTCTCATCTATACCCATATCTCAAATCTCATTTCATTAAATTCAAAATTTAATTCTCATTAAATCTTTATTAACGGATCTTTCAAAATTTAAGCCAACATTATTATTATAAATATTTAGTATAATAATAATAACAAAGCCCCAATTAAAATTTATTAACTCGTCACCAATTATTAATAATAATAATAACTTTTATTAAAGTTTTCCACATTGACCATGTCCGACCACCATTACGTCAACACCGAGGAGAATCCCATTACATGCCCATTACACACATAATTTATTATTTATTAAAATTTAAATAAATCAAAAAGAAACCATGCACCTCCACTCATTAAATTAAATACATCTATTTTTATTTATTTTATTTCACAATGATTAAATTAAAACCATTTATTATAATTAACACCCAAAATTTTCACGCCACTATTATAAATTATTATTATCAAAAATTATTATTATAACACGCGTCGTGTTTGACCACATCAAATTTTTACAAAGTAATGGACCAGAAAGGTACATTCTGTTACATCAGATACCTCTCAAAAAATTCTCGTCCTCGAGAATTAAAAACCAACCCATAACATGGGAAAAGGTCTGAACAACCACCCCACAAGATACCTCTTAGGGGTCTCATCATAACAGGAAACCAACCACTATGCTAATTATATAATTCAAGAAATTCCTTCCCCCATGTCGAGATATTGTCCGCTTTAGGCGGCACTGACTCACCTTCATGGGTTTAATGTAACATCCCAAGTAAGTAATGAATAATAGATATTTTTATCTATGTCTATTAATGATTAAGATAGTGTTATAGAGGCTTAAAATGAAAATAAATACAATCTTATGCATGGAATACAATAATATTCTTAAAAGATTGTTTTACTGCCTTTTGATGGAAAACCATTTTTGAATCTATCTTTTGACAATTTTATAAACTATGTTTGTCAAAATAAACTTATTCTTTATGATTGGGACATCAAAATTTACCTTGTGTGAATTTTTGGTTTTTTTCTGACAATGTTCATTTTTTAATGAATAGTGAAAAATACTGCATTTTACATCAAAGCTACTTTTTAATATAATTTATTTATATGACTAGATTATGTTTTGAATTGGTTTTGAAGTTAAATTAGAATATATTTTTACCATTTTATCCAATGGTGGTCGTTGGAATCAATTTCACTTTGAAATTAGACTTAAACTGGTGTCAATCTTTTGATACTTATTGTTTTGTAGAAACACGCTATTTGCTCTGGCAGCGGGAATTAATTATTAAATTAATTAATGTGACTTATATGATTTTAATTTTGTAAAATAGACTTCATTTTTTAATTCATAATATCAAATATAGCTTAGGGTGGATTTTTGGTAATTTCCTGAAAAACATCAATTTTTTATGAATAGTGAAACCACTAAGTGGTAATCAAGCAAACTGATTTTTTAGTTAAATGAAAGTTTACCACTAATGTGTATTGAATTTTGAAAATCCGACATACATGGTTGTCATTAAGAAGTAAAATGTGGTTCAATGAGATTAAAATAATTTTTTGGTGAATAGTAACTTATTAAGTTTTTAATCGCGATTAGTGGTAATTAGTGTAGTTTAAGGTATAAATAATGATTTAATAATATTAAATGACCTAGACACATGTCCCAACCTTATTGGATGTGTCATGGCCGACCAAGACAAGCCATGGGTCAACTTGGGGACCCCATGGAGACATTTTGGTTGGGAAATGACATAAATAACTTTTTATTTAATGTAAAAGTAAAAATGACACAAACATAATATGTTTCACGAAAACAATTTTTACATGGGGTTATAAAGATCAGATATTTGATTATAAATAGTCATTAGAAAGCAAAAAATATTTCCTACATCATAGTATTTTTTTATGATTTTTAGACATTAAATAAATTAAATTATTTATGACATAATAATGATGCAGCGATGACATCATTATTTGACGATTTAAATAAAATGGAAAGATAATGTAAAATCTATGAACTACACATGGCCAAAACCAATTGGATGTGTGGATTTAGAACCCTTATCACCTTATCCACGAATTATATCAATGTGGGACCTTTTGAAACCGATACACATTTTCAAATAAAGTAATATTTCTTTACTTTCCAAAAGTGTCCCTCCTCTCCTCTTATAAAAGGCCCCCACCTCTACCTCATTTCACACACTCCTCAAGCCTTTGGCTCGGCCAAACCCTTCCCATTTACTCTCTCTACTTCCCTCTCCTCATCCTAGAGGAATCCCTTTGGGCATAATCCTTTCAAAGGAAGCCTTTAGGCTCAAATCAAAAGGAGTTACACTTTTAAAGGAGATTAAAGAACGGTCGGGTCAAGTCAGATACGAGGTATGGGACTTCGTCTCAATCTCCTTTCATTGAGGCATATTTTATTTATACACAACTTTATTTTATACGGTGTATAAACCCCTTTGACTTTTAAGTTTATTCAAAAGGAATCTTTTTTATACGAAGCGTTTACTAAACGACAAAAGGGAATGTTTTTGTCGTACGTGTGCGGCGACAAAGACTTCTCTGCCGTTGTGACCGTTATTTGAGTTTTGGATTCCTCTACAAGCCATAATTTTTTTAAAACAAAAATTAAATACCATGTTTTAATTTTCTTTTATTTTGGTATTGAAAATGGTTTTCACAATGTTTTTGTGTTGTATTGATATCTTGTGATTGAAATGTGGAAATGTTATGTTTCCTTTATGCATGTTTTATGTGATACGATTATGTTATAGTTCTTGGGAATTATTATGAAGACGGGTGATTCCGTGATAAACTAAGGGCGGGTGAGCCCGATATAGCTCTCTAATGCATTGGGTAATGCGAAGGAGTGAAACGTTAAGGTTTCTCTGAAGAGATTTAGGGAATATACTGTGATGGGTATTCCAAACGTAACCAAGAGGGTTACTCCCTACGTAAGAATGTTATGAATGCCTCAAGATACCTTTATGTCTTATGATTTCTATGATTTATTCATGATTTTATGAGGTATGTTAAAGTGCCTATGTTTTATGGGTAAAGTATGATTTCATTCTTATGTATATATGAACTCATGTTTCCTTTCCATGTTTTTTTATAACCCATACTGAGTTTTTATGCTCATCCCAAGTTTTTGAAATGTTTTTCACAGGTCAAGGGAAAGGTACATGATAAGATGATAGAGTCAAGGATGTGTCAAGAAATAATCCATGTTTTATTTTAAATGTGTTTCCATTGATGGGAATGTAGAATACTATCTTTCTATAACCACTTTGTTTATATGTGGAATGTAATGCAAGTTTTATGATCTAATTCTCTAAAACACTAAAACCGAAAAGATCCTCAATGTGAAATCTTGTAATAACTCAAGATTAAGTAAGGTTTAAGGCTGGGGCCTTATAGTTGGTATCAAAGGTCGGTTTAGATAACTTTAGGAGTTAGAATTCTATTAAATGATTATCCAAAAATATTTTTTTTGGTCAAATTGAAGTGATATAGCATTTGAAGATTACCATGTTGCTTTATCTAAGACATGTTTGTTCAGAATGGTTTTCCGCAGAGGAAACAGGGAAGCAGTGCTAGGAAGGCATACAGAAGGAAATAACCTTCCGAATCAGCATCCAGAAATGGTCGGAATTGGAACTAAACAGTTTGTTGCAGTAATGGCGCAGTTGACTCAAGCGATAAATGGCGGTGGTATCCATACACGAGATCAGCCAGACCAACCGCAGAGGAACATGTCAGTGGTGGAACATTTCATGAGGCAACATCCACCATCATTCAGAGGATCATCTGACCCTATGCTAGCTGAAGGGTGGATTAAAGCACTGGAGAAGATTTTTGATGTCATGGGGTGTTCAGACAATCAAAAGGTTAGTCTTGCTATTTACCGTTTGGAGGGTGAAGCAGATCAGTGGTGGTCTATGGTTAAAAATATCAGGGACGCCGATGAGATTGATGCTCTTGACTGGGATGAATTCAAAGGTATGTTTCTTGAGAAGTATTTTTCTAAGGATGTTCGACTTAGGATGGAAAATCAATTCTTGGAATTGAGGCAAGAGGAAGACTCAGTGGCTGCCTATGAAGAAAGGTTCACTCGATTGGCAAGGTATGCTCCAAATTTTATTCGAGACCTTGATAGTAAAATAAATCGTTTTTACTCAGGATTAAAGCCAAAATATCGAAGTGCATTAGCGTCTCGTGAGTTTAAAAGTTATGAAAAGCTTGTTCGATGTGCTGAGAAGGTGGAAATGGAGTTTGTCGATGACCAAGTTTTCTATAACAACCAGCAGAAGAAGAGACCGAGGTGGCAGGAGAAAGGTAAGAATTCTTCAAAAAAGTCTGATGGAAAGAGAACTAAGTTTCTAGTTTGTGATAAATGTGGCAAATGGCATGCTGGGGAATGTCTTCTGAATTCTGGGAAGTGCTACCGATGTAGTAAGATGGGACATAAGGCTCGTGATTGCACTGAAAAGGATCAAGGTGAAGGTAAGAACAAATTTGATTTACAGTTAGTGAAATGTTATAAGTGCAATGAGATGGGTCACTATGGAAACGAGTGTCTGACAAGGAGCTTGAGTGATGGGAAGCAGTTAGACTACAAGCAGAAAGGGGTGGTGAAATCCTTTGCAACTACTTCAGCAGATGTCGGGCCATCAAATGAAGTTGTATCAGGTACTTTTTTTGTTTTTTCAGATTATGCCAGTGTGTTGTTTGATTCGGGGTCTACACTTTCTTTCATCTCTGAAACCTTTTCTAGTAAAATGGGAATACCATCTCAAGAAATGACTCCTTAACTTTTGGTAAAAATACCTGGGGGGAATGTTGAGGCAAAAAGAATTTATAAGAATCTTCCTATCCTTATCTGTGGAAATAACCTACTTGCAAACCTTATTGTTCTACCTCTAGTAGAGTTTGATGTTATCCTGGGTATGGATTGGCTCGCTATTTACCATGATAAGATTGACTGTAGAGCTAAAGAAGTTTCTTTTCAGAAAGACTTTCAGTTTGTTTACAAGAATGAACCCTTACTTTTGATAACATATCAAGAGGCCGAGAAACTTGTAAAAGATGGAAAAGAATGTTACCTTGCACACATCGTTGAAAATAAAGGAACTATTCAGATTAATGATGTGCCAGTGGTAAATGAGTATCCTGTTGTTTTTCCTGATGAGTTTCCTGGAATAATACCAGATCGGGATGTTGAGTTTACTATTGACTTAGTTCCTGATGCCAAGCCAATTTCAAAACCCCCTTATCGAATGGCTCAAATTGAACTTTTAGAGTTGAAGGAGCAATTGCAAGATTTATTAGAGAAAGGTTTCATTAGACCTAGAACATCACCATGGGGTGCTCCTGTTTTATTTGTTAAAAATAAAGATGGTTCTATGAGACTTTGCATTGATTATAGAGCCTTGAATAATATCACTGTTAAGAACAAATATCCTTTGCCTCATATCGATGATTTGTTTGATCAGCTCCAGGGAGCTCAGTTTTTTTCAAAGATTGACCTGAGATCGGGGTACCATCAGCTGAAGGTAAAGGAGGCAGATATTCCGAATACCGCATTCCATACGAGATATGGCCATTATGAATTTGTAGTAATGCCTTTTGGGCTAACCAATGCACCTGCTGTATTCATGGACTTAATGAATAGAATTTTCCATGAGTTCTTGGATAAGTTTGTGGTGGTTTTCATTGATGATATTTTGGTGTTTTCTAAAAGTAAAGAGGAGCATGAAAGACATTTAAGGGTTATCTTGCAAACCTTAAAAGAAAAGAAATTGTATGGGAAATTAAGCAAGTGTGAGTTTTGGTTGTAACAAATTTCTTTCCTTGGTCACATTGTTTCTAAAGATGGAATAACTGTTGATCCTGCAAAAACAAAAGTTGTGGAAGAATGGCCAAGACCCACAAATGTAACCGAGATTCATAGCTTCCTTGGTTTGGCAGGCTATTACCGAAGGTTTGTTAGAAATTTTTCACGGTTATCTAGTCCAATGACTAAGCTAACTCGGAAGGGTGTTAAGTTTATCTGGACAAATTAATGTGATGATTGTTTTCAGGAGTTAAAAAGAAGATTGGTGAATGCTCCAGTTTTGGCACTACCTTCCAGGAATGGTGAGTTTGTTATATACGGTGATTCTTCATTGAAAGGACTTGGTTGCGTCCTAATGCAGAATGATCAGGTAATTTCTTATGCTTCACGACAGTTGAAAACTCATGAGGTAAATTACCCTAAACATGATTTGGAACTAGCTGCTGTTGTTTTTACTTTAAAAATTTGGAGGCATCATTTTTATGGAGTAAAGTGTGAAATATATACCGATCACAAAAGTTTAAAGTATATATTCACTCAGAAAGAGTTAAACATGAGATAGAGGAGATGGCTAGAATTAATCAAGGATTATTATTGTACAATTCATTACCATCCGGGAAAAGCAAATAAAGTGGCTGATGCTTTGAGTCAAAAAAGTAATGCTTCATTAGCAATGTTGCGTTTGGAATGTGATCCTTTGGTTAAGGATTTGATGAACTTTGGCATAGAAGTTGTTGTTGTAGGAAGTTCTTCTGTTTTGTTTCAGGTATCAGTGAGATCATCTCTATCCGAAAGAATCAAGCAAGCACAGAAGCAAGACAGTGAGTTACAGAAAAGGGTAGAGCTGGTTCAGAAAGGTAAGTTGCCTGAATTCAACATTGATAATGATTGTGTTTTGAGATTTGGGAAGAGATTGTGTGTGCCTTGTGATTCACAGTTGAAGAGAGAGTTGTTATGTGAAGCTCATAGTTCTCCGTTTTCAGTTCATCCGGGTAGTACTAAGATGTATAGAGATCTGCAGGAGTATTACTGGTGGGATGGAATGAAAAGAGATATTGCTGATTTTACTGTGAAGTGTTTGACTTGTCATCAGGTTAAAGCAGAGCGGCAGTTATCGAAAGGGATGCTTCAGCCTTTACCTGTGCCAGAGTAGAAATGGGAGAATATATCCATGGACTTTGTTGTTGGATTACCGAAGACATCTCGAGGTAATAATGCAATCTGGGTTATTGTTGATCGCTTGACCAAATCTGCTCATTTCCTTGCTATATGAGATACTTTCTCTCTTGATCAACTTTCCCGTTTGTATCTTAAAGAGATAGTCAGGTTACATGGAGTTCCTCTCTCCATTGTATCGGATCGTGATCCCAGGTTTACTTCTAACTTTTGGAAAGGCCTTCAGAAGTCGTTGGGTACTGAATTAAATTTTAGTACAGCTTTTCATCCTCAATCAGATGGGCAGTCAGAACGAACAATTCAAACATTGGAGGATATTCTACGAGCTTGTTATATGGATTATCAGGGAAGTTGGGACCAACATCTTTCTTTGGTTGAGTTTTCATATAATAACAGTTTTCATTCCAGTATATAGATGGCACCATTTCAGGAATTATATGGGAAGCGGTGTTGAACTCCAGCTTTCTGGGATGAAGTGGGTGAAAGGAAGTTTATGGGACCAGAATTGGTAGAAGAGATGGAAGAAAAAGTTCAGCTTATTCAGAGACACATGAGAACAGCTCAGAGCAGGCAGAAGAGTTATTCGGATAACCGGAGGAAGGATCTATCTTTCGAGGTAGGTGATCATGTTTTTCTCAAAGTTTCTCCTTGGAAAAGTGTGATGAGATTTGGTAAGAAAGGAAAGCTGAGTCCAAGGTTTATTGGACCATACGAAATTCTGGAGAGAGTTGGATCAGTTGCATACCGAGTGGATTTACCTCCGAGTTTATCTCAGGTACACAATGTTTTTCACGTTTCGATGTTGACAAAGTATATGCTAGATCCATCTCATGTTTTGAGTCCAGAGGTAGTTCAGCTGGAAGAGAACCTATCTTATGAGGAACAACCGGTCCAGATTCTTGACCACAGGGAGCAAGTGTTACGGAATAAGGTGATTAAGCAGGTAAAGGTTTTGTGAAAAAACCACATGATTGAAGAGGCAACATGGGAATCTGAAAATGCAATGAGGGATAAGTACCCCCATTTATTCGATAAGTAAATAAATTGCGGGGACGCAATTTTCTAAAGGGGGGAAGGATTTAACATCCCAAGTAAGTAATGAATAATAGATATTTTTATTTATGTCTATTAATGATTAAGATAGTGTTATAGAGGCTTAAAATGAAAATAAATACAATCTTATGCATGGAATACAATAATATTCTTAAAAGATTGTTTTACTGCCTTTTGATGGAAAACCATTTTTGAATCTATCTTTTGACAATTTTATAAACTATTTTTGTCAAAATAAACTTATTCTTTATGATTGGGACATCAAAATTTACCTTGTGTGAATTTTTGGTATTTTTCTGACAATGTTCATTTTTTAATGAATAGTGAAAAATACTGCATTTTACATCAAAACTAATTTTTAATATAATTTATTTATATGATTAGATTATGTTTTGAATTGGTTTTGAAGTGAAATTAGAATACATTTTTACCATTTTATCCAATGGGGGTCATTGGAATCAATTTCACTTTGAAATTAGACTTAAACTGGTGTCAATCTTTTGATACTTATTGTCTTGTAGTAACACGCTATTTGCTCTGGCAGCGGGAATTAATTATTAAATTAATTAATGTGACTTATATGATTTGAATTTTGTAAAATAGACTTCATTTTTGAATTCAGAATATCAAATATAGCTTAGGGTGATTTTTTGGTAATTTTCTGAAAAACTTCAATTTTTGATGAATAGTGAAACCACTAAGTGGTAATCAAGCAAACTGATTTTTCAGTTAAATGAAAGTTTACCACTAATGTGTATTGAATTTTGAAAATCTGACATACATGGTTGTCATTAAGAAGTAAAATGTGGTTCAATGAGATTAAAATAATTTTTTGGTGAATAGTAACTTATTAAGTTTTTAATCGCGATTAGTTGTAATTAGTGTAGTTTAAGGTATAAATAATGTTTTAATAATATGAAATGACCTAGACACATGTCCCAACCTTATTGGTTGTTTCATGGCCGACCATGACAAGCCATGGGTCAACTTGGGGACCCCATGGAGACATTTTGGTTGGGAAATGACATAAATAACTTTTTATTCAATGTAAAAGTAAAAATGACACAAACATAATATGTTTCACGAAAAAAAAAAATTACATGGGGTTATAAAGATCAGATATTTGATTATAAATAGTCATTGGAAAGCTAAAAAGATTTCCTACATCATAGTATTTTTTTTTTTGATTTTTAGACATTAAATAAATTAAATTATTTATGACATAATAATGATGCAGTGATGACATCATTATTTGACGATTTAAATAAAATGGAAAGATAATGTAAAATCTATGAACTACACATGGCCAAAACCAATTGGATGAGTGGATTTCAAACCCTTATCACCTTATCCACGAATTATATCAATGTGGGACCTTTTGAAACCGAAACACATTTTCAAATAAAGTAATATTTCTTTACTTTCCAAAAGTGCCCCTCCTCTCCTCTTATAAAAGGCCCCCACCTCTACCTCATTTCACACACTCCTCAAGCCTTTGGCTCGGCCAAACCCTGCCAATTTACTCTCTCCACTTCCCTCTCCTCATCCTATAGGAATCCCTTTGGGAATAATCCTTTCAAAGGAAGCCTTTAATCTCAAATCAAAAGGAGTTACACTTTTAAAGGAGATTAAAGAACGGTCGGGTCAAGTCGGATCCGAGGTATGGGACTTCGTCTCAATCTCCTTTCATTGAGGAATATTTTATTTATACACAACATTCTTTTATACGGTGTATAAACCCCTTTGACTTTTACATTTATTCAAAAGGAATCTTTCTTATACGAAGCGTTTACTAAACGACTAAAGGGAATGTTTTTGTCGTACGTATGCGGCGACAACGACTTCTCCGCCGTTGTGAACGTTATTTGAGTTTCGGCTTCCTATACAAGCCATACTTTTTTTTTGAAACGAAAAATAAATAGCATGTTTTAATTTTCTTTTATTTTGGTATTGAAAAAGGTTTTCACAATTTTTTTGTGTTGTATTGATATCTTGTGATTGAAATGTGGAAATGTTATGTTTCCTTTCTGTATGTTTTATGTGATACGATTATGTTATGGTTCTTGGGCATTATTATGAAGACGAGTGGTTCCGTGATAAACTAAGGGCGGGTGAGCCCGATATAGCTCTCCAATGCATTGGGTAACACGAAGGATTGAAACGTTAAGGTTTCTCCGAAGAGATTTAGGGAATATACTGTTTTGGGTATTCCAAACGTAACCAAGAGGGTTACTCCCTACGTAAGAATGTTATGAATGCCTCAAGTTACCTTTATGTCTTATGATTTCTATGATTTATTCATGATTTTATGAGGTATGTTAAAGTGCCTATGTTTTATGGGTAAAGTATGATTTCATTTTTATTTATATATGAACTCATGTTTCCTTTCCATGTTTTTTTATAACCCATACTGAGTTTTTATGCTCATCCCAAGTTTTTGAAATGTTTTTCACAGGTCAAGGGAAAGGTACATGATAAGATGATAGAGTCAAGGATGTGTCAAGAAATAATCCATGTTTTATTTTAAATGTGTTTCCATTTATGGGAATGAAGAATACTATCTTTCTGTAACCACTTTATTTATATGTGGAATGTAATGCAAGTTTTATGATCTAATTATCTAAAACTCTAAACCCGAAAAGATCCTCAATGTGAAATCTTGTAATAACTCAAGATTAAGTAAGGTTTAAGGCTGGGGACTTATATTTAATCACATCCATATTAAGGCATCTCGATTAGGTATTAGGTCCTCCCACCCCCCATAATTTTGGATTTTGCATACACACACTGCCCCTAACACTGCACAAAACAAGCAACACGCTGCCCCAACACATGGATGGGAAATTCCTTCTCCGATGTCCAGATACTATCCGCTTTAGGCGGCACTGACTCTCCCACACGGGTTTAATCGAATCCACATTAATGCATCTTGAGTAGGGATCGCGTCTCCTCTCCCCACATGTTAGGACTCTTTACACGCATTTAAAGGAAAGAGGGAAACAACTTAGCATTATAGACTCATGAAAAACAAGTTCCAGGCCCAAAGCATGGGCGATAATGAGTTTCAAAAAGGAGTGCGATGGTCTTGAATTTAAACAAAACATAAACAAGATCATTTAAGTAAAACTGAAAATATATCTCTCGATCTCTGGCCTTGCTATGGTTGGTGCTTATATTGCGTGCAACTGTCTGCATCCCACTCCTCTGCCTCTCCGTTGACGTCTAGGTGCCATCGCTATTCGGTAAACAAGGAACGCCTAAGCCTAAGTAGCAAGGACATTTTCTCAATGTTTTATTTTATAATTTTATTTCGATTTCCTTCCCAGAACACCCAAATAAATCAAAACAGAAATCATGATGATGCATGTACATTTCCTAGGCTCTCTACCCTGCAATCAATGTAGTCTTACTTGGTTGTTCGATAAGCTCAGAGTCCTTGCATCAGATCACAAGGGGCCCTAAAATCCCGTGTCCTAGCAGGTCTTCCCTAGCCTATGTCACGAACCCAGATCAACCAACATTGTTGCCCTACCATTCAATGCAATCCTCATTGGGCCTAACTCTAGACTCCATCCTATCTCTCATCCATCAGCCTCTGATACCATTCTGTCACGACCCCCTCCCACCAAAGATGCCCCTCCTGAGCAGGAAATGGTGAAAGGGAGGTAATGACCCCTGAGTCCCTCCTCCAGTAGGCCCCGGAGTGGCGACAAGCACCAAGGCTATGAGTTTTCACAAATATGGGAGGCATTACCATTTTTATTATTTAAGATCGGGAAATATGATGAGTCAAATACCAAAAGAAAAAGGAACAAGTAAATGAAAATAAACCCAATACCAAACCCATATGCATGTTTTATACAATACTGAAACAAAAGTACAAGTACAAGAGAAGATCCAAAGTACGATACCAAAAAAAATTAAATCAAAAAAATTGCAACCAACAAAACTCCAACGCCAAACTAGCAAGGTCCCTCACGGTCCCTGATGTCCTTATGAAAACATGATTGTAAAAGTAGTGTGAGCATACAAGTATACATAGTAGGAAAACCTAAACCTCTCATGCACAGGTGGGGAGACATCCTAATTCCCCGTGAGAAAATAGAAGGAACCAAACCTTAGCAAGGATTATATCCACCCAAGCTTACAATCTAGACTCACCAAATACCATAAGTCAAAAGAATATTATTGTAATATTATAAATGTATGGGTACCCCTCACCCCATTCCCACTGAATAATGATCAATCCCTCATGCCTAATGCTCTGATGCTTCTCAATCTTCCTGAGCTAGTACCTCAATATGGCCATACGAAGCCCGAGCTAGTACCACAACCTTGTCATACGAAGCTTATAGTATCCTGCCGGCACTCAATCCTTGGCCATAATAGTATCCCACCAACATCAAATCCTTAGCCATAAACACATCTCATCCTGAAGACACCTGGGAACCACATCACATCTCATCCCGAAGACACTTGGGAACATATCACATCCTCATCCCGAAGACTCTTGGAAATCATCTGTCATAACATGCCTGAATGATCTTGGGCTATAGAACCTAGAAGTGGGAGCATAGGGAAGAACAGTAACCAGCCATCCTTTAGATGTTTGATAATCTCACCCTCCATCCCACGAGTGTTCGGAACATAGTGCTCAACATGGTTGGGGTGTGTAACGAAACATAAAACGTACAAATATATATAATTATATCAACCACTTAGCCCATCCTAAGTCTTATACACAAAATATCTGAGCACATGCCTCGTCACTGCTATCTCAAAAGTATGCACACAATAAACATCCCCAAAGCCCATTAATCTATTCATGTTTCAATAGTTTTAGTTTATTCGTTTCTTAACTACTGAGAAACTAACAACAACCAAACCAGATCAATCGTTCGTAAAACATATCCCTGCCAACCACAAATAAATTTAAGGAAAAACAAGCAACACAATACCATTTTTTTTATCAGCCAATAAATTCCATTGATTTTATGTATTTAATCAAATACCATGCCCCACAATTCATTAGTTAACTCTTATACTTTTATTCATATGAACAACCCATCACTACAACCCTAATGCCAACCACCACAACCAAAAACACATCAGAAAAAATACACGTACCACATCATCATCCCTTTGTTTACCACAGCTCCACTTCCCATCACAACCATATCATAAACTCCAACCCACAACCCAGCCAATTGCAGCCCCGCTTCCCACCTGTTCGAACAACAACCCACGAAACACCCCTTCACATAATTAAACCCCAACCATCACCAACAAATTCTTTCTTTCATTTATTTTAACCGAGGTGATCATACAAGGGTTCTAGGTATTGATTTAATCAACCAAATTTACATGATTAACCAATTTCCACATTCTATGAAATTCCATCCACAAAACAATCCAGAAAAACAGGGCAACATTTAATTGCCCAAGAAAATGCCCCCAACAACCATGATTTGCAGTAGGCATAAGCCTATTAAATTCATAACATAATAAAAGGATAAGAATTGATGGAAATAAAACAATAATATCAACAAAATTTCCCCAAACCCGTTATTTAACCAGTTATTATCTTTATTTACTGGTTCAACCATATCTCCTAAAAATAAGAGGATACCCACCCCGCATGATGCAAAAGAGAGAGAGAGACGAATGTAATATCCCTACTTGAATAGGTTTTCATGTCCTTCTGTGAGAAAAACAACCACGATGATTTCGGTCACTCATCCCGATGACTACGTCCTCCTGTGGACGTTTCGGAACAACCGCACTAACAACCAAGAGAGACTCCATTAAGGTTTGAGGTATCACTTGTCATAGCTTGGAAAAAAGTAACATAAAGAGGAGATCGAAGAAGGAATAAGAACGGGGTAGAATGTACCATTAAGATGGCATTCATCGAAGAGCGTAGTTATCATCAAATATAAGAAATCTCCTCAGTAGGTATCTACGAATAGGAAGTCTAAGAAGAGTAAAAAGAACAAGGTGCACGATGTTATCCTCGTCGACACGATCCCATAGCCACCGACAGATCGATGATCGGAGTCAGGATGAAGAAGATAGGTGGAAGGCTTCTGGGTCATCCAGGAGCATTGTCGTGTGGAGAAGAAGAGTGGTCTGTAAATGGAACGTGACCCGCTCTTATATACGCAACATAAAGGTAAAATAGTATTCAGCAGGTATTAATGAATACACGATGTGACCATACAACTGTTACATTGTTTGACTGGTCAACACACAACACGTCACGCGATTTCCATGCGTTAAATGATAATAATAAGTTCAATTAATAATAGGTGTTTTATTGACCTGAGACATGAGTTATAAAAAGGTATTCATAATTGGCCTTAAAATGACTGTCATCAATTCAGGGTTATGCTGCCAGTGACGGTTCGTGAAACTGAGATCGCACGAAGACGTTACAAACGAATTATGGTTTTGACAACCATAAATAATAATAATATTATTATATTATTATTATTTCATTTCATTGAATATTTCTCTCTCCAATCTCATTTGATATTCACGCAAAAATCACTCTAATTTGGTGCGCATCACCCCATTCATGGGATTATCTCTCCTTTTTATTAGTTTAAAAATTAATTTATTTCCTTTAATGCTTTTCTCTCTCCAATCTAACTCTTTCTTCCATGATTCTCTCCCACTCTACAAAAATTTGAGCCTCTCTCTAATATTCATTTTTTTCTATAAATTTTATTTCCTTTCAACATGTTTCTCTCTCCAATCTTCCATCTTCTTCTTCATGTTTCTCATACTCCAACCCCAATGTAGAGACTCCCCTTGGCTTTATTCCATGTGGCAGGCCACAAACCTCCCTTCCTTTATCATTATTTTTTAGCACAATTATCATAAATAATAACATCTCTCATCTATCCTCATATCTCAAATCTCATTCCATTAAAGTCAAAATTTAAATCTCATTAAATCTTTATTAACAGATCTTTCAAAATTTAAGCCAACATTATTATTATAATTATTTAGTATAATAATAATAATAAATCCCCAATTAAAATTTATTAACTCGTCACCAATTATTATTATTAATTATTCTTATTATTGACGTTTGCCACATTGACCATGTCTGACCACCATTATGTCAACACCGAGTAGCCTCCCATTACATGCCCATTTCACACATAATTTATTATTTATTAAAATTTAAATAAATCAAAATGAAACCATGCACCTCCCCTCATTGAATTAAATACATCCAATTTTATTTCTTTTATTTCACAATGATTAAATTAAAACCATTTAATCTAATTAACAGCAAAAAAATTCACGCCACCATTATCAATTATCATTATAAAAAATTATTTTTATAACACATGTCGTGTTTGACCACATCAAATTTTTACAATGTAATGGACCGGAATGTACTGGGCCATTACATCAGATACCTCTCAAAACATTCTCATCCTCGAGAATTAAAAACCAACCCATAAAAATGGAAAAGGTCCGAACAACCACCTCACAGGATACCTCTCAGGGATCTCGTCAAAACAATAATCCAACCACTATCCTAATTATATGAGTTAGGGAATTCATCCCCACATGTCGAGATATTATCCTCTATAGGCAGCACTGACTCACCTGCACGGGTTTAATTGTATCCACATTAATGCATCTCTATTAGGGATTAGGTCCTCCAACCCCCATAATTTAGGATTTCTCATACACACACAGCACCCAACACCGCACAAAACATGAAACATGCTTCCCCAACACATGGATGGGGAAATTTTTTCTCCCATGTCAAGACACTATCTGCTTTGGGCATTACTGACTCTCCCGCACGGGTTTAATCACATCCACATTAATGCATATTGATTAGGGATTAGGTCCTCCTCTCCCCACATGTTAGGACTCTTAACACACATTTAAAGGAAAGAGGGAAACAACATAGCATTATAGACTCATGAAAAACAAGTTCCATGCCCAATGAATGGGCAAGAATGAGTTTCTATAAAGGAGTGTGATTCTCTTGAATTTAAACAAAACATAAACGAGAGCATTTAAGTAGAACCGAAAACTTCTCTCTCGATCTCTGGCCATGCTAGGGTGGTCTCTTCTGTTGTGTGAAACTTCCCACATCCCACTCTTCTACCTCTCTGTTGACGTCCAGGTGCCATAGTTATTCAGTAAACAAGGAACGCCTAAGCCCAAGTAGCAAGGAAAGTTTCTCAAGGTTTCATTTTATCATTTTATTTCGATTTCATTCCATGAACACCCAAATCAAGTAAATCAGAAATCATGATGATGCATGTACCTTTCCTAGGCTCTCTACCCTGTAATCAGTGTAGTCTTACTTGGCCATTTGGTAAGATCATATTCTTTGCATCAGATCACGGGGGGCCCTAAAATCCTGTGTCCTAGTAGGTCTTCACTGGACTATTTCACGGACGAAGATCAGCCAACACTATTGCCCTACCATCCCATGAAATCCTCACTATTCCTAACTCTAGACTCCATCCTATCTCTCAACCATCAGCCTATGATACCATTATGTCATGACCCCCTCCCACCAAAGATTCCCCTCCTGAGATGGCAATGGTGAAAGGCAGATAATGACCCCCGAGTCTAGCCTCTAGTAAGCTCCGGAGTGGTGAATAACACCAAGTGTATAAGTTTTCACAAATATGGGAGGCATTAACCTTTTTATTATTTAAGATCGGGAAATATGATGAGTCAAACACCAAAAGAAAAAGGAACAAGTAAATGAAAATAAAACCTAACCCAAACCCATATGCATGTTTTATACAGTATTGAAACAAAAGTACAAGTACAAGAAAAGAACGAAAGTACGATACCAATAAAAGAAAGGAAAAAAATTTCAACCAACAAAACTCAAACGCCCAACTAGCAAGGTCCCGCACGGTCCCTTAAGTCCTCATGAAAACCTGAATGTAAATGTAGGGTGATCATACAAGTATGCTCAGTAGGAAAAAACTAATGCTCTCTTGCACAGGTGGTGAGACATCCTAATGACCCGTGAGAAAATAGAAGTAACCAAATCCTAGAAATAAATCTATCCACCCAACCTTATAAGACACACTCACCAAATATTTCAAGTTAGTAGAGTAATATATTAATATTATCAAATTATGGGTACCCTGCACCCCCTTCCCACTGAATACTGCTCAATCCCTCACGCCTAATTCTATGATACTTCCCCCTCATCCTGAGCTAGTGCCGCAACATGGCCATACGAAGCTCGAGCTAGTGCCTCAACCTGGACATACGAAGGTCATAGTGTCCCACCAACACTCAATCCTCAGCCATCATAGTATCCCTTCGGCACTCAATCCTCATCCATAACAACATCTCATCTCGAAGACACCTAGGAACCACATCACATCTCATCCCGAAGACACCTGGGAACATATCACATCCTTATCCCAATGACTCTTGGGAAACCTCTATTGTAACCTGCCCGAAGGATCTTGTCCTATAGAACCTGGAAGAGGGAGCACAAGGAAGAACAGTAACCATCCATCCTTTAGATGTTTGAGAATCTCACCACCCTATCCCACTGGTTTTCATCACGTAGTTCTCAACATGGGTGGGGTGCGTAAAGAAACATAAAATGTACAGATATCAACCACTCATCCCATCCTAAGGCTTCTACATAAAAGATCTAAGCACATTCCTCGGCATTGCTACCTTGAAAGTATGCAAACAATAAATAGCCTCAAACCCCATTAATCTTTTCAAGGTTCAACAGTTTTATTTTATCTATTCCTTAACTAGTGAGAAACTAACAACAACCAAAAAAGATCAATCCTTCGTAAAACATATCTCTGCCAACCACAAATAATGTTATGGAAAAAACAAGAAACACAATACCATTTTCTTTTATCAGCCATTCAATTCCATTGATTTCTGTATTTAATCAACTGCCATGCCCCAAAATTCATTAGTTAACTCTTCTACATTTATTCATATGCACAACCCATCCCTATAGCCCTACTTCCAACCACCATAACCACAAACACATCTGAAATAATACTCGTACCACATCATCATCCCTTTGTTTACTGCAGTTCCGCTGCCCATCACAACCATATCATACACGCCAACCCACAACCAAGACAACTGTAGCCCCACTGGTCACCTGTTCTACAACAACCCATGAAACAACCCTTCACATAATTGAACCCCAACCAGCACCCACAAATTCATTATTTCTTTTAGTTGACCGGGGTGATCATACAGGGATTCCAGGTATTAATTTAATCAGCCAAAATTAAATGATTAACCAATTTCCACATTATATGAAATTCCATCCACAAAACAATCCAAAAAAATAGGGCAACATTTAATTGCTCAAGAAAAGGTCCCCAACGACCGTGATTTTCAGTAGTCATAAGCCTATGTAATTCACAACATAATCAAAGGATAAGAACTGATGGATATAAACCAACAATATCAACAAAATTTCCCCAAACCCACTCTTTAACCTGTTATTATCTTTATTTTCTGGTTCAACCATATCTCACGAAAACAAGAGGATATCCACCCTACATGATGCATAAAAGAGATAGAGATGAAGGTAAGATCCCTACTTGAACAGGTTTTGATGTCCTTATGCGGGAACAACCACCACGAGGATTTCGATCACTCCTCCCGACAACTACGTCCTCCCGTGGACGCTACGGCACAACCGCCCTAACAACCAAGAGAGACACCATTATGGTTTAAGGATTCACTTTTCATAGCATAGAAAGGGGCAACAGAAAGAGGAGATCGAGGAAGGAATAAGAACGGGGTAGAACGTACCATTAAGATGACGTTTGTTGAAGAGAGTCTTTCCCATCAAATATCATCAATATCCTCTATAGGTAACTACGAAGAGGAATTAAAAGAAGAAGGAAAAGAACAAGATGCACAATGTTCGCCTCGTCGACATGAATCTCGCAGCCACCGACAGATCGATTATCGGAGTCCGAATGAAGAAGATAGGAGGAAGGTTTCTGGGTCATCTAGGAGCGTTGTCGTGTAGAGAAGAATAGGGGTCCATAAATAACATGTGACCCTCTATTATATAGGCAATTAAAGGTAAAACGGTATGTAGTGTGTATTAATGAATACATGATGTGACCATAAAACTGTTACGTTGTTTGACTAGTCAACACACAACACGTCACGTGGTTTCCATATGTTTAATTATAATAATAACTTCAATTAATAACATGTGTTTTATTGACCCGAGACATGAGTCATAAAAAGGTATTCATCATTGGTCTTAAAATGAACATCATAAATTCGCGGTTACACTGCCGCTAACTGTTCGTGAAACTGAGATCGCACGAAGAAGTTATAGAAAAATTATGGTTTTGACAACCATAAATAATAATAATAATAATAATAATATATTATTATTATTATTTCATTTCATTGAAGATTTCTCTCTCCAATCTCATTTTAGATTCACACACAAATCACTCTAATTTGGTGTGCATCACACCATTCATGGGATTCTCTTTCTTTTTTATTAGTTTAAAAATTAATTTATTTCCCTTAAAGTTTTTCTCTCTCCAATCTTACTCTATCTTCCATGATTCTGTCCCACTCCACAAAAAGTAGTGCCTCTCTCTTCTATTCATTTTTTCTCTAAATTTTATTTCCTTTCTACATGTTTCTCTCTCCAGTCTTCCATCTTCTTCTTCATGTTTCTCACACTCCAACCACAAAGTAGCACCTCCCCTTGGCTTTATTCCATGTGGAACACCCCAAACCTCCATTCCTTTATCATTATTTTTTTAACACAATTATCATAAATAATAAAATATCTCATCTATCCTCATATCTCAAATCTCATTGCATTGAATTCAAAATTTAAATCTCATTAAATCTTTATTAACATATCATTAAAAATTTAATCCAACATTATTATTATAATTATTTATTATAATAATAATAAAAAATCCCCAATTAAAATTTATTAACTCATCACCAATTATTATTAATAATAATTGTTATTATTGACGTTCACCGCGTTGACCATGTACGACCACCATTATGTCAACGCCGAGAAGCCTCCCATTACATGACCATTAAACACATAATTTATTATTTATTCAAATTTAAATAAATCAAAAAAAACTAGGAACCTCCCCTCATTGAATTAAATACATCCAATTTTATTTCTTTTATTTAACAATGATTAAATTAAAACCATTTAATCTAATTAACACCAAAAAAATTTCCCCCACTATTATCAATTATTATTTTCAAAAATTATTATTATAACATGCATTATGTTTGACTAGATAAATTTTTTTACAAAGTAATGGACCGAAGAGGTCCAGGCCATTACACCAGATAACTCTCAAAACATTCTCATCCACGAGAATAAAAAACCAACGCATAAAAAGTTTAAAGGTCCGAACAACCACCCCGCAAGATACCTCTTAGAGATCTTGTTATAACAGGAATCCAACCACTATCCTAATTATATGAGTCAAGTAATTCCTTCCCCCATGTCGAGATATTATCTGCTTTAGGCAGCACTGACTCACCTGCACAGGTTTAATCGCATCCACATTAATGCGTCTCGATTAGGGATTAGGTCCTCCCACCCCCATAATTTAGTATTTTTCATACACACACTACCTCCAACACCACACAAAATAAGAAACATGCTACCCCAGCACATGGATTGGGAAATTCCTTCTCCCATGTCAAGATACTATCCGCTTTGGGCAGCACTGACTCACCCGCATGGGTTTAATCAAATCCACATTAATGCATCTTGATTAGGGATCAGGTCCTCTTATCCCCACATGTTAGGACTCTTCACACACATTTAAAGGAAATAGGAAAACAACAAAGCATTATAGACTCATGAAAAACAAGTTACAGGACCAAAGCATGGGCGAGAATGAGTTTCAAACAAGGAGTGTGATGCTCTTTAATTTAAACAAAACATAAATTAGAGAATTTAAGTAATACCGAAAACATCTCTCTCGATCTCTGGACTTTCTAGGGTTGTCACTTCTGTTGTGTGAAACTGTCCGCATCCCACTCCTCTGCCTCTCCATTGACGTCTAGGTGTCATATCTGTTCGGTAAACAAGGAATGCCTAAGACCAATTAGAAAGGAAATTTTCTTTACATTTCATTTTATCATTTTATTTCGATTTCTTTCCCAGAACACACAAATCAAGTAAAACAAAAATCATGATGATGCATGTACCTTTCCTAGGATCTCTACCCTGCAATCAATGTAGTCTTACATGGTTGTTCGGTAAGCTCAGAGTCCTTGCATCAGATCATGGGGGCCCTAAAATCCCGTGTCCTATCAGGTCTTCCCTAGCCTACGTCACGCACCAAGATCAGCCAACATTGTTGCCCTACCATCCCATGAAATCCTCACTATGCCTAACTCCAGACTCCATATTATCTCTCAACCATCAGCCTCTGATACCATTCTATCATGACCCCCTCCCACCAAAGATGCCCCTCCTAAGATAGCAATGGTGAAAGGGAGATAATGACCCCCGAGTCCCGCCTCCAGTAGGCCCGGGAGTGGCGACTAGCACCAAGGGTATGAGTTTTCACAAAGATGGGAGGCATTACCCTTTTTATTATTTATGATCAGGAAATAGGATGAGTCAAATACCAAAAGAAAAAATAACAAGTAAATGAAAATAAACCCATAACCAAACCCATATGCATGTTTTATACAATACTGAAACAAAATTACAAGTATAAGAAAAGTTCCAAAGTACGATACCAAAAAAAGAAACCAAAAAAACTCCAATGAACAAAACTCCAATACCCAACTAGAAAGGTCTCGCACGGTCTCTGAAGTCCTCCTAAAAACCTAAATGTAAATGTAGGGTGATCATTCAAGTATACTCAGTAAGAAACCCTAAAGCTCTCTTCCACATGTGGGGAGACATCCTAATGCCCTGTGAGAAAATATAAGGAACCAAAGCCTAGAAAATAATCTATCCACCCATCCTTACATTCCACACTCACTAAATATCTTAAGTAAATATAGTAGTATAGTAATATTATCAAAGTATGGGTACCCCACACCCCATTCCCACTGAATAATGCTCAATCCCTCATGTATAATGCTCTGATGCTTCCCCCTCTTTCTGAGATAGTGTTGTATCCTGGCCCTACAAAGCTCGAGCTAGTGCCACAACCTCGCCATACGATGCTCATAGTATCCCTCCGGCACTCAATCCTCAGCTATCATAGTATCCCACCAGAACTAAATACTCGGCCATAACCACATCTCATCCCGAAAACACTTGGGAACCACATCACATCTCTTCTCGAAGACACCTGGGAACATATCACATCCTCATCCTAAAGAATCTTGGGAAACATCTGTCATAACCTGCCCAAAGGATCTTTGGCTACAGAACCTAGAAGAGGGAGCACATGGAAGAACAGTAATCATCTATCCTTTAGATGTTTGAGAATCTGACCCCCCCCGTCCCATGGGTGTTCGGCACATGGTTCTCAACATGGGTGGGGGCGTAAGGAAACATAAAACGTACAAATTTATATAATTATATCAACCACTCAACCAATCCTAAGGATACTACACAAAAGATCTGAGCACATGCCTCGACACTGATACCTTGAATGTATGCACACAATAAACAACCCCAAACCCCATTAAGCTTTTCATGTTTCAACAGTTTTTGTTTATATGTTCCTTAACTACCGAGCAACTAACAATAACCAAACTAGATCAATCGTTCTTAAAACATATCCCTGCCAACCACACATAACGTTAGGGAAAAAACAAGAAACAAAATACCATTTTCTTTTATCAGCTAATCAATTCCATTGATTTTACGTATTAAATCAACTACCATGCCCCACAATTCATTAGTTAACTCTTATAATTTTATACATATGCACAACCCATCCCTGTAGCCCTGCGACCAACCACCATAACCACAAACACCTCAGAAATAATACACGTACCACATCATCATCCCTTTGTTTACCGCAGCTCTACTGCCCATCACAACCATATCATACATGCCAACCCACAACCAAGACAACTATAACCCCACTACTCACCTGTTCCACAATAACCCATGAAACACCCCTTCATATAATTAAACCGCAACCAGCACCCAGAAATTTATTCTTTCATTTAGTTTAACCAGGGTGATCATACAAGGTTTCCAGGTATTCATATAATCATCCATCTTAATATGATTAACTAATTTCCACATTCTATGAAATTCCATCCACAAAACAATCCTGAACGACAGGGAAACATTTTATTGTGCATGAAAAGGCCCCCAACGACTGTGATTTTAAATAGGCATTAGCCTATTCAATTCACAACATAATCAAAGGATAAGAATTGATGGAAATAAAACAACAACATCAAAAACTTTTCCCCAAACCAGGTCTTTAACCAGTTATTATCATTATTTATTGGTTCAACTGTATCTCACGAAAACAAGAGGATACCCACCCAGCATGATCCACAAAAGAGAGAGAGATGAAGGTAAGATACCTACTTGAATAGGTTTTGATGTCCATCTGTGAGAACAACCAACACGATGATTTAGATCACTCCTTCCGATGACTACGTCATCCTGTGGACGTTGCGGCACAACCGCACTAACAACCAAGAGAGACTCCATTAATTTTTAAGGTGTAACATGTCATAGCATTGCAAGGTGGAACAGAAAGTGGTGATTGAGGAAGGTATAACAACGGGGTAGAACGTACCATTAAGATTACGTTCTTCGAAGAGTGTCATTCCTGTCAAATATCAGTAATCTCACCGATATGACACTGTGAAGAGGAAGTCTATGAAGAGGGAAAAGAACAAGGTGCATGATGATCACCTCCTAACAAGATCCCGCATCCACCGACATATCGACGATTGGAGTCCAGATGATGAATATAGGAGGAAGTCTTATGGGTTATCCGGGAGCATTGTCGTGCGGAGAAGAAGAGGGGTCTGTAAATAACACATGACCCTCTCTTATATATGCAACGATAAGGTAAAATGGTACACATCATGTATTAATGAATACTCGATGTGACTGTACAACTGTTACATTGTTTGACTGGTAAACACACAACACGTCACGCGGTTTCCATGCGTTTAATGATAATAATAACTTCAATTAGTAATAGGTGTTTTATTGACCTGAGACATGATTCATAAAAAGGTATTCATCACTGGTCTTAAAATGATCGTCATAAATTCAGGGTTACGCTGCCGTTGATGGTTCGTGAAACCGAGATCGCATGAAGATGTTACAGATTAATTATGGGTCTGACAACTATAAATAATAATATTATATTATTATTATAATTATTTCATTTCATTGATGATTTCTCTCTCTAATATCATTTTAGATTCATGTACAAATCACTCTAATTTGGTACGAATCACCCCATTCATGGGATTCTCTTTCTTTTTTATTAGTTTAAAAATTAATTTATTTCCTTTAAAGATTTTCTCTCTCCAATCTAACTCTTTCTTCCATGATTCTCTCTCACTCCACAAAAGGTGGAGCCTCTCTCTTCTATTCATTGTTTTCTATAAATTTTATTTCCTTTCAACATGTTTCTCTCTCTAATAATCCATCTTATTCTTCAAATTTCTCATGATCCAACCCCGAAGTAGCGCCTCCCCTTGGTTTTCTTCCAGGTGGCATGCCCCAAACCTCCATTCCATTATCATTATTTTTTTAACACAATTATCTTAAATAATAACATCTCTCATCTATCTTCATATCTCAAATCTCATTCCATTGATTTCAAAATTTAAATCTCATTAAATCTTTATTAATAGATCTTTCAAAATTTAAGCCAACATTATTATTATAATTATTCAGTATAATAATAATAACAAATCCCCAATTAAAATTTATTAACTCGTCACAAATATTTAATAATTATTATTATTATTATTGACGTTTGTCATTTTGACCATGTCCAACCACCATTACGTCAACACCGAGCAGCCTCCCATTACATTCCCATTACACACATAATTTATTATTTATTAATATTTAAATAAATAAAAATGAAACCATGGACCTCTCCTCATTGAATAAAATACATACAATTTTATTTATTTTATTTCACAATGATTAAATTAAAACCATTTAATCTAATTAACACCAAAAAGTTTCACGCCACCATTATCAATTATTATTATCACAAATTATTATTATAACATGCATCGTGTTTGACCACATTAAATTTTTACAAAGTAAAGGACCGAAGAGGTCTGGCCCATTACAAACCCATAATAATTCCATTAAATGAAATGAATTTAGAGAAATATAAGATTATATAAATAATATATAGAAAACTAAAAAGTTAAATGTTCATTTAAATAAACCCAAAATATAGTTCCTTTACATAACCTCCAACACCAAGTTTGATGCTTGGAAAAAATACCTAACCACCCATGGTAACTCATGTTCAATCACAGAAGGGAGTTAGACATGAACATTCTCACACATACTACCAAAATTTCGATTGTCCTAACTCTTATCTATCAAAGACTCTAAACCAAACCCATGTACTTTCAAAATACATTAGGTTGGTTATTCCCTTTGATACCATTTTTTAACGACTGAACCAATGTCAACCTAACTTTTTTCCCAAGTTTTCTCCCCACATAGTGAGGTGCAACAAACCATCCAAAAGAAGTATCCTGAAAAACTAGGATAGGGAAAAACAATAGAGTAAGAATTCAGAAAATGATTATATATCCATGAGATATACAATTTCAAGCTCATAGGGGGAAAAATTAAAGTGAAATAAGACAATATATAAGATTTGTCTCCATGGGACCATCTATAACCAAAAATCTACCCATCTATGAAGGCAATGACAACCCTAAGAATATGACACACTATATAACACCCTTCCATTTTCCCATGTCCTGCAAAACTGAATCTATAAATTCCCAATGGAAAATTTTTTCTGTGATCACAAATCCTAGTAAGAGTTCATTAAAAAATCTAAATGCTTTATAATACAATGAAAATATTAAACCTTGCTTTTAAAACAAATCCAATTTATAATTATTTAAAAAATAGTAACATTTTGTAAAACATCATTTAGTTTTCATAGATATTTCAATATTCACACAAACTATGAATATGTCATGTATAAGTGATATAATATGATTGTATACGTTGAACCATCCTTGAACACATTATAATATGAGAAGCTAACCGACCAACTATGAAATATACCATCATGTGTAAAACCATTCCTAAATTAAAAAGTAAAAGATTAGGATCTAAAATATTTGAATAAAAACATAGACATGTAAAACCACTAATATAAGCAGCATGTTAATCCAACTGATATCGAGTCTTATCAAATTATCTCAATATCAAGCCTCTTGTGGTATTACAGTCACTAAAGTGACATGCCCATTTTCAGAAAATTCCTATTAACCCAATGTGATATGTTTTCCAAAATCCATTTCTAAAACCATGATCACTATTTATATAACATTTTCATAGAAAAGAAATATCACTTCCATGATTTAAAATCCCTTTTAAAATCCATATTCACTATTGAGGAATTTCATCAAACCCATACTGTGAAAAAATACATATTTAATGAAAACCCACATTAAAAAATAGAATTAATGAAGAAAATACACATTTATATCAAATTAATCATTTTTATAAAACCAAGCAATGTAATTGTATAATAAAATCAAGAAATTCATGAATGAACACATTTTTGTAGAGACACCTTCCTCACCAATTGAGTAAAATAAGTCACCTTCTAATATGGGGATCAAGAATGAGTAGATTGGGTCCTCAAGAGCCTAGATCATTAAGAAAAAACATAAAATATATATCATAGCCATTAAAAATAGAATTGACAACCTAATCAGGTTCTAATAAGGCATTTAGAGAAGAGATATAGCATGTATCTAAGGATATGTAAGAAAAATGAATAAAAAACATAACATACGTTGAAGAGATCCATTAAGACAAACTGATACCCTCCCAGAAACCAAGGAAATATTCCTTAAGAGTTCTAGGAAATGTTGTCATTGATCATAATGGGGATTATGTGGTGATTATATATAAAAATAACCAATGTAAAATAGGTAAATTCCAATTTATTAAAGGTTTAAATTTTGGATCATTGTTAGATTGCTTGGTTAGACAAACTATGTGTCAACCATGGTTGGCCTCTATCTCTGGAAAAAACAAGGTTCATGGTTTTATGTAGATGGGCCTCATATTTTGGGAAAACTATTCTCATACCATGTTCACCTCGGGAAAACCACCCAGAAACCTACAACGTCTCCATGGATATCCACGCGATTTGGATAGCCATGCTCAAATCTGAAAAAATGCCACTAGAACCACATAACAGCATATTGTATAGTACCTACACCTTGAGTAGTAACCATGTGCCTAAACCGTGTGTCTTTCCATTTTTCTCCAAAAATATATGTTTCAACCTCCAACCCTTATAAATGTCCCAAACATAAAAAATAACATCCAAGGCCCAAACTAAGGTATACCTATGAATGAGAGGGTGTTATTTAATAACCCCAACCATAGTATCCCAGAGTAGGTGGTTATTTTATTATAATGGCATATATAAAAGAGATCACATCACCAAGGGTTGATAATTGTTTTTTGTATTTTAGAACTCTATACATACATGGTTCTGTTATTACATATGTAATTAAACATAGAATATAACAAAGGAAAAAGTACTTCCTTGACACTTATTCAGATATTTCATCTTCATAACCTTGGGATGAAATAAAATAAATGAGTGAGATCAAATTTTCAGTAAGGGTTACATATAATAGAAACATGAATGAATAAAAAGTAAATCCAAAATAATAAGCATAATCAAATGGAAAGGTAAATAACATAAAAAACATTCCATTTAATCAATAAACTGAGAATGAAAATACATCCACTAAATTTTTTAACACTAAAAATATGATGGATAATACTGAATGAAATTTTAATGAAGGAAATAATTAATTATTGGAATTCAGGTATAGGATAGGTAAAACACTACCTTCAAGAACTTTCAGAAGATGGGTTGTGTCCATGGGTAGAAACTCGTCTTATTTCACTTGGAAATAAATGTGAAGGGTTTGTCCCCAAATATTTTGTCTCATGGGTTGTTTTGATGCATTAAGGTACTATATATAACTGGTCCACACCCATGTCTTCATATAAAAATAATTCATCATATATATATTTAATTCATTAATAATATTTCGTATCAAAATATCCATATAGAATAGAGGATATATATTTCTCAATATATACCTAGTTAAAATAGAATTTAAATTAAACATTGTATGTAAAAATTGTATATGACTTAGAAAAGAGTCATATAAATTATAAAAGAAATATTGATATTTAATTAAATCTTAAATTATTTATTATTATAAATAAAATGGTTAGTAAAAAAATTCAATAAGTGATGAATATGGCATATGTCCCATAGAAAATAAAGTGAGATGAAAAAACCCTTACCATATGTTCAAAAGTCTTACGTACTTGTACATAAAGCCTCAAATAATAAAATTAAATTCATTAATTACATATTATAAAAAAATTAACAAATATTTGACTTATTATAATTTTATTATGTTCATTTATACCCACTACAATGAGTTATAATGTTTATTTATATTGTTTCAAGAGTGTTTATTTCAAGGTTTTGCAGTTAGTTCCCTTATATATAACAATATGAGTTCTAATAAAATGGAAGAAAAACTCTAGAAGTGGAATGAAATTTTTTGAATACAATTATAGAATTTTAAATATTCCTCATAAAAAAAATTTTATATGGAATGAGAATGATTAATTAGATAAAATGTTGATGAAAAATGATTAGTTTTTTGGCATTTTTTTAAAACCATCATGAACAAGTATCATTTTATTTGATATTATTTTTATATAATTTTTCTATAACATTAAATAAGATTTAATACACATATAATAATCTGTTTTAATAATAAAAATGGTTTTATTACCATCCTTTAAGATAGTAATGAAAAATAAAAACAGGCCTTCTCTGAAGGTGGTGAATCAAAACAACACAGATGATGTTTTCATTTTTAGAATTTAAAAGAGATGAGAACATATTTGATAATGGATGTTACATTAAGAAAATAATATTAGAGTATATATATCATACTATAGTTATAATAACACTTTTTATAGGGGTTGTTAGGGGCGGATAAGAAAAGAAAATAAATTCAAAGTGAATGAGATTGGATTTTTCCTCTTGAATATCTTCTCCTTGGGAACCTCCATAAGATACATGGATTTGGTATTTTGGTAAGATTGGAAGGTCTTGGACATGGGGAAGATTATTGGGAAGAGAATTGGGTACAATTTAGTGAATATTAATGGCTTAGAATGTGTGAGGTGAAGGGGTGGTGAGGGGTTGTTTTTATAGTGGGAGGAGAGGGATATTTTTTATTATTTTTTCATTAGTTTATTATTTTAGCTCAAGAATATCAATAGTTTTGATTATTGTAACTATTTACAATAACCATCGCATGTGATTTTTAACAAATGGGTTCTTGAATCCATAATTACTAAAAAATAATTAATTTGTATTAAAATGATAAATACCTTAAATTATTGTATTACACTATTCACCAAAAATTCAATTATTTTTGAAAAAACCTATAAATTCTCCCTAACCAATTTTCAATGTACAGATTTTAAAAATGGAATCTATTTTATGAAAATTAGTTTCTAAATATGTGTAATTTTATTTCTAATCATATTATAGTTTTTTTTAAAATACAAATTATAATATAATAATCAATTTTATGACATGGATAAAAATTAAATATTATCTCATAAAATTATATTATAATTATAATGAAAAAATTAATAATTTATGAATCAATTTTCTGAAAATAAATATAATTTTCAATCATTATACTAATTATAAAATTGAAAATAAACATTTATGTTTTACAAAAAACCAATACTTAATTTTACTTTTTAAAAACATTTATTTACTTATTCTATGACATAAATATATCATATTTTCATATATGGGATACCTATATTTTATTTATACTTTCATAGGTGAGGTTATAATTCTAATGGCCACATTACTATTTCTAATGGTCTCATTACTAACCCAACAACTGCATTAATATTTAATGTTATATCATTGTTCGTTTCAGCTCTATTTTTCATGCATCAAATGTTATCAAATAAATTGAATTCATTTAAGTGGATACATTCCATAAAATATTAGGGTGTCATATTCATCTCCCCATAAAATTTTAATCCTAAAATATTTTCATGAATAATTCCTTTTAAACAGATGGGGGTGTCTCTTCATCATAAAATCAATAGGTTCCCAAGTTTCTTATTCCATTTTATGGATTCTCTAAAGAACCTTTATGAGTAGAGTCTTCTTATTTCTCAATAATTTCTCTCTAGTGTCAAGAATACTGATAGTCTATTCACATCCAGAAAAATTAGTTTCTATTTCTGTTTCATCATAGGTGATTACATGAATTGGGTTTGGCATTTATATCTTTTACAATTATATGTGGAACACATCACGAACAATGGAGAGACATGTTTTCATTGCTAATAGGTATGCTAAAACTCAAATTATTTCAAGAATTAAAAATGTTTATATGTTCCTAGGGCTCAATTACCCTTTCCTACTGAACATTGTGACACCCTTCCATGGAGATACATTATAAATTTTATTCTTTCCCACCAAGAATTCCAAATCCATTATTCGGTTGTCAGCATAAATCTTTTTCCTAATTTTATATGTTTTAATATGAGCCTAAATATCCATTAACATAATATTTTTCTCTTCAATAAGTTCAATTCCTACAAGTTTCCTCTCAAAAAAGTTATCCCAAATAGTTGGATTACAACATTTCATTCTATATAATTCATTTTATAGCACAATTTGAATACTATAATGGAAACTATTATTGTATGGAAACTCTACTAAAGGTAAATATTTATCCCACATACCTTGAAAGTCATGTTAGCATATCTCAGCATGTCTTCCAATGTTTGTATAGTCCTTTCAGACTGACTATTGGGGGTATTGATCTGAAACAATCTATATATGTGCACCATGATGTCTTAAAACGTCATTAATTTAAAATATCTCAAGGCACTAAATGGATTAATCTTATCTTATAAGAACAAAATATTTTGATTTTATAAGACAATCAATAATAACCCATATTTCATCATTCTTTCAAGATGGTATTGGTAGTCATGTTAAAAAGTCCATCATAATATAATCTGAATTTCATATAGGAATAAGTAAAGGTTGCATGACTCCCATGGGATTTTGTCCCTCATCCTTCTCTTGTAAACAAACTAGGTATCTTGTCACATAGTCAACAATTTCCCACTTCAGATTATCCCACCAAAAATGATCCTTTAGATATATATACATCATGGTCCTACCAAGGTGTATAGAGATATTTAATCTATTGGAATCATCAACTAGTTTTCATTTTAGCTCAGGTATTGATGAAACACATAACTTATTTCCAAATTTCAGAATCTCATCTTCATACATGAATTCTTCCAATTTTCTATCCTTAACATCATTAATTATATTTTGAAAATTCTCATCAACAGATTGAAAAATATGTATCTTATCCCATAATATAGTTTAGAAATAATTTGAAAAATGATGTATATTTCACTTTACTTAAAATTTCCTATATCAATATTTACTAAATATATAAAATTCATATCTCTATAAATCCTCATCTTGGTCAAAACTCCATGATCTTTCCAACTTAATGCATCAACTACCTTATTTTCTTTTCATAGGTGGCAGTGTATTGAAATATAATAATCATTGAGTAACCAGATCAATCATATTTTCCCCATGTTGAGTTCATTATCTGTAATTTTCTTTTTCAAACATTTCATATCCTTATATGTCTCACATAATTCACCATAGATATAGTTTCTCCATATCATTATAACAAATACTATCACTGCAAAATAAAAATCTTGAATTGGATAATTTTATTTATAAATCCTAAAAATCCTTGATGAATATGCAATAACATTATGAATTTTTATAGGTGAACTACCAAATCTATTCTTTTATATATCAAAATATTTCAAAAAAACACCATTACCAGATTATAGATTAAAAATTATAGCATTTACTAATATTCTATTCAATTCATCATATCATTCCAGACATTCTTTTATTAATATTAGCATAACACCTTTATGTGTGTTCTCGGTTATTGGGTTATCTAATTAGGAAAAATTATAAAAAAACACTAATAGTAACCTTCTAAACATATGAAACTATATACATTGGCTATTTTATTTATCATATTTCATATTTTTATTCCCTTTTTATTTACAGGATTAGCTGATGTTTCATAAATTGAGACAATATGGCTAATAAACAAGATTTCCTGAATCCAAAATTCGCAATTTCTAAATATACCAAATAAATCATTCCATATAAGATTCACAAGAATGATCTGAATTTGATTTCCTTGGTTTTCCTACATTTTAAAACACACCATAATAATATCATTTAATACAGTAAAAAAATCATCACGATATACCTCGAATAGTTTTTTCATTAGATCCATTAAAATCATGGGTGCATTAGCTAATCCAAAAATCATTATTATAATTTCATAATGCCTATACCTCATCATATATTAAGAATATATTCATTCTTTACTCACAATTGATGATACCCAAAATAATGATCAATCTTTGAAAAATATTTATCTCCATGGAGTTAAGAAAATAAAGCATCAATGTAAGGAAGATGATACACTTTCGTTATTGTAATAGTATTGATTTCTCTATATTCAATGCACAACCTTATGAATCCATATTTATTCTCAATAATGTGAATAGGGTCTCCCCATAAAGAAATACCAGGGTGAATAAATCCATTATTATTAAACTCTTTTATTTGTCTGTTTATCTCCACTATTGACAAAGGGACCATTATATATGGATTAATTGATATTTGTCTTACAACAGGGATTAAACCAATGGTAAACTCAACTTCATGCTCTGGAAGTATCCAATTAATTCCTCAGGAAATACATCTATGTATTATTGTACAATAAGTATATCCTCAATTTCAAGATTACCTTATTCATACATTGATGTTGATTTATATTCCTCTTAAATAAGTTAAACCAATGGATCTAATGGACATGGATATAGATAGGACTTAGATGATGATGATTCTATTATAAATATAAGTAATTATATATATTCCTCACAAATTATAAATTCATTATTCTATTAATAAATTTCCACATCGTATTTTTTAATCAAATCTATATAAAATAATATATCAAAATAAAACATTGGTATAATGACAAGGTCTTTGAAAATAGCATGTTTATATTCCATAATGGGGGATTCCCTACACATCGTTGTTGTAATGAGACCCCCTTAGTACTGTTGACTGAAAACTACATTATTATAAGAAAAAAGAAATATCTAATTTTATTATAAAACTAGGTATATTTAAACTATTGTGATGATATGGAATAAAATAAATCATTCGATAACTTTTAATATGGGATTAAAGTACCTAATACAACAATATTTGGTACTTATACCTTAGATGTACTGGGCTCATAGGCTTGGTTATCTCATTTTTCCTCTTATTTGGTATATTACCATGGCTATTATGAAATTGATTTGAATAATTCCCCATTTCATTATAATATAATCATTAAACATAGATTTTTTTTCTTCCCCTTATATTCATTAGCTCAATGGATCTTTTCAAATAACTCACAATAAACTCTCATGTCATTCAAGAATTTCCCAAGAAGATTCATTCCATAGTTTTCACAAAATGGGAATTGATTTATTTCGCTATTTTACAATGACGACTTAGTATTTTCATAGTTATCAGATGGTCTCTTTTTATCATGTAATAACTTTAACTTATAATATCTATAGAATTCCATCTCCATTTTTATGGAACGCAATACTATTTTATCATAAGATAATTTTTTTGAGAAGTTATTTCCCTTTAGATACATGGGTGAACACCTTCAAAGAAATGATCAATTTGTTTTCCATGTCACGTATGTAATCTATATCATACTTGGCTAGCCTTATAAAGGTAGCCTCATACTCTAAAACACTATCATCTTACATTTTCTTTAATATTTGTAATTTTCTCTTCACATAAGTTCATATCTTTTAAGGGAAATATTTTAATAAGAATGTTCCTTTAAAAAAATTGCATTACATTTATTCTATTTTATCTTCCTCTATAGTATTCTACATCAATTACCACCATGAATTAGCATCTCCCATGAGAAAATATACCACGACCACTACCTTTTTCCTTTTATCATATCTCAGTCCCACAAATATCCTTTCAAAAGACTCAATCTATCTATTAGATTCCACTAGATTAGAAGTCACACTATGTTATAGGGGGCTTCTTCTGAATAAAATAATCCAACATAGGTGTAGTATGGTTATTCATCATAACCTGAATAAGCTTTCCTAATATGGTCATGATCTTATCATCTCAAACACCAATAATGTTGACTTTCTTAGTGGGGAATTCCCTACATTGTATATGTGTATTTATTCTCTTTCATTCATTAGGCGTATTTACTAAATAATGGAACACATTGAGATAACTCATAATCATCACGAGTATTGTTCACAACATTAACAATAAAGAATTATTATAATAATCAAGTTTATTTATCATCTAGTTCACATGGGTTCTACTAAACCTTCTATAATTCGAACTATAGCAACCCAAAACCTAGTGGCCTATAGGTGGTGGTTATTTTATTAAAATGGAATAGATACAATGGATCATATCACCAAAGATTGATCATTTTATTATTATTGAAGAAAAGGATACATATATGATTCCCTTAATACATCGGTAATTAAAAATATAACATAATAAAATAAAATAGACTAATTCTTTGACACATATTCAAATATTTCATCTTCATAACCTGGGGAAGGAAGATAAATAAAAGGGTGAGCAAAAATTCTCAGTAAGGGTTACATACAGTAGAAACATGAATCAATAATAAGTGAAGAATAACCAATAAGGCATAATAAAAATGAAAAGGTAAATACCTGACAAACATATGTCATTTGATTAATAAATTGATAATGGAAATGCATCAATAGATTTTGTCATAGTGAAAATATTGTGTATTTTAATGAAAGAAATATTAATGAATATAATTCCTAAAAATTGGAATACATGTATCAAGAACATGAACCAGTATAATAAATACAATTATCAAGATGGTTCAAGTCTATTGGTAGAAAACCATTTTATTCCTCTTGGAAACAAAATTTAAATGTTTGTTGCCAACTATTATGTATCTTGAGACATTTCAATGTATTGAGGGGCATCCAATAACTAAGACCCACACATGTCTACTTGTCCAAAGAATTATTCGTATATATATTTAATTAATGAATAATATTACTTATCATAATATATGTATTGAGTAGAGGATAAAAAATTATCAATATCTCTGACGCTAAAATTGCATTCAAAGTTAACATCGTATTTAAAAATGGTATATGACATATAAAATAATTATATCCATGATACAATAAATATATATATTCAACGAAATCATCAATAGTTTATGGACAAAAATAAAATCGGTTGTACAAATTGGTATTAAGTGATGAATATGCAATATGTCCCACAGAAATTATTGTGAGATGAAATAACCTTACCTTAAAACGGAAAGAATTCTAAACTTAAAATAAATTCATGTATAATCAAATTAGATTCATTAAATAATGAATAAATAAAACAATAAACATATATTTCATTTATTATAATTTTATTAATTTCATTTAAGGCCATTATTGATGTGTTATAATGGTTAGTTTCGTTGTTCTTGGAGTGTTTGTATCTTGGTTTTATGGTCGGTTCCTTTTATATAATTAGCGGAGTCATTTTCCAATAGAAAAAAAATTACAGATGTACAATGGAATGATATTTATCTAATTCCATGATTTTAAATTATCCTTATATATTATTTGGTTATATGGTATGAGGATGATTCATGAGATAAAATATTAATAAAAAATTAGTAATTTATATTGGCGGTTTTTATTACTATCACGAACTAGTATCACAATATTTAATATATTGTTTTTATAATGGTTGAAAAAATATAAGCTTTAAAAAAATATTATAACCTTTTTTCACCATAAAAATGATTTTATTATTAGACTGTAAGGCGATTATTAAAAATGTAAACATTTCGTCCACAAAGATAATGAATCAACAATTCATTGAAGATATATTCATTTTTCAAATTAAAAGTAGAGGAGATGAGATTTTATGATAGATATACCAATAAAAATAATAATATTATAGTATTTATATCATACTGGAGTTACCATGCCACAATGGATAGAGGATATGAGGGGAGGATAATAAAAGAAACGAAATTAAAATAGAAAGAAGGATGATTTTACATCTCCAATATCATCACCATGGGAACCTCCTAAAGACACATGGATTTGGTCTTTTGGAATAACCGGTAGGTCTTGGAAATGGGGAAGAGGCTTGAGAAGGTCATTTTGTAGAATTTTGAGTGGGTTCAAGGTTTGTTATGTGTGAGGATATGGTTTGGTGATTGGTGGTATTTATTATGGGAGGAGAGGGGTGTTTTTTAATATTTTATCCATTTGATTATTATTTCGGCTCAAGACCATGAAAAGTGCCAATTATTATGACTATTAACAAAAACTACCCCATGTCAGTTCAATATAATTTGTTTATACATTAAAAACGACTTAAAAATTAATTTATTTAGCTTTAAATGTTAAATACCATAAATTACCATATTTCACTATTCACAAAAAATTCAGCTATTTCATAAAAATACAAATAAATAACTCTAAACATTTAATAATGTGTAGATTTGAAAATATTTTCCATTTTATATAAATATATTTCAAAATATGAGAAATTAAATTTCTAATTAAAATCAACATTTGTCTAAAATAAATAGATTTTAATACTATAACTGATTTTAGGATACTTTGAAAAATTAATTATGTTCTTATAAAATTATATTATAGTTATAATAAAACAAAATAATAATTTAAGAATATATTTTATGAAAATAAATCTTCTATTAAATAATTATATTAATTATAAAATTTTATATAAATATTTACATTTTTCAAAAATACCAACACTTAATTTATCATTTTTAAATGATTTATTTAGTTATTCCTTGATATAAATATATCATATTCTTACTTATTAGGTGCTTAAATTTTATTTATACATTAATATGTGAGGCTATTTTTCTAATGTTTTCAATACTATATCTAAGAATATCAATATTATTCCAATGATCATGTTAATATTTAATGGTATATCACGAACTACTACAAAAGGTCCATTAACGGTTATACAAAATGCCATTATCATCTCTAAAAGAATTAATAATTGAAGTGTCATTCAAATCCCAAAACTTTTATCAGTGCTAAAATGTATTGTTAAAGGATCCCTTTAACGGAACTATAAAATTCACTATTATAAGGGTCATTTAACAACCCTTTTTTAGTGCTGTTAAATGGATGTTTGGACATCACGTTTTTAGCCCTGTTAAAGGGACTCTTTAATAGTGATTTTTTAGCACTAATAAAGGAAAATCTGTTAAAGGGGGTTATTTTTTATAACATCTATGTGCCCAATACCTTTATTAGTTTTTTTCACCCCACCAACCCTTTTTCATCACATTGAAAATTCCCACCCTCATGTGCACCCACATGTGTTCAAACCTTGCACCTCTCCTTCAAAGATGGAACCCCTATACTACAACACCATGTTGACTTACTGTCTTTTTAATGATATTCAGTTTATTTATTTATATTTTTAAATATATATTTACATATATTAAAATAATAATTTTTCAATGCATTTATACAATATATATGTGTGTGATATATATTATATTTATTTAAATATATTATATATTATATTCATTTACATATATTAGATTATTATATATATATATCTTTATTAATAAAAACACACACATAAATATATATAAAATAAATATTTTTCAATAATTTAAAAAATTTATTGACATTTATTTAGATAAATTTTTAGAATATCTATTTATTTAGATATATTAGAATATACATTTTTACATAAATAGTGTGATATATGTATTTATATGAGAGATTTTTTATATTTAAATATAAGAAAACAATGATAAATTTAATTATAAATATAATTATGTTGTGAAAAAATGGCAAAATTTAAAAACCTTACAATCAATATAAATGTATGAACTGGGAATAAATTACATATTTAATGAAAAAATGAAAAAATACCACTTTAAAGGAGGTTGAAATCAATTTATTGTTAAAATATATGGGTAACTATGCTAAAAAATCAATTTTGGAGGCCTTATTGGCATTTTTTGTCCTTGAAATTTTTGAAAAGGTTTTACCCATTTCCTTAAGTGAATAGAGCTCATCACAATATTCAATTTGATATCTGGGTAAGCCCAAACCGACACTCGGATCAGGAGTTATGGCTGTTTGAAGTTCAAGTTATGTTTCTAACATATTTTCGATATTTTTTTTAATTTTTTTTTATTTTTGTTATCTTCAAATTGATAGTAAATGATGATTACTTAGAAATAATAAGAAAATTATTAAATAAAAATATTTTTTAGTAATTTTCTAATATATTTTCACTAAATATCTTATATATTAATTCTAAATTCCTATTTACCTCATCTAAAACATATCTCAAAATATATATATTATATTTATATAAATATAAATATATTAATATATTAATATATTATATTTACTAAAAAATAATTTTTTTATGTATACAGTTATTAGTGGTTGTAAAAAATCATTCATAAAGGGGTGTAGGTTATTTATCAATGCTTCTGAAAAACATTGATAACACCACACCCTTTATGAGCTATTTTTTGTATTCACAAATAAAAGATCACATTTATTATTATTTTTTTAAAACCACTCATATATAGTGGGACTTTATCAGTTCATGTAAAAAACTACTGATAAATGTGGGTCTTTAACATTATTTTTTTAGCATAGTTAAAGACCCCATTTAACATTTCTATTTTTAGCACTAACAAAGGGGGTATTTAAAATCATTTTTAGATAGCATTGTTAAATCCCTAAAGCTAAATAAACACAATTTTTTAGTAGTTGTGATTCATTTAGCGTCGGTGTTTTTTGAAACATAAGATATCGAAGAAATTGAACTTATTTATGAAGATACGTACTATAAAATATTGGTGTGTTATATGTTACACCATATAATTCATAATTGGAAACTCATTTCCTCAATTCTAGTGATCAATCTCACCCACACTCACCTAGGAATAACCCAACATGTTCCCATGGAAATAACTCAACATTTATATTATTAAAAAAATCATAACTTCAACTTTTTTAACTAACCAAGAAACCAAAAATTGCACCACCCTTTCCATACCTGGCTCCATCACACAATTTCAGACATGAGACTAACCTCTGGTATGTCCTTGGAACCACAAATACGCATACTAGTATATACCTAGTCTCATTATAACTACACCTCTCATTCCCATTTACCACAAATAACATGAAACACATATAAATTTTAGATAAAGCTAGGATCCACATAACTTATACCCAAATATGCCTAATCATTTAATATGATCCGTTGATTCTGGTTCAAATAGAGAGATTAAGAAACTTATATAAAAACAAAAAAAATAGGATATATCGATCATAAATGGTTAGAACTCACCAGATAGATATAGAAATAGAGAAATATTGAATCAGTAAGGACAAACATACAAAATTGTTGTTATTATAATAATGATTAGTTGACCTAGCTTCTTGATGGTGAAGGCTACCATGCCCACCCCCCCCCCCCGATGGGGGATGGAACATCATCATCCAATTAGGGATCTTTGATTCATTCCTTCTTCCACTTATCTAATACTGACCTTCTATATATTTTTCCTTGTTATGTGATTTTTCCAATGATCCTTGAGTTCTTCGAAGGATTTCCACAGCTGACACTATCGATTTCAGAGTCCATGAAAGTTTATTATTCTCTTCTACTGATGTAAGTCACTAGATTCAAGTCCCATTGAACATATCTGGACTCATTTGATAGGTTTTTTTAGATAATGGTGTCATCAATATCATACTATGGTGGGTATTCTTGATGTCCTGCATATCATGATTCATTTTTCTTCAGAATATTACTTGATTCATGCTTGGTCATCAACCACCTGTAGCTTTAACATATCTATGTAGCTTCTATTATTTTGGGTCTACGAATTTCATATGAATTGAGATTCTCCAATAATGGATTTTTGGGTAAGATTCCATGATCTACCTCTACCATTTCAAAATTTTTCCATTATTCACATGTTAGGGAACCTATTAGGGTGGTACCTATGCTCGGATATGAGGACTCGGTCTGTGTTTCATCCTATTTCACCATGTGTTTTTTTTAAAGTTTATGTATCCATAATACAAACTAATTTTGTTAGTATTTCTATTGGATATGATTTATTCTATAAATAACCAATGATATTTGAATCATGGATGGATTATTGTTCTTATTATAAGAATTTGGATCATGATATGATGGTTTATAGATGTGGGAGTAAGAATAGATAATATGTGGGTATGGAATGAAGGGTAGATTCCTCTAGTGATGGGTCCAAGTGAAAATATTTGGTTTTCGATCCAGTTGTTCAAGGAAGGAGTCAGGATAAAGGGTGAGTCAGAAATTTTGGAGTTGAAGTGAATGATGAATCCACAGTAAGAGACAGTGTAATATAGAAGAACAAAAACTAGCTACCACCAGACCCCAAGGTGAGTGTAGACCTTAATAGAATGAAATGATATGTAATATTAGTGTGTGAAAAGGAAGCATTGGAGTTCGGTGATGGCTCCATGACCATGGAGGTCGAGATGAAATATGGAGATGGGTCTCTCATCATCAGGATGAACTCTACAAATTTGAAAGAAACTCCTGAATTTTATTTAGAGGTAGTGGGAGATAATAGGATTGATAGGTGTCTGAACCTCTAATAGAAGTGTATTATAGAGGGTTTTGTGAGTAATAAATCTGAAGGTGAGACCAATCATGTTCATGTTTTCATTTGGACCTACAACCAACTTATAGGATTAGAAACCGAAGGGTGACCATTGACATGGAAGGTTTCCAACACAGACAAATCTATATAGAGGCGGAAATGTCTTATAGTTCTGACTTTGTGGATTATTCACCTATTTATATTTCTAGTTATCTTGTAGTGGGTAAACATTCTCACGGTTTATATAGTATGAGAAATAAGAAAGGTATAAAATCCAAATTGGATTTGGGAATTTTCACCTTAAACATGGGGAAGAAGAATATAGGGTGCAAGGATTATTATTTATTACCCAAACCTATATGGACTACAGAAATAAAACAATATTAAACCAAAATAAATAGAACCCCTAATTACTGATGCTAATTTTGTACATGAAATTTCTATAGATAATGTTTTTGGCTAAGGTTTGGGCATAACTAATAATGTTAGGGTTGATTGGACTCTAGAGAAAGATATATAGAATTCCAATAAAAAGGACCATGAGAACACCTAACATATTTGGGAGAAGATATGTTGGAGAATGACATTATTATTATGTAAATATAAGAGGATGAAAAATATAATTATGGGAAGAGGGATCCATGTGGAGACCAATAAATATAAAACTGAATGTATTGATAAACATGATCTTATTATGATAAGATGTTTTAATTAAAGGAGGATCAAATACGAATAGTACAATCAAAAATGGGAGAAAATGGCAGACCTATTTGAATACATTCGTATGGGAAGATCCAACAACTCAGGTATATATGTTATCTTGGAAATTATATAGGGATAAGGTCTCTAATAGGCTCAAATTATGTTTCAATGAATATGTTATATCCTTTGATGGTGTCATCTCTCGTAAAACATTATGGTTTCTCACTTTCCCCTCAAATGTGTTTTGATAATCAAAAAGTTATTTATGGTAAAGATGACATTACCCTCAGTTCTCGACCAAAATAAATTAAATGAGATTTTTTTATGAATGAAAGATATAGGGGGGAAGAAAACCAACCAGAATGGGTGTTTCATTATTTCATAACCAAAGGCATCCTCCAAATGAATATTCTCTTTCTTAAATAAAAACCATAATTAATTAATTATAAATTTTAAAGAAACCACCAGTAATGGTTCACAACAAGAGTACTTGTTCACAACATGAACAACTGAAGGCCTATACATTTCACCCGAATCTCTTATCAAGTTACTCTAGACCACTAATACATTCAAAAATAAGTAAAATACATAAGTTTATAGAACACATTTATAAGGATCACACCTTAGATGAAATATTGGTTTTAATAATCTATCCACCATATAATAGCTCATAACCAATCTATTTGGCTTATATAATGACCAACATATTTTCCAACTAGAGAATCCAATTCTCCATTTTCCAAAATTATGAGTTGATACTAAACACATATGTATTATTCCTAGAATCGTATGTTACCCCAACCACATAACATAAAAAACTAATACTTTTTTGGGAACCTCCCACCATATAAATTTCCTACCAAGTCACCTCTCATCCCAATTTCTAAACATCCCAATGGTACCATGCCAACCATCATCCTATAAAACCCATGTTCTAACCATCATACAACATTATACCCACATCCTATTATATTTTAATTTAAAAACTACCTCATACATGCCACCCATAAAATTCTATATTAATATTGATGCTCACACAAATCCCACATCACAATTGATACCCATAAAAGTATCACATTTCTCTCTATTACCACATAAATCTTACATCACATCTGATTCCCAAATAAATATTGTACCACACCAAATTTCCATAAAAGTATTTCACCACACTCTTTGCGCACATAAATAACACATCACATATGATGCCCACATAAATCCCACATTTCATCCAATGCCTAAATAATTCCATATAACATCTGATAACCATATAAAAATCACATTTCACTAAATTCCGTCATAATTCCCACATTACACATAATTACAACATAAAATATACATTACACCTGATTCCCATATACAAACTAGAACTATGTTAATTCACATATCATCCATGAACTTCATGCATCAATATAAGTCATTCAAATTGAAAACCCATGGTCAAACTCATGAAATTCCTATGATTATAATCGGCTCTTAGACTTTCTCTACATATGTCTTCTTGACCAAATTAATCATTCCCAAATCAAAACTACCTAATTCATATCCTCCGTAAATATTTTACCCCTATTATCCACTAACCCCAACAATGGAAATCCCTCTCCCTATTATTTCCTCTATATGTAGTAATATCCATACTACCGGATCTTAGTACCACTCCTGGTCCTACATCAGATCCCTGATTTAGGCCTGGTCAATGACTCTATTCTATTCATGATATCCTCCAAAAAAACCCTCCAAATTTCCATTTTTACACACAACCAACACTCTTCTGTTTTTCAGTAAAACTAACCCAAATGAGTCCCATATTACCAAATAATAAATATTTCATTGACAATCTAATCTTCGGTGGAATCCATGAGTCGCCACTCTAAATACCTTACTCTGTCTCCTCATGGACCCATTTCCAACAACCCAGATCTATATTTCCAACCCCACCCAACACCATTTTCCAGCTAATTATAGTTCAATCCATTATATACTTTTTTAATGTATGAACTCATTTCACTACCTCTGAGAATTTTTTCACCCTGAATATATTTACCTACACATTGATAGCATGTTCTAAACCACCATCAAACCATCGCTTCGTGATGAATTAATCTCCTTCCATCATCATAGTGGAATGAATTTGGTCTTTGAACCTCCCAAAAAAATTGAATAAGGACTCTCCATATTATAAATTCATGAACTTTTGAGCCTGATCCACCATTATGGTCTTACGGAAAATTTCTTTAAAACATAGCCTCAAATTCCACCCATTATAGCCCATCATGCCTACCTATATACACATTTACATCCCTTCAACACTTTTCGAGTCCCATGACCATATTTGTAGTCAAAATAACCCTTTGACTTGGGGTTTGTCTTAATCTAATAAAAATATTCTTTATAATATTTATCCAATACTCCAATTCCTATGGTCCACTCTCTCCATAATAATTGAGGGTGTTGAAACCTGAACTCTCTCAACAATTGAATCATAGATAGTTCAACTATTTTTTATCCCAAGTCAATACTATGAATAAACCATACTAAAACAACTCAGAGTTTCTCATCTGACCACTTTCCCATATCCCCTTTCCACTATGGATATCGTTAATACCTAGATGCCTCCACTGGTGACTCATGAACTCCCCGCACTTAGGGGAATCATCCCATGTACGTCGTGGCGGAACCACATATCTACCCTCCTGACACTCCAACAAAGACTGTCTAGGTGGCATCACACTAAGAACCAAATTCCAAGATAAACAGAAACATAACAATATATATATATATATCTCAAATAGGTAAAGGTATAACATTTATCACATATAACTACCCTTAAACTTCCCAAACATACGCATTTCACATATCATCTAGCCTCATGGCCCATTAAATACCCATATCATAGTCAGGAACCACATACACCATATATACATGGGATCTCCCCAACCATCAAACGAGAAATGACATAACAAGGCTGGATGAGTAGAATTATTCCAAGAAGATATATGTTAAAACATATTATATGTTTTTTATGATTCTTAAAACTACCCACCAATTTTTATTTCCAGAACTAAGACCTTTCCTAGTGTATATGAGTATAATTACACCAAGTGACTACATAAGAAATAAAATTAATCTATTTTTGAAACATTAAATATCTCATCCCATTCTATTATTACAAGTTTCAATCAAAAATCACAAACACAAAGATATTTTATGTCATCTTGTCTTTCCTAGTGTGATTCATGTGTACTCCCTCTTGAATCTCTGGGATAAGATTCTGAAATAAAAATAAATAATATCATATAATAATTAATCCCAACTAAATAACTCAACTATAATATCATTAAATAGAAAAACAGTTCCATTTTCCCTGGAAACTAAGACTTCAACTCATGGAGTTTTTGAAAAAACACACAACATGACATCGATCCTATGTTCCAACACATTAGTATAAATCTTATATACCACGAACTAAATATTAATTCACCTTTTAATTTCATGGGTTTAATACAACATGGTTACAAAAAAACATTGTTACATCTTTATAACCAACTCACTCGGGTATAACCTTATAATACTTAAAGATCTAATACTAATTTCTAATCCCCTACCACCATGTGACCACTTCACTCGTTTCCAGATTGGTAGTGTTCCAATGGACCATAGGAATGCCTCCACATATGCCAATAGATAACAACTAGTAGTGAGGTTCTATAGGGTGATAGTGGGGATACAATACCCCTTGTGATAAGAATAATAATACCATGGAAATGTTTAGTCAAACATAGTAGAAGAAATTTTAAATTATGGTAACAATGGTCCAAAATAAAATGATATAATCTAGATAATATCAACATTTCATGTCAGTCATATAGTAATAAACAGGATCACATCTGGGTAATCATATATACTTGACCAAGATAACCAAAATAAACTACTAGACCGACACAAAGAAACCACCTGTACCTCCTTCTAATAACTACTCCATCATGAATATTCACCATCAACAAACCCCAATCTAATAATCCACATATATCGAGTATTTTACCTTTTTGTTCTCAAACCTATAACGTTTTTACATGCTTCATAGGTCATATTAAAGGTGTGAGTATGAAATATGTTTCTCACCACAAATGGTTTTAATAGTTTACATCCATAAATATACCAATGTATTAAAAAACATGAATAAATAAAAATCATTTTATATCACATAACCTACTCCCCTTTTTCTTAACAACCAAAAGAAAACATTTACCTACCTCATCCAGTGCCAGATTGAAATAAAACAACCATGGTCTATCATACCATAATATCCCTTAAACTTCCATCCATTTCCATATCACATATACTCACATGACTACTCTCCCCATATAAAAAATTACACCACAATCTGTCATTTCACATTATCATTTCAAGTCAACCTGGCATCCCAATGTCACGCCCATAATACATATCACAAGTCTGATGGAAATCCACTTCCTTCAACTTACCATTGTCTTAAAATCATGATGGCCCCATGGAATGACGATTCTAGTCCTTCTGTGATCCCAAACTAATTTCCCCAAATATAAACAATTATACTCCTTTCCCAAACTGGTGGTCCTATCTACCACTGACCATTTACATATTTGGTTAGTAGCTTTTCCTCAATAATGGGCAATACCACCCACTATTCCACATGATCTACAGAGGATTCCACTCATAAAGAGTTGTCAACGCCACCTCATTTGGCTCTATATTATATTAACATGACCCCATTATCTAACCATAGTGAATTAAATCCCCAGCAATCTCAACACACACATATGATGAACTATCAAGACCACCTAAGAACCACATCACCCAATCCATGTAATTGAAAGAAAAATGTGATTCATTATGAAAAAACACATTTACCCTTTTATGATGATTAATCTCACCCATAGACACATTGTACATTCCCTATATGTTCCCACAAAACTATCTCATCCATTACATCATTAATAAAACTCCATAACTCACATTTTATTTCTAAACCAACCAAAAAAATGCACATCAGACATATCACTCTATTATAGGCTCAATTGTACTATTCCAAAAATGAGACTACACATCAATATATCCCCTAAAACAAAAATACACAAATAAGCACATACCTGGTCCAAATCAGACTACCCATCTCATGCCCATTTACCATGTGTCACATAACACACTTAAATTTAAAATAAAACTAGGAACCAACTAACATATACTCATTAATGCTTACCCATTCAATACCACCCATTGATTTTGGATCAAATAATTGGGAATCATAAAATCATATAAAACCCTGATAATATGGTATAACAACCATAAATGGAGAAAATATCAAAGGAGTAAAATAATATTATAAATGATTAATGTAGAAGGATAGACATTCCCCTGAATCGTCATCACCATTAATGATATGAGATTACCCTAATATATGATGGATATCTCCATTTTAATGGGGAAGCATTATAAAGGGGAGGGGGTATGTCACTTTTTTTCAGCCAAATAGACTACACTAAATCCCTATATTCTTTTTTAAAACAAAAACAATAATTAAATAAATTAAATTAAAAAAACCTCTAGGAATGGTTCACAAGGTGAACACTTTTTCATGACCTAAGTAGGTCTTAGTAGGGTACTGTCACCTTGAGCAACCCTTTCACATCCTGACACCAAGTTATAAAGTTTTAAAGGATATATTATGTATCTTTTCATTTGAAAAACTAACCATTTCATCCAAAAAAATCTTTCTAGGTCACTCCTGACTCATGAAACATTCAAAACTATGTAAAAGTCATGGGGTTTGAATAAAAATTTACAAAATATGGAACTATATAAAGTATTAGGTTTTATAAGTAACATCTATAAATATAAAGAGTTTAATTAATAAGTATATTTAGGAATCATATTACTAATGGTCAAATCTTTGAACATATTCAATAAATTTGACTGCATAACATCAAATTTCATGATGTCAACTTCAATTTTATTACTATTATTTTTCTTAGTTTAATTTCATCATCCTTGGAACCCTTTCTATCAAACTTTTCCTTCTGAAATATTTTAGTAAGTAATTTTACTCTTTGTATTATTACTCATTATCACATCCTAAACACATTTAGGATAAATTGATATTCACTTGTGTTATAGTAATTAAATTTATCTCCATATATTTTTATTTATAACAATAATATAAAACTATTTTTGGGTATTAACAGTGATGTAGATATTATTTTTAATAGAAAACATCTCTAGAAAATAGTAAACTTAACCATTTATTGTAACTAAATGTGTATCTTTATAATATTCATACCATAATATATCATAAAATCATTAAGATATTATGTGAGAACCACTTCAATTTTTTATTGTTATTTTTTGTTTTTTAACATTGAACATCTCTAAATTCAAACATTACTCCCATTATCTTCTTAGACAGTATATTATCATCAAAATATAATGATAATATTTGGTAAATATTTTGGGTTTATGAAATAACTGTCCTTTACTTTAGTATTAATATTAAATAATAAAAATATTTTTTTGTATCATATTGGATGTTTTAATATTTTTTGAGCATATCTATTTGAAAAGAAGAATAATTATTAAAATATTACATTGGTGGGTGGGAGCAACAACATCCATCATATTTTATTAAATATCTATAAAATTTCACTTTCTTGGATAAGACATTTATATCCTTGTATCCAATTATAAACATATAATAGAACATGGTGAATTATAAACCATTTGTATACAATATAAGTTTGATTATAACAACTCATTATTTACAAAAATAATATCTTATTATATACTATAAAATAAGGTACGCATCGTTTTAATATATATCTCATCATGGTATATAATACATTTAATTCATATATTTTATATGTAAATTATTTCAGCATTATTTTGATGAAAAATTCAAGCACTTATAAGTTCTTATCATTGTTTTGAACTCATTTAAATCTCCAAAGTTGAAAAACATATAGTCGGTATTATATACTTGTAAAAACTGGTGATTTTATTTCTATAAAACCGATAAATATGATATAAATTCCATTAATTTTCCAAAACTCCTTAAGGTATCTAAACTAATTCATTCATTTAGGATCATTCCATTATCCGGATAATAAATTCAAGTTTCAATTATCTTGAATATCTGCTTGAATAAACATCTTTGGACTCTATAACTATGTTTTATTACTATTTTTTATTATTCTACAAAATTTTATTATCTATGAAATATAGTAATATCAACACCAGATTAATAGTTCAACTATTTCCAAATCCTATGAATATTGGGTAAACATTTCATGAATTAATTCATCTTTTTTTAAAAATCATTTATATAGATAAAAAAAGAGTGAATTATTTAACTAGAATAATCTGTATATGAATCCCATTATTATCACCATGTATTGAGAACATCCAATCGTATTGAATATATTAGTGGATATTTATGTTTATTATTTATTTTTTATATAATTCATTTGAAACCCTAAGAGAATAATTTTATAATTATCATAAGCATATAGATTCACATGTTAAAAAATTACATCACTTGGTTACTCAAAAAAAAGTTTACCCTACCAACTAGAACTTACTTTTACTTATGAAATGTTCTTATGATACAAGTCATTGAGTTTCTTTAATTCATATGGGTTTGATCTCAAATATATGTTTGATGATGATGATATAATCAATAAAATTATATTTTATCATATGAGTGTCATATTTTATTACTACATAATAAGGACTATTATAAAATTGAATCGTAATAAAATTATTACCTATTTTAAATTTATCTTACCCATTAATAAGACAATATTCATATTTCACTATGAAATGAGTTTGATATAATGTTCCCTTCACAACTTAGCTATTTTGGTAGGGAATCATTCCAATCATATCATATATAATTCATTGATAATTAAGAAGAAAACACTTTTTCCAAATCAATATATGGATGACCTTAAATATATTACTCTAGAATCATAAATCTTAGGGTTTTTCATATAAGTGAAATCAAAATAAAACAAATATATTTGGATACCAAAATTTTAGTGTTAACCATTTCCCCAATGCCTTACACAAGATAATCCATGGGAACCCATCTATAGTCGAACATTACCAATTGAATGATTGAGGTCTTGAAATGTGTCTCTATGGAAGGAAATTTACACTTCATATTTTGAAGGTTTGTTAATATCACCATCTTATCCCATGTTTTCCAGTTTTTAGGTATTCTCATAGTGGTTTAGTATTGGAAATCTATTTTATCCACATAATGAATATGTTCAATTTGTATTGATGTATATCCTTTTACAAAACTCATATTCTATGTTACTCATTCAAAAGTAGAATCCAAATATATTTTCACATATCTAGATACATCTCATGGATAAGGCACATGGAATCTTCATGTAACGATTTAGAATTACATGAGATTAATAATATCCACACAAGTAAGCCTATATCCATCGATAGCTAATCCTCGCCTTTATAGAATAATGAATAGGCCTCAAGAATAGTAGGAAGTCTGATCCAAAGTCTCTCTACCATATGATACATTACTCATGGGAAAATCCAAATCATCACAATTATAACACTTAATGTGTATAAACAATATTCAACTACTAAGTTCATGATCATAACATTAATTTCAGACCAAGTTTCGGGTATCTTAAAACTAAATCTTATGTAATAATACATTTCATGTAATGCACGGATTTAAAATTTATAATAATCATTTTAAAAACATAAACTAAAGATTACACTTATTCACAATATATAAAAAACTCATTTAATCAATAATAAAAATTAAATAAATTTTCAATAGATAAACACTTCATAAAATTTTTTTATATGATAACCAATTGTGAACAATATCATCAATAAAGACAAACTATTGACACTTTATTATTATGTTATGAAATATTTACATTCCATAATTTTGAATATAAACTGCTTCTATTTCTTCCATAACATGAACTATTTCATTTTATTCATTATATTGAATTTTACTTTAAATATATAATATTTTATGAATTATAAACTTTTTATCATAAAATCAACATTATAAGATCTACTTACATAATAATGACATCACATGCATAATATTATTTAAACAGTTATAAAATCAATCATCAAAAACACTTTTAATGGTATTTAAATAATATTTAAAATAAGGCCCTTATTTTGAACTATTCAAATAATGTTTTATGAATACTTCATAAGAAGTAAATCTAAAAACCTCATAATAAGGCTTTATTTTGCAATGTATATTTTCTTCTAAATTACTATTATAATTTTTATATAAATAGTTAATATTTAAATTATATGGAACTCCATATCATTTTGTAATAGTTAATTTTGATATTAACATTTAATATTAAGTAATATTTAATTAAAAATGTTTTATAAACATTTTATACTTGATTATAAATTGTTTACAACTAAATACATTTTAAATACATGATAAATAAATATAATGAAAATTACATTTATTAATTATTTATAAAATCATTATAAATTATTTAATTTAATTCATAATTGAATGTTTTATTAAAATTAATGTTTCTTGGCATTCTTATTCTATTATTGAGGTTATATCATATTTCATGGAATGAGTCTTTAGTTATAATGTTTTACAATATATTATAGATATCATATGACATAATCCCCTAATGAATCAATATTATATTTAATGGTATGCATCATATAATTTTTTTTTCAATATGATGCTCTATTTTTATGAAGTCAAAAAAATCAAATTCTATAACATGAAGATTTTTTATTATTTTAATAGTACAAAAATGAGGATTTATTCTATGTTAGATTCTTATTTTATCTCATATAATTGGGTATGTGTTGGTCTCAAACAATGTAAATAAAATGAGTGGAGGGTGATTTATGGTATTTATATTTTTATGTTATCTATTAACAATTATCCTATCCAACTTTTGGTAGAGACTCTTCTCTCTCTCTCTCAGAGATAATATGGAATAATAAGATAAATAGAAGAGAATAATATTTGTTTTTTTTTTTGGATTATCTAAATAGGATAACACAAGGTTTATTCGAGGTAATTTTATATTATGCACCTAACACACTAACCTCACTACCTTAGTAAAAATCTTGAAGAGACTACACCGAACCTTCTGATTTACAACCATAGAAAATATGTTGACCTCACTATTCCAACACTACTCCCCCTAAAATTTTCTTATTCTTCATGAATAATAAATAATGATTACACGTGGATCGTGTTACTATCTACATATCTTCTACAAACTTCCATCAAGTTGCAATACTATAACACCTCCTTGTTCATTTCTGACTAACTGGAAATCATTTTTTTGATTTTCTAATGGCCGGTTTGAGGGTAGCTGGTTCCCTTACAGCCCGGTTTGAGGAAAACCAAAAACCTCACAAAATTCCAGCTTCGAACCAGCATAAGCAGGATACACAAAACAGCAAATCAAATTCAAATTCAAACATTAATCGAACCATGTTCCTCCTCGAGCCGCACGCCACCTCAATTTTCATCACCTCGAGCCACACGCCACCTCGAGAAGCGAGTCGACGAAAATCCAACCGCCTCCATCCATGTCGCAAGTGAGAGATTCCGGCCATCTGCCTCCATCGACGACATCGAAAACGACGGATATCATGTTGTCGACGAGAGAACCCGGCCATCACCATCCATCGGCGTCGTCGAATAACCACGGATCTACACCATTCAAAAATCGTCCCAACACCAGAACGCCAGTGAGCTTCACTGACGCCCATCATCACGCACTCACCCGCGTCGGCGACGAGAAACAGCACGTCTCCATCGGTGTGACCCTTCACCGAATACAACAAGGCAGAAACACTCGTCACTGTTAACAGTGAGGTAGAAACCCTTGGCAAAAAACCACCAGACACAACCACAAATACGCAATACAAAAAAAAACCTAAAAGGAATCAGAGCCCGTCGCCATCTTCAGCCCCGCTAGAGAAGACCCCGAAAACCCCCAAATCAAACACATCCACCCCAGATCGAAGCTGCAACCCCAAAAAACCGAGAAATCTCGACTCAGGGCCGACTTCGCAGCGCGAGGACCACGAACCCAACAACCCACTCGTGGCATATGCCAGAACTTCTAGCAACCTCGTCGCAACCCAGTCTTAAGCTCATGAGTCCAGATCTAACAGCGTCGCGGAATCCCGGGGCCTAGAGGAGGAGCCCAATCCTGACCTAGCCACTGAGGAGAGAAAACAGGGAAAACGAGGCCGTCTCTCCATGGGGAGAGGAAGGCAACGACGGGAGGATAACTCGGGGCTCAGAGCCCCTTACAGGTGCATCCTCTTCCAGCGTGGTTGGGGTTGTTAATGATTAATATTGATAAATATGTTACCCCCAGGGAAACCAAACAAGTTGAATGTTGTTCGTTCATTTCTCACATTCCAGTAATAAGGATGTAATTATTCTTCCTTTTCCATGCGAGTTCTCGAATTAATTATTCTACCATTCTTTCAATGCAACATAAATATTCTATATTTTGTTGTTTTTATATTTTCATGAAATATTCACTTGAAATATTATTCTATATTTAAAATTTTAAAACCAACATTAATTTTGTTCACATGATTTTTCCTTTACGGTCCCATGAATCCTATTCATTAATTTTGAACAAAATATATAATATACATTATTCAAATTTGATGGATTTATCAATCATATATTTTAATTTATAATTCTCACATGAATTAAAACATGTGTTGTACTATTCTGAGACATGAAATGATTTCATGAACCAAAAATATTCAGTTTATATTACTATTAAACTCTTATTATAACCCTCCTTCTTCTTTATCTTGCATTTCTCCTTACATAATTGATCAATATATTAACCATATTTTATAATTAATAAAAAAACATTTCTACCACTCCATTTAATACTCTATTAATAAATACCATGATAATTAGCCTTAAAAAGCTCCCCTAATATTCCTTCTAATTTCAAAATTTAAAAAATGTGGTGAACCTTATGATGTCCACTAATAAACCTTTTGAAGTATCCATGGTAATACTTATGATGTCCATAGGTAAACCTTAATAAATGTATTTTTAAAACGTTATGATGTCCATAGGTGTTACTTTTTAATTACATTGATCAACTATAGGATGAACATTAAAAATTTCATTAATAACATTATGAAACTAGGTAAATATCCAAATGAAGTCCCACCAATCTGAGGAAGTTGAGAAAATAGCCTTAAAAATTCCTCATCGAAATTATGATGTTTGGAAGCTAACTTAAAAAAACAGGGTATATTCCCCGTGAATTTGATAAAATATAAACCTTATGAATTTAAGAAAGTAATGCAATTGTAAGGAATGTCATGAGATCCATGATGAACCACATGATTTGGCTAAAATTCAAACAAACATTACTACATGAAGTTTAACCAGTGAACTCTATAATTTCTCTAGAATAGCTCTAAAATACACATTATGTGTTCATACATCTCTTCTGACTTTTTTGGATAGTAAATTAACAAACATGTCATAAAAAATAGAAAAACGTACTTATTGGTATTTTTTCAACAAAATGTCCCCCATTGGGTCTTTTGAAAACTCCAAAACTATAAACCACTTCTTTATAAAAAATTAAATAACAACCATATTTTATGAAAAACATAATTAAAACCTCTTGTATTAAATGATTATATCAATGACTCGCTAATCATATACTATATCTCCACTTGAGTCAAACTAAATGTGAAAATATTATTTATGTGAAAATATCCTCAGGGAAAAAAATGGTCCTCGTGCCACTATGATTTTTTCTCAATGAATCTCCCCATAGTTGAGCATTAAAATAATATCCCCTCTTTAAATCCACGGTAGGGGTCATCTCCACTATTTTAAATAGAAATAAATCTTATATACCACTACATTATCTCAACACATGAATTGATTTTTCCAAATTAGTGAAATATGAACTCTTCTCCCTCTTTGTCAATAAACTCAAAGAGTAATTCTTTTAATGTTTACAAAAAGGAATCATAAATTCTAAAATATATTTAAATTGTTACCATATCATAATACATGTATCAATATCCCATGTGGGAGTGGGGGTCCCTTCTCCAACTCACCTAGTTTAATGGAGTAAATTAAACTCTAAGATACATCTGATGCTATTAAAAATATTCCTTGTTTACTACAAGAGTCATGATATATTAAATGATATTTTTTGTGGACACATACTCAAGTTTAACCAAACCTTGTTCAACTTCATCTTTGAAATTTTTTTATTTAATATTGATGTGGTTTTTCCTTGAATAAAGAATGAATTTTTTCAAAGATTAATATAACATGAGCTATCAAACATGATAGAAATATTATATTTCAACGCAAATCTGATATCCTCATGTTGATTCTTTATTCATATCAATTTATTATAGTATTGAGTGTTCACAATGTATTTAGACTTTATAGTTCTGAATGTTATAAAGTATTTATTCTTATATAGCCACTAAATATAAGAACTAACAAGATAAAAATAATAACCTAATGTTGACCATCATTCATCCACTGATCCAATACAATTTTGACCTATATAAAAATGTAACTATTGTTGTGATGTTTTAAAATAAAACAACCCAAAGTTCACAAAGTTTTCAATATAAAAAATATCCTCTTTAATGATGTGATATAAATTTCTTTTGGATATGTCTAGTACCATGAAACATAGAATATGGAAACCACTATATTAGTTCATGTGGCTGTTCGATAAAATAAAATTGAAATCACTTGTCTATATTATGTAAAATTGACATCCCTTCCATTATCATGCCTAGAAATTTTATCTAGGTAGCCACAAAAGTTTTCATTGGTATAGAATAATATATTCCAATGATTTAATGATTTCTTTGGAATTTTTTTTAAGAAATACAAGTGTCATTACATCTTTAAATCGCATGTAATCCAATGAAAATATTTCATTATTTCAATATTTAAATTTTGAATTCACACATCATATATTATTAAAAAAACATTCATTTTTCATCATTCATTATCCCAAATATGATGTCAACCACATAGATAAGAATCAAAATTCATTGAAAATTCCACTTTTTGATGTAATGGTAGCAATCAAATCCTCATATTTAGAATGCAAGGCTCTTAAAATATTGGTCAATCTAAGAGTATTATGACCTTGGATCCTACATTAGACCATATAATTACATATTTATCTGAAAAACCTTGTTCTCAACTTCATCCATGTGAAATTAATATTGTTTCTCAATTTACACCTCTTCTTCAAGGACTCTATTTAAAAATTATTATTTAATATTAATATTATTCACCTTGAATATCTTATGTACAACCATGTTAAAAACAATATTTATTTTCCAATTAGGCCACAAGTGAAAATATATTATTTACATATATACCATCAATTTGGTAATAAACATTACACACACACAATGAATTTTTTTGTGTCACTTTTATATCCTCATTGAGTTTATTTCAGAATAACTACTTGGTTATGACAATATTCTTATCATCCATCCTTGGAATAATTTCCAACGTCTCATTATTTTCTTTTTTTCAAGTTATTCAAGTATATCCTTTACCCAATTCTCATATTAGGTAGTGTATTTAATTATTTTACGATCTACATGATATAGAAAAGATATTTATTACTCTGCATTCATCCTTCAAGTTTGTAATAGATATTTCTATTCACCAACTACATTGTTATCACTAATTTTAGTTCTTATGGATATTATATTTTTCGAGATTGAACTTTTTGCATTTTCCACATTATCAGTGTATTCTTCAACATATTTTATAACCCTAGAATCTCCCCCATATCCACTTACTTTAGTATCACTTTCTTAATAAATTACAAAATTTGATAGCTGAAATATACTCACCAATTTTCAAAATGTACTAATTTTATATAATAATTACATGTTGGATTTTAATTATCTTCCCAAACCTTTTTTTGTATAATTTTTATTCCATTATTTTGGATGAATATCCTATGAAAATACCTCCATCTCTATAGGCTTCAATCTTCTTGTTCATAAATTTATTGATAATAAAATATCTACATCTGGGAATTTGGATGTATATTATTGTATGATTGTTCCCACAAAACATATCATATGGAATATTGTCTTCATTCAGAAAAAGAAAATTTATATTTTAAATTTAAACCAATTTAATCCCTACCTCTATTAAGTAATTCTCTTATAGATTCTTTTCAATAATCATTATATAATATAAATTATTGCTAATTAAATCCCTCCCCTCAGTGGATCCATTTTGTTGAGTTGTCCTAACTACTGAAAGTAAAAGTTCTCATTCAATGTAATTGTATCTCCAAGAGGAAGACATGGTGAGTTACTAATAAATTTTCTTTTCTGTTAATATTCAATTGAAAAAAACACTGCCTCCTATTAATGATTTCAACTTCATGATGAAAAAAAATCAAAAACAAATCCACAAGAACACATGAATTTATAAGGTTCATTATTAAATAAGAATATATAAATCCTTGGTATGGTTTGAAAATGATCTAATACCACATAATCCACTAGATAACAATCCTCGGAATAAAATGAGTAGGATTATATGGACACATCCTTAAACATTAGATAATCATCAGTTATATCGTGAATTCACATTGAGGATCATTTTCGGTTGTGAGATTTAGTGGATTAGGCCATAACGCATAAATAACAACATAAATATTACAAAATATACCCTTCTACTCACTACCAAATATTTTATAATACAAAAAAATATTAAAAGAAACATTATTTTGTTTCATTTTTAAACATCATAGATTTTCCTTGATCCCATCCTGGATTATATTCTTCTCTAAATCCTATGCCAAATATTTCAAGACAAGGGATGGTAATAAAAAGATCTGTAATGGATACAAAAAGAAGGAAACATTTAATCCTTGTGAAAAAATTTAATCCATGAATAATTTATCAAAATTTAATACATTTCATCTTTATGAAATAGTAAATACTCTTCACTAAATATAACCTCATTTCTTATAATTTTTGTAATAAAAAGGTTACCATAAAACCCGTAAAAAGAAACATGTGTCATATAAGGATGTCTTCAGACATAATAATACTTAAATGGATTAACCATATGGTCAACTTCCACACATATCACTCTTACCAATGCAATATCCATATGACCAACTTCTTACCTAATACTTTGGAGGTCAGAACGTAACCAGTCGTCCTTAGTTTTTCATGTAACCACTCATAATTGGTTGACCACATAACCACCCATAAAATTTAAATGTTCCATTACATAATAATAACACATAAAAGATTGAAATTATCAACCTTTAACTCATAATAATTTCATTCTCAATCACAATAAATAATTTCAAGATATTGAAATATTCATTTGTTTTTTAAAACCATTTAAAACATTTAATAAGGAGACTACTGAATCAAAGTGTAAAATGTGACATTAAATTTTTTAAAAGATAATATAATTTAATACATTCATTTAAATATAAATAAATTTAAAGTAATCATTTTGGAAACATGAAAATGAAACATAAGTTGTTTTACGAATAAATATTTAAAACATTTAAAATGATTCATTAGTTAAAGAGTCCCTTACCACTTCAGAAACACACGAATAAAAATAATTCAGTAATAACATTAAACAAAACATTAAATATCATGATAATAATTTAATTCATTATATAACTTGTAAACAGGGTTTTATATATACTTTATTTGATAATAAAGGTACATAATATCATGATATGACTCAATGAAATAAGATTGAGATGAAGTCCCCTACCTTGTGTCCGACATTCCTCGTACATTCTTTATCTTCATGAATAAAAAAATTTGGTTAATTTATAATTTATTAATAACCTTTATCATGTTTGTTTTTTCATTTTATATCACTTATTACGATGATATAACAATTATATAATTATTTAGGTTCAGGTCTCACGTTTATTCGATATTCAATATTTGATATGAAAATGAACATGGTGTGATGTCAATAGTCCATTTGATCATAAGTACATCATCACAAGAATATTATACATGAATTTCTTATAAATTATATATATATAATATAATTTTAAATAAAACCCATAAGTATTTTTATTAAAAATAAAAAATGATATAGTAATGGAGATGTAAGATTGTACGTACTCAAGGGTAACATTTTCCATTTTTTCATTGTTCATTATTGAAAGAAGGTAAGTATTATTCTAACTTTACAGAATGATAATAAAATCATTAATATCATATTAATAATTTAAATATAATTTTATATAAATATGTCATATAATTGATGTAGTGAGTGAAAGCAAATCACATCGCTTTGTGGAGGAGATTGTTCACATGTACGCACGAAAAACATTATCATTTTTGTGTGTATGGAAAGTAAGAAAATAATTGACACATAATTACATTATAGTTATTAAAATGTCTTTAATTTCACATATTAACATTAATTATGTCTTTTTATCATGTCATGAGATAGAGCTGTGGAAACAATCTTTATCAGCTCGTGAGGTGGTAGTCTGTCGTGCACAAGAATGATATATTCATTTTCTATTTTATGAAAATTAACATGGATTTTGGTGATTATATGAACGTAATAAAAAATAAGTATATATAGGTTACCAGATTTATTATTTAATAATGTTTGGAGGATATTTGAAGGAAGTGGAAGAAGAAAAAAATAAAAAATCTAAAAGAAAATGATACCTCTTCTTCTGTTCATCTCCTTTGAAGAATCCCTTTACACATATAATGAGGGTGTTATGCATAAAATAATGCCTCAATAATGTGTAGAGGGATTTTAAGAATGGTTTTTGGTAGATATCTCCGAACCAAATGGTTCTTGAAGTGTTATTAATAGAGAAGAGTGGATTCCTTTTTATAGGATAAGGGAGGGGCGCCCTTGGAAACTCTTGAAATACTAAATAATAATAAATTAAATTTTAAATTAAATTGAATCCACTATAAGTGATGTAGAACATAAGACAATGATGGTTTGAAATAATCTCATCTAATAATTTTTACAGATTTATTGATTTTATTTTAAACCATATATTTTATGTTTACCCTCAGCTAATATATATTAATTTTAATCATTTAAGAATATTTCAAATATTATGTTTCTAAAAATTTTACTTATATGGGGTCAATTTCCCATAAATTTACATTTTATGAAATTTTAGACCTTATCATAGCCACTTTTTAATTTTTAAATATATTTTTAATTTTTAAATATTTTAAAAATATATTATTCTTATATAAATATAAATATTTTAAATTTTGACATTATTCATTTCATTGAATTTAAATAAACACCAAACAGAGAGATAACATAGAAAAACCACATTTAATATACTTATAATATGTCATATTCATAGATAAAATTCATGTAGTACCCTAATTAATTATATTTATATTTATTTTAAAAAAATCATATCATTTATTTGATTTTTTTATTAATAAATAATTAATATATCAATGATGTGTCAATATTTATGGTAATTATTTAATCTATAAAAATTATAAATAAATTTCCATGATATAGATAATTTCATTAATTTTATAGAGACTATTTATTATCAATTTTTTATCATTTTTATCACTATCTTACAATTTTTATACTTATAAGAAAAAAGAGGGTGAGATTTTGTCTCATTCATGTCACTTTCTTTTATTTTAATAAAAATTATATCACCTTAATGGACCAATGTCTGTTAAATAAATAAACCCCAATAAATAGGTATTAAGGGTCTTCAGTTACACATAAAATTTTATTTTGCTAGTTGTTAGGGTAATTTTATTTTCCTTATCAAATTATTTGTTACCCTAATTTACAATATTTACATTTAACCACGGTAAAAAAAATTACAATAGTTACTATTCTTATTATCCAACAAATAAAAGTAGAATATTAACATATTTTGGACCCACTAATTCCAAATATATAATCCATTTTCAAAACATAAATCATATAATTTTCCATTATTATATTCAAATTAATCACATTGATGAAATGAGAAAACATGTTTTTTTAAAAGTAATAACAATCAAAAGATTGAAATGTGTTTATATCCAATTTCAATGTGATATCCCATATAATAACCAACATTGGATTAACATTAAAAAAATATAATATAATTATACGTTCAAACAAATTAAAATGATAATTTATCAATATAAAATATTTAAATGAAAAAACTATTTTGAATTAAAAACAATATTTTTCACTATTTCATAAAATATAATTTTTATCAAAAAAATACCAAAAATTTATCCAAAGTGAATTTTGGTTTCCCTCTTCCAAATAACAATTTTATTTTCTCATATGTAACATCTAATCTAACAAAAAATATATTTAAAATGTTTTCTCTATCAAAAGATTGTAAAAATGTCATTTCTAAGAAATACTTCTTGTATTAATAAAATTGAATTTTATCTTATATCATCTCTAAAAAACATAAAATATTAATTTTAAACATCATATTGAATTTATAGTTCATTATATAATCCATAAAGGGTGATTTGATTATTTAATAAACACAATTATTTACACATAAATAGTATTTTATAAAAACACATCCTTTATATTCAATTAGTGTGTATTTTCATTTCTAATCATTTTTCTTACAAAAGAATCACCATTATACAAACTTGTGTAAACCCTATTTTCATTATTCAGTTAGTACTGTTCATTCCTTCAATTATTATGACATAGATATAATATTAATATTTAAATAATAATATTTAGTTTTCTTTTTAAGATTGAAATGGTGTATCATGTATGCTATCAATAGAATTATTATATTTAAATAATTGGGATGTTACATTATATTCCCCCCCCCCCACCTTAGAAAATGAATCCTTGAAATGTTAATTAATGGTGGATAACTATTGTATGACTTTTCAAAATACCATTATTGCAATTTCACATCGTAAAAAGATTTATAAAAATTATAATTTAAAAGAATCAAAGAGAAATACAATGGTAACATGAGATAAAACATACTAGGATTACATGTAGGAAAAAATGGATATGGAATAAAATTCAACTATGACATTCTGTTGGGGTTTTATAGAAAAAATGATCAGGATAAAGTTAACAATCCCAAAACTATAAATTTGTGATTGCTTAAAATTTTATTGGATCCATAATAAGAAAATTTATTGGGTAAAATCTTTGTTTTAAGATCCTTTTCATAGAGTTTTGGAATTATATTTCTACCTGGAAAAAGATCATAAGGAACTATACTTACATTGAAATAATATTTTCATCTGTTAGAAAATTTCTACCACAAACTCATCTTTTTATTCAAATGATGAGTATTTAAGATGATTTTTTCACTCATGAATCACTAGAATCAACTTCTATAGAATCATATGATCCAAAAAGATTAAGTTTATATTTATACTATCTTGAAACATTAACCAAAATCAATATCATTAGAACATGTTAAGACAATTATAAAAAATTCATAGGATGAATAAAAATAACTTCTAATATCAAAAATTTAGTTGTAATACCAAAATTTCAACATGGATCATTTAATAAATAATTGTAACCAAAATCCCTCAGAATAATCCAAAATATGGTTTAAAACATAAATTCATAAGGATTTGATGACATAGTCTTCCAAGATAAAAGTTTACATTTATCTCCAAATAACACAAATCACTATGAATATCCAATACCAAAATGTAATTAACCTAATCACATATTCTCTAAGATAGGTTAATAATTTACTTAAATAACCCAAATCATCACAAGTCCACAAAAAATAATAGATTCAACCAAAATAAAATAAAATCATTAATCATCAAATAATATACCATTGTATTCGATTTACCTTAATCATATTCTGTTCCCAAAATGGTGAACATCTTCCAAAATAACATTTGTCACTTAATTCTAAAATCATTTTCCAATTCCAAGGATATCCATTTTATAAAACATTAGTTCCCAAAATCAACTTTTTCTTATTTATTAAACTCATTTAACTTAAATGATATAGTCATACTAACTAGGTACTCCATTTAGGCCATAGTTTGGCGATGCACCCTTATTACCCTTCAGTTGTGGGTTCGATCCCCTGGACATTGCTGGACACGATGGGGTGTCACCCATCATGTGATTTGTTCATTTTATAAAACTATACCATTAATATAATATCCTAAAAATATTTGATAAAATTATCAAAAATAAAAATAACATGTTTTAACCTCAAAGTTTACATCATACCTCACATTTTTCATGCCAAACAATTAATAAGCCATAATTTTCTCCAAGGTGGATGTCTCTAAAAATACAGTTAGTCACCTTAAATGTTCGCAAAATATAGCTTCAGAAGGGATTTTAATACATTAATATTACATTTGAACATAAAATTATACACTCATGGTGATATCCATAACACTTTATAAAACATCATAATATCCAATATTGCCTAAACCATCCTCTGATATGCACTATATGGCCCCATCCATAATCATTACATAATATTGAGTTATGGAAAGAATTAAAATTGGGGATCTTTTAGGTTTATAGATTTATAGAATTAGGTAATAAATGATACATAATAAGTTTAATATTAAAAATTATACACTTCAACTCACTATCAATTTATTTCATAAAACAAAAACTTTAAAAAAGAACTGTGGTTTCGTTTCATGTTTAAACACATTTACTTTTCCATGAACCCATACATGACTCTATTCTCATTTATATCTTACAAAAAACATTTCAAAATATTGGATGGGAATAAAAATCTCAATAATTTATACACAAAGAAGGAAAACTTTTATCCTTGAGAAAACATGTAAACCATGAATACATTATCCTTACATAATACTTTTCACCTTCATGAACTATTAAATACTCTTTAGTAAATATAATTTCACTGGAAACCATTTTAGTAAAAATATATCACTATAAAACCCATAGAAATCAATAAATAACGTATAATGGTAACTTTGGAAATAATCATTCTTAAATGGAATAATCATATGGTCGACTTTAACATATATCACTCCTATAAATGGAAAATCTACACAACCAACTTCCTTACCCAATGCATTGGATGTTATAACGTAACCACCCATCCTTGGTTTTTCACGTAACCACCCATACAAGGTTTATCACATAACCACCCATAAAATATTTATGTACCATTACATAATCATAACACATTAAATATTGACATTATTAACATTTAAATCATAAAAATTTCATTTTTAATCACAAGATATAATTTCAATATATTGAAATTTTCAATCCATTTCTAAATCCATTTAAATTTTTTAATAAATAGACTTTTGATTCAAATTGTCCCATACCACTATGAATATTTATAATGAAATTAAAATTTTAAAAAACTGATTTTATATAAATTAATTTATAAAAACCATTTTGAAACATGTACATGAAATAAAAGGTCTTCGAAGAATAAATATATAAAACATTTAAAATGACATTTTAGTTAGAGTCTATTAATACTTCAGTAATACATGAATAAAAATAATTAAATAATAAAATTAAACAAAAAGTTAAATATCATGAGAATATAATAATTAAAACTTGTCAAAAAGGGTTTATATAAACTATATAGGATAATAAAGGTTCAAAACATCAAGATATTCTTCAATGAAACGTGATTGAGACAATGTCCCTTACCTTGAGTCCAATATGTCTCGAACGTTATTTATATTATTGAAAAATAAACATAGGTTAATTAATAAGTTATTCATAAATGTTTAAAAACATATTATTCATTTTATATCATGTATTACCGTGTCACACCCTAACTCATTAAATTAAATTATTTTATTATCTATTGGTTTTTTTTGCCTTTCCAGGGTGCGGGACGAGCGCGAGTCTAATATTTTTATCATTTAATGTTTTTTGGGGGTTTCGGACTAGTGTGCAGGCACCGCATGGTCGGTTGTAGCCATGCGGTCTGTCCACATACCTATGCAGTTATCTAATTTTTATAATAAATAAAATTTTGTAAAAAAATGTGTTAAATTTTTGCACTGTGATAATAAAAATATTATTGTTATGTAGATAATAATAATATTTTTATTAGAAGTGTTATTATATTCATTAATATGTTTTTATGTTAATTGGTTGTTAAAAGCATTTTAGTATTTTTTTGTGAGTAAATTATTATTAAGGAAATTATTAATGTTATATTATTATTATTAATGTTGTTATTTTTTTTTAAAAAAAATAGAATGAAACCCTGGTTTTCCTTACCATCCCCCCCCCCTTTTCTTTTCTTGTTGTGCGTCACGGGCCGCACCCCCTCTCCTTGTTCTCTGCACGAGCCTGCTCCCTTCCCCTATTTGTTTTCCTTTTGCGCATCAGAACCATGCCTCTGGACCTCCTCCCTCCTTCTTCGCTGCGCCACCCTTGCCTCATGCTCCCGGAACACGCCTCTCCGCTCCCCTGGCCCCTGTGTGCAGCACCTGAACACCCCCTCCTGCCCGGTGCTCACCCCCGAATCCCTATTCTCCCACCACTCCGTCGTCCGGAAAGGTCGCCGCCTGGCGCGGTTTCCCCCTTCCCGGAGGCCTCCTTCCCTGGTGAGTTTCCCTCCGACCGCACCTACCCAGATTCATGTCAGCCACGCTCACGTGATCTGCTTTCCAGTGGCGGCAAGCCCCTTGAACATCACAGTCCTGACCACCGCGGCTCCGCCTTCTGGTTGTTGCACTGCTCCCTCTCCTGGCAGCCTGACCCCCATCTCAGTGCCCCCATATTTTTGCACCAGTGCCTCGGCTAGCATCTCCTCCACCCTCTCATCTTCCCTCTCTTGTAAATTTTACGATGTTTATAGATATTGGATGAGAGTTTTCTTTTGAGTTGGAAAAACCCTAATCATGGGGTTTTCTTTTGTGTGCCTTTCTTTTTTTTAGGTATGTGAAGGGTCCACAATGTTCTATTCTTCCTTCCATCAATGAACTGTTGTGTTTGCGCACCTCCGAGGTAGGAAAATTTGTGTATTTCATTCTGGAGCACTCTGCTAATGCTCACGCTCCTTCATTTAGTTTTAAAACTTGATTTGCAGCTTTTTTATGCCTTTAATTATCCTGCTATAGTGTTCTTGAATATTTTTTATGTTGTTAAAAATATGTTTATAGTGAGTTCCTGGTTCGCGTTGGCTTGTGTATCCGATTATTTGTTTGTTTAGGTTCCAAATCTTATTTTTATATTTTTTTTAAAATGTAATTCGCATCCATTTGCTATTCTTGTCTATCCTTTTATGATGTATTGGTATTGATTTAATTGGTTAAAAATTGGTATTTGGTGTGTTTTTTATGTTGTTTGAGAAAGATTTATTGGTTTCTAAAATGGATCGGGGTGTTTTTTGAATATAAATATTTTTGGTAGCATTTCATTGTGTGTTATGACATGTGAATTTGGTTTATGTGAGTCCCGAATACCTTTTTCGCCATGCTTTGGTCCTTATGATTTAATGGTTTTTGGCTGTTTTTGGGTTTGCGAAGGGTGTCTCGTGTCACGTCGGGCAGCGCTCCGTTCGTCACCACCGAAGGCGAAGTGATTCAGATCACTTTGGACTGTCCACTGCTATTTATGGGGCGCCTTTGGTTTACCGCATGTTTTTGGTTCGTTTCATTTCGTCTGCACCGGTGTCGAGGTGGGTTTTACTCTGTTTATTAATTTGTATTATTTTAAGATAGTGTTTCTATGTTTTTAGATTCATTGCGTTGTTACAGCGCATTGGCAAGGTCTTTCTGTGATGTTGCGGTCGTCGGCAAGTGGCGCGTACTTGTGCGCAAGTTGGGACGTACCGCATCGTCGTCGTAACCGGGCTGCAAGTTGAGGTAGGTCCCCCACTTCACTTACCTTTAGATTTAGAATTTATTAATTTCTTGTTGTTTTATTAATTTTTAATGAATGAGAAATAATATAAGATAATAAATTTTTAAATGATTATTTTGTCTAAAAAGAGCCTTTATTTTATACCGAACACTTGAAACATTTTCTTGACGAGCGGTCACCGAGTATTGAAAGAATGACCATTTGGCCTTTAAACATAATTCACAGAATTTCAAATGTACTTCTAGTTTTAAAGATAAATTTTTTCTTCTGAATGTGTATTTTGGGTTTTCTCAAGAAATGATGTTTTGCTTGAAAATTTATGAAGGCCCGTTTGGCACTTTAATAAAATGAATTATTTCGAAAAACCTATTTAGGGGTGATCTTTGGTGTGTGTTGATTGCGTAATCTGTATTTGATATTTGTGCATCGTGACTGATTGATTTATATTGTGGACGCACCCCTTTAATTGCTTGTGTTGACATGGGAACTTGTCATAGTGAGTGAATCTTCTGAGAACAATTGCTGCACTAGTTTAAATTACGCACTAGCTAGTGGCCCCATAGCATGGGAGTAGTGAGTTATTACTGCTATGGGGATTGGTCCCCTCAGTTAGGCCATGTAGGGATATGCCGAGCGTTACAACATTATGACGTCATCAAGTTAGGGCATTCCTTCAGGATGAGTCAGATGTATTGTTTGTTCTGGATTGATCATAATCTCCTAGGTTGGAACCATGTTTCTTTTAGTGTTTATTTGTATGTGGTGGATGATTGAGAGGTCTAGTTCGGTAGCTGGCCCCTATGTGCCATTCTTTTTTTATTTCCATTGGTGTGTGTTGTGTGATACATGTAGTTTTCCCTTTTTTCTAATAACTAAAGTTTGGTTTTCTAATTGTTTGCAAAAAAAATTTAAATGCAATGCACCTGTTCCATTCAAACATTAATAAAAATGCTTTTAAATTATAAAGGTCAATGGACTGATACTAGTTTTAGAAATGAAGGTGTGTGTGTGTGAAAACCAATATCTTTTATATTTAGTTCAAACCTGTAATTAATTAATTTCTTTATTTAATGTTAGTGCATTGGGAATAGTTTGTTTGGAACGCCTACTGAGTTTTAATACTCATGCCTATAGTTATTTTTCTATTTTTAGTGTTTGTGCATGCTACATCATGGGTGTGCTCACCTTGGGTGATGCATGGTCATTGGTTGGAGAGTGGCCCGTGAGGTCACACGGGGTTAGTGGTTGTCTATTTCAGTTAGTTTTATTTTCTTTTGTTCTTGTTTAGTTACTTTGCTCTATCTATTTATTTTACGCTGCTCTATTTTATTTCAGCTACATTATTTATTTATTTATTTCGGGTAAAATCATTCACACAGCCTCTGTTGATGCCCTGGCACTTGTCGCCAGCTCGGAAGGATCGGGAACGCCTCTCGGGCCATGTCGCGGGCCGGCTCGGGTGATCGGTTCAGGGTCGACCTGGGTTGGTTCATGATAAAATGGTATCAAAGGGGGTCGGTTCTTAGCGGACCTCTTTTTTCAGAGCGCCCTTTGTTATTTGGGATTTCTGGTAGATGGTGATTAGGACTGTCGGGGCTCAAGAGGTAGGTTACAGGTCGGTGCCTGACCACAACCGCTCGTGACGAGACCTGAGTTACCAGAATTAGTCTGGGATTTGAGTCTTTTGACTTTGGTTATTGTGTATTGAGGGATGATAATGGTAAAATCGGTTCACGTTGCGACCTAACATGGGGTGGTAACCCATGTGGAGTCCAAGTGCCCGATTTAAGGTCCTCCTAATGTTATTCCTTACATGGGGCATGAATCACCACCATGTTGCCGTGTTAGGCACATACACTACTTCCTCATTCCGATAATTTCTAGTTGATTATGTTTTTTTTTAAATTGGTGAATGTGTGTGTGTTGAAAATGAAAGTGATTTTGAAATGAAAAAAGGGGTTTTCTTCCAAATTGTTTTTGAAATTTGTAATGAGGGGTTTTTTTAAGAGAAATTTTATTGGTTTGGAAAAACATGGTATGTGTTTGAGTTGGGTAAAGAAAATAAGTGCTTGAACCTTGGAACACCTTATAAAGGGCCACATGTGTGTGGGTATATACGAAGAGTGCGCGGGGGCACTTGTTCGCAGTTGATGTGAGCGAGATTGAATGAATGCACATGTGACGGTTCATAAGGTGCCATAGGTGGGTTTTAAAATTTTAAAAAATAATTTTTTTTGAAAGGTGATTTATGCTTGTATTTGTATGTGTGTAGCTTATGGGCCTGCTTCCCTTGTCTTGTGTTGTTGATTTGATTGATTTTTGGCATGATGTTGGTTTCGATGGTGTTTTTTGTGTTGATATGACTATGCCGCCCAGAGAGCCTCCAAAAGTTGTTAATGGGTGATGCCCAGTTCCCAGTTCTTTTGTGTGTTGCCTGCTTATCAAGGAAATCGATGTCACTTAGAGGACGTTTTATGGTTCGGAAAGGTAGTATGTCTTTCAGTTGTTGGGAACTCCTAGGGTAGTAAAGGTTCGTACTGTCCCAGAGTGATTTGTGGGTTCAGTTCTGGACGATTAAAGGTGGGATGTCTCATCGTCGCTAGAGAATTGGGTGTAGTTGGATGGAGTCGTCTCTTGTGAAGATTCCCTGTCTGGTAAGGATCTTGGTCTGTACCGACTCCCAGTTTGTTGGACCATTCTCTCGCATGACACTAGTGTGATCATTTCAGGCATTCTAAGCTGCCTTGTCGCATCCCTCTGAAGTCTTGTTACCGTGTGGCTGTTTGGGCCATCAGTGAGAGTTCTGGAAGAAGTTTCACTCGTAAGGAAGGAGTTAGGGAATGCAGGATGAAAATGCTTGACTGTGAGGCAGAAGATGCTTCAGTCATCAGGTCCCCAACCACAGGTCTCGGGGTGAAGCTCGCACACAATCAGGAGTTTCCGAGGTTGTGTGGAACCTCGGTCTGCATAATGTTTTCATCTTTGGGAGGGAAGTGTCCTAAATTTCCTTGTTCTATTATCGTCGATGTCATAATGTTGTCCTTGTTCTGGTGGCGTGATGAGCATGTTATCCCACAATCCAAGAGGTCTTATCTTCTCTTAGTGTGATTTTTGTTTTAAAAATTGTTCGATATCTTTGATTGGTGTGGGCTGTGAATGAGTGGACATGTTCTGATTTTGAGTTAGTCTCAACTATGTTTGTTAAGGGGAGGTTTTTTTCTTGAAATTTATGGGAGGTGTTGAGTTAATTCTTCATCCTTAAGATGCTGGGTTATTTCGTAGCGATCTTTTGTCAAAGTCTCAGGTCTTTTGTTCGGTCCATGTGGGGAAAAAGAATGAGTTTTTTTGGGAGTTCCCGTGTTCCCCCCCCCCCCCCCTGGGGGGTGGTTTGTTCGGGTTTCAAGGGTTTTTGTATTAGTGAATTATTGTGGTGGGGAGAACCCTCTTGTGTTATCCCCTCAACATCAGGTAGTGTTTGTTCTTGAGTTGTTCAGGTGTGATGTGTGTTGGTAATGTTCACCTCGAGCCTCTCAGTTTCTTCTGGTTTGGTCTTGTCATAGATTCTAGTTGTGTCAATTGTTGTCTTGGTGACTTTTTGGGGCAGAAAGTTTTGTGGTGGGGATAAATGTCACACCCCTACTCCTTAAATTACATTATTTTATTATCTATTGGTTTTTGTTAGCCTTTCCATGGTGCGGGACGAGAGCGAGTCAAATATTTTTATCGTTTAATGTCTTCTTTGAGGTTTCAGACTAGTGTGCAGGCACAGCATGGTCGGTGGTAGTCGCGCGGTCTTTCCACACACCTATGCAGTTATCTAATGTTTATAATAAATAAAATTCTTTAAAAATATGTGTTAAATGTTTGTGCCATGATAATAAAAATATTATTGTTGTGTAGATAATAATAATGTTTTTATTGGAAGTGTTATTATTTTCATTAATATTTTTTAATGTTAATTGGTTTTTAAAAGTGTTTTTAGTATTTTTTTTATGAGTAAATTGTTATTAAGTAAATTATTAATGATATATTATTATTATTAATTGTTTTAATTTTTTTTAAAAAAATTGAATGAAACACTAGTTTTCCCGGCCAGCACCCCCCCCCCCTTTTATTTTTTTCTTTTCTTGTTTTGCATCATGGGCCGCACCCCTCTCCCTATTCTCTACGCGATCCAGCTCCCTCCCCCTCTTCATTTTCCTTTTACGCACCAGAACCCCACCTCCGGACCTCCTCCCTCCTGCTTCACCGCACCACCCATGCCTCACGCTCTCGTCCCCCGCCTCTCTGCACCCCTGGCCCCTGTGGGCAATGCCCAAACGCCCCCTCCTGCCCGATGCTCTCCCCCAACTCCTTGTTCTCCCGCCGTTCCGTTTTCTGGAAAGGCCACTGCCCGACACGGTTTCCCCCTCCCTGGAGGCCTCCTTCCCTAGTGAGTTTCCTTATGACTGTGTGGGGGCCACTCCCTATTTGGGAGTCTTCATTGTCGGCAGAACCTACCCAGGCGGCTGCAAGGTCTTTCATGGTGGGCAGCGGACGCGGTGGGTAGCCAGCGGTAGCAGGAACTCATGGGTAGATGAGCTACCCCCACCAACCGGGAGAACCCCTATTTTGTCCTTCCTCTATTTAAACGGGATGAAAATCCCATTGTTTGTAAGGGAAGGGTGTGTGAGATCTGTGTGTTGTGATCCTCCGTGATTATTCGGAGAGAAGGGAATAGAGAAGCAGCCCTGTTTCTCCCGTGGACGTAGGCAACTCGCCGAACCACGTTAAATCTTGTGTTCCTCCGTTCTTGTTCTGTTTTGTGTGTTTGGGGTACCACGCACCTCCGCTGCACCCCAACAAGTGGTATCAAAGGCGAGTCGGAGCGAACGGAGGTGAACCGACGAGGCGACGGCAAATTTTCCGGTGGCTGGAAAACTGAAAGTGGTCGGAAAATTTTTCCGAGGGCAGATTCCTGAAGAGGACAGCGAGACGATTCCAATGGCACAAACGGCGAGGAAAACGGAGTTGAAACGAAGGAGATATGGCCGGTCAAAGTTCGGTCACACCCGCGGGTGAACAGTAACCCCGTGCCGGAGAAGACGGTACTGTTCATGCCGCCGGTGACAATTCCGGCGAGATTCCGGCAAGAGCTCCGGCGTGCCACGTCAGCGCCACGTCAGCGAGCGATCTGGACCGTTGAACGTGTTTTGACCATATCTCGGTCAATTGGTGTCCGATTTCGGCGATCCAGAAGTCGATTCCGACTATTTCGACCGTTCCAGACACATCCGTATGGTTAGTTTTTGAAAATTCTCACTCTTTGAGGTGGTGATTAAGAGGTGCGACATCGATGGTGGTGATCGCGTTTTGCGACGATGACGATGGCTGGTGGCGGAGCACTACCAAAATTTGACATCGAGAAGTTTGATGGTCGAAACAATTTCGTCTTGTGGCAGAGCACGGTGAAGGATATTTTGGTGCAGTAGGGCCTGATCAGACCGTTGATCGGAGAAAAGCCCGAGACAACCAGTGCCAATGATTGGGAAGAGCTCGAGATGCGGGTTGTTAGCACAATTCGACTGTGTTTGGCGAATGAGGTAAAGTACTCGGTGTTGGATGAGACATCACCGAAAGAGATTTGGAAGAAGTTGGAGCAGCGATATATGGCGAAGTCGCTCACCAACAAGTTGTTCCTGAAGAAGAAACTGTACCAGTTGCGCATGGATGAGGGAGCGAATTTGTTGGATCATACCAATGAATTCAACAAGATCCTGACGCAGTTATTGGGGCTCGGTGTGAAGGTTGAAGAGGAATACAAAACACTTTTGCTTTTGTCATCACTACCAAGCTCATTTGATGGGCTTGTGACTGCATTGCTCGTGGGGAAGGAGACATTGAAGCTGGACGATGTGTTGGCGTCGCTTCAAGATTCAGAAGCATTTCGAAGACCCACGACGCATTCAGGTGATCAAATCATGGCGATGTGAGATGCTCAGCGTGGGAGGAGCCGACATCGACATTCAGGAGGTAAAGAATGGTGGCCAAAATCCAGGGGGCATGATCTGAGCGAAATCACATGTTTCTGGTGCGAGAAGAAGGGTCACTATAAAAGTGATTGTGGAGAGCGCAAACGGTATGTTGCTGGGAAGAAGAAAGTGGAAGAGGAGGATGTGAACATCACAGGATTATATGCAGATGATGAAATCTGTGTGACAACGGGAAGAGTGCACTCAGATGAGAGAGTTGAACGGGGAGAAGTGCAGTGTCATTACTGCAAAAGATACGGGCACATGAAGCGGGAATGTCGTTTTCTGAGAAGGAAGAACGTGCGGGCTAAAAATATAAAGGAAGACGGATGGGTTCTGGATTCGGGGAGCTCGACACACATATGTACGACGAGAGGTACATTTGATACTTTTCAGCAGGTGCAGGACTCGGTGAGACTTGGTGATGGGTCAGCATGCGAGGTTCGAGGAGTCGGGACGGTGAAATTGAAGACACCCGATGGAGGAATTCATAAACTGGCTGATGTGAAATTTGTTCCGAGGATGAGGCGGAACTTGATATCATTGAGCAGGCTCGATGCGAGAGGGTTCAAGATTTCCATAGAAGGTGGAGTGTTGGAAGTCTCACGTGGGGATACAGTGAAGCTTACTGGGAAAGAGTCTCAAGGGTTGTATCATTTGATGGAGACCGCAATCAGCTCGAGATCGAGTGAAGACGATGGAAGTGCCACGTCATCTGGAGTGAAGAAGCGTGTTCGATTTGCTGATGAAGTTTTCAACACCTGCAAGAAGATTGCAGGTCAAGCTTCTACCCTAAATTGGTCATGAGGGGGAGATTTGTGGGGGTCACTCCCTATTTGGGAGTCTTCATTGTCGGAAGAACCTACCCAGGCGGCTGCAAGGTCTTTCATGGTGGGCAGCCGACGCGGTGGGTAGCCAGCGGTAGCAGGAACTCATGGGTAGATGAGCTACCCCCACCAACCGGGAGAACCCCTGTTTTGTCCTTCCTGTATTTAAACGGGATGAAAATCCCATTGTTTGTAAGGGAAGGGTGTGTGAGATCTATGTGTTGTGATCCTCCGTGATTATTCGGAGAGAAGGGAATAGAGAAGCAGCCCTGTTTCTCCCATGGACGTAGGCAACTCGCCGAACCATGTTAAATCTTGTGTTCCTCCGTTCTTGTTCCGTTTTGTGTGTTTGAGGTACCACGCACCTCCGTTGCGCCCCAACAGACTGCACCTACCCAGCTCTATGTCGCCCACTCTCACGCGATATGCTTTCCGGTGGTGGCCTGAACCCCCTGCACATCATAGTCCCGACCACTGCAGCTCCGCCTTCCAGCCACTGCACTGCTCCCTTTCCCGACAGCCTGACTCCCATCTTGGTGCCCCCATCTTTTTGCACCAGCACCTCAGCTAGAATCTCCCCCACCCTCTCATCTTCTCTCTCCGGTAAATTTTCCGATGTTTATAGAGCTTCGATGAGAGTTTTCAATTGAGTTGGAAAAACCCTAATCATGGGATTTCCTTTTGTGTGATTATCTTTTTTAGGTATGCGAAGGGTCCGCAATGTTCTCTTCTTCCTTCTTTCAATGCGTTGTTGTGTTCGCGCACCTCCGAGGTAGGAAAATTTGTGTATTTCATTCCGGAGCACTCTTCTAATGTCCGTGCTCTTTCATTTAGTTTTAAAACATGATTTGTAGCTTTGTTATGCCTTTAATTAGACTGCTATAGTGTTTTTGAATATTTTTGAAGTTGTTAAAAATATGTTTAGAGTGAGTTCCTGGTTTGTGTCGGCTTGTGTCTGTGATGATTTGATTGTTTAGGTTCTAAATATTATTTTTATATTTTTTAAAATGTAATTCGCATCCCTATGCTATTATTATATATCGTTTTATGATGTTTTGGCATTGATGTAATTGGTTAAAAATATGACTTTGGTGTGTTTTGTAAGTTTTTTGAGAAAGATTTATTGGTTTATAAAATGTATCGGGGTGTGTTTTGAATATAAATATTTTTGGTAGCATTTCATTTTGTGTTATGATGTGTGCATTTGGTTTATGTGAGTCTCAAATACCTTTTTGGTCATGCTTCGTTCCTTCTTCTTTAATGGTTTTTGGCTGTTTTTGGGTTCTTGAAGGGTTTCTTGGGTCACGTCGGACCGCGCTCCGTCCACGCCGCCGAAGGCGAAGTGATTCGGATCGCTTCGGACTGTCCGCTGCTATTTATGGGGCGCCTTTGGTTTTACTTCTTGTTTTGGGTTCATTTCATTTTATTTGCACCAGTGTCGAGGTGGGTATTAGTCTGTTTATTCATTTTTATTATTTTAAGACAGTGTTTTTGTGTTTTTAGATGATTTTCGTTGTTTCGGTGCATTGGTAAGGTTTATCCGTGATGTTGCGGGTGTTGTCAAGTGGCGCGTACTTGTGCTCATGTTGGGACGTACCGCATCGTCGTCGTAACCGGGCTGCGAGTTGAGGTAGGTCCCCCACTGCACTTACCTTTAGATTTTGAATTTATTAATTGATTGTTGTTTTAATAATTTTTAATGAATGAGAAATAATATAATATAATAAATTTTTAAATGATTATTTGGTGTAAAAATAGATGTTTATTTTATACCGAACACTTGAAACATTTTTTTGACGAGCGGACACCCAGTATTGAAAGAATGCATGTTTGGACTTTAAACATAATTCATGGAATTTCAAATGTACTTCTATTTTTAAAGATAAATTATTTCTTCTGAATGAGTATTTTGGGTTTTCTCAAGAAATAAGAATTTTCTTGAAAATTAGTGAAGGTCCGTTTGGCAGATTAATAAAACGAATTATTTTGGAAAACCTATTCAGGGGTGATCTTTGGTGTGTGTTGATTGCGTGAGATATATGTGATATTTTTGCATCGTGACTGATTGATTTACATTGTGGATGCACCCCTTTTTATTTCTTGTGTTGACATGGGAACTTAGCATAGTGAGTGAATCTTCTGAGAACGATTGTTGTACTAGTTTAGATTATGCACTAGCTAGTGGCCCCATAACAGGGGAATACTGAGTTATTTCTACTATAGGGATTGATCCCCTCAGTTACGCCATGTAGGGCTATGTCGAGCATTAGGGAGTTATGACGTCATCGAGTTAGGGCATTCCTTGACGATGAGTCAGATGTACAGCACGTTCTGGATTGTTCATGATCTCTTAGGTTTGACCCATGTTTCTTTCAGTGTTTATTTGTATGTGGCAGATGATTGAGAGGTCTAGTTCGGTAGCTGGCCCATGTGTGACACTTTTTTTCCATTTCCCTTGGTGTGTGTTGTGTGTTAGGTGTATTTTTCCCTTTTGGCTAATAACTAAAGTTTGGTTTTCTAATTGTTCGCAAAAAATGTTTTAAATGTAATTCACCTGTTCCTTTCAAACATTAAAAAATTTATTTTAAGTTATAAAGGGCAATGGACTGATACTTGTTTTAGAAATGAAAATGTGTGTGTGTGAAAACCAATATCTTGTATATTTAGTTCAAACCTGGAATTAATAAATTTCTTTATTTAAAGGTAGTTCATTGGGAATAGTTTTTCGGGAACACCTATTGAGTTTTAATGCTGACACCTATAGTTCTTTTTCTATTTTAGTGTTTGTGTAGGCTACAGCTTGGGTGCACTCGCCATGGGAGACGTTTGGTCTTGGGTTGAAGAGTGACCCACGAAGTCACATGGATTTAGTGGTTGTCTGTTTTGGTTAGTTTTATTTTCTTTTGTTCTTTTTTAGTTACTTTTCCCTATTTATTTATTTTGTGTTGCTCTGTTTTATTTTATCTTCTTTATTTATTTATTTGTTTAGGGCGAAATCTTTCCCACAACCTTTGTTGATGCCCTGGTGCTTGTTTCCAGCCCGAGAGGTTGGGAAGAACCATTGCCTAAATCATTCCCTCTCGGGACATGTCGTGGGATGGCTCGGTTGACCAGTTCATGGTCGACCCGGGTTGGTTTGTGACATACCATGTTATAAAAATTACATAATTATTTAATTTCACTTTAATCATTTTGTCGATATTCAGTATTTTAGTTGAAAAAGAACTTTGTATGATGTCAATAGTCCAATTGGTCATAATACCATATTATCTAGAATATTATTCATGAAATTATTATAATTTTTATACATCAAGTACACTATTAAATAAAACCATTATGTATTATTATGAAAAATTCAAAATATTATAATCATGGAGCCGGTAGGCCATATGTATGACTGAGAAATGTTTTCCATTTTTCATTGATCATTATGGAAAGAAGTTAAGTAATATTTTACAAATACATAATGATCATAATATCATCAATATAAATAATAATAATTTAAATATACTTCTATATATCATATAAGTGATATATTGAATAAACAATAATCACATAGCTTTGTGGAGGTGATAGTTTACACGTTTTCCCAAACGACATTATTATTTTTATCTATATGGAATGTAAGAAATTAATTTTTATATCATTATATTATAATTATTAATATTTCATGAATATCATATATATACATTAATGACATCATTATCACGAGTAATGAGATACAGTTATAGAGAACAAACATTATCGGTTCGCGAGACGGTTGTCCTCTGTACACACGAACGAAATGAGCATTTCCCATTTTATGAAATTGGACATGGATTTAGGTGATGATATGAAAATAATAAAATATAAATATACTACTGATTTTGGAGTTATTATTTCATCCTGGCATTAGGTTATTTTAATGACATGGAAGAAGAATGAAAATAGAAACAATTAAAGAAAATGATACCTATTCTTTGCTTGATCACCATCGAAGAACAACATAACACCCCTAAGAATGGTGTTGTGACTAAACTAATCCATCAAGAATGTGGGGATCAATTTTTGGAAGGATTTTGGGTAGATCGTGGCTAATCCAAATTGTTTTTCAAGTATGTTTAATAGATAAGGGTGGGTACCTTTTTATAGGAGACGGGAGGGGAACCCATGGAACTCTTTATAAAATAAATTAATATAAATAAAATTTTAAATATAAATGACTCCAACATGATTTATTTCAAATAAAATATGTGGAAGGTTATAAATCCACTAATACAATAATTTTTAGACAATTATTGATTTTATTTTAATCCTTATATTTTAGGTTTACCCTTAACTAATCTATTTTAATTTTCATTGTGGTAACAAAATTTTAAATTTTAAGAGGCTATAAATTTTACTTATATGGGTTCAATTTTCCATAAATGGACAGTTTATGAAATTTTATACCTTATCATAGCTTGTATGTAAATTTTTAATGATTTATATGGTTTTTTAGTCATGAAATAAAATATTTTTTTTATAAAAATACGAATACATTAAATTTTGATAGTATTCATTTTATTGAATTTAAATAAAATCCCAACTGACATATAGATTCTAAATAACATTTAATAGAATTATAATATGTCATAGTCACATGTAAAATTCATGTAGTACCGTAATTAATTATAATTATATATTTTTTAATAATTTTAATATCATTTATTTGATATATCAGTTAATAAAATAATTAATGTTTCATTGTTGTGTCTATATTTAAGTTATGTATTCAATCTCTGAAAATTATAAATAAATTCCCATGATGTAGATAATTTAATTATATTTATAAAGACTGTTTATTATCTATGTTTTATTCTATTTATCACTATCATAAAATTATGATACTTATAAGAAATAATAGGGGACATTTTATCACTTTCATGTCACTTTCTTTTGTTATAATAATATTTATATCACTTTTATGGACCAAATACCATTAAATGAGTCCATTAAAAACCTTATGCATTAAGGGTCGATAGTTACTCATCCAGAAAGATTTTTTTTGGTGTTAGGATAATTTTATTATTCTTAGCATATTATTTGGTACCCTATTTTATCTAATTTACCATTAACCGCGGTAAATAAAAATTATCATTGTTACTATTAATAATCACCAAAAATTAAAACATACCAAATAACATAATTTAGATCCACTGATTAGAAATATGGAATAAATTTTCAAATATTTAAAAGGGATAATTTGGAGTAATTAAAATAAAATTAATCCCATTGAAAAAATGGGAAAATAGGGTTTTTTTTAAAGTATAAACAATCAAAAGATTGGCATGTGTTTATATTCAATTTCAAAGTTAAATTAAATATAATGACCCAAATTGTATTAAATGATAAAAATTTAATCTAATTATACTTCCAAAATAATTAAAATTATAATATAACAACATAAATAATTAATAAAAATCAGTTTTGATTTAAAATGAGGTATTTTCACTATTCATTAAAATATGAATTTTAATAGAAAAAAATTAACCAATGTAATTTTTTATGGTCAAATTCCAAATAATAAGTTTATTTTGTCATATAAAACATATAAAATTGATAATAACTATATTTAAAATGGGTTCTTCTTAAAAGGTTGATAAAAATTCCTTTTTAAAAAAATTACTGATTTTATGCAAAAAAATTTAATTTTATCTTATATTATGTCTCAAAAACATAGAAGATGAATTTTAAACATCTGATTCAATTTAAATTTCATTAATATTATCTAACAATAATGATTTTTTTATTTCATAAACACAATTGTTCTCACTTAAATAATTTTTTATAAAAACATATCATTTATGTTCAATTAGATTTTCTTTTCATTTATAATTATTTTTCTAAGAAAAAAATAATCGTTATATAAATATGTCTAAACCCTATTTTCATTATTTAGTTAATACTATTCAATTCTGCCTTTCTAAAGAATAGGATATAATAGTAACACTTCAATAATAAAATTTAGTTGTCTGATTAAGCTTGATATGTTGTTTCATGTACGTTATCGAACAAAGTATATCTTTTTATGGGCATAAGATGTTACATACACACCCCTTAAGAAAAATGCTTCCTAAAATTTTCTATTTTGTTTTGGTAAGTGAAGTATGAATTTTCAAAATACCTTTATTGAAATCCCTCATCTGAAAAATGATTAATAAAACATATACTTTAAAATAATGAAATAAAAATACGATGGCCACATGAGATAAAACATATTATGATTCCATGTAGGAAGAAATGGATATTGAATAAAAACTAAATATTATGTTTTTATAGAGAGTGATAGAAAACAAGATCCTGAGAAAATTAACAATCAAAAAACCATAAATTTTTGATTGGATAAAAGGAGAATGATTCCTTAATAAGAAAAGTAAATGGATAACATCTTCTTTTTAATATCCTTTTCATCAAATTGTGGATTTATATTACTACATAGACTAAGATAATAAAAAATTATACTAAATTGGAAAGTATAGAGTTAACCATTAGAAATATTTCGCCACAAACTTATATTATTTTTATAAACGATGATTATTTGAGATGAATTTTTTATGGATGAAGCACTGGAATCACCTTCTATGGAATACCGTGATCCACAAAATATTAACAATGTATTTCTACTATATTTAAATAGTAATAAACAAATATGGTTAGTACAAGATGAGACACTTCTCCAAACAATTTAATCATTAGGATGATGAAAAACTACTTTTAATATCCAAAATTCAACTATAATACAAAAAGTTTAACATAGATCATTCAACAAATAACCATCATATAAATCCTGAAAAATAATCTAAACTAAGTTTGAAACCAAAAATTTAGAAGTATTTCATTCCACAGGATTCGAGGATAAATTTTAATTATTATCTCAAAGTTGTATAAATCACTATTAATATCTTATATCAAAAGGCAATTAACCTGGTCATATATTCTCCACGATAGATTAATAATTTCCATAAATAACCCAAATCACCATAAGTCCATAATAAAATCATATATTAGTCAAAAAAAATCAACCATTTCTCATGAAATAAAATCCCATAGTATTCTATTTACATTAATCAAATATAGTTCCCAAAATAGTGAATGTCTTCCAGAAATAACATTTATCACTTAATTCCCAAATCATTTTCCAATAACAAGGATATCCATTTTATGAAACATAAGTTCCCAAAATAAACATATTACTATTTAATAAAATAGTTTTACTAAATAGATAATTTTATACTAACTATAGACTTCTCTAAGGCCAGTTATAGGTGATGCACCCTTGTCTCCCATCAGTTGTGTGTATGAACCACGTGGGCTAATCAGATGTGACAGGTTATCACTGGTCCTATGGGTTGTTCTTTTTCTAAAAATATGTCAGTATAATAAAATTATCCAAATATGATATAAAATCATCAAAAATAACATTAATATGTTTTATCCTCAACATTTTTTTTCATACATCTAATTTTTCATCCCAAAAAGTAATAACCCATTATTACCTCAAAGGTGGAGGACTCCAAAAATAACATAAGTCACCTTAAATGTTCACAAAATATATCCTCTAAAGGAATTTTAAGAAATTACACTTATATTAAAACATATAATTATAAACTCATTATGATATCCCTAAATCTTTAGAAAACATCATAATCTCGAAATTTGTCTAAAATATTCCTTCATACCAAATATAAGGCACCAATCTTAAGCACTACAAAATCTTGAGTTATGTTAAGAATTCATATTGTGGATCTTTTTGGGTTTAAAGATTTAGAAAATTATTCCATAACTCATACATAAAAACTTAAATATTAAAAATTATACACTTTTACTCACTATACATTTTTTACATAAAACAAAAACTTTTAAAAAGAAACATGGTTTCATTTCAGGTTTAGATAACATAACTATTCCTTAATCTCGTCCATGACTCTATTATCTTTTAAATCCTCTGAAAATAAATTCAAAATTTTGGATGAGAATAAAAATATCATTAAGGGATACACAAATAAAGAAAACTATTATCCCCTCAGAAACATTTAAATCATGCGTACTTTATCAAAAATTATTACTTTTCACCATTATGAAATAGTAAATACTCTTCCCTGAATATATCTTCATTGCTTACCCTTTTTGTAATCAGAAGATTACAAAACAACCCATAGAAAGAAACATATAACATATAATAGTAACTTTGAACATAATCATACTTAAAAGAAATTATGTTATGGTCAAATACCACACATATCACTCATACAAAAGGAATATCCATATGGCTGACTTCCATACCTAATGAATTTGTAGTTATAATGTAACCACCCATCCTTGGTTTATCACATAGAGACCTATCCTTGGTTAATCATGTAACCACCCATAAATATTAAATAATCTATTACATAATCATAACACATAAAATATTTCAATTATTAAAATTTCACTCATAAAAATTTTATTTTCAATCACAAGGAATCATTTCAATATATTTAAATATTCAATACATTTTGAAATCCATTTAAAAAAATTTATAAAGATGTATTTGAAGAAAAGAATCCCATACAAATTTGAATCTTTTGAAATATATTAACTTTTTAAAAAACTAATTTTCACAAAAATAAGTTAATAAAAATCATTTTGAAAACATGGACATGAAATAGAAGGTCTTAGGAGATTACATAATTAAAACATTTAACGTGATGTTTAGTTAGACTCCCTTACCACATCAGAAACAGTTGAATAAAAATAACTAAGTAATAACAATAAAAAAATTAAATATCATGAAAATATAATAATTCATGATATAACTTTTCAAATTCATTGTATATACACCATATAGGATAATAAAGGTGCATAACTTCATGATATTCCCCAATTAAGCAAGATTAAGATGAAGTCCCTTACCTTGAGTCCAACTTGCCTCGTACGTTCATTCTATTCTTGAATAATAAAAATATATTAATTTCTACTTGATTCAGATAATTTTTAATTTTTATTATTCATTTTATATTACATATTTTCATGTTATGAAAATTACATAATTATTTATGTTCATGTTGGACATTTTATCGATATTCGGTATTTGAGTCGAAAATGAACATGGTCTGATGTCAATAGTCTATGTGGTCATAAATCCATCATATCCATAATATTATTCATGAAATTATTATCTCCATTATACAAAAAATATACTTTTAAATCAAATTTTTAAGTAGTGTTATGAAAAATGAGAATTTTTATAATCATGGAGATGGTAGGTTGTACGTACACATGAGCGACATTTTCCATTTTTCATTGATCATTATGGAAAGAGGTTTAGAATTATTTTACCCATAAATGATGATTATAAAATCATTAACATAATATATATAATATAAATATAATTATATGTGTCATATAAGTTATGTATGGATTAGAAACGTATCACATCGCTTCGTAGAGGTGATAGTTCAAACGTACGCACGAACAACATTATCATTTTTATGTGTAGGAAGAGTAAGAAAGTAATTGTTATATTATTATATTGTAAATATTAATATGTCATCAATATCATATAATAATATTAATTCAATCATTACAACCAGTTATTAGAGACTGTTATGGAATAAACTTTCATGGTTCACGAGGCTGTAGTGTCATACACACGAATAAAGTGTGCATTTCCCATTTCATAAAATTGGACATGGATTTATGTAATGATATTAACATTATAACATATTTGTATATTTAGGATACTGGATTTATTATTTAATCATTATTGGATGATATTTTAATATTTTTGATGAAGAAATAAAATAGAAATACATTATTAAAATGATACCTCTTTCATAGTTGACCACCTCTGAAAAACAACTTAACACCTCTAAGGAGAGTGTTATGACTAAAATAATTCCTAAAAATGTATGTAGAGATTTTAGGAATTGTATCAAGCATATCTTGGATGATCGAAATGGTTCATGAAGTGTGTGTAATAGAGAAGAGTGGGTTCCTTTTAATAGGAGAGGGGAGGGGTACCCCTGGAAACTCTTAAAATATTATATTAGTATAAATCACTTTTTAAATCCAAATGACGCCAACATGAGTTATGTATAAGTTAATATGTGTATGGTTTTAAATCCTATCATAAAATAATATTTACATATGTATTAAATTTTTTTTAAACCTTATCTTTTCAATTTACTCATAAATAATCTATTTTAATTTTAAATGTGGAAACAACATTTTAAATTTAAAGAGGCTATAAAACAATTTATATGGGGTTAATTTCCCATAAATGGATCCTTTATGAAATTTAAGACCTAATTATAGATACTTTTTATTTTTTAAACATTTTTACGATTTTTTAGTTTAATAAAATATTTATTTTATAAAAATATCAATAGTGACAGTTTTGACACTATTCATTTCAAAGAATTAAATAAAATAAAAATAGATATATAACTCAAAAAACCATTTCATAGACATATAATATGTCATAGTAATATATAAAATTCATTTAGTACCCTAATTAATTCTAATTACATATATTTTTGTATTTTTCATTTTATTTATATGATATTTATATTAATAAAATAAAAATTATATCAATGTTGTCTCGGTATTTATGGTAATTATTTAATCTCTAAAAATTATAAATAAATTAAAACAATGAAGATAATTTCATTTTATTTATAGATAATGTTAATTGTTATTGTTTTATAATTTTTATCAATATATTAATATTATAATACTTATAAGAAATTATAGGGAGACATTTTGTCACATTCATGTCACTTTCTATTATTTTAATAATATTTATATCACTTTCATAGAGAAAAGTCATTTAAATTAGTAAATTTCATTAATAAGTTGTTAAGGATTGATATAATCTCATCCAATAGGATTTTTGAAGGTGTTAGTATATTTTATTGTCCTTGTCGTATTATTTGTTACCCTAAATAACCTGATTAACCTTTAACTAGGTTAAATAAAAATTACCATAGTTAATATTAATATTATCCAAAAAAAACATATTAATATAATTTATACCCACTGATTCCAAATATAGAATATTTTTTTTGAAAATTCATAACATAGAAGTTACAATAATTAAATTAAAATTAATATCATTGAAAAAATGAGAAACTAGTTTTCTAATTTAAACCCATTAAAAGATTGACATGTGCTTATATCGAATTTCAATATGAAATTATTTTCCATGGACACCATTGGATTAAATTATAAAAATATAGTCTAATTATACTTTCAAACCAATTAAATTAATAATTTAAAAATATAAATAAATTTGATGAATAATTATTTTTGAATTAAAATGCATTATTTTTCATTATTCCTTAAAATATGAATTTCATCAGAAAAATGCCAAAAATGTAACCAAAATAAGTTTTTATGTCCCTATTCAATATAAGAAGTTTAGTTTGACAAATATAACTTATAAAAGTGACAAAACTATATTTAAAATGGGTTCTCCTTCAAAATGCAGTTAAAATACCTTTTATTGAAGAATACTCAACTTAAGTATAAAATTGAATTTGATCTATTATCATGCTTGAAAAAACATAGAAAATTAATTTTATAAATTCAATTGAATTTATATTTTATTAATATAATCCAAAAAAAATGTTTTTATTCTTTCATAATCACAATTATTCACACACAAATATGTTTTTTATAAAAACACATCCTTTATATTAAATTTTTTTGTATTTTCATTAATTTTTAATTATCTAACCAAAGAATCATCAATATATAAAAACTTTAATCCATATTTTAATTATTTAGTTAATAATACTCATTCCCTCTATTCTAACGTCTAGGTTTTAACTTTTACATTTAATTAATAATATTTTGTTGTCTGTTTAAGTTTTACATGGCATATCATGTATCATAATGAACAAATAATTTATTTTTAAAGACTCTGGATGTTACATGGATGTTCCCTTTAACTTGTGTAGTACTTGTACGGAGATCCAAATGTATGTGTGCACCCTCCTAGTACAATCATGGATGAAAAAAAAAATTAACAACTCACGGTACATGTGCTTATTTTCAATTTCACAAATGAATTCATTTGAAAAAACTTCTTCAATATCTTATCTAGAATATGAGAATAACATATTGGTATGTTTTATAGAGACTCATTCTGATTTTCCCTATACATTTTTCTAGGTTTGATTCTTCTGAGTATGATTCTCCCAATACGATTCTTCTCTGTATGATTCTTCTAGGTATGACCACCCCCAATACGAAAGATGTGACTTCAACAGAATATGGTATAGTTAAATCAAAACCACTTAAATTATGAGTAAAAAACTCAATACCATTATTTATGTATAAATAACTCAATAAAAAAAGATACAGAACCTCCTAAGTACAATTGACACAAATCAGAACTTTTTCTTCCTCAGTATAGAAATCCCCAATATTGAAATATGGATCTGATAATCCAACAGGATACAATGATCATCTAAATATGATACAAAATTAGAGTGTGGTAATCAACTAAATATGATTATAACTTAATATTATAAATAGATGAATACAATGTTTCAATCCTTCCTCTAATCCTTTCACTTCTTCATCTAATCTTCTTCAACAAAGGCTCAGTATTGAAAAATGACTTATTCTCTCTAAAAACTCAGAGCTTCTCTATCTTCTATAGTGAATAGTACATTAGTCATAATAAAATTACAATGCATTATTCACCATTTATAGGTATCCCATGATTCATTTTTTAAGGAATAGAAAAACCATTCCCACTCACAAAAATTATCCCAAATCACAAATTCCCCTAAAATATCAAGTGAATATATGACTTCGTCATGGATTCTCGAAGTTTATCAATCCTTCAACAATCATAACATCTTATTTAGACAGTCATTTCAATTTCTAGTCCAATTTCAATTAATTATTCCAATTTTCACAATATCATTTCATTAGAATGAAAATTTGTGCCAGTTGTATAAAACTGTATGATGAAATGGATACCACTATGATTGCTGAAAACAATGCCCTATCATCAATTGAATACAATCATTAATTTAAATTTCAATATACCCCTTGATATCAAATTCAGAAAACTCCTACATTTATAATCTATAACCTTTTCTACTTCCTCACCTTTTCACTTGACCCAATTGAAAATTCACTTGAAAAGAAAACAATGTGATTCAACTCTTGACCCACATGATAAAGACATTCAAAAACAAGCCAATGTTTGTCTATCTCTTCCATCATCAATTAATTCAACCATATTAAATGGTTGAATAAATTGTTGATTGGTGTCTTTCTTTGTGATATTCGTCATCTTCTGGTCAATTCCTTTTCCATCTGTATCTGTTAAAAAAAATCATCCTGAGTACGATGGTTCACTGAGTATGATGGATTGGTGTAAACTACAACCATATTTCCTTCCAACTCAGCCTAAGGACAATTTTCCAGATTACAATCATTCTGATTATTATTTCCCTCGATAAAATTATCCTAGATATGATCATTCATAGTATGATCTATTTTTTCTAGATCATGAGAACAATTTTTAATAATTCAATCAGCTTGAATATTCTCACCATCACCCTTTCCTTTTCATCCAGATCCAATGTATTTTAATATGATTAGAAGCATATCATTCTTCACTTCCACTTAGATACAATTAATGTAGGCACGATTTGGGAACACCTATTTTTTCCTTACATCCATAAAAAAGCTTCATAAGGTATCTAATCCTCTTATGATTTATATGAAATGAAAATTAGAAAAGAATATTCATAATATTGTCATAGTCAAAGAGATTCTGATTCTTATCAACAGTACCAGTCTATCCACACTATATCCAGAGTAAATCTGATTAAAATTTATGTCTAGTGAGATTTATTCTCAATTCAATCTATCAATTTATTCCAGATTTCATGTGAATTTGATTAAAATCAATTCCCCATGACGATCTTCTTCCATTATGGATCTATGGAGATTCTAATTCAATTAAAAACAATTGATAGTAAGATTTTCAGAAAATAAAAAGTGTTGTGATGTTCATTATTCAAAAACATTCCATGAAAAAATATAACACTTGAAAACAAATACCTTCATCATCATATTTGTATTAACAATCTCCCCCTTTGCATTTGTTGTCAACCAAGTTTCATAAATCACTAAAAATTTAATCTTCATGAAATGGATTGTGTGTCAATAATTATATTCTTACATGAGATAACTCATTCTAAGAAACAAGATTCATTGAAAAAAAACTATACTATAACAAATAATTGATCATGAACCTTCTTCATCTCCCTTCCTCAGGTTCTATTCCTCAACTCTTCTACTTTACTAGAAAACAATAAATTTTTTTTCCAAAAGCCACTCCAATAAGAATATACAATATTTCACTCAGAATACAATGTTGGATTCACTCCTTACCCACAACACCCTCTTATCATATGAAACAATTCATTCTCCCCCTTAACAACACTATCCAAATGTAATATGAGGGAGGGGAAAGAAACACATACCTTAACATTGATGAGAGAGAGGTTGGAAAGTCATGTTCAACCTAAATTTATAAAAGGATTACTTTGGTAATGGTTTTCTAAAAATATCCCCACCTTGTTCTGATGTTGGAACATACTTATGTTTCAATTCATTCTTCTCCAATTTCTCTTTCATGAAATGATATTTGATATCAATATGTTTGGAATGAGAATTTTGATCAAGATTCCTGGAGATAATGATTGTTCTTTGATTGTCACAACCTAAGAGAAAGAGTAACTTCACTTAAACAAGTATGTCTTCTAATTTGTTTTTATCAACATAAGTTAAGTATTGTATTGAGTTGTAGCAACATTCTCAGCATCATCTATACTGAGATTTTATTAAAATTTAATTCATGTAATTCTAACTAAAACAATTCTTTTAAATTGGGAAGACTCCAAAAAGTTTGGATATTATATAATAATCATTTACTACCCAATAAAAATCTGAATGACCAATCAATTCAATACAATATGTGCTTCTATACCTAATTCCTATGTTTTTTGTTACATTTATGTATCTGTGAATTATTTTTTCTAGAAATTAAATTTGATTCTTTTAGAGAACTCTAAAATCATTCACATAATGTAACAGCTAAAACAATGTCTGGTTTTGAGGCAGCAAAATACCACAAACTACCAATTAGCATTTGAAATTCAATCTCATCAACTTATTTTTCATCTCTATTTTTTTACAACATTGTTCCCACTGGTATCGGTGTGGAAATAGGTTTTTATTTTTCCATTACAAACCTCTTAAGAAGTTCCTTAGCATACCATTCATGAGAATGAAAAATTTATTTCATTATTTGATGTATTATAAACCAAGAAGTATAACATTTCCCCCAACATGGGAATTTAAAAGTCCCTTTTTCATTTCTTCACCAAACCTTCAAAAACATATATTATCATTCTCACCATTGATAATTTCATAAATATAAAAAATCACAATGATGGAATAATCTTGACTTTCCTTGATGTAGACATTGTTATCCACCCTTCCATTCATGAAATTCAACATCATTATGCATGAATACAATCTGGAGTAACAAAACCTTGGAGCATTTTATGGACTATTGAAGTCCTTATTCAATCTATATACATAACATTCATCTTTTCTAACAAAAAAGACACAAGTATATTCTATGTAAACTTCCTCATCAAGCTCACCATTTATGAATGCAGGTTTAACATCCATTTGAATGATCTTGTAACCTCATTGTGTAAAAATATAATGAATGATTCTGATTGTTTCTAATAATTTCACCAAATCAATGATTTCATCAAAATCAATTCCTTACATTTATAAAAACCCTTTGGATACTAATTATTCATTGTCTCATATAACTTCACATTATTCATTGAATTTGTTCCTAAAAATGTACTTTGTACCAATAATGATTTTTTTTTCTAGATTAGGTTACAGTTACCATGTATCATTATTTTCAATTTGATCAAACTCTTCATTCATGGATTGATCGAATTTATAATGATAAAAATATACTTTAACATTATTTAGATAATGTTTTGAATATAATGAAGTATGTGTAATAACAATAGTTTTTCTTCTTGTCTGAACCATATGATGTCGATCACCAATTATATTTTAAGCATCCACTTGGTCCTCATCCTTTGATGAGATTTTCAAATATCTTTCTCATAATTGAAAATAGCTGAGCCTGATTTTTCTTCTTAAGTAGGAGTAAAATTGTCTGTATCCTAATCAGAATTGTTTTTTCTACCTTTTGGTTGTCGTGTATTTGCGACTGCCAAATGGCGGTCTCTAAAAGGTATATTAGCGACCGCCAAATGGCGAACGCTAAAAATGAACTAAAAATACATGGGATTTTCCCCTCCTTTTGCTTGTCTTCTTTGACACGCCATACAACACCCCTACCACCGCTTCTCCACCCGCCGCCACCACCCTCTGCTATACCACCCCCGCCATTATCACCTGCAGTCATCCCAGACACACCAATGCACCTTCGACAACCATCTGGTCTCCCCCCGACATCACCCCACCACACAACGACCACCCCTAACAAACCCCAACCCTCCCCGGACTTCGTGCATCCTCCATGGCCAGTGAATCAATTTGGTGGAAACCCTCCAACCACACCCATGTTTCCTAATGCATCCCGGATCAAAAATCGTTTTTTTTGTTGATCTTTAGTGACATGCCAAACACGTCCGCCGATTGGTGGATTGTATGCGGCCGCTAAAGGGCTTTAGTGATGGCTTTTAGCGGTCACTAAAGCCCTTATTTCTAGTAGTGCATCTAATATTGAATTATAGAAACAACATTTCTAGATATAAACAATAGTACCCAATGAATGCCTCCAAAAATAACAAGATAGACCTTGTTCATGTAACATAGTTCTTCCCATTTCCACCAAACATCTATTATTTCTTTCAGAAACAACATTTTTTAGGAGTTTATGGGGAAAATCCCCATGATAAATTCCATGCTTCTCTAAATAACATTAAAATTCTTCAATTCTATATACACCACTATTTTCTATTCTCAAATTATTCACTCAATACTCACATTCGATTTAATCATTTCTTCTAAAACATCTAATTATTTTTGAAGCAGCTCATTTATGCTTCATATACATAAAAAACGTAATACAATTAAATGAATCAATGAAAAAGATGAAGTAAATATATCTATTAATTTACTATTTTATCATCGTCCCAAAAATACCAGAATAAACAATCTTTAGTTATTGTCATGAAAAAATCTCAACATTCTTATTCACTGTGTTTTTAATGTTTCGTATCTGAAAAATAGTGCAACACCAATCTCATCTTCTTGGAAAATCTGGAATGTCTTGGACACTATATCTTTTAGATAAAATTATCATGTTTTTTTACACATGTTTCCAAACTATTTATTCCATAATTTATTCTCTTACACAAAACTAACATAAAAAGTGTTTTTTATTTCACCAACTTGAAATAAGATTCACTTTCTATGAAGAAATATTGTAACAATACTACCATATTCTTGAATTTTCACAGAAAACCATCATTTATAAATATAACTTTGTTAGCCTCATCACATAATTGTGAAATACACAGAATTTTTTTCAGCCCATCATCATATAAAGATTTCTTGGATATCTCATTTTCTTTCCCAATGATGGCTGAACTGAATCGTTTGATTTTTAAGTATTCATCATTACCAAATGTCATTGTTCAATCTCTGAAGTTTTTAAAATTATTCAATAATTTTATATCTCTTTTCTTATGGAAATAATATCCACTATAAAAAATACTAGTTATTTTCCTTTTTGTTAATTTCAATGCAGTTTCAACAATAATAGCATTTTCTTCTTTCTCTTCTTTCTTTACCTCAGGATTTTGAGGATTGTTAAAGAACATTTACTTTTCTAGTAACAATAAATTACATCATTTTTCAATATGTCCAGGTTTTTCACATATTTTATAGATATTTTCTTGGAGTTGGATCCTATTTTCAATATTTACTCCAACCTTTTCAGGTTTCATGAAAACAATATTATCAGACTTCTTCATTTGAGGGAATTATATCCCCCTAAAACCATTCCTCTCATAACCTGTGTAACAATATTATTGTTTTTGGATACATAAACAAATATTTTATGAATTTATAAATCCACCACAATACCAAAAATAGCCATGAAAATTTTATTTTTCTCTAAAACTTCCATAATGGCTGGAATTGATATTAATTTTCTCATCATCTTTCTTATATTTCTTTTCTAATCCATAAAACATTAAATTTTAAATTTTTTTATTCCTTTTCTTTCTCGCTTTATCTGAATTAGATGTATCTAAAACTTTTCCAGATTTATATTATTTCAAAACATTTTCTGACTCAAGGATAATTGAAAATTATAAATTCCCAACATTGTTTTTCTTGTCCACAATCATGAAGATCCCAACTTTCTTCTTTTCAGAAAAAATTTCAACTTTCTTCTAATCCAGTGAATTAATGTATAGTTTTTATCCTACTCAATTTTCTCTTTTTATGAACATTCACCAACTTCATAAATATATTTTTCGAAACTTTTATTTATATATTCATCTTTGGAATGTTTTTTTTTGGATAACATCCAACTATTATTCTTTTTTACTTCATATATACCTCCAGATACTCATTATGAATCTTTTATTCATACAGATATTTCTTCAAATAATTAATCATTTTTAGCAGATTTTCATTCTCATTTGGAATACATTCTCGATTGTTTCATAAAAAATATTCCTATTACAAATTATTATTTTTCTTATAAAGTATTCTAATCTTCCTTAAAGATTGTTTCAACAATTTATTCAAATGATACTCAAGTTGTTTTTCTTCTTCTTCTTCATAAATACTACATCCAAATTCTTCATCATTCAATATTTCAATGAATTTATTTTCAATACCAATCTAAATAGTTTTTTTGGATTCAAAATCGCTACCTCCTTCTTTATCTTTAGATAAAAAAAATTCATTTGGATTTGAATAATTTTATATCCTTCCCTATGGAATATAATTACTCTTTTCATCATTGTTTTTTCCATGATCTTCTGGGATTTATTTTTTCTTCACCACTATCCTCTTATTTCTTTCTTTGAGAAAAAGTATCCCCAAAATTCCCAATGGACCCTCATTCAAAAAATTTCAGGGTATTCTTACCTTTGTATTATTATGTACCTCTTTTTACATTTTTAGAAAACAAGTATAAATTTTCATAAACTTTTTTACATACCTCATTTTCAAAATTGGATTCACTAGTTTCATCTTCGATAATAATTTTCATTGTTTTTTCTTTCTTCATAGCCATGAATTACATTTCTCTTTTAACAATTGTTTTAATCTTTATATCTTTTTCATTTCTCAATTCATATGTGATGAGAGTAAAATGTTACTAATCAAGATATAATGTTTTAGTATCTTGATATTCCAATAATGAAACTTTTGAATCAATATTTACAGGAAGGATTCTCAAAATTATTTCAACAACTATAGAATCATATGTCTTTTCACCATGACATATGAAATTACTAACAATTTCATTTGCCCTTGTAATAATTCCTTAACAAATTCATGCTCACCCATTATCATCAATGCATTCTTGAATCTCCATGTTTAACGTTTCTCCTTTTTTTAATTTTGTATTTACTTAATATATGTTTTTCAATTTATTAGATATACCTTTGGTTGTGGAATACCCTATAACCTCTAAAATTTTAATTTCAGAATGTGATGATAATGTATCATTAATGACCCATAAATCATTCCTTATATTCTTCTGATCAATAGATTCTAGAGGTATTTTAAAATAAATTGGAGGAAACCCATCTATTACATCTTGAATGTAATCATATATAATAGACATAAGATAACTTAGAATTCTATATTTTGAGATATGATCATTCTTTCCATTAAAGATCATAATAACATTATTTTTCATAGAATTCAACTTCTCTATCAGCGAATAATAAGTGAAGAAAACCTTTAGCTATGATACGACTTGAAAGTGCATAATCATTGTAATTGTATCACTAATAGGGTGAGGGGGTAAATAAAAGATAATTTTTCTTTTCTATTTCATTGCAATTGAAAAATACTTTCCCTCCAGTTAATGATTTCAATTCCGTACCAAAATCAAATCAAAGACACATACATAGGAACCCAAGAACATAGAATGTTTTCTATTAAATATTAATAACTACATCCTTGTTTTGGTTTGGAAAAGATCCAATACCTCAAAATCGACTATAAAATAGTCTTTGTATTATAATGAGTTGGATATTCCCCTTCACTCATGTAGTACTTTTTATGCAATCCAATAGTATGTGTGCACCAGCCTATAAAAATAGGGTGATACAATGTTTATGTAAAAACTCATGTTACATATTCTTCTTTTCAATTTCAAAAATGTATTCAATTGAAAACACTTCTTCAATTTCTTACCCCAGTGATGGTAAGAACATCCAGGAAATTTTCATGAAAACTCATTATGATTTTCATAGTATGTTTTCCCAGTATGATTCCTATGGGTATAATTCTCCGAATACTATTATTCTCTATATGATTATTCTTTGTATGATTCTATGTAGTTTAAAAAATATTAATTTGACATAATATGGTAGAGTTGAATTGGTACCACTTAAATTATGGGTATGAAAAATGTTGTATGATTCTCCCAGCCCAAATAACTCAATACAAAAAGATATATAACCACCTGCATACAATTGAGACAAGTCGGAACTTATTATTCCACAGTCTAGAAATCACCAATACTGAAATCATGATCTGATAATTCTACCCAATACGATGATTATCCAAATATGATTGACATGTAGAAGAAAATAATTATCTAAATACAATAATCAACGAAAATAATAATCAGCTGAATATAGGGCTCCAATCTTGTCTCTTATCCTATCACTTATTCATCAAAACTTCTTCAAAAAAGGCTCGGTACGAAAACATATTCTTATCTCTAAAAACTCATAGCTTCCTTATATTGTGTAGTGAAAAATGAACCGGTCATTAGAAAAGTAAAATATACTTTTTTCATTTATAGGTGACCCATGAGAGGTTCTGGTAGGAATCACAAAACATTTCCCCCTCACATAAATTCCCCCAAATCTCAATTTGCCCTGAAATCTCGAGTGCATTTATGACTTCATCAACACTTCTAGAAGATTATCGATTCTTATATAATATTAAATCCTTCTTCATGCATTTATTTCAATTTCAAATCTCATTTAAATCCATAAAAATAATTTTATCAACCTTATTTCATTAAAACAATTATTTTTTACTAATTGTATGGAAGTGTATGAATAAAGGTATTCCACTCTGAATCTTGAAAACATTTCTCTGTTGTAAATTGAATAAAATCAATCTTTTTAATGTAAATATCCCCATTCATGTCACATTGAAAAAAATACTTCATATATTCTCAACAAACACTTCTACTTATTCACCCTTTCTCTTAAACCACTAGAAATTTTACTTGAAAATAAAACAATGTGATTCAACTATTGACCCGCATGATGAATACATTTGAAAACAAATCAGAGTTCATCAATATCTTCCTTAATAAATTAATCATTCCATATAAAATATTTGAATACATTATTTATTTGTATATTTAATTATGTTATTCATCATCATCTACTCAATTCATTATACATCGGTCTATGTTAAAAACAAATCTTCCTACGTATAATGGTTTTTCATGTTTGTTTGACCGATGTCAACAGAAACCAGCTTTCTTTCTAACTCATCAAGAGTATTATTATACAAAGTACAATATTTCTGAGTATAATTTCCCTGTATACAATCATCCTAGGTATGATCCTTCTCATTATGATCTTTTTCATCCTAATCCTGAGTACAATTTTAAATAATTCATTAGGCCTAAATACTATCACCATCATCCTTTACATTTCATCCAGATCCAATCAATATTAATATAACCAAAGACATCTTTTTATTCTCTCCCACCCAAATATTATTAATCTGGTTATGATTGGGAACACCTCTTTTTACATATCTTCCATCAAGCTTGAACCACAATATCTATAATCAAACTATGATTTATGTGAAATACAAATCATAAAATCATCATCACATTTTTTACCATTTTCATAGAGACTATAATTCTTCTTCAAAACAACCACTCCTTTTACACTGGATCCACAGTCCATCCAATGACCATTTACATCTGTCAAGATAGATATTCAATGTAATCAACCATTTCATTATGAATTTAGTGTGAATATGATTACTATTAATTCCTCATTATGATCCTCTCCCATTTAGGACCCATATTGAGTCTGATTCTTTTGATAACAAAGTTCAATATGATTTTAACCAAATACATGTTTAGGTGATTTCCATTCTTTAAAAAAAATCATTGAAAATAAAAAAATAGGTGAAATTAAATACCATAATCAACATCTCGGTCCTAAAAGAATCATTATGTCATATCTCATTCATATCAGTATATTCTTCCACTCAATCATTATTAATTTTTGGGATATTATCATTCTTAAACTTATAAATGTTCACTCTATGAATTTTCATTACTGAAATCTAATAATATTAAATTCATTTTAAAACCTTGGTTTTATTTAGTAATGACCATCAACCAATGAATCCTTTTGTAAACGTCAATAAAAAATACATAATACCACTTTCTTCACATGGATTTGGGTGTCATAGGTCCACACACATTGACATCCACCAACTCAACTAGCATTTTAAATTTTTTGTCCACTGTATTATATAACTCATCAATGATTTTTCATTATTATAAGTTCACATGTGTGAATGTGATCATGAGATATTCTAGGGATATATCAATGTAATTCATGTTTCACATATTTATCCAATGACTTTTGGTTTTAACAGCTAAGTCGTTTATTCCAAAATTGATTTTCTCACTCATTGGGTAGAAAACATAAATAATATTTTATATTAATGATATATGGATTTATTTTAGTGCACATTCCATTTAAAACAATGGTTCATTAATTTAATTTAAAGATACAATACTATTTGTTAAACATTACTACTTTCTCCGAGTTACACAACTGCCTTTCATTTAGTAAGTTTTGATTAAGGTCATCAATCCAGATGATTTCAATGTTCTTAATTTATTTTATGACATCCTTTTTTATACCAAAGCCAATGATAGTCATACCTTAAACATTTCTAAATTTAATTAAATCATTATTATCATAAATTATTCCTATAATAGGATATGTATTTATTATCATATAAGAAATAAAAATGCAATCTAGAATACATTTTTTATACCTATTAGTCGATCTCAATGATGTGTTAATGAATATGGCCATCATAGATTTCCCTTTCTTGATCCACATTCATTTATTCTATTTATTTAGTGATAAATAAATTTTTTCACCACCTAATCCATATATTATTAATATTCATAAATGTTTTCTTATCAATTTTTTATTTTCATCCTATATAATGATGTTTCTAACTCCCATGATCTCTTTAATTATGTCTCTATTGGCATATTTATTTGTACCATTGATAATTGGTCCATGGTTTTATGTTTATAAACATCACACCAAAAACAATACCTTTTAAAAATATACCAAGTAAAGAAAAATATGCCATAAATTTTTTACTCTCTGTAGTTATTAAAAAAATTTCTCTATATAACAAATATATTGTCTGTACCCCATATTTACACAATAATAACACCAAATGTGTGGAAATTATTTTACATTATTACTAATTCAGATGTGTCTCTATAAGTATGTTTTGATTAATTCATCTCAACCTTCCTTTCACATTGTGGGTTATTCTATTTTACCATTAACCACTACTTATTTTTTCTTATGAACCATACCCATAACTGATTTATGTTTATCATTGAAATTTTTAACTTGTGTAAAATTGAAAAAATATTCCCGTAAACTCCTCCTGAACTTCCCAAGATACTTTAGTATATTTTACACTCAAAATCTCAAATTTCATTTCAATGGAAAAAATTATTTCTTTAACATAGAACTCATTTCAAAACATCATAAATTCACTGTTGAGTCATTAAATTATTTTTAAACAATATTTCATTGATTTTATCATTCCATAAATAATCAATGTTCTCCATTCAATTTTGAGATTAAACCCATATTATTTTACTGATCATCCAGAACATTCAAATTTAATCCTCTCAACTTTAAATTCTATCTCAAACATCTCCTCTTCTTATTGATGAATATAATGTTTTTATCCATGTACCAATATGTTCTATTTCATTTATTTTTCCTTCCAAAATTAAATTTCATCAAGATAAGCCTCTTGTTCATCATAGGATTATCTTCTCACCTAATTCTAACACCTTCATCATTAATGTCATGCATAGTTTTATTATCTATATGGCTACAAGGATTTCATCACTCAGGTATCTACAGTACTAGGAATGATTTGCTTCTATATTCTCTATGATCTCATCTTCTTAAGAAAATATGTTCATATTATTATATAATTTCAATAATGGATTTCTTTTACTAGGCATGCATCTAAGGCATTTATATATGGGATCATCCACTTTGTTATCATGCATAAACTTATTTGGATACGTTTATGTGAGATGCCAAACATTTCCACATGGGAAATATGAAATTGGGAGCTTGCCTTTGAATTTCCATTTTCATATTTTATTATTAGTAGAAATAAAATATATCACCTTATAAACTTCTTCATCCTTCGGGTCACCTCTCAGTGAGAGTTTATTCAATTCCTTTAATACTACCTTTTGTGAGTTTTGTTTTAGGATAGACTCATTATAATTAGTTCTCATTTTTATACAATGAGATTACTATAATATTTGTGTAATGTCTCATACTTTGAATCTTTTTCTTCAATCACTGACAATTTTTAATTGAAACATAGTGGAAATATTTTCATGATACTTTTCATGACATAGATATCATTAAGGATCTCTCCATGTCTATGTATATCTTTCCCCTAAATACTTACTCAATTAAATTTAAAATCAATCATCTCCTTCATGGTCATTATTAAATCCCAATACATATTACACAATAATTGATGATTTTCTTCATAATATTTTGAATCACTATAACAAATATAGAGAATTTTCTCCAACCTAATGCAGTAATTTCCATGTATTTTGTGTCAAAACCCCTAAGATCCATATTTGACAGGGCTCCACTATCCATTTGGGGTGAGATCCCAAGAATATAATCTGTGTATATATTCATTACCAATGACTCGAAGTAGTGTTTCATTTGGTTCTTCCAAAGCAAGAAATTATTTCCTTAAAACATTGGAGTTCCCTTGTTGATGATAATTTTTTTAATATCTCTAAAGAGAGAAACATACAGAATGATCCATTTATATAAAACCACATGTTGGTTCCAAACAAGGGTAATACCATGGGTGGATAGTCAGAGAATTTCAATTTTTAAATTTTCCCTTTTAATAAATATTGACATATGTTTAGTAGGGACAGCTACATATATCTCTCATATGATATAAAGATATAAGTTCAATAGAATACGGACCAAATGATTTTTACTTCATTATGCCAAATGTTATATTATACGAAACATGGATGGGAATGTTTTTATACACCCAACACACTAAACTCACTACATTATTACAATTTTAGAGTGGTCACATTGACCCTCCTAATTTACATCCTTAAATGAACTATGAAAAACACATTATTATTCATAAAAGAAGTAACTCAACACTCCAACAACAATTTCATTATTCATAACAAATAGTTGATAATTATTACACTGGTATTAGTGTTATAATCATCAAAAGTTTCATGATCTTATGGCAAGTTAATGTCTTGGAGCACCTTATCCTTCATCTCTCACATTCAAGTACAAGCCTATTATTATTCTTTATTTACCAAATGAGGATTGGGATTCCATATTCACTATATTTTCATCATTACTTAAATCATCTCTTATTCCTTATTTTTATATTTTCATGAAATATTCATTTGAAATATTATACTATATTTCAATTATCAAAATCCACTTTAATTTTGATCTTTATATTTTTCATTTAAGCTCTAAGGATTATTGTTCTTCGATTATCCACAAAATATAAAAGCTCTAATAACTAAATTTTAACATTTGTTTAATCATATATTGCTGTTGATAATTTCTCCCTGCATAAAAAAATGGAGTATTGTTTTATATCACCACTTTATTTGAAGAACAAAAAACTATGCATTTTAAATTACCAAAAATAACATAGTATAACTATCAATTATATTAGTATTTATTTTTTATGTGAATAATTTAATGATTAATTAAAAAAAATTATGGTTGATTAATACTATTCTGCTAATCTATATTATCCTTTTCTGAGAAATAACAAAGGAATAAAGCATAAAATTTTCCCTTGAACTTCCTTCTAATTTCAAATTTTCACCATGGAGGTGAACATTATGATGTTCATTGATGAGCCTTGTTAAGTATCCTTGATAATCCTTACGATATTGATAGGTGGAACAGAAAAAACTTAATTTTCATACCTTATGAAATCAACATGTGAACCTTAATAATTTCATTAAAAAAACTTATGTAGAACCTTATAAAGTTATTCATCAATCTCACAAACTCAAGGAAACATACTTATGATGTCCCATCAACATTATGATGTTTGGGAAATAACCTTATAAAGACCCCATAAACATTATGAAGGTAGGAAAGAAACCATTAAAACATTTAATGACTTATTCATGTCCTTAACAAAATATAAACCTTAAAACATAAGAATACCTTATACGCACATGGAAAATTTATGAGATCTATTTTGCACCTTACGATCTACAATTTTCCAAAATTGAGAAACCATCACTTCATTAAGTTCATGAAGTGAACAATAGAATTTATATAGATCATTTATATCATATAAATTATGAATTTATCCTACCTTGTGAGACATTTAAGACATTCAATCATTAGACATTTCGAAAAAATTAACTTAACAACCCAGTTAAGTGTATTTCTCCAACAATACAACTGTAAATGATATCAAATATTGTATAATAATTCATAGTATAAAATATATTCAAATTTTATGACTTATAATATTGTAGGAATATGATATATATTTATTCAATTTAAGGAATGATTTAATTAATCTAAATTCATGGGAATATTTGATACCACTACAGGGATTCATGGGGGTTCATTAAAACATAATAGATGCAACAGAAGCAACCAAAATGACAAATGATAAGATCACCATGTCTATATGAATTAAATATGTGAAATATAGATATAAATAACCTCTATAAATCATGATTACCATTACATTACATAGAAAATTCTTTATTTCAACCAAAGTTAGTTTTTATAAGATCACTAGAGTGAAAAAAGGACTCCCACCTCTAGAGGTATCCATGAGTTTCACCTGAATCATATAATGTAATAAGGGATTATTCATATCATTACAACATTAAATTGACTCAAGAATATTTAAATTATAATAGAAGGGTATTTTTTAGTGATTCTCAGTCAAATTTCATTCAATCATGCACCCAACATCCATCATATATAAGTCAATTTATGAATCCCCAAGGACACTTCGTAGCTATTATTGTATTTACTGATGTTTTATAATGATTGAATAAATATTATGGATAATTCATGAATTTAATTGATGAATAATAAACATCCTAATCATTTTATGATATATAACTCTCTATTAATTGGTAGCTTAAGGCAGAACAAATTTGAACATTGGAACTTTAACAATCGACTTCAAATAAGTTTCAATGCCCTGTGAAGTTAATCATTGTATATGATTCATGGATTGTAATTGGAATGCAATCAAATTATATTCTCCTTATGAGACAAATAATCATAGGTTATGATTGCATGGGGTTTTGTGGGTAGTTTCATGGTTTCTCCAATAAACTAATATGATACCCTCCTAATCATATAGTATGATACCCTCCGAATAGTAAAGTATAATTTTGATAAAAAGTCATTAAATCAGATTTTATTACAATTTATTAAATAACCATATCATTTGATGTGATATAGACATATGGTATCATAGAAGCATATTCCATGTCGTATACTTATGTATCAATTATTCGATACAATTAGAATACATGTATCATATAAAAATGGGATTTAAGGAATATATCTCCTTCACAGAGAAATAATATTCCATCAACCTAAGTTGAAATAAAATTAGATGTAGTATCTAAATCAGAAGTATATTTATAAATACTATTATTTTTCGTTGAAAGATATACCTTAACCAAATCACAGTTTTTCTCTAACATTTTACTTTTCTTCACTAGGAGTGTCACGTATCTTGTAATATCCTCAAGTAATAGATAATTCTACTCATCATTTAATGTAAAATAAAAACTAGATTCTAAATAAAAATTCATAAGAGATTCAACCATAACATTTCTAATGAAGAACCTTTCATTCCATGGTACCTTTATTAAAATTTTGGAATATTTTAAATTTATACCATTATGTAGTCCATTAGTATTATTATAATATGATGGACCTTCAGTTAGACTCCATGAATTATTATAAACTCTAAATGGATTCTTCCCTTTCATTTTAAAAATTATTCTCAATTCTATTTCCTTCTTCAAAAACATTTTTAATTTTGGTATGATTTTTTTAATATTCATTTAATCATAGGATTTGTCTTCTATAGAATCCTTCATCTTATAGCTCTCTTTTTTTTCATTTAATTGTATTTCTAGAAATCATTCATTCTATAAGTTTAATTTTTAAATCTAGTATGTTATAAAATTTAACCTTTAATGACATCCAAACAACTACAAAATGAATGACTCTTGGATATTTTCTTCATGCAAGTATACATTGAAATGTTTTCTTTATAAGTGAGAGAATCCAAGTTTGAAGAAAATGTAACTCTATCTTTCAACCTATTTCAAAGTTTATCTCCTTATATAGATTACACATTGAATGAATGTTCCAATAAGATCTTCCATAATAATCTTCATAATATGGTTTGTGTCATTGATATTTGTATTCATGGATTATCATTCTTAGGAAATAATTTCTATGATCATATCCATAAGTTATTCATCTGTAATTTCAGACTCAAAAAGATATTGTAACCTATTAAATATCATTATAATGTTTTGGTGAATTTTTATACAAATTCACTTGGTGGAATTTCAAATTCCTAATAGAATATTTGATGAATCACTTTGATTGTTTGCAAAACATTAGATGTACCATTATGTGTAATATTTATCTTTCTACAAATTCTATTCATTGTCTCACTTGAACAATTATAAATGTATATATTCTATACCATCGAGTAATGTAATGTGTTTTTGACCATGTAATTAGATTTATATTCAGGTTTCTCATCATCAATGAACTCTTAAATTTATTTCTATAGAACTTTTAATTTTTAATCCTTATATGACAATGATAAACTCCAATATTCATTAAAAAAACAACTTAATTTAATCTCAACAGTCCTCATAATCATTAGTATAAAATACAGGAGGATGTATTGAACTCCGATAATCTAATGTTATAATTTTTATCCCGATTATGACATATAAAAACCTACTCACTTCTACACATTATGTAAAGAATATTGATAGAATCAATATTAAAGATTAAAAAAATAATGATAAAATATCTAATACCAAGTATTGCAATCAAAACATTAATGGGAATAGCTCTAATACCACGTTTTTCCCATATAGGTGATGATATGGTAGTTTGAAGAGGGGTGAATTCATGTTGAAAATTAAAATTAAAATTTTAACTTACTATAATGTATAATTTGTCTGGAATTTATAATTTCTAAACAATCAGTGAATAAAAATAATATGATCAGAAGTTAAATCAATATAAGTGATAAAATAAAATAATTTGAATTTAGACACAATTTAGATGAAAAAAATATGTAGAGTAATAGATAACAATATGAATGATCCTATAAAGGATATTATTAAAATAATATTCCAATAATGTAACTCATAACATTAATCCCAATTTAGTAGGAGGTTTGGTAACCATGTTAATAAATCTCCAACAATAATGTTCTTAGACTCATCCCATCAGAAGGATCTTATTTCATTCCTATAACATCATTTGACTAAACTTCAATTGTATGATGATTTTTCCCTAAGAACCTCATCAATCATCATGATCAGTGGAAACATGTCCAACACTAGAAATCATAGAACATCAATATTCAGATGTAGATAACCCCACCCCAGAATCTAATAGATCATTAATATCAAAAGAATAATGATTAAAAAGGAAAATATATATATTTTATAATGAAGATCCTCAAAATATAAGCTCTAAGAAAAAAATTAAAAATAAAATAAATTCATAACCACTCATGGAAGTGAGATGATATAAGCTTTATGATTGATCATTATTCAATATAACTCACTCTTAAAAATACTCAATCCAGTTTATATATGTTGATGTAACTAAATACATTTTCATCTTCATCTATAGCTATAAAAATATTCAAATCAGCATATATTATTAATTCATTTGAAAATAATTTATTTGGATTATTAACATTAATTTCTAATTTATAGTTTTATAAAAATTATGTGATACATTCATTTCATATGAACGTAGGTAATTGGAAGTTAAATCCTTCATAAACAGATCTTAACCAAAATATTCAAGTCATCTAAAAATCAAAGTAAAGTATATTGTGATTTTCAAAATAAGGATTGATATGATTTATTTTACTCAATTTTTTCTCACAGTTCTTCTCATCCATGTTTATAGTAATTCCATTTATATATCATATAATATTTCCAATTTTTTTACTAAAACATTTTTATTCCTAAAAAATACATTTCAAAACAAATCCAAAAAATTAAAATTTTTAAATTCAAATGTGATTTAAATTTAAAAAATTTATATTGAGAAAATTTATTTTCCATAAATTACCTGAAAAAGAACATTTTAAAACCAAATCACATTGTTTCTGTAATGGTAAAAATTTCCCCAAATTAAATTCCATGATTTCTCAATTTCAATAGCATGTTTTCAAAAAAGATAAAAAACCAATTTTCAAAAATAAATTATTAATTTAATAAATCAATCATAGTCATGCAATAAATTATATTATAATTTCATATGATGATCAATTAATTTAAAAACACATCAATGAACACATAAAATTATTATATCCATCATATGAATGAATAAAATTCATCTAACAAAAACATGAATCCTAGAATATTCACATATTTACATATTATGATGATTTTATTTATTTGATCCTTCTTATAATCAAAAAAATTATTCCATTATCATTCTGTTAAAGATATCATATCAATGATTTTTTGTTCATAATTTAATATATCATGTCAGAGTTTCTAAGATAGAGAGAATACATAGTGATAAATATTTTACAACGAACTAATCTCGGCTAGCATCTGAACATCAACCTAACCCAAATTGGAACTTGGACATTAAAGTATTATCAATCCCTACAGGCTTGAAACTGGTACAAGGGAATCACACAACACTCATTAGAATATTTTTTCCTAATAAATCAAGATAAAAAGGAACATTCCAATTTGAGTAAGAAAATAGAATAAATAAAACATCACTAACCAACCAATATAAACAACTAAATAATAAAATAATAAAAATCACTACACAAAAAATCAAAAAAACAAATATGTTATAAGAACCCCAAAGGAAAAATATGACCAAAACCAAAAAAGAGACAAAATATAACCTTGTTACCCATGGTCACCCATCACATCCCCCTACTTTATGCAAAAAAAACATAAAAATTCTCAATGAACCAGTGACCAGTGAGAAGGAACCTAAAAAATAAAACATGATGGACTTCATACACCGATTGGTGTATGAGTTATGTAAGAAAAAAATGCCCAATTGAATTTCACCAATGAGTTTGTGCAGTTTCTTTAATAAAATTGTTCATTTGTGCCAGTTTGATATATGATATAAAAATCGGGTTTTTGATTTTGGGTTAAAATAAACCAAGTAAAAATTAATTATCACCTTGAAAATAATAAATTTCATTAAAAAACAACAATGAGAAAAAATCCACTTTAAAACATTTTGAACCACTCTCCTTTTAAATAAAAATAATCACCTGAAAAAAAAATGTGTAAAAATCACACAAATCATACAAAATAATCCATTTTTATTTAAAACTCCTATTTTTAAATCCATTTCCAAATACTTTTGTAAGTCCCCATACAAACTACATAAATAAAACAAATTCAATAAAAAACCACTCAATCAATAAAAAAATGTGAAATAGAAGTAAATAATTGTAGTTCGATACCCTAATAAATATGGATTACAAGAAAAGTAATAGGTATCCCCTAGTTTAATCCACAAATTAAGGAATAGGTGTAATTTAATGTTCACTAGGTCTTAATATGACACCATCCTAAACATCACCAAACATAGACCAAATCATCAGCCTATGTTTTGTCCTATACAAAAGACACCTAACTAGATTACACATATCCACAGTGGTGGAACACCTAATTTAGTCATATATCACACTACAGGGGAAACCGATAGTGTTTAAGTAACAAGTGTTGTATAAATCTAGACTTACCACTTAGTTTCTCTAGATCCCATACCAAAAGAAAATTGGGGATGAGAAAATATAAAATCAAAGAGATCATCATAGATAATTAATAATATTCTCACCCTCACATGAAAAATACTATGAAAGAAAACACCCTAAGATCCATGATCCATTTTCCACATACATGAATCATTACCCATTAAGGGGAAATATGAAAGGGACTCAATGTGTGTTTCACACATATACACAATTAAAAGTCCATTCAATGTTCCAAATAGTCCTTTTAGAAAACCTATATGATGTTACATTCACTTTACAAATATTTTAATGTATATTTATAATTAAACTCTTAAAAAATGAATTTTAAACCACCCTTGAATCAAATTTAGAAATCAACTCCCTTTTTAATAAAACCTGTAAAAATTATAAAAAATCACTATTTAATTATTTCCATGGCCCAAATGCAGTAAAAAAAATTAAGCCCTATATTTTATTCAAAACCATTCATGAATCATTTTACTAAAATTTGGAATTTAAAATATCATTTTAAATTCCATGTAAAATTTTTTAATCCAATTGATAATTCACTCCAAACATTTAAAAATGTATTATATATATCATTTATAAATATAATATACCAAAAAATGAATTTTGAAACTGTATTAAAAAATAATGCACTAAATAAAAGTAGAGAAAATATTACTACCTTTAATCATGTGTAGATCCCTAACAATGGGTTGAAACAGGTGACTATCAATGGATAACACTAAACTAGGAAAGGATAAATCCATTCCAATCCCTTGAAAACAAAATCACCCTGATTAGAACCAACATTAACCCTAAAATTATCCCACATAGTGATTAATGTTTGTAGGAGAAATAAAATCTAAGGGGGTGGTGGAAGTGGAAAAGGTGAATAATAACCAGCAAAAAAGAATAGTTTTACTTACTAAAATCGCTTTAAATTAACAAATAGGGTGCATCGGAACGAATGAGAATTGAGGACATTCCCTTCGACATGCACCCCAATTGTTTGAATGAGTGGGGAGTAGGATAAAAAATCCATTAAATTAAAATAAGTAAAAAATTGAATTCCACATAAAAATGGGTATGTGGGGGTCACAGCGTGGTCCGAGGACCATAAAACAACATTTCTCACAGGGGACCTACTGTGGTGTGACCATAGACCGTGACATAGCTATCCCGAAAAATTCATGGGGCCTCAACCCTTCACCCCATTCCTCTATAGTGTAGCCCTATGTCCCTAGCATATTGGTTCCAAAATGGTATAGGGAAAGACCCATTTCCCAAACACCTCCATGGAATAACTCTGTCACACTGTGTTATGTCCCTTCTGAAAACATGAACCTCATGACATAACACCCTCCTATTACACCATGGATTCTCTCCCTTTCCCCCCACCACACTATCACATCATGGTATGTCATGGTTATCTGAAAGCCTTCATAGTTTCAACTAGGGACCCCTAAACCCCATACAAAACAGACAAAACACATTTAAGCCCAATGAACACACAAATAAAAAATAACCACAATAGTAACATAAGGGTGTTATAATTATCTCTGATAAGCTACTTTATGACCACCAAAATCCCTCAATAAAAATAGGCAGAATGAAAAGGATGTAAATAATAAGGTTATTATAATTACCCCTCATATACATAGGCGTGATGGTGGGGAAACATCTGGAGAAATTCCCAAAAAATAAAACCACCAAAAGCAACCTCCCATCTAAAATAAAAACATTGTTCCATTAAAATTAAAAAAGTTATCAAATATTAATACAACCATAAGCATAAGGTATGATACATAAAATATATAGACACCTAGAATAGGCCTCCTATACATTTAGAATTTATATAGATGTGGTGAAACAAATTCAAGAAAACACCAATAAAAAATCACCAAAAACCAAAAGATGAAAAATTTCTACCAACAAGGAATAATAACTCAAAATAAATCATCAATGACTATAAAAACATATCCATCAACACATAAAAAAAGAATATAAATGGATCTAACTTATGCTAAAGATAATAACCCAGCATATGATCCTAACCACGGAGTACCATCTCTTAGTGACTCTATAAAAATAAGGAAAAACATTATGAAGTGATCAATTGAAAAATGATGGAGAAAATCATGATACGAAAAAGTACAACCATGGTTTCCTTACACAACCAAAAAATTTATCCCAACCTCAATGTAGAAAACCCACAAAAGAACAACCCTATGAAAAACATCCTAGATCATCAGGGAAAACATGAGACTAAAAACCACTTCAAGACACACCATAGATCAAAAATCTCTAAGAAACCACAAAAATTACATAAAGAGGGAAAGGTCATAATAAAAACTATTAATAACCATAAGGATACATCCACTAAACCATTATTATATATGACTAAATCAAGAAATTCTAAAACCATATAAAAATCTCTTAACAAAACCCTATAATAATGATCACCTAATTATTATGATGGTCACTAAGATCTACTTTTATGATAAATGAACCTATAATACCATTTAATATATCTCAAAAAACCACATAGAAAACAAAATCTCATTGATTTTGAACAAGACAACTTAAAAAAACAAATACTCCACATTGAAGCACACAAGATGTCTCTTCCACATATGCGAGTGAACTTGTGAGACTAGCCAATCACACATGGGCTTGACCATCTCCCACTTCCCACAAAAAAATTCATATTTCCCCATATCAACCAAAACTGAAGACTCATTCACCATAGGTTATCATACCTTTCTTGGATTCCACATAAACAACCTTAACCCTTGAAGTTTACAAAGTCTCAAGAGAAGTAGAAACTCATTCAATTCCATCTAACCACTCCATTTACTCTGAATAAGATCGATAATAAATAATAGAAAGTAGATATTGAATTAAAAGACTTGTATGGTCTATAAGTGAATTAAGTATTTTGACTCCACCAATCAATATCGTGTCTAGGTATTGTTAGTAGATTGGAAAACCTGCACTAGAGGGTTGAGGGGAAACAAACCAGATATCATCCCAATGAATAGATGTCCTACTCTTTTTCCAATATTAATTTAGAGGAATACACTAAGAAATGTAAAATAAAACCCATCCATCTGAAATTACAAAAACAAACCAAATAATTTTTTATAAATAAAAATTTTAAACCAAACATCATTTATAAATTTTCATGAAAATTTCCTATTTAATTCACAATTCCATAGTAAAAACCTCTTCTTGATTTCATTAAAATACAACCATTCCATTTTATAATATAAAAACATGTTTTATAAATATCTCATTTTAAATTAAAAATTAAACTCACCATTCAAAAGACAAGAATAATATTTTTTAAAAATAATTAATTTTTATTATAAAATAAAAAACATATTTTGAAATGTTTTCATAAAAAAGGAAAAAAAATTCCTAAATATTTATTTGGAATCAAGACATTTCATAAAACATCACCTCTTTTCTATAAAATTACTTTTTTAACAACTATATAACCAAGTATAACAAATCCATCAATGTTATATTAATCCCACATTATAAACAAATGATAAATTTTCCATATATTAACCTAAGATGAGTGATGGAAACTATCATAAACTACTTGATATCCAAAAGAGGATAAAATTTACTTCTAGAAAAGTGTACAGTCACGTATTATTTGACCACATTATTTGGCTGACCAGGTTCCAAACGTGTGTGAACCACTTTGAAAATCTACGAACCATATGCCTAGGGAATCAACATGGGTTTTTTGACCATGTAAGATACCCATGAAACTTTTTTTATCCTTTAATTTTCTCACCAAATATTAAAATACTCATAAAACACCTTAGAAAATGTCAAAGATCCATAATGATTCATAATGAATCCAACTCAAAACCAAAACCCCTACTTCATATGGAAATTTAGGTTTTTTCACGATAGGTGGTGTTCAACCACTGATCTAAGATCTACAACTCAATACCTGATATAATATTGTTCTCCTTTCTAAAATTTCACCCCATAAAACATAGGGATTTTCCACAAGCCAATTATTACTATGAAAACACTCAACTCTAACATCATTCATAATAAATTTGACTGGGCTTCCAACTAATCCAGCACCCGATCCATCTCACAACTAGGCATGATGGATGTTCTCGATCCCTATAGTTCAATAACATGTAACTAAGAATCATAGAACACTCTTTTTAATTATTTCACCAAGTAAATCATGCTAAAAATAAACATTAAAATTAGAATACAGAAAAATAATATATAAAAATTCACTAACCAATAAATATGAACAACTAAATAATAATAAAATAAATATTCAAACACAATGAGGCCCAAAAAAGTTGTTAAAAGTTTCCAATAATAAAAAAACAAACCAAGACCGCAAAAGCTACTACCAATATATAAATTACACATGGTCACATATCACGCCCCACTATTATATCCTTTATAAGATAGACATTCCAAATAAATGAGAAACCAAAGCCAAGGTTCCTAAAAGGAAAATATGAGAGACTTCATACACTAGTTGGTGTATATAGGGTTTCAATAAGAAATTCCAAATAATATTTCACCAAAGAGACAGTGTAATTTCTTTAATGATCGTGTTAATTTATTCTAGTTTAAAATATGTTATGAAAATATATTTCTCTTAATTATGATTAAACAAAAAAATTTGTAATTAATTTAAACATTGAAAATAATATATATCTTTAATAAAAACTAAGATGAATGAAACTTCACTTTAAAAAACCATTGATCTAATTTCCTCTGAAATGAAAGTAATCAAATAAAAAAAATTTCATAAAATAACACACCTCAAAAAAATAATCACATTCTATTTAAAACATATATTTTAAATAAATTTCTAAAATATATTATGAATTATACAAACACAACAAAAATAAAAAAAAATCATTCGAATGGAACCATGTCATCAATAAACAAAAACATGAAATGAATGTAAATAATATTTTTCCCCAAACCAATTGATTGGGAATATATACAAATTCAAAGTTATATCCTATGTGAAACCACTAATCATGGAATAAGTGTCACATGTTATACCCTAGGTCCTATTGTGTGACCATCTTAAAATTTACCAAACACAGACAAACATATCGGTCTACATTACATCCAATAAATATTCCACCTAACTACCCTACACCTGACCTTAGTGGGGCACCTCCCGTATGGTCCTATCTCACTCTATATGGACATTACTAGTGTGGAATAGACTAGTGTGGAATAAATTTATGAATTCTCAATTAGTTACCTGGGTTCCCTTGACAAAACTAAATTTAACGTGAGAAAACAGGATATAAATATGATAATAATAAAGTATATATAACAATCTCACCCTCACATCTAACTATTTACCAAGAAAAATCTGAAATATCTATTACATAGTCTCCACATACATCATAAAACGTATATTAAATGGGATCAAAAAGTGTTCTACACACACAGACACACATTTCTAGAACAATCGAATGTTCCAAATGATTCATCTAGATAATCAACGTGGTTCTACATGTCATTTCAAAATATTTCAAAGAAAGTATATAAATAAATTATTAAATGATTTCATTTGAAACCACACTTGCGAAAATTTAGAAATCATCTCACCTGTTCAGAAAATCTTAAAATCTTAAAACACAGCTCATTTATTAATTCCAAGTATTAAATATTGTAAAATCTTTTTTGAACCACAAATTTTATACAAAAAAATTCTTGAAACATTTTTCCAATAGTTTTAATTTCAGTTATCACTCAAAATCCAATGTAATATTTTTCTTAAAATATATAATTCTCCACAATCTAATTTAAAATTCATTATATCTACTAATGATAAATATAATTTAACAATCAAGGCATTTTTAAACCTCAATCACATAATGACATGATATATAAATGAATAGCATAAAAACTCATACCATGAATCAAGCGTATATCCCTCTAAATGAGTTCCACTAAGACACATTTTGTGGGAAACACTAAATTAGACAAGGAGATGACCATTACAACCCATAGACTATAAAATCCATCTAATTACAACCCATATAAAACCTAAAATTATCCTTCAAAATTATTAGGGTTCATTGTTGTTGGGTCTATTAATTTATACATATGAGAAGAAGGGAATTCTATCAAACATGATAGTGGGTGGAAATAAAACTAGAAGAAGATTGAATAAAAATTCTCAATGGTGGATCCTATAAGGTCTTATTGATCCCAAAAAGTATAAATTGAATCATGGGTCTTCACTCCTTAGGGAGTTCCATAACTTTGTGAAGCACCCAATGAATGAAATAGTTTTGAGGAGGAGAGAGTACCACCAATTCCTATGAATGAAACCACATTTTTGTGGGGCCAAATGTTTATTTCTATCCCTATGAATGACCACAACACATGAAATAAATAGTTCATGGGATAGGCATGTACTTCTGGATCCCACATACAATAGGAAATCATTTGAGAGTCTAGATGGTGATTTCCTCCCCACAAACGACATCCCTCATGAAAGAAATCATTCATGGGTCCGAGTGTCTTACTGGTCCCTGATAAAAGAGTCCTCATGATCCATCAAAGAAAACCAACCATGAAAAAATCTGGTCCATCTATTATAATATAAAAATACCCCAAGGGGACTGTAAAGAGGGCCAAATACCTAAGAGATGAAGGAGATGAGTGATGAGAAAATGCCAATAAGGAAACCTATGAGATGAATTGTGAGAGTACTGTTAGTTCCCAATAGGTAACACCATCACATGACATCAATGAGGAAATATAAATCATTCTCTTATCTGGTAACAAAAATCCCATAAGTAGAAACCCTTACATGATTCACATATGGATGCCCCCTTTCCAACTCAACACCTCGCGTAACAAAACACTATGAAGGAGGAATCCTACCCTGTATAGAAAAATTCGAAATGGGAGGAACCTAACCCCACAGATAAAAACATAATGTGGGAGGAAGCCAACCCCTCATAGAAAAACTCTATGTAGGAGGAACTTGACCCTACATAAAAAATCACTACATGTGTAAGATCTAGTCCTGAATATTTACAGGATACATTGGAAGACCCCTATTACTTGTATCACCATGTAATGTGGACATTACCCTCTCGCACATATCAACATGCTATGTGGAGGAAACCCTATACCACATATGAACTTGCAATGTAGAATAGGGTATATTGGGGTTTTTTGTGCTCTAAATCCAATAACTCCCTTAGGTCATTTGATCAGGCCCCATATTAGCCCATCCCTGAACATGTCCAACTTCATTTGGCCATGTCCACATTCAAATCCTTTTGACATATATGATCACACCACTGGACATGTGACAGTTGCCTCTCAATTATACATTCCCATGTTAATAGGATTCATGTCTATAACATCTATTATATGGTGGGCCCTACAATTTCATTAGGTATAGATTCCCATGGAAATGAGGGTTCTAACCTTGGGTTTCTATTGTGAACCTCCCTCTTCTGGGGATTAAGGGGAACTAATGTCTATTTCTTTCAATGAGGGGTGATTAAAATCATTACACTCTTCTAGGGGACCATCAGGGCATCTCTCATGGAGTAATACCCTAGTTTTTCTTATGGGAGGTTACACTCTTTCTCATCTTCACCTCAACCTAGGTCATAGCCAAATGGATCACCATATGTGACTATAATAACTATGAATAAAGATGATATGGGAGCACTCAATGACCTCTACCTTTTAGTATCATCACCTCATCCATTAGTGGGCAGAGTGGATTATGTGATCTTCATATCCACTACTTACTCTTGAGTCTCACACTAAGCATGATTCATTTGGGATTAGAGGTTTGTTTTGATCATGACATATGCATGGTCCCAATCCAAATGGTCCTTTTCCATATATGTAAGCCCCATCCCCAATCCAAATAATCCTTCTACATAGATTTAATCTCAAACCTCAATCCAAATGGGCCTCTTATATGGTATAATCACTAATCGCATCCATTAAAATGTGTATGTTCCATGAATAATCCCCAACCACAAGGGAATCCTCACAAGTGTAATCACCAACTTACCAAACTACATGGGATCTAACTCACAATAAACTGGGATACATAGGAAGCCCCATTAAGTTCTAAACCAAGTTACAAAATTCACCATAATGTTGAAAAGGTCGCATTATTGGTAAGGTCATATCCACGTAAGCAAATGTATCTCTTTTGATTCCCTCATGCCACCATATCATTATTCCCACAACAAACATTGATTACGTACCTTCCTCCCTGATGTCCTTACCGAATGGCTTTAAACTAATTTCTTTGGGCCTCATCAGAGAAAATTAAAAGGTGATATGTCCTATTAATTTTCACTAAACTAATTAGGTTCTTATTCATCTCATGAAGATACTTATCAATCCCTTATTATTGTTTTGATCCTGACATCAAAACAACTTCAATCTCCCTGGATGAAAGAAAGTGTAGATCACATCACCACTTGGCTTAATACTAAAATCATCCTAGTAAAAAAACCAAATAATAAATTATCTAACCATAATAGGGTACCATTTATGGGGAACCTTGGATACATATAGATCCCTCCATCATATAGAACCATCGATATAGACATATGATTTTGAACCCATTATTATTCATAATTGACAATTAACTTACGGTGATATTTGTATAAATACATGGAAACAGAAAAGTGATTATCAAACTTATCTTAAATCAATAATAGAGTATCGGAATAGGTAATAATTCTCTCCAAAAGGGTGTAATGATTAGATATTACCATCTTCTAGTCCAATGTGAGTTCTTAATCATCATTGGATAATTTCCCCAATGATCACTTTCCTTTGGAATGTAGGTCCATGAGTCATAATAGATATAAGAGCCATTAGGAATTTTCATATCCATGAACAGAACTCATTGGAGACCATTCAAAGACATTGTACCCTCCATTAGTGATAGAACAAAATTCAACCCCTTAAAATAAATCATCTATCTTAAATAGTTGATTAGAAATAAAATAGAGAACCCGATGTGAATCCTTAACTAAGGTGGTGGTGTTACCCCAACTATGACCACATTCACATCAAAAAAAGGAAGAGCGCCAATAGAGACCATCAATTATTCCAGTGGTAAAAAGATGATACATTGTAGTGGTTTTTTGTCTTTACTTATCCCAAATATTGAAGTCACATTTCACCAGAACTATCTTAAATCCAATGTAATCTCACCTATTATCACGGAAAAGTGCATCAACCACTATTCAGTTTTGGTTCTCAACCAAATAGAGGACACCATCACCCACCTAGTGTCTTCAACGATGGGTTTCAAATGATTTAGTTAGTGAGTATGACTAGAATGGTACTCTCCCCACCTTGGAGGTGTCTTAACATTCCCTCCAGTCGATGAAGCTCATCCATCCATCCACCTAGTGATGTTCGGTGGTCCAGAACTAGACAGTCCCCTTAGTCATCTAAAATAGTTTAAAGAGGCAACCCTCAAAGAAAAATATATAGTCCCCCCTTACCTAATGGAGGATGATAATGTGGTTTATAAAGACTTTATCCTAGTAGCATAGGGGTCCAACCGAAGGGCCCCTTCATGTAATTTTCATCATAATTACCGTATAGCTCAGTCTTCTCTCTATGATAAGGATATCACTTTGTGGGGTCCATCTGATGTCAATTGGACTCAGGTCCCCTAGTTGGTTCATGGAGGGTGAGGTTCAAAAAATCAGAAATAATCCATCATCTCCATTCCTACTAAAGAATACCTCTATGAAAATATGGTGGCACACTATAGGGAGACATATATTTTTTCTCCCTATTATGAAGCATGTCGATCAAATACGACAGAAAATTAAAAGTAGACATAATTTTTTAATCATTCACATCAAGCCTATTGAGAAAATATGGTGTAAAATTTCAAGAATATGGAACTACCTGCTTACTCACATCCATCTCGTTAGTCAAATATGTTGAAAAATGATAAAATGAAAATCCCTAATCACAAACATGAATCACTTCAGTAAAATACAGTGGAAGATAAATATTTGAAAATCTATGCTCGCCAATATGAAGCCCCCAATGAAAATATGGTGTAAAATTGTAAGAAGATGAAAATATATACTAATTCAAATCCATCCCACCCATCAAATATAATGGAAAATGAGAATATGAAAATCGTTTCTTGAAAACATGAAGTATGTCAGTAAAATATGGCGGAAAATGAGAAGTTGAAAACAACTTCTCTCTAATATAAAGCCCGCTATGAAAATACAATGAAAAACTATAGGAAGATGTATATACCTACCAATTCATATCCATTTCATCAGAAAAAATATGACGGAAAATGAGAAGATGAAATCCATGCATGAAAATATGAAGCTCATCAATGAAATACATTAGAAACTGATAATCAGATGTAGATTCCAATGGATTTATATAAATCATGATAGTCAAATATAGTGGAAAACCAGCCAATGAAAATCCCTACTCTAATATTAATACCAAAATTAAATTATGGTGAAAAAAGTACAATTAAATGATAATTTTTGTAGATGGATGTCATAGAAACAAATCACTACTCGCCAATATGATGCCTTCTAAGAATATCAAAAGGCAACCAAATACAAGAAGATTAAAATAAATATGGTCCATATCAATCATTTCGGTCAAATATAATGTCAATTATAGAAACAAACTAGAATATCCGAGTTGTAAATTAGGATAATATTTATATCTCATCCCTATAATTGTGGAACTCTCATTACCTACTGAAAGGAAATGTATTATAGGAATAGGCAAAAATTCTTACTTGGACACTAGAATGGTAATATACTCTCATTCCAACCATGAATGCCTCTCAACACATCTTAATAATGATGAAGGATCAGATTTCAATACATGACCATAACCTATATACTTTCTATGATGGAATCACATCTATGAAAATAATAAGGAGTTGGGCCCACAACCCCTCCTCCTCAAGTGTGTGACTTATCCACACAATGGGATGGTCACTCAAGATAAACAAGGAATCCCTTATCTCATCCAAGAGGGTCTTAAATAACATTCTATGATAAATGGAGAACAAGATTGGGCACAAATACAAGTTCTAACTACAGTAAAACAGTCCACATTAATGGACTCTCCAATGCAGGCATATATTCATACCATAATTGCACATTCTTACTGATATATCCTGGAAAATTCATGAGAGACACTCAAATAGACACATATATATGAAGGTCATCACTTAATGAAACCATCCCTAGTTTTCTACAAGAGATTACCTAAAATAAAATCGTACCAAAGGAAGATGGAAAATGAAGAGCATAATCATGACCCTTCTTTGTTGTATGTTGGAATTCTTGAGGCCATTAAATATCATTGACTAGTGTCCTAGGATTTTTCTGACCCATTAACAAATTACAAAAGTGGTGGTAACTTTTGGGAAGTTCCTCCCAGCTACATTGTTACCAACAGATCTGGAGGTCCTCCCCAGATCACATACCATAAAGCATTTCTTCATGGACACCATCAGATTGATCATGATATCTTATATCCTAATGAGAGTCACGGTAGCCCTATTTATAGCCAGAATATGAAATAGAAATAATTTCTTCTTCATGATATCATCCTCCCTGAAGGTCCTACCTATGGTATAAACTACACAAATTTTCCCTAGAGTTGGGCATCGAGTCGTAATGGTAGTCCTCACCATGATGTTATTCACTGTGAAGGTCCTCCCTGTAGTGACATATTATTTCAGAAAAAAGTTACTCCCCTAAATTTATTCTATCCTAAAGGTCGTCCCAAGGGTATATAGTATAGAAATTATCCATGTAGTCAATCATTGAGATGTGGTTTTATTCCTCTCTATGATGGAATTCATTACGATGTTTCTCCCCATAGTGACACGTTATTTCTACATGAAGGTCCTCCCCTTACTGTCGTCTGCCATGAAGGTCCTCACCATGGTATACATAGATGTAAATTTCTATTCATTAAATCATGAATTTGTTATAGTATTCATCAACATTATGGAATTTTCTATGAATTTTCTCCCCATAGTGATGCCTTATCTCACTAAGATGGTTCTCCTTTTCATGGCGTCTTCCATGAAGGTCCTCTATAGGGTATGTGCTATAGATATTCCACCTAGGGGTAGAAATTGATCTATGATGGTAGTAATCTCCATGAAAGTACCCATTTCAAAGTTCCTCTCCGAATTAACATCTCATGTTTTCGTGAAGGTCCTCCCCTTGCTGTGTCAAATATAATAAATCCCTCAAACTCTTTGGTGCTTATAGAGATGGGGAAATACCTATTAGAATCCATATCAGTTAAAACTGACACACTTTATCAACCAGGATATGTCCCAGGAAAATTATCATCCACCGATCAACCCTTGGATCATTCTCATTACAATGAGACCCATACTAGCCCTGTTTCATGTGACAAAATATGTAAAAACAACCCATGTTTGGTAGATCAATAAGGGGAGTCTCTGGTAAAATAAAAAATGATATGTTTTTCATGAGAAGAAAATTCTATAGAGGTGAAATAACCATCATGTTTTATCACTCATCCACTTTATAATTTGACATTCTAAAGGAATTTTCATAAAAATTCACACATATCATTTTTCTAAATATATGGAAAAAAATATTCCACCTAAAAGAAAAATTCTCTCATTTGGATGTGTATGTAGAACATGTACAAACATTGGAATAGATTCATCATCAAATCTACATATAAGACCTTCCAACTACATGGTGACAAATAATAGAGAAGTTGTGGACTAATCTCCAGTCATCATAGCTCAATGCATTGAATAATTTGTATCGTTTAATTTTCAACGCCCCACCTCGTGTTCATATACATGGATGGGGAGAACACAGGTCTTTACATTTCACCTCACACCCCATTTTTTTTAAACCCACTATAAATGAATTCATGTAATTTAATTATTTCATGGAGGATATTAATAAAAAATCATGGTTAAGAAATACATAAAACTCAATAATAACCAACCATCAATATGTCTTCAATTTATTAGACTCGATTAGATAAATCCATCAAAAAACTCAAGAACTCAAGAAACAGAGAACATTTAGTAGGCTTCCTACTTAATGGAATCCAATCATCAAGAATTTCAAAATTCCATTGAAGTAATTATTTTGCATGAAAAATCAATATTATATCCATATCACACTCAAAAAAGGATGTGCGAGATAAATGAAGCAGTGATGGAAGCAGTAGCCTACTACGATATGTGATCATCCTAAGCCAATGGAGTTGGGGGAATTTTTACAAAAAACACACCAATAAGATTGAAAAATTTAGATCGATGAACAAAATCAAGAGATTATCAGCAACCATAGTCCATATGGATGGGTGCATTTTTACCCCAACCACCACCTCAACAAAAATAAGTCATTTCCAGTTATGGGGGATGAAAAGTGGAATGGTCTCTAAGTCCACCCCATCTCACAACCCATTTCACCCAGAAGGGAGGAATATGACCTGGTAGTATAGAGGTTCCCTCTAATTTAGTATTCACTAATAATATTTTAGAGGATCCTAAAAAGGAAGGGAGAGGTCATGTAAATCCCACAAAAAAACTTTTTATCATTTAGAAGTCAGTAAAATTCCTACATTGCATTCTATGTTACTGAACATCATGGATTTAAATCATGAAGATTACAAAAAAATTATGTAAATGAAGAAGAATTATTAGATGGTAGTTCCATCTAGAATCCATTCCACATTGAGAACAAAGGTTTTCATACCTAGAACCAGAGATTCTCCCTAAATTTTTGTGCTCCCAAAATCGATCACCCACTATATCCCTAGTGAATACCTAATAGGAATAAATGAAAGGCCACATATAATCTTCATCAAACCCTCAATGAGGACTACCACACTAATATTGATGAATGATTCAAACGATAGGAGAAATAAATGAAATAGTTGAGGCGAAACAATACTGAGTTTCTCTAAGGTAGCATTCTTATCGAATTTTCCCCTCGAGAAGAGCCTGAATATACACTTTGAGTAGGTGTACCTCGACCACAATGATTTTTCCAATCAATAGAATCAAGGCTAGAATATTATCCCAACCCTATTACTAAACTATTAGTTTACTTAGACCTAGTTATAGATGAGTATCATGATTTTCCTCTATTAAGAAGTCAACCAAAGCAGGTTCATGAAAATCATCATAAGATGGTTTTGGGCCAATATCAGCCACAAATAATGGAAGAATCATTATAGAATATACTAATAATTACTAAAACTCTACGAGAAACTATTCAACCAAACACATATCAAGGGATTATCGACATAATCGAGTCATTGGAATCTCTGGTGGAAGGTAATGAGGAGCGGCGTGCACCAGTGCGGCTGGAACCAAAACCATACCCTTGAGTGTATGAGTTACACCCTACCACATACAAAACTCACAACTCCTGCATTTCATATAATGCATGTCTTGGAATACCTGGAACAACATCTAATTAACTATCCATCGCATTTTGATCAAACGATTGGAACTCCAGAGTAATATGAAGTAGTGAAACATTGATTCTTCATGCGAACCTTGCAAGGTCCAACCTTTATATGGTGTACCAGTTTTCATGAATATTCAATAAAGGGATTGGAGGATATCCATTAGAAATTCCATATTTAGTTAATCACAACACTATATAATAAAAAAATCAGTGACCTCTCAAACTAAAAATAGTGAGAGAATGATAGAGTGACATATTTTTATTTCTAGATAGAATGGTCTTAGCTACTAAATGAATTGACCACTTCGTAAGAGGATATTCTCATGCTCTTCATTTATAAACTTCACAATGATCTAAGAACTCCTCTCATCCTAGTGAAATATATACGTGGGTATCAGAATTTTTCCTCCATTTCCCAAATAATGGATTACTCCATTCAATGGGCTAAGATTATTTCTTAGATAACACCGCTATTCCTAGAGAAAAGATTAGTAAATATGGAGGTATAAAATTTCTTTCTTAAATTTCTTTCCACACTATTTATAACTCAAAAAATTGTGAGGTGTCATTTAGTACCCCATATGTATAAAAAACCCCCACATCACAAGGATGATCAGAGGGGACCCAGGAAAAATAAATTTTGGGAATTAAGGAATACATTTTACTCATTTTGATATGATCATGTCTTTGAATATTTTATTGATACAATGTAAAATGATTTTCTCTACCTTCTAGATCTAAAGATGATTTTCTAGGTAGGTCTCGATAGCTGATTAGATTATTACCCCTTTCACTAGATAATGGACATGCTATTTTGGAATGATTCAACTTCATAGACATCCTGCATAAAAAATTTGATTCCAGAAAGTGAATCCTAGAAGGCCACCATCATATGATGTGTATGTTTTTTACACTACCCCAAGGAAGGAGGTGAGTGGCAAGAAGTTATCAGAAGTATGAAATATAAGTTTGATTGTTTTATTACTCAGAAGAAATTCAATCAAACTCATTGAATTCTCCATCTAATGTTGAAATAACAAACAATGCTACCATCCACTTCTTCTATAACAAAACCTACATCATCAGCCCATACATCCTCTAAATTTTAGTCTTTATAGAAGCGCCTTGTTCAGAAATGCAAGGAGTAGGTGTAGTAGGATGAAATTTCACCAAGGAAAAAGTTTTCTTTAACACTCTCAGACTTTGTGCCCTTATATTTGAAACAATGGGCACTGACCCACCAAATGATACCATAAGAGACATCCAATCAGTCAAAGTCATCATCAGAGGAGGAGTTAATATTAGGATCCATTAATACCATCCAATTAATGGATCCATTGTCCATTGATGAGTATTATTATGAACCTGATATCTCCACATATGATTAGGGAATTCAAGTAAGAGGCCATAGGAGCCGAGGACACCGGGGAAGGCCTAATTATAGAAGAATCTAGACTTCTAGCCACTCCCCTACTCAGACTATCAATTTTTTAGAAACATGGTAAACATACCTTTAGTGAGTTCTCTATGGATATGAAAAAAATCCCACATCGGCCAAAATTCACCCAGGACTAATCATTATGGTATATAAATAATAATAAGAATGTGGTTCAGATCACTCTAATTGGGACAGAAGACTTTCCTGACATAACCCACCAAGGATAGGACCACCTACAGCTCCTGTGCCAAGGGACTATTCATCTGAATAAAAAATTCATGCCTCTAAATCACCTAGTAATGGGAATCCCCACCCCATTAAGCATAGTATTTTAATATATAAGTATGATATCTTTAAATAATTATCCATGGTACATGCCATGTTATCAATCCTAAGTTCTAGAAGATTGTCAAAAAAAACCTTAGCGAAGCACTCGAAGATGTGTTGCTTACCCCTAAAGACATTGAATATGTGGTTCCCATTTCATACTTCAATCAGACATAGACCGATATTATAGAATACCATTTAGTTATCTCTTTCACAGATCAAGATGAATATTACATTATATAGGTACACATGATACCCTTTCATCAGTCTTCCAAGACAAATGGTGTCGATATCATAAAATTCATCATTGATAGTGGATATGGAGTTAACCTCATTATAGAATAAACACATCACTATATTGGTTGAAATGAGGATAAAATTAAAATATCTTATATAAAATTGTAGGCGTTTGAAAAAACTGGTCAGAAGATAGTAGGAAAAATCAAGATTATGTCTTAGTTTGGAGGCCTCATAGCTGACATAGAATTTCTGGTGGTTCAGCAAAACATGACCTTAAAAATCCTTCCAGGAAGGTCCTTGTTTCATCTACTCATGGAAATTATCTCATTCTACCATCAATACATCAAATAATGAATTAATTTAAAAATAGGGATGTTTCACACTGATATGGCCCCATTATAATCCTACGAGTCACATTATATTAACGAAAATTTATATCTAAGGAAAGAGAAAAAACCCCTCATTGATAGTGATTCTTGGGTCACATCCTCAAATAGTCTAGAAATGATCCCAACTGACCCCAAAAAATATATAAATGAAGAATATGGGATTTCCATTAATCAGGTTGAGCATATAATCCCAAATACAAACACACATTCTTCTATATTTATGATCTTAGTCCTCACCACTGAGTCCAGCTGCTTTAAAAAGCTTGTTCACACCCTAGACAGTGGTGGAAGCTCGGATGAAAATGCCTTTTTTAATCCAATGAGATCCATAAAATCCCTACATCCCCAGTTGTGGATGAAAAGGTCTTATCATCACTCAAAAAGAACACATAACCTCCTTTTCCATACCTCACTCCATACTCTTTATAGTTAAAGTAAATCCCACACTGAAAATTGAGTCTATGGAAGTCGCTTCATCTTCTCAATACCAATATATTTACTCCTCTCTCGAATCTTGTGAACTTATCACAAGACTTTATTCCCTAATAAAAAAAGTGGAAGAAGATATAGAGGAGGAAGAGGATATGGATTAGGACCTTAGGGAAACCTCTCCAACATTTGAGGATGGAATATCTACCACCATTGATGAGCTTAGAAAAATAAATCTGGGTACATGAGAAGACTCATAGCCCACCTTGATTAGTAAATCCATGTATTCCAAAGATAAATAAGTATATATCTCCTTCCAGAAGTGGTATTAGGATTTATTCAACTAAAACTACCCAAAAATGTTGGACCTCGATCTTGAGGTGGCCCCTCACCGCTTGGACTTGCGAGAGGACCACTAGGGCTATAAAGAAGTGTCCAGAAGGACACACCCACCACATGATTCAAAAATATAGGCTGAATATGACAATATCATTATATATAAATTCATTCAAGATATCAAATATCATAAATGGTTGGGAAATATAGTCCCCATATGTAGAAAAATCGTAAAATCAGAGTCTTTATTGATTTCAGATATCTCAACCAAAATTTATTGAGGCCTAATTTCCTAGTTCTTGTCATATAACTGATGATTTATGCACCTACTATATACCAGTATATCTATTTCATGGATGGAAATTAATGATACAATCAAATCCTAATGGACCAAGAATACAAAGAATCCACCACCTTCTATTCCCCTATTGAATATTTTTCTATTGAGTAACTCCCCATGGCAAGAGGAATGTTAGACTTACATACCAACATTCAATGAATCACATCTTAAAACCATTCTTGGTAATGTTTTTGGAATTCTATGTTGATGACTTGGTGGTTAAATATCAACAATGCTTTGACAACCTAGTAGATAATGAAACCATCTTCAATAAAATGTGATAGAAAAACTTAAAAATGGACCCCGTGAAATTTTACTTTGGTGTTACCTTAGAGAATATTATCATCTTTGTCATACTCAATCCTAGCATCGATGTCAACCCAGAGAAGAAAAAGGTTATCCTTGTAATTTTACCTCCTTGAAAACAGCATAGATTTGATAAAAATTCAAAGACACTTAGCCTGCATCTAGGGCTTCATAGCCAACCGTGTTGGAAAATATTTCCCTTCACTACATTGATGAAAAGGGTGGTTACATATCTGTGGAATGATGATTGTCTTGAAACAATAAAAAGACTCAAGAAAAATATCTTGAAACTACTATTGTTGATGTCAACTATCGATGTAAGGCTAATTATTTTGTATGTGATAGCCTTAGAGGTATCATTGGGTGCCTTACTCAAGAAAAATAATGACATTGGTGGTGAAAATAGACTCTATTATCTTTTTTGAACGATGATTGATGATTAGAACCATTATTCAGATATCAAGGGGAGAGATATGGCACTAATATTTATAGTTCAGAAGATGAGGCACTAACTACAACATCACAAGTTCTATTTGATCACTCGTATCAACCCACAAAAAAACATTATGATTCATCTGATGATGAACAGACATCTTTCACAGTGGATATTCATTCCATAGTTGTTTGAAATTCAATTTGTGCCTCAAAAATGGTTAATTTCTAGGAATTAGTGGATATCCCAACTAACCACCCCTTAGTAGAAATGGATTAATGGATATTGAACTCCATGATGATGTGGTTTTCTCTATTGTATATGCCCCTCAGTAATGGGAAATTTTTTTTGATGGTGTATCTATAAACCTGATAAGAAAGAGAATATAAGACCCCAAGCTCAACGATGTGAGTCTAGGAGTCATGCTCATATCTCTAGTAAAAGAAGTCCAACCTTACTCCTTCCTTATATTGGAAGGGTTCAAAAAAATGATGTTGAATATCATGCTCTCATTGCAGGGCTACCTCTCAAACTTCTGCTACTAGTAAATCACTTGAAGATAAGGGGTGATTCTAAAAAAATCATCAAGTAGGCTAATAAAAATTATTATATCATAAGAGAAGATATAATCCCCATATTTCTCCACATATTTGGACTAACAGTATAATTCCATTTGGAACCAATATTAACTCATGTCCCACAATTTCAAAATTCCCAAGCCGATGCACTGAAAAATGAATCTACAACTCTACTCGATCCAAAGTGGGACGAAATAGACATTAGCATTGCACATCGTTGGATGGAATTACCATTTATCTCAGACATCACGGAAGAGATCAATTATATTATTCCCCTCCATGAATTGTATGGTCCTACCACCAGCTACATGACACCCATTGTGGACTGCCTTCTAAAGGGATAGATCCCACTGGATGGTTCCAAATGATAATAAATACAAATATGATCAATTAACATCATTCAATATAAAGGAAGGAATAACATAAAGGTAAATTATAAATAGATCAATTATGGGGTCCTTCTCAGGTGCATTAATGGATAAGGGACCTATGATTTCATTAAGGAAGTTCATTTTGTAGCATGCGACACACCCCAGTCCAGACTCAATCATTCCAACTAAAAATTATTTCTTAGTTACTACAATCTCACTATAGTGCTCGACTACACCCAATTCACCAAAATGTTCTATTTCATCCATGTTCATTGATAGATAAAATATTTTCAATTAATTTATGTTAAATATAATTATTTTAAAGCCCACCTAAGTGTTAATTTAAGATGAATTTCTTAATTTTTATGATATTGGTAATATTTTGAGCTTAATAGTAAAAATGGCCCATTTCCAATTTTTAGCTTTTTCAAATTATTTATGTTATTTGGACATAACATTTTTTATACTAATCCAAATTACAAAATTATTTTATTTATAGAGTCTAAACATACAGAGCTTTATTTCATCCTTTTGGACCAAAATCTGCATCGTTCATATAGAAGCTCAAACGAAGCTCACAACTGTGAGAATGAAAAATGTTTACAGATCTGACATGTTTTGGTGTGAGGTCTCTAACTCATTCTTGGTGGGGCCAATTGTTGTAATATTTGGTGGGTGGATGCTCAAGAAGTTTTTAAAATATTTAATAAAGGAAAGGCCATGTGAATTAGCATTTTTAATGGTCATTAAATCATCCTAATCTGTAGGTTTTCGATTTGGAGAGTCTGTCTAGAAACAATAAATTTTGAGAGTAAAATAGACATAATTCTCGGAATAAATTTCCAAATATGCTGATATTTTTAGGATAAACGACCAAGGTAATTAGAAACATCATTAAATAAGGGTTCAAAACGTGAAGATTCCATTTAATAAGGATAAAAATCATCAAAATTAGGGGGACAAATTCTGGCTATAAAGGGGAGGAGAGATCCACACTCTAAAAGCACATCTCATTCCATCTCATTCCTTCGGGGACAACAATGAGGATAAATTATCAACTTTATCTTTTATTTATTTATTTTTCATAGTTTTTTAATGCCTTCTTTTTCATAATTCATCTCAATTACCCTTACTATGGTGGGGTAAACATTTTGAGTGATTGGGGAAGGGTAGGTTTTCTAGTTTGCAATGCTTGAGTTCTTGGAAATAATTGAATGAAATATCTTTCTTATTAAAAGTTGTTTTCAATTTCATAGAGTAGATTTTATTATCTAGTGCAATCCTTCTTGAATTTTTATTCTGTTATTGATTTTTTCCTTGGTAAAATAATCATTTTCTCCCTCCACTGATTTCTGTTTTATATACGATAGAATAAACCAGGGATAAGTGGTGAAGTACTCGACGATCATCAGTATGTGTAAAAGGTGTAGTGAATGTTTTTGATATTTTGGGATAAACAAGACCCAATCGAGTTTGGCCATGTTAATTGAGGATATTCAATACAACTATTTTTCACATAGAAGGAGAGTTGACCAAACCGAGATATTGGTAGGGTTTTCTCTCACCATAATAATATTCATCGAGGAAGTGAGAGGAAACAATTGTGGAAAATCACATTAATCAACTAAAAAGAAGATGTTTCCATTAAATTGAAAAAGGATATAATTAAAATTAGAAAACTTCCCCTAACCTAATCACCCATTTAATATCATATTTTTTCAATCATTTAAATTTCAATTATCTGTTTAATCATTTGAATTTCTAAAAACACCTGATTTTTTACCCTAATTTAAAAGTGATAAACTATTTTGGGTGTACTCTTCATAGGGAGACATCCTAGGTCAACCATACTACTATATTTTATCTTTGGAAATAATTGTTTTTCCATTCCCTATAACAGACGTGCGTCAAACATAGCACTATTTTCGGGGAAGTAGTGCCGCAATTTAATTGTAAATATTTGACTCATTTCAAATTAAAAAAAACCAAAAACACTTGCCATGATGTTTTCAAATGTATATATTTATTTCATGGAATAATTACCCACTGATAAAAGAACCAATTATTAAATCACCTTGGTTTATATAGTATAAAGTTTCATTCTCGGATGAACAAATTCAGGGAGCTCGAATCCAAATCATCAAGGAGGACGAATTCAAAGGTCTCATTCAAAACATTAAAGAGAACCTCAAGTAACCAGTGTTGGAGGGTGTTTCCATTGAATTAATTGAACTCCAAGAGTATTTTCCCAAAATTTATCAAGAAATGGTTGAGGTAGAAAATGAGATTTCACAGGTCCAACACCAAGAAGAAAAATTACATAAGGATCATGAAGCCCAATTTGAAAGAATTTGTCAAATAGTTCAAAACCTGGAGACCACAATAGAGTGGATAGAGGAACATGTACATGAATCCTAGGATCAACAACTAGATCCAAAACAAGAACCAAAACCCGAAAAATTGATGGAAGAAGTAGCCCCGCAAATCCTTCAGGTTGAAGAACCCAAGGATTCCTTGATGAAATTAAAAGAAGATCCATTGAGCTAATATCAATAAATGTTGGGGGATATTGGTAAAGAAGATTTATCTATTGAAATACATATGGGACATCAAAAGGATCTAGATAACTTCTGGAATGAGTGTGAGGAACTGCTTCATCCAACTATTCCTCATAATGTATAAGATTCAGAAACATTGAAGGATGAAACCACCCTAGAAGTGGAATTTGAAGAGAAGATATAGGAGTCTAACTACCTAACTCTATTTAGGGAAATTCAACTACAAGTGGAACCTCCCATTGAAGAAGAAATTGATGGAAAACAAACTCAAAGAGTTAATCTTTTCATAAAATAATTATCTTTTGATTTTTTTGAAACTGAATTGAGTATTACTTCCCCTTGTTTTAATTTTTCAGATTTATCCAACACGTTTATTTCCTTGGAGGGTGAATATGCATCTGAAGAGGAAAATATAGAGCTCCCCAAACCTATTGATCATTTATTAGAGGGAGTACCTGAGAAGATCAATGTGTATTTTCTGGAGGAAAATGAGACAAAAGCTACTTACTTTGAAAGGGAATAATTCGATATTTATTCTTCATGCTTAAATTTTTTTCAAATAGAATTAAACTCGTACTTTCCCTTTGATTTTTCAAATGATGTACCATACCTTTAGCAACCACTGGAGAATAATGAAGATGTTTTTCAAGAGGAACCTATGAAAGAGGAGGACTCATTCATTATTCTAAACCCACCATGAATGTTGTATCTCATTACAATGAGGGTGGACTTGGTGTATTTTATCGATGGAGTCCTCAAGAAGAAGGAATATGTTCATCTTGGAATGAAAATTTTTTGTTGGTTCATGGGCAAGAAACTTAACCCACAATCAGATTAGGGAGAACCAATTAGAACTGCCCATATGGAGGTAGTCAAAACCCAAATCCCACTTGGGGGATTAAATGAGGATTTATCCTTCTTTCATTATTCACATTATATTTTCATTTCTTTTAATAAATTTCATATGTTAACTTTTTTACATTTTTAGGTTTTCAAATAGAAAAAATTAGGATCCTAACTCAATGATGAATTGCCAATAAGTTAGGTCGTACCACTCATTTATATTTACTTGTTTGATGTGAATCAATCTAAAATCTTCATACATGTTAAATATATTTGAATGCATTAAGGACACGGATTCATTTAATTATGGGGGAGGGAAACTTTGTAGTTAAGTATTTTCATTTTTAGTTTGTTTTAATGTTTTTTTAATTAATTGTAATGTGTTTTTAGAATTTTTGTGTGTTTATTTTTAAAATGTAGTGTGTCGTCAAACCTTTTGAGCTAAAATGATTATCATTTTTATTTTTGAAACCCATGTCAATGAGTGAAATGATCTATTCCATGAAAATGACCTTAAATGAATGCTGAAATGACTTTGTTTCAAGTTCAAATATTTAAGAATTTCATTAAAAGAACACTGATTTTTGAATCCCAGCCATATTTCTCTGTCTATAACTTTTAAATCACTTTATTTTGAGGCTTCTGAACCATTTTTTCCATATTCTATTCATTTTCCTCATTTCTTGAGAGAAGCAGACCACGCTTTCTTTAACCAAATTTTTTTATTCCTTTCAAAACATGAGGGTTTGGGGAACATGTTTTTTAAAGGATTAAGGAATTTATTTGTTTTTAAGCCCCCTTTTCAAAATAATCCTTTTCATTATGGAATACCATATACATTAATCAATGTATCCCCTAGAAGCGTTGAACTAGCCTATTAGGTTTGCCACATTACAAGAAAATTTTTCATAACCAACCTGCTCTTGAAATGAAATTGCATGATCTAGTTGAACTTAAGTGTGGGGGAAGATGTCTTGTGGTGTACTACCTCATTTGGTGAAACTTTTGGTGGAATATTAAATGTTTAAGAGCTGTTGTTTCTACTAAAGATTTCATTTTGTTAAAAGATGTGCCTTTCTGGAGCTTTCATGATAAAAGAAGTAGAGCCTTTCTGGAGCTTCCAAAGTAGATAGAATGTTGTGGCTATCTAGAACTTTCAAAAAAATTAGAAGCATTATTTTCTTGGGAAATGCTAAATGGCATGAAATTTCCTTGAGTTCTCATGATTATGTAGCCGATTTTCTACAATACAGAAGATAATAATACAATTCTTGAGTGAAAATTATAATCTTGCAATTTTTCTTCATAAAGAGCTAAGAATTCCTTTTTTTCAGCCTCAGAATTTTTAACATCTAATTCCTACCAACCGAAAGCCATAGAACAACCCTAAAAAGTCCTCATGAGAAATAAATGTCCTTGACTCACATCGGGTGGAGGAGTAGGAATTTATCAATACTATGGTGACTCTTGTGTGAGTTTGGATGAGAAAATCATTGTTGAACATTTACATTTGTGAGATGAGATAAAATTCACGTGAGGTAGGTGTTTTGTGTGCATGGGATAAGAAATGAAGTGGAAATATATTAAATAATCTAAAATGGAGACCATGAAATAATTTTTTTGATGAGGCATGATATATTTTGGTTTCTTGGTACGGATTTGGTAGATCTCATTGGTTTGTGTTTTGGATTTGATTTGATTTGATTTTGATGTTTATTTCTCCAGGAGTCCAAGTGCTAAGTGTGGGGGAATTGATAGAGAAAAAATTTTCAATTAATTTATGCTGAATATCATTGTTTTAAATCCCACTAAATTGTTACTTTAAGATGAATTGCTGCATTTTTATGATATTGGTAATATTTTGAGCTTAATAGTAAAAATATCCCATTTCGGATTATTAACTATTTTAAATTATTTCTTATTTTGGCCATAACATTTTATAAAACTAATCCAAATTTAAAAATTATTTCTTTTCCCAAGTCTACACATCCAGAGTTTCATTTCATCCTTTTGGAACAAAAGATGAATCAGTCATATGAAATCTCAAACGAAGCTCACAATTGTGAGCATGAAAACTGTTTACAAATCTGACATGTTTTGGTGTGGGGTCCCAAACTCGTTCTTGGGGGCCCCAATTGCTTTAAATGTCGAAGGGTGGATGCCAAAGGTGTTTTTAACATATTTTATGAAGGAAATTCCGCATGAATTTTCCATTTTAATGTTCATTAAAGAATCCTAATTTCGAGATTTTTGATTTGGTGAGTCTGACTGGACAGAATAAATTGTGAGAGTAAAACATTCATAATTCTCGGAATACCTGCCGAAATCGGATGAGATTTTGAGGCAAACGCACAATGTAATTATACACAACATTAATGAGGGTTAAACGCATTAAGATTTAATTTAATGGGGTTAAAACACGTCAAAATTCAGGGGAAAAATTCTGGATATAAAGGGGAGGAGAGATCCATCCTCTCAAAGAACCCCTCATTCCATCTCATTCCTTCTGTGACACCGAGGAAGAGAACTTTTCAGCTATCACATTTATTTAATTTCTTTTTTCATATTTTTGTAATTCCTTCTTCTTCCCCATTCATCTCGATTACCATTTCAAATGTGGGGTAAACATTTTGAGTGATTGGGGACGGGTAGGTTTTCTATTTTGTAATGCATGAGTTCTTGGATGTAATTGAATGAAATTTCATTCATCTTTAAATTTGTTTTCAATTTCATATAGAGAATTTTATTATCAAGTGCGATCGTTCATGAATTTTAATTACATTATTGATTTTTTCCTTGGAAAAATAATCATTTTCTCCCTCCACAGATTTCTGGTTTATATATGATGGAATAGGCCAGGGATTAGTGGTAAAATACTCGACGATCGTCAGTACGTGTAAAAAGGGTAGTGAATGTTCTTGTTCATTTGGGATAAACAATACCCGATCGGGTATTGACCATGTCAATTGAGGATATTCAATACAACTATTTTTCACATGGAAGGAGAGTTGACCAAACTGAGATATTGGTAAGGTTTTATCTCACCATTATAATTTCACCAAGGAAGTAAGAGGAAACGATTTTGGAAACTCACTTTAATCAACTAAGAAGAAGATGTTTGAATTAAATTGAACAAGGATATTATTACAATTAGGAAACTGAACCAAACAAAATCACCCTTTACTATCATAGTTTTTCAATCATTTAAATTTCAATTATCCTTCCAATCATTTAATTTCTAAAAACACCACAATTTTTAACCTCGTTTAAAGGTGAAAACTGTTTTGTGTGAACTTATCTTCAGTTGGAATCCTAGGTCAACCATATTACTACATTTTAACTTAGGAAATAATTTTTTTCCATGCCCTGCATCAGGCGTGCATCCTTCATGACAACTTTAATGACTATCCCCCTGATTTTCTTCACACAACCATGCATTCTTGGACATTTTCCATATAGGGAATGAGTATCATGGGACCATATCCTCCAATTATGGCCATGAAGTTCATGTGTGTTCTCATGGAAACTAAGTTCATCTATATGTATAAAAAATACATACCCCTCAAATAAATCCATTCAAGTAACATTTCCATGTTCATTTAAACTCACTTCATCACCGTATTTGGTGTCCCTCATACAATACTAATGAAAAATGGCACCAATTTTTGCTCTGATAAATTATAAATACTATAATTATAGTATAAAATCAAGTCCAACCATTCATCCTACTACTATGTAGCGGCTAATAGATATAGGGATGGATTTAATAAGACCTTATTAAATATACTCCAGAGGATTGTAAATAATGATAAAGATGTATGGTCAAAAAAGATCCTACATGACTTATGTGATTACCAAACCATTCCCCGCCCTATATCCAATCAGGGTTCAATTTCCCTTTCTTCTCATTTCCATCTGTGATCAGTTATCCATATATGAGAAATCCCAGAAATGGATGGATTAATTGGAGTGACTTGATGATAAAAGATTACATACCTTGTATCATTTGGAAGTCCATCAATATTGGATCACACTAGACATTAAAAAAAACATTTTATTTCAGTATTTCCTTGAAGGATATATGGAGTTGGACCTCAGGACTCTAATAATACAAGAAATGAAACCTCCATAATTGGAACCAATATTGGAGGTACCTTACTCCATATATAAGGTATTCTTCAATATATCTTATTCTTTAATTTTGATGGATAGACAAATCACCATGGGTCAAACCAATGAAATGTTCTTGATGAATTAATTTTTTAAATCACATGTCCCTTCATCCCAACCACAAAAAATTAAACTCCATGATATAACATATTTACCAAAATGAAAATAAACTACATGATATATCACCCTTACCGCATGAAATTATACTACGTGGTATAATTCCCTTACCTCATTATATTAAACTAAAGGGTATATCATCTTGGAAATAGGATGATAAACTATGTAGCATTGGTGGTCCTCTATAAATGATCTTAAAAGGAACATATCATTCTCCCAATTTCAGGATGATAAATTACATGTCCACATACTAAACATATGACATTAAAACTATTCACTTGGTCCGAACTATGAGACGATAAATTGGAAACCCATGTCCAAGCATCATGAATTAAAACTGTATGAAATCCTACTAGGAAATGCATATTTTGTGTGTATGCCTCTATTATCCCCATTCACGTCAGTTTTCTTTACTCCACCGCATTACAAATATCCCTTTTTTTAGTTCTAACCCCTTGGTATGCTATCTATGACCTTAAATATGAAGTTAGCAACTTGAAAGCACGATGTTAAACTAAAATTCTATCCAAAATAAGTTTGTGATGCCTATTAAACATATAAGAGATGATTATTACCCAATGCTCTGAACATGTGATGCCTCCTAATGATAATAGATTCTTCAGTTTCCTTACTAGAAAATATTTCCCCCACTAGTGTTGGTCTCTCCCCAAAATATGTTAAACATCATAGGGATCCTCATTTCAATCAATGATTCACCACTCGTGATGTAGATCTCTGAAGGAGAAAGAGAAAATTCCCATATCCTAAAATGATATTTAGATCCATTTAGGGAGTCTCATTCTCAAGAACTACGTGTGGATTGATTATTTTCCTCAAAGAATTCATATTTATTCCTAGACCACATTTCTTAGGCCCAACAACACAAAATAGGAAAAATGACCCCCTCTTCCTATGGTCCAGATCTGTATATAGAGTTCCCATCTAGAACTACGCATGTCTTGATTCATTCCCTTATAGGATACATATAGATGCCTAAACCACTAATATTAGGCCCAAACAAAAATCCCCCCATTAATAATATGGTTTTCTTACCATAAATTAGCTTCATGGACTCTTTTCAGGTTCGTATTATGTTCCTACCTCCTCTAAAAAATCATCCTTCTAATAAACACAATAGAAAATTGTCTTGACGACTTGATGGTAAAATGCATGGTACATTTTCCATGTCATAAGATAATAATCTACATGACACCAATGTCCTCACAACATGATGTTAAACAATGAAACACCATAATGTTCTCACCTGAGAGGAATTTCACTGGGAATCAATGATATACCATATAATATTCAATAGATTTTATGTTTTAATTATTTACTACGTAGAATATGTAGCGACACCTGGATTTTATATTCAATTTAGTCATCCTAAAATTAAAAAAAGTAAAAAATTCACCATCTCATCATATAGTCCAAACCTATGAAGGTATATTTCTATAAAGAACTATTAGTGGATTTATTGCATCCCTTTAAGGATATATAGTGATGCCTAGATCTATATTCATGGTCCCAACCATGATGATATTCCTTTCACATCGAGTGACCTTTTTCCTTACTGCAAGATGAAAAACCGCATGGTTCATTCAGAGTTCTTTGTGGCTTGATTCTTTCCATCATATGATATGTAGAGATACTCAGACCTAATGTCATGGGACCTCCCAGGAGATACAAGAAATTTCCCCTATTCTACATACAAACTAAATCAATGCAGGGGGTCTAAATAATGTCTTATATACAGGTCCATTTCATGCAATGTTTCTTCTCCCTATACATGAGTTTGATATATATAGGGAAGAGCATCAAGAACTACAAGTAAATTGATTTCATTCATTACATGATATATAGTGATGGTAGTATCATTAATACTTGGTCTATCCATAATTAATGATATAAAAAAAATTCCACCTCTCTATGTACGAGTCAAACCTACATAGGTAATCTTCTCAGAACTACTTGTGGATTGATTCCTACCATCATAGGATATTTAGTGACACATGGGTTTCTAATTCTATGTCTAGTCGTAACATTTCAAATATTTCACTTTGAGTCACCTTCATCCTTACCTCATGATGTGAATCTACATGGGGTCTCAGAACTATGTGTTGATTGATTTACACTATAAAGGGATATGTCGTGATGCCTAGATTATACACCCTAGTCTATCCACCACAAATTAAAAATTCCCATTTACTTCATTTTATCACCCATGGGTGGTGAAATAATCCTTTTCCACCACTTGTTTCTTACACTGAGAACAACTCATGAGGTTTTAGGAGTTTCATTAGGGGATTCCGCGCATGATTAAAGTGTATAATTCCAAATTAGGGTTTCCATGGTCCTAGTAGCATTACCCTAAAATATACACTAAAATTCCTCTTTATGTTATAGAATCAACATCCACATCAAATGACATTAAAATGAATGAATAATGTCCTTACCATGTGAAATTAAAATTTATAGTGGCTTAAAAATTACATGTGGATTGATTCTCATTTTGATGAGATACATAAAGACTCTATGACCTCATTTCCCTATCCCAAACATGGGGTAAAGGAATATAATTTCCCCATCTCCTATAAACAGACAATGATCTATATAAGAGATCCCACGTCTGGGTTCCTCATTAAGGGATCTTTCATGGAAACTAGTATCTAACCCTTATATATGAGTTAGACATATAAATGGAACTACAAATTACATGGTAAATCATGGTGTGAATGTTTCTCATGTACCTAGACACATTGCTTCCATTCATCATTCTCTATGCCCTGGAAAATTTTGAATCTTCACAATCTTCCTCCAGCCATTGAAAATAGAGGGTCAGTGTCCTGAGGAAACCGTTTTTTGACTATGCATAATAATCCCCAGTTATCTATGAAAAAGATGACTACAAAAAGGCCTATCAATGATTGTAAAATTCATATTCAGGAGAGGCCTTCCATATATCCATAAGCCTAATGACATTTATTCCACATATCATTTCCCATGATCTAAGAATATCTTGAATCATGATCTCCACTTTCTTCCCCCATAATGTCTAAGACATGTCATAACCTTATCTATTAATGAGACTCCTCTTAATAATAATTTCCATGAAATATAGTTCTAGTTGTATTTCCTAAAATTGAAAGACCCCATTACATACTCATAACACAAAGCTAAAATATAAGGTTATTGTCCTAGTCACAAGAAATTAGAATACGTGATCTACAAAACTATTTGTGGAATGATTCATAATATCACAAGATATATAATGACACCTGGAAATCAAATATTGGGTTCACCTATAGCAAAGGTTAAAAATTCCCATTCCATGTGCGTTGGTCAGGTATGCACAAGGAACCCTATACGAACTACATATGACCTTATTCTCATTTTGATGGGATATGTAGCAATACATGGATCTTATATATCAATTTTTCAGTAATAAAAAAATCTCCCACCCTCCTATACATGAGCTAGATCTGTATAGGGGTTCCAATATGTGCCTCACACCATTTGTGAGCTTGTGAATTGAATAAAATTCCCCTTCCACACACAAGAGTTTGATCGATGTGTCGGGGAAAATTTTTTAGAACTACATATGGATTGATTCTAATTTTGATGAGATATGTAGTGACTCTTGAAACAAGCATATCAGTCCCAACCATCATGAATAAAATCCTTCCTTCCTATTAATGGTTCAAACCCATTTAAGGAAAACATTTCAACCCATTCTATGATGCTTATACATAAAATTATCATTTCATATTGAGGTACATTCCTTTCATAAACCAAAATTTTTTTAGGGAATTATGAATATACTTAAACCTCCATAGCAATAATAAGTGTAGGTTCAGCATCATGGGGACCCCTTTGATTGACTATGAACAATATGACCTAGTTGTCTCTGCATATTTTCCCCACAAAAAATGCATATTGACCAATGGAAACTTTTCCCTAGGTGAGGCTTTTATTATCTATGTACGCCCCAAATATATTTTCATCCCATATCACCCCTTATATTTTGGAACCCCCAGATGCTAGTTTAATTTCAAACGTGAGGAAGATGGAAAATTCATGCATAAGAAATCATGAAAAGATAAAATTGTTAATCCCTTAGTCAAAGATAAGTGACCTTAAACAATATCCATAAAAAATCCTCATCATAAGACATTAATCTAAATGTTCCATGTGCTAGTTGCACGAAAATAAACTAAACTATGATCCTTCCCACTTTACACAATCCAAATTTCTATATGAGTTATTCCTAATTCATGTCCAGTACTGTTATAGATTCCCTAATCATTTTTTAAACATTATTCCCTTGACATAAAATCCATTTTATTCAGAGAAACCAAAATTTTTACAAATTACCTGGCCATCAGAAATGGATTGTCAGTGTTATAGGGACACCATTGTTTGACTATAATCAATATTTATCAGTTGGATCAACATCAGCCTTTGAGTAAAAAGTCATGTAAGACAATGGATTTTTTTCCCAATGATAGGCTTCTTCTACCTCTGTACTCCCCAACACCATCATGCTGAAAATAATTATTATGGTTACTCCTCATGTACTTTCCCCATATCATGTTTTAGACATAGAAATGAAAAAACTAGGGTCTACAAAATTCCTTCATTTATGTCTGAAAATGTTGGGATATTCTCGTCCAATATTCCCTATTGGAGATTTCGTCCCATAATTCATAGTCAATGTTTTTCGACCTAAAACATCAGTTGCATTCGTCCAGTTTGCAAGAATATAAAATTCCCATGAAAAGAGAAACAAAAACTGCTAGGTGTAAACCCCTCAATGGGATCCTAAGTAAAGATTTATTACCATCACTCTAGAACTAGGCTTTATAGAGGTTAAGAAAAAAATTGAGCAGTCAAAAGAAAATTAAAAGGGAAAAAAACTTGTTAGGTCCAAAACCCGCAAACTGCTGCCTAAGAAAAATCCCAGTTACACTTGCTAAGCCAGCACCATAGTCGACATAGGAAAAAATATGGGTGGTAACAAAAAGTCATAAATTTTTTAGGAATTTTCATGTAATCCTAGAAATAGTAAAATAAAAGTGTTCTAAGTCCCTTTTCCAAGGGAAAAAATTGAACATAATCTAATATTTCATTCAAATAATGATTTCTTCTTCATCAAAAATGCCTCCAATTTTTCATGATTGGATCCCATTTTAATGGGCATATTTTTTAGGTCCTGAAATTTCATTATTTAAGAAGAACATAATTCGATCAAAACCAGCAAAAGGTGGAAATGAAACCCAATGAATATTGATGAAAAATGTTATAGGGGGAAGCACAAAGGGTGGATTGATCCCAAAATGTACAAATCACTTCGTGGATAACCAATTTTCATGTAATTATCCAACATCCCAAAGTCCCCAATGAACAAAATAGTTCATGGGAGGACATGGTACCACTAACACCCGCGAATGAAACCACATTCGTTTGTTGGGTCAGGCAATGATTTACACACCCCATTGAATTACCATCCTTAGTAAAAAAATACATCATGGTAATGGGAGGTACATTCCACTCTAGAAAACAAATAAAAATCATTTGTATTGATGGACAATTATTTATGACCCAAAAAATGACTACCCCTATGAATGAAATCATTTTCATGTTGGGGTTTCTTCCTAGGCTCCCACAAAATATGCCCCATGGACCACCCGGGATAATTGGTCATGACTGTATCCAGTCCCTCCAATATTATATAAAAACCCTAAGGGGAGACTTAAAAGGGGAACAAAGGCATGAGAGATAAAGGAAATGAGCTATAGTGAATATCAAAAAGTGGAACCACTGAGACAAATTGAGAAAGCTCTGGTAGTTCCAAGAAGGTAAACCCACCACATAGCATGGATGATGAAATTAAAATCATATGGATGACCATGGACATAAATACTTAATGATGATACACAACAGTGAGGTATAAATGGAAACACCTCTATGGCTCAGCTCCCCAAATTGTATAATGCTATGCAGGCAGAACCCTGCCCCATATAGGAAAACACAACGTGGGAGGAACCTTGTCCCATGTAGAAAAGCACTACATATTAGGAACTCATCACTATGTATAAAATCATTATATGATCTGAAACTATTCATGTGTAGAAAAAAACTACATGGGAAGACCCCAGGTCTATATATCACCCTGGTATAGGGAAGCACCCTAAATCAGATAGGAAAATTCTATGTGGAGGGAACCACATCCAACAGAAAAACATGCTACGCAGAATGGGGAATCTTAGGGTGTTCCACGCTCCAATACCAATAACTCCCTTTAATCATGTCATTGGGCCCTATATTGGCCCATCTATGAACCAATCAAATGATATCATACCAAGGTCTCTTCAAAATATTTCTAACATATATGATTATACCATTGGACACATTAGTGTATCTTCTTGAGTCTACATTCTTGTGGTAAGTGTAGTCAAGTGTGTAACCTCCATAAAAAGGTGGAACCTAATAATGTCTTCAAGACTATAGTCTCATGGTAATGAGGGTTCATACCTTGGGGTGATCCTGTGAACCTCCACATTATAGAGATTGAGGGGAACCACCATCATTTCCCTTTGATAAGGGTTGGTTCCAATCATTCATCTCTTCTAGGGGACAAGCAGGGCATCCTACATAGAGTAATCCCCTATATTTCTTCTTAGAGGTGTCACTATTACTCCTCTTCATCTCATCTTGAGTTATATCTATATGGATTTACATATGTGAATATCCAAGATTTTAAATTAAAATAGGAGACATGCATAATCATGGCCCTCTCCCTCTCCATTTGGGCATCATCACCTCATCCATCAGCAGACAGATTGGATCATGTAATCTTTAGATCCATTTCTTCCTCTTTTATTTCATGCCTATGAGGACTCATATGGGCTTAGGGGTTAGTGGATATCATGAAATCAGCATGATACCAATCAAAATGGTTCTTCTCCATTGATGTAATCCTCAACCTCAATCCAAAGAGTCCTTCTCCATATATGCAATCCCCATCCTAAATCCAAATGGGACTCCTATACGTTTTAATCCCCAATCACCTCCATTAAAATAGAAAATTTCCATGAAAAGGCCCCAACCACATGGTAATCCTTAGATGTGTAAGACCCAAATTACTAAATACCTAGGATTTGATTTCCAAATAACTTTGGTAAATAGGAACCCTCACTAAGGTCCAATCCAAATTCGAAAATTCACCCTAATTTTATCCGAGCCACATTCTTGGTAGGGTCATATCATCATGGTAGATCACATCTCTTCTGGATCCCTTGGGCCAACTTAGTGTATTTCCTGCACTAAACATTGACTATGCACCTTCCACCTAGATGCCCATGCAGCATGACATTAAATTTCATGGTTTGGTCTTCATCACACAACCTTAACATGTGATGAGTCTTATTAAGTGGTACTGAACTATATGTATTATGATTTCTATCATGAGGATATATAGAAAAACCATTTTATGGGTTTGATCCTAACATCAAAACAACTTTTATCTCCCTTGATGACAAAAAACACTAGATCACCTCACCATGTGGATTAAAACTAGAATCATTAGAATAAATGTCCAAAGAATCTCTTTTCTTCCCATAAAAGGGTTCCATTTATGGTGATACTTGGATTAATATAGATCTCTCCATCGATGGAGAACCTCATATACATACATATGATTTTGAGGCCCTGTTTATTCATAAAGGATCATTAATTCAAGTTTATCCTCTTATATATACATGGGAATGAACAAATTATTAAAAAATATATCTTAAATCAATATGAATTTCCTAGCATAGGAAATAGTTTCCCATTAAGTATGTGATAATCCCAACATCCCATGATCTCAACCTTGTTAAGTGTCTTTGGATATGTTTACCAATGAACACATGCCTTTGGAAAGTAGGTCCATGAGTAATCGTGGATATAAGAATTGTTGGGAATTTTCACCTCCACGAACAAAACCCATTTGAGACCATTCAAAGATGTTGTATCTGATGTCATCAATTGCATACAATTCAACCCCATACAATCAATCATTGGGTGCAAATTATTTTCGTTGTAAAAAATGGTAAAAATAAAATCAAAGGGGGTTGTTGTATGGGAATATAAGGAGAATAAGAAATATTATATGAGGTATTTACATACCAAAATGACTATGAATCAAATAATAAGTGGACTCGAATCGAAGGATAATGGAAGGATGTTCACATAGATTTGTGACCCACATAGAAAAATGAGAGAGAGAGAGGAAGAAGTTTCTAAATACCTTTAAAGTCAAGGGGGGTAAATGTGATTAGTATGTAAAAAGTTGGTAGGAAAGAGATGAAATCTGGTCTACGGACCATGGAACAATGCTATTCATAGAGGCCTTTCCCAGTATGGCCTAGGGACAACGACACAACCAAGACAGAAATGATCTAGGGACCTAGACCCCTACCCAATCCATATGTGTCATGTCCTTAAATCCACAACACAAGGGTCCAAAATTGTTATAGAGCATTGACCCCTATCAAAACACCTACATGGAATAGATCTACCCTATTGCATTGTAGCCCTTACTAGCACATGATGTCCACAACACAATGCTCCTCTGTTTAACCATCGATCATCGTATGTTCCCACCACCATGTTATAGCAACATATTATATGATGTGGTTTTCTAAAAACATGTTGTGTTACTTCATAGTACCCCTAAACCACCTGAAAAAAAAAACCAAATGACCTAAATTCCCAATCAAAAAACAAAATTAAATATAGTAAAACAAAATTGTGACTCATAGATTTTATAGATATATAAGAACCTATGAAACTGATAATACACTTCTTTCAATTCAGTGGAATTTCACCCAACCTATGAGGTAATTTTTTTGCAATAAAGGTGACCCCATAAATCATTGTAAAAAACACCCAAACCCAATAAAAATAAATTTAGGATCTTAGTGTCGGTTAAAAGAAAAAAATTGACATTTTTAAAGAAACATATAATCACCTTTTGAATTTATAGTTTTTATTCTTTTTTACTTACTTTTTTACTTATCAATGCATTAACTACTATCTCCAATAATATTAATTACTTGGTTTGTGCATAGTTATTTACCCACGAATAGCCCAATATTTTTTTAAAAACATCCTCTAACCTCTATTTCAACTCATAATCAACTATAACTCAAAAACTTATAACATAACAATTTGAGGTTATCACACACACACACACATTTTTTATGGATATAAATATAATTTGATTGATATAATTTGTTATAATATTATTTTAATTTTAATAAAAGTACTATGTGTTTGTGTTCATATAATGAAATATAAATATAAACATTCCATTATTTTTTATTTTTATGTTTTCAAATATATATATATATATATATATATATGAAATTAACATAAATAAATTTTTATTGGTTTTTTATATTTATATTAATATTTAAATTATTTATTTCAAATTCCAAATCCAAATTAAATTATAAAATTAATTTAAATTTAATTCATAAAGACCTATTGATTTTAAATTTATTTATATTCTAAATTTCAATATCAAATTCAAATTCCAAGTCAAATTTTGAATTTGTAATGCTATATGAAATTATAGTGTTTAAATATAAATATTAACTTGTATATATGAATGAATTTTTGTGTACATGTCTATATATATATATATATATATTAGTAAATATATAGTAATGTGTTAACATTTTCATGTTGAGAAAGATGTATTTTCAATATTAAAAAGACTAAGAATGTCTCTCATCAATTTTATATGATTTTATAGTAGTGTTGAAGCAAAATGACTGGATATTGGTGATTGGGTTGTTGAGTTGGGGTAATGATTAGGGGTGGGGGTTAAGGTAACTAATGGGGACTTTGGTGTTTTCTAGTAATATACATTAATAAATTTCTAATAAATTATATATAAATTCATCAAGCTGACATTTACTAATTTTATTTTAAAAAAATTTACAACTGCCTATGCTGGACGTCTTGTTCCCCTTTTTTCCAATAGAAAAATTTATGATATTCTGTATATTTTTTATAACTACCATTTTCCACTTTAATGACCAAGACATGTATTAGGCTAAAAATTCATCATGTTTTTTTCATAAGGCTGAGTTTATTGGTGAGTTCCATATATGAATTCCATCCATAGCAACTTCTATGCAATTCAAAATTTTAAATTTCCCTCCATTAATTTCAAAGGTAATAGGGACTATGGGTTAAAATTTTGTATATGAGTTTTTTTAATTTATTTTGTTTATATTTTTAAAATTTAAGAAAATGGGACTTCTAAGCATCAAACCATATGACACTAAACCATCCTTGGTGAGAGATCAAACATTTTGACAGTTATCAGCCCTTAATTTGTTTAAAAATGTGTATATTTTTATAGATACATTATTTATTTTATATTTTATTTTAATTTAGGAAAATAACAACTAGATATAATTTTAAACACGCAAGGTTGTATAATTAAACTAATGAATTTTTTTAAGTATTTATTTATATATGATAACTAAAAATTCTTTTTATATAAATATATTTACATTTAAAATATTATACATAGTTGTTTATAATTATATCAATATATTTAAATATATATTTTTATATGAAAATATATATATATATATATATATAAACACACATTACATAATTTGTATTAATAATTTTTTATGACATATAGTTTTTTATAATTATATCATTAATATATGTCTCTCTGTGTGTGTATGTATATCGCTATATTTAAACAAAATAGTATGTTTTTGTTTGTGTGTGTGTGGAAAAGGTTTTTTGGGATGAATTTAAATCCTTCATAAATAAATAGATGTTTTTTATGTTGAATTCATTAAATTTATAATGTAATTAAATTGTATTAATTCATTTATTTTAAAATTTTATATTGAAATTTAGATGTGAAAACACAATTAATTACATAAAAAATAAGATATTTTTTTATGCCTACTTGTTTTAATTTACAGTGTTACTACAATAGTTGTTACAAGGTTTTTAAAATTAATATATAAATTTAGATTTTAAAAATACATTTTAATATAACATAAATTATATATTTCTATATGTTGATTTGTTTAAACATTTAAAGTAATTAAAATTTTAATTTTTTTATGATTTTTAAAAATGGTATAGAAATATAAATTTAAAAAAACATTCAATTACTTCATAAATTTTTCAAAAATTGTATGTAAAATAATTAACACTTAAAAAAATCTAGGATATTGCCTCTGTGTTAAATAACTTGTTGTATGAACCTCACACCCACTACAGGTGAGATTTATACGCCACAACGGTGTTCCAACTATACAAGTTGGTTCCACTTCATCTCCTTCCTCTACCTCAATGGGGTGCACTTACAGTTATGACATTACTACTTCCGCATAATACTATGGTTTCTACTCATACTAAATTTTATATGACTCTCCATTTTACCACAAAATTTACTTCCCATCATTATATATGGAGTAAAATTCTAATAAGTATGAGTTCTTAATACGATCCCCTAAAATTATCAATACTATATAATCACTTAAAAATTGTCATAGTTGGATGGAGTATAACACAGGGAGTGAAAAACCATTGATATCAATGCTAGTTCACAACCATTTTAAGATACAATGATATTGATCACATGATGTGTCTATAAAGAATATGGTATATCAAATTAATTATTCAATGTATTTGTCACATGATATTCTACCTAATGTGAAAGATTATATTCATGATGTGAAGGATCCTCTCACTATGGTGTATGACACTATATTATGGCCTCTATCTGGTGTTGTTGTCCCTTTTCTTTCCTCTATCCTGCCCTCTATCCTTCACTATATCCTCTTTCCATTGGTGGTACTGGCTATGGAAGTGTATCATCCCCAGTAGACCCAAATTTTTTATCAGCATCCCCAAATACTTCTATTAAATCTTGTGGATCAGGATGTAACAGTGGATCCTCATCACAAAAACTCTCATATTGGATTTGAGAGGATCTTTGAGAGCCAACAAGTCAAAATGAATTTCATCTTGATTGAAAAATTACTCCTCTTTAAAACTATAGATTTATATAAGTCACTCTAACTTATATGTTTACAAAATATGTAACATTCAAGTTAATATAATATATAAAATAATAAAATCTAAAAAAGCTAATAAACATACCAACTGGCGAAGGCTAATCTTAGGGTGCATAAGGTAAATTAAAGTGTGATGTTGGTACTAATACAAGTAATCTATATAATATGATAGTCAATGTCTAACTATGGGATATTTCACACCAAAATATGCTATATTGGGCATGCATTCCCCAAAAATCATTGTATCAGGCATGGTAAAATTATCAATCAATCACATGTATACCTATGAGTGTAATAGTGTGAAATGTAGAAACTTTTCATGGTGGATGGGGGATGTTATTCTTGTAACAAAATTATTTAATGACACAATATGGATAGTGACACTCAATGATGCATAAGTGGATGAGAAACACTACACCTCTAGGGTCTCAAACCATATATGTGTAGTATGTTGTAACTGATTCCAATATAAACCTAGTATATAGGTTCCAAGAAACCTAAAATGAAAATTCATAAGGTATTTATAAATTGGCACAATAAAATAAATAAGTCATAAATATAATTACATATAATATTATTAACAAAATTAATGTTTATATAAAAATATTAATGTTTAATTTACATAAAATGGTTCTATAGAATCTAAAAACTATGAAAATTTTCCCTCAGAGTATGTACATTACATTTGACATAACTCCACCTAATAAAAAAATTAATATACCTCTATTTTATAAAAAATATTAATAAATTTCTAAAATTACTCATATTAATAATGAAAACACACTAGTTTCCCCATGGATAGTCATATATAAGATATTGGGGAAGTGAGAAGAAAATTCTATAAGTGATGGGTATAAAACACTCTCATCCCCAAATCAATAGAAAAATGAAACATCCTATAATCTTGTGGTACATCACATGACTTCTTATATAGATGAATCTATAAAGATTTGTTAACACAAGTGACCCCCAACTATATTTAGTTGTCTTGTCTAAATCCTCATGTAATAGTTAGTACATCATGTGTAGAAATGTGGTATATTATCTAACACATAGATTGCATCCAGTAAGACACATAATATATTCATGTGTCTGTTTAATAGACATGAACTCATCATCATAATCATTAATCATTAAGAAGTTATCATCAAGATAGCACATGCTCAACAGGAACTATGTAAGATAGGTGGTCAACCAATGATGTTAATTCCAAATAAAATTTCTATAAATTCACATTGGTTTCCTATAGTTCACCCATAATTTCATCCCCATGTATAGGTAATACCAGTATGTATGCTATATCATATAAAGTAACTATAACTCTCTACCACTCAGTAAAATGGATTGTGTCTGTCCCTATTCATTATCTCTCAACCAATGTAGTAATAAAATGACAATTAATGGTAATGTTATCACAAATTGAGATACCATAAAATCTAGGTCATTTGAGGTATGGAATAATGAATATCATAGGTTTTTAGTGGTATATATAATGATATCATTGAAAAACATATGTCGAACAGGTCACTGTGCAATCACCTCACATGATTCATGATAATTTTGGGCATATAAGAAAGCCTCCCCCATCAAAATATATAATATTATCATATTTATTTATATAAAATTTTTCAGTTTACATCATTTTATTTTAATAATATATTATGTTGTGACTGTTAAAATTATGTTATTCACATGATAATATGATTTAAAAATTGATGATAAAAGAGAATAATGTTTTTTATAAAATAAAATAAAATAATTTCATAAATATACTCTTATATTAACAGCTAGATTAAAAGATACATCTTTTGGAATGTTCAATGATTTCCTTATATGTCTAGGGAAATATTTTTTATTGTGCCGTTCCTAGATATATATACATTTCCTCAGTAAAGGTTACCATTCATTGGTTCAGCCCATCTCATTCCAAATACAGTTCAACCTAATCTCCCTCTCGGTCGAAACCTATTAATATTCATAAGAAGAATGGGAACATTAAGGGATAGACTTAAGTTTAAACAGTAACCTATCGAGATCCATGGAGAACTGAAGTGATCACTATTACTCTGTAGTCATTTCACTGGATTAATAAATTTCTCCCAAGATAAAATATAAAATCACACACAGTGATCACATGTGTTTAAGGATACCATAATTTGGGGAATTTACTAAAATCATAGTAATGATGCTAAAATAAAATCACAAGCATCTAACCATTTCTACCTTTAAAAGTATCATGGAACTTAGGGACCTCAAATATATTCCCAAAATTTTCAAATAAATGGACATGAAATTTGATAGCATCCTAAAGAATCTGATAAAACTCACACTAAAAATGGTTACCATATTAGATCCATTTATTCATGCCCTTAGTGGAACATTTTTCTCTTTCAATAAAATGATTCACAATGAAATAGAATATTTCCTACCATAAAAATATAATTTAATTTTAAAAAATTATATCATATTTTTATTTAACCTTTGAATCATTAAATTATTCATATATAATTATATTATTTACTTTCAGTTTTTTGGAATAAAAATTGGACATCCCATCGGTCTTAATCATGGAAAAGCCACCAGGTCTCTATGGAATATGTCTAAAGTGAAGCTCTATTGACTAGATCTCTCATACTAAATAAATACAAATAAATCATCAATTAAAATAATATTTCAAATTAATTATTACCATATAATTTAATATTCCTAATTACCTATGATCATTAGCTTCTTAACTCCCTTCATGACTCTATTAATTCATTCTATAAGTGGGTCATTGTGTTTCCAAATCACCTTCCATCATCATAAGCAAGGGACCATTTATCCATTTTAATTTACATCATGTAGTCATATAATTCATTATTATCATGATAAATGCGTTTAAAACACTCCTCCATTCTCAATTTTTGAGGTTTTTATGCTAAAATAAATCATAATTCATAACAACACATATAACAATATGCTCTTTATCAGATGTTTGTTTTCAATAAAACATATATATACAAATATTTCCTTATTTATTTAATTATCCACTCAGCCATGAACTTATTCCACATAATACATATAATTTCTATAATATAGTATCAATAATAAGAATGATTTATTCTCTATATTAGACCCTGATACTATACATCCTCATTCATTAATTGATACTGACTACAAATCATACTACTTATTTTAATTACCATCAAAAATTCTAAAATACAATCCAAGAACCAACTCTAAGATGAGAAGTTATCCTTCTTATTAATATTAAATATTAAATGTAAAAGTGAATGATTCTCATACCATGTATTGTAAATCAGCAATGTTCCAATATACATTATATATAGAAATGTCCCGTCAATATAGATAAACTACTTGAAATTTCTGAAATAAATCACACATGGTAAGAACTAAAAAAATAATCTATAAAAAACAATGTTAGATAGATATACTTGGTTTTTTGGGATAACATATTGAACCATTTGTATCTTTTAAAATACTAGATTCTTGGGAAATAATAGTTCCTGATGTTATGGTAAAATTTGATTGGAATCATACTAGTCGTTGTACACATTCATGATAGACTTTTATCATTAAACCCATTCTTTCTAGTAAGAAATCATATAACCAAAGTGTAATTTTATTCTCTCCATCACTAAAACTACTAGAATGTATTGGATTGATATTATCAATTCAACAATAACTTTTGAAATTAATTATGCATCTATGTTCGTTTGATACTATGATAGGCTTCGGTTCACACCTGTGTATGGAGTGTGTCTTGAGATGCAATAACAATGTAGATTCTTATCGTGTATATCTTAAAGAGAAATTTTATAATATGAATTGAACTTTTTATAAAAAATTATATAATGATCTATCAATGATTCGTCTATGACATAACAATAATGTCCCTCAATGTGATACTTTTTCATCATAGTCTTCAGAGAACCTTTTTTATCAAACTCTATATAAATTTGTATGGGACATTCATCCTACCCTCAATTCAGGCCACTAATAATTCATGGAAATTATGTGTTGGTTAATGATTGACTAATAAATTTTTTGAAATTGTGTCATACCTTATATTGATTATGATTCCAATGGTGGGAGATTTTTCAATTATCAGTGTTACATCACAAGGATAGGCTTATAATGTTCGTTTTCATTTTCATTTTGTTTTTTCCCTCAACGACTTCTTTTGGTTCTAAATTTTCACCATTATAAAAATTTTACACCAAAGAATCAACTTGTTATAGAGGAATATCCCTAAAAAATATACTCACTATATGATATTTCATATAATGAGGATATTAAAGTCTATCTATACACAGAGATATAACAACTTCCACTATCGATGGAACATCAATGAGAGAAAATCTAATGAAATACAACTCCATCATTTTATCTTTATATTGGTCCTTATCTAGTGTATATATGTGATTCCAGTCATCATCATCAATAATTGGATAGCATATATGCCACAACCAATATATATATTATTTATTCATGTATATAATGAACTATATCACATAGTTAATCGCGACTTTTAACCACAAAAGAATCAACATCTAAACACTTTCCAAATTCGTGCAACCCTATAGAATTCAAGATCATTATTGTTATCTAATATAACTAACTAATTTCCATGTATAAATTATTTTATCATTGAAAAATTATATACATTCATATTTTTATCTAAATTATGAATTAATATTATACATATCATTTATGTTTGATCAATGAAACATAGTATGATTTTAAAGTATTTTGACATTTTCTTTTGAATTTTAACTAACAGTATCTAAATATATTATTCAGCATGAGTCCGATTTCAAAAAGAGAATATGAATTACACAAAGAATATCTATTGGGAGTATAAAACCATGTTTGTAGTTGGGCCCATTTTTTGTGCATTGAGTGAATATCAAGATATTACCCAACTATTATTTTCAGGGTTATTACCCCTAGGTAAATCTGACTTAGAGACTTTGTCTAGTAGTAATATCTATATAGGGATGTCATTGCCTAGAAACCACACACTTCTTATTTTATCATAGTTTTATGATGTTTACTATGTTTGGACTTATTTATAGGTTTTTCACTATTGTTTTCAATTCCAAATTTACATATATAATTATAGTTACCCTCCTTTTTCATAAATTATTATTATATTATTTTTAAGATTAAAATATAATAATAAAATAATACCGAATAAAAATGTTTCAATTTACTAATGTTAAACATGTAATTCAATAATATTCCAAACAATTAAACCATTCCTAAAATTTAAACTCTATAATAATAATTAAATCATTATAATATTAATTAAACATGAAACATTATTAAATAATAAATTTAGTATTCCAAATTAAAATCAAACAAGAAAAATATTAATATTATTAATAATTTAAATATTATACGAATAATTACAACATTTTACAAATAATTAAACATAAAATTTTATTTAACATGTAATTATTATTAATAATTATTAAGGTCCATTCAATTTAATATTAAACAATAACTTAATAATATCCTTGAAAATTTATTATTATAAATTATAAGTAAACATGAAATTTAATGTCAGACATGTAATTTTCTATGCATGAAATCAATTTAATATAATTTCATTTTAAACCATCCTAACTAAAATAATTATAATAATGTTAAACTAATGATAAATAAATTATTATAAAACTATATAAATAGAAAATAAAAAAAAGAGGAGTGCCATAAAATATTAACGACCATAAAAACCAAATCACCAAGGAAGAGTATTGAACATTTTATCTATTTGAGATCAGGATAGAGATAGAGTGGAAGTGTTTTTAAGTGGAAAATAAAAGAGAAGGGGACATCCTTTTATAGTAATACTTGAGGACAGTGTAAAACCATTTAACAATCTATATTATAGCTTCAAATGGATAACACTAAATGGTTTAACAGGTTTACTCAGAATGGAAGTTGAAGAGTTTCAAACCATTTTCCACCCTTTGTATGGTGAAAAAGAGAAACAAATTGTCTTATTCTCTTGTCATTGTTTGGAGGAGAATCAAAATATTGAATGATTATCCAACCCATATTCATAAATATCAAAAACCTAGAGACTATTAATGATAAAAAATTATTTTTAAATTTCTTCCCCAATGTGGAGTTTTGGACCCCATGGTTTCACATTTTCAAGTACAATGAATTTTTCTTATTTGAATAGATTGAAATTTTAATATGGATCATATAAAAATTTCATATATTTTTTTGTTAATATTATAGATTTATATAGTAATGGAGAGTCCATTGATGGTATGTGGTTGACTCCTATCCATTACTAGTGTTCATCGTTATCACAAAGGTTTTCCTAGTGTTTTGTATGGTTCTCTTATTGTGTTTTTATCATGCATAAAGGCCTTACACTGAGAATTATCTACTTGTTTTAATACCTCATATTTTTATATCATAGATGATTAACTTCTATATATTTGGATAAATTTTTTCCTAATGGACGGAGAGAAAACATTTTTTCATATTTGTTCATTGGGGGATGATATTATTAATTAACATCTATCTATCTTTCTTGAATGATATATTATCGTGGAATGAACATTCAATAATAATTCCATAAGGAACACACTTTAGTAAATTTGGATACTATTGTATGTTGTTTCTTTTAGAGAAGGGGAATTACTATTTATTTTCTTTGAATTTTTCAAGGATTTAGAGAATCATCAAGTTATAAGCTAAATACCTTGGGAATTTTATAAGTATTAAATTTATATCAATGATCTAATGTTGTAAATCTATAAAATACGGATGTCTCTATATCAAACTTGTGGGTTAGAGTGAGGGGGGTCCAGTTTTTGGGTAGAAGTGAATGAGTTATTCATGGAATTAGAAAAATGAATTGTGAATTTATAGAGTGGAATATTTCAGATCCATTTCATTGGGGACTATTAATATATATCTTAGTTTTGGTTGATATCCATAAACATTTGATGTGTGGAATTTTTTTAAAATCTAATGGATTTAATATATGGATATCCTTTGAATATGAAATGATTCCCATTTTTTTCCAGTGGTATTCTAGGAAATTCAATGAAGGACTTTGAATTGAAAGATTTCAACATCAATGGTGATACAATTCTAAAGTATGGGCCCTGATTGAATGCTATGTTGGGTGAAACCCCAATGCCATAGAAGTTTCTACAAAGGGTGGTGGAACACATATAATCACGGATGGGTAATGTTTCCATGAACCCTTGGATTATATACTGGAACCCTAGAAGGTCTGATGTGTTGGTTCTGAAATGACTAAGGATAGAAAAAATAGATCATGAAAAGTGCTATCAGATGGATGGTGCATCACAAGTGTGATGTATAGAGGATTATTCCCCAAAATATAGTTAAACATCAATAATGGTGTCTCATTTGATGCATTTTTATCCATGGTTCCTTACATCTAATGTATTCTTGATAAAAGTGCTTCGGCGGTGATTCCTAGTGATGAGAAAAATAATGATGCAATACGGTTCAGTCTAGTGGATTATTTTTGAAGGGGAGGGCCTATTTTGTAGTAATTGGTTTAATGGGAGTATTTTTAGGTTCATAAAAAATCCCATATCAACTTTGGAAACGGATGGAAGCTCACATATAAGCTTGGATGTGAAATTCATCCTAGAACCCAAGGGTTTTAGAATGGAACCCCAGAACAGCCTATTTGTTGAGTCTGAATGGACTAGGGATAAAGGAAATAGATCCTGACATGTTAAAGGAGTGGGGATATTTTTTCAATAATCATAGAAAATGAATTATAGGGTGAGTCTTGTGACGGCATATGTTCCCAAATCACCATCTAATGTCATAACTATTTTTGGCATGAGTCCTCCTATTCCTCCTTCTGAAGCCAGTTCACACATTTATATGAATATGTATAATTTTTTCCATGTTTATGAAGTGGAGGATGGTGGACCTTTGAATAATTACTTGACTCTTCATCTAGTTGAAACCTCAATCCACACTCCACTTAAGGGGAAGGATAAGGTTGGTTCATCCCTATTTTATATACATTCCATGAGAAACACTATTCCGCATGAGGGACAAAGAGTTTTTTGAGTGAATATGGTAATAGATAGGATCCAACTGTCATTTATATTCTGACACTTTAAAATGAAAATGGAAATGGTTTTTCTTTACCATAGGTAATTTCACTAGAGCGTCTTGATGAGGATTTAACTCATGGGTTTTCATATTTTAAAACCATAAGGTTTTATATTAATAATTATCTCAATGTGGAACTTCATCTATAAATAGAAATTTTCCTGACATGGAAATGATTTCTGAAAAATTGAGATATGTCTAATTTCCCAGAAATTAACGGCATTGTAAATAGATGAAAACAATATTATTTAATTGGTGATAATTTTTATGATTTTTATAAATTAATTTGGGGGTAGATTATGGTTCTCATTATTATATATTAGTGGTAGAGTCTAATAGGGGGTAACCCCACCTATAGCCATGATACCCTTATATTAGAACTATCATGGGCTTGGTGACCAACACGTAGTTTATTCACATGAATTTGAGAGCTTGATGTATCACCTTGATATAGTATTCCATTATAAACACATGTTAGAGATAATTTAAATGTTTTAGATTACTTCTAATGTGCTCTTTCAGGGAATATTTCCGGTTGGGAAGAATAGAAAAATAGGTGTTATTTCCTCTTATAGAAATATGATCATAAAGTTATATTTATAAATTTTTCTCATAATCATATTACTTATTATATTTATCATGCTTGGAGACTTAAAACCTTCATGGTAATTTTCAGTTTTCCAACCAGGGGGGATAAATAAAGATCTCAATAGTTACCAATGTTTCTATACATTAATTTTCCATGTCATATTTTGGTTAGAGGGTATTTAAATGAAATTATTTTTCAAAATTTTAAGGAATTTGGAGAAATACAAACAAACTTTTATGATGCATAATTTAAATGATTTATTTCATTCTACGGTTTTCTGATTTTGTTTTCTCTGGAAGCGCATTGACTTGGTTTCAGGTAATGTCTCAAATTTCTAGAATCATGAAATTCTTGGATAAATTTATGGGGTCTAATGAATAGAGGATTCTCCTTCCCTATTTCTATGTATATTATATCTCCCCAATATATTGGGATCACTACTTGATTCTTCTATCTACAAACCATATTCTTAGTTGTAATCAGAATGAAAGGGTGTTTATATTTGAAGGAATGTGGATGAAGGAATAATACGGGATCAAATCGGTATGGAATGTTGATGAGCTGGATACCAGTAAAGGAATGGAATATTTGTCTTCTTATTAATATAGTGGAGTGATACAGAGTTATGTAAACTGGATCATACTAATGATTTTATTGAGAGTCACATACATGCATGTTATTCTCTTACGTCGTTATATGCTATTATCTCTTGGTCATTTTTCCTTGAGAACGAGTTATAATCCACTCGTAGAAGCAAATAGAGATTCTAGTTCAAGCGAGTGTGGGAGTCTCATATTAAAGAATGTGACCAAAATATGGTGTTTTCCATCATAAGGTTTCTTTAAGATATATAAATAATCACATTTCAATAATTAAGATGGATGATATATGGTCCACTTTTTAGGAGAGTGAGATTCAGAATCTTATCCTTGGTTTATTTTATGATCCTTGTTCATCATAGGGTTCCAATATTCATACTAACATTGTCTCCTACATCTTTTCTTTGATCCCAGAACCGATGAGTCAATATCTTGCAATATATTTTACTGATGAGGAATTCCTCAGGAATCTCCACATATTCATTCCACAACGTCTCATAGGCTTGATTGGTTCTATTAAATTTTATTTAAATACTTCTACGTAATAGGATTATAAAAACGCTAATGAAGACTTTATAAGTGCTAAAAATCACTGATACTGGAGGTGTTATTAAAAGAGGCTCCATTTTATCAATGGTAATAAACATGATAGAATGGACATTTATTATCATTTTTAGCACTGATAAAAATCCCCATTTATTGGTTCTATAAAACACACTGATATACGAAAATTTTAAAAAATAATTGAAAAAAAGTGGGAATTTGAGGTGACCCCCCCTCCTTATAGGTTCTCTAACCCCACATTAAAAGCACAAAGCCTACCCTTTAATAACTTTTGTAATTCCACCCACCGTTAACTACACTAGGCACCGCCTTCACTGACCCACACACATACCACTCCCTCCACATGAATTCGAACCCGAGACATCTCCCTTACGCACCTAGACCCTTAAAACTCCTCCATGTTTCTTTACTATCCATTTTATGATATATCTATTTATATATATATTTATATAACTAGTTATATATTACATATATATATTAGTATATTAATATATATCTATATGATCATTTTTAAATGAATTTATGAAATATTCTTTTATGTATGTGTTTTTATAAATAAATAAATAGATGAAAACATATCTACAACATACATACATATATATATATATATATTATGAGTAACTATAAATATATTTACACATGTTTTGGTTTATTTACTTATATTATATAATAATATTCATATACATATACTAGAATATATAGATAATATATATCGATTTTTTAATACACACACGCAAAAATAAACACAGACACTATATAGTTATATAAATATTAATATATTTCTAATTTAAAATAAAATGAATATAATTTTTTATTTAGATATAGTTTATATATTTATATTGGTATTTTATATTTAAATATGTTTACATTTTTATTTTTAAAATTATTTTTTATGTTTAAATATATAAAAATATATATTTGATTTTATACTTAATTATAAATAACAGTACATTATAAAAAATGATAAAATTTGAATGCCATCATATCCTTATGAGTGTAATACTTGAAAATATATTGAGTCTCCACCGAAAAAAATATAATGAGACCCTGATAAATGAGGTTGAAATTCTATCAAATGTAAAAACAAATTGGGGTACCCCTACTAAAAACTCAAATTTGGATACCTTATGGACCTTTTATGGCATAGAAAAAATATTGCAAGGGGTCCCTTGGGTCATGATGGTATATATCTCATCGCAAGACTCATTTTGATGTATAGTAGATCAAAAACAAACACTCGAATCAAATTTCATGGTCATTTGATGTTTGAGTCACATTTTCAACTTATTTTAGATCATTTATTAATTTTTTTTTATTTTTTCAATATTCAAAGTATTATTAAATGTAATATATCGAACCTCTATGGTCCATTAATTTGTGAAAATGTGGTGCTAGAGGTGTTTCGGGAGGTCAGGGTGACTTGGGGGTGTGTTTGGGTGGAATATTAAGGGGATCTAAAGGGTGATAGCTTTCGCACGGGAGGCGCACAATTTGTATAAACCGTGAAGGAAAACCGTACGAGGTTGGTGTTGGAGGAAGTGGCTAACGCATGGTTAGCGCACGGTTTGTCTAACGGTTCAGACGAACTGTGCGAGGATTGTTTGATGAGGCAGAAGCTAAAGCACAGTTAGCGCACAGTTTTCCAAACCGTGCGAACTAACCATGCAGGAACTTTAATCTAGATCCTAAAATTGTGGATCTAACTCGTGTTTCCTCTAAATGGTTCTTTTAAGCCCCTAAGCGGCCATAACATGGGATTACCCTCCCTTGAAGATAGTAGAACCTCCCAAGCGTTATGGAGGCAATCTGATGGCTTCCCATGGCGAATCGAAGATGGTTTCTTGAGGTATGTGATTGTTCTTGGTTGGTTTCTTAGATCTACATAGATCTACTTCTCCTCTTCTCTTAGTTTCATATATATACACAGTTTATGGGTAGATCTAAGTGTTTGGATGCAAAATATGATGATATTTGGTCTTAGTTGTGTTAGGAGAAGAGATCTAAGGAGGATTCATGGAGGATCATCACGAAATTCTTGTGTGTTATTCTTTTGTTGGGGTTTTCATCAAAAACCTTTGAGGTAGGGATATTTCCTTCGTCTCTCCTTACTATGTATCATGTGGGGTGGGTAAGCTACTATTTCTGTGGGAATGGATGAAACCAAACCTTAACAAATATAACAAACAAACTATTAAGGATTAATGGGGTGAATATGACATTTCTATTGTAATCTTATAATTTCTATATGTTGTGAACTGTATGGGATTATGCCCCCTAAAAATCATGGTTGTTGGTGGTTTTTCCTTGCGCACTAATGAACCCTTGTCTTCTGTGATGTTTTAATGGCTCCAACATGGGAATTTGGTTAATCACGTAAACTCGGCCGATTAAATGAATGTTCATTGAACAACAATCCTTGTGTGATCACCCCAGTTAACCAACAGAAATAAGAACCTAATGAATGATGTGCTTGAACCTGGAAGTTTCTCCACTCTGTTTTGGTAGTAGGTGTATTGTTCTGTTGGATACTTATGGGGCAACTTCGATGTGGATGGGATCCTCTCTTGTGGCATGGTTTATGGTTGTGAATTTGAAGCTGTGTGGGGCTATATCTCTAGGCTTGGTTTGGTTCCAGTACTTTGAGGGATCTCATGGACCCCTTTGTTGTTGTGACTTTACAAGAGAACTGGGTGTGAATTCTTATATTTTTTTTGGATGTTTCTCTTCTATGGCTCGTGGTAGTGCCTGTTAGCTGCCCAGTTGTGTAGAATTCACCTAAATGGGATCACTTGAACATGAAAATAATAATGGTTTAAATTGGGAATTGATTTTGGGAATGAGTTGTGACTTGGTCTTGAGTGTCGTGCCTTTCTTTTATGAATGAATAGTAACTAGGGTGTTTGTTCTTAGGTTGGCTTTGGAGACCCTAGGTTGGGATGAGTTCCTATTACCTATACATATAATTTTAGTTCTTATGTTTCTTATTCACGCCCCACCCACATTGAGCACTTCGTGTCGAACAGCCCCATTCCATGGGGGAGGGTGTTTTCCCAACATTCCAATAAATGGCTTGTTATTAGCTCCTTTTATGATGCCTTTCCCGAATATCCCATGACTCTTCGGGTAGGACGTGACGGCCTAAGGTCCATTATAGCCCAATATTCTTCGGGCATGGTAGTTGTGGTGGTTAGCCTAGGTGTGTGCAGGCAGGTTGTTTCCCAAGAGTCTTTGGGATGAGGCCCAGGTGTCTTCGGTCTTGGCAGTAGTTGTTCTAGCCCAAGTGTTTGCGGGCATGGTTACATGTGGTTTTTGTGGCCCAGGTGTTTGCGGGCGAGATACTGGTTGTGGACTGGGTGTTTGAGGGTGTGGTTACGTGTTGTTGTTGTGGCCCAGGTGTTTGCAGGCTGGATAGTGGTTGTGGCCCAGGTGTTTGCGGGCGGGATGTTTGGTTTTCCCTAATGAGTATACTTGTATACTCACCCTACGTATATAAAACTGCTTTCAAGATTCCAGGAGGACTTCAGGGATCGTGCAGGGCTGTACTAACTTGGACATTGGGAAAGTTGCAGTTGATGTTTCCTTTTCTTTGGAACTTTACCTTTGTATTCTCCTAGTGCTTTGTGGTATTTAATTTTGTAACATGCATATGGGAATGGTTTTCTTTTGGCTTTACTTTTACCCCCAGTTTTGGTGTTGTTGGGATTTACTATCTTATCTCCCGATCCTAATAATGAAAAAGGGTAATGCCTTCCATCTTGTGTGTGATTCTATACCCTTGGTGCTAGTCACCACTTTGGGGCCTATTGAAGGCGGGTCTCTGAGGTCATTATCTCTCCTTCAACTTGAATAAGGTAGGGTCTGGCAATCTTTTTTCCCTTCCCCCATCTTGGTGAAGGTGGGTCGTGACAGAATGGTATCAAAGGAGGTTAAAGGTTGAGAGAGAGGATGGAGTCTATAGTTAGGCACAATGAGTATTTCATGGGATGGTAGGGCAGTAGTGTTGGTTGATCTTGGAGCGTGAAATAGGATAGGGAAGACTAGCTAGGACCCGGGATTTTAGGGCCCTCTGTGATCTGATGCAAGGACTCTGGACCTATAGAATGACAAAGTTAGGCTACACTGATTGTAGGGTAGATACCATAGGAAAGGTACATGCATTATAATGACTTTTGTTCTTGTGTTTCTGGGGCATTTTGGGGATTTAAAGTCAATAAGGAGTCTAAGAAAAATTTAAGAACAATATTTTACACTACTCAGGATTAGGAATTCCTTGTTTACCTTGCAGCTATTGCACTTGGGAGACGACCATGAGTAGTAAGGGTGATCGAACCCTAGGAGGTTGACATGGCTGATCGACAAGGGGATGACCGAGAAGAGAAGGATGATCAGTGGTAGAAGATGATTCGAGCCTTTCAGCCGCAGACCCTTGGGAAGTACGTGGGCAGCATATCAGATATGGAGATAGGGAGCGGGCTAGAGAAACTGGTGATAGCTTTCAGCTTGATCTGGGCTCCGATGTAGTACTGGGTTCTTTTGGCTATGAGCCAGATGTGTGGGGAAGTGTGTCAGTGGTGGACGCTTTATCTTGTGGAGAAGAGGGAGATTGAGGTCTCATGGGCTGACTTCGAGAAGGAGTTCCGAGCATAATTCCTCTCTTCCACGATGAAGGCTGAAAAGAGGCAGGAACTACTCTCCCTCTAGCAGGGGAGTATGTCAGTGAGAGAGTTGGAAATCAAGTACAATGATCTCATTTGCTTTTCTCCCAACCTCTTCCCGGATGAGGAGTATCGGGAGAGACATTTTGATGAGGCACTACGACCTTGTCTCTAGTATGATGTTAATCCTTTCACCCTACCGACGTACTTGGACGTCCAGAAGGAGGCTGAAGTGGTGGAAAGGATGCACACTCTGGGAGGTGTATCGTAAGAGGGAATATAGTTGGTATATTCAAACGGGGAAGTCGTCAGCAGCAGGCCTCCAGCGTTAGGGCCCTCTAGGTTTCGACCCGCAGGAAGTAGGCCTCAGCAGTTCCAGTTCTGATCTCCTGGCCCTCACACTTTTCTTTCAGGCCCAGGGCCAAGATGCATCATCTTTGGATGCCATGGGAACCTTCAGAATCAGTTCCCAGACAGTGTGCAATACGGCGGTAGTGGGAAGGATCAACACCCACCTCGGTAGTAGCAGTTTCCAGCTAGACCCTTTCAGCAGTAGCAGCAGGGGAAGCGGGCTCCCGCTCCCATGAGGGTAGCTGTTGTAGGAGGAGGCCGACCTTAGGGAACTCTTGAGGGACATCGACCAGGGCATGGTCGAGGAGGTGGCCGAAGTTGAGAGGCAGAAGAACTAGGCGTGGGAAGTTTCATGTTGTAGAGGCACCAGTTCGAGCAGGGCCAGAAGACATTCGAGGTACGATCATCCCATTAAATACTCTTGATTATGCCTTGTTCGATACAGGAACTTTGTACTCTTTTTTTGCACACAGTCTGGCCTGTGATCTGGTTTTAGATACTAAGAGACTTTCAGTTCCCTTGGTGCTGAGCACACTAGTCGAGGGTCAGACCGACTTGTTTTATGTTTTTCGAGGGTGTAGACTTGTGATAGGGCCACATCAGTCTATCAGAGATCTTCTACTGTTATAGATACAACCTTATGATGTCATCCTAGGAATTTACTGGCTATTCTCTGTATGTGCTATCATTGAATGCATCCGAGGAAGGTTTGTGTTTTCAGATTTGGGCGGCCGATGTGTAGCTTTCATCAGCGAGCGGGTTTGCCAGAAAAGTAGCAGGCGAGAGGAGCCACTCCTTTCCTTGTTATCCAAGCTATTAGTGGAGTCGGTGGATACAGAAATGGTGGAAGTTCCAGGGGTCTTCAGTGATTTTATGGATTTCATCCCTAAGGAGGTGGCAACTCTACCCCCTCGACATGATGTTGAGTTCGGAATAGACTTTCAACCTAGTGCCTGTCCAGTTTCAATGGCTCCCTACCGGATGGAACCTTCTGAGTTACAGGAGTTGCCGATTCAGATTAACGATCTGATGAAGAAGGGTTTTATTCGACCAAGTGTGTCGCCATGGGGTGCTCTAGTCTTGTTCGCAATGAAAAAAGATGGTGGTCTCAAGCTGTGCATAGACTACAGGAGACTAAATCAGGTGACGATCAAAAATCGGTACCCTCTCCTGAGGATAGATGATCTCTTTGACCAGCTGAGGGGAGAAGGTTGGTTCTCTAAGATCAATATGTGGTCTAGATATCACCAGTTGAGGGTGAAGTTGGGTGATATCTCGAAGACTGGATTCAGGTGCATATATGGGCACTTTGATTTTGTGGTCATGTCGTTCAGCTTTACACATGCACTAGCCGTTTTCATGGGACTCATGAACTCCATCTTTCCGGAATAACTAGACCCATTCATAGTAATCTTCATCAATGACATCCTGATCTACTCAAGATCATTTGAGGATCATGCGGGGCACCTGAGAACAAGTTTATAGGTCCTCCTACAGCACCAACTTTATAGGAAGTTGTCCAAATGCTAGTTTTGGACTCAAGAAGTACACTTCCTTGGACATGTGGTGTTCGATCAGGGAATAGCGGTGGAACCATCAATGGTCTAGGTAGTTGTTTCTTGGGCAGCGCCCAAGAACGTGGCAAGAATTCGTAGTTTCCTTGGAATGGAGGGCTACTATAGGATATTTGTGCCCAACTTCTTTCGAGTTGCAGCACCTTTGACAGGTTTTACCAAGAAGGACTAGGCTTTCGTGTGGAATGGGAAGTGCGAGGAAGCCTTAAGCTATCTAAAGGATAAGTTTGTAAGTTCCCCAGTGCTAAGGTTTCCAGAAAAAGGGGTAGCATATGAGGTGTTCTTTGATGCTTCAGGACAAGGCCTCGGGTGTGTGTTGATGCAACGACAAGGGGTGATTTCTTATGGGTCTAGATAGTTACATCCCCGTGAGTGAAATTATTCCAGCCACGATTTGGAGCTTGTAGTGGTCGTTTTCGCACTAAAGTTGTGGAAGCATTACCTCATCGGGGAGCGCTTCGTGGTTTTCACGGATCACAAAAGACTGAAGTATATCTTCTCCCAGCGGGACATTAACTTACAATAGTGAAGGTGGATGAAGTTTCTTCAGGATTACGACTTCGAGATTTCCTACACCTCAGGAAAGGGGAATGTGGTGGCCGATGCCTTGAGAAGGAAATCACAAAAGGATGCGGTTCGTGAGTCGCCAGATGCATGGAAGGCGATGGAGGAGTTGGGTGCCCTGCACCTGGAGGTAGGGGAGGATGGTGGTAGAGGTTGTCTGTTTCAGATGACAGTGCAATCCTCTCTCCTACGGAAGGTGGAGGAGTCTCAGTGGGGAGATATAGAGAGTGAAGTGATGCACGATCAGACTAACAAAGGCAATGCTCTGGAAGGATGGAAAAAGGATGGTCAGAATCAGATTCCTTTCCGCGGGAAAATATTTGTCCCAAAGGAGATGCGTGAGAGGGTTCTTGGTGTGTTCCAAAACTAACCCCTAGCGGTGCACCCGGGAGTCTCCAAGATGTACCAGGGCCTGGGAATTTAGTTTTGGGGGCCTGGAGTAAAGAGGGCGGTGGCGAATTTCGTGGCCAAATGCCTAGTGTGTCTGTAGGTGAAGGCTGAAAACCGTGTTCCGGGCGGTCGGTTGCAACCTTTAAATATTACCGAATGGAAGTGGGACGACATCTTGATAGATTTAGTCAAAGGACTACCCAAGGCTTAGGGAGGTTGTTATGCTATCTGGGTGGTGGTGGACCGGTTGACAAAATCGGCTCACTTTCTGGCGATCAAGGAGTCGGGTTCAGTGGATTCCTTAGAACAGAGATACATGGATGAGGTGGTGCGGTTTCATGGAGTTACGAGGTCCATAGTCTCGGATAGGGATGTACGGTTTACCTCATGAGTCTGGAGTGGATTGCAGCATTATTTTGGCACCCAGCTACATCATAGCACTACTTTCCACCCCTAGACAGATGGACAGATAGAGCTCACCATCCAGAAAATGGAGGACATGCTACAAGCATGTGTTTTGGGCCTTGGAGGATCATGGGTACACCACTTTCCTCTGGTAGAGTTCTCTAACAACAACAACATATATAAATCTACCATTGGAATAGATCCTTTCAAATCTTTGTATGGGAGGCCATGTCGCTCACCCGTGTGCTGGACCGAGGTTGGGGAAACAAGTGTTCTTGGCCTGGAGGTGGTGTAGAGCATGACGGAGAAGGTTTAGATTATACGAGAGAGGATGAAGGCAGCTTATGACTGGCAGAAATCATATGTCGATAATAGGAGGAGACCCTTGGATTTTGAGGTTGGGGACCACGTATTCTTGAAGGTATCCCCTCGGTGTGGACAATGGAGGTTCGGCAAGGGGAGTAAGATTTCTCCATGATTCATCGAACCATTCGAAGTTCTGCTGTGAATCATAGAAGTAGATTATAATCTATCTTTACCACCACCTCTACTAAGAATACATGACATCTTCCATGTGTCACAACTCTGTTGGTACCTGCATGACGATTCACACGTCCTCGACTGGGGAGAGCTAGATATCGGGGACGATGCAATGTTCGTGGAGTGACCTGTGATGATCGAAGTTTGTGAAGAGAGGGTGCTTCGTGGATGAATCATTCCTTTGGTTCATGTGCTATGGAGGCATGGTGGGCTTGAGGAGAGTACCTGGGAATGGGAAGCACATATGTGTGCCTAGTACCCATAGTTGTTTTGAGTTTTATTCAGTTTTTTTCGTACCTGTTTACGATGTAATGCTTGACATAGTTAGCTATGAAGTGATTTTCAAGTGCGTATGAAGTGTCCTGAAATGTGGGGATGGGAGGACCTGATCCCTAGATAAGACTCATTAAAGTGGATGCACATAAACCCATGCAGGCGAGTTAGTGCCGCCCAAAGCGAATAGTATCTTAACATAGAGGAAGAAAAACCCCTCACCCACATGACCGGATGGTTTAATCTTTTTATTTGAATAGTTGCACGGGGGAGAGGATCGGTATGTTTTTTATTGTTCAGGAGATAGGTGAGGAAGGGCGCACTCTTTGGTAACAAGGTGGTTTGCTCCTGAGAGGTATATTTCGAGGGGGAGTTGTTCGGACCCCTCCCTTTTCTTCAGGTCTAGTTTTAATTCTTGAGGGCGATAATAGTTTGAGAGGTATCTGATGTAATGGACTGGACCTCTCCGGTCCATTAATTTTTGAAAATGTGGTGTTATTGGTGTTATGATAGGTCAGGGTGACTTGGGGGTGCCTTTGGGAGGAATTTTAAGGGGATCTAAAGGGTGATAGATTTCACACGGGAGGTGCACGGTTTGTCTAAACTGTGTGGCCAAACCATGCAAGGTTGGTGTTGGAGGTAGTGGCTAATGCATGATTAGCACAAGGTTTATCTAACCGTGCGGTCTAACCGTGCGAGGAGTGTTTGATGAGGCAAAAGCTAACACATGGTTAGCAGACGGTTTTCCAAACTGTGCGATCTAATCGTGTGGGCACTTAAATCTAGATCCTAAAATTGTTGATCTAACTCGTTTTGCCTCTAAATTGTACGTTTATGCCCCTAAAACCATAACTCGGGATTACCCTCCCATGAAGATAGGAGAACCTCCCCCAAGCCTTTTGGAGGCAATTCGAAGGCTTCCCTTGGTGAATAGAAGCCGGTTTCTTGAGGTATGTGATCGTTCTTGGGTGGTTTGTTAGATCTACTTAGATCTACTTCTCCTCTTCTCTCGATTTCTTAGATCTACGCCCATTATGGGTAGATCTAAGTGTGTGGATGCCAAATATGATGAGATTTTGTCTTGGTTGTATTAGGAGAAGAGATCTATGAAGGATTCATGGAGGATCAGCCCAACTTTCTTGGGAATTCTTCGTTTGTTGGGGTTTTCATCAAAAACCTTTGAGGTAGGGATTTTTCCTTCGTCTCTCCATACTGTGTATCATGCGGGGTGGTTACGCTACTTTTTCTGTGGGAATGGATGAAACCAAACCTTAACAAATATAATAAACAAACTATTAAACAATGATGGTGTGTGTCTGACATTTTTGTTGTACTCTTATAATTGTTATATGTTGTAAACTGTATGGGCTTATGCCTTCTTGAAAATCATGGCCATTGGTGGTTTTTCCTTGAGCACTAATGAACACTTGTCTTATGTGATGTTTGAATGGCTCCAACATGGGAATTTGGTTAGTCACGTAAACTCATCCGATTAAATGAATGTCTAGTGAACAACAATACTTGTGTGATCACCCCAGTTAACCAATGGAAAGAAGAACCTAATGAATGATGTGCTTGAACCTGGAAGTTTCCCTACTCTGTTTTGGTAACAGGTGTGTTTTTCTATTTGATACTTATGGGGCAACATGGATGGGGATGGGATCCTCTGTTTTGGAACGGTTGTTGGTTGTTAATTTGAAGTTGTGTGGTGCTGTATCTCGAGTCTTGGTTTTGTTCCAGTAATTTGAGGGATCTCACGGACCCCTTTTTTGTTGTGACTTTACATGAGAACTGGGTGTGAATGCTTATATTGATGTTTGGTTGTTTCTCTTCTTTGGCTCATGCTAGTTCCTGTTAGTTTCCCAATAGTGTATCATTCATCTAAATGGGATCACTTGAACATGAAAACAAGAATGGTTTAAATGAGGAATTGATTTTGGGAATGAGCTGTGACTTGGCCGTGATTGTCGTGCCATTCTTTTATGAATGAATAGTAATAAGGGTTTTTGTGCTTAGGTTGTCTTTGGAGACCCTAGGTTTTGATGATTTCCTGTTACCTATACATATAATTTTAGTTCTTATGTTTCTTATTCGCACCCCACCCGCGTTGAGAACTTAGTGTCGAACACCCCCATTCCATGGGGGGGGGGTTCCCAATACTCCTATGAGTGGATGGTTATTAGCTCCTTTTCTTCTCCCTTTCCCAAATATCTCAAGACTCTTCGGGTAGGCTGTGACGGCCTGAGGTCCGTTATATCCCAATATTATTCGGGTAGGGTAGTTGTGGTGGTTAGCCCAGGTGTGTGTGGGCAGGTTGTTTCCCAAGAGTCTTCAGGATGAGGCCCAGGTTTCTTCGGGCGTGGCAGTAGTTGTTCTGGACCAGGTGTTTGCGGTCCTGGTTACACATGGTTTTTGTGGCCCACGTGTTTGCGGGCGGGATAGTGGTTGTGGCCCATGTTTGTGTAGGCGGGGTGTGGAAGTGGGACTACAGTGAGAATGGCGGGATTGGTTCGATGCGCATGATGTCTTCAATAACCAGTGGGAAAGTGGCGCGAGGTACCCAAATATCAATGTGCTATTACTATAAATTACTTGGATATCATTATTTGAGGAGTTTTCTTGGTGAGGCTTGGGTGGTTAGTTTTCCATGCTAGGTGCGTTGGTTATCTCTTTTCTCACAAGTCATTAGAATGCCTCCCCACTTGTGCACGAGAGTCTTGGTTTTCCCTACTGAGTATACTTGTATACTCACCCTAAATATATAAAACTACATTCAGGTTTACAGGAGGACTTCATGGATCGTGCAGGGCCGTACTAGCTTAGATGTTGGGACAATTGTTGTTTCTGTTTTCTTTTCTTTGGTACTTTACCTTTGTAGTCTCCTAGTGCTTTGTGGTATTTACATTTGTAACATGCATATGGGAATGGGTTTCTTTTGGATTTACTTTTACCCCAGTGTTGGTGTTGTTGGGATTTACTATCTTATCTCCTAATCCTAATAATGAAAAAGGGTAATCCCTTCCATCTTGTGTGTGATTATATACCCTTGGTGCTAGTTGCCACTCCAGGGCCTAATGAAGGCACGTCTCGGGGGTCATTATCTTTCCTTTAACTTGAAGAATAAAGGGTCTGGCCATCTGTTGTCCCTTCACTAATCTTGTTGAATGTGGTTCATGAAATTAAATAACTATTACATGATAATAATTAGAAAATTACTCATTAATATTAATTTTTAAATTATTGAATAATCCATTTTCATTAAATATCTTATATATTAATTGTAAATGTGTATTTGGCCTTATATACATAATATTTTATATATTATGTTATATTTATATAAATATAAATATATTTAACTATTAATATATTATTTTTAATGATAATTTTATTATGAAATATGCCTTTTATCAATGCTAAGAAAGTGCAGATAAAGGGTATCTTTAATAAGTGATCTTTAGCATTGAGAGAAGATCTTATTTACAACGCTCTTTTTAGAACTGATAAAGGTTCCCTATTTATTATTATTTTTATCATTTTTAAAAGGTATAACTATGTGAATATGATTCTTTGGTAGTGATAGTTCTGGAATATTTTGGTTCTTGATATCACCGGACTAGTGAAACACATTTAGAAGTGTAAGGATGACTTCAACCTTATTAATGAGACCCACATCACTCCTTCCCAAGGTCCATAATCCTACAATATATATGGAGATTTTTCCAATTATCCTTTGTAACATGACAATTAAATATTCATGAAAATCATAGACAACCATTTTGTAAACCCATATCCTTCCAATATTTTTGAAAATCATTGTACATTTGTACCCAAAAGGATCATTTCTAATAATTATATTATGGACCATGAAATATTTCATTCTATGAAGATGGTTCTTATTTGAAAATAGTATTGATATCCTAGTAGCTAGATATAACTAAATCACATAATTGATTTGAGTGGTCTTTCTTATATTTCGTTGTCAGTAAAATGGGGTTATGCACCAAATGGGTTGATGTCATCACATAGTGTGTTCTTCAGTTTCATTTATGACCCAGGTTAATTAAAATCATACCCAAAACATTTATACAACATATGGCCATCAAAATAAAGATCTACCTTCCCTATATATCTTCATCCTTGTTATTGATGCTTTTTCAAGTCGCATTTTATGATTGGTAAAGTATAAACATTATCATCATAAATAAGTGTGTCTTTTTCCCCCTATTTGCCACTTATTCTTCACTAATATTATTATCGTATATAAAAACCACTTTGGAAAAATTCCAAGCTATTATGAATTTTATTTCTAATTATGAAATGGATTTGGGGAAATTAGTGAAACTTTTGAAATTAGAGATTTCATTTGGTAGTGATGTCACCGTTAATTGGAAAGCCAGAAGGTTGTGCGTTTTGGGTATCCGAATAGTTGAAAAACACCTTGAGTACCTTTAACTCCATTATATTGGTGTAAGGTTAAATAAATATGTGTTTTTTTTATTTTTTACATGGTTTCCAATAGTATTTTGGTGTAGTCCCTCCAGGGAAATAGAATCTAATTAATACTCTAATGAACCCATCCACACATATTTAACATCACTTCTCAAGATTCCATATGTTCTCATTGAGTAACATCACTCATATTTTTCTACTTTCTAGTGGGAATATTATAAGGGAAATAGTTGACCACACTGGGTGGCTTGGTTTATGTTATGGACTCCAAAGGTATGTGAGGGATTGGGTTTCATGAATTTCAGAGAGTATAATGATGTATTAATTGTTAATAATGGATTGATCCTTATGAAGACACTTGATTCATTGTGAGACTGAACCTTTAATGTTATGTACTATCTTCACGTGGTTGTTTTCAATGCATCTTTAGGTTCAAAATGTAGTCTTATCTAGAGAATTTTATGGTGTTTGTGCTATCTACTGAGATTGGGGATTTATTTGAGTATTGTAAATAATTATAAATTTATTATTTGGAATTACCCTTGGATTGTTGATAATATTTGAGTCTGTTTGTTTTCAAATATTAATTTAGGATTTTAAAATCCCATTGTTAGGGAGTTATTTAATGAAAAGTGGGATGGTTGATGCCTGGATAAGAAAGGGTTATCGTTTAATGAGGGGATAAACATATTATTCTCAGCAATCCTATTGTTTATTGATAAATCATATACCAATTATAATGTATATTGGAGGCTTTATGTTCCTATTCTGTTAATTCATGATATACGATTTCCCATGCTGATCCCCTCCTTGAGGTCTCCCAACAATGGAAATGCTTTCCGAGGTTTCCAATTCTACCTAGATTAGGTTCTTCTGGTGGAAGGTTTGGTTTAGAAATATTTCCAATATATAGTTTTCAACTAAACATCATGATTCATTTTATACATTAAATTATGTTTACATTGGTTATATTAAATCCCCCTCCCATATAATCATGAATTTCCTAGGATTAAAGGATGTTTGACATGAATGGAGGGAGAACGTTTATGAGGTCCTTGATCATAATGAGGATTTACCTTCTAATTTGGTTAAGTTGACTTCATCAACCCCCATTGAAATAGTTTTAGATATCTATGTGATTGTTTGGATGATTTTTTGTTAGAATGATTTTATTTTTAATCATGTAGATTGGTTCAACCACTTTTGGGTTTCTTGAGCAGTAGAATGGTTGTCAACAGGGAACTCAAAAACTAATTATTTTTCTGCAATGGATAGGGATTGATTGAGAAAATATTTTCAATTATTTTACTTTTAATTTCAATATTAAAATCCAAAAAAAGTGTAATTTCAAGGTAAATTGTCACATTTAATGTTTTTAATAGCATTTTGAGTTTCATTGAAAAAATGGCCTACTTTTGGATTTTAACTGTTTTAATTTATTTCGGTGTTTTGGACATAAATTTTTCTAAATGGATTTAAATTGTAAAATTATTTTTTAAGGATAAAATACATCTTATAATTAATTTCATTCTTCACTAAAAAAATTCAATCCCTCATTTTATGGCCCAAAATCATCTCGCAAGTCGGGCCTCAAAATCTGTGCATAAATCCAGAATTTTTTTTATTTTGGGCTTATATATCGCAATTGTATAGCCCAATGGAGCATTAAATTTTCATGAATAAAGAGTAAATCTGGAGGGAATATTTTCATAATTGTGTACCCACTTGATTCTATACATATCAATTCCATAAAGGCATGATAAATTGGAAATGTGAAATACGAAGAGTCTTCTAGGAAAGAATGAATTTCAAGAGAAAATTGACTATAAATATCTCTGCACAAAGAAAATGAAGATGAAATGTCATAGGTAGAGAGATAATACATTGGGAAGAATATTTATAAAATAAAACATGTACCAATTAGTACATTAAGGATTCCTCTAACATGTAAATTTTAGAATTATGATTTTAGAGCCAATATATTTCACCCATCTCCCAATAAATTTGTATTTATATTAACTTTAAAGGGATCAGCTGCTAAATTAAAGATTTTTCTGATGTTATGATTTATTTTAACCTCATGTTTTATTTTCTTTTATTTCTATAACTTCATTTTTGTTATTTAATTTTATTTTTATTGTTAGTCTCTTTTTCTATCTCTCTTTGATTTTCTATCTCCATTTTTTTCATCCCTGTGAAATCTTATGATCATGATCATGAGTAGATGACCTAAGGGTGTTCCTAGGGGAGTAATCTGGTAATGAATAAAATTATTTGAACACTCATTATTAATGTTTCATATTTTCATAGAGTTAGACTGATTGGGATCTTTTTGAGAAAGGAATGTTTGTGTCTCAACTTTCTACCTATGGATTAGCTTGCATTTCTGTAATATTTCCCCTCGATTGATTAAGTGGGTATACTGTGTATTTGATCGATGCACTGTATATTAAAAATCATACACATATGTTGATCTTCAAACATGTGATTGAGTGTGTTCATTAAATAAATTTGAAAATATTAATTAGACAATGAATGTTCAATCTTGGTGATTCTCTCGAGAATATATTATTTAATTCTAACATCATTATGTATTCATTCATTATGTTTTAATTGAATATGAATGTTTACTTTTACTACATAATTCATAATTATCAAACCATAATTTCAATTTTTTCTCAAATAATATATATATATAATAATAAATTTTTAATTGTATGTAGTTATTGATTGAGTACATTAACTCCACAAGAGAAAAACCAAGGCCATCCCCATTACTATACTTAGTTAAAATATTTTGAGAGTTCACACGACAACGCTACATCAAATTTTTGTTATTCCAGTGATCCAAGTGGTTTTCAATCACTATTTTAATTCATATTTTATAAATTAGTTTCTTTTATTTCATTTTAAAAATGAAAAAAATCATAAATTTTGAAAACTAAAACAATATTATTTATCAATGATGTATTCAAATTGAGACTATTATGGATGTACTGCTTACTATTAGGTGAAATAGGAAGAATAAATTTAAAAAACTCAATTGTATGTACTTCGAGAAGAAATACAGGGATTGTAGAGAAAAATTGAATGGATAATTGAATATGTATATTCATGTCAATATAATCTAGAACCTGAGTAAGAACCTGAACCAAAATGTGTAGAGGAAGTGACTTCACCATCATTTTTTATGTTAAAGAACTTGAGGTGGTTAACGAGGAGACACTAATGAAATTAATGACATGATCCCATAGTCAACCATTTATGAAAGTGGTCCTTAATGAACACATTAATCTTGATTAACTATGGGAGATCAAATTTTTTTAAATAATAATATAATCTATTTGTTGAAGATAACTTGAAACAGGTTCTTCCTATCCTAATAATGAAAAATTAGCACCTCACTACCTCCCTCTTGCTTTGGAGGATGATAATGAATATTAACCTGTTGATATTGAGTTTCTGGTGGTCCTACTAGAAGAGATCAATTTCCATTTACTTACTTTCCATGTAATATTTAAATATTTATTTTTCATAGTTTAATATAATTCAAGATGAGTTGTTTTATGACATTTCTTTTCTTGAAATTTCTGATACAACCAAAATAGATCTGGACTTGGATGTTAAGTAAGATACCTCTCTGGTTGTGTTGATCAAAGAATTTAATTATTTGAAGGGGAATGTGGTTGTGTGACTTCCTACTCTGAATAAACTTGTGTACCATATAGAGGACACCACAAAAGTAAATAGGGATCACCCTTGTATTATTTTCCTTCCCACTGTGGACCGCAAATTCTATAATTCTTCATTATTGTGTTTTAGGAATTTTATTATATTATTTTAGGATCTCCAATCATAGTTCCTAGTAACAAACACTAGGAAAAGTCACATGTGGTAGTTTATCTAATTGAAATCACACTCACCTTCTGATTTTGGATAATCTACCAAAAAATTTTGACTTATAATAATAAAAACCTAGCACCCACATGGGCGTATAGTGTAACACCGCAGGTAAATAAAAATATGAAATTTTTATATTTATCCCTATTTGTGAATAAAATGTTAATATTAATTTAAAGGGAACGCTATGATCGATGGCTTACCCAATACGCAACAACGAGTTCCTTTGAAATCTTACGTTGCATTCTAATAATAAAATAATTTTATTTTAAATGGTAGTTAACACCTAGCCGTTGTAATGAAAAAAATGAACATAACTAACTACAAAATGATTATATATGTTTGTAAAATATTTTTACTTTTTACAATAAATGTTAGAGGATTAAAAATGCGAATGAATCCAATTTTAAGCGTAAACATTCTAATATTATTTAAAAAATAGATTAACCGTCTTTTGATGGAGAACCTCTTTTAAATCTACTTGTTGAAAATTTTATGTGTTATATTTGACAAAAAAAATTCTTATTTACAATCGGGACATCAAAATTTACTTTTTGTAAATTTTTGGTATTTTGTCGATAAAGTTCATTTTTTAATGAATAGTAAAAAATGTTGTATTTTAATTCAAAACAACTTTTTAATCTAATTTGTTTATATGATTATATTATCTTTTGAATTGGTTTTAAAGTGAAATTAGAATATATTTTTACCATTTAATCCAATAGTGGTCATTGAAATTAATTTCACTTTGAAATTGGACTTAAACTAGTGTCAATCTTTTGATATATATTGTTTCATAAAAACAAACTATTGGTTCTCATAGCGGGAATTAATTATTAAATTAATTAATGTAACTTAAATGTTTTTAATTTTTTAAAATAGAAATCATTTTTGAATTTGGAATATCAAATATATCTTAGGGTGAATTTTTGGTATTTTTCGGAAAAACTTCAATTTTTGATGAATAGTGAAACCACTAAGTGGTACTTAAAAAACTACTTTTTCGTTTAAATGAAATTTTACCACCACTGTGTTTTGAATTTCAAAAATCCGACATACATGGTTTCCATTAGGAAGTAAAATGTGGTTCAATGGGATTAAAATAATATTTCGGCGAATAATAACTTTTAAGTTTTTAATCGCGATTAGAGGTAATTAGTGTAATTTAAGGTAATAATAATGTTTTAATAATATGAAATGACCTTGACACATGTCCTATCCTTATTGGATGTGTCATGGACGACCAAGAAAATCCATGGGTCAACTTGGGGACCCCATGGAGCCACTTTGTTAGGAAAATGACATTAATAACTTTTTTTAATGTTTAAATTAAAATGTCACAAACATGTGTTGTTTTACTAAAACAATTTTTACATGGGGTTTACAAGTCATATTTTTTACTATAAATCTTAATTATAAATCTAGAAAGATTTCCTACATCATTATAGTTTTTTTATAATTTTTAGACATTATAGATTTTAAATTATTTATGACACCATGATGATGCAGTGATTACCTCGTTATTTAACGATTTAAATAAAATGAAAAGATAATGTAAAATATAAGCCCTACACTTGTTAAAAACCTATTGGATATGTGGATTTAGAACTATTATCACTTTATCTTAGAAATATATAATTGTGGGATTTTTAAAATCCGAAAAACAATTTATAATAATGTTACTTTTCAAGACTTTCCAAGAGTGCCCCTCCTCTCCTCTTATAAAAGGCCCCCACCTCTACCACCTTACCCACACCTATCAAGACTTTGGCTCGGCCAACCCCTGCCCATTTTGTCTCTCCACATCCCTCTCTTACTCCTAGAAGCCTCCCTTTGGGAAGAAGTCTTTCAAAGGAAGCCATTGAGCTCAAATCAAAAAGAGTTACCCGATTTAAAGGTAGTGTTTACTCTTGTGTTCTTATGTATTATTTTTCTTCTCCAACCCCCTAAACTCTTTTTATTTATTTATTTTTTAACAAAAACAGTATATTAAATATACTAGGAAGTTTTTATAAGAATTATTCGAGTTACAATTACACACACATCCGTCTAATGGTTAAGGAACATACTGTTTCTGTGGATGGCAAATTACTGCCTCACGAAATGATGATTGTTCAATATTCTTTTAACACCTTTAAAGGTGGCCATTATGATGTCACTGTATTTTATATATTATATATATGGTATTTATGTTTTCCATATGATTCTGTATATTATATTTAAAACATACTATTATGCTTTGCATGTTGTGCAAATGCGATAATTTCATACGAGGAAGTGTGGACTACCGCCCCCACAAGTGATGTGACTCGTTCAAGCAATACATGGAATGTATAAAGAATGACTTTAATGAAATTACGTGACCTATACAACATATATATTATAATTTAATTATAATATATATATATATATCTCAATTAGTTTTAATTCCATTAATATTTCACAGAAATAAAAGTAGCGTTCATGCGTACGTACGGCCTACCAACTCCATGAACAGTGCATTTCATTTCTTTTTATCTCCAAATGTTATGGAATAGTATAAAATGAATATTTACTGGATATATAAGATATTTAAATCATTAATACTATTCTGGAGATGATTTACATATAACTACATGGACAATCATTTCCAAACAAGTTCATTTTTGACTCATGTACCAAACATCGACAAAAACGTCTGATATGAACTCACATTATTAACCAATTATTATAACATTATAATATGTGATATTAACTGAATAATAATATTTAAAGGAGGAAATTAAGCAATTATAAGTTGACCAAATTTTATTATTCAGGAATATAAAGAAACGAACAAGACAAGTCGGACTTGAGGTAAGGGATCCGACCTCTCGCTTTCTTTTCAAGTACCCTCTTTTATGTCATTTCATTTATGCTCCATGTTATTATGTTGGAGTATTTTAGTTTATATTAACCATACCGTAATTTTTATTTGTATATGATGAGATACCACGTCTTACTCTCATCAATTCTTTTTTTTAAAATTTTTAAGTGGCACCGTTAGGCTGCCGAATTTTCGTAACGGAACCTACCCCTCTCTTTCTTTTTAAGTACACTCTTTTATGTCATTCCTTTTAAGCTCATATTTCTTATGATTGGGATGTTCTTTTATATTAAACATACTGTAAGTTTTATGTTCATATGATTAGAGACCCTATTTTCTCTCATCAATCCATTTTGGATGTTTTGATTGGCGTCGTTAGGCTGCAGGATTTTCGTAAAAGACCCAACCTCTCTCTTTCTTTTTAAGTACTCTCCAATATGTCACTTCTTTTAAGCTCCTCTTTGTTATTATGGGGGATGTTGTTTTATATTCCTATTGCTGTAAATTTTATGTTAATATTATGAGAGGCCCTATTTGATATCATCAATCCATTTTTGGAAGTTTTAAGTGTCGTTGTTAGGCTGCCGAGTTTTCGTAAGGGATTTTTCATCTCACTTTTATTCCCGTGAGATTTATCCTAAATTTGCCACCATTTCCTTTGAGTGTTAAATTTACAGCCCATTATTCTACTCTTTGTGTAATATACTTTCGTTTATGAGTATTTACATCAATGTTGTATTGTCCTTCTTTCATGGGGTGTATGGTTCGAAAGATACCCAAGTCGGTAAGGGAACTTTTCACCCTCCTCATTTTAAAAGACTTATTTTGTTGGGTCTTTTAATTTACATATTTTAATGTTGGGATATGTTCTTCTATATCCTTATTGATGTAAATTTTATGTCCAAGTGATGAGATACCCTTTTTATCTCACATCAACTCATTTTCTGAATTTTAAAGTGACGCTGTTAGGCTGTCGAATTTTACCAAGGGAACTTCTTAACCCAATTTCAATTTCTTTGGGTTCAATATGTAGTTATTGAATATTTCATCCATTGAATATGTGTTAATTACCTTTTATTGTTTCACACTTAATATCCACTAATATTGGGTGTATTTATATTTTTCACACATAATTATGAGATTGATATATCCTTAATTTAAGGATACCTTCTTTACAGGGGATTTCATCACATTTTACATTTCTATTGAGACTTCATTGTTTTTATGCACCAATTCACTCTTATATGGTGTATATACTGTTATTTTGAATATTATATCATGAATTCCTTTATTCTAATGATATTATTAAATGTTATTCCTCAATTATTGTATTCAAGTGTCTCTCATTTTGTTAAAAACCCTTTACCTAAAATATCGTTTTAAATGTTTTAATGATTTATTCTTATAAATATTTCTCCTTAATATCCATGTTTTCAAAATGGTTTTAAGGATTTATTTATATGGATATTAATGGTTTAAAATGTTAAAAGCTTCAAAGTGGTATGGGACACTTTGATTCAAATATCTCTTTATTAAATGTTTTAAATGGTTTTGAAAATGGTTTTTAGAATGGAATCATTATTTCAATATCTTAAAATGTTATATTGTTATTGCAATGTGGGAATGTTATATTTACTTTATGATTAAGTTATGTGATATGATTATGTTATGGTTATTGGGAATTCTTTATGAAGACGGGTGGTTCCGTGACAAACTAAGGGCGGGTGAGCCCGATATAACTCTCCAATGCATTGGGTAACGCGAAGGAGTTAAATGTTAAGGATTTTTCGAAGCGATTTAGGGAATATACTGTGATGGGTATTCCAAACATAACCATGAGGGTTACTCCCTATGTAAGAATGTTATGAATGCCTCAAGTTACCTTTATGCAATATGATTTTTATTGAGTAATGCATAAATCTTATGATTTCATGAGGTATGTTAAATTGTTTATGTTTTATGAGTAAAGTATGATTTCATTGATTCATATGTATACATGGACTGATGTTTTCTATCCATACTTTTGTAACCCTTGCTGAGATTTTTATGCTCATCCCATTTTTTTGAAACGTTTTCACAGGAAATAAAGTTGAATAGGCTCAAGGATGGGATCATGGAAATGTTAGGCTGTCTAAAATAAGAAAATAGACATGAATCTTTTGTTCAATAGTTTTTATTTTGTGAGAAAGATGGAAGCTATGTAGATGTGTCTACTTTGTAATCTTTGAGATGTAATAGTTATGTCCTAATTCTCTAAAAATCTAAACCTGAAATGATCCTCAATGTGAATTATTCAATGTAATTCAATATTAAGTAATGTTATAATGTCGGGGCCTTATAGTTGGTATCAAAGGTCGGTTTGGATAAATTTAGATGTTAGAGTGTTGTTTAAGAAAAAGTGACAAGTTGTGTATAACCACAATGGTTAGTATATTAGATGGATTCATTGTTTTTTTTGAAAGTTAGATTGAGTTTGAGATAACTTGGATAAGTATATCTTGGTGTTTATCTTCCTCTTTATTATATGATGATTTTGCTGATATACTCACACTGACCTTTTTGGTTTTAGTAAATGGCTGGATCTAGTAGGTACCAAAGTAACAGTGGATTTCAAGAAAACTGTGACAGTTTTTTAAAAGAACAACTGAGTGATATGGGAGCTACAATGAGAAATCTTGTGGTTATCCTCAACTAACTATCTGGAGTCATGATTGACCACCTGAACCTTAGTGATTTTTATAAGGCATCGTATATGCGAGAAACAAATCCCTATGGATGTTCAAGTAATAATCATAAAGGTATGTATGTTCAAAAACCTATGTGTCAAAGATGTGGAAAGAAACACAGAGGAAATTGTTTCAAAGGGACAGAAATATGCTATAGATGTGGAAATGAAGGTCATAGAGCAAGAACCTGCCATGGAAAAAGAAAGCATCTAGTTGACTCTAGGAAAGGGAAAGAAGTTATTTTTGAAGGATCAATTGAATGTTTTAAATGTGGTGTGCATGGTCATTATGCAAACACATGTCCTACGAAGAAGTTTCGGGAATGGGGTCACCAAGATCATGCAAATATTCATTTACCAATACCTAATGCCATTCCGATTGAGGATGAAGAAACTGACAATTACCAATGAAAGGTATGGATTATTTCTTAACATATGTTTTCCTATTATTTTAATCTTAGGCCATGATTCAAGATTTTGTTTGTAGGAAATAAGTATTTCAGAATAATTTGAAAAGGAATGGCAAATGGATCATGAAGAATGTTGAATGTGTAAGAAGAAAACATATAAGGGATTCAGGAGTTATGGTAGATTTTAGGATGGTGAAATTCATATATGTATAAGTCTCTTTTGATGATGGGGTTACATTAGAAGACTTTTTATAGTAACCCTGATGTTTGATATACAAAAATTTTATTCAAGGAATAATTATCCTTTCTTTGTGGATATATTTATAAAGAACCATTTGGGTTTATATGATCCTTGAATTTGAGGCAATTACTACTTAATAAATTTTGGGTTGCAAAATGGAAGTTATTAGATAACCTTTGTGGTTAAAATACGTTATGGTTATTTTTGAAGATTTTATCTCTTTTGGGGAAAGTATGAGTTTGTGTAAGAAATCTAGTAAAAGTTGAAAGTCAACATGACAAGTAATTATGTTTCCTTAAGATCAAAAATAAATTCCTCAATGAAAAGTAACTTTAAACAAAAATGTTGTCTATTAACTTTTCCTACTGGGGAATCGAATACCGTTTAACCCACCACAAGTTTGTGATTTTCTTGTGGTTAGCTTTCTCCTAAAAATGTTTTCTATCACTCTCCCTCAGAACATGAACCTTTGCTTTTTCTTCCATATCCATGTTTTCCTACATGTAATCCTAGTATGGGTTAACTCGAGTGACCTATGTACTTCCCTTTATTTATTTTAAAGCGATTGTTTTACCGACTCTTGTTCTGATGGGGGACTTTCAATGATGTTTCTGAGCCCAATTTTAAAATTGCAATGACGCAATTCCCAAAAGGGGGGAAGGATGTAACACCCCAGGTAAATAAAGAATATGACATTTTTATATTTATCCCTATTTGTGAATAAAATGTTAATATTAATTTAAATGGAACGCTATGATCGATGGATTACCCAATACGCAACAACGAGTTCCTTTGAAATCTTACGTTCCACTCTAATAATAAAATAATTTTATTTTAAATGGTAGTTAACACCAAGCCGTTGTAATGACGGAAATGAACAAAACTATCTACAAAATGATTATATATTTTTGTCAAATATTTTTAATTTTTATAATAAATGTTAGAGGATTAAAAATGCGAATGAATCCAATTTTAAGCGTAAACATTCTAATATTCTTTAAAAGGTCGATTAACTGCCTTTTGATGGCGAACCTATTTTACATAAACTTGTTGAAAATTTTATGTGTTATATTTGAAAAAATAAAATTATTCTTTATAATCGGGACATCAAAATTTACTTTTTGTAAATTTTTGGTATTTTTCCGATAAAGTTCATTTTTAATGAATAGTGAAAAATGTTGTATTTTAATTCAAAAAATCTTTTTAATATAATTTGTTTATATGATTATATAATCTTTTGAATTGTTTTTAAAGTGAAATTAGAATATATTTTTACCATTTAATACAATAGTGGTCATTGAAATTAATTTCACTTTGAAATTGGACTTAAACTAGTGTCAATCTTTTGATATATATTATTTCATAAAAACTAGCTATTTGTTCTGACAGCGGGAATTAATTATTAAATTAATTATTGTAACTTATATGTTTTGAATTTTGTAAAATAGACATCAGTTTTGAATTTGGAATATCAAATATATCTTAGGGTGAATTTTTGGTATTTTTCGGAAAAACTTCAATTTTTGATGAATAGTGAAACCACTAAGTGGAACTTAAAAAACTGATTTTTCATTTAAATGAAATTTTACCACCTCTGTGTTTCGAATTTCAAAAATTCGACATACATGGTTTCCATTAGGAAGTAAAATGTGGTTCAATAGGATTAAAATAATTTTTTGTTGAATAGTAACTTTTCTGTTTTTAATCACGGTCAGAGGTAATTAGTGTAATTTAAGGTAATAATAATGTTTTAATAATATGAAATGACCTTGACACATGTCCTACCCTTATTGGATGTGTCATGGCCGACCAAGAAAATCCATGGGTAAACTTGGGGATCCCATGGAGCCACTTTGGAAGGAAAATGACTTTAATAACTTTTTATTTAAAGTTTAAATTAAAATGTCACAAACATGTGTTGTTTTACTAAAACAATTTTTACATGGGGTTATACAAGTCATATTTTTGACTATAAATATTCATTAGAAAGATAAAAGTATTTTATACATAATGACATTTTTTTATACTTTTTAGAAATTATATGAATTAAATTTTTAATGACACCATGATGATGTAGTGATTACCTCGTTATTTAACGATTTAAATAAAATGAAATGATAATGTAAAATATAAGACCTAAACTTGTAAAAAACCTATTGGATGTGTGTATTTAGAAATATTATCACTTTATCTTCTACGTATATAATTTTGTGACCTTTAAAATCTGAAAAACATTTTAGAATAATGTTACTTTTCATGACTTTCCAAGAGTGCCCCTCCTCTCATCTTATAAAAGGCCACCACCTCTACCACCTTACTCACACCTATCAAGCCTTTGGATCGGCAAACCTCTGCCCATTTTGTCTCTCCACATCCCTATATTACTCCTAGAAGCCTCACTTTGGGCATAAGTCTTTCCAAGGAAGCCTTTGAGCTCAAATCAAAATGGGTTACCCGATTTAATGGTACTGTCTTCTCTTGTGTTCTTATGTTTTATTTTTCTTCTCCAACCCCCTAAACTATTTTTATTACTTTATTTTGTAACATAAAAAGTATCTTAAATATAATAGTATATTTTTATAAGAAGGATTCGATCTACAATTACACACACACATCCATCTAATGGTTAAAGAACATACTTTTTTTGTGGATGGCGAATTACTGCCTCACGAAATGATGATTGTTCAATATTCTTTTAACACCTTTAAAGGTGGACATTATGATGTCACTGTATTTTATATATGGTATTTATGGTATTTATGTTTTCCATATGCTTCTGTATTTTATATTTAAAACATACCTTTATGCTTTGCATGTTGTGAAAATGCGATAATTTCATACGAGGAAGTGTGGACTACCGCCCCCTCAAGTGATGTGACTCGTTCATGCAATACATGGAATGTATAAAGAATGAAATTAATGAACTTATGTGACCTATATAACATATATATTATAATTTAATTATAATATATATATATATATATCTCAATTATTTTTAATTCCATTAATATGTCAAATAAATGAAAGTAGCGTTCATGCGTACGTACGACCTACCGTCTCCATGAAGGGTGCATTTCATTTATTTTTATCTCCAAATTCTATGGAATAGTATAAAATGAATATTTACTAGATATATAAGATATTTAAATCATTAATACTATTATGGAGATGATTTACTTATAACTACATGGACAATCATTTTCAAACAAGTTCATTTTTGACTCATGTACCAAACATCGACAAAAACGTCTGATATGAACTCACATTATTAACCAATTATTATAACATTATAATATTTGATATGAACTGAATAATAATATTTAAAGGAGGACCTTAGGAAATTATAAATTGACCAATTTTTATTATTCCGTAATATAAAGAAATGAACAAGACAAGTTGGACTTGAGGTAAGGGATCCGACCTCTCGCTTTCTTTTCAAGGACCCTCTTTTATGTCATTTCATTTATGCTCCTTGTTATTATGTTGGAGGATGTTCTTTTATATTAACCATACCGTAATTTTTATTTTTATATGATGAGATACCTCCTCTTACTCTCATCAATTATTTTTTTAGAATTTTTAAGTGGCGTCGTTAGGCTGCCGAATTTTTGTAAGGGAACATACCCCTCTCTTTCATTTTAAGTACACTCTTTTCTGTCATTAATTTTAAGCTCATATTTCTTATTATTGGTATGTTATTTTATATTACACTTACTGTACTTTTTATGTTCATATGATTAGAGACCCTATTTTATCTCATCAATCCATTTTGGAAGTTTTGATTGGCGTTGTTAGGCTGCCGAATTTTCGTAAGAGATCCAACCTCTCTCTTTCTTTTTAAGTACTCTCCTTTATGTCACTTATTTTAAACTCATATTTGTTATGTTGGGGGATGTCATTTTATATTCCTCTTGCTGTAAATTTTATGTTAACATGATGAGAGACCCTATTTTATCTCATCAATCCATTTTTGGAAGTTTTAAGTGGCGTCGTTAGGCTGCCGAGTTTTCGTAAGGGATTTTTCATCTCACTTTTATTCCCGTGAGATTTATGCTAAATTTTCCACCATTTCCTTTGAGTGGTATATTTACTGCCCATTATTCTACTCTTTGTGTAATATAATTTCTTTTATGAGTATTTACATCAATGTTTTATTGTCTTTCTTTCATGGGGTGTATGTTTCGAAAGATACCCAAGTCGGTAAAAGAACTTTTCACCCTCCTCTTTTTAAAAGACTTATTTTGTTGGGTCTTTTAATTTACATATTATAATGTTGGGATATGTTCTTAGATATCCTTATTGATGTAAATTTTATGTCCAAGTGATGATATACACTTTTTATCTCTCATCAACTCATTTTCTGAATTTTAAAGTGACGTCGTTAGGCTGTCGAATTTTACCAAGGGAACTTCATAACCCAATTTCGATTTCTTTGGGTTCAACATGTAGTTATTGAATATGTCATCCTTTGAATATTTTTGAATGAAATTTGATTGTTTAACACTTAATATCCACTTATATTTTTTGTATTTATATTTTTCACACATAATTATGAGATTGATTTATCCTTAATTTAAGGATACCTTCTTTACAGGGGATTTCATCTCATTTTACATTTCTATTGAGACTTCATTTTTTTATGCACCAATTCACTCTTATATTGTGTATATACTATCCTTTGTAATATTATATCATTAATTCCTTTATTCTCATTATATTATTAATTGTTATTCCTCAATTATTGTATTCAAGTGTCTCTCATTTTGTTAAAACCCCTTTAACTAAAATATCATTTTAAATGTTTTAATGATTTATTCTTATAAATATTTCTCATTAATATCCATGTTTTCAAAATGGTTTTAAGGATTTATTTATATGGATATTAATGGTTTAAATTTTAAAATCTTCAAAGTGGTATGGGACACTTTTATTCAAAGATCTCTTTATTAAATTTTTTAAATGGTTTTGAAAATGGTTTTTAGAATGGATTCATTATTTCAATATCTTAAAATGTTATATTGTTATTGAAATGTAGGAATGTTATATTTCCTTTATGCTTAAGTTATGTGCTATGATTATGTTATGGTTCATGGGAATTGTTTATGAAGACGGGTGGTTCCGTGATAAACTAAGGGCGGGTGAGCCCGATATAGCTCTCCAATGCATTGGGTAACGCGAAGAAGTTAAATGTTATGGTTTCTACAAAGAGATTTAGGGAATATATTGTGATGGGTATTCCAAACGTAACCATGAGGGTTACTCCCTACGTAAGAATGTTATGAATGCCTCAAGTTACCTTTATGCCATATGATTTCTATTGAGTTATGCATAAATCTTATGATTTCATGAGGTATGTTAAATTGATTATGTTTTATGAGTAAAGTATGATTTCATTGATTCATATGTATACATGGACTGATGTTTTCTATCCATACTTTTTTAACCCATACTGAGCTTTTTATGCTCATCCCAAGTTTTTGAAATGTTTTCACAGGACATAAAGTTGAATAGGGTCATGGATGGGATTAAGGAAATGTCAGACTGTCTAAAACAAGGAACTAGACATGACTCTTTTGTTCAATAGTTTTAATTTTGTGAGAAAGATGGAAGCTGTGTTGATGTGTCTACTTTTTAATCTTTGATATGTAATAGTTATGTCCTAATTCTCTAAAACTCTAAACCTGAAAAGATCCTCAATGTGAATTATTCAATGTAATTCAATATTAAGTAATGTTATAAGGTCGAGGCCTTATATATAGGCCATGAATTATCTCTTTACTTCACCCTTTCTATTACTCATTATTTATTTTTCATATTTTTTTCTTTCATTATTACAGTTTTAATGTGGTATAAGATTGGAATTTAACTCAATTTTGTCGATGAAAAAAAATTATATCTTATCTTTTATTGTCTTTATATTAATTGTTGCCCAATTAAAATTATGCATTCAATGATTTAATGATTTTATTTGAGCTAAAATTTTGTAGTAAATATAATATGTCCAGTGTGGGGATGTCAATATATTTTTATTAATTTTTTGTGTGCATCCATTTTATTTTTATTTATTATTTTCTGTTTCTAATTTTTTTTTCATTTTTTCCTTTTTAAGTTTTTCGTGTGTTTTTATAATTCTTGAGATAAATTTAATACTTTTTAAAATTTAAACCATAATAGTATTTTTAAAAAATGTATTTTTATAATGTTTTAGGATTTAAATTATTTATTAATGGACGTTTTGTCTTTATTTCTTGTCTTTTCATTTGATGGTGTTTGATTTATTTTGAAACTCAGGTGCACTAGTCGTGTTTGAATTGAAAACATTTCCAGACCGAAGATGTTTTTAAACCTTTATAAAAACATATATACCTTTATATTTTTCTTGATAGTCTGTAGACATGTTATTTGATTCGTAATTTTTGGTTTTTCACGTTTTCAAACCTATTAGAGCTCATGGAATGTGTTAATTGTGATTGAGTAACCACTTTGAAAGCCCTTTTTACATTCAACTCTTATATTTCCCTACCTTTTCATCTATCCTTTCTTAATAACCTAGTATCCATGAAATACCTTCTTTGGAAGCCACATTATATTCCGTTTATCTCTTTTAAACATAATATAGATGCTAAATTTATGATTATAGTTGAAATCGGGTTTGGGGAAGGAAGAAGATATGTTGTTATTTCTTTCCTAAGAAATCTTTTTGAGTTGAAATGAAAATAATGTTTTGAAATATTTATTGCTACATTGGTGAATAAAATTTCATGATGGAATGATGGATGGGTGTGTCAAATTTCATTAAAAACATGGGCCTATTTTTCACCAATACATTAATATCAAATGTTTCCACTCTTTTACTCAAAAAATGATTTTGAAGTGAAATCCATATTTGAATCAAATCTGAATAAATGCTACATATTGGGGATAAGATGGAAAAAATTAATTGGGGACAAAAATTAAAATCGTGAACTTCGCAATAATATAATGATGTGTTTGGTGGTGAATCAGTTTCGAGAAAATTGAGGATAACAACATTCCTGAAAAAAAAATCATTCTTTTACATAACTTTAGAGTTTAACCCTCCCCATTATGCCTCAGATGTTTTTACATTAAAAACCTTCCAACGCTCAGCCTCAGAACAAAACAAAAAAAATCCCTATGATTGAAACAACTATAACTCTTTGATTTAGATTTACTCTGAAAAGAATAATCTTATAAACAACACACATTGTCTTGCAACTGAGAGAGACTCAATAAAAAAATCCTTAAGTGAAGAGAGAAATATATTTCTAGGGAGGTATGTAAAAAATTCATGTGAGGATTGACATGATATTGAATGGATTTTTATGAGTTTTGAGGAATTGTGGAATTTTGATCCATATATGAGGTATTATATTTTCCTTGATATGATAATTGGTATGTGTTGTCATTTATGATTTGGAATGTTTTTTTGACCATGGTATTAGATGATTTCTCGGGAGTGCAATGCTATTATGGGGGGAATTTAAAAAGAATATATTTTCAATTATTTTACTTTTATTTTCAATTTTTTAAATTCCACCAAATTATTAATTTGAGGGTATTTCTCATATATTATGGTTTTAATTAAATTTTAAGCTTAATTTTAAATATGGTCTATTTTTTCATCTAAAATTTTTTTTTTATTTTTTTTTGATTTAGAAATAACATTTTTAAATGGATTGAAACTGGGAAATTACTTTTTTCATAAATAATTCATGGGATTCATTTAATTATTCTGTAACCAAAGCTCAATCCATCATTTGAAGGCCCAAAACCAACTCTTAATTTGGCCCTCAAAATCTATCCATAAACCTAGAGAATATATGATTTCATTAATATATCTCATAACTATTGTAGCCAAAATTATACATAGAGTAAGAATAAATTATGAGGGAGACATGAATATATGTGTAACCACTTGATTCTATGGATATCATGGATAGAAATGCATGATAAATCAAAAATGTATAATAAGAAGAGTCCACATATCCAGAATAAATTTCTAGAGTAAGATGACTATAACTCTCTCAAAAAATGTCTAATGATGTTTAAAGATTTTTTTGTCAACATAGGAAACATTATAAAATAGCATTGTGGAATAAAACCATTCCCAATTTGACCATTAAATATGTCTCTCATGTATAAACATTTGGGATATGATTCTAGAGCCAAAATATTTCACACATATCCCTATAAATTTGTACTTCCACAAACATTCATGGGATCGACCATTAAAAAATTTATTTTCCCAAAGTTATGTTGTAGTTTAGTCTAATTTCATTTATTATATAATTTGATTCACTGTTACACTTTTATTTTTCTTGTTTCACTCTTATTCTCTTATTCATTTTATCTTAATGTTTTTATCATCACTATGAAGTATTATTCTCATGATCATGAGTACCGAACCGAAGGAAGTTATTAGGAGAGTAATCTAGTGATGAATCCATGTATTTAAAAATTCATGATTAATGTTTCTTATTTTATTATAGTTATGATGTAGGATATTTCGGGGTAAGGTTTCATTGTGTCTCCACTATCCACCTGAGAATTAGTTTTTGCATTTGTAATATTATACCTTGATCGAGGACGTGGATATTCGGCTTAGTCGACTAGGTGAACTATACATTCAAAATAATTGGCTGAATATTATGTTCATACATACTATAGAGTGTGTTAATTATGTAAATTTGAAACTATTAATAAAAAATGTTGGTTCAATCTGGGTGATTCTCTCAGGAATACCTCCTTTCATTCTAAATTACTTATGTTTGTATTCATTATGATTGAATTATAGATGAATGTTTATTTTTAGTATTTCATTATCAATTCTAAAACCTCAATTTATTTCTGTTTTATATCATAATTAATATATATATTTATATTATTGTTTTAGAAGTAGTGAGTGATTGACAAAAATAACTCCTCAAGATAAAGACCTAGGTCAGCCCTTGTACTTCACTTAGTAAAAATATTTTTAGGGTACACACGACAATGCTTCATTAGTTACCTCAATATGAGTTTATAGAAACCCCCATAGATGGATTTTATTCATATAAATTTAGATACATCAATACCCATAATAATAGGTTTGGCATTAGTTTGGAAGCACATGACAATAATGAACTGAAATTTTTGATTTCCATAAGTTTTGATCATGTAAACTGCAGTCCACTAGTTGTAGAGGCCCTTGATTTTCTTTTGGGAATGTTTTTTTCCTTTGAAAAGGAGTGGTGGTATATTACCATCGAGTCTCATAGCCATTAGGTTTTATTGTGAAGAGGATTATATCTTTGGTTGAGAATTTTTTCTATTATAATTTTCCATTTACTGAAATAACTGCCACCTAATGGGTTTACATATTTCCACCCTTTAACAGTGCTAAAAAACACTGATAAAGGTACCCCTATATAAGCACTTTTTTCAAAGTGATGATATAGACCGCCCTATAGGTGTTTTTTACTAGATATGATAAAGGGTGTATTTCATAAAAAATATTTCACTAAAATATAAATATATTTATATTGTTGTAAATATAATATATATTTATTAATTATGTATATTATAAGTAAATATAAGAATTTAAACTTGATATATAATATAATTATTGAAAATGGATTATCAAATAATTAATAAAATATTTTTAATTAAAAAATTTCTAATTTTTATCTGGTAAAAGTCTTTTAATATCAATTTAAAGATAAAAATCAAAAAATAATAATAAAATATCTATAATAAGTTAAAAATGAAACTCTAACATTAAATGGCCATAACTTTTGATCATGGGTGTCTATATGAGCTATACCATATATAAAATCAAATCTTGAAATGATATTTATGCCCTGGTTACTAGGGAGAATTAGTTTGCTTTGTTTAGGATAAAATAACCAGAAGACCTCTAAAACATATTTTTTAGTCTAAGTACCCTAATTTTTTATCATTTGATAGATTATATGCCTCATTTAAGGGATTATTATTTCTATTTTTTATGGAGACTCATGTTTTTTTTCATGTATTATAATCATAAGGATATTATTACGTTACAATATTGTCATTTTTGATAATTTGATTTTATTTATAATTATGTATATACACATATATACATATTTTTATATATTTACACAGAAAAAATAAATTTTATAAATAAATATGTAAACATATTGATAAAAGTATCCTTTCCAGTTCTATTTTTGAAAAAATAAAATGGACCCCCATTTAACCATGCTTCCTTTTTCATTATTTTTTAGCACTATCAGTAGCTATTTTTAAGGCTATTAAAAGTTTTTTCTATATTAGTGAAAAGAGGGGAATAAATTATCTTATAAATTGGTGATTCAGAATGTAGATGGTAGTACTCATTTTTGGATTATTGATTTTCCTAGATGTATTAGTACTCTAGTAATATTTAATTCTCATTTTATTTAAGTGATCCTTTCATTTAAAAAAGTTCTATTAAACTCTTACAATGCTAAGACTGATTACAAAATCAGTAGATAATGTTGTGAATAAAAATACAATATATTCAAACATGTGTTCCAATGAAAAAAATTAAAATTGATGCAATTTTCATCTATTGCTAATTTTGAGTCTAAAAAAGCTTTTTTATTACTTCTAAATTAAATAAAAATAAATTTTTTATTATTTTTTGTATTTTTTACATTAAATCATGTTTTTAAAATTTTATATTCCAAATATTAGATAAAATAAAACAAAAAACTAATAAAAATTTGTATGTAGTCATTTATCATTTAAAATATTTATTTTTATTTACATTTTATTTTTTGATGTGTTATTTAGATGTTTATGTTTGTCTGATGGCATTATTCGTAGATATATTCATGTTAAGTTATTCATAATATTTTTTATTCAATAAAAATATAATGCGTTGTTTTTTAATTTCCTGCAATGGAATATGTTTTTCTTCATATTTTATATATTATATTATATTAAGGTTGGAAAAATTACCCAATTCCACTGGTACGTAGATTGGAAGGGGTCTCCCTAAGAAAAATCCTTTCCAAAAAAATAATAATATACAATTGTTATATAGAAATTATTGAATTTTTAAAAAAAAAAATATTTTATGATTATAAAACAATAATAAATCCCATAACATATATATTTTTCTATTTATTGATTATTTTGATAAGAAATATATTATTTTTCATATTTATTATAAGATTCCTATAAAATTATGGTGAAAGTAATTTTTTGGGGTTCTATATTGACATTTTAAAATCAATCCATGTGAAATCTTATAATAATCAATTTCTAACACTTGTTCTAGGTTATTATTGGTTTTTTTAATAAAACATTTATGTTTTTTTGTAAGATTATCATTATATTTTCATATTAAATAAAGAAAAAAACAATTAATTTTTTGTTCATTATTGGTTTCTTAAAAATTAAATATGTGTTATGTGACAAAAAATTGAATAGAAACATTTATATTAACCACATACCTTTTATCATAAAATATTTTGGTTTCAAAACTGTTTTTTACAATTTCTATAAAATATAATGGAAAAACATTTTTTTTATGATTATTGTATTATTTTTTAAAATATAATTGTTGTGAAGTTAAAAAAAATAATACTTAGAAGAATAATTGTCCCCATTTTCCAGTGGTCATCCATAAGCTACCTCAATTCATGATGATATTGATTTTTATCCAATTTATGGGACTGGTCATAATGAGTGGCGCTAATATTGTGTGGTCTTTATGTATTCTTATTTCATTATCTAAATAGAACATATGTTTAACTGGAAAAATAAAAAACAAAATTCATGTTTTGAATTATTTATTATCCTTTTTTAATTTAAAATATGTTTTTTTCTAAATATTTTATAATAATTTTCATTTAATATAAATGAACAAATAATTGTATTACACTGTTTTATTTATTATTTTAAAAAAAAATTATTATAATATTTTAATAAATCATAAGATAAATTTATTATGTTATAATTAATAAATAAAAATAAATCTATGTAGGATTTACTGATTATTAGCATAGTTAAATAGTGGAATGTAGAAATCATGCATGGTTTGGTTACAAATATCATAGGGCCTTAATGACCTTTCCTTCAAATGGGAATATTGTTCATCATCAAAACAATGGGATTTCAAGACTCATGAATATAATATGTAATCTAAAATAATTTAATTGTCATAAGAGATATGATTATTATAAAAAATTAAAACAAATTTTTTTTCTTTATTAACGAATAATTGAATTGAAAATATTAATTGTTTTTAAATTGTAGGATTCATCTCTTAATTAAAATTATTCAATTTTAATTTTAATGAATCATATATTTATATGAAAAAAATCATATTTTATACTTATTTTCCCTGATTTTAAATAATTCAATTTTTATTTTTATTTAATAATTTTGAGAAATCTTAATTCCAAATTTAGATTATTTAGCAATTTGAAATTGATTTCAATGAATAAAACTTTACAATTATAATTAATCATATTTTATAATTTCGAATGAATAAATTATGTAATAAGTTTTTTTCAATTTTAGATAATGATATTTTATAGTTTTTATTCTATTTTTTTAATGTTTTTTAAATTTATTGTCTTGTTTTAAATTTTCCCCATTAATTTGTGGTTATACCAAAAATATTTGTATTTTTTGAATAATGTTTTATTAATATCTTTTTTAGAAAACTATGAATAAATTAAATTTTAATAAGAGTCTCTAAAAATATATTTCTATGAACTGTTGTTTGGCCTCTTTGATGACAACACTAAAAATGGATGTTTGGATAAATATAGTTATTTTGTTTATGATAATGTTTTTGAAAAAATTTCATTGTGTTTTTCATTAATGTAGAGATAGATATTTTGGTAAAAAATTTATACAAAAGGGAAAATATTTTTAATCTATTAACATATTTACCAAGAACAGCGCAATTACTCATTAAAGTTATACTTAGTTAACATTTTTGAGTATGGTCATAAAGATTAAAATGAACCAGGTATCTATGAAATTTTATATACTAGTACCCTAATATATTTAATTATTCAAAACATAAATTCAAGTATAACATGTTTTTTAAAACTCATTCCCCATACATTTTATTTTTATATTTAGTAATTAGCTATTTATATATCCAACTTCATTTGAATACATATTTAAAAGTTCAAAAAATATAAATTTCATTTTTAAATAATGTTATTATATTTTTATTATCATTCATAAATTTATATAAGTAATTTATTTCAGGTATTTTATGTTAATTGAAACAATAAAAACATACTATCCTTGGACATAAATGTTAGATTACCCCCTCAATGTGTTGGAAAACTCTATAGATATTCAATTAAAAATATCAAATCTTTAAGCCCAACCATTTGATGGCCCAAAGACCCGTTTGTCATGGTGCAAAGACCCCTTTACTACAAGCTGATCTATTGAATCATTTATTTATGTTTGCACCCATGCATGTATCATCACCTACATCATCATCGATAAATGACATAAAAACATACCAAAGGAATATCAGGAGAAAATGAGTGGTTATCCAAATAGTTGACTAAAATTAGAATTTAAAATAATCGAAGAGTTATAATAATATGATTTTTGGTTAGTAAAAATTTTATTTGGTTAATAACAAAAAAAATTCTTGGGATTCATTACTAATTTCAATAACCCAAAAAACCAACAAAAATAAATATAATTTTTTTTATAACTTAATATTTAAAATGGTTTTTGATATTGATTATAAAAATAAAAAATCATAAAACCTATTGAAATATATGTATTAAAATAACATATCTTATTTAAAAAAATTAAATCATTATTTTCTATTTCAAGTTTTTATTCAATGTGGTCTGGGTGTTAATTTTTTTACATAATAATTAACTGAAAATTAAAAAAAATCAACTAGAATTTATAACCGACACCAAAACAATTTAAAAAATTGTTATTTTATTTATTTATTGAAATAATAATTTAAAAATAAAATGACAATTCTTTTAAGGTTTTCTCCTAGATTTTAATTAGATCAGATAAATACTATGCAATATTGATGCAATCCTAATAGATTTTATTCAAATTGAACTCTATCCATAATTTATCACTAAATTATGAGTCATAAAACACTTTATGGAAGGATCCTTTAGTCCAATGCACTAGGTACATGTTATGACACAAACATTTTGTTTAATAGAATAATAGGTTCAATATGTACAACCCACAATAGAAAATTTGGAAATGAATTGTTTATAACCATCTTAACTGTATGTGGTACCCAATTGAATGTGGACTTTATCTTCTTGAATTCAAAAAACTATGTTTCTCCCATTTTGAATAATTTCATACATTTAATGAACTCTTCTAGTTCTAATTATTTATCTTGTGTATGGAGTTTTGAAATCCATACATTTGAAATTCTCTAAAAAAATTCAGGACTAAGATACTCTTTCATGTATGTTTCCTTGACCATTTTAACTTTTTCAAGAAGAATAGACACATGGACCTTCAGTAAGATATCTTCTGTTAATATCATACTAATCATATCATGATTAATCTTCTTATAAACCTAAATAAGTTTTTTGAATCCCTCAAGATGGTCTAAAACATGATTCAAAACAATTTTAAATATCCGATCATCATTAATTTTTTGGACAAAATTATATGTAGTTTTGGATTTATTCCCAGAACGTTTTGGAATCCTTTTCAAATATTACCATATTTACTTTTCTATATTTGGATCTTCATCAAGTACATTATCCATATTTCCTCGATCATGACCATTTTGATCATTATATTGATAATTTTTCTTATGAGCCTTCTATTACTCATGCCGCTCACATTCTTCCTCTACTTGATCAGAAAAACTTATAGAAACAATGTTGTCACAACCCGTCCTCGGGGCCCGTGCCATGACTACCCCAAGCCCGCCTTCCATAGGCCAGGGGCTGGCGACTAGCACCAAGTCGTAAATCCCGGTAAAAAGGGAAGGCATTGCCTTTGTAAGTAAACAAGCACCATAGAGTAAGCAAGCAGAAAAGTAAACACTAAGTAAAATAGAGTACAACTGTAAGTGCGGAAAAGTAGGTGGGCTAGTATACAAACCCAAAACTGAAAGTAAAGTACAACTCGAAAGGGAAAACAGCAACTGAAAAGTAAAAGTTGCTACGCCGAGCTGTCCACTGGAAATCCCACCTGAAGGGTGAGTACAGATAGCTCCTCTGCTCCTCGGGTCCCGCCGTCCGCTCCGAGCACGTCCCACCCAGTGGTCCACCTCCAGGTACCGTCCTGCTCTGCGAGCCTCAACCACGATCAACGTTGTCCGTCGTCTGCAACCAACACAACGTAGTGCGGGCATAGCCCGTGCAGGGGTGAGTATAAGCTACTTAGTAGGGACACCGAGACCCCCGAAGGTCTCCCAAAATCCACAAAGGATAAACCACAAAAGGAAGATACAATCACGAAGTAATAACCGACACTGCTTAGGTATATACCCATACATATACCTAAGTCATCCATTCCAATACGCTCCAACCTCCGAGCCCAAGTACTACTCAGTCCACACAGGAAAGTATACGTATTTCACACAGGAAAGCAATACGAAATCTACACAGGATAGCACAACACAATCCACACAGGAAAGCAGCAGGATTCAGCTCACACAGGTATACTTCTTCGAGGACGATAGAGATGATCACTGATCCATCTAAGACGTCGGACCCACAAAGGATTGATAGGTACTAACCCCCGCAAAGACCCACACAGGATCGGACCCACACAGGATCTGTAGGCGCTGGTTCACACAGTACCGCTGAGCGCTGACCCACACAGGATCGGACCCACAAAGGATCGGTAGCACTGATCCACAGAGGATCGTTGAGTGTTGTAGTCGTCGTCGTCGAATCCACTAAGGATCTCTGTACAGTCGTCGTCGCAGTCACAGTAGCAGTCGCAGCCAGCTCTAGGGTTCCTGCACACAGCAATCTCGTTCGGGAGGGTCCGCTCCACGAGCCGAGAGGCTGATACATCAACTGTCACAAAGTCTAGAGATGATGTATCCAAAAGTTCTGTATCATCAACAGGAACTCAACGCAACAGACGGCGTGTCAATCGGACGCCCGGTCTGGGAGTTATTGGTTTTTCCGTTCTAGGGGCCCGGTTGGTTTTTAAGGCAAAACCAACCCGACCGTACTCCACCTGCGTCCAAACATCGGGCGGAGTATGCCAAAATATCTGTCTCACTAAGAGAAACTCAACAAAGCTGACGGCACATCATTCGGACGTCTGTAGCTCAAGATATGAGTGTTTCCGCTCCGAGGGCCCGGTTGGTTTCGTGTACGAACCAACCCGGCCGAACTCAAATTATTCCGAAACCTTTAGTGCGATATACCGAAACGACCGTCTCGATCCAAGTATCGCATCTCTGCTGACGGCGCATCGTTTGGAGGTCTGTAGCCCGAGTTATGGGCATTTGAACCCAAACTGTTTGGTATCGGGGGTTTCGGGCCCGGGCCGACACGGCCCGAGACCCCCCGGTTGACCCGAACCGGGTCAACCTGCCCCGGACCGGGTCGACCCGACCCAGAACGGCCCAGCATGGCCTGGCGGACCGGCCAGGCGCCGGTCCGGCGCAGCGTGTTGGCGCGCTGCCAGCTCGGCCGAAGGCCGAGCTCTTGGAAAAACGGGGGGCGCTTGCCCCCCCCCCCCCCCCCCTTGTGAAGCCCCCCCCCCCACCCCCCCTCATGATGGGGGGCCGTTTTTCTGGCTGGGGGAATTAATTCCCCCGGTTTTTCTCCCTTCCAGCCGGCCCGACCTGGCTGGCCGGTTCTTCCTCAACGGGACTGGCAAAGGCCGGTCCCCTTCCGGCTTCCGACACCGGCGGCCCGGCTGGCCGCCGGTCACCAAGCTCCACCGCGGCCCGAAACCGGCTGCGGCCCTTGTCGTCCGGCGCGGCGCGCCGGCGTCACGCCCTTCCGCCGCAGCCCCGCTCCGGCTGCGGTGTCTTCGAATTTCTTCGACGTGGCGCGACGGCGTCGCGTCCTCGCATTATTTCACAACGCGGCGCGACAGTGCCGCGCGTTTCTTGCCGTATGATCCTGCTCTTTGCGACGGCACTGCGCCATACCCGTTTCAATCCACAACAGAATCAACAGGAAAAAGGAGGAGGGTCGGCCGTGTTCGGGCGGTCCGGCCCCCTCGCGTTATTCGCTAATAATTGAACAAATTTCACGAAGAAATAATCACGGGTATAAATCATGAACAAAAGAATAATAATATAAACCCATATGTGATAAAAGATGTCGCACGTCGGTCGTCGTGGAAACAGCATCGTTCCGTCAACGTTGGTGGAAGAAGCGCTCAGTGAAGTCGAGTCGAGTCGAGTCGACACTCTCAGAATACTTTGTGGGTGGCGGTGCTTCCCTTCCTTGCTCCGGTTGAAGAAGGTAGAGGGTGTTGCTTCACGTTCTTCGGAGACGTGGAATGTTCTTCTTTGAGAGGTTGAAGGTCTTCCAAAAGTTCTTCTCCTCTCCTTAGTTCTCCCCACAAAGTTTATGCCAACCCAAAGAGAAGAGTAGAATCTCTCATTTTAATGTTGGAAAAATGATTTCAAAAGAAATCAAACACTCAAAATAATTAATTAAGTTGGTTTAATTAATTAAATGCAAAGTGTTGGCAAGAATTTCAAAATATTGAAATTCAATTAAACCACACTTAACTCACCTCATTAATTAAAAAAGTTGTCAACATTAAAGTGGGAGTTGTGGGGGTTTAGAGGATATGAAGGGGTGGGGTTCGTGTGGGCCCCACCACCCTCATAACCTCCCAAGGGAGGTTGGGTGGTTACCCAACTTCCATCAAGAGTATACACTTAGAGTAAAATAATTAAAATTGTAGTGTCATTATATAATAAACTTCCACAATTTTTATTATCAACACTCGTGTAAACGCAACTCCGGAACAGGAGTTCCTAGGCAATTATCGGCGCTGCGAGTTCATCGGTGCCCTCGGAATTCGATTCCGGGCACCGGTTCAAAAGTTAGAAATTCTCGCTCGTTCGTTCACTGAACGTACCCGAGCCAAACTTCGGAAATTGAATCCGGTCACACCGGGCCTCGGAATCAGGTGCCGTCAGAAACGGAGCTCTTATAAAATTCCAAAGAAAATTAAGAAAAAATTTTCCCTTGAATTTTACAGGTCTTTACATTACTCCCACCTCAGGGCTTTACGTCCCCGTAAAGATACATCAAAACTAGGGAAACAAATGAGGGTACTGAGCACGAATCTAAGCCTCCCTCTCCCAAGTTCTCTCCTGGAGATTCCCGTGCTGCCATTTGATGTGCACTAGAGGAATCGACCGTCCACGTAGGACCCTCTCTTGTCGGTCCTCAATCTCCACTGGGACCTCCTCAAAAGTCGCCGCATAGTCAACGTCAATCTCCCCATGGTCAATGATGTGCGTCGGGTCGTGCACGTATCTCCTCAGCTGAGACACGTGGAAGACGTCGTGCGCCCGGTGCAACTGAGGTGGTAGAGCCAGGCGATAAGCCACCTCTCCAATCCTGCTAAGGACTTGGAAGGGTCCGATGAAGCACGGAGATAACTTGCCGCCTCGGCCAAATCTCCGTATACCACGTCGAGGTGAGACCCACAAGAAGACGTGGTCGCCATACTTGAACTCTAGTGGCCTCTGCCTCCTGTCAGCGTATGACTTCTGCCGGCTCTGAGCTGTCCTCATCCACTCTTGGATGACCTGGACCTTCTCTGTCGTGGCCTGGACCATCTCTGGTCCCACAAGTGCTGACTCCCCAGGGTCTGTCCAGCACAAAGGAGATCTACAAGGTCGGTCGTACAACACCTCGTACGGTGCCATCCCTATGGTGGAGTGGTTGTTGTTGTTGTACGAAAACTCCACCAAGGGTAGGTGGTCCTCCCAGCTACGACCAAAGTCGAGGACACATGCGCGAAGCATGTCCTCGAGAGACTGAATGGTCCTCTCCGTCTGACCATCCGTCTAAGGGTGAAAGGTTGTGCTTAGACGTAGCTACGTCCCGAACGCCTCCTGCAATCCCTTCCAAAGCCGGGAAGTAAAGCGAGCATCTCGATCGGAGACGATAGATGATGGCACACCATGAAGCCGTACAATCTCTTGAACGTAGAGATGCCCCATGCGCTCCACTGATCCCTGCTCTCTGATGGGTAAGAAGTGAGCCGACTTGGTGAGTCGGTCGACAATCACCCAGATGGAGTCGTGACCTCTGAAGTGCGTGGAAGTCCAGTCACGAAGTCCATAGATATCCCGTCCCACTTGCACTCCGGGACCTCCAAGGGTTGTACCAAGCCTGCTGGTACCTGATGCTCTGCCTTCACCTACTGGCAGGTGAGGCATCGAGAAACGAACTCTACTACATCCATCTTCATTCCTGGACACCAGTGATGTCATCTGAGATCCTGATACATCTTCGCCACTCCAGGATGTACCGCCAAAGGAGAAGTGTGAAACTCTCTCAGCACCTCCTCTCACAAAGCGACTGGTACCACGGTATGTCCTCTGAAAAGGACGTCGGTCTCTGCTCCAAGGGATAAACCATCAGGTGCCTGTCCCGAGGATATTTGTGCATGCCGTGTCTCACAGTTAGCGTCCTCACGCTGTACATCTCTGACCCACTATATTAGTGGAGGAGAGACTATGAGAGACTGAAGGAAGGTTGTTCCATCTCTATCCACAAAGGATATCTGCAAAGAGGCTAGCTGCTTCGTCGCCTCCTCAAGTAGCTGAATGCCCGTCCTCCTGCTGAGGGCATCGGCTACTACGTTCCCCTTCCCATGAGTATAGACTATATCAAAGTCATAGTCCTGGAAGAACTCGAGCCATCGCCGCTGTCTCAGGTTCAGGTCCTTCTGCGAGAAGATATACCTGAGACTCTGATGATCAGAAAAGACTATAAAGCTCTCGCCCATCAGGTAGTGTCGCCATGTCTTCAGAGCGAAGACCACTACCGCTAACTCCAGGTCATGGGTAATGTAGTTCTGCTCATCCGGCCTCACCTGTCGTGATACATAGGTGATCACTGCCCGCTCCTGCATCAGGACACATCCGAGTCCGGTCCCTAATGCATCGCAGTAGACTACGTACCCTACTCCCTCCTCAGGCAACCTCAAGATAGGTGCGCTGGTCAATCTCTGTCTCAGCTCCTGGAATCTCTGCTGAGATCTGTCTGACCACACGAAGGGTTTCCCCTTCTTCGTCAAAGCTGAGAGTGGTACCGCAACTCTAGAGATATCTGGCACGAATCTCCGATAGTATCCAGCTAGTCCCAAGAAACTCTGCACCTCAGTCACGCTCCTGGGTGGCTCCCAAGCTAACACAGCCTCGATCTTCGCAGGATCCACTGCAAATCCTGCCTCAGAGATAACGTGTCCCACGAAGTGGACCTCACGTATCTAGAACTGGCACTTCGAGAGCTTACCATAAAGCTGGTTCTCTCGGAGTGTGTCTAGTACAACCTGTAAGTGGTAGGCATGCTCCTCCTCAATCGTCAAGTAGATCAAAATGTCATCGATGAAGACCACGACAAATCGATCGAGGTATGGCTGAAAGATCCTATTCATGAGGGCCATGAACACTGCTAGTGAATTGGTTACGCCGAAAGGCATAACCAAGAACTCATAGTGGCCATACCAACATCTGAAGGCCATCTTCTGCACGTCCTCGTCTCTGACTCTGAGTTGATGATAGCCTGACCTGAGGTCTATCTTCGAGAACCACCATGCTCCCTTGAGCTGATCAAAGAGGTCATCAATCCTCGGTAGCGGATACTTGTTCCTCACTGTCACCTGGTTCACGCGACGATAGTCAACACAAAGTCGCAAGCTCCCGCCCGCCTTCTTGGCGAACAATATCGTGGAAGCCCAGGGTGAAACACTGGGTCGGATGAACCCCTTGCCCTGCAAGTCCTCCAACTGTACCCGCAGCTCTCGAAGCTCGGCGGGGGCCATCCGATATGCTGGAGTCGATATCGGGGTTGTCCCGGGGTACAGGTCAATATAAAAGTCTACCTCCCTGCGAGGAGGTATCCCTGGAACATCGTTGGGAAAAACGTCCGCAAACTGATCCACCACTGCAGGAAAACCAGGACTCCGCACGTCAACCGCTCCAAGGATGAGGCTAGCCAACTAATGAGTGATGGGTTGTCCTCTCCTCTGCGAGAGTCCCTCCTGTGCTGCAAAGGCTCCCTTCTCGCCGGTGAAGGTGAACCTGCTCCCATCGGTGCATACACATCACACCTTGCGACTAAAACAGTCAATCTGGGCATAGACCATAGATAACCAATCCATGCCCAAGATTACGTCGTAAGGACTCGACGCTTCTACAAGAAGATCCCAGCCGAAGCTCTCGCCTCCTAAAGTAAGCTCACACTGCCGGCACCAGTGCGTAATCATCGAGTCTGCTCCCGTAAGAGTCTCTAGCCGTAAGGATCGATCCAACGGCTCTGTCGGAATCTTCGAGCTCCGAACAAGGGCAGCGGCTATGAAAGAGTGACTCGCTCCTATGTCTATAAGTACTACAACAAGGGTGGAATAGACACAGATTGTACCTCGAATCATCTCGGGCGCGCCGTGGTCGTAGGCCTCCACTGCCTGGAGCTGTGTCTGTCTCTGCCCGCCAGCTCCCTGTGGTCGGGGTGGACCTCCTGGTGGTGGTGGTGGCAGAGCCTCAAAGAATCGCTCACCACCTGCTGCTCGGCCAGCTCCTCTGCCTCGTCCGCCTCCTCCCTGCGGACCGCCACGGTCGACCCTCTGCCTCTACCTCGGTGGTCCCTCAACCGTCTTCTGCTCCTCATCACGACGGGTCGAGCAGTCACGAGCCATGTGGCCCTGCCCGCCGCACGAGTAGCACTGTCTGCCTCTCGAAAGACTGGCTCCGCGCTGTGTGCCCCGCACTGCTGAGCCAGTGTCTTGAGTTCGTCTTCCTGAAGGTCTGGTCTGCCTGGACCCCTGATTCATCCATCGACTTCCATCTGCAGAAGACTCTGCCACGTGCCGCCCTGGGGTGGGTCGCGGCGCTGGTGTAGACTCAGCAAGAAAGCTCTCGATCAAAAGGGCCCGCTCCAGTACTCCTGTCTGAGTCAGAATGCAGAGGGAGATCAGAGATTCCTTGATCTCGTGTCTCAACCCCTGGTCGAAGGTCCGGGCCCGGAAGAATGGGTCCCGTACCATGTCGGTCGAGTAGCACGAGAGATCGGTAAATCTTGCCGAGTACTGAGCGACCGTCATGCTGCCCTGCCGCAACTGAATAAGCTCCTGAATGTGCACCGCACGGAGGGTGGCTGGGACAAACTCTGAGCAGAAGAGGATCTCAAAGTCTGTCCAGAGTAGAGATGCGTCATCGTGCACCTGGAGCATCAAGCTCCATCATCGGCCCGCTGCTGCGTGCAGTAGGCTCGCAGCGAGGATCACCATGAGGTCTGCTGGTGTCCTCACTAGCCTGAAAACTCGTACGACTGCCTCCAGCCAGTCCTCGGCTGCCTGGGGGTCCGTCTCGACATGAAACCTTGGCGGTCGCTGGCGCTGAAACTCATGCAGTGCGCTGAGGCGACGTCCATCGTCAGCGGCTGGTGCTGGAAGCATCAGTGGCTCAGCGGGTAGATCTACCGCTGGTGCCACTGCTGACAAAGGTCCCTGCACCGAGGCCTCGTCGCTCGGTGGGCTGTCGTCACACTTGACTCTTGGAACCCTAGCTGGCTGCCATCGTGGGGCCATCCTGAAAAGGAAACAGGTGTGCCACGGTCAGAAAAGTATACCTGGTGAGCTGATACAAAGTAATCACAAAGAAAACTTGAAACACACACGCAATCAATGTTTTCGTGCATTAAGTCGGAAATCAGAAGTCAGGGTCTTGGTGTACGGATACGTCGGCTGCCGCACCAACACTGGACTCCCTGGACTGATAACCACACTCAATAAGCTAAACACTATTTCTTCACAGAGAAAAGATCAGAGTTCGCGGTAGAACCGAACTCCTCTGATACCAATTTGTCACGACCCGTCCTCGGGGCCCGTGCCGTGACTACCCCAAACCTGCCTTCCATAGGCCAGGGGCTGGCGACTAGCACCAAGGCGTAAATCCCGGTAAAAAGGGAAGGCATTGCCTTTGTAAAGTAAACAAGCACCACAGAGTAAGCAAGCGGAAAAGTAAACACTAAGTAAAACAGAGTACAACTGTAAGTGCGGAAATGTAGGTGGGCCAGTATACAAACCCAAAACTGAAAGTAAAGTACAACTCGAAAGGGAAAACAGCAAATGAAAAGTAAAAGCTGCTACGTCGGGTTGTCCACTGGAAATCCCACCTGAAGGGTGGGTACAGATAGCTCCTCTGCTCCTCGGGTCCCGCCGTCCGCTTCGAGCACATCCCACCCAGTGGTCCACCTCCAGGTACCGTCCTGCTCTGCGAGCTTCAACCACGATCAACAATGTTCGTCGTCTGTAACCAACATAACGTAGTGTGGGATAGCCCATGCAGGGGTGAGTATAAGCTACTTAGTAGGGACCCCGAGACCCCCGAAGGTCTCCCAAAATCCACAAAGGATAAATCTCAAAAAGAAGATATAATCATGAAGTAATAACCGACACTAGTTAGGTATATACCCATACATATACCTAAGTCATCAATTCCAATATGCTCCAACCTCCGAGCCCAAGTACAACTCAGTCCACACAAGAAAGTATATGTATTCCACACAGGAAAGCAATACAAAATCCACACAGGATAGCACAACACAATCCACACATGAAAGCAGCAGAATTCAGCTCACACAGGTATACTTCTTCGAGGATGATAGAGATGATCACTGATCCATCTATGTCGTCGGACCCACAAAGGTTCGATAGGTACTAACCCCCGCAAAGACCCACACAGGATCGGACCCACACAGGATCTATAGGCGCTGGTTCACACAGGACCGCTGAGCACTGACCCACACAGGATTGGACCCACACAGGATCGGTAGCACTGATCCACACAGGATCGCTGAGTGCTGTAGTCGTCGTCGTCGAATCCACTAAGGATCTCTGAACAGTCATCGTCGCAGTCACAGTAGCAGTCGCAGCCAGCTCTAGGGTTCCCGCACACAGCAAGCTCGTTCGAGAGGGTCCGCTCCACGAGCCGAGAGGCTGATACATAAACTGTCACAAATTCCAGAGTTGTTGTATCCAAAAGTTCCATATCATCAACAGGAACTCAACGCAACAGACGGCGCGTCAATCGGACGCCCGGTCTGAGAGTTATTGGCTTTTCCGTTCCAGGGGCCCGGTTGGTTTTTAAGGCAAAACCAACCCGACCATACTCCACCTGCATCCAAACCTCGGGCGGAGTATGCCAAAAGATATGTCTCACTAAGAGGAACTCAACAAAGCTGACAGCACGTCATTCGGACGTCCGTAGCTCAAGATATGAGTGTTTCCGCTCCGAGGGCCCGGTTGGTTTTGTGTACGAACCAACCCGGCCGAACACAAAGTATTCCGAAACCTTGAGTACGATATACCAAAACGACCATCTCGATCCAAGGATCGCATCTCCGCTGACGGCGCATTGTTTGGAGGTCCGTAGCCCGAGTTATGGGCATTTGAACCCAAACTGTTCGGTATCGGGGGTTTCGGGCCCGGGCCGACCCGGCCCGAGACCCCCCAGTTGACCCAAACCGGGTCAACCATCCCCGGACAGGGTCGACCCGGCCCGACGCTTCCTGGCCCGGCCTAAGGCCGAGCTGTTGGAAAAATGGGGGGGCGCTTGCCCCCCCCCCCCCCTTGTGAAGCTGCGGCCCCCCTCATGATGGGGGGTCGTTTTGCTGGCCGGGGGAATTAATTCCCCCGGTTTTTCTCCCTTCCGGCCGGCCCGACCTGGCCAGCTGGTTCTTCCTCAATGGGACCGGCAAAGGCCGGTCCCCTTCCGGCTTCCGACACCGGCGGCCCGGCTGGCCGCCGGTTACCAAGCTCCGCCGCGGCCCGGAACCGGCCGCAGCCCTTGTCGTCTGGCGCGGCGCGACGGCGTCGCGCCCTTCCGCCGCGGCCCCGCTCCGGCCGCGGTGTCTTTGACTTTCATCGACGCGGTGCGACGGCGTTGTGTCCTCGCATTATTTCACGACGCTGTGCGACGGCTCCGCGCGTTTCTTGAGGTATGATCCTGCGCGGTGCGACGGCACCGCGCCATACCCGTTTCAATCCACAACAGAATCAACATGAAAAAGGAGGAGGGTCGGTCGTGTTCGTGTGGTCCAACCCCCTCGCGTTATTCGCTAAAAATTGGACAAATTTCACGAAGAAATAATCACAGGTAAAAATCATGAACAAAAGAATAATAATATAAACCCCTACGTGATAAAAGATGTTGCACGTCAGGCGTCGCGGAAACGGCGTCGTTCCGTCAACGTTGGTGGAAGAAGCGCTCGGTGAAGTCGATTCGAGTCGAGTCGACACTCTCAGAATACTTTGTGGGCGGCGGTGCTTCCCTTCCTTTCTTCGGTTGAAGAAGGTAGAGGGTGTTGCTTCACGTTCTTCGGAGACGTGGAACGTTCTTCTTCGAGAGGTTGAAGGTCTTCCAAAAGTTCTTCTCCTCTCCTTAGTTCTCCCCACAAAGTTTATGCCAACCCAAAGAGAAGAGTAGAATCTCTCATTTTAATGTTGGAAAAATGATTTCAAAAGAAATCAAACACTCAAAATAATTAATTAAGTTCGTTTAATTAATTAAATGCAAAGTGTTGGAAAGAATTTCAAAAGATTGAAATTCAATTAAACCACACTTAACTCACCTCATTAATTAAACAAGTTGTCAACATTAAAGTGGGAGTTGTGGGGGGTTTAGAGGATATGAAGGGGTGGGGTTCGTGTGGACCCCACCACCCTCATAACCTCCCAAGGGAGGCTGGGTGGTTACCCAACTTCCATCAAGAGTTTACACTTAGAGTAAAATAATTAAAATTGTAGTGTCATTATATAATAACCTTCCACAATTTTTATTATCAAAACTCGTGTAAACACAACTCCGGAATAGGAGTTCCTAAGAAATTACCGGCACTGCGAGTTCATCGGTGCCCTCGGAATTCGATTCCGGGAACCGGTTCAAAAGTTAGAAATTCCCGCTCATTCGTTCACTGAATGTACCCGAGCCAGACTTTGAAAATTGATTTTGGGCACACCGGGCCTCGGAATCAGGTGCCGTCAGAAACCGAGCTCTTATAAAATTCCAAAGAAAATTAAGAAAAAAATTTCCCTTTAATTTTACGAGTCTTTACAAATGTTCTCTTTTGTTTTATAGTCTCTATTTGTTTCTATGCTATGGTTCATTCAATCCTACTTCTTTCTTCATTTTTCATCACATTATGTTTTGTAATGGCCTTTCAAACCACATATGAAGCATTCAAAATGACTTTTGTCCTAAAAATATCTCTCGATTGACCTTTTTACAACACTTCTTGGTTTTTTGGACTTTTTGGTTGAGGAACCTATACTATATGATCTTCAACCTTGTTGGATGAAGATACCTACTTCTGATGTACATTCTCTCCTATAATCTTATTTATTTTTTTCGATTTTTTATTCATTTAATTGAAAATTGGGAATTTTCCACAAAATGAATATCAATGAAAATTATACATTGAATTGATTTATAATTTTTCCATTTCAACTAGAAGAGAAAAAATAACATATTAGTGCATCCAAAATTACATTATTTGTTCCTTTATTATTTTCTATCTTAATGTTCAAGTATTATTATTCAATCCTCAATCACAATAAACATGCTTGTCTAAACCTTTTAAATTTTATTTTCATGAAATTATTTATATAAGAACTATCTATTCGTGAAGTAAATTTTTTTCAAAAGAAATTCTCATTATACCAAATTCCTTTATAGACTATAATAAATTCACATTAATGGACTAGATTACTCTTCTCTACCTTATTAAATAATCCACTATAGTATCTACTTATACTTTCATTATTGGGTTTCCTTATATTTAGGATATATCCCCATGTTGAGTCTGATGCATTGGTTTGTATGATAGCTTGATATTTACTGCCTTCTGGATACTCCAATTATGGGAGGTTCTAGTATTTTTTCTTATAAATTATGATTACTTCAAAATTTAATTCTCTCTAATTCCATGGTACATTAATAAATAATTTTCTCTAAATTGGGCCTGATATTTTTTATAAATCCATCATGTATGATTTTACATAACATAATATACTAAGAAACATCTATATACCCTTATAATATGAAAGCTAATCATAGAATTTTTCTATATTATCTACAATATATAGTTGGATCGCCTCTCTAATTATTTAGATTTTCAATCCAAATAATTCTATCTTTGGTTGTATCCAAATTATTTTTCTTTCTGAAAGTACCATTTCATCATTTCTGAACACCTTAGCTACCTACTATTAATTCATAATATTCTCTTCTATATATTTTATAAATACGAGCACATCATCTATGGAGACTTCAATGAACTATGATAATATACTAAATGTTAGGTCTATTCTCCTTTGAAATATTCATGTGGAAATTTTTGAGTCCAAAGAGCATAACTAACAATTAAAATAACTCAATTGGTATTCTAAATGTTGGTAACAAAAATCCTCCTCTTTGATATTTGTGTGAAAATATCTTTATTTTACTTCAAACATAGAGTATACCATTGGAATTTAATACAAAATCATGCTTCATAATGCCTCCTGATTATGAATATTGTAGTCATCTACTTTTGTGGAAAAACTAAGATCATGATAATCAATAACTATTCTTGGTTTACCACACTATTTCTCAGCATTACTCATTGTTGGTCGGAGTAGATGAATTGAGATGGGGTAAATTGAGTATCTATAGAAATTTATATTAAAATTGGTTCTTTGAAAAACTATCCCCCAATTAAAATATAATCAAATTCTTTTTGTAGTAAATTTATAAAAGTTCTGAATGTTCAATTAATTTCTCAGATAATTGATTAGTTCTCAGTTTTACCAATCTAACGATTAGTAAAACATTTGAAACTAATATATTAATTCAAAACAGATATAAAAACATGGTAAACCAAATATCAAAGTTCAAATTCCTTTTACATTAAATGAATTAAACACATATCAGATTAAAACAAAAGACAAATACACAGCGGATAAAAACAAGAGGATCAGTCTCAAGCTGAGACATAATCCTATTCACTTGGTTATCACCTGCCACCAAGTAGTTTATATTAATAATATTTTTCTCCACACCCTAGATAAGTGTTCAAAACCACACACAGGGATGTCCAAGACACACTTGACCTCTTCCACAGATATTTGTGGGAAAAACAAACAAACAGACCACATAGGATCTATTCCACTCTTCTACATGGGATACCAGAGTAAAAGGATATTGAGTGTGTGGATTTTTAGTATCCTCTAGTTATTCATAGAAGATAGTGTGTGTGAAACAAGATATGAACACACTTATAAATAAGTAAATACAATATCACAACTGAGTTATAAATGAATAATAGAGTTTATAAATCTATGTGTGTTATGCAGTGAAGCTCTAGACTCAATGGATGTATTGAAAATAATATTTGAGTCCTCTTCTGGATGTTGACTTCAAAACATAGTATCCCAGCCTCTGAACTCTAGATTCCAAGAGTAAAAAGGTTCATCTATTTTGATCTTAGTATGTTCAGAGGGATTCAACGGTTTGTTTCTTGTAATATTTAACTACTTGTGAGATCAAAATTTGAGTTCTTTTGTTTCCAATGTTTTTCACATTTTCAAAGTATCCATTTCTTTTTTCTCTTGTTTTTTCTGGGGGGGTATTTTAAGGTTCATCTTGTAATCCTATTATACTTCAAGGTCCAATTGGCATGAATATCTCCCCATGTGCATGTACCTCGTATTGTCTATCAATAGTCTTACAGACTACATTAAATAATGTCAAAAAGATTAACTTGTCCATATATGATCATTAGAAATAAATTTGAATTAAAAAATTTGAAATAGTTATTTATGAATATTAGTGAGTGATAAGTATCAGTGGCTCATTTTCATCGTTATGTCATCATTAGTCTTTCATTGTCAGTTTGTCATTGGTCTGTCATCATCGATTTATCTTCCATTGGTTTTTCATCTATCGGTTTTTCATCATCGGTTTTTCATCCATCGGTTAATAATCATCATTATATCATCTGTATGGTTGTCAACATCGGTGTTTCATCATCGGTTTTTCATCAATCGATTTTTCATCATCAGTTTCTAATCATCGATCTGTCATCAGTGTCTCACACATCGGTGTGTCAAAAAGCGGTGTGTTGAACATTGGTGTGTCGAACATCTTTGTGTCGAACATCGGTGGGTCGCACAATGGTGTGTCAAACATCGGTGTGTCGAAGATCAATGTGTCGAACATCGGTGCGCCAAACATCAGTGTGTCAAAAATCAGTGTCTCGAACATCAGTGTGTCGAACAATGGTGTGTAGAACATCGGTGTGTCAAACAACGGTGTATCGAACAAACTATCAGTACCAAGGACATTGAGAAAATTATTAATTGTCTTCCTTACACAGAATACTATATGATGAAGTGACATCCAAAAATACATGTAAATATACACTTGTAAGTATATTAAATCATAAATATTGTTTATTGACTTATTGCAAAGTATTGTACATTATGACTTAATTAAATGACTTAGTGATATAAAGTGGCATAAAATTGTAGAATCTGTAGAATTGACGTCATTTTTTATTATGAAAACTATTATAGCATAGTGGGTCCAAAAATCTCCACTTTTTTGATAATCACAAATTATGGAATACTAGAATAGTTAATAAATAATAATAACTTGACTTAGCATACTTCACTGAATGTAATTGTTCAGTAAAACTAAATCATTCCCTTGTGTTTTTTATTTTAAAACAAATCTACCCCTCAATTATTGGATAAGGAAAACAACTTAAACATGTTTCTTATGCCAAACTTTATCCCCCGGAAATTAATGATTTATGCCTAAATTATTCTTTCCCTTTTGGGATTAGCAAAAAAAATTAAGAAAAGGAGAAAGAAATAATAGAAATAGGTTGAGAAGACAGAAATGATTTATATTAATATTCAAAATATTACAACCAACAAAATAAAGGGATAAATCCCTATCAAATAGAAAATCTACCACTGAGGGTTTGGCTTCTGAGGTGCTTTTCATTTATACAAAGTATTAGGAGTAGGATATGAAGGATTTGGAGTGGTAGTGGGAAGAGGTGTCTTGAAGGAAACACCAGGTAAGGTAACACCAGTAGGGACATTTGTGGCAAGGCTAGTCCTTCTTTCTGAAAACACCTGACTGGGAGATTTCTTTGTAATGACCGGTTGAATCTAGGAAAGAGCCTGAGAAATGGTCATTGGAGAAGGAGGCCAAGAAGTAGTACCAATGGAACCAGCAATAGGAACCTAAATTCCATTAGATTGTACATGTAGATATGGCTTGAGGAGTTTGATAAAATAATTAATCAATTTACAACCATATTTCATGGCCTTCTCAAAATCATCCTTATTTTCCATGAATTTATTTATTAGAGGGGTAAAATTTTTCAATTGAGTCACTTGTTTCTTGAAGGCTTCTGTTAATGGAGGAATTCTGAGATTTTCGGCTAAAACATGAATCTATTTATGAGATCATGCTTGTTATAGATCATATTAAATTATTTATCCACTTTCTCTCTGATCTCATTCTGAGTAGTAGATGATTAATTTGTGCATTGCCTCATCATATTGTACACATGATCTATATTTCTATGTACCTTTGAAAGAGTTTCATTGATGGAATCAATCTTAATATTCTAAAGTTCCTCTCAGATCACAACTTTGAGAGATTCTAAATCAGCAACAGTACTTTTCACACCTCAAGAACTGGATGGAACAGTAATCATTTTGCCAGGATCGTCTTTTAACATCTTCAAATCTATAGATAGTAGATGAGTCACCAAGGTTCTAAGAAATTCCAGAACACCATTGAAGGATTTATTGAAATTAGAAATTATAGAATATAAATCATGGATCATCTTCTTCTTCTCTTCTCTCAGCAAGGTATTATGTATAATGATGGTTTTGATTGTGGTAATGAGATTAAGTTGAATCCACTAGATTAACATCCTTACAATATTTTCTACATATGCATTTGAAATACCTCTTGAAGTGGAAGCTTCACTTATGGATTCTACTGAGGCTCTCACTGACTCACACATATCATTTTTGAAAAGCTCTAAGTCTGCCTTAGTGACATAGTCAATATGAACTGGCTGGGCTACTGGCTCTATAGCTGGAGGTGCAACAGGAGGAATAGGTACATGAGGTTCTACTTCAGCTCGGGCCTATAGAGCAGGAGGACGAGGCACCCTCTCCTCATCAGAGTCATAATCTATCCCAAAAAGAATGAGACCTGTATTTCTATTCCACTTCTTTGTAAAGGTCCAGTATCTTGGCTCAACAGTTTCAATCTTGACTCTTCTTCCCTGAGACTCAAGGACATTTTAATCTTCATATTCTTCTTCACCATGACCTCTAGCTAATAGAACATTTATGGGCATAGGTACCAACAGAACTTGTTGTTCTGTATGTGCTCTAGCCACTTCAATTTCTTTAGGCACTTCCTCAATCTGAGGCAGCTGATCCTCGACCTCATCTTCATGGCCACCATCCATATGTTTATTCAACTCCTGAATGATTTCTCAATTTTCAACATTATGATGAGGAGATATGTTCTCATGATCAGAATTTCCATGATCAACAGCCTCCTACTCAATAGTATCATTACCATCACTGGTTCCAAGTACAGATTCCTCAATAGATCTATCAACCACTTGTTGTCCCAATTTTAATGAATCACTAACATGTTAATCATTTCCTTCATCATCATCATCATCATCATCATCATCGTCAGGTTTCTCATCTAACTTACTCACATAGCCTTCAACTCCAGCAACCTTCGTCTCTTCCTCATCCCCATATCCTATCAAAGGCTCTCTGGAGGGTAAATCCAAAGTTAGGCTCACAGGTCCATAAGACATGTCTTTGGTGGATTCAACAATATTAGGATGACTCTTGTCATCAAAAGGAGATCATTATTCCCTTGGAAACTAAGACTCATCTTACTCATCTGGATAGACAGGTTCCTCTCCTGGTTTTAAGCCTGGATCAACTTGATCCTTTATTGTGGTAGGATGGTTGATTGGATTGAATACCTCATACACCCTTTCCTCATCTCCTACCCATAATTTCTTCCATGGATTCTAGAATATCATCATTATATTACAAATATATTTCTGATGGAATAAAACTCTACATTCACTTGTCATCTCATCTCCATCTTCCACATACCCCAACTACTTTTACATGGCAGAGATCATCCTGTAATAGTACAAACATGTTTCCTTCTTGGCTGGTTTTATCATATCTGAAACATGAACCATAATATATATACAAAGATTCACCTTTATCCCATTTTTCACCAGATATATCAGTTATACACTCTAATACTTCACAGTAGAGAAATCTCCCTTCCTTGGGTAGATTTGATGTTGAATAAACATAAAAGGTAACATTTCCTCTCCATAAAATTCCCTGGCAGTAGTCCTCCTAGATTCTCCATTTACAGTTATCTTCTTCAGAGCAGCTTCATAAGAAAATAAATAAGATGAAGGTGTAATATTACCCTAATAGTCAGTAAGGACACCTTCATGAGGCATTTCTAAGCATTCATCCCATTCTTGAGATGAAAAAGATATCCTTTTTCCCATCACCGCCAATTTAATTCTTGCTTCCTCAGCTCTATACAAGGATATTTTCAAATGTATATAAAAATCATAAACTATCTGCGGATAATAACTTCATTCATTATATGAGAACCCACTCATCCACCCTTGAGACTCCATTAATCTCAACAAAAACAACTTTCTTTATAGAAGATACTCAACAGACACTTCTTTCTCAGCTATAACCACTTGGCTTTCCCTTCTGGGTTTCATAGTCCCACTAGACTCACCCTTCTGACACTTAGGTAATGGATATTTTCTCATCTCTTCCATTTCATGCTTCATCCTTTCCATTTCTGAAGATTTGGATTCTGATGGGGTTGAGATGTCGAGGATCGTGAGGTAGAGTAAAAAAGGGGTGATGGTTTTATGGAAGAGGGAATGTGAGAGGTCAAAGTTGGTTGAATTTGATTTATCATTTAGGGATCATAAAATCATAAATCATAAAATTTAAACACGGAAAAAAGAAAAAGAAAACATTTTTTTATTTAAAATTAATAGAATTACAAAAGAGCACATAAATAAATCTGTTTCATACAAATGGTTTTCCACAATTGGTTTCAAGGATAAGTTTCAATAGATCAGCTTCATGGATTGGTTTCATGAGATCATTTTTAGGGATTAGTTTCACAGATTGATTTCAAGGATCGGTTTCAAGGATCAGTTTCAAGGATAGGTTTCAAGGATCAGTTGCAAGGATAAGTTTCATGGATCAGTTTCAAGGATCGGTTTCTGGGATTGGTTTCATGGATCGGTTTCATGGATCAGTTTTAAGGATCAGTTTCAATGATCAGTTTCAAGGATTGGTTTCAAGGATCTGTTTCAATGATCTGTTTCAAGGGTCAGTTTTAAGGATCTGTTTCAAGGATCAGTTTCATGGAATATTCAATGGAAATATAGGATTGTTAGGACATTAGAGATTTATCATTCCTAGTTAATGTATGATGTAGTTCATTCATTCAGGGTTTAATGTTTAGTGAAAATGTCAGCAAGTTGATACTCAGTCCTGATAAACTCAAGAATTATATCACCTTTTTGATAATGATCTCTCAAAAAGTGATGCCTTACATCAATATGGTATGTTCTAGAATGAGAAACTATGTTTTTAGAAATGTTAATATCACTTTTGTTTTCATTGTTTATGGGGATATGTCTGAATTTAAATCCATAGTCTAATAAAGTGTGTTTCATCCACAAAGATTGTGCACAAAAACTTCCTCAAAAAGTGATGTCTTACATCAATATGTTTTGTTCTAGAATGAGAAACTGGGTTTTTAGAAATGTTAATAACACTTGTGTTTTCACAGTTTATGGGGATATGTCCAAATTGAAATCTATAGTCTAATAATGTGTTTTTCATCCATAAAATTTGTGCACAACAACTACTAGCAGCAATGTACTAAACTTCAGTAGTTGGAAATGCAATAGAATTTTTCTTTTTACAACACCATGATCTTTGAGACTTTCTCAAAAAAGTGATATGTTCCATAGGTACTCTTTATATCTAACTTTCATCCACCAAATTCGGCATCTAAATAACTAACTAAATAAAATCTTTTTCCTTTAGGATAGAACAATCCTAAATTAGTTGTATACTTGAGGTATTTGAAAACTCTTTTAATAGAATTTAAATGTGATGCTTTTGGGTTTTCTTGAAATCATGCATACATACACACAATAAACATAATAAGTGTTCTACTAGCAGTTAAGTACAAAAAACTCCCAATCATTCCTCTGTATACAGTTTGATCAACGGATTTTCTATTTTAATCAAGATTTAACATACATGTAGAACTCATAGGGTTTTCACTAGAATTAATTCTATCAAGGCCATATATTTTCAAAATATCTTTAGTGTACTTACATTGATTTAAAATAATACCTTCTTTATTTTGAAATATTTTAAATCCAAGAAAATATTTATGTTCACTCATCAAAATCATTTCAAAATCACTTTACATTGTTTTTGAAAAATCATTACATAAATAGTTTTTGGAAGATCCAATGATAATATCATCTACATATATTTGAGCTATTAAAACTTATTTTAAAATTATTTTTATAAACAACATAGTATTTGAAATTCTTTTTATAAAGACTTTAGAAATATTAAAATTACATAAACTTTTATACAAAGATCTTGGAGCATGTTTCAAACTGTATAATGCTTTAGATAATTTTAACACTTTATTTGGAAAATGTGGATTTTTAAAACCTAGGGGGTTTTCAACAAAAACATACACAATTATATAACCATTTATGAATGAAATTTTGACATCCATTTGGTAACGTTTAAAATCCATGTGTGTTGTATATGCAAGTAAGATTCTAATTGCTTCAAGTCTAGCTACTAGTGAAAAGGTATCTTCATAATCAATTCCCTCTTCTTGATAGTATCCTTATGTAACCAGTCTAGATTTCTTTATATCTTGATTTATTGCTTCATCTACATTATTTCTAAACACCCATTTGGTTCCTATGGTCAAGGTATCCTATGGTTTATCCACAAGTTTCCAAACATTTTTTCTTTCAAACTGATTATGTTCTTATTGCATGGAAATTACCCAAAATTCATCATTTATTGCATCATTGATATTTTTAGGTTCAATATGTTATAAGAAGGCTTGATGTTCAACCTGATTTCTCAAGGAATATCTAGTTTGTGTTCTTACATATAAATCTCCAACAATATAATCTAAGGGATGATATTTAAGGGTCCTAGTTGTTCTAGAAAAGGTAAGACTAGTTATTTCAGGCTTGTCAATTTGATCTGGATCATACTGGTTCAGATCAGAAGAATTTATAGAACTGTAGGTTTTCATAGAATCATTCACATGGTGACCTGAGACTTTATCATCAATTTCAAGATTGGAAATATCCTCTTCAATATTTTCTAGTGATGTATTGGGATCATGGGGATCTATTTCATCAAACATGATATGTACAGATTCCTCTACCCATTTTGTTTTCTTATTAAAGACTCTATAGTCTTTTCGTGATGTAGAATATCCATGAAATATTCCTCCATCACTTTTGGAGGGGGACTTATCTAAATTATCTTTAGTGTTCAGAATATAAACATTAAATCCAAACAATTTAAAATAACTTACTTTGGGTTTTTTATTATTCCCCAACTCATAGATTGCTTTCTTAAGGATGGGTTATATTAATAATATGTTTATTATGTAACAAGATGTATTAACAGCTTCTTCTAGGAAAAAAATTGGTAGGTCATATTCATTAAGCATAGTTAGAGCAATTTCCTATAGGGTTCTATTTCTTCTTTCTACCACACCATTTTGTTGAGGTGTCCTATGGGAAGAGAGATTATGATTATATAAATTTTGTGAGAAAAAAGATTCAAAATCTTGATTCTCAGACTCATGTCCATGATCACTTCTTAAGGATTTAATGTTAATTCCACTGAGATTTTATATAGTCCTAGCATACTTGGTAAAATGATAACATGCTTCACTCTTGTGAGCTATGAAAAAGGACCAGGTGTACCTAGAGAAATCATCTACAGAAACATAAACATAGTGCTTCCCATTGAGACTCAAAACACTAAATATTCCAAACAAATCCATGTGAATCAACTCAATAGGTTGAGAAGTAGTTACTTCTTTGTTTGATTTGAATAAGATTTTATGTTGCTTTCCTTTTTTGACAAGGATTACACACCTTATTTTATAGAAACTCTAATTTGGGTAGGCCTTTAACTAAATCTTTTATAGCTAACTTCTTATGAGTGTGTATATTGAAATTTCCTAGTCTTATATGATATATCCAAGACTCCTTGTGAAATGCATTTAGACAAGAGACATTCTGTGAGGCTAGTGTGACTAGATTTATATCATAGACATTATCATTTCTAAAAGTAGTAAATACTAAGTTATTCTTGGCATAAAAAACATGAAATGAATCTTTTTTTAATTTTGCATTAAATCCATCATCACATAATTGAGATATGTTAAGTAGGTTATACTTTAATCCATCAACATAAAGTACTTTAGAAATTAAAGTAGAATTAAGGTTACCAATCTTACCTAAGTCGATTAATTATCCATTACCATTATCACCAAATGTGACATGTCCTCCATAAATCTTGATAAGACTTTTAAAGAATGAAAAAATCCCCTACCGTATGTCTTGAAATTCCACTCTCCATGTACCACATCTTCTTATAGGAGCTCTTTAGGCAGTTTACCTACAAAACAGTTCGTCCAAGTAACGACTTTGGTACCCATATTTGTTTGGGTCCACATACATTAGTGATATAAGCTTTAGGAACCCACGATTGTCTTATAGACATTCTATATGAAGAATATATAGTGTTTGATAAATAAAAATTGTTTGTTCCTGAATAATTTGATGCAGTAAAATAATTCTTGGATTTGGAACTTGCAACAAAATTCAGGTTTTTGAAAAAGGTAGGAGATTTTCCAAATTTGGTTGCAAAATGTTATTTGGATAAATTCCTTTTACCTAGTTGAAATATTATCCCATAAGTATACTTAAGATCTATTTTATTACCAATCATTTGATTAATATTATTTTTCCCATTGTTAAACTTTTCTAAGTCTTTCTTCCATTGCTTATTATACATTTTTAACTCATTAATCTCCTTGAGCAGTTGATCATTTTTCTCATTTTCAGTTGTATGTTAAAATTTAACTGTCACAGTAAGAGCATGTTTTTTATTCAAAGATTTATACTTATCTTTCAACTCATTAGATGCTTCTTCTAGCATGTTGCAATATTAAAATAATTCATCATTTTTCATATTCTCATATTCACTTTCAGAATAATAACAATTATGTACAAGAGATTCTGAGGAAACCTCAGTTGTGTTTTTCTTAAAACACATACTATCCATATCATCATTATATTTGTGATATGGAGAAGATTCACTAGAGTTGTCCACATAGGCACTCTAGGTGGCCTTTATTTCTTTCTTATACTTTCTATCCTTATATTCATGCTTTTTTTGTATTTAAGCATTGGACAGTTAGCCTTGACGTGTCCTTTACTTATACATTCATTACAGATTACCTTTTCTGATTTATCATTTCTCTTCTAATACATTTTCCAATTTTCCTTGTTATCATATATTCCTTTGTAATTGGGATTTCTGAAAATTTTCTTTTTCCTATAAAATTTATTGAATCTTCTGGATAGCTGGGCCATTTCATCATCATTGTACGAAGCTGATTCATCACTACTCAAGCTTTCAATAGCTGTTTAAACATTCTCCATGTCTTTACATTTAGATCCACTTTTCTTGAAAGCTATAGAATTTATTTTGGGTTCATCCTCTTTATGATTTACATTCAATTCCTCTTCATATATCATTAATTTTCCAATCAACTCCATCACTCGCATCTTATCAATGTCGCACGATTCTCTAATAGATACAGATGTCCCATGCCATCTTTCTAGTATGCATTGTGGAATCCTTATAATCTTCTCTTTGACTATAACTTGTCTTCATAAATAAATCATGGTATTCACAATTTCATTAAACCTGAGGTACATATTAGAAATAGACTCATCAAGCTTCATTCTGAAGTTTTTATATTTAATTGTAAAAGTATTTAATCTCATTTCATTAACATTAGATGTTCCCTCATGAGAAACATATAGAGTGTCCCAGATCTCGTGTTTAGTTTTACAAGTAGAAATATGGTTAAACTCTTTATCACATAGTGCACAATATAGATAATTCATTGCTTTACAATTATTGTTATTGCCAGTCTTGGTAGGTTCATCCCAATTGCTTCTAGAAGTATTAGGGATGCATATTTACTTTCAATAGCACTCCAGATTTCAAATATCCTACTTTTTAGATGTATTTTCATTTTAAGATTCCACTGAGCATAGTTCATTCCATTAAAGAAAGGTGGTATATTGGTAGCAGACCCTTATAGTCTATTATCCATGATACAAATTTCAATGGAAATTCAATGGGATTAAAATTTAGAAATAACAAAAAATTTGAGATCTCTAAAAAATAACTACAATCACATTTGACAAGATTAAATAAATTAAGACCTCTGATACCAAATGTTGGTCGGAGTAGATGAATCATGAGGGGGTGAATTGATTATCTATAAAAATTTCTATTAAAATTGGTTCGTTTAAAAACTATCCCCAAATTAAAATAAAAACAATGTTAGTTTGTAGTGAATTTATAAAAATCCTAAATTTTCAATTAATTTCTTAGAAGATTGATTACTTCTCAGTTTTACCACTCTAATGATTAGTCAAACTTTTGAAACTAATCTACTGATTCAAAATAGATATAAACACTTGTTAAACTAACTATCGAGTTTCAAAATAGTTTTACTTGAAATGAATTAAACACATTTTAGATTAAAATGAAATTCAAATACACAGAGGATAAAAACAAGAGGTTCAGTCTCAAGTTGAGACATAGTCCTCTCCACTTGGTGATCACCTTCCACCAACCAGTTTATATTAATAAACATTTGATCCACACCTCAGATCGGGGTTCACAACAGCACATATGGATGTCCATTTCACACTTGAACTCTACCACAGTTATTCATTGGAAAAACAAAAAATAGACCACATAAGATCTCTTCCACTGTTTTACGTGGGATACAAGTATCCTCCAGTAATGCACAGAAGACAGTGTGTGTGAAAAAACAGATCTACGCAATACTCAAAAAGTAAATACATGATCACAAAAGAGTTATAAATAAATAATAGAGTTTATAAATCTATGTGTGTTATGAAATGAATCTCTAGACTCAATAGATGTAGTGAAAATGATATTTTAGTTCTCTTCTAGAAGTTGGCTTCAGAACAGAGTATCGCAGCGTATATATTATAGCTTTCAAGAGTGTAAAGGTTCATCTCTTTTGATGTTAGGATTTTCTGAGGTATTAAATAGTTTGTTACTTGTAATATTGAACTACTTGTGAGCTCAAACTTTGATTTCTTCTTTTTCAAATGTTTTTAACATTCGCAAAGTCTGCCTTTATTTTTTCTCTTGTTTTTTCCAGGGGTCTATTAATGTTGAGCTTGTAATCCTTTTATACTTCATGGTCTATCTGGAATAAAGATCTCCCCACATGCATGTACCTCATACTATCTATGGATAGTCATACATACAACATTAAATAATGTCTGAAACATTAAATTGTCTAAATATGACTACTATAAATAAACTTGAATTAATAAATTTGAAACAATTTTTTATGACTATCGGCGAGTCATAAGTATTGGTGACTCATTTGCATCGGTCTGTCATCGTCATATTGTCATCGGTCTCTCATCATCAGTTTTTCGTCCATTGGTTTTTCATCCATCGGTTTGTCATCATAGATTTTTCATCCATCGGTTTGTAATCATCAGTCTGTCACCCATCAGTTTTTCAACATCAGTGTGTCATCATCAGTTTTTCATCCATCAGGTTTTCATCCATTAGGTTGTAATCATCAGTCTGTCATCGTTATGTCGAACATCGATGTATCAAACATTGGTGTGTCTATCATTGGTGATTCGAACATCGGTGTGTTGAACATCGGTATGTCGAACATCGGTGTGTGGATCATAGGTGTGTCGAACATCGTTGTGTCGAACATCGTTGTGTCAAACATCGGTGTGTCGATCATCAGTGTGTCGAACATAGGTGTGTCAAACATCAGTGTGTCTAACATCGGTGTGTCAAACATCAGTGTGTCGAACAATGGCGTGTTTAGAAACAATGTGTTGAACATCGGTTTGTCAAATATCGGTGTGTCGAACAATGGTGTGTCGAACAAACTACCGGTGCTAGGGACTCTGAGAATCTTATGAACTATATATCTTACATTAAACACTATAAGATTAAGTGACATCCAAAAATACATGTAAATATACACTTTTAAGCATATTGAATCATAAATATAGTTTATTGACTTATTTGAAATTATTGTATATTATGACTTAATTAAATGACTTAGAGATATTAAATGGCATGAAATAGTAAAATCTGTAGAATTGACATCATTTGTGATTATGAAAACTGATATAGCATTGAGGTTCTAACACTCGTTACCCTGAATGTTGTACTTATGATAGGATTTTCAATATGCCTAATTAATCCATGACTAATTAGTTATGGATTTTATTTCTTAAAATACATAACCATTTTATATTGATAAGAAATTACATAGCTTCTAATCCCTCTACTATTATTTTAAGAGTGTGTGTAGACTCAATAATTTCCTTATACCACAATTTTAATGGGGTCTCTCACTAATTTTCTGATAAATAATCTTATATCTAGTCTAATGCCTTTCATTTGTTAATTCATAGGACTTTCAACCCAAAAAAAATCATTTCCACTTCTCAATATATATGTGGTACCCTCTATCATCCTATAGATAGTTTTCCGCTAAGATATTAAATACTTTATTTTCCATAACCATTCTTCTTTTCCAAAATTAGTTTTAATTAGATAATTTTTTAGGATAATTCCTTCTAAAAATATCATTTTAGGTGGTTATCTTATATGGAATCAATCTCCAATCAATAATTCATTTGGATTTTGAGGACTGAAGAAAAGAAATTGATCTATAAATATTCTCCCATTAAGCTCGATCTGGACATATTTTTCTACTTCTTGAATTATAACAGTTGTGTTGTTACCAAATGTAACTTGTAACTCTATCGATTCCTAGGTTACCCCAGAAAACTAGATTTGTGTTCAATAAAACATACATCTTGTATCAACTAGGGAAGGACATATAGTTTTATTAATACATAATTTTACCAATTTATTCCAATTCTCAATATGTTCCCTGAGTAAAAAAGATCCCATATATACTACATGAGTTTCTTTATCCTTATAGATACGTAATTGAATTGTCCTTTTTCCAACAATTTTTTTTGGAAATTCATGTTTTTGATGCTTCTACTAAAATACCATTGTATATTCCATTTGTGATCCATGGAATTTCAAGAGGGTTTTCAATAATTTCTAATTTGAAATCATCCAACATCAAATATAATGTTCATGATATTGATACTTCTAAACATATATCATCTTCTCTAACATTATATATTACAAGTATATTTTATATCTTTTTTAAAACATTTGGACGAAGTATCTTTTTCCTTTTTTATTCCTTTGGATCTCGTGAAATCTAATATATAGGCTAGTTTAGCCTCTTGGAGGTTTCCACCTATGATTTCATTGCACTAATTATTGTCCCTTAGTCTTGGAAAATATGTGTAAATCATTCCATACCCTTCCATAGAGTTGGTCTTCTATTATTATAGATCTTTATATAAAGAAGAGTAATTACTCCAACATATCTTCTATCGGGTGGACATCCCAATATCTTCTATCAGTTCTTCATGTTGATATTTACATATAAATTTCTACTAGTAATTTTATCCATAATAACTACATGTAAATATTAGATTAACTTTACCCATACTGCTCTTACATGAATATTTTCTCATACTCTTCTGAATAATGGATTAGAGAAATTGTATAAACTTCTATCTACCAATATAATAAGAACTAGTAAATATTTTCCTTTTCTAACAAGTCAATCTACTACAATAAGGATTATCCCAAAATTAACACACATATAAATTTATCTGGATATCCTAACTAACTCGTTATAGTTTTAGAAAAGTCATTTTCAATAATCCTCAATCTATTTTATAGACATCAATTGTCTCTTCATATTCAAAAATCTAGGTAATTTCTCAGTGTGGTGATACAAATTCTAGTATACCTCATAAAAATAAACTATCAGAATCTACCATTCATTAAAATAAATTCCTTTTAAAGTGATATAAGTTTCTGAATAATTCTCTAGATCACCATCCATATCCTATATCATTACTAATTCTAGAGATTTTGTAGGTGTACATTCCATGTTTCTAATCATGGCTATTTTAAGTTAGCTCAAAATCATATTAGGGTTATTTATTTATTCCTCATCTAAGATTGAGTCCACCACCTATAAGTAATATATATATAAATAATATAAAGTTTCACCATTTTTTCTATATCCTCTACCCAGATTAGCAGAAATAATATATTATACGAATATTCCATTATTATTTCCTTTAGAATACCCCTCTTCTCTCTGTATGTGTGCATTTTTCATTTCGATGACCTATATTTACCTAAAACAAAAAAAATCATATCTTGATAGAGATTTTCCTTTTTGGAATAATATATACTTCCCATGTTTGTCCATAAATATTTATCTCGTATCCTTATATACTCTATTTGTTCTGAGATATCTCATGGATTTTTGTGGCCTTTTTTTTTAAAATCTACTTAAAGATTTTTTTTACCAAATTGATTCTAGATTTTATTTTTTATTTATTTTTTTATTTTGGACATCCTAGAACTATTTTATAGACAGTATTATTTAGTTTTTTCCAATATCATTCCTAGTTGGACCACACCCATACCTTCCTACAACACCCTGTTCATTTGGGAATCAAGTAAAAATAATGTATGGAATATCTCTTACATCCTCTAAGACATTAATCTTGATATAGTGAAGTCTTATCAATTTCATTATTTTTTCTTCTTGAAATTCCATTATATCTTTCAAATTATCTGCAACATCCCATATTTTCCCAGTCACGTCTATCTATGTTTCTTTCATTAAATTTTTATTCAATTTCATTTTTTTCATGGATTTTTTTCATTTGAATAAAAATACTCTTGAGTTGGGAGGAGATATGAGAATAACCGGAAAGGATCCGCATTAAGAGCCTTTGTTGGGGAAATTAAATAAAGTTCAGGGTTGTATGATTTTATTAATTAGTGGAGGACATGTATTAATGGGTTAAGTGTTTCATTGTATCATGTTATGATGAGAATATTTAAAGGAAATTTGGATGGTTTAAAGGGATAATGGGATGAGAAACCATTAGTAGACCATTTACATGTCGTGAAAATGGATTACATGTCATGAAATTTTCAGACATTTTTAATAAAATAATCTGAGGGGACCTGTTTTTGGCGTATCCCATTAAAAGAATTATAGTATTTTTAACTACATTACATGTTGTGTAATTAACCGACCTGATATTTTAATTTATTATATGTTGTTTATTTTAAATTTATTTTCACTATAGCCTTCTCCTCTTGATGTTAAGGAATATTCGAGGAAAAGTTGGAGTTCCAAATTTCCTTCAAAACATCATGATAACACCTTCAATCTCTGTTAGGTGTTTTTGGTCGAGTTTCACCCTTCTCTTATTTGTTTCTCAAACCATCATGTTGAAATCCATTTTCCATCCATGTTTTTCATTTTGATCTTTTTCAGTTTTTATATTGATTAGATTTGATCTATAAACCACTTTGAAATCATCTTAATCTTCTTATTCTTGGGAATTTTTCATTAGAAGAATTGATGGATCTTCAGTTATAGGTAGGGGTCTAAATCATTACACTATGATTTGATAATTTCCATGTTTATGCAATATTTTGATTTCCCTAATGAAATGTGTGCCCAAATTGATTAAATAATTAAATGGATTAATCCTTCAAGTCCTTTATTTTCAATTTTATTCTAAACTATCTTATTGTTACACGTTGGGTGAGTGGAACATGAATATAATTGAATCGGCTAGTATCTTAAAGTGTTTTTATCATGACATGATACCTTAGGGTATTTCTTCTTATAGAATAATTATGTTGTGACTTTTCTTATTTTCATGGATATTAATAAATTGGGATTTAATTGAAATTGGTAGATGACAGGTAAATGATAATTTTAATAATTAACCATTTAGATTTCTGATGTGATACTATGATACCCATGCAGTATTAAAGGACTTGTGTTCCAGGTTGTAATGCTTATAATTTGGGATTGTACCTGGAACATGCACAATAATATGATGTAATGCTGATATAGAGAAGTCGTGAACCAATTCCATGCTATAATTCTTTTAGATAGTTGGCTCTATCATGTCCCATGTTGTAATGATTATTGGGGTTTTACCTAGATGTTGTAATTCCAGTTGGTCATTGACAAAGATTGTTGTGACTATACCATGGATATATAGTGGTGGTTGGAATATTCATAGGACAAGATCCAAGATAGTCCAGCATGGTGCTGAAGAAGGTTATTTAACATGGTTATATGGTTGTGGTTGGCATTATCGTAATACATGCTCATAGATATTTTAGTATGGATCTAATGTTTTTTATTGTCGTATTTTATTAATTTTTTAATTAATTAATACTTCAATTTATCTCATTATTCGATACACTTATTTTCAGACTAGTTTTTTTTAGAAATGGTATTTTATACCTACCGAGTTATACTCAAACACTATTTGGGCCATCGTTTTATACCTAAGAAGATTATGTGGATTCATGATTGGGAAAGGGAAAAGGGATATTATATTGATTGATTGCTTTCTGTACGGGCCAGAGTTAAGAGTTGGGACCAACATGGGATTTGGGAAGGGGACTTCTGAGTCTTTATTTGAATCTTCTAGTATTTTACTGGTATTTTTTCGAGCATGACATTTAGTTACATTTTACAATGCCATTACATTATAAATTTATTGTTTACTGGATTATTGAGTTGAATTTATTATTATCTTCATCTATGTGTATACTTTTATCTCCTTCATTTATATGGTTTATTTCTACTATTATGAAACTTCATACTACGTGTTATATTCTATCCACTATACACATCACACCCCTCGCTTCTTGTTTGGTCCTCTAGCATATGAGGAGGTTCACATGAGGTCTCTTAACCAACCCTTTTTGGACATGTGAGAGTGTGCCAGATCATATAAAGTTACATTTTCACATTGTGAATGATGTGTCTTTAAGGATTTTTGAACTATTATCTAACAACTACCTAGTAGTTTCTGAATAAATACATCTAGATCATATCCTTGATTTATTGGTCCCTGTATATAGTAACAATGATGAAAATGGAAATGATATTCTTTAAAATAACACATTACATAGATTTGGATCTTGGTTAAAGTTGTTCTATCATTTTCTACGAATTTTTATTCCTAAAAAACTAGTGATTTTCCCACAAATTCATATTTGATGAAATAATACACTACTAATATAACCTCAATTGGGAATGTGATGTATTCCTAGATAGTTATTCTCAATTTTGAGTGTCATAAAAACAATACCCTTTAGTTATCATGTATTACCACTTTATGTAGATCCCATGAAATTAAATGCACTATGAATGGTCTATGACTATAGACCGACCGATGACATATAATAAAAAAGGTCTTCAGCCCATTCATCTATGAAAACTATAGAATCCTTTTAACAAACTATCATAAGGATCATCTCATGTTGTGGAATATTTTCTGTATGTGTCTTCTGTACTGATATTATTATGAAATATAGAAAGGATATGTGGGGTGTGATTCCTTTTTTATAATCTAGAGAAAATAATTGAATGATACATTTTATCATTTCCATGGGATTGGATTTTGGGAGATCACTTGTTGTACATGCTTGGATTCATAAGGTTTTACACCATGTTCTTGGGTGAGTGATAATTTTGACTCTTTCTTACTATTATTCTCTTCATGTTTGTCTTGTAGGTATTTTACTTCCACGAGCATACTAATTTGTTTTTTATAGACATGTTAAATGTATCCTAGTTACTATTTCTCCCAAGTAATAATATCATGGATCTATTTTTAATATTCCTGGATACTCTGAGGAATCCCCGAATCTTCTTCCTGATTTTCTTCAGCTTCTACTACTAAATTCCAAGTGAATTCCTATCCAATATATCAAACTAATATAATTTCCCAGTATGTTTATCTGTGTGGATTCATATCTAAGATAGTATCTTCTTGTATATTAGAATCTTATCTTGAAGCATTCCCTTCATGTCCATTCCAAATAGTACAGCCAATATTCATCGTTAAACTATGGTATATGAAACCCACCACAGAAAACATGGAAAATAATTGTTTAAAAACATATTCACTATGTATGGCACTCAATTGAATGTGAAATTTATCTTCTTAAATCCAAAAAATTGGATCGATCACATTTTGAAACATTTCTAACATTTAATGAACTCTTCTAGTTCTAGTTTCAAATCTGGTATATGGATCTATAATATGTATATTCCTAACATTATACAAAACCATTTAACGACATGATACTCTTCCAAACCAATTTTCTCCATCTTTTTAAATTCATAAAGAAAATGAGAAACTTGGACCTTCAAAAGGAACTATTTGTTAATGATCCTACAAGTCATATCCTGATCTATATTATTATAATCCTCCATAATTTCAAGGAATTCCTTGAGAATTTCTATAACATAGTTTACACTACATTTTAATATCCAATCATGATTATATTTTTGGAGAAAATTACAGATGGCTATGTATTTATTCCCAAAAGGATTTAGAATCCAATTTAATATTTCCAAATTTCTTTTATTGGATTTGGATATTCATCTAGCTCATCATCCATACTTTCTTGATCCCATTCATACAAATAAATCTGTCAATGATGCTACTTTTGAATCTTTTGTTGCAATTTCTTCTCAAGTTCTTCATCTACTTGATCATCCCCGATTTAAAAAGAATATTATCATTTTCCTTTATAGACTCCATCTGTTCATATCATATGGTTCATTCAATCCATCCTATTTATAGAATTTTCTACCCATTTATTTTTTAATGGACTTTCTGATAATATACAAAGAATTAAATATGATTTTTTTTCCTCAAACACGTTTTCTATGGATATTTTTATGAAACATCAGAGTTTTTTATCTTTCCTGGTTGAAGAACCTATAATGTCAGCTCTTTCAACATAACTAGAAGAAGATCCTTGATTCTGGTGGATAGTCTCTATTATAATCCCTTTTATTTTTTAGATTCTCTCATTCATTTTCTTGATAATTTGTTATTATATCACAAAATGATTATAAATGTAAATTGGACATCGTCATGCTCTACTATATTCATTCATTTCACCTTCAATAGTCAAAATATTATTTTATGGAAACTGAAATGAGATTAAATATACCTTTCATATTTTTCATATTAATGATAAATTATCAAAATGAATTTCTCCATCACATAAATCATGCTTGGGTAAACATTTTAAATTTTATTTTCATGGAAATATTTATATAGTAACAATCTATTCTTATAGTAAAATATTTTTAAAATAAAATATCATTAGCCCAAATTCCATTAAGGACTAAAAACAATTACTATTCAGGGATATAATAATTCTTCTTTACCTTATTAATGAATCCACTCTAGTATCTACTAATATCTTCATTATGTATTTTCCTTATCTTTATGATACAGCCTCATGCTGAGTTTGATGCATCTATTTTTAAGATAGTTGATCTTCACTCCAATCAAGATAATATATTTCTAAGATGTTCAAAACATTTTTCTAAAAAGTTCTGATTGTTTCATAATATTATTCTATCTAATTTTAAGGTAATTTACTAATTACTTTTCTCTGAATTATACGTATTATTTTTAATAATTCTCAGTATTTTCTATGGAATAACTTAATATATCAAGAAACACTTATATCTGCTTACAATCTATAAACTCATCAGGGATAGTTTTTAACTTCTCTGGAATATGAGGTTGAATCTTTTTTCTACTTACTTATATTTGGAATCCTAATAATTCTATATTTGGTTCCATACAACTGATTTTTCTTTCTAAAAGTATCATCCCTTCATTTATGAACACTTCAGAGACATTCTATAAATGATTAATATACTTTTATTTATTTTTACTAAATAGGATCACATCATCTATATAAGATTCTCTGAATCGTGATAATCTATAGAATTCCATGTCCAATATACTTTGTAATATTATTGGGGAATTATTGAGTCCAAATATAATAACTAACCATTCAAAGAAGCCAATATAATTGTAAATTCTGTTAATGGTATAGCCTCCTCTTTGATCATTAGTTTTCGATATCATGATTTGAGATATAACATAGAGTATATCATTGCACTTTCATTTATAATATTTATTTGTAAAGCCTCATGATTAGGAATATTGTAGACATTATCTTTTTTTTGAACAATTAAGATCATGATATTCAATAACCTTTCTAGCATTACGACATTATTTTGTCTACATGATTCATTACCATGAATGTCTCACTACTGTTAGGACATTCACTATGCCTGAATAATCAAAGAATAATTTGGTTTGGAATCTATTTCTTTAAATCCATATGAAATTTATCTATATAAGAAATCCATTAACTTATAATCATTATACTATGATATTTAAGATTTATTTCAGCCTCATGAATTCAATTCTTCCACAATTTCATAAGGTTTTCTAAATTATTTTTCTGATATGTATTCTTTTCTCTTCGGAAATAACTCATCATAAATAATCCTCAGGACTTTCAATCCCACAATCTCCTCCCACTTATAAATATTTTTATGGTATTCTCTATCCTCATCTCGATGGTTTCCCACTATAATAGTGGGTACTTTATTTTCCATAACCATTCTAGTTTTTCAATAAAATTTGGAATTAGATAATTAAGGAGGATAATTCCTTCTTAAAATATTATCATATGATGATATCTTATAAGGAATATATTTCCAATAATGAAGTCAGTTTTATGTTGATGAACAACGAAAAGTATATTTTCTATAACTATTCCCCATTGATCTTGATTTGAACATATGTTTCTACGTCTTGAATTATAATTTTTTAATTATTACTAATTGTAACTTGCAACTATATCGATTACTAGGTCAGTCAAGAAAAATTGATTCTTGGGAAACAAAATGAACATCCTATATCAACTAGGGTAGTACATTTAGTTTCATTAATACCTAATTTTACCATTGTATCCCACTCCTATATCTTTGTATTGAGAAAAAAAGTTCCAAAATATCCTACATGAGTTTTTTTATCCTCATAGATAGGTAATAAAATGGTCTTTTTGTGAACATTTTTCTACAAATTGATGCTCTTGGTTCTTCGGATATAGTACATTCATTCTATTCAATTCAAATCCTTGGATTTTCCAAAGGGTTATCAATAATTTATGATTTGTAATCTTCCATCATACAATCTAGTCTTCCTAATGTTGATACTTTTGATGTAAGATCATCTTTGACTTCTCTGACCTAAGATAAGAAAAGTGTATTTTTGACTTGTATAATAATATTTTGAAGAAGTATATTATACACTCATTCTTCTTTTGGATTTCGTGAAACCCATTATCTAGTATTTGTCAGCATGTTGGGGTTTACCACATGTGGTTTAATTACTATAATATATGTTCCTTCATATTAGAAAAGATGTGTGAATCCTTCCACACACTTCTTAATATATGGTCTTCTAGTAACATAGAACATTACATAAAGATGAGTAATTACTATATTACCTATTCTTTCAGGTAAAAATACCAATGACTTCTTCTACTTCCTTAGGTTTATCTTTAATTATATAGTTCTAATAACACATCATTCCATATGAATTACATGAAAATATGGTATTACCTTTACGCATCCTTCTCCTACATGCATTTTTTCTCATGATCCTCCTAATAATGCATTAGATATGTTATAAAAACATCCACATACTACTGAAATTAGGAATGAAAATATTTTTCTTTTCTAATAATAGGATCTAATCTAATCTGGATTATCCCCATATTCACAAAAATTGAATTTTTTTGGATAGCCTTACTAAATCAATCTAGTTTTATCATATGTATTGTAAACAATCTTATATCTATTTTATAAAAATGATCTTGGTCATATCATGGTATCATAATCAATACATTCGGTATACCTCGGATCTATTAACTATGGGAGTCTTCAATTCCTGAAAAAATGCTTATTTTGAAGGGATTTTAGTTTCTAATTAACTAAATACATAAAATTCCCTCTCCTCTGCCATTACTAATTCTAGATATTATCCTGGTGTACTTTCCCTTCTTCGAACCATGGCTATTCAAATTTGACATGAAACCCCTTATATTAGGCAACACTAAAACCAAAATCCTAGACTAGAAATGTAATGTCCTGGATTTTTTCATGTATTATTTTAATATTATATGGGAATTAATTTGAGACCAGACTCTGAGACGGCGTGCAGTTCCGAGGCCGGGTGATCCCGGAACAAATGTTTGAATTTATTTTAATAATTAAATAAAGCGTGCATGCAATTTTCATGAAAAAGTGGAATAACTCTTCAACAAGTGCTCAGATCATAAATCTGAGGGCACCATTGCGTTTAGAACAATGATTTTACCTTAGGCGAGGCCTAATATCGGCCGGCGCAGGTCGGTGGTGAAATCTAGTTTTTGGACATCAAAGTAATAAAATATTTAATAAAAATATTTTATTTCTGCACTGAGATTCTATTGAATCTATTGCAGTAGATATATCCATTTTAAATAAAGTCTTGTCCAGGGTCCAGGGTTACAAACTTCATAACCCTGAAACCCTTGGAGGCTCTGGAGGCTCTGGAGAAAACCTCTCGACGCGGCGACCAGATCATCGCCAACGAACATCACAGAAATATAGGTAGGATGTTTGATGTGATTTGTCTTCCCCATTTTTGATTTCCACGATGAACGCGGACTAATCCACGAACAGATTAGCCTGCGGATCAATCATCCTTGTGGGGTGGGATATTTCCGGAAATTGTGGGATTTGATTCTTGTGATTGTTGTGGTTTTTGCTCAACCTTCTAACGGTGAAAAACCATGATCGACATGAACATCAATCGAGGTTTGTCTCTCTCGATTGTTGTGTTTTTCTCTCCTAATTCCAACGCAGTCTTCGTGCGCGTTCTTCATGTTTTTGGTAAAATTGATCGTTGCATGCTCTTTTGTGGGAGCAATGATCTGAAATCGAAGATCCAACATCGAGACGACCTAACGGAGGTGCGACGGCGATATAGGTAGACAAATTGATGTGGTTCAGATGTTTCTGTTTTTCGAGCGTTTTCCTGCGGATTGATCGGGATTCATTTTCAAGGCTGATCGGAAGGCCGAAACTGATAGAATTGGTTTCACATGGGCGGGACGACCCCACATCCGGAGTTTCGCGATTATCGGGTGGTTGGATCAAGATCCGGAGGATTAGCCGAGACACACGGAGGAAGACGACGGTTCTGGGAAATTCCCGACTACATGCCGTGTAATATGGGACACACAATGTGTGTTCATCGGCGGACTGCCTGGCGTGTACTCCGGGAGTAAATGGACACGGGCAGGGTACACGGCTAAGGAAACACCATGTACACCCCTCCCAGACCAGACCCAGCCAGATACATGGGATACCCCGTGTACTGGTACATGGGCAGGCGACACGGACACGGGCAGAGACCGTGTACGGGCACATGGCCAGCGTACACAGAGCAATCCCAGGTGCTCAGACATGGCATGTACTTTTCTACACACCGTGTAGTTTGGTTTTATATGGCTTGGACGTATGACACGAACCATATACACAGGCAGTACCCGGGGTCAAGGAACAGGGTGTGTAACCATACTACACGCCGTGTAGCCTTTTCTTGATTGACTTGAGCCACTTGTCTTGTGTGACATGGACTAGTTCCTTTTGGATCCACACCCTTGGTCATCTCCCTGAAGGTTCGGTTATCATTTCCTTTACACAGGAGTATGATCCCTTCAGCAGAACTCCCTGAATAGAGTTGTTGGAATCCCCTATGTGAGAATTTGAGATGGATTCTCTATTCATTCCTGGAACCCTAGGTAGAGTTCTTGGTATCGACGTGACCAACTTTACTCGGGCACCGATCCTCTGCTTAGAGGATTAGATCAGACTGAGTTGTCAGAATCACCCCATGACTTGGTTGTGATCCTCATCTAAGCATCATGTTCTCATAGTTCTTGTGGAGTGTGTTCTCCCGGAATGAGGACTTTGTATATCTCTTCAGACCTAGGAGTGTGTCCTCCCAGATACATACTTAGTGGAATCTTCAAGATGGATTCTAGTGGTGGGGTTCGCGATATTCGATCGTGAATGAGTATATTTGGATATTCTTGTTTTATCTTTTGTAGACATATACTATGTGGAGTTGACTTTATTTTTCCATTGTGGTATTTTTTCCTTGTTGTATTTCCTTTGTGGGTTCGGGGTGTCCTACTGGGTATTGTTATACTCACCCCTGCACGGGCTTTGCCCGCATGTGTTGTGTCTTTTGCAAACGAGCGAGCCTTTGATAGGATTCTAGGAGGACCAGGACTGGACGGTGTTCAGTGGTATCAGAGGTGGTCAGTTCTACCTTAGGACCGAGAGTCTGTGAGTTGGTTTGGGACAACAGTGTTATGTGTTTGGAGTTCGGCTTTCAGGCCAGGGACCCTAGTGTTGGTGCGGGCAGCTGACTTATCCATACACCAGGACTCTGATAACTTGCTTTTCGACTCAAAACATGAGAACATTAGTTGCAGGGAGAATAATGGTACATGCATCATATAGGAATGGGTTGTGGTTTCCATGTCCTTTTTATCATGGGGTGGTGTTGCAAGTTATCCCACCACCTATAGAGCAGTTTTTTGTGCATGTTGTACCAGTGGAGGAGGATCGCAGGCTGAGTGCACTCCATGAATTTTATAGACAAAGACCCCTCAAGTTTCTAGGTGAGCCTGACCCTTAGGCAGTAGAGGACTGGCTTGAGGTAGTGGACAGAGTTATCCATTTGGTCAGGACACCCACAGACCAGATGGTGATCCTGGCAGCGAGCCTTCTACACGACTCGGTAGGACGGTGGTGGAGTTGGGTTATTCAGACTCATGACAAGGCGACTCTTGCATGGTAAGAGTTTGAGCGTCTCTTCAGAGAGGATTTTTCATCGGTTACCCTGAGAGAGGTACAAATATAAAATATTCTTCAGCTCCAGCAGGGAACCATGACGACGGCTGACTATTCATCGAGATTTACCAACCTCTCATGGTACTCGATAGATATGGTCAGAGATCAGTACTTCAGAGCTCGGACTTTTGAGAGGGGCTTGCGCAGAGACATCCGAGCTAGCATCATCCCTATGAGCATTCCTACTTATGCTGGGGTGCTCGAGCGGGCTCTGGTGGTCGAGAGCTTCTTGACAGAGCAGAGACAGCCGGATGATGTCAGTAGTGGGTGAGCTGTAGTAGAGACCTCGGCAGCAGGAAGCCGACATTAGGGACCCAGGCGTGGCGTGAGAGATGTTTTCAGAGGAGATCCCAGGACAGGGGATCTGCTATACAGGGTTCACAGAGCGCATCCATCTAGCCTCGAGAGAGGGGATGCTACTCATGTGATGGCAGGGGACATCTCGCTCGGGATTGTCTGACCTGCCGTACTACAGACACGGGAGTAGTCGATGGACCACCGAGGCAGAGGCAACGTGTGGAGCAGACAGATCCATGGGGCATCGGACATGGTAGAGGAGCTGGGAGAGCAGCTGGTGGTGGTCTTCGTTTTGACCCTTTTCCACCACCACCCCCAGGAGGTCCACCCCAAGCCTAGGGAGCTGGTGGACAGAGGCAAGGACAGCTGTAGGAGGTAGAGTCTTATGACCCAGGTACTCCCGGAATGATTAGAGGTACTATCTGTGTCTCCTTTACTTTGGATGCCGTATTGATAGACACAGGTGCTAGTCATTCCTTTATGGATTCCTATCTTGTTTGAGACCTTGAGATTCAAGTTGAGCCATTGACTCGACCCTTATGCTTAGAAACACTGACTGGAGAAGATTCAGAGATCACACACCTCTGTAGATAGTGTGACCTGACCCTTGGAGGTGAGAGTTTTTGTTGGAACCTCTTGGTGGTAGCGTTGAGGCCTTACGATGTCATTCTTGGTATGGATTGGCTATCCACAGTTCATGCCCAGATCGATTGTTTTAGGTGAAGGGTGCTATGTGTCCACAGTAATAGAATGAAGTTCTCTTTTGTCGGTGAAAGAGAGACCCAGGCAGCGCATGATGGACTCGTGCATAGTAGGGCACAACCGATTTCACATAAGTTGGATAGCCTAGCCCTTGGCGCAGCAGATGTTACGAGTTTCTGGTTTCCAGCAGTAGTGGCTGAGTACGAGGACATCTTTCCAGAGGATGTCCCCAGGCTACCTCCCTGTTGGGAGATAGATTTTTGCATTGAATTGCAACCCAGGAAGACACTGATATCATCATCAGCATATCGGATGTCTCTTTCAGAGATTCGTGAGCTGAGGGTGCAGCTGGACGACTTGCAGAAGAAGGGCTTTGTGAGACCCAGCGTTTCACCCTGGGTGGCACCAGTGCGGTTTTCCAAGAAGGCAGATGGGAGCATGAGGTTATGTGTGGATTACCGGCGCTTGAATAAGTTGACCGTAATGAACCGGTATCCACTACCGAGGATTGATGACCTCTTCGACTAGTTGAGAGGGGCACGATGGTTCTCGAAGGTTGATCTATGATCAGGCTATCACCAGTTGCGAGTACAGGATGAGGATATACCGAAGACAGCCTTTCGATGTCTCCACGGTCACTATGAGTACTTGGTGATGCCCTTCGGCCTGACGAACGCCCCGGCAGTGTTCATGGGACTCATGAACCGAATCTTTCAGCCCTACCTAGACCAGTTTGTAGTGGTCTTCATCGATGATATCCTTGTGTACTCTGCGTCCGAGGAGGAGCACGCGAGACACCTAAGGATGGTTCTGGTTACACTCCGAGAGCACCAGTTGTATGGAAAACTCTCGATGTGTCAGTTCTGGTAACAGGAGGTCCACTTTCTAGGACACGTTATCTCGACAGATGGTGTAGCAATGGACCCAACCAAGGTGGAGGCAGTGCTATCATGGGAGTCACCCTGGAGCGTGACGGAGGTGCGGAGTTTCCTTGGGCTAGCCGGCTACTATCGGAGATTCATCCTTGATTTCTCGAGGATTTCAGCACCCATGATAGCTTTTACTTGAAAGGGGAAGCCTTTCGTGTGGACTGAGAGATGCCAGCAAGATTTCCAGTAGTTGAGACAGAGTTTGACGAGCGCCCCGATCTTGAGATTACCGGAGGAGGGTGTTGAGTACGTAGTGTTCTATGACACATCAGGAGTCGGGCTTGGTTGTGTCCTGATGCAGAGGCAATAAGTGATTTCCTATGGCTCACGTCAGTTGAGGCCACATGATCATAACTACGTGACCCATGATCTTGAGTTGGCAGCAGTAGTATTCGCGTTGAAGATGTGGTGGCACTACCTGATGGGTGAGTGGTTTACCATCTACTCTGATCACAAGAGTCTCAGATATATCTTTTCTCAGAAGGATCTGAATCTGAGATAGAGGTGATGGCATGAGTTCCTCCAGGATTACGACTTTTAGATCATTTATACTCCTAGGAAGGGGAACGTGGTGGCATGTGCTCTCAGTAGGAAATCCAGTTCATTGTTGTTGGATGAGCCGATGAGGAGTCGGCCTCCTTACTGTTATACTTTTTGGATGGATATGAGGGAGATTACCTTCATTTGATGGTTGTTACCCCTCCACTCTTATAGTAAGTCAGGGACGCACAACGCTAGGATGCTAGCTGTGAGACTCTATGTGCTCAGATATCCACTGGTAATGCTGCTGATGGATATTCAGTAGGCGGGGAGCACATTGTTCTTTTAAGAGGGCGCACGGTAGTACCAGTGACATTGAGGGAGGAGGTTTTGAGGGAGTTTCATACATCCCCTTTGGCAGTGCATCCAGGCATAGAAAAGATGTATCAGGACCTCCGACGTCAGTTCTGGTGGCCAAGAATGAAGAAGGGTGTTGTAGAGTTCGCCTCTCGGTGCATTACCTGTCAGCAAGTAAAGGCTGAGCACCAGGTGCCAGTAGGTATGACTCTTCCCCTTGAGGTGCCAGAGTGGAAGTGGGATGGGATATCCATGGACTTCGTGATAGGTCTACCACGTACATCCAAGGGACACGATGCCATCTGGGTGATTGTTGATCGACTCACCAAGTCGGCCCACTTCCTATCCATACAGGAGCAGAGTTCAGTGGAGAACTTGGGACGCATCTACATGCAGGAGATAGTCAGAGTTCATGGAGTGCCATCCACAATCATGTTAGATCGTGATGCTCGTTTCACATCCTGGTTGTGGAAGGGATTGCAGGAAGCTTTTGGCTCTCAGTTACGCTTGAGCACAGCGTTCCATCCTCAGACTGATGGTCAGACAGAGCAGACCATTTAGGTCCTGGAAGATATGCTTCGATCATGCATACTTGACATCGTTCATAGCTGGGAGGATCACCTACCACTAGTGGAATTCTCTTATAACAACGGTTATCATTCCACTATTGGTATGACACCATTCGAGGCTCTGTACGGGCGACCTTGATGGTCGCCACTTTGTTGGACTGACCTAGGAGAGTCAACACTCATGGGCCCAGAGATGGTGAGAGATACTACAGAGAACGTAAAGGTCATCCAGGAGTGAATGAAGACTGTAAAGAGTCAGAAAAAGTCTTATGCCGACAGGAGGCGGAGGCCCTTGGAGTTCGAGGAGGGAGACCATGTGTTCCTTCGAGTCTCACATCGTCGGGGATTGGGGAGATTTGGCTGAGGCGGCAAGCAATCTCCAAGGTTCATTGGCCCTTTTCAGATTCTGAGTAGAGTTGGCAAGGTGGCGTACCACTTGGATCTACCTCCTCAGATGGACCGGGTACAAAACATCTTCCATGTGTCGCAGCTACGAAGATACGTGCATGATCCATCGCATGTTATCGATTGGGGCAAGCTGGACATCGATGATGGAGAGACCTTTGCTGAGTACCCAGTGGAGATCGAGGATTGGAAGTAGAAGATACTTTGTGGGTTAGATATTCCCTTAGTGTGTGTCCGGTGGCAGCACGGGAATCTCCAGGAGAGCACGTGGGAGCGGGAGGCTCAGATTCGCGTGCAGTACCCACATCTTTTCGAGTAGCCTTTTTTTGGCTTTTCGGGGACGTAAAATCCCTAAGGTGGGTGTGATGTAATGTCCCAGATTTTTAAATGTATTATTTTAATATTATATGGGAATTAACTCGAGACCAGACTCTAATACGGCGTGCAGTTCCAAGGCCGGGTGAGCCTGGAACAAATTTTTGAATTTAATTTAATAACTAAATAAAGCGCGCATGCGGTTATCCTGAAAAAGTGGAATAACTCCTGAATGGGTGCTCGGATCATATATCTGAGGACACCATTTCATTTAGAACAATGTTTTTACCTTAGGCGAGGCCTAACATTCGCCAGCGCAGGTCGGTGGTGAAATCTAGTTTTTGGACATAAGAGTAATAAAATATTTAATAAAAATATTTTATTTCTACAGTGAGATTATATTAAATATTTTACAGCAGATATATCCCTTTTAAATAAAGGCTTGCACAGGGTCCAGGGTTACAAACTTTATAACCCTGAAACCCTTGGCGGCTCTGGAGAGTATGGAGAAAACCTCTCGACGGGGCGACTGGATCTTAACCAACGAATGCCACGGAAATCTAGGTAGGATGTTTGATGTGATTATTCTTCCCCGTTTTTTATTTCCACAATGAACGCGGACTAATCCACGAACAGATTAGCCTATGGATCAATCATCCTTGCGGGGTGGGATAATTTTAGAAATCGTGGGATTTGATTCTTGTGATTGTTATGTTTTTTGCTCAACCTTCTAACAGTGACTAACCAAGATCGACACGAGCATCGATCGATGTTCATCCCTCTCGATTGATGTGTTTTTCTCTCCCGATTCCGAGGCATTCTTCGTGTGCGTTCTTCACATTCTTTGTGCGCGTTCTTTGTGTTCTTAGTAAAATCGATCATTGCGTGCTCGTTTTTTGGCGCAACGATCTGAAATCGAAGATCCAACATTGAGACGACCTAACGGAGGTGTGACGGTGATGGCGGTGGACAAATCGACATGGTTTGGAAGTTTCCATTCTTCGAGCGTTTTCATGCAGATTGATCGGGATGTGTTTTCAAGGCTGATCGGAAGCCTGAAACCAACGGAATCGGCTTTGTAGGGGCGGGACAACCCCAAATCTGGAGTTTCGCGATGATCGGGCAGTTGGATCAAGATCCGGAGGATTAGCCGAGACGCGCGGAGGAAGACGAAGACTACACACCATGTAGTATGGGATACACGGCGTGTGTTTTTCGGCGGACTGCCTGGCGTGTACTCCGGGAGTACACGGACACGAGTAGGGTACACGGCCAAGGACACGCCGTGTACACCCCTCCCTGTCCAGACCTGGCCAGATACACGGGATACCCCGTGTACTGGTACACGGGCAGGCGACATGGACACGGGCAGAGACCGTGTACGGGCACATGGCCAGCGTACACGGAGAAAGCCTAGGTGCTCGGACACGGCGTGTAATTTTCTACACGCCGTGTAGATTGGTTTTATACGGATTGGACGTATGACACGGGCTGTATACATGGGCAGTACTCGGGGTCAAGGAACATGGCGTGTAACCATAATACATGTCGTATAACCTTTTCTTGATTGACATGAGCCACTTGTCTTCTGTGACATGGACTAGTTCCTTTAGGGTCCGTACACTTGGTCATCTCCCTGAAGGTTTGGGTATCGTTTCCTTTACAGAGGAGTATGATCCCTTCAGTAGAACTCTCTGAATAGAGTTATTGGAATCCCCTCGGTGAGACTTAGAGCCGGATCCTCTATTCATTCCTGGAACCCTAGGTAGAGTTCTTTGTATCGATGTGACCAACTTTACTTGGGCGTCGATCCTCTACTTAGCGGATTATCTCATACTGAGTTGTCTGAATCACCCCATGACTTGGTTGTGATCCTCATCTGAGCATCATGTTCTCATAGTGCTTGTTGAGTGTGTTATCCTGGAACGAGTACTTCGTATCTCTATTCAGACTGAGGAGTGTGTCCTCCCTGATGCATACTTAGTGGAATCTTCGAGTTGGATTCTAGTGGTGGGGTTCGCGATAGTCGATCGTGCATGAGTACATCTGGATATTCTTGTTTTATGTTTTGTAGACATATACTGTGTGGAGCTGATTGTATTTTTCCTTTGTGTTATTTTTCCCTTGTTGTATTTCCTTTGTGGGTTCGGGGTGTCCTACTGGGTATTGTTATACTCACCCCTGCACGGGCTTTGCCTGCACGTGTCATGTCTTGTGCAGACGAGCGAGCCTTTGACTGGATTCTAGGCGGACCAGGACCGGACGGTGTTCAGTGAGATCAGACAGGCTGAGGTGTGTTCCTACGGCTATAGATTGCAGTCCCAGTACCTACCCTTACAGTTTGGACTTTTTTACAGACTTTCTTTCTGGTGGGTTTGTACTTTTGGCCCAGGGATTTACTTTCTTGCAATTTACTTTCCGGTCATTCTCTGTGGTTGGGTTTTAGTGTATGCATGCGTCTTTTCCATTTTAGTAGTTTTTACTTTTCAGATTTGTGGGCTTGGAGATGTGTTTGCGTGTGTACAGGATAATAGGCAATGCCTCCCATGTTAGTAGCATTCGTACTCGGTGCTAGTCACCAGCCCCTGGCCTATTGGAGGCGGGATTGGAGAGTTGCGACTCGAGCCCCACTGGGACTAGTTGTGACAAGAAGACCTAGGGATCATTATAAGGGAATAAACCTGATAGGAAAGTGAGATGGTAAGGAAAAATAGACAAAACAAGAGGGAATGATGAGTATAACCTTATGGAATTAATAGAAACAAGGAGGAATGAGGTTTGAATCATTAATAATGGGAGGTATAGACATCCTCTCATGTTCCATATCTTGACCAAATGAGGGGGAAGATTAATTTGACAAAACCCTCGTAAATACTGAGAGAAAAAATGTAACAATTTGAACCTTAGTAGCTAAGAGTCAGTGGTTATTTTATAATATTGCAATAGATATAAGAGATCACATCACCAATGAGCAATATGTTTAGCAGTTTTGAATAACTATATACAAATAAGGCCTCCTTATTAAATTTTTAATTAAAAATAAAACATAAAAATTGAAAATAAACTACTTTCCTAACACTTATTCTATTATTTCATCTTCATATACTGGTGAGGGGAAAAAATTAAAATGGGGAATGGAATCCTAATGCACTTTTATGAGATATTAATTGAATAACAACTCCCACTAAATGAGTAATATTTGGACAATCGTGCATATAACATATATAAACATACTAAGGATAGACATGAATGGAATTTCATCCTTGTTTTTTTCCTCACATTCCATGTGTGGTTTCTATTCTTTAGATAGTTAGAAATACCCAAAAAGAGGATTAGTAAATGATTTATATCTAGTTATACCAAATTTTTTAATTAGTTTTTAGATTTACTCATTATTGGAGAGTATAAATCATTTAGAACATTGATCCCTTTAAATTTGTATTCCCAATATCATTTTGGATTTCCAAAAATATTTCATTTTAAAATTGATGGTAAAATATTTCTCTATTTTCAAAATCCATTAGAGATTTAGTTCAACCAGAATCATATCATCCACATAAAACAATTGCATAATGAAACATCTATCCTAAAAATCCTTCCAGTAGAAATAGTTATCTATATCGCTCTATATAAAATCTTTCCCAGACATAAAGGCATAAAAATATAGTTTCATTACCATGTTATTTCTTTAACTCATAGTGATTTATTTTGAGATTACACACCAAGTCATGATTCCGTTTATAAATAAAAATTCTCATTTCTTTATTTATATTGCTTCCTCTAGATCCCCGTTAAGAAATTCCATCTTCATATCCAACCACTCTAGATATATATTTTTTGCAACAACCGTACTTAGTATAGTCTTAATTGTTGTATTCCTAACAACTGATGAAGAAAATTATGAAAATTTAATACCTTACTTTTATTAGAAACCATTCACCACCAGCCTAACCTTATATATTTTTATTCATTAGAATTTCTCCTTGAAGTGGAATATCCATTTATTTTCTAGATACCTATTTCTTTGTAGAAGTTCAGCTATTTCCTAGGTATTATTCACATATAGAGAATCTAATACATCAGTCATAGAAAGATCCCACATAGTAGAATCATTAACATTAGATGTATTTTTTGGATTTTTAGGATATTCACTATCAGTTAATTATAAGAAGTGAAGATAATATCCATACATTTATATTAATATTTTGATCCAATAAGATTCATTCTATGATTCATCTCTTTCTATACGCTATACTTCCAGTAAATCATCTACCAATTCTTTTAATCAAGATTCAAAAGTCATTGAGATTTATGGTGTATCACTCACAATTGTACTATTTGAATTTCTGGGGATGATCCTTGGACATTCATCTGGAATTTATATATTTCTAGTAAACTCATAACCCCGTAAATTTTATGATAGTTAAATTCTTCCAAAACTTTTTTCTATGTAAAACTGAACATGGTATTGTTTTTTTTCATTCATCTTCCTTTTTCATTGGGTTTAGGTCCTTCCAAATAGCATACTATATAAAGAGGAAACTTTTACATTTGATAACTTTCCTCTTATCATTATAGCAAATTCAAAATTCAAATTCTTCTTTCCCAAACCCCACATGGAAACATGAAAGAGCCTTTTAATAAAGTTTTTCTCATTCATTGGAATTCACATGAATATATGAAATGCAATTGATGATTCTAGGGTGATGAAGATATGATGTTTTACCAGACCACCATATTTAAACACAAAAAAAACCCAAAACTCCTTTTTTATTCTTGATTGAATTCCCATTATTTGTGGATTCTCCATTAAGGCTGTGTTAATCCTCTCAACTATGCCATTTTTTTCAGGCCTCCCAAGAACTATTTTCTCTTGTATGATTCCCCTATATCTGCAATATTAATAAAAACATCTTATGGTAATCTCATCCCCCATTATCATATCATAGACTCCCCATATTATTCCAATTTCCTTCCCTGTCATTTATTTATACCGAAAAAATGATCCAAACACACCTAATTTGTGTTTCAATAAATTAAACCTTACAATTATTATGAATTCATTAATAATATTCATAAATTATTATGGCCCAATATGTGAATTAAATTTGGAAGGTTCACAGATATAGATATATTTTCAAGATCTAGCTCCTAATTCTTATTATTACATCCAATGAGAATAAAAGGTACCTTTATTTCCTTCCAAGTATGTAACTTTCACAACACACAACATCTGAACACTCAAGATTCAACATCCCTCTTTCTTCTAGAATATTCAAATGATTATCATTAAAATGGGACAAATGACAATTCCAAATAGATGAGATTATATAATTTGATTCTTGAACCATTATGAATCTTTTATTTTTTCCGTTATGGTAAATATTTCAATATCTCACTACTTTAGTAATGACGAGTGAACCACAAGTGACCTTCCATACTGAATATTCAAATTATATACCAAAACAAGAATCTACTAACTGACCTATATAAATGATTTTATATTATATTCCAAGAATATATTTAACAACATTCAAATCATGAATTCATATATTCTTTATCCATATTTTCATATTCCCCTTTCCCATATTCTGAATATATTTATCATCTTCAATATTCACTATTCCAAAACATCAAAAAAATCATTTCATGTATCCTATTTTTTCAAAAGAGTATAAATATACTCTTGAATATAAAATCTAAGAATCCATTAGAACTTTAGCACTAAGCAGATAAATTTTTCCTTCTTCAACTATGGTATTTCTAGAACATGAACTTTTAAAAACTACTCTTTCAATGTTCATATTATCTTGAAAATCCTTTCTGAGTTCCCCCTCCCCATAATTACAACAAGAATGATTGATTCCGATAAATTTCTATTATCTCCTTCCTCTTTATTTTTTCTCTAAACATATTTGGATCCATCTCAAAGGTGAATAACCTTTGAAATATATATTGATAGCATTACCAAATGTTCCATGGAATTCCTTCCTCTTGAAATCATCATTCAGAATTAAATTATAGATTTTAATGAATAAAATGTTAGATCTAATAGAATAATTACTAATTATATCCACCAACTCTTCCAGAAAATATGGAAAAGTATATAGTAATAAAATAACCCAAAATCATCAATAAATGTTACCCATACTATTTTGAGAATATTTTTTGTCTTCTTAAATTAATAAACATGATCTTCCACAAATCTTCCTTCTAATAGTCTTAAAAAGAACAGTTTTCACATCAGAAATGCATTGTTGAGTGAATTAGACTTCCCATACATATTCATTAATGCTTCAATAAGATATGTAGTAGAATTATTCTCTTTTATATTGATATAAACATTAGTTGACAATGTCATCGTTATCAAGACAATATTTTTCCTATCCAGCTGATCTCATTTATTTTTTCAATCTTGTTGGGTTTAATTCTAGTCAATAAAACATAAAGATCATTTTGGATCATAATATATTCTATATTAATCTACTAGAAGCTAATGTATATTCTATCTAACTTATCCACCCTCACCTTTTCCTCTTCTCATGACATGACCATTCCAATAATTCCTACAAAAATCAAACCATAAAGGAAGGTAAAATAAAATAAATTTTAATATTCTTTTCACCCCTTATTATGAAAAAAATTAATACCACTTATTGGAAAACCACAAAAACACTAAGTAATATATTCTTAACCCATGGTAGTTTACAAAAATAGAAATAGATCACTGGATTGGTTTCACCATATGTTTATTTCACCAAAACATGGATTTACTACAACACCGAAATCACCACACTAAATTGACAACACATAAAAGTATGACTTAATACATGAAAATGGATAATAAATATATAGATATTACACTAGTTTTATGTGGTTTATATTTTCATTATATGTACAAAGGATAACACTAAAAATATTTTATATCATGGGAATTACAGATTTTACAACATATGAATTTCCACCCACATGGATCAAAGAGTAAAATGGAAAGCTACTGATTTGATAACCCTATTTATTGTGGTCCCATTCCATTTATATGAATATTCTCACCTAGTAAAATAGTTTCCCCAAATTCATGTAGTTTTGGTTGACAATCCTTTACACTATATAACTGTAGATATCCTATAGTGTCTCTCAAGCCACTTGGGAGGAGAAAAGATTTTGTGATATCACCATTAATTTTAATTTTATATGTAACCATCAAAACATATATCATGATTTTTTGGATAAAAATATTATGAAACTGACATTTATAGATATTTTGTAGAAGGGAACCCACTCAACCCTATCATAGAGATCATCATATCAAACTTTAAATCCATGGAACCTTTTCAAGCCATTGAACATACATTCATAGAGTGTAACACATAATGGGAAATAATTTAATAATTATTGATCAAATTATAGGGAATGAAAAAAAATGAGAATAAAAAATATTAGATGGTAAGATAAGTCTCAATCTATTATCTAAAACCTTCAAGAAGATTTTATAAATCACATTAAAGAGGCTGATAGGCCATAACTCCACCACCATGCGAGTCATTTCAAATTTAGGGAGTATGGAAAAAAATTCATTAAAATAACAGGATCCATAATACCCTTAAAATTTTTATTAACAAGATTTAATGAATCTAGACCAACCACATTCCCAAAGTTAATATAAAATATCACATAAAGACCATCAACTACATGAGACTAAAAATGGTGCATTCACCTTAAAATTTTGATAAAATCAACCTCCTATATATCACCAAGTAATTTAAAATTCATCTCTAAAGATAAAACTTGTTGGATAAAGTCATCTAATTTATCTAAGGTGATCATATACATAAAATTGAATTGTGTTTCCAAAAAACCATTTAAATACCATTTTATAGCATCAATAAAATCCACCCACAACCCATCTAAACTATTTATCTTAAAAAAATTACATTCCTCCTAGAAGATAAATCTTTATAAATGGATATATAATTCTATTCACATTCCTACATGAGCAGTACTCTCTATTGATATTTCCAATATTTCTCTTTTATTGTGAGAAATTCATGATGCTTCTATTCTAGAAAATGAGAACTCTCAGGTGGAAAATTAAGCGACACCATTCGATAATCCCCAATAAAATATCTTTTAATTCATTGGAATCAATAGTCAATATTCTAATATTATATATCCCCCAAGACTATAAATTTGTAACTACATATTTTTTCTTATAAAGAAGGATTTCCCCCCATAGATCCACTTGTCGTTGATAACATGCTCATAATTTTGATCTTTCATCCACAATGTTTCAAATTAAAATCTCCACCACCCATGATAAGAAACATTAACTATAATAAAATTCACCAAAATTGGTTTATTTTATATGGTTATAAGAAAAAAAGTATTCACATTAAAGGAGGGGAAATCCTCCATCTAGTCAGATGAATTCGTGTACCTTTTTTTCCTTTTAGAAATATAGACATTAGGACAACAACCCCTAGAACATATTAAAGGGACCCCATAAAAAACAAATCTAGAAATAAGTAATGTCTAATGAAATCTGAAAGGACAAAATAAAATTAATATTTTTCAGGACCCACCACCTATCCCCTTATTAAAAATAATTTCATTTAAATCCCCTCCTGTAAGAAAAGGTCCCACAAATTCTAATTTAATCCTTCTAAGAAGATTTTAGGAACTCCAATTTATTTTCCTAGAAGTTAAACCATACAGTATAAAAAACTCCATACCATCACCCCAAACAGACAAAATGTAATGAACCACATTTTGAACCGGGATAAAAAAGCGAAGGAATTTGAACTTTTTCAATTACTGAACTGGTTGTTTTTAGAATCGGGCTTTGGAATGAGGTTATGAAAGTTTTAACCCTTATTTTTAATGTTTTTGGGGTTTGGGAGAAGGCCCTAGAAGTTTCTCGAGTGTCTCGAGGTGTTTAGGGTGCGTCGTAACCAAAGACGATTGGTTTTTTAAGTAACGGCGGAAGGCACAGGGTTGGCGCATGATTTCCCAAACCGTACGGACCAAACCATGCCGCTTAAAATAGGGAGGTATAGGAGTCTGTATGGCCTACGCACGGTTTCCCCAAACCGTGTGACTAGCCCGTGCGGGGTGCCTTGGGTGTCCAGTAGAGGCCGCACGGTTTTCGCACGGTTTTCGCACGGTTTGGAAAACCGTGCGGGTCAAATCGTGTGTGTCCCTCCTTTTGGGTTTTTAGATATTTTATTAAAATGAAATTTAAATAAAAACCTAAATCTAATAAACTCTCCCCTCTTCCTCACAGAACCTGCACGAACCCTCCCCCTTGGACCCACCAGCCTCGTGCGCAATCCCCCTCGACCGCACCTTCTTCGTCCTCCATTCTAAGCGATTCTTCTTTCGAATATCTGGTGTAAGTCTACTCCCTCCTTCCTCCTCTTCTCTTGGCCAATTTTAGGGATCCTCCTTGCCCTAATTTCATTCGGCCAAGCAACCCTAGGTTTAGGGTTTGGATATTTTGGGTTCCATTCTTGTTCTGCTTGTTCTAGGGATGTGCGGAAGGTTCCCTGGGACCTCATTAGTGTGCATACGACATCTTCCACTGAAGGAGAGGAAAATTGAGGTGATTTTGATCCACTGGTTTGATTCTCAGGTAAGGGTTTTACCCATTCATTATTTACGCAGCTCCCAATTTGTTATCTTTAGTTGGTTTGAGGTTCGTAGTGTGTTTTTCTTAGTTCGTTGGTGGGTTCGGGTTGGTTTCCCATTACCGGAGCTTAGGAGGCTCTTAGTTATAAAAATTCAAGAGCTGGAGTGGACGAATGGATCAACCTTGAGGTAGGGTTCCTCTCCTTTCCCTTTAATTTAATGTGAAGCATTTAAAGAGTTTAATACTGCATTGTTTTAGTATTTTAATTATGAATGTTTAGTAAATTAAATGCATCTGTGAAAATCATATGAATTGTAGGAATAAGATAAAATGGTTTCTTGGTTACTAAACCAACGATTTAATAATAAAACCCCTCGATCAGAGGTGCGCTGTCTTCAAGATAAAAGTACGAAATATATTCTTATGCTTTCCTGGTAAACTCTTGTTATGATTTGGTGAAACATGAATGAAATGGATTAGGGTGGTAAGACCATGCCTTATGATAATGGAATAATCACGGATTATGTTAATGGAAACGAATTTAGTGAATGGGACTTACCTGGGAGAGGTAGTCCATAGCACCTCTTTATGCTTCATAAATCCCTAAATGTATTTGAAATGATATATGAGGAATAAAGAGTGAATTGGGGGTTAGCCAATACTGTACATGAGAGGGTTGCCTCATGTACTATATATAAATGTGATGAATATGATAAATGATGTGATAGTGATACTTGAGATGGTTTGACTTAAGTATATTTTGTGTATGAACGTGATTATAACCATTTACGTGGATATGTGTTGTATTATTGTTTGTGATTGTGATATGAATTTGAATTCTTATGAGGTAATGCCATAAGTAGTATACTATAAACATCGTTGTAATATGAGTGCACACATGCTGATGCCACCTGGTGATGAGATACGTGTTCGGATGGGAGGCAGTTATACCCCATTCCAGTGTGACAGTACATGTATGGAAGGGAGGCATTCTTACCCCTTTCCAGTGACTTCTAGTGATGAGATACGTGTTTTGATGTGAGGCAGTTATACCCCATGCCATCTATATTGGACGATTATGGATGGGAGGCATGCATACCCCATGCCAACTTATTTTGAGTATGGGTGGGAGGCATGTATACCCCACGCATGATGTGATCTATATACGTGTATGTAAGGGAGGCATTCTTACCCCTTTCTAGTTGACCTATGGGGTCGAGAGGCATTCTTACCTTGTGCCTGCTATTCTCTATACATGTATAGAAGGGTGACATTCATACCCCTTGCCAGTTGACCTTTAGGGACGAGAGGCATTCTTACCTAGTGCCTACTAATCTCGATTAATGGGTGGGAGGAATTCTTACCCCATGCCATCTATGATATAAATGATTTTATATATGTATATGGTGACATGATCAGGTTACTTTACCGGCAAAGATCCGAAGATGGTATAGTCGTCGAGTGTCCTTGGGGAACCTAGACGGGTGTAGTTATTCTATGTCGTTCTGCTTACTTATTTCTCCATACCTGCTCACTGTTTAATTATTATACACTTTCTAGATTGTGTTTGACACCGGTGGTGCCGGCCTACTGAGATTTATATCTCACACCTTACTTGGGATACCATTGCACTGGGGTACCTGAGTAGACCTTCTTGCTTTTAGGACCTAGGTTGTGTGTTGTGCTCTTTGTACCTGAGGAGTTAGGAGAAAAGGACCAAGCGGGAGCTTGGGATGCTCAGGAGATCACCTGTTGGGCCTTGCTGTCTTTTCTACATTTCTTTTGTATTGTTTTGAAAGCATGCTGTATTGTTTACTGCTTTCATAAATGTATCATCATTTTTACATACGTGCATTGTAAACTGGCATTTCCCCCTTTTATAAAATGGATATTATTTTATCTTTCACTTCTTCCTTTCAATTGTTTACTGCTTCCATTATTGAATGTCATTTACTCTGATAATACCACTGTGTTACTCTGACATGAGGGTATAGTCTCCCCACTATCACCTCCAAAGACCCTATCTGCTAGTCGGCAGCCTCTGGCGTACGGGGAGACGCACTTGAGGCCATGTGGCAACTGGTCCGGCCACCAGTTTAATGGTGAGCCGGGTTGGGACATTACAAAGTGGTATCATGGGAGTTTCTTCTTCTGGTTTGTTTTACTATTTGGAGACAATAGACAAGGATAGAAAGAATATGGAGTTTGGTAATAAGCTGTGCTTGGGAGTAGCTAACCCGTGTACAGGGAAAATACAAATTTCCTCGAATGAAATTGTTATTTTAATGATTTTGGTTATTACGGTTGATTTGATTTCACCATTAGGTTATGAACATGGTTTCTGTTGATACTATTGATGCAATTGTGGGTTCCATTTCTATCACAACCTGATGATATGAGGGAATTCCATTTCATGAATCATATAGGAACTTTGTTAGGAATCACATGTCGTGCATTATTCCATGATATCTAAGAAGCATTAGTTTATGCCTGCTGTTGTGATAGGTGTTGTGGAAGTTATTCCATACTTTTGTGATATAGCATGTTTCTGTGTTACTGATTTCGATAACATGCTTGGTTCAGTTAATATGGAATTGGTTTCTTGGACCAAATTAAATGATTGAAATTACGACGGGAGCCAATTTTTAGTTGCAAGGTGTATGGGCGCCTTATAGCTGGGAAAGGGTAACTTGTGTGATTGAATTTCTAGAAAAAGGGGCTGCTAAAGTCAAATTGTAAAATGAGATTGGTTTTGATTAAAGGGAGCCAAATGCCAAACTATAAAGTGTATGGGTGCTTTATAGATTGGTAGGTGGCCACCTGTATGACTGGATGATTGCTTTGATTATGTTTAATTCTGGAATGTACTTTGTTTCGTCTAATGGGATCCAATTTTCAACCCATGGAGTGTATGGGTGCCTCATGAGTTGGGAACTAGCAACCCATAATGAATACAATGGTAAAATGTTTTGTGAATTGCTTGTCTGTGTAAAATATATTTGTTTTTGATCTGATGTGAATTGGATTTTCGGGACCCTCAAAGGACTCCTGAATTCTCTAAAATGAATTTATTATGATAAATTGTTGGAATATGACAGGATGTCTGATAAATGTTTAATGGTTAAAAAGTGAGTTTGTTGAGACTTGCATGCTTTTCTTTGAGCCATTGTTAAAAATGATCAAGTGCCTATTGATTTTTGATTTTGAATGTTTACATGAAGTTTTGAATTGAATCTTTTAAAGTGATTAAAAGACTGAACATGATTTAATATAAAGGGCTTGGAAAAGGAACCTGTAGTGGTTTCCTCCGTTGAAACCTCGTGTGAGGGTAAGTTAAGTCCTTGTGGGTGCCTTGAGACGAAACCGTAGGCATTTTCCATGGAAGTTTGTTTTCTCTTGGAAAATGACTTGAATGTTAGGCTTGAGCCCGATGAATTTTGTTTGGCATGACCAAATGCTTGAGTCGACGCTTGTTCTTCGTGAGGGGCTAGCCCATGGTAGGCAGCGCCCTTAGTGATTTTATGCCTTACTAGAGTTGTGAGCCTTCTGACATTTGGTACCGTTTGGGTGCTGTTGTCCCTTCTAGGACTTCCAATTTCCAATGATGCCCTTGTTCGGACAGGTGGTCATGTTACTATTGACCTTTTCGTGGGTTTGAGCATCAGGTAGTACCTTGTATCAGTTGGTTAGACATGCCTCTGGCATGGTCGGTTGCTTTGTCGATTGTTTGACCTTTTCTTATTCGCAGAAATGGACGATTGGATATGTTGTCGTCTTTGTAAATGATCGTATAGGGAAAACAACGTTCGACTAAATCTCTTGTGCTACTGTGTATGGTATTGGGTCATCTCCATGGTAGAGTGACCCGAGCATTTGAGAATCAAGTTGTCCCAATGATCGGGATGATGTTCAGAAGACTCGGGTGGTTGACATGTCGGTCTTGCTGCTTTGGGTTTTTTAAATGCTTTGGCGTGGTGATCGTGGCTCAGTGGAGCAACACACGTCTATTTGGGTGGTGATGAACCAGTTTTTTTAGGAGCTACTAGCCTTTTTTTTCATTCGATGACACTGACACTTCTAAGGTGGGAAGCATCATGTAAGTTTAGTGAAGTGTGTTCTTCCGGGTAGAAGGAACACACCAAGAATGAACATTTGGGAATGTTTGGGTCTGTTTGAATGTCATTGAGGCTTTCATGTGTCATTATGCATTGATTCTTGCTCGAAAACATGACTTTGATCTAGTTTTCTTTATATGCAACCCCTCCTTTTAAGAAACACCGTTTGTAGTGGAGGAATTCAGTGGTAAATCGTGAACGATCACGGAATGCCTTGTGTGTGAAAAATTCATTGTGATCAGTTTAGAAATCTTTTTGTGTAGGCAGGTGAAGCAGAGTTTCTTCTTTAGAATCAACCAGGGGTGGTTCGACTATTCTCCTTTCTAGTTTTTGGGTTTGACTAACTGGAATCTTTTTAAAATCCTCTTAGTGTACTCTGTTATGTGACGATCATGTCCCATATCTCGATTTCGTCCTGGATGCACTAGGAGAGTGTCAGTCTTACACCGTGCTAAAGCTTTAAAAGCTGTTGAGCTTTTTTGGTTGTTCTCTTTTAGTGTTGCATGCTAAATGAGTGGGTTAGTTCATGGTTGATCTTTGAGACTTCACCGGGAGTAGGGTATGAGCTTCGATGAACGTCCTCGTGGTAAGTGCGAGTTGCCTTTGGAGAATGTATCGTGGATCAGCTTATGAAACATTGGATGTCTAAGCCATGCGTCTTCTTGAATAGTCAGCCGAAGATGGCTTGACTCAGGGTTCTTGTTTAATGTCTGTGGTCGGTGACATACCATTCTCTGGCACGTCGTCAGGTAGAGGCGAGTGCGGTTTGTGTCAGTCGGTGCCTAATATGAACAACCGACTCAACTTGGGCGTTGAGGTCGTTGGGGAATAGACCGTTTGATCTATTTCAAATCATGCTAGGAGCGTCGTGGGAATTCTTGTGGTGTTCTTTGAAAATTAATCCCAACGGTGGTCCAAACCGTAGTTTGCAGTTGGTTGCTTAACGTTAAAAATCTAATGTGGGAAGTACCTTTGTTTGGTTGCTTGGTGAGACAATGATGGGTTTGTGTCTCTGGTATGATGGGCTCGGGTAAGAGTCGTCTGGGTGTTTCGGTTGGAAAACGAGCGTTGGCTCGGGTGTTGACAGCTTGAGTGTTGTGTGCTTAAGTGGATGTTCGTTGGTGCGTGGGACATTTGAAAACGTAATGTGATCGTTTGAATGAAGCTTCACGACCCTTGTAGGTCAAGTGAGGTGTGAGGTGTTCCCAAAGGCCCAGCCAGAGGGAACCCAGACGAGAGAGGAACTCCATCTCATGACCATCCTCAGCTAAACACAACTAGTCAGCTCAACCCAGGTGTGTGCCCATACATAAACCTTGAACAATTCAAATATACCCAACTCACACACCAATCCACAAGAGGTACAAACCTCATCACCAGCAATTGTCCACAACCAGGAGAGTACACCACACGATCACTGTCATCCCAGATGACACTCATCTGAGAGATACACTCCATCTTATTGGGGACGAGAAGTTCTAATGTTGAAAGGTTGTAATGACATGTATTTTGAACCGGGTTAAAAAGCGAAGGAATTTGATCATTTTCAATTACTGAACTGATTGTTTTTTGAATCGTGCTTCAGAATGAGGTTCTGAAGATTTGAACCATTCTTTTTAATGTTTTTGGGTGCGTCGTACCCAAAGACGGATGGTTTTTTATGCAGCAGCAGAAGTCGCACGGTTTCCCAAACCATGCGGCCCAAACTGTGAGGCTTAAAATAGGTAGGTAGAGGAGTCTGCATGGCTTGTGCACGGTTTCCCCAAACCATGCGACTAGCCCGTGCGGGGTGCTTGGGGTGTCCAGTAGAGGTCGCACGGTTTGTGCACGGTTTGGAAAACTGTGCGGGTCGAATCATGCATGGCCCTCATTTTGGGTTTTTAGATATTTTTTTAAAATTAAATTTAAATAAAAACCTAAATCTAATAAACTCTCCCCTCTTCCTCACAGAACCCGCACGAACCCTCCCCCTTGGATCCATCGGCCTCGCGCGCATTCCCTCTTGGCCGCACCTCCTTCCTCCTCCATTCTTGGAGATTCTTCATTCAAATCTCTGTAGTAAGTCTCCTCACTCCTTCCTCCTCTTCTCTTGGCCGATTTTAGGGCTCCTCCTTACCCTAATTTCGTTCGTCCAAGCACCCCTAGGATTAAGGTTTGGGTGTTTTCGGTTCCATTCTTGTTCCGCTTGTTCTAGGGTTGTGTGGAAGGTTCCCCGGGACCTCATTGGTGTGCATACGACATCCGCCGTTGAAGGCGAGGCGGATTGCGGTGATTTTGATCCGCCGGTTTGATTCCATGGTAAGGGTTTTAGCCATTCTTTATTTACGCATCTCCCAAGTTGTTATCTTTAGTTGGTTTTAGGTTCGTAGTGTGTTTTTCTTAGTGCGTTGGTGGGTTCAGGTTGGTTTCGCTTTGCCGGAGCTTAGGCGGATCTTAGTTAGAAAGAGTCAAGAGCCGGAGTGGATGGATGGATCCACCTTGAGGTAGCATCCCTCTCCTTGCCCTTTAATTTAAAGAGAAGCATTTAAAGAGTTTAATACTGCATTGTTTTATTATTTTAATTATGCATGTTTAGTCGATTCAATGCTTCTATGCAAATCTTGTGAATTGCAGTAATAAGATAAAATGGTTTCTTGGTTACTAAACCAATGATTTAATAATAAGACCCCTCGATCCGAGGTGCACTGTCTTCAAGATAAAATTAGGAAGTAGATTCTTATGCTTTCCTGTTAAACTCTTGTTATTATTTGTTGAAACTTGAATGAGATGGATTAGGTTGGTAAGACCATGCCTTAGGATAATGGAATAAGCACATCTTATGTTAATGGAACTGAATTTAGTGAATGGGACTTACCTGGGAGAGGTAGTCCATAGCACCTCTTTATGCTTTCTAAATCCCTAAATGTCTTTGAAATGATATAAGAGTAATGAAGAGTGAATTGGGGGTTAGCCTATACTGTACATGAGAGGGTTTCCTTACTTACATTATATAAATGTGATGAATATGATAAACGATGTGATAGTGATACTTGAGATGGTTTGCCTCAAGTATATTTTGTGTACGAACGTGATTATAACCATTTATGTGGATATGGCATGTATGATTGTTTGTGATTGTGATATGAGTTTGAATGCTTATGAGGTAATTCCATAAGTATTATACTATAAACATGGTTATAATGTGAGTGCGCACATGCTGATGCCACCTGGTGATGAGATACATGTTTGGATGGGAGGTAGTTATACCCCATGGTAGTTTAACAGTACATGTATGGAAGGGAGGCAGTCTTACCCCTTGGTAGTGACTTCTAGTGATGTGATACGTTTTTGGATGAGAAGCAGTTATACCCCATGCCATCTACTTTGAACGATTCTGGATGGGAGGCATGCATACCCCATGCCAGCTTATTTTGAGTATGGGTGGAAGGAAAGTCTACCCCACGCCTGATGTGATCTATATACGTGTATGGAAGGGAGGCATTCTTACCCCTTGACAGTTGACCTATAGGGAAGAGAGGCATTCTTACCTCATGCCCTCTATTCTCTATATGTGTATGTAATGGAGGAATTCATACCCCTTTCCAGTTGACCTTTAGGGACAAGAGGCCTTCTAACCTAATGCCTGCTAATCTCGATTAATGGGTGGGAGGCATTCTTACCCCACGCCATCTGTGATCTAAATTCTTTTATATATGTATATGGTGACAAGATCAGGTTACGTTACTGGCAATTAGCGGAAGCTAGTATAGTCGTCGAGTGTCCTTGGGGAACCCAGATGGGTGTTGTTATTCAATGTCGTTCTTCTTACTTATTTTTCCATACCTGCTCATTGTTTAATTATTATACACTGTCTGGATTGGGTTTAACACCGGTGGTGCTGGCCTACTAAGATTTATATCTCACACCCTACTCAGGCCGGCATTCCATTGGGGTACATGAGTAAACCTTCTTGCATGTAGGACCTAGGTTGTGTGTTGTGCTATTTGTACCTGATGAGTTAGGAGAAAAGTACCAAGAGGGAGTTTGGGATGCTCAAGAGATCGCCTGTTGGGCCATGATGACATTTCTACATTTCTTTTGTATTGTATTGAAATCATGCTATATTGTTTACTACTTCCATAAATTTATCATCATTTGTACATACATGCATTGTAAACTGGTGTTTTCCACCTTTTATAAAATGGATATTATTTTAACTTTCGCTTCTACCTTTAAATTGTTTACTGATTACATTATTGAATGTCATTTACTCTGATAATATCATTGTGTTACTTGAACATGAGGGTATAGTCTCCCCACTATCACCTCCTGAGACCCTCGCTCCTAGTCAGCAGCCTCTGGCGTATGGGGAGACGCGCTTGAGGCCATGTGGCGACCGGTCCAGCCACTGGTTTAATGGTGAGCCGGTCCGGGATGTTACACAAAACAATATGATTATTTGATTAATTTAGAATACTAATTATATTCCCCTCTTTCCATAGAATTTTGAGACCACCTACATTCCCAAACCTATCAATAAAGAAACCATTTTTTAAACCTAAACTCCCATTTTGAAGATATGTTTTATAATTTATTAACAAGGATTCTGACATGAAAACTGTGTTGCGGTAAACATTAACACATTAGGGATGATGTATCAAAAATTACTGAGGGATTAAAATTCCAAAAAAGTTTCAAAAAATTATTCTCATTATTCCTATTTATTTTGAAAGAAAATCAGAAAATCTCAAACCAATCCTAAAAAAAATACCCAATACCCTATAAATTCAAATAAAATAGGAAGATCCACAATAAAGCATTCTAAAACTAAAAGAAAATTAATCATATGATTAAAATAGAATAATTTGATAAATATATAAATCATATAGATTCTGATCCATTAGATGTTGATTAAAAATGATGTATAACCACTTGATTTAGATTCATTAGATTCTGATCAACTAAATGAAGATCTACTATATTTTGACCAAAATGGTGTAGATCCACCAAAACCTAATTCATGACAATAAAAAATCCATTAAAAATATCAATACCCACTTGGTGGAAATATAAAAAATATTTAAATCACCATATGCATGTATTCAGTAAAATATAATCGAGGAATTTTCTTAAAAAGATAATCCAAATCTATGTAAAAAACGAAGTCCAATGTAAAAAAATGATACATTAAAGATAGAAAAACAAATAAAAATACAAGATGAGAAAAACTATCACAGTGGAGAGGTCGATGCTTATTAAATAAAGTAACATAATTACAATAAAAATTGTAAAAATAATAAAAATGAGTTAAAATTTTTACAAACAAATTTTATTACTGAAATTTATTTCATTTAGATGATTAGATAAATTTTTACATGATTATTTTTGAAATCTGAAAATTTTAAATTTTTTCCTAAAATATATCTCACATAATGGGTGAGTTAAATTATTAAATATTTTTATTTTTGTACATTTTCATTATGTACTCATAAATTTTATTGATAAATGGAATTTTCACGTATAATTGGTGATAGGAAGTTCATATGTTATGACATATCTTATAAAAATGAAAATTTTCTTATTTATAGTGCAGCATAAATATTTTTTTTTTGAAAATAATAAAACCATTAAACATTGAAATTGATTATAACATAACCTTTAAATCTTATATGAACACCTCAAAACTAAACCATTTCATCACCCTAAGTTTCTATATGTGAAAAGTTAAGTTAAACTTTACTCACTGACCTCAGAATAAAAAAACTTTAATCTTTTAAGTATGCATTAATCTTTAAATTTTGAGTAATAATAATCCTGATAAATTATTGAATCACAAACCGGGATCATATTGTATTATCGATGAAATGATATATTATTACATTATTAATTTCATCTACCCTTGACCTTGTGCAAAAAAACACATATAAAATTTCATCACCACTGTAATAAGTGGAATCCAGTTCACAAAAATTAAACACTAAATAAAAATTAGAACTAAACCCATAGAATATGTTAGAACATTATTGATTCCCACTTTATATCAATCTAAAATACTAATATCATAATTAATTTCTATAAACCAATGCACAATAGCTTCTAGGATGACCAAAAAATGATCATGGATAGAATAAGTACCCAAAAATCGATCTATGGTGTAGCCCCCCTCCAAACAATGATAACATTAGTTTACGATCAATCCCTAGAATTTCTTAATCAAACAAATAATAGTTTATTTTCATATAAAGGTTCCATAGAAACAAACATGATTCTTGGAAAAATATTTCAAATGATATTTATAGGCAATACTATTGGACTAGAATGGATAGAGACATATATTGGATAGTTTTACGATAGATTAAATTTTAGAGGGAAATGGTCAAGAACCATCAACTCGTTGATATTAATTGGTTACTACCTATTACCTAGTGAATGTTGTATTATGTGACCATATATTTCCTAATTGGGTTGTTGAAGACACACTGAGCTCATGGTGTGGTATGGGTTATCGTCAATGTAGGTTCTGGGCATAGTTGAAGCCTGTGATGGGTCTTTACCAATATTGATTTTTTCCATGATCGATGATGAAATAGAGATTTCAACAATGATAAATTTTGTGATCTATATAATTGAATCTAATATTATAGAAAAGTGATATAATGTCTAAACCAAGACACGTTATCATCATATCTTAATTATAATTAAATTACTTTAATAAAGAAATATCTTGATGGAATTATTTCTTCATTGATGGATCTGATAACAAATCTTCATTTTCATATCATTGCATTTTAGGAATAAAAGTAGATTCCCTCTAATGTAAATCCACACGTGTTCCAAAAATCTCTGAACATGACAATAAATATTCCAGTGCTAGCACTTCATATCCTAGATATTGTGTCCTCCTCCTTTGATCTCATTGAGAACCACTTCCAAATCATTCTCTTGGATCTCTCTTAACCTGAGAGAGGGAGGTGGAGGAAGATCGCTCTCTGTTCTTAGGATCGTTCTCAAATAAGGGAACTCTCTAGGTCATGAGATGATTCTGTAAATCATTTTTCTCAACACCAAAACAAATGACTTTTCTTATTGAGAAAATAATATAATTGGGTTCATATATTTATAGGGTTAAGATAAAATAATTTCACAAGTTCCCTTTAAGATTAATTAATCCTTGTGAAACCCCATGTCAAATAATAATAAAAGTATTTTTATTTCACAACATGAGCTTAACATGTGATATAAATTAAATATTATTCAATCAAATAATATTCCATATTTACTATTTCTCATCGGACCATTAAATTTGATCATTCAATCCTCCATAATATTTATTAGGCCTTGAATAATGACTATTTATTTATTAAATAAATATCAATACATTATTTTCCAATAAATATATAAATATTATATTCAATAAAAAGATAATAAATATTTATATTAGATCAAGAATACATGTATAATTAATAAACCATATATTGGAATAAAATTTTTTAACTTGTTAAATAATAAATAATAATAATATACTATTTAACTGAGATTCTGGATACACTTAATGTGTTACCCTTTTTTCCTCTTTCATAGTGGAATTAGTTTAACCAAACTAAAGTCAAAGTTTAGTATCAAGAAACATGACAAGGAACCCATAAAGAAAGAACATAATTTTGAAATTACATGATACCTCATTCTAATACTCACTGTGTAATATAATCTCCTTATCACAATATCTTAAATCAAGAAAGTTACATTGTGGTTCCATATTCTGATTTTCTTGGCGTATCTTTTTTTGACTTCCAAAAAAATGATATTTTTTATTGTATACCATGGACATGGATTTATTTAGGCTATATAATTTCTATCAATGTTCAGGAGATATCTACTTATGTTAAAGAACACTAGGGAAAATTCCATTCTCGCATTATTCATAATGTAATATTATTCATGACATAGCCAATGTATCCTACCTCACTGTGAACATATGTCACTATAATTTTTTTCAATACATCAACTAATATGACTCATAATTCTCATTAATAATAGTCTTAATGTATAATGACCAATACACACATACATAGATAGTAACATCCAGGGACACATATAAATGTGGATTTCTTACTAGTGGGTCTCATTCTCATAACATCCTCTAGGATATTACCATGGTCGCACACCATGAAAAGGTGCCTCAATTTCCTATGAGTATCTGCATCTAATATCCTATATCATTTTTGTCTTCAAAATGACATCATCTGGCTATATAACATGCCGTTAAGAATATATTTGTAGAACATCTGGGTTATAATCATAGCGGGGAACTACTATAACCATTCAGTGAGATAATTGTTCATAGAAAATTATCACATTCAATGTTTCATCCAAGAAAAATCATGGTGTGATAAGGATTTTATTCATATAAAAAATATTAATATAGGTTGTCAAAAAGTTAACTGAATGTTCTTCTAAGTAACCAACTCCAACATAATCCCACTTTTACAAGATCCAACTGTTATCAACCTTCTGTCCACTAGTTCTCATATGATACTTATTCTTCTACTTAGGTAGGCCTTTAGTCAAGGAGTTTGACATATTAGATTATATGGGAACTCTTATGACAACAACATCACCCCTTTGACGAAAATCCATCCAGAGGTGATACTTCTGGGGTATGTTCTTTGTCCATTGGTGTTACCTTGTATCTTTTTCAAGAGATACCGCTGTAGTATTATCAAAGTAAAATGTGATGGGGTAATTACTGCTAGGTATTGGATCAATCTCCAAGATAGAGTATTTAATCCAAATTATTTCCTTGTATGCATTAGAAGCCTCCATATAATTGGACTCCATATTAGAATTAGTGAAAAATGTATTCTTTGAACTCTTCCTCCTCATAGAAACTTTTTTTAGATAGAAAACATATCCTAACTATTACATCAGATCATTCTTATCTTCCTAAAAACTAGTATTAGTATAACACCTAGTGTTCATCTCATCATCTCCTCCATACTATAGGAAAACATCCTTAGTTATTATCATATACTTATGTATAGACTTAATAGAAGACCAATGTTGTTCTCCTGGATCTTCTTAACATATGCCTATGATACTCATTGTATAGGCAACATCATGTCTAGTACATAACATGGAATACATTATTGATCATATTGCTAAAGTGTATGTGATATTTCTCATTCTCTCTTTATCATGTTGTTTCTAAGGAAAAATTTTCTTAGAAAGATGTATACCATGTGACACTAGAACCAATATCCTCTTTTATTTATCCATGCTAATTCCTTTTAGTGTCAGTTCAACATATTTGATTTTACTTAGTCAATGAAGCCTCTTGAATCTATCACAATTTCTCTTGATCCTTAGAGTATAGGCTTCTTCACCTAAACCCTTTATAGAGAAACACTTATTTAACAAGTCCATAACTAATTGTAGGACTAGTATGTTGTTTCTAATAAGTAATATTCCATCAAAATATATTAATACTACAATAACCTCATTTCCACTAAACCTATTGTAATCACATAGCTCACATTTGTTCTTAATGGAACTAAATTATTTTATGGCTTCATAAAATACAATTTTCCATGAAAGGGATGATTGATTCAATCGATAAATGGATCTTTGTAACAAGAAAATATTCTTATCGTCACCTGGAGTCAAATCCCATTCAATTTGTGTCATATAGACATCTTTCTGAAGGTTCCCATTATGGAATACAGTTTCAAAATCCATCAACAAAATATCATAGGCATGGTAAGCTACTATAGAATATAGAATTCCAATGGATTTAAAAATAGAAATATGTGAAAAAAAATTCATCATTTTTAAATCATTTATGTGGTTTAAACCCTTTATACACTATCCTTTCATTAAAGGAATTTATTTTACCTTCTGTGTCCAATATCATCTTGAGTGCCCATTTGTATCAAATGGGATTTATATCAACTGATGCATTGACCATAGCTCAAAACTGGTTTTGATATATGGAATCCATTTTAAAATTCATGGATTCTTAACATCTTGTAGTTTATGATCTCTATACTGACACCTTATTGGATAGTGTTTCATCATTGTCAACCAATAATGATTCAATATATTTGGTAATTAGAAAACCATACCTCTCTTGTTATCTTACCTCTCTTACACTCCTATGAAGTAATTGTGTCTCAGGAACTACTTCTTCCATGTTGACCATTGGAATCTATTATTGAACCAAATCCTATATATCTTGAGCTTCAACTTCATCAATTTCAATCATACTCATACTATCCTTTTTAGGTATGTTATCCCTCTTAGGAAAGATAGATATTACACCAACAATCATATTCTTATCTGAGGTTCTATAAAGGAAAAATCCCATTATTTCCTTAGTATGATTGTAATGATACACATTGTGCCTCATAGTTCTAATTTTGTTATTGACAATCCCTTAAAAAATGACCCACAATCCCATAAACATGTTTCTTTCAAAATTGGTTTCATGCCACTCCATAGCTTTAATGAAATTCCATTTTCCACTTTATTTGATACTCTATTTTATGTGTATGCCATAATTTTTAATGCATATCCACAAAAAGATAAAGGAATAACTGCATGAATCATCATCAACCTTACCAAGTCTAACATGTTATGGTTCCTCCTTTACTAACACCATTCCACTATGATTTTTAAGGTGGAGTGAGTTGAGATAGAATCCCAAACTCCAATATAAATTCAATAAACTCTTGGTTAAGATATTCACCACCTCGATCCGATCGTAGCTTCTTTATCTTCTCTCCATTCTAATTCTCCACTTCATTCATGAATTCTGTAAATTTATCAACGGACTCAAACTTATTCCTCATCATGTTTTTATATATCCATATCTACTAAATTCATCAGTAAATTTTATGAAGTATGAATATCCACCTCTAAATTATATTGTCAATGGTTTACATATAGTACTGTGTACCAATCCAATAATCTCGATGGACCATTCACCCAGTCCACTAAATTGTGGTTTGTTCATTTTTCCTTTTTAATAAGCATGAAATCATTCATGCATTTTTAACTCATTGGACTCTACAACGCATCTTTACATAGCTTTGTCAAATTCTTCTCATTTACATGACCCAAATGATGATTTCAAGTAGGGGTGTTGTGTGAGTCATGAGAACATAGTTCATTATCAATTTACAAATACTTAATTTTTTATAAGTTAATACAATTAGATTGTTATTTAAATATTAAATACCATATCATATGTTGTTTTTATAAATTAAAAAAATTATATTTCCAAACATGAAAATAAACCCATATCTATCTAGGCGTGATATAGAAATTATTTTCTTGGAAACAATAGGTACATAAATAAAATCTTTTAAAACCAAAATAATTATCTTTGTCAATGAAATGTGGTATTCAGTAATGGCTAGAGTAACCGACCACACTCCATTGTTAGCTCCCAGATCCACTTATCCTCTATAAATATTTCAAAATATACTTGGTTCCTATATTTGGGTACAATTGTGTTCCCCACAAGCCGTATCTAATAATAAATGTGTAGATATTGAAAGATTATACTTGATTACGAATTCACCATTAGATTCCCCATTATTTTTGGTTTAGTTCCTCTTCCAGTGGCTTGACTTGCCACATGAAAAACATACTACCTCATTTTCATTACTCTAGCTTTGGATGTTATTCTTCATGGAAGGATGTTTCTTGAGAGATTTAGATTTTTTATAGTCATAGACCCTTTCCCTTATTCTTCCATTCATTATCCACGATAAGGACCTGTGAGTTTATAATTCCCCATGTCCTTATACACTTGGTTAATTAAATATAAAATTTCCAAAAGACAATTTTAATTATTGATAATGTTATAATTGGCCATAAAACTCAATAAGATCATGGGAAGTGATTAAAATTTTAGAACTGTACGCATATCATTTTAGAATTTAATCCCTAAGATGTATAAACGTTCAGTATAGGCAATAATATTGACTACATGAGACCCAGCTAGCACAGAATCTCCAAGAATATTTATAAACAAGGTATTGGATATATTTCACCTCTCTTGTCTCTCCTTCTCTTTATTGAGATCCTAATGGTGATACATCATGATATATGAATCCATGTCCTCATGTTTCCTCAAAATATCATTGGAAATTGATGATAGCATAAAACATTGAACATTTATTGAATCATCCAATTTTTTATCATAGATTTTTAACTCTTCATCACTAGCCTCATTACCAAGAACTTTAGGATAAGGTTATTCTAGCACATATAATTTCTTTTCATGGTGAATGATGACACGTAGGAACTTTTTGTATTCTTGAAATTGTTTCTGGTGAGAACGTATTAATTATCAATGTATAGATTGCAATGATTTTTTTTTTCAATTTTAATGATATTTCAACAAAATAAGATAAGCAAAATTTTAGTTCTTTATCAAAAAAATTCATCAAAATAAATAAATATTATTTTTACTAATCTCTCACTATTTTATTGAAACATAATAGCCATCATCGATTGGTTTTGGAATATCCTATTTCTTGGACATCCTTATGGTAAGGATCTATATTCCCCATATCATTACCAAAAATTTGGTTGGTCAATAGACTTGAATGGTTTTAGGTAGTCAGTCTAAATTCTAACTGTATTAACTCACATTTCCTTGATCTGCATAGTGGGATTCCCGGTCATAAAATCCTTAAATGGAATTTCCTCAACTATTTCCTCTTAGTTACACCATGTAATTCTTTAGTAGTCAACCCTTTATATGAAATAAGATAAGTCAATCAAAAATATAAAGTTATAATTATCCAATAATTGAAATCACTACAACATTGTATGGTCAAACACTTTGAACTGTGGTTTGTTTTCAACTAAGGTAGTGGACGGCTATATCTACTTAATATATATAAATTAATGATTTTATAATATTATTATTATATTTCCAATTATAATATTTATTAAATTCTTGTTTATATTAACAGGATTTACATAAGTGATCAACCATTTCTTATATAATATTTTCACATAAGACAATTTATTTTAGTTCTATCATGCATGATAGTTAGTTTCATTAAATTATGTGATCATGAATAAAAATCCATAATTTAATAACAATGAAACATGATATAAATAAAATAATAAAGTGGTATGATAAAAAGCATTTACTAATGGTTATTTTATCTAGAAGATGATAAAATAACTGCTGATCTAGGGGAAAACACCTTGAACCAATTATGGTTTGGGTTGCATCTTTCCTCATGTCCACAAATTTGCCTCTCTTGGATTGGTTTCACCTCAAATCGAATCATTAACCACATCCACTATCATGGTAGATCCATATATTAAATATGATTTTACTCACATGAAGGTGAGAGAAAAGGTTTCACATAAAAAAACCATGGGCACGCATGCCCTGCATAATAAGAGCAGAGAATGAATGCATACCAAAAATTTAATTTGATAATAAGTTAAAAGAATCTAATCACATACAAAGGCTTGTTCTATGCTAATGATCATCCACATGCATGCAAATAATTAAAAATTTAATGGGACTAGAATTCAATTCTTAATCATTTTTATTTATGATAATTCATATTTGAATCTATTAATAATTATCATTAATTAATAAATTATTTTATCTTAACTCACATATGAATTACTATGAGATTGTCATCCATAAAACTTGTAATGAAATTCAGTAAATTTATTTAAAATTAATTGTGTTAAATAAATGTTATTTGGAGGAAACACATTGAATACCCATCCAAATCTACCCAACATGTATTATACTCATATATAGGTTTACTTTTTGTGAAATATTTCATACAAAACTTATCACATAATTTCATGACAGGTAATATCAACATAACGATGACACGAATTACATGATTTTTCGGTCACGTTCTATGATTCAATGCTTGTGGAGTAAAAATTGTAACAAAAATCATAAATTATATGAATATATGAACACAATTTAGATATTAATTAAAAATTTATATATATTTGTGTGTGTATTAAAAATCCATAACATGGAATGTCCAATCAACCTAATGACCACATGCAAGAAAATGAATCATGGTTTACACAGTATAATAAATAAATTATAAAACAACATAATTTGTATAAATAAGAGGAATGTACAGGTGAGAAACATGACATGAACATCTCTCATTGTCTATCTAAGGCACATTACTTGGGACACATCATGTAAATCATACCTCAAAAAAATTGGAGTACACAACATGTAGAAGGGACTACATGGCATGTGGACAATGAGTTACATTGTCACCAGTCATGTATGCCATGTATAAAACACAAGGAATGTATTTGGCTCAAGGGACTACATGCCATGTTTGTGGGATACATAGCATGTAATCCCTTTAACCATGCTCTCGGCCAGCTTGATCAACACATAGTATAAGAATTAACTACACAAAATGTAATCAATGCCCATGATTTGAGTAATTTCCAAATTAATTCATGGTGCATTGAAAATAATTTCTTGGTGGGTAACTCTGGTTATATTGTTTATACACTTGTGTTGTCCTGTTAGAAACCTTATCACATATAGATGAGTTCCAAAATTTTATTTTATTCATAAAATTAATTTTTTTATTAGATCATTTAGAAATGAAGGGGGAAGAAGCATATTTCACAAATCAGATTAAAATAATGTATAAAATTTAATTAAAAAATAAATTAAATTGTTTAAATAAATCAAATAATTTTAACAGATTATTAATAATATAGTGACCCCTTTGATACCACATTTAGGTTCTGGGAATAACAAAAGCATGCAATGGGTGATGACTAACTTTACATTTTCCCATGATCGATGATCAACTCAAGATTTACACAATGATAAATGTCAGGATCTAAATAATCGAATAAAAAAATATATAAATGGGATAGAACTAAATAAATCATGAGAGGGGACCATATCATATTATTTATAAATAATTTAATTAAATAAATAATTACCTTGATGGAATTATTACATCATTAATTGATCTGAAAATGGATCTATGTTGTTTCGTCGTTTCATTGTAGGAATCAATGTATATTCCCTCTATAGAAAATCCACATGTGTTCTAAATATCTCTGAACATCACTATAGTATTCTATATTTTCTAGCATAATAGATACTAGAGCTCATGGAATACACCTTTTATCACCTCGAGAAACTCTTCCAAAGTGTTCTCCTAGATCACTCATGACTCAAGAGTGGCAGGTGGAGGTAGATCATTCTCCATTCATGGGAGATTTTTTGAGAAGGGATCTCTCTAGGTCTTGAGAGGATTCTCCAAATCTGTTGTTCACAACCAACAAAAATAGAGAGTATTATTGTTAAAATTATATATTTGGTCTTATATATTTTTGGGGTTAAAATAAAATAATTTTAGTAGTATCCTTTATTATTTATTTAATCCCTATGGAACCCCATGTCAAATATTAATAATAATATTATTTCTTGACATGAGCTTAACATGTGAATTAAATAAAATTTTATTTGATCAAATAATATTAAATATTTTAATTTCTCACCGGACCATTATTATCAGTATTCTATTCCTCTATAATATTTATCAAGCCTTGGATAATGAATATTTATTTATTAAATAAATATCACTTCATTATTCGCTAATAAATATGTTAATATTATATTGGATAAATTGAAAATAAATATTTATATATGATAAATCATATGTGAATAATTCAAAAACCTCATCCAATAATAATATTCATTCAACTTGATAAATAATAAATAATAATAATAATTTCTTTAAGTTAGATTCTGGATACACATAGTGTGTGACCCTCTAGGCCACTTTCTCAGTGGAATTAGGCAAATAAGGCAAAAGTATAAGGTTAGCATCTAGTAACATGACAACAGAACCATATAGAAAGTTGTTGATGTTTTAATGACATGATACCCAATTTGAATGCTTATTGTTTAATATAATCTCTTTATCACAATATCTCATATCAAGTAGGTTGCATGTTTGTTCCATCAACCTATGTTCTCAATGTCTCTTTCTTTTAAATACCAAAAATTGAAGTTTATTATTATAAATAATAAATATGGATTTATTTATGCAATATAACTTTAATCAATGGTCCTGATATATCAAATTCCATTAATGAATAGAAGAGGTAAATCCATTATCACATTATCTATTAATGAACAATTACTCATGATGTACCCAATGTATCCTTCCTCATTGAGAACATATGGCACCACATTTTTTATCAATACATGAAATTACAAGATGCAGAATTCTCATTAATAGTAATATTAATATATAAGGACCAATACACATATCCATAAATAGGAAAATTAATGACACAGATAATTGTTGGATTTTTATTGGCGTGTCTCATTATCATAATATCCTAATTGATATTACCAAGGGTTTACACCATGATAAGGTTCCTAAAATTCCTATGAGTCTACATACCTAATATACTATATCATTTCTATTCATAAAGTGATATCATCCACCTATAGAATATATATTTAAGAATAGTGTCGTAGCACTTCCAAGTTTTCATCATAATAGGGAACCGTTGTGACCTTTCATTGTAGCAGTTACTCTTAAGACATTATCACATATTATGTTATGCATAAGTACACTTGTGATGTGATATAATTCTTATTAATCATCAAAAATATGAACACATGTTATCAAAAAGTATAGAGAAGTTGGTTATATCGAACTAACTCCAATAGTCAATTAGTGAAACAAGATAACACATTTTCCACTTATTTGGGAGATATTATCTATCATTGAGTTAGGAAGTTTTTATGTATTTGGAATTTTAAATCATCAAGATGATCCTTGGAGAATTTGTTTCAGACCATGACACTCATTTTACATTGTTCTTCTAGCAGGTTCTGTAATAGGTGCATGGTATGTAGGTTCACTTTTTCACTTCCTACCATACATAGACAGATGGGTAGTCTAATTATACCATTAAAATTCAATAGGACATGATACAGGTATGTTTTCTTAATTTTGGTGGAACATGGGAGAGTTATATTGTTTTTTACAAGTTCTTTTATGATAATAGTTATCAAAAATCGATTTAGAATGACATTTTCAAGGATTTATAGGGAATATTATACTAATCAGCTTTGTGTTAAAAAGATGTTAGAGGGTTAGTGGTTATTTGGATGAGTATCATACATGAGATGATTGATAATATTATACTGATTGAGAAGTAATTAGAAACTGCTCAGAGAAAGAAGTGACCATATGATGACTGAAGATGACATTCTATTGGGTTTGTTGTGGGTGATAGATCATTATTATAAGTGTTTATTCATTTAGGGAACCTATTTATTCAAATGTTAGTGATTTGGATCCATGATATTTTGGTTTAAAACCCCACAAATTTCCAAGATATTTTGTTTTGTAGGAAGTTTTAATTTTTATTTCAAATAAGGGATTGTTTAATGAATTGTTATTCAGATTAGGAATAAAAAGGTTGTAACATCATGGGATTATTTTTTTAGACATATAATAAGGCTTAGTTGGTCATTCAGATGGTCAAGGGAGTGTCATAAAAATCCCCATAGGACTTTCCGAAATGTTACAATAGCATTTGTTCTCTTCTCAAACCATGTGTCATGCCACAATGGAGGTTGGTTATGGTGTGGTAACCTTCCCAATGGACATTTAATTGTAATGGGAGTAGATTGAAAGGCTCCACACCAAAAATTTCCAAAATCCATTGAAGGGTCTTCTACTTGTGATTGATTCATGTCGCGACTCCATATTATGCTAGAAATAATTAAAGGAAGTTTTATAGGCTCTTTTACTAGGAATTATCACACTGAGATCCTCATTGTTGCTCTGTAAATGAGGCATAATTGGTTTTTATAAAGTTTAAAGGCCTAACTTATTGGTGTTGACCCCTTCATCCTTAGGTCGTCCAAGTGTGTAGTGATATATTTTTGGTTTATTCCTCACCTTCTTCTCCATCATCATCATACCCATTGAGATTTATGTGTTCTTATTTAAATTCAGGGGTTATTCTTGTTGTGTTCTTCCTCGCTTTTCATGTGTTTTGATTTACATTTTATTCCTTCTAATTTTGATTGAATTTTCCTAGAGTTCCACCAAAAATTATATCAAATCATGATATAATTTAAGGAGGATTATGGGGATTTCTTGTGGCTCAATAGAGTTATCACATAATGTTGGTTGTGTGTATTTGGATGTGATTTCAGTGTGACGATGAGGTAATGTGATTTAACCTTTTAATTTTCTTCTTTGATTTAAATTTAATAATTAATTATAAATTACTATAATTAATTATTTACATTTTATGGATTGAGATAGGATATCAGTTATAAGTATGATCTTGTATGAGGAATATATAAGATTTCCTGAGGCTTGACAAAGATTTAAAAGGATGGTAAATCTCATTGATAGTTATGTGTTGCCTTTAATAAAAATTCATATTCTTGTTTTTGTTTGATTTACTACTGAATGTTTTTAGTACATAGTTTAGGGATCTGGGGTTCTCTGAGAAGATGAGATATGATGTTCTTATTCCTCTCATGAGTTGAATGAGATCTCTTTATCACTAAGGTGATTTTTTTTCCCAACAACCTTGTCTCCAAGGGGATAAGGTAAAAACAGGTTTAGCATAAGGCATTGGGTTGGTCCTGTGATATATGTATGATGCATGAAAAATTAGGTTAGCTTCCTAGGGATAGTAGAATGGTAAGAGGATCTTGGGGATGGGTGATGATGAGAGAGAAAACAATATATCTTGTGAGATATTATGAACTCACTCCCAAGGCTACAGAAGTTTCTTTGTGTGAGAGGTGAGTAATAAAATTCATACAGGACATAACATGTGTCACAAATGGGGATGTTTTATGAATGAAGGGATAAGATATCACCCTAACATTATGCAATATGGATCATGTGTGGGTTGTGTGATCATTTTAAGACATGGTATTGAGTTTCTATGGGAATTATAGTAGGATAACATGGGATAGTCCAAGGGTTGTCAAACCATATGTTTTGAGGGGTTTTGATGTGGTTGGAATAGACCATTGGGTTTGGGTTAGAAGGGAATTTGGGTTGTGGTGTCACCGATGGGTGATGGATATGAGATTTTATTGATGAGAAGTTTTCATAGATAGTTTTGAGGACCCTCATGGATGCTTGGATTTGACAGATAAGTTGTGTTTTAGGTGAGGGGTTGGTTTGAGTGACTAGAACACTATGAAAATATGGTGTGTTTTTTGTTGGCCTATGTGAAATTATTTTTATTATATGTTCACACTTGTACTTATGATAGAATATAGAACTAGTGGGGGAGAGGGATCCTGAGGCATGGGCCTACTGTAAGTTTAATGGATTTGGATGGAATGTTGTGGGTGAGGCTGAGACCTCTTGTCCATGAATTAACACCTTTCCTATAGTTGTTTGGGTCCTCATATGAGATGTTTCAATGGGTGGGATCAGGTCATGGTAGTGTATTTTTCTTTTAGTGGGATTGGGTTATGGAAATGGACCACCTATTGTGAGAGGGAAAGATAATGTTATGATGCGAGACATGGATGATGGACCCTTCCCTAAGGGAAAAGTTAGTGGATAAATATTTAGATGCATTAATGTTCCCAGTTCCATTGGGTAATGGGTCATGGACATTGTGGATTCTAACTTTGAGTCTTCATGTGTGGGCTATATAATGACCCTACATTTTCTTTCAAAATTATTACAGTATTTTAGGATAAAAAAATAATATCGTTACAAATACAAGGTCAAAAGGATTAATGTCATGGGAATATTATGATCATACATAAATTTTATATAAGAAAACATAAAAATTATTTAACTCCTTACTATCTATATTCTTAGTGTCCCTCATGTTCTTCTTAGTACAGATAATCACCTTAGGATATACTTCAATGAAATGGGTGTGCTAAATTCCCAGTAAGAGGATGAATAAGGTACATGAATTAATATAACATGGGAGATCATATTCATAATCATCAAATCATAAGCATTATATCATCATCAATAACATGTGGGTAACATTTTATTAAGACATGGAATGTGGTAATGCATAAAAATTAAATATCGTGTTATGTGTTCAAATAACACACATAATTGTGAAGAAAGATATCATCATGTTCACACATAAAATTTGTGCATAATTAATAAATCATCATTTTGAAAAACTATAGTATCATGTTCATGAATAATACACATTATCTCATGAGATAGATCACTTTACCCAATTAATTGGTTGGATATATTATTTTGGTCCCACTTGTGACATTATAAAATTTACATAATCATGCTTTCCACATAGAATGTATTACAATTATTATCATGAATTAACCTATAGAAAGAAATGGGTTTCATAAGGATTACATCATTTATGATTTCATGAATATACTTGATTTTCCAAAATTAAAAGGTAAAAAATATTTGGAATAAAAATCATCATTCTATTGCGTAGAAGAAAAAAATCAAGGGGAATAAAATATATGTTTTGGAAACAAGTGTTATTTTGGAAAATCATTATATTTGTCATAAAATCAAGTAGGAAAAATGTATATCCCTAAAATTAAAACGGGAAGAACAATTAATAGAAATTTATGGAACATTATTTGATTATTCATACAAAATATGCCATGAAAGAGGGATAACATAATGAAATGGATTTGAGTTCGTGAATCCCCTCACGTTTATTCCCACCTTATTTTATCACTTTTTTGACTCCTTATTAATAAACATATATATATATTAAAACATTTATCCATAAGTTAATTATATTAAATTAAATAAATATTTATCAATTACATTAATTGGATTATATTTTTTATTTTTTTCACAAAATTGAATTTTTTCTTAAAAAAATATGTTTGACATTGTTATCCCTAATTTTGTTCAATGTATTTTATAGAAAAGTATGATTATATCAAGAAGATTATAATTAATTTAATTAATTATTTATATTTTTTATATAATTAGTATTATCCATCCATTAAGGTTTTTATAAAAATTGTTTTCACAATGTCTCTGTAGGTGGTTAATTGACCTTTAACAGGATGTTGTCAAAAGAGATGGAAAGGGAAGTTTGATATTTATATTTGTCATAAATATTAAAATTATTATAGGATAACATAATAAATATAATTTTAACTAACTAAATAATTTTTTTATAGTGTATGGTTTTGAATGGAATTGGTAAAAAAGAAATAGATGAAGAACAGAGGGAAGAGTAAATAGATACTTACTCTCTCTTTAGTGTACCTTTTCATTTATGACATAATAACACCCTTGGTTTTTTTAGTATAATTTATCTACAATGTCCCTAAGTATTCTTAGGGTTTTTAGAGGGAGTATTGGGATATATCTTGGTATTTTAATGGCTGATATGAGTGGTTTTACCAGGGAAGGTACAGGGGTTATTTACTCTGGAGGAGAGGGTTATTTTTAGAATAATATATTGAATAAAATATTATATCCCTGGTAAACCTTTTAATGGTGATTTTTTTACATTATAAAACAAATTTGAATTAAATAACATGATTTAAAGACAATTTTTTACTTTATAGTTTTAATTAAGAATTTTATTCAATAGGAATGGTGAAAATGAGAAAATAATATTTTAATGTAATACTTTAGATTTTTAGGCTTTGGAAAGTACTTTTTAGGTTTGTAAATTATGTTTATCAAAGTTTAATAACTCATTTATGAAATATAATATGTCATGGATGAACAATAAACTTATTGAAATGATTATTTTATTATTTCATCATGAATAATGTAATTTAAGATTCACTAGTTATTTGTAAACTGTATTTTTGTTATTCACCTGAAAATTGATGTGGAATGGAAATTTAGAAAATAATAACTCTTACAAAATTTTGATATGGTCATTTCCAAAATTATATTATTTTTATCAAAATAAATTTCCAAAATAGGTAATTATAATTTTTAATATAAAATTAATGATTTTACAAAATACATTGAAAATATAGTTTATTAAAAATGTGCTTATATTTTCTGATTTTTTTAATCATGAAATTTATTTTTTGGAATTATTAAATTTTCATTCTCATAAATTAATTATTATATGTATTATTTATATCACAATTTACTAATTTTGGGTAACATTGTTATTCAAATGGTCAGGTTACTATTCTCAACAATCATGCTATTATTCCCAATGGTCAAGATACTATTCCAATGGTTACATTACTATTAAAACAATCACATTAACTCTTATATACACCACTCCATTATTTCATTAAATATTCAACTCAATTCCTCTCATGGTTTTATATTTCAATTTTCTAAGATGTTGATTGGTTTACAAATATTTTGTTTCATTTCTATAGCACTGGAAGTGCGGGGATGATTCTTGTAGATTGGGGCAATCCATATTTTCTCATTTTTAATTTTTAATTTTATATTTTTTCTATTAGAAATGTTTAGAGTTTTAATTTTTTTCATTGCCGATTAACATAACAATTTTTATTAGATAAAAAAATTCGGTTTCTTTTTATGTATAATACTATATATTATATTATATCACTCATTAATTTCATGAGAAAAAATATCATTTATAAACTTTGGATAATTACATTATTCTCCCTTTATAAATTTCATCCTTAAAATTTCAGGTCATATTCTAAATTAAGAATAGGTGAGTGTACTATTCTTCATCGTTTCCACTGGTTCTCATGTCGCCTCTTCATACTTATGGTTCCTCCATAATACATTGATAACGTGGGTTGTATTTTTTTCATATAACATTTTCTCTATGGTCTAAGATCTTCACTGGAATCTCATAAAATGAGAGGTCATTCTCTTGTTGTTCCACAAAATGATTAAATACATGTGAGGTATCAGGTATTTACATCCTCAGAAGTGATGTGTGGAACGTGTCATGACCTTAATCCATACGTGGTGTAAGTGAAACATAATAGTTCACTGGTCCTTTATGGTTAAGGATCTAAAGTGGGCCAATGTACCTTGGGATATTTTTTCATTACATTCCAAATTGCATAACTCTATTCCAGGGTGATATTTGGAGAAAAAATATCTCCAAAATCGAACAACAAGTCCCATCGATAGTTTTCAGCATATCCATTTTTCAAACTCTGAGTATCTTTTACATTTTATTGGATAGATTGATAATTCTATATCATTCATTACACAAGGTCAGGTTTAAGTAGTTTTAGTTCCCCAACTTCATCCCAACAAGTTGGAGTTCTACTTCGTTTCCTATATAGATCTTCATATGGAGACATTTTAATACTCAATTAGAAGTTATTTGTTATTTGAGAACTCAACCAATGGAAGATGTTGATCTCATTCACCTTTTAATTCCAGTGATTTGGATATTAGCATCTCCTCGAGTGTTTGAATCATCCTTTTAGATTGTTCATCAGTTTAGGGGTGATAGTACATGCTAAAATTCAATTTAGTACTCATATCATGTTGAATACTTCTCTAGAATATGGATTTTAACCTTAGATCATTAGAAAAGATGATAAAAAGTGGAACCACTTATAGAATCACAACTTACATTACATATATCATTACATCTTTTATCAAATGATTTTGATAAATTGGGTTGTCTTGGTGAGTCTATCCACTACAACCCATATAACATTGTTTCCTCTAGATTTCAGTGGTAGACTAGTGAAAAATTATATAGTGGAATTCTATCATTTACATATGTTTATAGAAAATGGTTTCATCATCCCTTTGGAATTATTACAATCTTCATTAACTTGCTAAAATACCAAACACCTTGAGTTATACTCTGAAATATCCTTCTTCATATTGTCCCACCATAAGTGATCTCAAATTTCATGATATATCTTGGTACTTCTATGATGGATGGGGAAAGTTGAGATATGTGCATTATCCAATATCTAATTCTTTATCCTAGGTGATTAAGGAACACAAATCCTTTTTCCAAAAAGAATCACACCATCATCATCGATATGGAACTCATGTAGCTTACCTTCCTCTACTTATTTAGCATTCTGTTGTAGCATCAAATCATCCATGTTTTCCTCAATGATCTTCTTTTTTTTTGGATGGTTGGGAAATAATTTGGGAATAGTTGGATTTATTCCCTATCATTATGATTTATAAATCCATCCTTTTAATATCCATGAAATAGGGTCTTTGTAAATCCTCATCATTCATAGATTAGTATGATATTTTCTACATAGAAATTCATCTACCTTATTTTCCTTAAATAGATGGTAATGAATAGAGAAATTGTAGTCCTTGTTTATCTATAACCGTTTTCTTTGAAACAAGATGAGTTTCATTTCAATGACTATTTGTTTGGGAATCTTATGATTGGTATATATGTCACAATTCTCACCATAGCGATAGTGATTCCAAATATTTAGAGAGAATAGCATGGATGGTAACTCCAGATCATGGTTTATGTTGTTATTCTCATGGATAGTCAAATATCAGGATGCATAGGCTATCACCTTATTATTTTTCATGAGTATAAAACCCAAGAATTTCTTTAAAGTTTCAATGTATATCAAAAAATATCTCCAATTGTTGGTAGTGTTATTACATGCACAATTATTAGCCTCTTCTTGATATCCTTAAAGATTTCCTCACATTTTTATGTCCATACATAATGTACACTTTTCTATGTTAACTGAATTAGTGGGCTATAAAATCATGATAAATTTTACACAAAAAATCATTATTTCCCATTTAAGAAAATAAAACTATGGTTTTCCATGACACTAATGGGTCTTGGCCATTCCCCAATTTTCTTTCATTTTGAAGGGTCCCAATAAATTGCATCACATGTGATCATTTTCCCCTTGAATGCGACTTAGTACATTAAAAAGTCACAATTTCTAAAAATTGTGTATATTTTATCATTCCTTAATATAAAACACAATCCTTATATACTCTTCATATTCCACCTTTATCAAGGAGTATATGCTAGTATCCTTGATAAACACTACCAAAAATTTGTTGAGGTGGTATCTATAGAATCTATTAATCAAATATATGTAGTTTTCTCGGTCATTAGTAATCCTAAAGGGAATCAATATGAACTGATAGTTCACATATCATGTATAGAAATCATTCTTCAGGATATCATCCTTATTCACCTTCAGTCGATGACATCCAAAATAAAAATCCACCTTTGAAAAGTAATTAGATCCTCGTAGTTGATTGAATAATTCCACAATCCCCTTGGGAAGATACTTGTTCTTTAAGGTGATTATTTTTTGTTCAATATAATCGATACACACTTTCATTGATCCATCCTTTTTCATTACAAAGAGCACTAGTTCACCCCAAGGCGATGCACTGGGGATTATGTATCGTTTCCCTATGTTATCTATTAGTTTCATATATAATTATTTTAGTTAGATCATGGCCATAATGTAGGGTCATTTTGAGATAGGACTGTCTGCAGGTAGAAGATATATTGAGAACTCTAACTCCTGGTCTAGGGGATGTCTAGGTAACACTTTGGGAAATATATTAGTGTGTTCCCTAACAATGGAAATTTCCTAAAGTTTGATTCTTTTTTTTCAACCCAACCATTTGGGATAAGTATACTTCTTCACATTGTATTAAAACACACACTATTGAGGGAATTTTTAAAGGAGATTCATGTTCATCCTTACATTAATATAGGATCCTGGGATGGTTTAGAATATGAATAGAGATTTAATTTTCAAAAATTATGATGTGTACTCATTATAATGAGAGCCAATCCATTCCCACTATAGTGTTGAATTCCACAAAGGGAAGGATTGTGAGATTCTTTGGGATAATCTTCCCACATACACAGATAGGAGAATCGTCCAATACATGGGTTTCAACGATTTCACCAAGAGGGGTTTTTATATATATCTCTACATCATGGTATTGGGGAATCTATTAAACATATCTAGAAATTTTTTTAGGATATAAAGGAATTCATTGAACGATAATTTGATAAGCATTTTTTTCATTCCTGATTGAATAAGATGTATACCTTGTATGACATCATATTCATGATCCACATCAGTTTTTTATTGATGAAATAATATTTCCTTTTATCCTTTGGATTTGGGGTTCCTGACATTGACTAACCTCAAGTAACTATGGTTTAGTTCACTAGCTTGTATAGTTCCCTTGCTCACTATAGTTGAAGCATTGAACCATGGGTGCCTCATTAGGAGGTTCCTTCCTTTTCTTCATTATGATGAAAAAATTCATCATGTCTCTTGGACATTCATGAGATTATTTTTCTTCTCTTCGACACTGGAATAATTTCCTTATCCCTTTTAGTAAATTCTCATGATGCACTTCCCATATATTTTACATATGGCTCATTGGATCCCCTTTCCTCCTTTTTCATTTGACCCACCGGCTTGAAACTCCATTATTCTCTTAATATCTCAATAACCATGAAACCATATTTCAAAATACATCTCTACAATGAGACAACATCAAACAAATTCTTCATAACTACCAAATTAATGGATATTTAGATGCTTTATAAGGTGTGGTTTTAAACCACAAAAAAATTATATCAAATTTTCAATCATTTTTTATAAAAAAACCAGAGGCATATCACGAAATTATTTTGAAGTGTACCCCTGAATCTATGAATGATTCACCTTTCTATTACCTCAGATCTATGATTTCTCTTTCCATCACTGTTTAAAGAGTTTGAGGAAAATAGTTTGTAAGTAATATTTTCTTAATGTATTTCTATTATATCTCATCCATTTCATCCTTCTTCTTGGTGTTATTTATCGATTTCCAACATTGATCGGCTACTCCATGTAAATTATAAACAACCATAGTAATATTCTCCATCATATAAAACTAGATCACGAAAAAGATCTCATCCATTGAGTTAACCCGCTATTCTGAAACAAGTGTATCATAAGTTCAAATAAACATCGATGGTCGTTGTTGTATAAAGGAATCCATAGCTAGTTGATCCTTCTTGGGTGAATGTGGATGTTCCATATGGTCCAGGTTATTATTCATAGCCTAAGACAAATAGATAATCATTTCCATGAGTTTTTTTAACTACACCTCCCATGTAATTGGGGATGTTCTTTGTACAATCACTTCATTTTCCCCCACATGGGTTGTTGGTCTAGTTTCTCATGGTCCATGCCGTTTTATAAAATAGAAATGGTTTGAAAAAATGTAATTCAACAATTAATAATTTATTCTTTTGAATAATTAAATCTAATGTAATATATTATGGTATTCCTATGTTTGTCATTTTTCTAAAACAAATTGGCTTGGAAGTTCTAATATACTTAAACATATCCTAAGGGTTTTCACTAATGTTCTATAATCCTAATTTCAAAATTAACTAAAACATACTCTAATACCAACTATAATGACCCTATTTTTTCCATAATAACTATTAAATTATATTATGATAAACAACATAACAGAATTACAAATCTTGGATAAAAATGTTTAGAATCCTAAGAAAAATAAATTTCATACAAACATTTTACATAATAAAAAATAAACATTATATTATTAATTATTATATATCTTCATAGTGTCCCTAATGTTCTCCTTAGAACAAGTTATCACTTGAGGATATACATGACATAAAGGGGTGAGCTAAAATCCCAATAAGACAATTACTAAGGTACACGAATCAATATAAGATGGGGGATCATAATCATCATCCTCAAATCATAAAAATAGGAACATAATTAACAATATGAGGGGAAAATGTGATAAAGGCAGGGAATGTGGCCATGCATAAAAATGAAACAACATGTATTATTGGTCAAATTCCATAGATATTTGTAAACAAAGCTAGAATCATGGTCATGCATGACATATGTTCATAGTCATAAGATCAACATTTTGAAAAAATATAGTATCATGTTCATGCATAATACACATTAACTCATGAGATACATCGTATTAACCAATGAATTAGAGGGATATATAATTTTGAACTAACTGGTCACATCATAACATTTACATAGTCATACATGCCACATAGAATGTATACCAATCAAAGTCATGAATTAACCCATAGAAAAGAATGGGTTTCATAAGTATTTAATCAATAATGATTTCATGAATAAAACTGTGGTTCCCAAATGAAAATTCAAAATACATTTTTCATATAAAACTCATCATTTTTTAGAGAAGAATAAACAACTCAATAAGAGTCAAATATGTGTTTTGGTAAAAAGTGTTATTTTGTAAAATCTTTGTATTTGTCATATATTCAATAAGGAAAACTGTATATACCCAAAAAATAAAAAGGGAAGAACAATTCAATTATATTTAAGGGACATTAGAGGAGTATTCATATAAAAGATATCGAGAAAGATCGATAACCCAATGAAAAGGAGTTGGGTTAGAGATTCCCCTTAGTTGAATTCCATCGTTATTTTGTATCTTGTCTACCTTCTAATTAATAAAATTATATTTATTGAAACATTGATTCGGAAGATAATTATAGTTATTTATAAAACTATTTATAAATTTTAATAATTTTATTATATTTATTAATTTTCATTAATGAAATTGAAGCATTTTGATATCATGTTTTTTCTAAAAGAATTCATGTGTTTCGTTGATTTCACTATTTTTATTCAATGTCATTTATAAAAAAGTTTTATTAACTATAAAAGTATATATTAAATATAATTACTTATTTATATATTATATATAATTGAAATTATCCATCCATGATTTTGGTTATGAGAATTGTCTTAGAAATGTCACTATATGTGGTTAACTGACCGTTAAGAGGATGTGGTCTAATGAGCGGGAAAGGGAAGTATTCAATTTATATTCATCGTAAATATGAAAATTAAAGTAGGTTAATATAATTATTATAATTTAAAATTACTTTATAATTAATTTAATAGTATTTTTTTTTAATGTAATTGGAAAAAAAGACGGAAGTAAAAAAGAGGGGTGACTTAATAGAGACTTACTCTCTCATATGTGTAGCTTTTCATGTACGAAACTATAACTCCCTTGGTGATTGGAGTCAGATTAATTCAGAATATCACAAGTTATTATAAGGGTATTTTTAGGGTGGTTTTTTGTCGATATTGGGATTTTTAATGGGTGGGAGGATTGGTTTTCCAATGGAATGGATATAGGTTATTTATACGTAAGAGAGGGGTATTTTTAGAATAAATTATTGAATAAAATATTATAACAAATTTTAAACTTGTAATAGTGATTTTTGACATTATAAACCATATATAAATTAAATAAGATGATTTTAAGGCTTCGGTTGACATCATAATTCGTATCATTATTTTTATCAATTGAATGGTGTGAAAAATGTGAAAATAATATTTCAATGTAATACATTATATTTTTAGGCTTTAGAAACTACCTTTTAGGTTTTTAAATTAATTTTATCATATTTTAATGAATAATTTATTTTATTTTTTAATTGTTATTCTTATTTTTGTAATTATAAATTAATATTCTAAAAAATTAATCATGATAATATTTTCTTTATCAAAATTTATTATTTTTGTGTAAAATTACTATTCGAATGGTCATATTACTATTCCCAATGGTCATTTTACTATCCAATAGTCAGGTAACCATTCTAATGGTTACATTGCTATTTAAGTAGTTATCTCACATCCTATATATACCACTCCATTATTTGATTCAATATTTAAATCAATTACTCTAAAGGTTCAATATTTCCATTTTATAAGATATTGATTGGTTTAATAATATTTTGTTTCTTTTCTATAGTGTTGGAAGTATGGGAGATGATTCTTTTAGATTGGGGTGATCCATATTTTCCCATTTTATCTTTTCTGGTTTATTTTTATCAGTTGGGATGTTTGTAATTTTGATTGATTTCATTGCTGATTAATGTAATAGAGTTTATTAATGAAATAATTTTTTTCAATTTATTTATTTGTATAATACTACATAATATATTATATCACTCGTTTATTTGAGGGAAAAATATCATTTATAAACTATGGGTCACTATAGGAAGGGTGTCTGGTGATATGGAAAGAGGAACGGCGATAACCAGATTCCAATATGACACCAATGTAGGTATGATCAGGTTCTATGGTGGCCTTGTTAGCACACGATGAACTGATTCATAGGGATTCATGGTGGCCTAGTTAACGCATGATGTCTGATTCACCTGTGTGACTTGTTTATTTTCATGATATATACATGTATATGATGGAATATACCAGTGCTAAATGGTTAGACCCTTCTAAGATATATATCTTACACCGTATATAGGAAGTTTGGTGGATGTGCATAACTTTTGCATGCATTAATGTTAGATAAGGGGATGTGAAGTGAATCATGTTGGTGCGACTTGGGAGTATTTTGGGATTATATGTGATGGGTCCTACAAATGGTAGTAGGGATATTGTGTGTGCTTTATTTATTTTATTTACATTTACATGGGATTAGCATAGTGATGCCATTACTTTTCAAGAATTTTTAGCAACATTTTTTTAATGAATTTCAATTATTTTTAAATTTCTTCCTTATTAAATAAGTCATTTAATTAAAATTTGGTTTATTTAAATTTCAAAAAAAATTAGAAAAAGACGTGAAAATGTTGAATTTGTATGTTTATTTTATTGTTGGGAGTTTTTTCTTACCCTTATACACGGCCTAGGAGTTTTGTAAGGGTAAAATATTCTATTACATTATAAAAGAGAGTTTTTTAGGCAATTTATAAAGTTAACCCATGGATTTCCAAATCTATATAAGGTTAACCCACATATTACAAGCAATGTGTGAAGGTATGGTTTCTACTACATAATGGTAAGATGAATTTTGTGTAATGTTAAGAAACACTATTTAATGGTAAGATAAGATATGTGTAAAGGTAATATTTTACTTTGAAAATATACCCCAATATTTTCAAGTGTTGTGTAAAGATAATTATTTTTTATTACGGTTATATAAGGTTGAGGAGTGTCATTAAACAATCACTATTGCATCATTACTGCTACTCCAATACTGTAGAATCTCTATAGAGGAATAAAAGTGTTCTAAATGCCAAAAAAATGTTTAAGTACAACCATTTTGTATGACATACTTGCATCATGTAAGCCATTAATGGCCATACATGAGACGAAGGCTAGGTTTTAGGGTTTGGAAGACACTATGGATGTGAAAAATTGGAATTGATGAGTTTTTCAGGGGAATGAATCTTGATGATATGGTTTGTTTGGATACATTATATCCAAGAAGAAGAAAACCTTATGTTGAAGATTTATTCCATAGACTTTATCTCTATGAAGTATAAGGTTTTCTATACTGAAATATGAAAAATCCTGATATCCTTAGAGAATCCCAGCGATGAAAAGGGAGATATATTTAGGGGTGAATAATTATATGTGGATGTATGCATAAAATAAGAAGAACCAAATCAAAAGATAAAATTATGAATCATTGACCAATGAGAATATTCCGTAGATGCGAGGGATTCCTCCCTTTATAAACAAGAGGGGAAATATTTTGTAGAAAGGGTTAATCACTCAATTGATAGGGGAGTATAATTTTTTTGTTTCTTTTCTTATGTAGTTTAGGATTTCGTTAGTTTATATAACTCATTAATATTTTCTTATATTAAAGTGAATATTCAATTTTCTCTTTATCTATCTCCCTTTTGATCTCTACTATGAACTATTATACTCATGATTATTAGCAACTAAAACAAGGAATTTCCTAGTGGAGTAATTTGGTGTTTGACTAGAGTTCATAATTTAATTATTCTTAAGTTAATTCGAGAATGATTTTTCCTGGGTTTACTCCTCATTGTTTCCATGTAAATGTTAACTTATAATTCTAAAACCATTCTCCCTCGATTGAGTAGGAGGATGTGTAGTGTGTTTGGTGATTATTGAGTGCACATTACATTAAGAAATGGGGAGGAAAAAGGTATTCTCATATATGAGGGAGTGTTTGAATTAATTATATTTAAAATGGGATGATGAAGGTTCTTTATGGATAAATATCATGGGAAAATCATCATTCTACTAAAACTTTAATTTATTTTATTTTGAAAAAAAAAACATGTTACTTTAGTTTTTTCATTACATCCTCATTCAACCATATTTCACACAATTTTCATAAAATAATAATAACATAAAAATAAAAGAAGGGAATGGGGATAGTCTGTGGTAAACTATGAATCTCCCCAAGTGAGATGACCTCAATCATCCACTTTTATATACTTTTAACAATATAGTAGCTTTTATACCTCCCAATGACAGAAACATCAAAACATGGAACCATTTTGGGGACCAAAGCGGTTGATGATTCACTTTTCATTTATAATTTTGTATATATATAAAGTTTTTTTTAAAAAAAATACATGATGAAAGAAAACTAGCATTATTTTACATGGATTGATAACTCATTGGTGTAATATTAAGAAAAAGTGGTTAAAACAATATAAAATATCATTTTAAAAGGATTAATGAAAATAAATAAAAGTTAAAGAGAAAAATGGAATAAATATCTCATGAGTATCAATATGATCAAAAATTTGAGCCAGTGGTGGTACTAGTTGATTTATATAAATAAAATTTCCCTACCATTTTTCACACGTTGAATTTCCAAAATTTATATGGATTTATTTTTTATTGTTATTTTATTTCATGAGTAGTTGTCCAAATCCATATGTTTCAACCCCACGATTATTTATAGACCCAAATTTTTTCCAATATATCTTAATCAAATTTCATGACTTAAATTTGGGCATACCTCTTACTAGAACATACACAGGAACTTTTCAAAGTTATGATTGTGAAATTTTACATTTAATATGATTGAGGAATCTTAATTTATTTATCCATTATCCTTGATACAACATTTTACATTAATCATTTTTTATTCCATAGAATCCATGAATGACCTTGTTAGGAATGAGACACATTCAAGCCAATTTTATTCATTCATATCCACATATTGTGGTTTTTAATGGTATTTTGAAGTTAAATTATGGAAGTGAGATAATTCATGGTGGATGGGATGCACTAAATTTAAAGTAAAACGTTTAGGGTTTCTCTTTTCAGGTATTTAGAATGGTTTTTGATTCATTCATTGTATTATTATTTTTCGCCTTCTATAACAAAATTAAAAAAATTGAAATATAAGAAAAACAATGGTTTGTGACTTTGGAGATTAAAAGAAACATCATTACTTAACTAATGATTTTATCATATATGGTTATTTGGTCAATGTTATATTCATTATAAGGATAAAATTTTAAAAACAAAAAAAAAGGTAAAAAATAAAAAATGTTAAAAAATATATGACAATTTAATAAGATTTGAATAGATCATTATGATTAAATTTTTCATAATCTTTACTTTGAGATTAGGAAGAGGGTGTTGAAACATTGAAGGGGATATTTTCATTAAAAAATTTATTTGATATCATGTATTATGCTTTAGAGTTGACCCACTCTTTGAGAATAAATGTTTCGATCATCAATCCATGCAAACCTTAACCCTTGAAGTCATCAAAAACCATTTTTGAAAGTCCTCAATATTTAATGTGATTTTTGTATTTACAAATTAGAGAATGTAGATAATTTACAAGCATATGTAAAAGATGATGTAATCATGATATAGAATAATTATTCTTTAATATGTAACATGAGTTATGAAAGAATAAAATAATTCATTATGTTGTAGATCACAACTTGGAATGCTTAACAATATTAAATTAAGATGCATGAATGGATTAAAGGAAGGACATGTCATTTTTCAATGGGAAAAATTAAAATACTTTGGTTGAGTAGTATATTTAAAAAATAAAATGATGAATTGATATGTTATAAGTAAAATGAATGTTTTTTATACCATTGATAATTATTTTATTTTATTGTATTTAAATTTATTGGTTACATTTTTCTCCTATGATATTCATTGGTGAGATTCAATTCTCAAGGACAAGCATAGTTCATGTGGGGGTATCTGATGAAATTATTTTTCATGAAAACAATTATCAATTTAATAATGAATTCATTTATTTTTAGTATTTTGACATATATAATTAATCATTTTAAAAAAATTTGGGTGATTTACATTTCAACTTTAATTTGTGGAAAAAGAGGTGAAAATGTTGAATTTAGATGTTTTATTTTATTTTGGATGATTTTTCTTACACTTATTAATGGCCTAAGAGCCATGTAAGGGTAAAACATTCTCTACCTATATGTAGGAATTTCTTTATGCAGTGAATTAGGCTATCCTATGGATTTCAACAGCTATATAAGGGTAACCCACAGATTTCATGTTTTGCATAAAGGTAAGATTATCACTGTGTAAAGGTAAGCTGAACACTGCGAAAAGGTAATTTAAACAATGTAATGGTATGATTTCATAAAGGAAAGATAGTGCTATATAAAGGTATATTGGTATTTTCTAGTGTTGTGAAAGGTTACATTATTTTCCTTAAAGTTATATAAGGGTGAGATAAGTTATATGTATGGGTCAATAGAAACCCACTCCTTTACTATTGCTTTCACTAATACACTATAGGTTCTCCATGGAGAAATAAATGAGAGATAAATGCCACTAAAATTTCATGCACTACCATTCAATAAGACAACCTTGATTCACGGAATCCATAGGAGGCAGGAAGATATAGAGTGTAACACCCGAGACTTTTATGAGAAATATTTTGTTTTTATAAATCATAAAAGGAATCTTTAATTACACACAACTCTAGCTTGGCTTTCTTTACACGCAATCGCGACCTTCCTCGATAGCTTGCGTCATACGCAATACCGAGTTTCACTAAACAACGATATGTTATTAAAATATTATTAAAACTAGCCATTATGAATAGTAATACCCACTTTTTGGAATTTTTTAAATTCAATCTTTCAAAATGGACTTCAATTTTGGATTCAGAATATCGAAATTAGCCTACGGTGAAATTTTGGTATTTTTCTGAAAACATTCAATTTTGGATGAATAGTGAAAACACTGGGTTTCTATTTAAAAACCAACTTTTTATTTAAATAATTATTTATTTTATTTAAATTTATTTTAGGTAAAAATTGATACATAATACCCTTATAAGTTCAATTTAATTCATTGGAGTCATTTTATAATAATTTTAGATATATAAAAATTTTATTGAACTTTTCACCGTCTTTTACCCACCTCCTAGGAGAATTTTCAAATTTACATAAAACATAATTTTACCACTTCTGTGAGTGGAATTTCGAAAATTCAAGAGACATTGTTAATATCAAGGACTAAAATTTGGTTCAATGAGATGAAAATAATTTTTTGTGAATAGTAACTTTTTACTTTTTTTTACCATGGTTAAAAGTAAATAGGGTAATTAAGAGTAAAAATTATATTATTACTACCCTAACACATGTCCTTATTCTATTGGATAAGTTTAATTCGACCAAAAACAACCTTAGGAATAAAATATGACCATTTAGGCCCATTTGGATTATATTAGGACATTTATTATTAATTTATTTAAAGAAGGGTTAAAATAGTTAAAATCAATGTTTAATAACTAAATCATTTTTAATATACGGTTATATATAAGATAAATTCGACTATAAATATTAATTAGAAATATAAAAAGATTTCCTACATGATGGTATTTTAATTGTAATTTTTAGACATTAAATAATTTAATTTATTTATAACACAATGATGATGTCTTAATTATCTTATTAATGAAATATTGACATAATTGATGTTATAAATACATAAATAAATGTAATTTGGGACTTATTATGAATTAAAATACTTTTCTAGGTTAATATTACATATTAGTACTTATTTAATTAACTTTTTTCGAACTAATATTACTGTTATGATTTTCACAAAAATCAATTACCAAATAGTGTCAAAATTGACATAAAATAGTTTTTAAAAACAATATTATATTATTAATTGTTATTTTATACTTAAAAATCTAAGGTTGGGCCAAATTACTAATATAAGGTTATATATATTAATAATAAACAACTTGGGGTTTGTTTTTCTTGTTATAGTATGTTTATTAACCTTATAGTGTAAGAAAACAAGAAGACACGGTAAAAGTTAAATTATCTAACTTAAAGTTAAATCTAAATGATAAGGTTATGATAGAAACCTAAACTTGTCTAAATTATATTGTATGAGAGGATTTAGACCCATCCCCACCTTTTCTTTGAAACAAATCAATTTGGAGCTATTAAAAACCGAATTTGACTTTATAATAAAATAATATTTTTAGTTTTTCCTAAGGTGCCCCTCTCCTCCCTTATAAAAAGGAACCTCCTCCCTCTCTTCCTCACACCACTTTGAGCTTTCAAGCTCGGAAACCCCTACCAAATTCTCTTAACCACTTCCCTAGAAACATACTATATGTACTGGTCTTTTTCAAAGAGAAATTTTACTACCCAAAAAGGAGGTCTCAAAGAGGCGCTTCAAAGAAGAGGTAATGTCCATTACCGATTCTTTCAACTTTATTTCTTCCTCCACTTCTTCTTCTTTAGTTGTTTTATTATGAAGTAATAACATCAGTATCACTCATATACTGATATGTTATTATAAGTATGAAACAACCCTATTTCATCATCTATCCATCCTACGGAAAACGAAATCACCGCGCGTACGTACGTACGGAATACCGTCTCCACGCCGTGGTGTAATCTATTTTCCACCACCACCTTACTTGGGTGGATATAATGGTGTAAATAATAACTATATATAATTATTGTAAAGTGATATTGATTCTGAAATAGTATACATACACTCTAATACAATTTCACGATCATGGGAACGATATCATCGCTCGTGCGTACGTACGAAATACCGTCTCCACGATGTGATGCGACTCGTTCTACATGATCTTCATTGCATAATAATTATATAAATTAATTGAATGAATTAATATGATATATATTACACTAATACCATTATTAAAATGAGGTATCTATAAACGAAAAAGAATAATAAGTATTTATTCTACAAAACATGCATAAGAACAAAAAGTAATAAACACCCGAATAACAAGTAGAAATGAAATATTACTAATAAGAAGCTAAGAATATGACCATATATGATATCATAAAAATAAGTATGATTCTGGAATAAGTCAATAACATTATTTAAATCATTATACAGGAGGTTCGGACATTTCGGAAGTAAATCGGACCTAAGGTAAGGGAAAATATCACAATCTCATTTTTAGACGAGATTGTTTATACTTTGGTATTTACAGGGGTATATTTATCATCCAAATCCATGTTTCCTCAATATTTAATATTATTTCTATCCTCTTACAATTTTTTAAATCAAATTTTAACATTCGGTGAGTTTTTAGTAAAAGATATGAAAGGAATCTTTTGTCGTTTTTCGTACGATGTACTTTTTGACTTTTCCGACCAAAGTACGAGAAGAATGTTTTTTTAACTTATACGGAATGAATGGATTTTTAGAACATTTTTTCCATGAATATTACTTTACAAGTTTTAAAATTTATTTTTAATCAACTTATTTTATTTTAAAATTATATGACATGTTAAGAAAGGAAAATGTTTTTGAAGTAAAAAGGATATTTTTCTCAAGAATGGAGTTCAAGCTTTTTATCAAAATTATTTTCCATCTAAGATAATATAGGGTTCTGTTTTCATCCCTATTTTTACATTGATTTGATTATGTTATGATGGAATTATTTTTATGATGTCCTTTTATCTTATGATGGCATGATGTTTAAGAATCCCATTTCTATTACATGGGTTATGCTATGATTTATGATTTATGATTTTGTGGCCCACATAAGAATGGTTTCATTATGAGATGGGTGGGACCTATATCTCCCTCAAATGTATTGGGTAAAGATTTATATCTAATGATATAGACATGGCTGGAACGCCAGGTTAATCCTATTCCGTGAAACCGGACTGAAACGAGGAGTGAACTCGGTTCAGAAATCGACTTTGTCTGCTAAGATAGTCTTGGCTATGAGTCCTGACTACTAAGAAATGATTCTCTATGATTATGTGTGTATGCCACAATGTTTCTTGTTATATGTTATGATTATTGGGATTACATTTCACTACTATGATTTATCCCATGTTATGAAATTATGATCTCTTTTGCAGGTTATGATTTCCAAAATGTTATGTTCTTATGAATATGATGTGATTGATATTTCTTTTGTTTACCCTTACTAAAAATTTGAGCTCACCATTTTGTATGTTTTATTTCCCCAGGTCAGGAAGAAAATTATTAAGTAGGATATTCCAAAAGGGACTCTAGATATGATGAAATAAATGGGAGCCAATGTAGATGATTTATGAACCAGTTGTTTATGTTTCCCAATTTCTAAAGACATTATACCTATACGGTCCTTTCCTGGTTTTGTTATATGTTGTAATAAGTGTGCTTCAATTCTGAAGTAATAACAATGTATGTAAAGTATGGGTCGTTATAGTTGGTATCAGAGGAAAGGTATAGTCAACCTTTGGAAACTAGGATGTGAAAGCCTTAGTAAGAACCCTAAGGATAAGTATAAGCATAGAACACAATCTTAGTGTTTTAAAAATGTCCATGAACAACCTATGATAAGACCTCAATTGTGAAATTTTATTCTTGATTATGTGGTTTTACTATTATAATTAGTGTTTATCACACTATTCTTCTTGGTTTTAGTCAATGTATGGAACCTGAAGGAACCATGTTAATACGGAATGCGATGGGAAATGCAATGATTGTCCCCCTGAGAAACCAAGTGTTATGGGAGATGGAATGAAAAATCTTGTAGCCATGCTCACACAACTTTCTCAAGCTATGAATCATGCAGGACTTCCAAACGAGCAAAGGAAGGAGCAACATTCTGTTGAATCCTTCATGAGGCAGCGTCCACCTTTATTCAGCGTGTAAACTGATCCATTATTTGCTGAACAAAGGATCAGTACTACTGAAAAGATATTTTCAGTTATTCAATGTTCTGAACATGATAAAGTCATCTTAGCAGTATATTGTTTAGAAGGAGATGCTGATCAATGGTGGAATCTTATCAAGAATATGAGGCAAAGAGATGAAATTGAGTCCATGGAATGTGACAAGTTCAAGAACATATTTTTCAATAAGTACTTCCCTCGTATTCTTCGAAAAAATATGGAGAAGGAGTTTCTTGAACTGAAGTAAAAGGATGATGAATCTGTTGGTACCTATGAAGTAAATTTTACAAGACTTGAACGGTACGCTTCTAGTATTATTATTCAACCTGAGAGTAAGATTGGTTGATTCTTTAGTGGCTTAAAACCAAGTCTTCGAAGGGCTTTATCCATGAGGGACTTCAATAGCTACGCGGAAATCATTCGATGTGCTCTCAAGGTTGAGATGGAGATTGGAGTAACCCATCAGTCATATGGGTTTGATAAGAAGAGGAAAATGGAATTCAAAGGAAAATCTAAAGAGCACACAGAAAAGAAGATGATTTTTCCCTTATGCTCAAAGTGTGGAAAGAATCATGGAGGGAGTTGTCTTAAAGGGACAAGTAAATGTTTCAAATGTGGAAAGGAAGGTCGTCGGGAATTTGAATGCCGCAATGATGGAAACAAGATGTCTAGTGATGCGAACAACAAAAAGGCTACATAGAGTGTACCTCCTACACTTCAATGTTACAAGTGCAAGGAAATGGGGAATTATGATAATCAATTCCCTAATCCAAGTTTTTTTGATGATGATCGACGTCAACAAACTCTTAAGGCTAAAGACAAAGGAAAGTCACATGCAATTTCTACCAGCGATATGGAGTACGATAACTAAGTGGTAAAAGGTACACTTAACATTCACTCTAAAGTAGAAAATGTTTTATTTGATTCTGGATCCACCCATTCTTTTATTTCTGAAGAATTTTATAAGGGTATCATCATATTACCTCAACAATTAGATGTTGAGTTAGCTGTGAAAACTCCTAATGGCACAACAGTCGCATAAAAAGTTTATAATTCTTCTCCGATTGAAGTTTGTGGGAAATTGCTTCCTGCAAATCTTGTGATCCTTCCTATAGTGGAATTTGATGTGATTCTTGTAATGGATTGGATTTCTTTATATGGAGCTCATATCAATTTCCAAATAAGGGAAGTCACATATCATATTCCAGATCAATCTATGATCGTCTATCGATGCAAGGATGAACATAACCTTCCAGTGGAAATTTATTCCATCTTATGGGTCTTGATTCCACTAAATGAAGGTTATTTATCTCAAATAGCTGGTGAGAAACTCACAATTAAGAATATTCCCATTGTACGGGAGTTTGACAATGTCTTTCCGGAGGAATTTCCGGGTCTTCCACCAAATCGTGAAGTTGAGTTTTCAATAGAACTTGTACCGGGTGCTTTTCCTATGTCAAAGACACCTTATAGAATGGCCCCAATTGAGTTGTCATAATTGAAGAAGCAACTCCAAGAGAATATTGATAAGGGATTCATATGCCCTAGTGCATCACCTTGGGGAGCACCTATTCTGTTTGTTAAGAAGAAAGATGGATCAATGAGACTCTGCATTGATTATCAAGAACTTAACAAGATCACTATCAAGAACAAATATCCTCTCCCACGCATTGATGACTTATTTGACCAACTACGCGGAGCTCAATACTTTTCCAAGATTGATCTTTGTTCAGGGTATCGTCAATTAAGGGTCAAAAGGGAGGATATACCAAAGACGGATTTTCGTACAAGGTATGGACACTATGAATTTATAGTGATTCCATTTGGTCTGTAACACCGCGATATTTTATGAAAATTATTCTTTTAATTTCATCAATGTCTTGTGCTACACCAAGATTACCTTGCGCTATATGCAACACCGTATTAGCTTGCAGTATACGCAACACTATTCTTGGATCGTGTTATACACAATTTTGATAATAGTTATTCTACGCAACATTGAGTATATATATATATATATATATTCAATGTATAAATGAAATATGGTTGGATTTTTTTATACGAAACAATGAAGGATTCTTGCACAACACGCAACCCTGATTTGGCTTGCATTACACGCAATCGCGACCTTCCTCGATAGTGTGTGTTGTGCGCAATACTGGGTTTTACTAAACAATGATATATTATTATAATATTGTTATGAACTAGCCGTTATGAATAGTGTTAACTAAATTTTGAATTTTATAACATTATTATTCATCTTACACATTTCTAGAACATGGTATAAGAACAAAATAAATTTTTCGGGTAAAATAAGTATTTATTAAAAAATGCAGTTGTGCCGCCTTCTGATGGAGCACCCACTTTAAATATAGTTTTTGACATGTTTATAAGTTCAATTTGACAAAATAAAATTCTAATTTTGAATAAGAATATAAAAATTTACATTAGATAAAGTTTTGATATTTTTCCGATAACTTTCATATTTTAATGAATAGTAAAAACACGCTATATTTTAATTAAAAACAACTTTTTCATTGTAATATCTTCTGTGGTTAAATTATAATATTTAATGGTTTTAAAGTATAAATAGAATATATTTTTACCATTTAATATAATGTATGTCATTAGCATTGATTTTACCTTGAATTCGTAGGTTAAATCAATTCAATCTTTTGCAATGTTTTAAAGAAAAACCCGTTTTCTTTCGACAACGGGATTAATTTTAATTTAATTTATGAAAATTTTGTGTATTGAATTTGGAAAAATTGATTCCATATTTGGAATCAGTGGATCCAAATTATGTTAATAAGCTACTTTTTTTTTGGGAATTATGAATAGTAACTACGGTAAATTTTATTTACCATAGTTAAAGGTAAATCGGGTAATTAAGGGTAAATATAATATTTTAAAATTACCCTAACAAATGTCAAAATTCTATTGGATGACTAAAAGTAGACCCATATCACCTATGGGTCAGATTATATTCATTTAATTAAATTTTTTCAATGAAAATAATTTAATTATTATTAAAACCAAAGAATGTGACAACATATCACTTTCTTAAATCTTATAAGTATAATAATTTTAATTTAGTGATAAACATCATTAAACTTCGAACATGAATAGTATCCAGAAAGCTAATACAATTATCTACATCATATGAATTTATTTAGAGTTTTTAGGGATTAAATAATTATCATTTATTATGACACAAAGATGATGCAGTAATTGTCTTATTAATGAAATATTGACATAATTGATGTTATAAATGCCCAAATAAATGTAATTTGAGACTTTTTATGATGTACACTAATTTTATAGGTTAATATGACATGTTATTGTTGATTTAATTAACTTGGTTTGAACTTATCATTCTTTTATGAATTTCATAAAAATCATGTTCCAAATAGTGTCAAAATTGACATAAATTAGTTTTTTAAAAAAATATTATATTATTAATTGTTATTTTATTCCTAAAAATCTAAAGTTTAGCAAAATAACTTATATAAGATTATATATATTAATAATAAACAACTTGGGGTTCGTTTGGCTTGATATAGTAAGTTTATTAACCATATAGTGTAAGAAAACAAAAAGACACGGTAAAAGTTAAATTATTTAACTCAGAGTTAAATCTAATTGATAAGTTTAAAATAATAACCTAAACTTGTCTAAATCCTATTGGATGAGAGGATTTAGACCCATCCCCACTTTAGATTCTAAATAATACCCTTTGGAACCATTATAAACCGAATTTTACCTTAATATAAAATAATATTTTGAGATTTTCCTAAGGTGCCCCTCACCTCCCTTATAAAAGGGAACCTCCTCCCTCTCCTCCTCACACCAATTTGAGCATTCAAGCTCAGCCAACCCCTGACAAAATCTCTTCTCCACTTCCCTAGTATCATCATATAGGTCTTGGTCTTCTTCAAAGACCATCCTTAGTTCTTTAAGTGGAGGTTAAGAAGAGGCGCGTCAAAAAGAGGAGGTTCGGATACGTACAAAGCATATCGAACATAAGGTAAGGGAAATATCACAATCTCATTTTTATCTAAGATTGTTTATACTTTGGTATTTACTAGGGTGTATTTTATCATCCACATCCATTTTTCCTCAACATGTAATATTTATATCCTTCTACAATAGTTTATATCCAATTTTACCCTTTGGTGAGTTTTTAGTAAAAGATATGAAAGGAATCTTATGTCGTTTTTCGTACGAGGTAATTTTTGACTTTTCCGAAAAATGTAAGAGAAGAATGTTTTTTTAACTTATACGGCATGAATGAATTTTTTTTTTAAATTATTTCCAAGAAACTTCCTTTACAAGTTTTCAAGTTTATTTTTAATCAACTTCATTTTGTTTAAAATTCTATGACATGTTAAGAAAGGAAAAATGTTTTTGAAGTAGAAAGAATATTTTCCTCAAGAATGGAGTTCAAATGTTTTATCAAAATTATTTTCCATATAAGATAATAAAGGGTTCTGTTTTTATCCCTATTATTAAATTGATTTGATTATGTTGTGATGGAATTATTTTTATGAATTCCTTTATCTTATATGAATTGTTTTATGATTTCACGATGTTTAAGATTCCCATTTTTATTAAATGGGTTATGTTATGATGTATGGTTTATGATTTTTTGGAACACATAATAATGGTATCATTATGAGATGGGTGGGACCTATATCTCACTCCAATTCATTGGGTAAAGATTTTATATCTCATGAGATAGACATGGCTGGAACGGTAGGTTATACCGGTTCAGTGAAACAGGACTGAAACGAGGAGTGAACTCGGTTCAGAAAGGGACTTTGTCCACTAAGATAGTCTTGGAAATCAGTCTTGAATAATAAGATATGATTCTCTATGATTATGTGTGTATGCCACAATGTTTCATGTTTTAAGTTATGATTATTGGGATTTCATTTCACTACTATGATTTATCCCATGTTATGAAATTATGCTCTCTTTTGCAGGATAAGATTTCCAAAATGTTATGTTCTTATGAATATGATGTGATTGATATTTCTTTTGTTTACCCTTACTGAGAATTTGAGATCACCCTTTTATGTTTTCTTTTCACCTGGATATAAAGAAAGGTTTTAGGTAAAAAAAGGTAGATATTTATGGGAGATGTTGAAGATCTTTCACCACGATTAGAAGATTATATTCCGAGTTTCCAAAGACACTAAAATATTACGGTCCATGTGTGTGTGTTTTTGTTATGTACTAATTATTCCACAAAAGTAATGTAATGTCTATGTACATCGGGCTTTGGTTCTCTACAGTTGGTATCAGAGGAAAGGTTTAGTCAACCTTTGGAAACTAGGATGCAAGAACTTTAGTGAGATCCCTAGAGATATTTCTATGGTATGTCTAGGGATGTCTCTAAGGTTAAGTATACGTATAGGTTATAGTCCTAGAATTGCACTAACGATCTTAGAATTTAACCTAAGATGTTAGATATTGAGGGTACTTCCCCTTTACTATGTTGTTTTCTCTAGCATGTTTTTTGCCTCTCACAAGATTCTTTTTGTGTTTTAGTTAATAGAGGGAACCAGAAGGAATTAGGTTAACATTTAATCCAATGGAAAAATTGGTGACTATGAGCAATATAATTGTGTAATTCCTAGAGATAAAGATATTGAGATTATGCCGAATCAGTCATCGCGATATATGATTAACAAGGTGAAATTTAGTGGTATGCCTAATTCATCAAAGAAGAGGAAGATAAACTATTATGCGTGTTCGCATGTTGAGGAGCATAAAGAAAGGAAGATTGAGATTTCTAAAGAAGGGAAGAAGAACCTTGAGGAATACCTCAAATGGAGGGACCGATGTTATCTGTGTGGAGAAATGGGTCATAGAGTGACAGACTGTTATGGAGTTCAATGTCTTATTTGTGGAGAACATGGGCATTACCCAACTCAATGCCCTGACCTAAAAAGTTACTTCTAAATCAAGGAAGGACTTATTCCAGGACAATCATTGAAGTGGATGGACTGAAGTGTTTATGTATTGGTATTCAAGAATAATGTTGTTGAGGTACTTTTATGGTGTATTGAAATATTTATGTATTGGTCTATTGTGGTTTTCAATAATTTTAAGGTACCGGTAACCATGAAAAGTGATTCAAATATTTTGGAAAGTAGATGATATGCGTATAATTAAGGGATAAGGAGAAAATGAAATGTTTGACAGTATTCATGAGCTCATGATTGATATAAGGACTAAGTGATATCATGGTTTGAGTATATAGAATTTTGAGGATTTTGGTATGTGGAAAGTGTTAACTTTTAACTGCATTCATGTTTTCACTAAGGTTCAATGGGTATTCAAGAGAATACATGATTAAGGACTTTGAATGTTTGGAATGTGAACAACAAAACATATCTTATGATACATGGGGATCAATGATGGTATTAAATCTCTGGTAATTGTTTTCACTATATTGTGAGAGTGGACTGCAGTATTATGGATAAGCCTAAAGATTGGAATGGATTATGTTGGACAGAAGTTAGTATTGTTTAAGGATAGAAGTTTTTTCGATATTATTGATGGGATGTTATAGTAATATAGTTTTAGAAAAAGGACAACCTGCAGGACGAGTGATAGCCCATCGCGTCGGACAAGGTCGTGGGATTCGAACCCTCAACTGAAGTGCGACTTGCCTTTATCGCCTACCACTGGCCTACAGGAAGTCCCTGTTTAGTAGAAACTATTTTTATTATATTAAGAAGTATGATATATGAAGTATAAGTCCATTTTAGAAACCATATATGATTAATATCACTATAGATGGACTTATGTATTTTTTGATAACTTTTCTAACCTTTTGTTTGAGACAGATGGAATGACCCATCATTCTATCACATGATCTGCTAACACATCACGAATAACAAATTCAACTTCATTTCTTTAAGGGATGAAGTGTAAATTGTTCAATTCACGAACAACAGTGAGATTGTACCAAAATCATGCAAGTATTTCTTTTAATTCATCAACTTTAGGGAAATGATCTTGAAAACCAAAAATGATGTCCTAGTTCCGTTATATCCGATTAATCAGATGGTACCTTAGATCATCACAAATCAATAGCTTTGTGATTGTTGTCTTTTTCATAGCCATGTTCTCTACCACTCTCTATCAGAACTTGATGGTTAGATTTTTCTTCCATATCCATATTTTCACCTATGTTCTCCTACGTGGAAACCCCGTGATGAGTTAATTTGGGTAACCGTTACATTTCATACTTTAGTTTTTAAAAGCCATGTTTTGGTATTCCTTTTTATGATGTGGGTTTCTATTAAACAAAATTTCGAGTAGTAAACCATTTATAACGCCGATGAATTTCGAGGGCGAAATTCATTTTAAGGGGGGTAGAATGTAACACCCCGAGATTTTATGAAAAATATTATTTTAATTTCATCAATGTCTTGTGCTACACCAAGATTACCTTGCGCTATACGCAACACCGTATTAGGTTGCAGTATACGCAACACTATTCTTGGATCGTGTTACACACAATTTTGATAATAGTTATTCTACGCAACATTGAGTATATATATATATATATATTCAATGTATAAATGAAATATGGTTGGATTCTGTTATACGAAACAACGAAGGATTCTTGTGCAACACGCAACCCTGATTTGGCTTGCATTACACGCAATCATGACCTTCCTCGATAGTGTGTGTTGTACGCAATACTGGGTTTTACTAAACAACGATATATTATTATAATATTTTTATGAACTAGATTTTATGAATAGTGTTAACTAAATTTTGAATTTTATAACATTATTGTTCATCTTACACATTTCTATAACATGGTATAAGAACAAAATAAATTTTTCGGGTAAAATAAGTATTTTTCAAAAAATGTAGTTTTGCCGCCTTTTGATGGCGCACCCACTTTAAATCTAGTTTTTGAAATGTTTATAAGTTAAATTTTACAAAATAAAATTCTTATTTTGAATCAGGATATAAAAATTTACATTAGATAAAGTTTTTATATTTTTCCGATAACTTTCATATTTTAATGAATAGTAAAAACATGCTATATTTTAATTAAAAACAACTTTTTTCATCGTAATATCTTATGTGGTTAAATTATAATATTTAATGGTTTTAAAGTATAAATAGAATATATTTTTACCATTTAATATAATTTATGTCATTATCATTGATTTCACCTTGAATTCGTAGGTTAAATCAATTCAATCTTTTGCAATGTTTTAAAGAAAAACTCGTTTTCTTTCGACAACGGGATTAATTTTAATTTAATTTCTGCAACTTTTTTGTATTGAATTTGGAAAAATGGATTCCATATTTGGAATCAGTGGATCCAAATTATGTTAATAAGCTATTTTTTATTTTTGGGAATTATGAATAATAACTACGGTAAATTTTATTTACCATAGTTAAAGGTAAATCGGGTAATTAAGGGTAAATATAATATTTTAAAATTACCCTAACAAGTGTAAAAATCCTATTGGATGACTAAAAGTCGACCCATATCACCTAAGGGTCGGATTAGATTCATTTAATTAAATTTTTTCAATGAAAATAATTTAATTATTATTAAAACCAAAGAATGTGACAACATGTCACTTTCTTAAATCTTATAAGTATAATAATTTTAATTTAGTGATAAAATTCATGAAACATCGAACATGAATAGTCTCCAGAAAGATAATACAATTATCTACATCATAGGAATTTATTTATAATTTTTAATGATTAAATAATTATCATTTATTATGACACAAAGATGATGCAGTAATTGTCTTATTAATGAACTATTGACATAATTGATGTTATAAATGCCCAAATAAATGTAATTTGAGACTTTTTATGACTTACACTAATTTTATAGGTTAATATGACATGTTATTGTTGATTTAAGTAACTTGGTTCGAACTTATTATTCTTTTATAAATTTCATAAAAATCATGTACCAAATAGTGTCAAAATTGACATAAATTAGTTTTTAAAACAAATATTATCTTATTAATTATTATTTTATTCATAAAAATCTAAGTTTCGGCCCAATGAATTATATAAGATTATATATATTAATAATAAACAACTTGGGGTTCGTTTGGCTTGATATAGTAAGTTTATTAACCATATAGTGTAAGAAAACAAAAAGACACGGTAAAAGTAAAATTATTTAACTTAGAGTTAAATCTAATTGATAAGGTTAAAATAATAACCTAAACATGTCTAAATCCTATTGGATGAGAGTATTTCTACCCATCCCCACTTTAGCTTCTAAATAATACCCTTTGGAACCATTATAAACCGAATTTGACCTTAATATAAAATAATATTTTGAGATTTTCCTAAGGTGCCCCTCTCCTCCCTTATAAAAGGGCACCTCCTCCCTCTCCTCCTCACACCAATTTGAGCATTAAAGCTCAGCCAACCCCTGACAAAATCTCTTCTCAACTTCCCTAGTATCATCCTAGAGGTCCTGGTCTTCTTCAAAGACCATCCTTAGTTCTTTAGGTGGAGGTTAAGAAGAGGCGCGTCAAAAAGAGGAGGTTAGGATACGTACAAAGCATATCGGACATAAGGTAAGGGAAATATCACAATCTCATTTTTATCTGAGATTTTTTATACTTTGGTATTTACTGGGGTGTATTTTATCATCCACATCCATGTTTCCTCAACATGTAATATTTATATCCTTCTACAACAGTTTATATCCAATTTTACCCTTTGGTGAGTTTTTAGTAAAAGATATGAAAGGAATCTTTTGTCGTTTTTCGTACGAGGTACTTTTTGACTTTTCCGAAAAAAGTACGAGAAGAATGTTTTTTTTAACTTATACGGCATGAATGGATTTTTTTTAAAACATTATTTCCATGAAACTTCCTTTACAAGTTTTCAAGTTTATTTTTAATCAACTTCTTTTTGTTTAAAATTGTATGACATGTTAATAAAGGAAAAGTGTTTTTTAAGTAGAAAGAATATTTTCCTAAAGAATGGAGTTCAAATGTTTTATCAAAATTATTTTCCATCTAATATAATAAAGGGTTATGTTTCTATCCCTATTATTACATTGATTTGATTATGTTGTGATGGAATTATTTTTATGAATTCCTCTATCTTATATGAATTGTTTTCTGATGTCACGATGTTTAAGATTCCCATTTTTATTACATGGGTTATGTTATGATGTATGGTTTATGATTTTGTGGCACACATAATAATGGTATCATTATGAGATGGGTGGGACCTATATCTCCCTCCAATGCATTGGGTAAAGATTTTATATCTCATGAGATAGACATGGCTGGAACGGTAGGTTATACCGGTTCAGTGAAACAAGACTGAAACGAGGAGTGAACTCGGTTCAAAAAGGGACTTTTTCCACTAAGATAGTCTTGGCAATGAGTCTTGACTAATAAGATATAATTCTCTATGATTATGTGTGTATGCCACAAAGTTTCATGTTTTAAGTTATGATTATTGGGATTTCATTTCACTACTATGATTTATCCCATGTTATGAAATTATGCTCTCTTTTGCAGGTTAAGATTTCCAAAATGTTATGTTCTTATGAATATGATGTGATTGATATTTATTTTGTTTACCCTTACTGAGCATTTGAGCTCACCCTTGTATGTTTTCTTTTCCCCAGGATATAAAGGAAGGTTTTAGGTAAAAAAAAGGAAGATATTTATGGGAGATGTTGAAGATCTTTCACCACGATTAGAAGATTATATTTCGAGTTTCCAAAGACACTAAACTATTACGGTCCTTGTGTGTGTGTATTTGTTATGTACTAAGTATTCCGAAAAAGTAATGTAATGTCTATGTACGTTAGGCTTCGGGTCTCTTCATGGTCTTACTAATTCCCCTGCTATCTTCATGGATCTGATGAATATAGTCTTTAGAGACTATCTTGATCAGTTTGTGGTAGTCTTTATAGACGATATTCTTGTATATTCAAAGAGTAAGGAAGAACATGAAGATCACTTGAGAATTATATTGAAGACCCTGAGAAAGGAGAATATTTATTCCAAATTTACCAAGTGTGAATTTTGGCTTCAAGAAGTTGCATTTTTGGGTCACATAATCTCAAAAGAGGGAATATTTTTGGATCCAACAAAAATAGAGGTTATCGAAATATGGTCGAGACCGACAATAGTAACCGAGATCTGAAGTTTTCTTGGTTTGGATGGATATTATCGATGTTTTGTGAAATATTTTTCATGATTATCTAATCCACTAACCAGGTTGACTCGAAAAGGAGTTAAGTTCGTGTGGACAAAGGAATATAAAGAGAATTTCAAGGAGCTGAAAAGAAGGTTATCCAGTGCACCTGTACTCACACTTCCTTGTAGTGGAGAAAGGTTTGTGATCTACAGTGATGCATCCAAGAAGGGATTGGGGTGTGTTCTCATGAAAAATGATATGGTGATAGCTTATGCCTCACGACAGTTGAAAATCCATGAGCAAAATTACCCAACTCATGATTTGGAGTTAGCTACGGTAATCTTTGCATTAATGATTTGGAGGAATTGCCTTTATGGGGAAAGGTGTGATATTTATACTGATCATAAAAGTTTAAAGTATATTTTCACACAAAAGGAGCTGAATATGCGCAAAAGAAGATGGTTGGAGCTGATTTAGGATTACGACTACTCAATTCGTTACCACCCTGGGAAATAAAACAAGGAGGCAGATACATTAAGTCGACAAGTCATTGCTAGGTTATCCATGATGAGGATCACAAAAGATCTAATATTTATGGATTTACAAAGGATGGATCTTGGAATTATAATGGAAGGGGAAAATCGTATCTTTCTCAAATGAATGCTCAACCATCTATACATGTGAAGATTAAACAGGCACAGAAAAAAGATGTAGAGTTACAAAAGAAGGTGAGAAATGTTCCTGAATTCAACATTGATTGTGATGGAATAATAAGGTTCAGGAATCGGTTTTTTGTTCCTCCCATCCCAGAATTAAATAAGGAGTTGCTGGATGAGGCTCATAGTTCTTCATTCTCTATTCATCCCGGAAGCATGAAGATGGATAGGGACATGAAAGAGTACTTCTGGTGGGATGGCATGAAAAGAGATGTTTCTGAATATGTCTCTCGATGATTGGTTTGTCAGCAAGTTAAAGCTGAGAGACAGAAGTCTAAGGGGATGTTACAACCATTACAAATACCCGAATGGAAATGGGAAAACATCATTATGGACTTTTTCACTGGACTTCTTAAAACATAAAAAAGCAATAACGCTATTTGGGTCATAGTTTATCATCTTACAAAGTCTGCACACTTCATTGCTATTAGATAAGATTTCTCTTTGGATCAGCTTGCCAGTATATATGTAAAGGAAGCAGAAGGATTGCATGGAGTACCACTTTCTGTTATATCTGATCCGGATCCGAGGTTTACCTCAATGTTTTTTCAAAGTCTTCATCATACTCTGGATACAGAGATGAGTTTCAGCACTTCTTATCATCCTCATACAGACGGTCAGACTGAGAGGACAATTCAAACTCTAGAAGATATGTTGAGAGCTTGTTCTATGGATTTCAAAGGTGCTTAGGATCAACACCTACCTTTGGTAGAATTTTCTTATAATAATATCTTTCACTCCGGTATTCAGATGGATCCTTATGAAGCTCTCTATGGAAAGAAATGCAGGACTCCAACTTGCTGGGATGAAGTTGGGGAAAGAAAGCTATTAGGACCTGATCTTGTTGATGAGATGGAATAAAAGGTCTGATCTATTCAACAACACATAACAGAAGCTCAGAGTCAACAAAAATGTTATGACGACAACCGAAGAAAAGACCTAGAGTTTTAAGTGGGTGATAAAGCGTTCTTACGAATATCTCCTTGGAAGAGAGTAATGAGATTTGGAAAGAAGGGAAAGCTGAGCCCTAGGTATATCGGTCCTTTCAAAATACTGGATCATGTTGGGAAGGTAGCTTACCGATTGGCGCTTCCACAGAATCTCTCTCAAGTTCATGATGTGTTCCATGTATCTCTCCTGAGAAAGTACATATCTTATCCTTCACATGTACTAAGCTCAGAAGTTGTACCGCTGGAGCAAGATCTTTCTTATGAAGAACAGCCGATAGAGATTCTGGATCTTAGCAAAAAAGTCTTATGGAACAAGACCACTCGCTTGGTGAAATTTTTATGGGGGAACCACCAATTAGAAGAAGATACATGGGAGCTTGAGGATATTTATAAGGGAGATGTATCCACATCTGTTTGTTACAAAGTGATGAATTTCGAGGGAGAAATTCATCTTAAGGGGGGTAGAATGTAACACTCGAGAATTTTATGAGAAATATTTTGTTTTTATAAATCATCAAAGGAATCTTTCACTACACACAACACTATCTTGGATTTCTTTACACGTAATCACGACCTTCCTCGATAGCTTGCATCGTACACAATACCGAGTTTCACTAAACAACTATATGCTATTAAAATATTATTAAAACTTTCCGTTATGAATAGTAATGCCAACTTTTTGGAATTTTGTAAATTTCATCTTTCAAAATGGACTTCAATTTTGGATTTGGAATATCGAAATTATCCTGGGGTGAAATTTTGGTATATTTCTGAAAACTTTCAATTTTGGATGAATAGTGAAAACACTAGGTTACTATTTAAAAACAGACTTTTTATTTAAATAATTATTTATTTTATTTAAATTTATTTTAGGTAAAAATTGATACATAATACATTTATAAGTTCAATTTAATTCATTGGAGTCATTTTATAATAATTTTAGATATATAAAAATTTTATTGAACTTTTCACCGTCTTTTACCCACCTCCTAGGAGAATTTGCAAATTTACATAAAACTTAATTTTACCACTTCTATGAGTGGAATTTCTAAAAACCAAGAACACGGTTAATATCAAAGACTAAAATGTGGTTCAATGAGATGAAAATAAATTTTGGTGAATAGTAACTTTTTACTTTTTTTACCACGGTTAAAAGTAAATAGGGTAATTAAGAGTAAAAGTGATATTATTATTACTCTAACACATGTCATAATTCTATTGGATAAGTGTAATTCGACCAAAAACAACCTTAGGAATAAAATATGACCATTTAGGCCCACTTGGATTATATTAGGACATTTATTATTAATTTATTTAAAGAAGGGTTAAAATAGTTAAAATCAAAGTTTATTAACTAAATCATTTTTAATATAGGGTTATACATAAGATAAATTCGACTATAAGTATTCATTATAAAGATAAAAAGATTTCCTACATTATGGTATTTTAATTTTAATTTTTAGACATTAAATAATTTAATTTATTTATGACACAATGATGATGTCGTAACTATCTTATTAATGAAATATTGACATAATTGTTGTTATAAATACACAAATAAATGTAATTTGGGACTTTTTATGAATTCTAATAATTTTATAGATTAATATTACATATTATTACTGATTTAATTAACTACTTTTGAACTAATATTACTGTTATGAGTTTCAAAAAAATAAAATACCAAATAGTGTCAAAATTGACATAAAATAGTATTTAAAACAAATATTATATTATTAATTATTATTTTATTCCTAAAAATCTATGTTTCAGAAAAATGACTAATATAAGGTTATATATATAAATAATAAACAACTTGGGGTTCGTTTGTCTTGTTACAGTAATTTTATTAACCTTATAGTTTAAGAAAACAAGAAGACACGGTAAAAGTTAAACTATCTAACTTAAAGTTAAATCTAAATGATAAGGTTATAATAGAAACCTAAACTTGTCTAAATTATATTGGATGAGATGATTTCGACCCATTCCCACCGTTTATTCTAAACAAATCAATCTGGAGCTATTAAAAACTGAATATGACTTTATAATAAAATAATATTTTTAGTTTTTTCTAAGGTGCCCCTCTCCTCCCTTATAAAAGGGAACCTCCTCCCTCTCTTCCTCACACCAATTTGAGCCTTCAAGCTTGGACAAACCCTGCCAAATTATATTCTCCACTTCCCTAGAAATATCCTAGGGGCCCTGGTCTTCTTCAAAGAGCAATTTTACTTCCCTAAAAGGAGGTCTCAAAGAGGCGCTTCAAAGAAGAGGTAATGTCCGTTACCGATTCTTTCAACTTTATTTCTTCTTCCACTTATTCTTCATTAGTTGTTTTATTATGAAGTAATAACATCAGTATCACTCATATACTGATATTTTATTATAAGTATGAAACACCCCTATTTCACCATCTATCCATCCTATGGAAAACGAAATCACCATACGTGCGTACGTACAGAATACCGTCTCCACGCCGTGGTGTAATCTATTTTCCACCACCACCTTACTTGGGTGGATATAATGGTGTAAATAATAACTATATATTATTATTGTAAAGTGATATTGATTCTGAAATAGTATACATACACTCCAATACAATTCCACGATCATGGGAACAATATCATCGCTCGTGCGTACGTACGGAATACTGTCTCCACGATGTGATGTGACTCGTTCTACATTATCTTCATTGGATAATGATTATATAAATTAATTGAATGAATTAATATGATATATATTACACTAATAAAATTATTCAAATGAGGTATCTATAACCTAAAAAGAATAATAAGTATTTATTCGACAAATCATGCATAAGAACCAAAAGTAATAAACACCCGAATAACAAGTAGCAATGAAATATTACTAATAAGAAGCTAAGAATATGACCATATATGATATCATAAAAATAATTATGATTCTTTAATAAGTCAATAACATTATTTAAATCATTATATAGGAGTTTCGGACATTTACGAAGCAAATCGGACCTAAGGTAAGGGAAAATATCACAATCTCATTTTTATCCGAGATTGTTTATACTTTGGTATTTACAGGGGTATATTTATCATCCAAATCCATGTTTCCTCAATATGTAATATTATTTCCATACTCCTACAATTTTTTAAATCCAATTTTACCCTTCGGTGATATTTTAGTAAAATATATGAAAGGAATCTTTAGTCATTTTTCGTACGAGGTACTTTTTGACTTTTCTGACCAAAGTATGAGAGGAATGTTTTTTTAACTTATACGACATGAATGGATTTTTAGAACATTATTTCCATGAAGATTCCCTTACAATTTTTCAAATTTATTTTTAATCAACTTCTTTTAGTTTAAAATTATATGACATGTTAAGAAAGGAAAATGTTTTTTAAGTAGAAAGGATATTTTTCTCAAGAATCTTTTTATCAAAATTATTTTCAATATAAGATAATATAGGGTTCTATTTTTATCCCTATTTTTACATTGATTTGATTATGTTATGATGGAATTATTTTTATAATATCCTTTTATCTTATGATGGCATGATGTTTAAGAATCCCATTTCTATTACATGGGTTATGCTATGATGTATGATTTATGATTTTGTGGCACACATAAGAATGTTTTCATTATGAGATGGGTGGGACCTAAATCTACCTCCAATGCATTGGGTAAAGATTTATATCTAATGAGATAGACATGGCTAGAATTCTAGGTTAATCTGGTTCTGTGAAACAGGACGGAAAAGAGGAGTGAACTCGGTTCAGAAATGGACTTTTTCTGCTAAGATAGTCTTGGCTATGAGTTCTGACTACTAAGAAATAATTCTCTATGATTATGTGTGTATTCCACAATGTTTCATGTTTTATGTTATGATTATTGGGATTAAATTCCACTACTATGATTTATCCCATGTTATGAAATTATGATCTCTTTTGCAGGTTAAGATTTCCAAAATGTTATGTCCTTATGAATATGATGTGATTGATATTTCTTTTGTTTACCCTTACTGAGAATTTGAGCTCACCATTTTGTATGTTTTATTTCCCCAGGTCAGGAAGTAAATTATTAAGTAGGATATTCCAAAAGGGACTCTAGATATGATGAAATAAATGGGATCCAGTGTAGATTATTTATGAACCAGTTGTTTATGTTTCCCAGTTTCTAAAGATACTATACCTATACGGTCCTTTCCTGGTTTTGTTATATGTTGTAATAAGTGTGATTCAATTCTGAATTAATAACAATGTATGTAAATTATGGTTCGTTATATATAGAGTATGCCCTGGGGTTTGAACAATGTCAGGAAGGTTCCAAATATGGAAATGGTGAGTTTATGAGGGAGAATAAGCATGTTATTTTGGGGATATTAACATCGATATATCCAGTCATACCCATGAAAAATAAAATATAAGGAGATTGATGGTTTCTCTCTACATCATAAAAAGTTTTTTCATAAATATATCAAAAAGGAAAATGTCCTTAGAGGTTCCACACATTGAAAATAGATATATTTTAAGGAGGATAATCAAATGTGGTTGCATGAATAAAATAAACAGTACCAAATAAGAAGATAAAATAAGGAATATTTAATTATATATAATATTGGGTAGATATGAGATATTCCTCCCCTATAAATAGGATGTGAAAGCTTCCATGTAAAGGGATCATCTCTTGATTGGTTGTTGAGTAGGTTTTCTATGTTTTTTTACTACTATAGTAGAGTATTTATTTCATTCTTGTAAATAATGATTATTTTCATTTATTAAAGTGAATATTATATATTCTATCTCTCACTTTTTCTATGATTATCTCTTACACTCATAATTTTTATTGATTGGAGTGAGATGTTACATTGGGGGATATTTTTATGGTGTTCCTGAATTCTTTCACTCTAATTGTTAATGTATTTTTTCTATTTATAGTGAGGAAAAGAGTAGTACATAAGATGTATGTGGCGATTGTCCCAAAATCTTTTGTGAGGATCTCAAAATTATTCTAGTCATTAATTATAAATTATTCCTCCTATTCTCTTGAAAAAACATTTCTTATGATAGTGTTTAATTTAATCATAAGATGAAAAAACATATGATGGACCCAGTCCATGGGAGGTTCCTAACTCTCAATTGAGATGTGACATCAACCATGACTATTAAACAAGGGGAATTTTTTTGTTCCAAAAAATTATCCTAGTTATTCTAAATTTCACAAACAAAAATTAAGGATAGTAGTTCATGAATAATTCATCAAATATAATTTAGGAATAAAATTGGGATAGTGAAGTAACCCAAGTAACTAACCCTCTAACTAACTCCTTTGTTTCAAATAATGATTCATTCTATTCTTCATGTAATATGCATGATAGGTAAATTGAAATTTCATTCCTCTCATATTTTCATTTTCTTCCATAAAGTAGAAAACAAAAAAATACAATATGCGAACCAAGAATCAATGAGTGATAGACTATGGAGATCCTTATGTGGGATAGCTATGGCCATCCACAATACTACACTAAGAAAAAATATTAGCTTTTTCACCATCCTATGAAAGGCACATCACCTAGTGGAAGATCAGTTGATATATGTTGTATTACTATGGTTCTGTATATTTTATTCCATTTGTTACAATCATATGGATATTTGAATATACACACTCTAATGTTTATGATGGATATTGTATAGTGATTTTACATTATATGTGTGACTATAAATTGAGGTAATAGTCTCCCCGTGGTATTTATTAAACCCTCATGACACATCAGTAGCCTCTGGAATAAGCATAGTCATACCTTAGGTTATGTGTAACCTCACCTCATAGCATTGATGTGTGGCCACCAGCCCAGAGAATCACAAAGTGGTATCAGGGAATGATTTTTTCTATTACTAATTCATATACTAGGATCAGATCATTTTATTTTCATTTATTATTTGGGGTGATTGTAGATAGGTTGTCTAGGAATGTGTCAGAGACTGTTATTTTGTGTCATTATTTTGGATCTTGGCCTGTTGGTAAGAGGATCAAATACATGAATCATGGTTAGCACATAATACACGTATGACACAAACCTACCAGTGTGTCACAAATTTTATTTACAAGTGGTTCAATTATCTAAAGTGTTAAAAAAACATATATTATGTTTTCCCATATAATATTTCAGTGGTATTATACCCAGGTTGTATGGGGACATGATGTCATTGGGTTCAGGTGAGTTCAGGGTGTATAATAGGTAAGAACATGTGATTCTCTTCATGGATGATCACTTTTCCTAAGGTGGAGAGTCATTGTTGGACTGATTTTTTAGGTAAATGTATCAGTGTATGAGGGAATGTGAGCACTATGTACATGTAATGTTTGTTTGATTTTTAGATTGGTAAATAGGATATGTGGTAGTCGATTGAATTTTTTTTCGTTTGTACATGAGTTTGATAGTAATTCTATTGGTAGTGAGATGGTGACACACTCAAGGGAATGGTGTCCCATGATTTAGTGAAATGGGAGATGTTCCTCAATGATGGGAGGTGGAATCAAAAAAATATTAGAGTACCATTGTATGATCTAACTATGGTTTTGATACTTGTTAAGGATTGATAGGACATGTGAGAGTTACTTGGGAAGATAGACATTCATGTAGTGATGGACCTGTTGAGGTTGGCTCTTAAGGATTGGTTCATGTGATTCCATATGGTGGGGAGAAGACCATTGGAAATTGGTGGGCATTACCCCAATTTTCGATTTTTTTTGTACATGTGGAAGGTGATGTTCCTAGTGAGTCAAAAATGAGTTGTGGTTGGTGTTTCACATTTATACTTAGTTATGAGTAAGAAAATAACATATGTTCATTTCATTTGGTGATTAAAGGGGTGTAGTACATTATGAATTGGTTATTTGGTTTAGTAGGGTGATGATGGTGATACTCCTATGGTTGGGAGAATTTTATCAGTCATGGGATAGTGACCCTCGTGTTGGAAGGGTCCATGATTACAATATTAGTAATTGAAGAGATGATTGAGGTGGAATCTGGATACCAATTCATGGGAAGGTATGTTGAAATATGTTTCCTTGATAAACACTATATTTGGGATTTAAAACAAGTTATAGGTGGTGTTGGTGCCTTTACAACTGTCTCAGGGTGGTTTTGGTGTGATCAGAGATTGATTCAGTTTATAGGTAAACCGGTTATTATAGTGGGAGAATGGATCCATGTGTGGGTTATTGGTTTTCTAACTATAGAAACACAGCATGATTCAGGTTTGGACATCACATTAGGGGATCATAAGATTGTATAATACCATCATTTGTTAAGTTATCATGTTCTGGTGGTGCTATGGTAGAGTGTCTATGGGTGAAACTAAGCATTTTTTTTTGGAAAATTGGATGCAGGAGAACTAACTAGTGGTTTGTGTGAATTCCGATAACGTGGGGTTGAAATAATGTTTGGATCATTTTTTTGGAATGTGGTTCATAGTCTGGTGGAATAACAGAAGTGAATTTTAATGAGGATATTACTATTGTGGGGAGCACCATGGATTGGAATATGTGCCATTTTGAGTGAAATCTTTTAGTAAGGAGCATCATAAGATTTAGGATGAATCATTTGATGACACCAAGGAACGTTAGGTAAGACTTGTTGGGGTGAGCATCATCTCAGTGTTAGATTTTTTAGAGAGTGGGTGAATTGACTTGTAGTGAATACTGCACCTTGGGGTTTAGAGTCACTTAGTGGAAGCATGATTAGATTAAAATAAGAAGTTTAATGATCACTCTATGAATTAATCAGAATTGTAGGATGTGTTTGATTATTGAATGATAATCATATCTTATCATGGATGAGAAGAATTATAGTGGGGAATTTTTAATGACCTGTATTTTTTAGGGTCATTATGTTTTGGAGGAAGTTCTAATATTGATTTTGGATCAGGGAATTTTCTGTTAATGTAGATTCAGATCAGTAAACTGATGCTTATAACATAATGCGATTATTTTATTAGATGTGGAAGAAGGACCAGTTTTTAGTTCATGTGGTCAAGGAAAGCATATGTTTAAGGTCTAAAGGAATTTCTAAAATGGTTCTACTGTAGTATTTCACATTGAGATATGTAGGTCACTTTTTTAAGGAGGTTGAACGTGGGGGGTGTACTCTTTTTTTTTGGCCTTCAATCCATGAACGACAATTGTAATGATGCTTCACTCCAGAAAGGGCATGAGGCCCTTGGATGTTTCCTCTACTTTTTAGTGCTTAATGTCTTCACCTTCAGTCACACCATGAATATGTTGATGTGGGATGATGCCCCCTCTACTTAAGAAGGTACACATCATGACCCTCTTGGTTTCATGGTTTCAGTGTGAATGAGGTTGGGGGTTACAAATAAAATACCCATATTTTTTGGTTTGGACGCTTTGAACATACATTGACCAGTTGCAACGACCCAAAGTTTAATTAATGGAAATCCTACTTGATCTAATTAAATGTATCTTTATGTAAAATTTTTATATAAAATTTCAACTTCTCTGGTTTTACGTTAAGAATTTTGACCGTTGCTAATATAGTCGTTGAATAGTGATCACATGATTAGTATAAATATAGGGCTTTAACAAATCCAATTTACTCAGACAAAAGAAGTGATGACCTCATCTAGTAGAATTTATCCATACGAAGCCCATTTATCGGATCTCCGAAAAGAGGCAGCGTACTTGGGTTTCGCTCTTGACCAAGCCCAAGCTGATCTTCATCATGTCAAGCTCGAACAGGACCGTCTATGGGAAAAGTGGAAGTTGATAGATATTACCACTCGAGCGATGTTATCTGAGCCACCCCAAGAGTCTGTCACCACTGCACACCTTACCCTTAAGTCATATGTGGTTGTTTTAAGGGATTATGTAACAAATATCTATTACTATGTTCATGTACAATATTTTTGTATATAATAATGAATATACTTTCTTGTCATTATGGATACATTGTAATTAGTTTTTAAAGTACAAATAGTGTTTTTAGTTATTATTTAATTAAGAATTATATTTTATTAAATTAAAGGATTTTTTAATTAAATAATATTTTAATAATATATTATTATTATTATTATTAAATTAATTTTTTATTAAATATAAATGATCTTATAATTTTATGAATGCAATTGTGATTTTTATAAAGGTTTTAAAATCCATTTTTGTCAAAACCCGTGAATTTTCGATAAATGTTGATTATTATTTTAAAAGTGAAAATTAAAATATGTAGAAAATTATTTAGAAAAAATAAATGTTAATTTTGGAATCAGGACGTTGAAATTATCCAATGGTGAATTCTTCATAATTTTCTGAGACAGTCAAATTTTTGGGTAAAAATTAAATACTGTATAAATATATAATGTGTTTTATGACATCATAATGACCCAATAGTTATGTAATAAAATACTATAAACTTTATTTTCGGCCAATATATGTTTTTCCATTAAAATAATGTGATTTTGGGTTTTTTTGACTTATTTTACAAAGCATTAATGGACCCCTCAAGACTTATTAAACATATTGTCTTTTTAAATTATTTTCCATGGGAGTGTGACTCACCTCCACATAAGAAACCCCATTATTTTAAGAATTTCGGACTTTGGACTTATAAAATATATTTTTTCCTCTCCCATTTTCCAAAAACCATGTGCAAAAACCATGAGCTGATTTGTGGTTTGGATTAGTTTAATGTAAGGGGTCCCAAACCTAAATAATAAAGAATTCACTCACCTTTCCTATATAAACCCACCCATGCTCCCACTTCCTCCTGACTCAAAGCCTTTTTAGTTGATAAAAACTCTACCCTAATCTCTCTAGAATCCTCCCAAGGTGCCCCAAGCTCCCAAGAAGCCTCTCTCTAGCCTCTCTCAAGCCTTTGAAAGCACACTTCCAAGTAAGGGTTTTTCTTCCTTTCACTTTTTTGTCCAATTTTCTTAATATTGTTATGCCCATTTAATTTCAATTATAAATGCTGGCGTATGGTTTTTAACCTCCCCCATACTCCCCTCTTGTTGTTTTAATGATGGGATACCCCTTTCTCTCTCATTAATTTCCTCCCATGTACACCTGTTACTATGCTGAAATTACGAAAGGAACTTCTCTCTCCTCATTTACATTCAAGCAACACTTTTGTATCATGAATCTAAATTCCTTTAAAATTTACCCCATTACTGTCCATTTCATGTAGATATGATGAGGCACCCCTTTCTCTCTCATCAACAATTTTTTTATGAATTCTTATATCACGCCGTTACACAGCCAAAATTACATCGATTTTCTAAGCCAATGTCATTGTGTAGTGAATACCATGCACATTTCTCCATCAAGTGTATTCACCTTCATTCACATTTACTTATTGATTATAAAGTTTCATTCCACATTCCTTTTTCATGTAATAAATTATTATGTTTTATGAATCCATGTTTTATGATCCATGTGGCACACTTATGCATGAAATGAAATGTTTAAGAAGGGTGTGCCCTTATAGCACTCCAATGCATTGGGTAATGTATAGTATCATGATTCGTCATGTGAAATTAGTGTTTAATCATGCTAATTAAAGTGAAACAAGGGTTTACTCGTGCTTCATGTGCAATGAGGATTTACTCATGCTCCATGTGAAAAGAGCCTTGACTCATGCTAATTCCATTTTAAGTGTTGTTTCCACATTTCCATGTCATGATTATCATGATTTATCATACCTTTATGTTCATGTTTCTCTTATTCTCTATTGATATGCCTATTTTCTAACATGTATTTTACTCCTCATGTATTCCATGTTTATTCCCTTACTGGGCTTTATAACTCACCCCTTTTCTTATGCATGTCCTCAATTTATCCCATGCAATGCTAAGTACGTGGGAATGTCGTGGTCATGTAGAGGAAGTTTTCAATAAAGATGTTGTATTTCATGTTTTAAGTTGTTATTTAATGATCCTAAGCCCCAGAGACACTAGACCTCTCGATATTCCATGTTGTATTAAGTGAATAGTTTATGTAATAAATCATGTTTAAGTTTTTAATACAACCAGGTTGTTATAGTTGGTATCAAGGGATAGGTTTAGTTATTTTTGGGATTAGGATTAGAAAACCCTAGTAAAGACTTAAATACAAGACTAAGTAAAATAAAAACATCCCTATGTTTTGGTGAGTATTGAGTAAGTGGGTTATCAAGAAAATACATCCCTGTCTGGATACGATCATGTAGAGGCGGCTCTGGCATAGATGTATCCTAGGGGTTAAACCCAAAAACACCACTTTGAGCTAGACTCAAACGGGAACTGGTGCAGAAAACGGGCCTTGCTGCACTCTTGGTTACGACACTCCTGAGGTATATGCTTTGGTAAATTCACAAGCTTAGTATGACCCCTTATTAAGGGAATAAAAAACCCCCTAAGAATATATGTTAGAAAGTAGATCATGAAAATCCTAGATTGAATCCTATAGACTCATAAGTTAAGGAAATAAAAGTTTATTTATAAGTCATCAACTTTTGTCTTTATATTACCCATTATGTGTTACCCCTAACTTTCCTTTTATTCCAGCCAATGGATGGTAATAGGAGGACTTGGGCTAACAATTGATGTGAAGATTAGTGTGATGATTGTACTAATGAAATGCCCAATCCAATGGGAGTGGGAATCGCGAACTATGTCATGCTTCTCTCTCAGCTAACTCAAGATTTGAATAGAAACATGGGTCAATAGAAACATTCAACCCCCCACCCCTAAGAAAGAACAAGTCACTATCGAGAGATTCCTGAGACAAAGGTCTCCTACGTTTAGTGGATCATCCGATCCCACGATCACTGAACAATGGATCAACTCCATTGAAAAGATCTTCTTCATCCTTCAATGTTCTGAACAAGAGAAGGTTGTCCTGGCATCTTATCGTATAGAGGGTGAAGTTGATCAATGGTGGACGTTGATCAAAAATACGAAGCCTGAGGAGGAGATCGAGGCGTTGGAATGGAAGGATTTCCAGAAGATGTTTTTCGATAAATATTTTCTTCCCACCATCTGGCTTAAGATGGGAAGGGACTTCCTTTCCCTCAAGCAAAAAGAAGAAGAATCTGTTGGAGCATACGAGGAAAACTTCACAAGGCTTGCACAATACACTTTTGGCTTTGTCGTTACCCCCGAATTCAAGGTTGACTGTTTCTTTGGTGGGATGAAGCCTAGCCTGTGGAAAGCATTAGTGATCCGTGACTTCGACAGCTATGAGGAAATTGTCTGATGTGCCCTCAAGGTCAAAATGGAGATCGGGGAATCACAGGGGTATCATGGGGACAATAAGCATAAGGTGGACTTCAATATTGGCAGTACGATGGATAAATCCAACGGTGCTAAGAAGATACATCACCCCACTTGCCAAAAGTTCTGAAAGAAGAACCCTGGAAATTGCCTCAAGGGGATGAGGAAATGCTTTAGGTGTAGGAGAGAAGGCCACCTAGCTGTTAACTGTCAGCAAGAAAGACTCGTGGCTGTGAAAGAGGAGAGGAACACTCCATTCGAACCTCAACGCATTGTTCATTGCTACAACTACAATGAACTGGGGAATATTGAAAATTAGCGCCCTAATCCAAAGGTTTTTAGAGGCAACCAACAACCTCCAAGGAAAAAATGAAGATATTTTTCCATCACTTCTGCCGAATTAATCCCCAAAAACGAAGTGGTGACAGGTACGATAGTTATTCATTCAAGAATAGTGAACATACTTTTTGATTCAGGTTCTACACATTCTTTTATATCTCAAAAGTTTAGTAGAACAATCCTAAAACCACCACAAATCATGGAAGTGAAGATGTCGGTGAGTACAAAAAATGGGGCAATCATTGCATCACATGAATATAACTCCTCCCCTATCATAATATGTGGATTGAATTTCCTAGAAAACCTCTTCATACTTCCTCTAATGGAATTTGATGCAATTCTTGGCATGGATTGGCTTTCCATATATAGAGCCAACATAAATTGTCGGGAGAGGGAAATCACACTCCATATGGAGAATCGACCCCCGATTCTTTACAAGTGTAAGGAGGAAGATGAATCTCCTTTAGCTCCATCATCTCATGCATGGATATTACTACCCTATGAGCACGCGTATCTGGCTCAGATGATTGACTCCAAGGAAGAAACCATCCTTGAAGAAATGCCTATTGTGAGGGAATTCACTGAAGTGTTTCCCGAGGAACTGCCTGGTCTTCCTCCTAGATGAGATATTGAATTCTAAATTGAACTTATACAAGGGGTCCTACCAATATCCAAGACTTCATATAGAATGGCTGTCATGGAGCTTGAATAGCTGAAGAAACAACTACAGGAAAATCTGGATAAAGGGTTTATACACCCAAGTGCTTCACCATGGGGTGCACCAGTCCTCTTCATCAAGAAGAAGGATGGGTCAATGCGGCTTTGCATCGATTATCAGAAACTTAAAAAAATCATTATAAAGAACAAGTATCCTCTTACATGGATCGATGACTTGTTTGATCAGCTGCATGGAGCACAATACCTCTCCAAGGTAGATTTGCAGTCGGGATATTATCAAGTAAGGGTGAAGAAGGAAAATGTCCCCAAGACTGCTTTTTGTACAAGATACTAGCACTATGAATTCATTGTAATCCCTTTTTTACTCACTAATGCTCCAGAAATCTTCATGGAATTGATGAATAGAGTCTTTAGAGATTACCTCGACAAATTTGTGGTAGTCTTTATAGATGATATTCTAATATACTCCAAAACCAAGTAGGATCATGAGGAGAATTTAAGAACTGTACTAGAGACTTTGCGCATGGAGAAGCTCTATGCAAAGTACAGAAAGTGTGAGTTATGGTTTAAGGAGGTCTCATTCATGGGCTATGTCATCACAAGCAATGGTATATCTGTGGATCCCTCCAAAACAGATGCAATTGGGGGATGGCCGAGGCTAACATCGGTAATGGATATCTATAGCTTCTTGGGGTTAGCTTGATATTATCGAAGATTTGTGAGAAATTTCTCACAATTGTCCAACCCTCTTACCAAGATAACTCAAAAGTGAGTAATGTTTTCTTGGAGTGATGAATGTGAAGAAAGCTTCAAGGAGTTGAAAAGGAGGCTTATCACTGCGCCCGTGCTCACTTTAACCACAAGTGGGGAAATTTTGTGGTATTCAGTGATGCTTTGAAGAAGGTCTTAGGTTGTGTGCTGATTCATAATGATAAAGTGATATCTTATGCCTCAAGGTAGTTGAAAATCCATGAGAAAAACTATCCAATGCATGATCTGGAGTTTGCGGTGGTGATCTTTGCCCTGAAAATCTAGCGGCATTATCTCTATGGGGAGAAATTTGAGATATATACTGACCACAAGAGTCTTAAATATATATTCACATAGAAAGATCTTAATATGCACCAGAGAAGATGGATAGAGCTCATCAAGTATTATGACTATTCAATACATTACCACCTTGGGAAAGCGAAAAAGATGGAAGATGCCCTAAGTAGAAAGGACCCAGCGATTCTATCAATGATGAGAATTGAGAAGGATCCAATCTCTTAGACTTGATGAAGATGGACATTGGAATCATAAAGAATGGAACATCATCAATCCTTTCACAAATGATTTCTCAACCATCTCTTTTGAAAAGGTTAAAGGATGCTCAAAAGGATGATGTGGGAATTCAAGAAAAATTGGAAGCTATCAAAAAAGAGAAATCCTCGGAGTTTAATGTTAATGAAGACAGAATTGTGTGATTTGGGAAAATACTATGTGTTCCATCAATTCCGGAGCTGAAGAAGGTACTTTTGGATGTTTCACATAGTTAAAATTTTTCTATTATCTCAGGGAACAAAAAGTTGTATCAAGATCTCCGAGATAACTTTTTGTGGGATAATATAAAGAAGTAGATCACTGAATATACATCAAAGCTCCTGGTGTGCCAGCATGTGAAGGCAGAGAGGCAAAAGTCCAAGGGGATGATGAAAAAATTGCACATACCAGAATGGAAATGGGAGAACATCACCATGGACATTGTCACCGGACTTTCGAGGACATCCAAAGTAAACAATGAAATCTGGGTTGTTGTGGATCATCATACAAAGACTGTACACTTCATTGCTATTTGGGAGGATTTCTCATTGGATCAACTGGCATAGATATATATCAGGGAAGTGGTAAGGCTGCATGGAGTACCACTATCTATTGTGCTTGACCGAGATCCGGGATTCACCTCTATGTTTTGGAAGAGTCTTCAGCATGCTCTGAATATTGAACTGAACTTCAGTACGGCCTATCATCCTCAAATTGATGGCCAATCCAAGCGGACTATCCAAACACTTGAGGACATGTTGATAACGTGCTCAATGGACTTTAAAGGAGTATGGGATCAACATCTTCCTCTAGTTGAGTTCTCTTATAATAATAGTTTCAACTCAAGCATCCAAATGGAACCATATAAAGCCATGTATGGGAAAAGGTGCAGAACACCGTCATGTTGGGATGAGGTCAGTGAACATAATCTTCTTGGACCAGAAATGGTCGATGAAATGGTGGAGAAGGTGAAAACCATTCAACAGCATATCAAGGTATCCCAGAGTCGACAAAAGAGTTATGCAGATAACCGTCGATGAGGCCTTGAGTTTAAAGTTGGAGATATTGTTTTTCTACGCATATCTCTGTGGAAGACGGTCATGAGGTTTGGAAAGAAAGGGAATTTAAGTCCAAGGTACATCATCCCCTTTGATATTCTTGATTGTGTCGGGGCTGTGGCCAATAGACTAGCACTTCCACCTAACATGGCCAAAGTACATGATGTATTTCATGTATCTCTATTAAGGAAGTACAAACTGGACTCTTCACATGTACTTTCTTCTGAGGTGGTATAGTTGGAGGATGATCTTTCTTATGAGGAGCAACCAGTGAAGTTCTTAGATTGTAGAGAAAAAGTTCTATGAAATAAGACAATGCCCTTTGTCAAGGTATTGTGGCGAAACCATAAGTATGAAGAAGCAACTTCAGAATTGGAGGAAATGATGAAGCTGAGTTACCCACATCTGTTTTAGTGTGGAAAAAGGAAATTTTGAGGGAGAAAGTTCTTAAGGGGGGAATATTGCAATGACCCAAAGTTTCATTAATAGAAATCCCAACTGATTTAATTAAATGTCTCTTTATTTTAAATGTTTATATAAAATGTCTACTTCTTTGGTTTTATGTTAATAATTTTGACAGTTGCTAATATAGTCGTTGAACAGCGATCACTTGATTAGTATAAATATAGGGCTTTAACAAATCCAATTTATTCAGACAAAAGAAGTGATGGCCTCATCTAGTAGAATTGCTCCATACGAAGATCATTTGTCGGAGCTCGGAAATGAGGAGGCGTCCTTGGGTTTCACTCTCGACCACGCCCAAGACGAGCTTCATCATGTCAAGCTAGAACGGGACTGTCTATGGGAAAAGTGGAAGTTGGTAGAGATTACCACTCGAGCGATGCTATCTGAGCCACCCCAAGAGTTTGTCACCATCGCACACCTTACCCTTAGGTCTTATGCGGCTGTTTTAAGGGGTTATATAAAAAATCTCTAGTACTATGTTCATGTACATTATTTTTGTATATAATAATTAATATACTTTCTTGTCATTATTGATACATCGTAAATAGTTTTTAAAGTACAAATAGTGTTTTTAGTTATTATTTAATTAATAATTATATTTTATTAAATTAAGGGATTTTTGAATTAAATAATATTTTAATAAAATATTATTATTATTATTAAATTAATTTTCTATTATTTATAAATTAACTTATAATTTTATGAATGTAATTGTAATTTTTATTAAGCTTTGAAAGCCATTTTTGTCAAAACCCGTGAATTTTCGATAAATGACGGTTTTTATTTTAAAAGTGAAAATTATCATATTTAGAAAATTATTTATATAAAATAAATTTTATTTCTGGAATCAAGACATCAAAATTATCCAACGGTGATTTTTTCATAATTTTCTGAGATAGTTAAATTTTTGGGTAAAAATGAAATATCTTTTAAATATATAATGTGTTTTATGACATCATAATGACCCAATAGTGATTTAATAAAATACTATATGCTTTATTTTCGGCCAATATATGTTTTTCCATTAAAATAATGTGATTTTGGGTTTTTTTGACTTATTTTACAAAGCATTAATGGACCCCTCAAGACTTATTAAACATCTTCTCTTTTTAAATTATTTTCCATGGTAGTGTGACTCACCTCCACATAATCAACCCCATTATTTTAAGAATTTATGACTTTGGCCTTATAAAATATTTTTTTCCTCTCCCCTTTTTCAAAAACCATGGGCAAAAACTATGAGATTATTTTTGTTTTGGATTAGTTTAATGTAAGGGGTACCAAACCTAAATAATAAAGAATTCACTCACCTTTCCTATATAAACCCACCCAATATCCCACTTCCTCCACACTCAAAGCCTTTGGAGTTCGTCCAACCTCTACCCAACTCTCTCTATAATCCTCCCAAGGTTCCCCAATCTCCCAAGACGTCTCTCTCAAGCCTCTCTCAAGCCTTTGGAAGCACACTTCCAAGTAAGGGTTTTTCTTCCTTTCACTTTTTTGTCAAATTTTATTAATATTTTTATGTCCTTTTAATTTCAATTATAAATTCTGGGGTATGGTTTCTCACGTCCCCCATACTTACCTATTATTGTTTGAATTATGGGAGACCCCTTTCTCTCTCATTAAATTCCTCTCATGTACATCTGTTACTATGCCGATATTTCGAAAGGAACTTCTCTCTCCTCATTTACATTCAAGCAATACTTTTGTATCATGAATCTAAATTTCATTATAATTGTTGGTACATGTATCTATATGAACCCCTTACTGTACATTTCATGTATATATGATGAGGCACCCCTTTCTCTCTCATCAATCATTTTTTTATGAATTCTTATATCAGGCCGTTACGCAGCCAAAATTACACCGATTTTCTAAGCCAATGCCATTGTGTAGTGAATACCATGCCCATTTTTCCATCTAGGGTATTCAACTACATGCACATTTACTTATTTATTATAAAGTTTCATTCCACATTCCTTTATCGTGGAATAAATGATTATGTTTTATTAATCCACGTTTTATGATCCATGTGGCACAATTATGCATGAAATGAAATGTTTAAGAAGGGTGCGCCCTTATAGCGCTCCAATGCATTGGATAAAGTATAGTATCATGATACGTCATGTGCAATGAGTGTTGACTCATGCTGATTCAAGTGCAATGAGGTTTTACTCATGCTTCATGTTCAATGATGATTTACTCATGCCCCATGTGCAATGAGCCTTGGCTCATGCTAATTCCATGTTAAGTGTTGGTGCCACATTATGATTATCATGCTTTATCATGCCTTTATGTTCATGTTTCTCTTATTCTATATTGATATTCCTATTGTATCACATGTATGTACTCCTCGTGTATTCCATGTTTATTCCCTTACTGGGCTTTATAGCTCACCCCTTTTCTTATGCATGTCCTCAGGTTATCCCATGCAATGCTAAGTACGAGGGAATGTAGTGGTCATGTTAAGGACGTTTTCAATAAAGATGTTGTATTTCATGTTTTAATTAGTTATTTAATTATACTAAGCTCCAAAGACACTAGACCTCGCTATCTTCCATGTTGTATCAAGTGAATATTTTATGTAATAAATCATGTTTAAGTTTGTAATAAAAGCAGGGTTGTCATACCAGTCATTTTGGTAGGTCCATTCATTTAGAACCTCCACCTCTTCTTCCTCACCTTATCCCTCTTGTGATGGTCAGTTCTTGGTGCAATTTGGTGGTTATTTCGGGTAAATTCCTCCTTTTTTGTCCATTTTTTTGAATATCCCTATCTACCACATGATATTGGATGAATTTGGAAACGGTTTTGATGATTATTTCACTAGATAATGGTTTAATTATGTGAGATTTATGGTACTTTCATGTGGAATGGATAGAAGATATCTCATAAGGTTCATCACACAGTGTTAGAAGTGGTTTCGATGTGATGGTGATGGTTGATCAGTTTTACACTGAACATGCCACATTAGATTAAATTAAATAACTAATTATAAATTGTTATATATAATTATTTCTGTTTCATAGAATGATATTAGAAATAGGGAGGTGTAAAAGCTCTTTAAAATAATAAACAATCTTGTTTGAGGGTTGAGGGAGTTTGGTGTGGATGGTAACTCTATTTCATAGGTAGATAGTCCCTTCAATACCAACACATTTTCTTGTATATGCATTATTTCATGATACATTCATGTTTCATGGGTTTAACTGTGGAGTTTAGTGGCTGAGGATTCCCAAGGTATAATATCTAGGATTTTTATTTGCCTATTGTGCGTGGAATAAGATCTCTTTAGTACTAAGGTTTTTTTGATCGTCTGACGACTATTTCACCAAGGGGAATAGGTTCTAGTTTGTTTGGAGGGATCCCTTAGGTACATATTGTGGTGTGAGTATGTTCTAGGATATCCTAGGATGGTTTCATGGGAATTTGTGCATGTTTTAGGGGCTTGGATCCGAGAGATGAAGATAGTGATGGTATTACATATTTCAAGTGGTTAGGAACTCTCTCCTCAGGCTGATGAAGAATATTGGTTCAAGTGGTGAGTAAAAAAATTCCTTTGTGGATTGAAATGTGTCATGGAGAGGGATTTCCTTTAAATGATATGTTTGGTTATCTCCATTATGATATGAGAGATGGGACCCTAGTGTGAGTTCGGGGGAGTTGTTCAGGACTTGGTATCGAGTTGTCATGGGGCTTAGAGAAATATAACTTGTATTGGTCCCTAAATTACGGGACTAAGAGTGTTGAGGGGTTTTTATATGGTTAGATCATACAATGATGTTTGGGTCATAGGATTATTTGGGATTTGGTGTCACTGATTGGTGAAAGGCATGTCATGGTATTGATGAGAAGAGACGGTGGTGGGTCTGGAAGACCCTCTTGGATTCTTGGATGGGAAGGATGATAAATGTTTGAGGAAAAGGGTTAGGTCTAAGTGACTAGCATACTATGATGATCTAGTGATATATTTGGTGTCCTATGAGCCCTAATTACTATTTCAGTCATATGTTTATACATTTGATAGGCAACAGACCTGATGGTGGATAGGGATCCTATAGTTTGGAACCACTTGAGTGAGATAGGGCCGACTAAACTATCGTGGATGGGATTGATACCTAATGTGCATGAATCAGGACCATTCCATGAGTAATCATTGGTTTTAGTAGTGAAACATTCCATGAGGAGGCTTGGTTCATGGTAGTGAACCTTTCTTTGGGCAGGCCCAGGACAAGGTAGTGAACCTTACCTTGATTTGGCTTGGTTCATGGCTTTTGATCACCCCTAGTGAGAGGAATGGGTCATGGTATGATGTGATACATAGATGATGGACCTTAACTTGAGTGAAAAGGTAATTGGTTATGATTTAGACTTTTGACCACTCTGTATTCTATTGGGCAGTGGATTGAGGTCTTGAATGATGCCTACCTCGTGCCTGTCAGTACAGGATGGGTATCAAGTGTGATAGCATGAGTTGAGATAATTACTATATTTTACATGTAGAAAAATTATGCATTATCAGGTGTCATGGTATCCTAGTTAGTACACGACATCCTATTCAGTAGCGATTCACAGTGGCCAGGTTAGCACATAATGAATGATTTAGTTATGTGGCTTGTTTATTTTCCTCACGTATACACGCATATGATGAAATATACCAGGGAAAATTGGTGATAACCTATTGAGATGTATTTCTCACACTCTGAAATATAACAATAGTGTGCATGTAGCCCTTATGCCTTCATTTAGGTTAGAGAATGGGGCGTGTATTGGATTGGGATTGTGAAACTCAAGGGTGTATAGCGACTAGGTGTGATGGGGCATGAGGATGGTTTTAGGGCTGATGGATGTACTTAATTTATTTTCTTTTCATATACATGGGATCATCCTGTTGGGATATTAGTTGATGTATCTTGTATGATTCTGGGTTTTTATGCTACATTCTATTTTTTATTGCACTATCCTTATTTGATTATGCGTACTCAGATTTTTGCAGTGGGTATTCATTAGTTATTTTACATTGTCTATTTGGATTTTATTTTGAAGAAATAGTCTACTCATTCAATGGATTAGGACCTCACTACTAGTTGTAAGCCTCTAACTCATGAAAAGGCACACCTGAGGTCACCTACAACCTCGGCATGTGACACTGGAGAGTGGTCGCCAGACCGGACGTTGTAATGGGGGAATTCAAGGTTTCCAATAGGATTGGTATTTTGGATTACTAATAAAATCTTACCTATATTTTTTTTCTATTTATGATGTATTTCAGGAATATCATCTCTAAATATACCTCCCCAACCCTTCTCATTTCTCAAACATCAAGGATGTTGTTATGGATCTTGATGTGACGTTCTAGGAATAGTCGATCCGAATTATGGACCAAAGGGATATGACTCATTGATGGTATGATTGTAGTGGTATCATAGATGTATCAAGGAGGAGATGTGATATTTTGTGTCTAATATGTAGATATTGTGGTTGGAGTTGTTCACAAATGTGGTTCAGTGAATAAAAAATGGGACAAGATTCCCTATTGTGGGGAGGTTGAAATACCATGAACAATATGACATATGAATTCAATATATTTTATTCTAAACATAATGTTTTTAGAGATTTCATCAATATTTTAATATTTATAAGTGGACTAGGCTCATGTTTTAAGAAAAAATCTTGGTAATAGAGAAATATTCATAATTGAGGAATTCTCATAAGATGACCAGTGCAGACCCACTAAAGCATTATTGGGTGTGGTAGTGGCCATTATTCCACCCATTGGATGTCTTCTCGATCCGCAGCTAAACCATGTTGGGTTCATTATAGTTCTAGTGGACCTAGGTATAATTTTTTTAATTTAATTTTATTAAATTTAATTGAGTTTTAAGTGTTTTCAATCATGGGTTTATTCTAATTTGGGAAAGGATTAGAAACACACCACTCTCCGTATATTTCTCCCTTGGTTCATTTTTTTATTAAGTTGGAACTCCTTTATTCGACCTACTATTAGAGATTCATATATTATAGGGGAGTGTTATAAGTGAGTCTCACCCTCATCCTTCCAATTTTCTTATTTTCCCACAAAATATCATTGCATAACAAATTTTTTAGCCAAACGTAGGCATTTTTTAAGGTTTTATGATTACATTTAAAGATGAATAAACTGATGATTTTCAAAAAGAAAGGGCCCTATTAGGTAGGTGGTCCCTAAATAATACATATGGTTTATAGTCATTTTAATAAATAGGTGATAGAAGGTATCTCATCCCCTGTGTTCATGACCTAAATCTAATTATAATGGTTTCACTTGACCCTGATTGAGTACGGTAAGGATGCATTAGGCCACAATAGACCCTTTAGTTTTTCTACCATGATATGTTTTCCATTGATGGCCATGATAATGAATTAATGAAAATGAATCCTTATTAATTTTACCCCCTTTGGATTTTCATTGAACTATATTATAATATAAGGGAACTATTGCGGTTCCATTAAGACTCATTTAACATTGGTGTGGTTTCAAATAAGAAAGGGTTAGTGTGGGGCTTGGCCATATGGAAGTTATGAGTTTTTCTAAAGCCATTGGATTATTATATTATTGTTCGTTTGAGTTTTCATGAATTATATCTTGAGCATGGATTCTTGTATTGATTTTTTCATGAGGACCGTCCTATAATATACTTCATAATGGTGGTATGATATGCGAAACATAGAATAAAATGTTTACATTACATTATTAAATTCGTTTTATGCCATGTTTTGGTTTTTTATTTAAGATGATATTCCCATGTGTAATTGGTAATTATTATGAGGAAATTATTCTTACTTATATCATGTTTTCTATGGTGATAGAAGTTATGCTCATTATGATGTTTGTTTTTATCTAGGATGTTATGACGATGGAGAAATGATAGAATTACCATGTGACCCTAATGATGATGGGGGTGGGATGCTATGATCAGTTATTTTTCATTTCCCTTAGAAGTGGGACATACTTCCTATGATAAGACACTTCCATGAAAGTTTATGAGATTCTTATAAGATAACTGTAATCATGGGATGAGATTCCCCCTCTCCTGAAAAGTGGCCTAAGTCTGGGGATGATCTTCCATCTTGATTTTATGCTCATGGATATGAAAATTATTCTCATGATATGTCCTAAGACTAGGCACATATTTCCAAATTGATATTATACCCATGGAAAGGGACATTATTCCCCTTATTGGTGAAATTAATGAGACATTATGTCTACCTATATATGATGGGATGGGGACCTGATTCCCATGGATGTCACTATTTTATCAGGGCGTGTTTCCCATGTATTCTTAATTAAGTTGTAATTTGTTTGTTTTAACCACATATATGTTTATGCTAATGATATATTCCTCCCTTGTATCGATGAGTATGTTGTGATAGGGATGTTTTTCCATTAATATGGTTATGTTATTGGGACATTTTTCCTATGTGCTGGTCATTATACTATGAGGGGATGCAATGCCTATTTGATATGGCATGGGATGTAATTACCAATTGATTGTTATGTGACATGTTCAGATACACACAGACAATAGATTGTGTTGGTATCCATTACATAGGGTGAGGGTATATCACCTATGGGTGAGACATATTTATTATTACCTCCATTGAATTTTAACATTTATTTATGATCATATAATATTGTATAGGCAATCAAAATTGATATGTTTAGGGACACCATTAGTGGCAGTCTACTATGTTGTATTCTCAACTTTCTTGGGTATCTTGGTACCTGAGAAGACTTCATGATTTTTTATCATTTTTGAGGAAAGGTCATGATTTTAATGAAAGATTTTTGGAGCATAAAATGGTTTAACATTATTATTCTAAGTGGAATTAGAGATTAAAACCATATAAATCCCATCATATAGTAGTAAAGAGAATAAAATTGGTTAACACTCTTTGTGTGGGATAGTTGAGCGTCATGAAATTTGTTTCTTGGCTGCCCCATATTCATGCTTATCAAAAACATAGACCCATATAGCTAAAAAACTCATTTCGAAAATTTTACACCACTATGTAGTTTTGGGAACCATCATTATGAATTTAATTGTATATTGACTTTTATGTATTTTAAAATTATGAAATTTTAATATAGAGAATAGAAAAATATCATTAATTTTTTTTCAAGAATAAAATAATTTTTAAAATTTAAGTCATTTATAATATCTCTTAAACTCATCATGTTAAGACACCTTACAAAGTCAAAAGAAAATGTTGTAAAAACAATATCACATATTCAAACATGATTTTAAATGAAAAAAATATCATAAAATCCATTTTCCAATCATTGTTTAATTTTTAGTATAAAAACATATTTAATTAATTTAAATTTTAAAAACATATTCTGTGATTATTTTTAGAAATTTTTATACATGAAATAATGTTTTTAAAATATTTTATTTCAAATTTAAGATAAAATATAGGGAATGACAAAAACCTTGTATTATACAATAATTTTTCATTTAAAATATTGATTAGCGTGATTTTTTTTGAATCATGAAATTATTCATATATATATTTATGTTAGGTTATTACCAATTTTTCTTATAAATAAAAATATATACTGTAATTTTTTTGTTTATGTTTTGCAAAAAAAATATGTGTTTTTATTTTATATTAAATTAAGGATGGAACAATTGTATATGTCCACATATAAAAAGGATAGTGGAGGTATCCTAAATAAATATACAGTCTAGCAACAGAAGTACTGAACAATTGTTATGTAGTCATTGTTGAATTTTTAAATCTAGATTCCAGGTTTATGTGATTAAAAACCCATAACATATAATATGTGTTATATAATGATTTTATAATAATAAATATATTATTTTTTCGTTTTTATTTTATAATTAATATAAAATTAATGACTACATACTTTTTGGGTTATATATAGAAATATCTAACTGAAAAAATTCATTTTCATATAAAAAAACTTAACACATGTTCAAGGTTATCATTGATTATTTAATTGAAATTGTTTGGGACAATATTGAGTGGAACGCCCCCAATAATGACCTAGGAACACTCAATAAGAGATCATTTTTAATAAATTTTGCGTGAATAGGTCTGGAATGACGATATGAAGCTAAAAGTCATAAAAATGATGTCATTTAGACTATACATGATGTGAGAAACAAAAAATGAAAAAAATAGAAACTCGTAAAGAACAAGATTTTTTAATATCCATTATACAGGTTTTGGTCCTACATGCACCATAAGAACACCACTGGACCCATGAGTTTTATTAACCTAATAAAAACATGATAAAATAGATAAACAAATATAGAAAAAACAAACAAGAAAAAAAAATTATTGAAGTAAAAAAAGAATACAAAATAAAAAACACAAACCAGTCATCTTACCACTGACTGGTGTGCCTACTCAGAAGCTTTGAGGGATGGTATTGCTTCAAGATCTATAAAATGGGAAATAGTAAACATTCATCAATGGATGTATGTTCTTGATCTTGACTAAACCTCTTCTCCAAGAATATATCTTCATTAGGATAAAGGATGGCAGCTGAAAAGCTTGTGGCAGGTAATGTGCATCGACAAACATCGAGTGTCTTCACAAACCTCCCTCGATAGTTATTCTATCTAAAATTTAAAATATAATGGAATAATGGATTATAATGGTCTAATCACGTATTGGGAATAATGAGACCCTTTAAGGAGTAAATACCCATGACACATGCAACAACTGAGGCACCTTTGAAATAGCTTGAAAAAATCTACAATAAAATCATGGAGCAGCTGAATAGAAAAAACGGATGTGTGGACGGTCTATCTGAGGCCGTTCACAAAGAATTATCAGCAGCACACTTGATCCTCAACAACAAGAAACAGATCAAGCTCCTAGAATATTAGTATAATAAGGTCTAGGTCAAAGGCCCAGTAGCACAAGTAAGGGAAGAACCCTTGAATCCAATACCCAAGGGACCCAAATGGGAGAACAAATAGACCAACAAGAAAAAAAAGAAATATATATTAATTTAGTAATAAAAAAATTACTCATGAGGATAAAAAATTACATTAATAGAAAATTGGAATTTTATATATAAATCATAATTCATAAATATCAACCATTTTAAAAAATTGACGATGATTTTGAACCTAATGTTATTGAATTAGATCCTTGTTCAAAATATTTAAATAATAGTTGAACTAGAAAATGTTGTATCCTTACTCGAACAATAAATTAGATTATAGTTGGTGTGTATCTTATTGATAGACATTGTTCCAATTTAGAGAAGTTCTCTCACAAAATGTTGTCTCATATCTATATTTTTAGACGTACCATGGAAAAATAGATTCTAAGATTAATTTTATATAGATTGTATATCATTATAAATTTAAATAATAAAATTATAAAGGAAATATCCAAATTTAAAACATTAATTCAAATTGACTCTTTGAAAACCTCGATCAGTGAAATATACTCATCCTTTGTGGTTAAGAGGGATAATATAGACTGTATATTTCATTTCTAGGAAATGGGTCCTCTACAAGCAATAAAGACATAGCCTATGATGGATGTCTAAGTGTCATTGTTCCATTTATAATTAGAATCTACAAATCTATTAACCATTTCATTATAATTAAAATATCCACAAAGGAAGAGCGATAATGTTAATGTAAAAAAAATTATCTAAGAATCCATTTAATTCTACAGATATGTTATTTAACAGAACAAAAATTGTCTTCTAACAGTGCTAAAAATCAGTGTTAATCTCAGTGATGTTAAAGGGGGTCCCCTTTGTCAGCATTTGTGCTAGTTTAGAGCTGATAAAGGCCCCATCCACTACAATTTATTTATTGTATAATACCACACTTCAGTAACCTCATGAAACCTATAAAAAAAATATAATATAAATGAAATAAATTTTACATCATGAAAATAAAAACCTGGGTATTTACATTTCAAAATTGTTTTGTATAATTACATTTATAATTACTATCCATAAAAAATTTAAAACATTATTATTTGTCCTTAGAACATGTGGTCCCCTCTCAAAATGGATTTCCCATGGTATCTATTGGTAAAAAATCACCTCAACCAGAGAAAACGAATCCACCTATATAAGAAAACAAATCTTAGGTTAGTAATATTATAATGAAATGAATTACACATTAATATGAATGAATACATTAAAAAATTCATCTTAAAATAAAGACACAATTGGAGTTATATCAGTCTCATCTTGCATTATATCAAGGTGAAAGTAATTCCTAAACATCGCAAATGAGGTATAGATCATTGTCTAAAAGTATCAAAATAATTTGAATGCATTTTCTTGGTTTTGAGTTTGTCATTTTTTATTTTCAATGAAATTAATCGAAATTTTGAATAAGGACACATATGGAGTTATAATAGACATAAATTGAATTTGATTGAGGTGTGGATGATTCTTATACATCAAAAATTACATAAGGATCCTCTTCCAAAAGTATCAAAACAATCTGAATGTGTTTGTTTGGTTTTCAGTATGCCATGTTTGTTTTCTTATAAAATGTCATTTTAAACTAAAAACAAGAAATTGGAGTCATATGGGTCACATCATGTGTCAATATGACATGATACTACTTCCTATATGTCAAAAATGAATTATAAATTTATTTCCAAAATTATCATGAAAATTTGAGTGAATTTTCGTTTTTTCTATTGACTGAAACATGTTTTGAACTAAAATGTCAATTTCAAACTGATAATAGGAAGTTTGTGCGATACCAGTCACAATGTGTGTCAAATTTAGGTTTGGGTGATATATACACATCATAAATGACCTACATAATGTTTTCCTAAATTATAAAAACAATAAGAATGTGTTTTCTCAGTTTTCAGTATTTCACTTGTTTCTTTTGCTAAAATTTTTGTCAGTTTAAAATAAGAATAATCACTTTTAGTCATACTGATAACATCGTGCATTGGATTGGTGTTTTTTTGATTCACACACATAAAAATGACTAATATATCTATTTAGTAATGTAGGAAAACTATATGAATGCATTTTCCCATTTTTGAGAAGGTAAGTTGTTCTTTTTACTAAAATTGATTTGAATTTTAAATGAAAAGATCCACATTGAGTCATATCAGCCACACCATGCATCAGAATGAGAATAGGCTAATTACTACACATCTCACATTAGTCATCGATCATTTTCCTTATGTATTAGAATAATATGATTCTGTTTTCTTGTTTTTGAGTTGGTCGGTTTTCCATTTTACTAAAATTGATGTCAATTTTAAATAAAAATACGCACTTGGAGTCATAATGGTCCCACAATGCATCGGATTGAGGTGATACAAATTAATGGAAATCAAAAATGACTAATAGAAAATTTTCCTTAAGAATAAAAATAATTTTATGGATTTTCTCAGTTTTCAGTATGATGCTTATTCCTTTTGGTATAATTAATGTCAATTTTTAATAAAAAGATGCACTTGGAGTCATTCCTATCACACTGTGTGTTGGATTGTTGGGTGGTTTATTTCTAAAAATTAAAAAATACTTATGGATCATTTTCCTAAAGTATCAAAATAATATGATTTCATTTTCTTAGTTTTTAGTAGGTCAGTTGACCTTTTTACTAATGTTTATGTTAACTATATATTAATATAAGTATTTTGAGTCATATCGGTCACATCGTACCTCATAAATCAGTGCGGCTAATTTATGTACATCCCAAATGACTCATGGATCATTGAACTAAGGTATGAAAAAAAATAACGTGTTTTCTAAGTTTTCAGTAGGTCGCATGTTCCCTTTAAGAAAATTAATGTCAATTTTAAATAAAAACATGCACTTGGAGTCATATGGGTCGCATTATGCATTGGGTTGAGGTAAAAATGATTCCTACACATCTCAAATCAATCCTGGATAATTTTCATGAAGTACCAAAACAATATGAATGTTTTTTGATTAGTTTTAATTAAACCAGGTGTCTTTTTTATTAAAAATGATGTAAATTGAATATATAAAAAATATAATTGGAGTCGTAGCGGTCACACCATGCATTGGATTGATATGTGGGTGCTTCCTAAATGTTCCAAATAAATCATTGAACATTTACATATTGTATAAAAACTATCCAAATTCATTTTCTCATCTTTCTATGACACTTGTTCATTTTTACTGAAATTGATGCCACTTTAAAATAAAAACATGCACTTGGTGTCATATGGGTCACATCGTGAGTAGGATTAAGTTGAGGTTGATTCCTACACATCCCAAATGAATCATAGATCATTTTCCTAATGTTTTAAACCAATCAAGAATGTGTTTTATAGGTTTTTACTATGTTATTTTTCCTTTTTACTAAAAATGATGTAAATTTTAAATAAAAAAGGATACACATGGTGTCATACCAATCACCCCATGCCTGAGATGGAGGTGTGAATTATTCCTACACATCCCAAATACTTCATGAATCGTTTCCATAAAGTTCCAAACAACATGAATGTGTGGTTTTTGGTTTTAATATGTCACTTTCACCTTTTTACTAAAATTGATGGAAATTTTAATTAAAAAGAGCCACTTGGAGTCATATCAATCACACTATGCATCAAATTGAGGTGCGTATAATTTCTACACATCTTAAATTCATAATGGATATTTTTTCTATAGTATCAAGATAAAACGAATGTATTTTCTTGAATTTATGTAGGTTGGTTTTCTTTTTTACTTAAATTGATTTGAATTTTAAATAAAAAGATGTAATTGGAGTCATATGGGTTGCACTATGCCTTGTATTGAGTTGTACATTATTATTAAACATCCCAAATGACTCATTTATCATTTCTCTAAAATATAAAACCAATATGAATGCATTTTATCAGTTTTCAGTATGTCACTTGTTCCTTTTAACTAAAATTGATGTGAATTTTAAATAAAAAGATGAACTTGGTGTCATACTGGTCAAACTATGCATCAGATTGAGGTTAAGATGATTCCCACATGTCTCAAATGACTCATAGGTCATTTTCAAAAATTATCAAAACAATCTTAATGTGTTTTCTCAGTTTTTATTAGGCTATTTATCCTTTTTACAAAATTTGATATAAGTTTTAATTAAAAAACACACACTTGGAGTCATATCGGTCACACCATGCCTCAGATTGTATTTGAAACTGGTTCCTAAACGTTCCTAATGAATCATGGATCACTTTTATAAAGTATAAAAACAATTTGAATTTTTTTCTTTTTTTAGTATGCCACGTGTTCCTTTTTACTAAAATATATGTCAATTGTAAATTAAAAACACACTTAGAGTCATACAGATCACCCCTTGTGTTGTACTGAGAAGATATTGATTCCTTCATGTCCCAAATGATTCAAGGATCATTTTCCTAATGTATAAAAATAATATGAATATGTTTTCTCAGTTTTTAGTACATCGATTGTATTTTTTCATAAAATTTCATTTTAAACTAGAAACATGCACATTGACTCATATTGGTCACATTGTGTATCAGTTTGACAATTGGATGATTCATAAACCTCAAAAATGATTTATGAATTTATTTTTCTAAATTATAAATAAAATATGAGTGTGTTAGCTTTATTTTCAGTGAGTGGCACATTTTTAAGTAAAATATTGATTTTATACTAATAACTGACACATTGATTCATACAGGTCAAACCGTGCATTTTATTGAGGCATGGATACTACTTCCATGTCCTAAAAGACTTATAGAATAGTTTTCTAAAGTATCAAAATATTATGAATGAGTTTTCTCAGTTTGGGAACAACATTTTTATATTATACTAAAATTGTTGTAAATTTTAAAGAAAGAGACACACATAGGGTCTCACTAGTCATATCATGTGTCAGAATGACATGTCGCTATTTCTTACATGTCCCAAAGTCTCAAAAGATTCCCACCTGCCAATTTTATCATGATTTCCATTTTGCTTATTTTTGTAACATCCAACACTACATATTTATTGAAGAAATTTTTTTTGGATAAGAACATTGAATCAATATGCAGACTTGGAAGTTCGATAAAGAAAGACAATGGAAAGTGTGGTAACATTAGTAGAAAGGAATTTGATATATTTTCTATAGCTTGTTGTGGATTGTTGAATGAAAAATATGACTTCTCAAAATATTTTTGAAACCAACTAAATATATATTAGATAATGATGATAGGGAAAATAACTTACAGATAATATATAGAATGATGATAAAATTTATTATATATACAGTAGGAATTTACATTTTCTGGATGGTTATATATATTCTTTACCCATAAATATTAATGGTTTCAACCTATATAAGAAGAAAATTATTATGTGAGTAATAATAAATATAAATTAATTAATGAAAAATATGAAACAATTCTTTACTTCTATACAGGTCACATCTTCATGTTATTTGTTTACATTTTGCGATCAAGTATGATGACCATTCATTTCTAAGGAAACGTATATCATCTTGTGAATACGATTTTTTGGCATTCATAGTAATACTTAAAAAATATAAATACAAAAAGGATTAAAAAATATTTTATATGAAATAGTAATTATCTTTGAAAATACCTCTTTGGGTTCGTGTGTTGTTTTGTGGATTATGATCTCTACCATAAATATTAAAAAATATTAACAAGAATCTTTTTTTCAAAACTATAAAAACATTGTGGAAAATAAGTAATTTGTTCTTATATATGTTTTGATTGTGAAATATTATTATATATTCCTTGATAATTATCCATTTTTTGAACTTTACAGGGTCCTTGTGAGTAATTCCAATCCTCATTCCATGATTTTCATGATATTTATAAACCACACTATCATAAAAAATCTTCATTAAAATATATTATAAAATATATATCATTATGTTTATTTCAAAAAAAATTATGTAGTGTATTAAAAATTTAAAAATTCCATCATGTGTGATCAGTTTTTTTGAAATCCATGCAGTGAATCTAGAAAATAATTTATATGAGTATGAAAATTGAACTCAATGACCATACAATGTTTCTTGAAAAAAATGAATAAGTAATGAATGAAACAAAAATATATTTGATATGATTAAATCATAGAGTCTTACCCTTTTAATTTTGGTATTAAGAATAGTATTTCATCAACCTGTTTACTTTCAAACAATTTATATATGTTTTCCACTATTTCAACTATTTGTTTGGATTTTATTTTCTATCGAGTTTGTGTGAGGACTGACTAGTCAAAAAAATTCTCATGGTGAAATCCATTTATTTGGTATCGATATATAATCCTATAAGAAATATTAAATTTATTTGGTCATAATTAACCTAGTATATTGGCTTTTGGAAAATTAAATCCTAAAAACATACCACATGAAATCATTTAAAATAGAGGCTCCCAGTCATTCATAGTAGAGGATTTCATTTACGTTATCAAAACCAATGTATTCAATACCTTGATCTCTTTACTTTTTTCATCAAAAACAACTATGTGACTACTACTACTTTTTTACTTTGTATCTGCATGAACAATCAATATTAATAAATGCATATATTAAATGGGAGGGTTAAAGGTTATTTCAATAGAATTTTCAATCAGTTGGTTGATACTATAGATGGTTTTGAGTTGAACTTTCACTTCACCCCCTTCCCTTTTTCTATCTATAATAAAATTAACCCATTCAGACCTTTTTTCAATAATTGTGAACGTTTTATCATGCAAAATAAATTTTAAATGAATAACTCCTTATCGATGTGGGTTTTTAAAAGATCTAACGGATATGAGATGAATGTTCCAATAGATTGATTGGCCTTATGAAAATAATCATCATCATGTGGAATAGGTACCTTAGTCCTTGGCTCATTATCTATGTTAATAACCACTTTAAAATGGCATGTTGGAAGTGGTATGTTGTGTATCATGTTTTCATGGATATTTAAGACCATATCCATTTCTACAAGGAGATGGGTGGGTGTTTTTAGATATAAATCATAGAAATTTTCAAAATGTAGAATATCATTATAGGAATGCTATCTATGTCTTTCTAATTCACCTTTCACATAAAAAATTATATGAATATTGATTACCTCAACTAAGACATACCTTTGTGGGGAATGGGTCACCTCAAAGATGGTGGGGGGGATTCAGTTAATTTTTTTTCTTGAGTTTATTCTTCTCTTTGATTCCCCCACTAACATTTTCTATAAAATCACACTAATAATAAAATTTATCTTCATGGGAAAATATTCCACTTATGTATCTTTATCATCATGGTGTTTTTTCTCAAAATATGTTCAGGGTGTTACCCTAAAACCAACACCCCTCACATTTCCATACTATTTCGGCCACTTCAAGGCCACTGATAGTAGGTTTTCATCTGGAATATGTGTTTATGATTCCTATGACTCTGTCAGTTATAGAATATAAGAATATAAGTAATCATTATTATGTAATAGTGATTTAAAACAGTGTTTTTCTTATTTTATATATACACATCATTCCCACCGTTTTTTGTTACATCTATTAGTATCCCATATTAATTTACATGTGACTTTTTCAAAAGAACATTGCATGGGATGGAAGTGGCTTTATATTAAGATTCATTAATCTGTATATAAATAGAGGAATATAATTATGATTTTGTTTCATGTAACATAAAATTAATATAAAAGGTTTAAAATATGTACCAATTTTTTTCATATGAAGCATATTCCATAATTACATTATGATATCGCACGTTGGTTTTAGTACTTGTTCCATATTTTAATCATACTCCTGATGTTTCATAAATAAACAATTCTTAGTTAAATTGATGAATATGTAGATTATCAAACAATGTATTACCAACCACATTGTACATAATAATACAGCTCCCCACGATGTCCATTAAACACATTCCACACTTCATGGGTTATCAGGTGTGCATACAGAAGTGGTGGTTGTGGGTTTATTTTCCCTTAAAAATCATTAATATGATGTCTCATTATAGTTGTGTGCAACCCTATGTGAATCCTTCTAGAAAGAATTAATACATATTTATTTTGGAACTCATCTACTATAAATGCACGCAACATGGGATAATGGAGAGTAATAAGGTATTTTTAAGAGTAAACAAATGTTAAAATATTTTTTTTAGAATAAATAATTGATATCATAATGTTAGCATAATCTCTTCCCACATCAGTTTTTTAAGTGTGGGAACAACATGGTTCCATGAATCTACATCAATCAGCATGAATGACTGAGTGATGAGTCAAATGTAACTACTGAACATGGCCTTGTTGGGTAAACTTGAAGTTCCCATGAATTCTACCTGACCGCAAATTTGATTACTTTTCTTTTTTCCTTAATGATTTTTGCTAACATTGTAAAACTACGATGCTCCTATTTTTTGTGCAACACTGGTCCTTCAACACATACCATTTCCTCATATAAAACATCATCAATATGTAATTACTCTATATGAGTAATAGTGTCCTGTACATATGGTTTATATACCTTTTTACTTGGAGTAGAAATATTTTGAGAAACATATTATTTCTCTAAATCATTAGCATCAAGATGTGTATAATGTTATTGTTCCACTACACTAGGAGAAATAACAGCCTTAGAGACCTATTGGTCCTGAGGATTGGGAGCACCATCATTTATATAATTCATTATCTATATAATTGGTTTAGAATTTAATTTATATTACATAAATGAAACAAAAAGAAGATAATAAGATGAGGTAGTACAATGAATACAAAAAAATATAACCTGATTATTGAACTCTTTTTTTAAAAGGGTGATGGGATTTGAAACCTCTATCGAGTATCCAATTCCTTTCATTGTGGTCTCATCTACCACATAATACCCCTTCTACATTAGGACCCCTAATAAATGATTTTGGTTTTCTAATGAAACTGCCATCCTCAATTGAATTTTCACCCGACCCTTTAGTGGTTTTGGTTGATAACATAACAATTAACCACATTTAGATTTAATGATATGGAACATAAATTACGTCTACTACTTGTGATGCCATTGTAAATGGTTATTCATGTTACCATTACTTACTGAAATCCACTTTCATGTATCCCAATTTATCTATTCTAATATAACTCCAATTAGAAACAACTTGTATTGAAAAACTAGCACCGATAATGTTTTATAATCCAACTCCCATGTTTTTTTGATGATTCCAAAGTATGAAATATTCACATAAGTTAGATATCATTCCTTAGTACCAGAAACATGATTTACTTAAACCACAATTGTAACTCCATAATTTATCAGGGTATTGTCTTCATCATGTTCATATATATAGAATGTATAATGATTAATTACGTAACCATTGTAAGATAATAAATACAAACTTGATCCTTTAGATATCCATCAAATTTGTTTTGAAATTGAATTCGGATTTTCATTTGACCCATAAAAAATAAGGACCCTAAACCATCTAATAAGCTCGTGATTATGTATATCTGATATCCATCTTTCATCCTTTGATGGATTCAAATGGCTAGGAACTTCATTGTGGGTTTCAACATATAGGAAAACCTACAAAATATTGTGAAAAATGTAATTTTGGGCCTGCTCTCAATCTGTAATATTTATTGTTACAACATCTCTTCCAGAAATTCCATCACCCACATGCCATCCATTTTGATGATATTTTCATATATGAATGATTTCCACACTAGACATGTATTTGGTACAAAATTCAATGGTTTATTCAAAAATACATTTCTCTGCAATACAAGACTCTACTAGACATCAATTTTTTACATATCATTTCAAAATATTCATGTATTTTTCAATGGTGTACATAAATCTATAGTCTAAAAAATTGCATAGTCAAATATCTCTCACCATGTGAACCATCAAGTGAACCTTCATATCAAATAAATATGGTGAGATGAATAATTAAAGTTCACATAATATGATATCAATTTGTCTATCCATAGTTGGTAATTTCAACATGTTTATAACTTTGATGCATATATCTTTGAAGAAGAACCAAATCTTGGTTAATATGTGATGGAAATTATTGGTAAAATACAATGTAAATATAAAAAAATTAGATCTTGCATCAAAACATTGAATCCATTTGTTTTTAGACCCTTTCACTTTAAATATTTTATTGACACAATATTCTTGATATTCTATGAATACCGCTATGGATCTTCTATATAATTCAAGAAGATGAAAAATGAAATCTATCCTACTTAGAAAGAGTGTATGTAGTTAGATGATGAAAAACTTGTTTTTCACCCTTCACTAACCGCAAATCATCTTGTATTCCAATGTCAACCATGTCCAGACTAGCCTTAGTTCCATCCATTGTTTTTCTTGGGGAATTTAGAAATGTACCGATGAAACTCTCACATACATTTCTTTTAACATGTATAAAATAAATAAAAGGTATAATGTACAGAAAAATCCAGAATGGTAATTCAAAAAAAGATCTCTTTTTTCAAATGGTTTTAATAAGGTTTTTTTGAAAATGGTTTACCAAAAGTAGTGTCCACATCATTTAATTTATCAATTAGTTGATTACCTATTAGTGGATACTATGTTGTATGTTCTTCTGAACATCCATATAATGATTTTATCCAAGATCGTTACATATTACATTAGGGTAGAAATCAAAAATTTCCTGGAAATAGAGTCTTTGATGAATGATTCAACCTAAGTGAATGTGTACCTTTTTTGAAAAGTTGACACCCTTTAGTTCCATTAATTCTATATCCTTAACAGTTTCCATAAGAAATAAAGTCATTTATGGTCCCTTATAACATGGCTCTCAATGTGATATCATTATTTCTATATGCATTATATTATATAACACATGAATCCCACAATAAATTCAAATCCTTGGTCAATGGATCCAAATAAACATCAATATCAGTACCCGGTTGATTTGGTCCTAATATAAGCATAGATAACACGACTTATTTTCATTTCATGCCTAACCATGGTGGAAAGCAATAATTTTCCAACACCACCAGCCATATACTATGAGTGATTCTTTGAAAAACAAAATAATTCCCTCCATATATAGATAACACAAGACAAAGGTTTCTTAGTGTGTTTCCAAAATTAGGATAGTCATCATCAATTCTCTTCCACTGACGAGATTCTTTTAGGTGACATAGATTCCCAACACTATTTCTTATATATCTGTGCCACATCAATTTCCATGCATTATAGTCACTTATATATAGTCACCTAAACGATGGAATTATTTGAATGTTCCATAAAACATTCATAGGACATGATTCAAATTTTTAATATCAAGAAGAACCGCACATTGAGCATTATGTAAGTGATTTTTGGTCCTTCGGAAATGGTATACAGTCATCGGGTATGTGTGTATTATTTCATTGATCATACCCATTGAGTGTAAAATTTATTTGGAGTATTATGTTTGGTTATGGGTCTTATTATCTTATTGGATCATTTCATTGAATATAGCAAGTAGTTCTATAAAATTGGTGTCACTCCATTTGTTGCCTACTTTCAAATTATAAAGCTTCAGTATGGCTAAAAATGTTGTATATTTAGTGTAACCAGGATTTAATGGAATCTTTTCAAAACTATTTATCTTCTCAAACAATTTTATACAATCATGAAGATCATCTTCAATTATAATTTTCATTTACTCTCTACGATCTTCATCATCATTCACATCTATAATCACATCCTTGATAAATTCTTCTTCATTTTCCTCACTTGTAATCATATTAGATGATCCATAAAACATACTGTTATCCTAGACACTAACTATATTCACTCTTTTCTGATGATTATTCAAACATTTTTAACATCAATATATTCCATGACAGGTCAACTGTTCTTCCATATCCTATGGCCTAGTCGTTCTTGAATAATAATAGCAAGTATACCGACAAAGGATTTGTGAAGGGTCATAAGCATGATCTGTTGCAAACTTGATGAACTATTTCACTCAATATTCATACTCTTTTTTCTTAAGATTGGCATCCATATATTCTTTATTCATATCCATCCTATTGGATTCGTTAATATTAATATTTACCAAAATAAACACAAAAAATATGCTCATCTTGTGTCATCCAACCATATATCCCTCTCAAAAGTTCCATAGGAAATGAAACAACCCCAAACAAACTTGAACCTATAAAATATAGGTTTGATATAAAAGTAATGAAGGCCACCACAACCAACCAAATCTAATAGATTAGTTTCTTAGTACATTCTAAATAATTTTTTTTTTGAAATATATTTTAAAAATAAAAAAAATTCATAGATTTTTACCGAATAGGTTGTAACACATAAAAATGTGTCAAAACCATTTTCCTATGATTTTCATTAAAAGAAAAGAATCACATGGAAAACCTTTTTCCATAGACAATACCTCTTGGTAAAATAACCTTTTGAAAATTTTACTCTGAACTATTTCATAAAGACCCATTTTGAAATACACATTTCAAATCTCAAATAGGCTTGAAACTATCATACAGTTTTCCAAAAAATATTTGAAAACAAATTATTTCCATAAACCTCACCATGGTGGCCTAAAACTCTATTTTCAAAACTTACCCATTATTGGAGATTCATATACAAAACATTATAATTATTCTCATTTGAGAACACTTTGAAACTAGTTGATTTAATAGTTTGAAAAAACATCAAAATCTAGCTTTCCTTTTTTTCCTACATCAAAAACATTTCAAAATCCCATTTCAATGAATCTGAAAAGAAAACCATACAAAGAAGAAATAAATCATATGGTCAAGAACCACTATGTCTATTCTCACAACATGGGGGTAAATAAGAAAAAAAATTCCAAAAATAATATAAATACCATGGGATACAATAGAAGTAGAGTGATAAATCCCCTAAATGATCCTAAAAAGAATTATGGTTTCATGTTCATCATCACTAGGTTGTATTAATAAAAGGACTTGAAATGGAAAAAAGGAAAGTAGGTCATAACTACTAAACTAATCCACACCCCTAGAAGTACCATCAAACTATATAATCATTAATTAACATCCCCACATGGGCTCACAAGCTACAATGGCCACACAAGAATCAAAGGGTCTTAAGAGGTTTTGCACCTTTTATGAAAACTCATTTTTTTTAAAATTTAAATTAGGATTTCTCTTTTCAAAACATGGTTACAATTAAAATCCATTTCATCATTTATAAAACCATACCAATATAATATTTGGACCAATTTTATCAAAACACCATTGAAACTCAAATGAGAATTCACACTACCCTTTAAAAAGCCATTGAAAAATATTCAATGACACAATAAGTTTCAAAATACATCCCATATGAAAAATCATTCCCTTTTGAAATAATACATCCCATTTGGAAATATTAAATTCTTTAAACACCCAAAACAAGGATATGCCAATTAAAAATGGCTAAAAAATTTGTTTCAAATATATATCACAAGGGTTAACTCACCACTTTAAAAATAAAACAATATTTTCAAAAAATATTAATACATTAAAATCACACAAACTCTTGGTTTCAAATCCAATTAACACAAGAATAATTTTTAACACATCAAGTCAGTGGTTACCACTGATTTTAAATCCTAATGAATTCTTTATAAAAAATTCATTAATTCATTTTACCAAAAAAAATTCATCGAATGTCATTCCCTAACAAGGTATAAAAACACATGGAAATCACCCTTTATACCTCATGAGCACTCAGATATGCATAAGTATAATTAAGAAACACTAAACACCAGTCATTTGAATTCATGTAATATAAGGTTACCACAAATAAATACCACTATACTTATACATAACCTATCACAAATCAATGATGAATGGTCTATAAATTAAAATATTTGATGAACAGAACTCGAAATTATAAACTGATATACCCCAAATCATTGTGGTCACTCCCAGAGCTCTCAAGAGATCTGGTAAAGGTAATAATGAAGATTCAATTGAGATCATATGATCCAAATTTGATCTAAGACCCATGCATTTACAGGTATCTTTATTTTTTCCCTAACTATGTTAATCTTTTATACGATAACTATGATTTCAACACCCGAACAGGTTGAGATCATTTTGTTCGTTATTAGATGAATTGTTTTCATGTTTGGAGTTTACTACTATTTTTGTGATCGTGATTTCCCTATAATAACATTTACATACTGTTCCATTATTTATTTTCAAAGGCATTTAAAAATTCTCCATTTTTAGTTTAAAAACTGAATATTGGATGGAATCTTAATGAAAATTTCATTTGTGTTGGCATGATCAATATTTCATAGAGTTTATTTATAAAAAAAATGTTATTTTTCCCTTTCTTTTTTATGAGAAATTACCCTAAAATACTTAATAATATTTTTTTAAACCATAAAAATTAACCATCTATGAATTGAAATTGTTTTGTATAAGCATTATTATTATTAAATTGATCATTAAAATATCATCATGATTCAATATTCAAAAATGGTATTTTCAATTATTTACTAAAATAATTCATTGTGCCCAACTTACATCCTACTCTAGTAATACATAGAAGGGGTCTATAACAAGTTACTCGTAAATAAAAACACTTAGTTATTAACATAGGCCTCTTACTCTTGAAGGAAAGAGTTTGGAGCACAGAATTCAAAATCAACCATACCATCAAAAGAAAATCTATGTCTTAATAAGTTAAATAGTTTGATAAAGACTATTTTCTTCATACTCAATTGGTTTCTGGTTTATCTCATTACAAATATGATGTTTTCATGAAGTAGAGTCATATGTTTCCCATGATCCCCACTTCCATGATGTTTCATTTTCTAGAACATTGAATAGAAAGTAAAAAAATACCTATAACCACTAAAAAGAAAGAGCAGGATTACATTCTTATCTCCAACACATGTAGAAAAGAATGATCAGAATTACTACATGTCTAAAGAACACTAGGATTCCTTAATTTTTGAGCATATGAAAAATAGATGAAAGGGTGTATTACTTTCTTACAAAAAAATTGCAACATGTGTCTTGACCAAGATTCCTAAGTTTATTAGTGGTTCACAATTTGCTGTTGGTGATGAATGTTTGATGCTCGATCAAATATAGGATGAACGCAGCTCAAAACTAAGGTTCCCATAAGTAGGTAATAAGACAATGGATGTAAAGATAACAGAAAATTATAAAAGGGGAGTGAAATAAAGGTGGTTACATTTCAAGGAGTGACATCGGTAGGGAGTGGCGATATTAGGGAGCGATGGTGGGAGGGGCGATGGGGGAAGATAGAGACAGTGGTAGTGCCAGAAGTGACGATAGTGGGAGAGAATGTGGCATGGTAGGGTGCGACAATGATGATGCTAGCGAAAGAGAAGGAAAGGAGAAATGACGGAGGGGCTGGGAGTGATGATGATGGTGACAATAATACAGATCCATGAAAGCATTGAAAGCGCGATAGAAGGGGACTATTAGGTTTATATTTATAATATAGGGGGAAGACATTTATTAGTTCTTTTAAAAAAGCACTGATAATGATATGTTGTATTAGCGCTAAAATAGAATACACTTAAAAAAACTACCATTATCAGTACAAAAAAAGCCATGATAAAGCAGTTTCATTATTAGTGCTAAAAAGCACTGATAAATATATAATGTTAATAATTTACTTATATTAATATATATATAATATATTGTTTTGTATAATTATTACTGTATATATAATATATTTATATACAATGATATATATTTATAAAATTATAAAATTATAAATAAATATTTATTTATTTATAATTATAAAACTGTAGTAAATATATTTATTATATTAGTTATTATATATAATTAATATATTTATTATATATAATTCTAAATATATAATATAGATATTTTTTAAAATTTAATAATTATTTAAATAAATAAATAATTTTTCATATTTGTAAGTATAAATTCATATATATTTACCTATATAATAATAAAATTATAATAATTGTATTTCTTATATATATAATTTTTAAATATATATAAATAATATATTAGTTATATATATCTTTAAAATTAATAATATAACAAATATATTTATTATTATTTTATAATTATTTAAATGAATGTATATTCTTTTATATTTATATCTAAAAATAAATAAATATTTATTTATTATAATAAATATTCCCAAAACATTCAAGAGGAAACCAGGCTTTCTCCTCAAAAAAATTATTAGAAAAAAATCAAAAAAAGACAAGAAAATGAAGAAAATGGGTCACAAAAATCATTCCATTATCTGTATTGTTCATGAACAAAATCAATCATAAATTCATGATTACATTCATCATCAGCATCAGTGGTTTCTTATTCTTATTGTGAATCCCTTTAATTGAAGAGAGCTTAGTACTTATCCTTAAGTTTTTGTTTGTCCAAAGGGAAATATTTATGATCCCAGCCTTTTTTGGAGTCATCTCGGGTGCATTTTTAGGTACGTTTTGATGCTTTTATGTACCATTAACTTTGTTTGGTGGATTTGTGAGCATTTGGATGAATTTTTAAGGAAAACTAATTTATATTGGGTTGTTCATGGTTTGCGCGCGGTTTGATAGACCATGCAACCAAAACATACAAAGCATACAAAACTGGACAGAGGGGTTCACATGGTTTGCACATGGTTTGACAAACCATGGGGTCAAACCATTCCAATCGTGAAAACATGGACAGAGAGGCCTTCACTGTTGGTGCACGGTTTGTCTAACACTATGCCTCTTCCTAGGAAACCATGCATGCAGGATTTTAATTCCAAAAATCCTTTTTAAATCCACCCAAACCCCTTGGGACTCCCATATTTCGACCTTAGCTTGGGCTTGAAAAATTCTAGGTGTTTCCAAAGAATCCCTGAGAGATTCCAAGGTGATCTGAATACCATTTTTGAGATTGAAAGCTTGGATTAAAGATCTTCTCTCCTCCATGTAAGTAGATTTTATCCTGGTTCTTCTTCCATTCTTTCTCTTATCTTTTCTAGGTCTTTTCATTGAGTAGTATCACTGTTTCCACAGATCTAAAACTATGGGTTGAGATCTAGATCTATGATTGTGAATATATATCTAGATTTGAAATATCTTGATGCCTTTGATCTTAATTTTTGTTTTAGGGATTTAGATCTGGATCTTGATCGATGACATTGTGCCACTCAAATTTTGGAGATTTTCGTTTGGCTAACTTCTGTCAATAAACCGAGGCAGGTGATCTAAATTAAACTCCTATAGTCATTATTTATGATATGTGTATGTGTTTATGGATTTTATATATTCCCTTGATAATTTATTTTCCTAATTTGGATTAATTAGGTATATGGAATTGAATTTAGTTGCCTTAGTGATTTAATTGATAACCAAATTGAGATCTTTAATTAAATGTGAAAATATAATTAATTTTCAGAATTAATTATATGCCATGCTGTTAAAAAAATATAATTTATTGGGAGAATTAGTTATATTTCATGATGTTGATCAAAGATTATTAATTTTGAGAGTTAATTATGAAAAGTTGATATTTGAACTGGATAATTAATTGTGAAGAATTAATTGTGGAATGATAATGGTTTTTATTGATTAATTACATGATGAATTAATTAATGGGTTGTGTGCTTAGTTAATTGTTGAATTTACTAATGGCCCTGGAAATGATTAACTAATCATTGGATTAGTAAATGAATAATATGGAAAATTCATATTATATAATGAATGATTAAATGGATGATATTTTGTGGTGCTAGGCATGGCATCATAGACTGATTAGAAGTTGGGACTTATACATGGTGTTCCTCCCCAATAGTTATCCAAGCTTGAGATTATGGGGTGCTATGCATGATGACCTACACCAAATGATAATTGGAGTGCTAGGCATTACGAACTGTAACACCCCAGATAAATAAAGAATATGAAATTTTTATAATTATCCCTATTTGTGAATAAAATGTTAGTATTAACTTAAAAGGAACGCTATGCTCTATGTCTTACCCAATACGCAACATCAAGTTCCTTTGAAATCTTACGTCGCACTCTAATAATAAAATAATTTTATGTTAACACCTAACTGTTGTAATGACGGGAACTAACTACAAAATGATTATATATGTTTGTCAAATATTTTTACTTTTTACGATAAATGTTAGAGGATTAAAAATGAAAATGAATCCAATTTTAAGCGTAAACATTCTAATATTCTTTAAAAGGTCAATTAACCACCTTTTGATGGAGAACCTATTTTAAATCCACTTTTTGACAATTTAATGTGTTATATTTGACAAAATAAAATTCTTCTTTAGGATTGGGACATCAAAATTTACTTTGTGTAAATTTTTGTTATTTTTCCGATAAAGATCATTTTTTGATAAATAGTGAAAAATGTTGTATTTTAATTCAAAACCTCTTTTTAATCTAATTTATTTATATGATTAGATCGTCTTTTGAATTGGTTTCAAAGTGAAATTAGAATATATTTTTACCATTTAATCCAATAGTGGTCATTGGAATTAATTTGATCTTGAAATTGGACTTAAACTAGTGTCAATCTTTTGATACTTATTGTTTCATAAAAGCACACTATTTGCTCTGACAGCGGGAATTAATTATTAAATTAATTAATGTAAATTATATGTTTTTAATTTTTTAAAATAGACATCATTTTTGAATTCGGAATATCAAATATAGCCTAGGGTAAATTTTTGGTAATTTTCTGAAAAACATCAATTTTTGATGAATAGTGAAACCACTAAGTGGTAGTTAAAAAAATTGATTTTTCGTTTAAATGAAACTTTATCACTTCTGTGATTTGAATTTCAAAAATACGACATACATGGTTGTCATTAAGAAGTAAAATGTGGTTCAATGGGATTAAAATAATTTTTTTGGTGAATAGTAACTTTTAAGTTTATTAATCGCGATTAAAGGTAATTAGTGTAATTTAAGGTAAAAATAATGTTTTAATAATATGAAATGACCTAGACACATGTCCTAACCTAATTGGATTTGTCATGGCCGACCAAGAAAATCTATGGGTCAACTTGGGGACCCCATGGAGCCACTTTGGTATGAAAATGACATTAATACCTTTTTATTTAATGTTAAAATTAAAATGTCACAAACATGTGTTGTCTTACTAAAACATTTTTTATACGAGGTTATACAAGTCATATTTTTGACTATAAATATTAATTGGAAATCTAAAAATATTTCCTACATCATAGTATTTTTTTTATAATTTTTAGACATTAACTAAATTAAATTATTTATAACACCATGATGATGCAGCGATTACCTCATTATTTAACGATTTAAATAAAATGGAAAGATAATATAAAATATAATACCTACACATGCCCAAAACCTATTGGATGAGTTTATTTCGAACCCTTATCACCTTATCCTCGAAAAAAATCAATGTGGGACCTTTAAAATCCAAAACTCATTCTAAAATAAAGTAACATTTCCTTACTTTATAAGAGTGCCCCTCCTCTCCTCTTATAAAAGGCCCCCACCTCTACCACCTTACCCACACCTCTCAAGCCTTTGGCTCGGCCAACCCCTGCCCATTTCATCTCTATACATCCCTCTATTAATCTTTGAAGCCTCACTTTGAGAATAATTCATTCCAACGAAGCCTTTGAGCTCAAATCAACGAGAGTTACCTAATTTAAAGGTAGTGTCCTCTCTTGTGTTCTTTTGTTTTATTTTTTTTATCCAACCCCCTAAACTCATTTTATTCATTTCTTTTATAACAACTACAGTATCTTCAGTATACTAGGATGTTGTTATAAAAATAATTCTAGCTACACTTACACACACCTACATCTAATGGTTAAATAATATATTGTTTCTGTGGATGGAGAATTTCTGCCTCACGAAAAGATGATTGTTCAACACTCATATAACACCTTCAAAGGTGGCCATTAAGATGTCACTATATTTATATATGATATATAATATGTTTTTGTTTTACTTAAGCTTATTTATTTTTCTTTTTTGGCATACCTTTATGGTTTCCATTGTGGGTAAACACGATAATTTCATTTTAGGAAGTGCGGACTACCGCCCCCTCAAAGTGATTTGATTCATTAATGCCATATGTGAGATGTATAAAGTATGGATTTAAAGTTATTATATCTTATCTATGTTACATATAAATGATGAATATAATTCTGATATTAAAATATACATACCACTCATTTGGTTTTAATTCCATTAATATGACATGGAAATAAAAGTAGCGTTCATGCGTACGTACGGCTTACCGTCTCCATGTACGGTGCATTTCATTTCTTACCTCTAAATGATTATGTAATATTATAAATACTTGTATATTCTGGATATATATGATATATATGATATCCAAATTCTGAATATCATTCTGTAGATAATGAACCTTTGACCACACGAACAACATGTAATTGTAAGAAGTCCACCTTCGACTTCAGAACCAAATATTGACAAAACAAGCATTATTAACTTAAAAGATTACATAATGCTTATAACATGGAAATAAGTGATATAAAGGAATAATGAACTTGAAAAAGGTTCTTAATCAAGTGTAAATTAACTCAAGTTTATTATTCAGGACGTTGAATAATGATCGAGTCAAGTCGGACCCGAGGTAAGGGATCCTACTCCTCTCTTTCTTTTTAAGTACACTCTTTTCTGTCATTTCCTTTAATCTCATCTTTCTTATGTTTGGGGATGTTCTTTTATATTCCTATTTCTGTAGTTTTTATGTTCATATTATGAGAGACCCTTTTTGATCTCATCAAACCATTTTTGGATGTTTTAAGAGGTGTCGTTAGGCTGCCGAGTTTTCGTAAGGGATTTTTCATCTCACTTCTATTCCCGTGACATTTATGCTACATTTGCCACTATTTCCTTTGAGTGGTGTATGTAATGCCCATTATTATACACTTTTTGTAGTATAATTTCATTTATGGGTATTTACATATTCATTGTATGACCCTTCTTCCATGGGGTGTACGTTTTGAAAGTTACCCAACTCGGTAAGGGGACCTTTCACCCTCCTCTTTTTAAAAGGCTTCTTTTGTTATGTCTTTTAATTTACATTTTATTATGTTGGGATATGTTCTTCTATATCCTTATCGATTTAAATTTTATGTCCAAGTAATGAGATACCATTCTCTCTCTCATCGACTAATTTTCTGAATTTTGAAGTGACGCCCTTAGGCTGTCGAATTTTTACAAGGGAATGTCTTAACCCAATTTCGATTTCTTTGGGTTCAACCAGTACTTCTTGAACATTTAATCCTATCAATATGTGTGAATTACCTCTGATTGTTTCACACTTAATATCCACTTATATTGGGTGTATTTATATTTCTCACACATAATTATGTGATAGATTTATTCTTAATTTAAGGATACCATCTTTATAATGGATTTCATATCAATTTACATTGTCATTGAGACTTCATTGTTGTTATGCACCAATTCACTCTTATATGGTGTGTATATTTTCCTTTGACATATTATATCATGAATCCCTTTATTCTCATGATATTATAAAGTTATGATTAATTGTTATTCCGCAATTATTTTCATTCAAGAGTCTCTCATTTTGTTAAAAACTCTTTAACAAAAATATCATCTTAAATGTTTTAAAGATTTATTATTCTAAATATTCATCTTTAATGTCCATGTTTTCAAAAAAAATTCAGTATGTATTTATATGGACATTAATGATTTTAAATTATAATTCCATTAAAATCTTCCAAGTGGTATGGGACACTTTGATTCAAAAATCTCTTTTAAATGGTTTTTGAAAATGGATTGATTTATTCAGTATCTTAGAATTACCTATTGTGATTGCAAATGAAATTTTGTTATTGAAATGTTTATATTTTCAATATTTTAAGTGTAATTATGGTACTTGGACATTTTACGGGTGGTTACGTGATAAACCATATGACGGGTGGTGCCGTGAATACCAGGACGAGTGGTTACGTTATAACCTCCAATGCATTGGGTATGAAAGTCGGTCGTATGGATATTCCATTAAGTATGTATGGAAGTCGACCGTATGGTTATTCCATTTAAGTTTGTTTATGTCTCAAGTTACCTTTATATGCTATGTGTTCTTTATATGGGTTTTATGGTAATCTTTTGGTTACAAAAGGGTATGTAATGATATTTTATTCAGTGAAGAGTTTTTACTACTTCCTAAAGGTGAAAGGTATTACTTTGATAAAGTATACATGGTTTACTTGTTGCTTTGAAAAACTAACAGTTTTCATTCTTTGTGTATCCCTTGCTAAGATTTTTATGCTCATCCCATGTTTTTTTGAAATGTTTTTCACAGGACATAAAGTTGAATAGGGCCAAGGATGGGATCAAGGAAATGTCAGGCTGTATAAAACATGGAAGTAGACATGTTTCTTTTTAAGAGTTTTTATTTTATGGAAACTTAGTAGAAGTGTCTACTTTGTAATCTTTGGATATGTAATAGTTAAGATCTAATTCTCTAAAACTCTAAACCTAAAAATATCCTCAATGTGAATTATTCATTTAATTCAATATTAAGTAAGGTTTAAGGCTAGGGCCTTGTAGTTGGTATCAAAGGTCAGTTTAGATAACTTTAGAGGTTAGGGTATTCTTTAAGCATAAGTGAAATTACCATAATGGTTAGGATTTCATAAAGAGTCCTAGTTTTAGATAAAGTGAATGAGTAAGTATATCTTAGTGTTTATCTTCCTCATTAGTACATGATGGTTTTGTTGATATACTCACACTGACCTTTTTGTTTTTATTAAATGGATGGATCTAGAAGGCACCAAAGTAACAGTGGATGTGAAGGAAACTGTGACAGTTTTCTGAGCGAGCAACTGAATGATATGGGAGCTGCAATGAGAAATATTGTGTTTATCCTCAACCAACTATCTGGAGTCATGATTGACCTCCTAAGCCTTGGTGATTTCTATAAGGCATAATATATGCGAGAAACAAATCCCTATGGAACTACAGGTAATAATCATAAAGGTAAGTTTGTTCGAAAACCTATGTTTCAAAGATGTGGAAAAAAAACCTGGGAAAAATGTTTCAAAGGGACAGAAATATTCTATAGATGTGGAAATGAAGGTCATAAAGAAAGAACCTGCCATGGAAAAAGGAAGAATCCAGTTTACTCGAGGAAAGGGAAATAAGTTCTTTATAAGGGACCAATTGAATGTTTTAAATGTGGTGTGCATGGTCATTATGCAAACACATGTCCTATGAAGAAGTTTCGGGAATGGGATCACCAAGATCGTACAAATATTCATTTACCAATACCTAATTCCATTCTGATTGAGGATGAAGAAATAGACAATGACCAGTCAAAGGTATGGATTATTTCATAACATTTGTTTTCCTATTTTTGAATCTTAGGATATGATTCATGATTTTGTTTTTAGGAAAGAATTATTTTAGAATAAGTTGGAAAGGAATGGTTAATGGATCATGAATAATGTTGAATGAGTAAGAAGTCAACATATAAGGGATTCAAGGGTTGTGGTGAAATTCTTAAGAGTATTAAGTCTCTGTTGACGATGGGGTTACATTAGAAGACTTTTTATAGTATGTGTAACCCTGATGTTTGATATATGAAAATATTATTCAAGGAATAGTTATTTGTTCTTTTGTGGACATAGTTATAAAGAACCATTTGGGTTTATATGATCCTTACTTTTGAGGTAATTATGGGTTACTATATGTTATGATGGAAAGTGAAAGGCATGAGATAAAATTGAGGTTAAATTATGTTATGGTTATTTTTTATGATTTTATCTCTTTTTGGGTAATGATATGAGAATTATATAGTTTGGAAAAAGGACAACACGCAGACCGTGTGACAACCCGTCGCGTCGGACAAAGATGCGGGAATCGAACCCACAACCAAAGTGTGACTGGTATTTATCACCTAACACTGGACTACTTGAAGTCCCTGGTTAGTTTGACTACTTCTTTTTAGTTAGATAATTTTATGAATTAAGAGTAAGAATATTTTGGGTTATCTATGAAAATTATTAACCTATCATGGAGGATATGTGATTAGGTTAATTACTTTTCAATACGAGACTTTAAGAGCAACTGATGATGTTTGGAGATAAATGATACGATTTAACTTGGAAGACTATGTGATTAAATCCTTCAAATATTTGGCTTTCAATCTTAGTTTGGTTTACTTATGGTCTTCGTTTAAATTTGGGTTTTGTTGAACAAATTTTGGAGATTAAGAATAGATTTTCTTTTTATAATGGGTTATCCTTTTCTGGATTATCTGATCTTGTACTAACCTTTTTGGTTTTGGTTTTGGTTAAAGTCTAGAGGCATGGGAAGTATATAGTTCTATTTTTTGTATTATGTGATTCTCTAGAAGTTGATTATAGTACTCTTAATGTGAACAAGTCTTCCTAAATACTCGTCTTTTGGAGAAAATATGAGTTTGTGTAAGAAATGTAATAAAAGTTGAAAGTCAACATGATAAGTAATTATGTTTCCTTATGAATAAATTCCTCAATAAAAAGTAACTTAAAACAAAAATGTTGTCTATTAACTTTTCCTATTGGGGAATCGAATACAGTTTAACCCATCACAAGTTTGTGATTTTCTTGTGGTTAACTTTCACCTATGCATATTTTCTATCACTCTCCATTAGAACATGATCCTATATTTTCTCCTCCATGTGCATGTTTTCCTACATGGAATCCTAGTGTGGGTAAAATCAGGTGACCTCTGTACTTCTCTTTCTTTCTTTTAAAGTGATTGTTTTACCAACTCTTGTTCTGATGTGGGACTTGCAATGATGTTTCCGAGCCCAATTTTAAAATTGCGAGGACGCAATTCCCAAAAGGGGGGAAGGATGTAACACCCCAGGTAAATAAATAATATGAAATTTTTATAATTATCCCTATTTGTGAATAAAATTTTAGTATTAATTTAAAGGAAATTCTATGCTCGATGGCTTACCCAATACGCAACAACAAGTTCCTTTGAAATATTACGTTGCACTCCAATAATAAAATAATTTTATGTTAACACCTAGCTGTTTTAATGACAGTAACTAACTAAAAAATTATTATATATGTTTGTCAAATATTTTTACTTTTTACGATAAATGTTAGAGGATTAAAAATGCGAATGAATCCAATTTTAAGCATAAACATTCTAATATTCTTTAAAAGGTCGATTAACCACCTTTTGATGGAGAACCTCTTTTAAATCCACCTTTTTACAATTTTATGTGTTATATTTTATAAAATAAAATTCTTCTTTAGGATCGGGACATCAAAATTTACTTTGTGTAAATTTTTGGTATTTTTCCGGTAAAGATCATTTTTGATGAATAGTGAAAAATGTTGTATTTTAATTCAAAACCTCTTTTTAATATAATTTATTTATATTATTAGATTATATTTCTAATTTGTTTCAAAGTGAACTTAGAATATATTTTTACCATTTAATCCAATAGTGGTCGTTGGAATTAATTTCATCTTGAAATTGGACTTAAACTAGTGTCAATCTTTTGATACTTATTGTTTCATAAAAACACGTTATTTGCTCTGACAGCGGGAATTAATTATTAAATTAATTAATGTAACTTATATGTTTTGAATTTTTTAAAATAGACATCAGCTCTGAATTCGGAATATCAAATATATCCTAGGGTAAATTTTTGGTAATTTTCTGAAAAACATCAATTTTTGATGAATAGTGAAACCACTAAGTGGTAGTTAAAGAAACTGATTTTTCGTTTAAATGAAACTTTACTACTTCTGTGATTTGAATTTCAAATATCCAACATACATGGTTTTTATTAAGAAGTAAAATTTGGTTCAATGAGATTAAAATATTTTTTTGGTGAATAGTAACTTTTAAGTTTATTAATCGTGATTAGAGGTAATTAGTGTAATTTAAGGTAAAAATAATGTTCTAATAATATGAAATGACCTAGACACATGTCCTACCCTCATTGGATGTGTCATGGCCGACCAAGAAAATCCATGGGTCAACTTGGGGACCCCATGGAGCCACTTTGGTAGGAAAATGACATTAATACCTTTTTATTTAATGTTAAAATTAAAATGTCACAAACATGGGTTGTCTTACTAAAACAATTTTTATATGAGGTTATACAAGTCAGATTTTTGACTATAAATATTCATTGGAAATATAAAAATATTTCCTACATCATAGTATTTTTTTTATAATTTTTAGACATTAACTAAATTAAATTATTTATAACACCATGATGATGCAGCGATTACCTCATTATTTAACGATTTAAATAAAATGGAAAGATAATGTAAAATCTAAGACATAAACATGCCCAAAACCTATTGGATGAGTTTATTTCAAACCATTATCACCTTATCCTCGAAACACATCAATTTGGGTCCTTTAAAATCCGAAACTCATTCTAAAATAAAGTAACATTTCCTTACTTTCCAAGAGTACCCCTCCTCTCCTCTTATAAAAGGCCCCCACCTCTACCACCTTACCCACACCTCTCAAGCCTTTGGCTCGGCCAAACCCTGCCCATTTCATCTCTCCACATCCCTCTATTCATATTTTAAGCCTAAATTTGGGAATAATCCTTTCCAAGGAAGCCTTTGAGCTCAAATCAAAGAGCGTTACCTGATTTAAAGGTAGTGTCCTCTCTTGTGTTCTTTTGTTTTATTTTGATTCTCCAACCCCCTAAACTCATTTTATTCTTTTATTTTGTAACAACTACAGTATATTAAATATACTAGGATGTTTTTATAAGAATAATTCTAGCTACACTTACACACACCTACATCTAATGGTTAAAGAACATATTGTTTCTGTGGATGGAGAATTTCTGCCTCACGAAACGATGATTGTTCAACACTCATATAACACCTTCAAAGGTGGACATTAAGATGTCACTATATTTATATATGATATATAATATGTTTATGTTTTACTTAAGCTTCTTTATTTTTCTTTTGTGGAATACCTTTATGGTTTCCATTGTGGGTAAACACGATAATTTCATTTTAGGAAGTGCGGACTACCGCCCCCTCAAAGTGATTTGATTCGTTAATGCCATATGTGGGATGTATAAAGGATGGATTTAAAGTTATTATATATTATGTATGTTAAATATAAATGATGAATATTATTATGTAATTAAAATATACATACCTCTAATTTTGTTTTAATTCCATTTATATGACATGGAAATGAAAGTAGCGTTCATGCGTACGTACGGCTTACCGTCTCCATGTACGGTGCATTTCATTTCTTACCTCAAAATGATTATGTAATATTATAAATACTTTTATATTCTAGAAATATATGATATATATGATATCCAAATCCTGAATATAATTTTGGAGATAATGAACCTTTGACCTCACGAACAACATGTAATTGTAAGAAGTCCACTTTCAACTTAAGAACCAAAAAACGACAAAACAAACATTATTAACTTAAAAGATTACATAATGCTTATAACATGGAAATAAGTGATATAAATGAATAATGAACTTGAAAAAGGTTCTTAAGCAAGTTTAAATTAACTCAAGTTTATTATTCAGGACGTTAAAGGACGATCGAGTCAAGTCGGACCTGAGGTAAGGGATCCTACTCCTCTCTTTCTTTTTAAGTACACTCTTTTATGTCATTTCCTTTATGATCATCTTTATTATGTTTGGGGATGTTCTATTATATTCATATTACTTTAACCATTATGTTCATATGATGAGAGACCCTTTTTGATCTCATCAAACCATTTTTTGAAGTTTTAAGAGGCGTTGTTAGGCTGCCGAGTTTTCGTAAGGGATTTTTCATCTCACTTTTATTCCAGTGACATTTATGCTACGTTTGACACTATTTACTTTGAGTGGTGTATGTACTGCCCATTATTATACACATTGTGTAGTATAATTTCATTTATGGGTATTTACATCTTCATTGTATGACCCTTCTTCCATGGGGTGTACGTTTCGAAAGTTACCCATCTCGGTAAGGGGACCTTTCACCCTCCTATTTTTAAAAGACTTCTTTTGTTATGTCTTTTAATTTACATTTTATTATGTTGGGATATGTTCTTATATATCCTTATCGATGTAAATTTTTTTTCCAAGTGATTAGATACCATTCTCTCTCTCATCGACTAATTTTTGGAATTTTGAAGTGACGCCCTTAGGCTGTCGAATTTTTACAAGGGAATGTCTTAACCCAATTTCGATTTCTTTGGGTTCAACCAGTACTTCTTGAACATGTCATCCTATGAATATGTGTGAATGACCTCTTATTGTTTCACACTTAATATCCACTAATATTGGGTGTATTTATATTTCTCACACATAATTATGTGATAGATTTATTCTTAATTTAAGGATACCATCTTTATAATGGATTTCATCTCAATTTACATTTCCATTGAGACTTCATTATTGTTATGCACCAATTAACTCTTATATGGTGTGTATATTTTCATTTGACATATTATATCATGAATCCATTTATTCTCATGATATTATAAAGTTTTGATTAATTGTTATTCCGCAATTATTTTCATTCAAGAGTCTCTCATTTTGTTAAAAACTCTTTAACAAAAATATCATCTTAAATGTTTTAAAGATTTATTATTCTAAATCTTTATCTTTAATTTCCATGTTTTCCAAATAGATTTCAGTATGTATTTATATGGACATTAATGTTTTTAAATTATAATTCTATTAAAAGCTTCAAAGTGGTATGGGACACTTTGATTCAAAAATCTCTTTTAAATGGTTTTTGAAAATGGATTGATTTATTCAATATCTTGGAATTAGCTATTGTGATTGCAAATGAAATGTTGTTATTGAAATGTTTATATTTTCAATATTTTAAGTGTAATTATGGTACTTGGACATTTTACGGGTTGTTACGTGATAAACCATATGACGGGTGGTGTCGTGAATACTAGGACGGGTGGTTACGTTATAACCTCCAATGCATTGGGTATGGAAGTCGGCCGTATGGCTATTCCATTAAGTATGTGTGGAAGTAGACCGTATGGTTATTCCATTTAAGTATGTTTATGTCCCAAGTTACCATTATATGTTATGTGTTCTTTATATGGGTATTATGGTAATCTTTTGGTTACAAAAGGGTAAGTAATGATATTTTATTCAGTGAAGAGTTTTTACTACTTCCTAAAGGTGAAAGGTATTACTTTGATAAAGTATACATGGTTTACTTGTTGCTTTGAAAAACTAACAGTTTTCATTCTTTGTGTATCCCTTGCTGATATTTTTATGCTCATCCCAAGTTTTTTTGAAATGTTTATCAGAGGACATAAAGTTGAATAGGGCCAAGGATAGGATCAAGGAAATGTCAGACTGTCTAAAACATAGAACCAGACATGTTTCTTTTTAAGAGTTTTTATTTTATGGAAACTTAGTAGAAGTGTCTACTTTGTAATCTTTGGAGATGTAATAGTTAAGATCTAAATCTCTAAAACTATAAACCGGAAAATACCCTCAATGTGAATTATTCATTTAATTCAATATTAAGTAAGGTTTAAGGCCGGGGCCTTATATGAACTATACTCAATGATATTTGGGGTGGTAGGCATGATGACCAACACAAAATGCACGATAATAATGAATAATGATTCAATTGGGAAAAATGGATTTAATCAGACTAATGTGATGATTAAATATTAAATGGAAATGTGATAATGATTTAAATTATGAATTGTATTTATTTCATAATAAATCTGCATCCACTATCTTTTGATTGGGCTATATTTAGACAATGTTGGTGGGGGCCTACTAAGTTGTACTTACACCATATTCGGGATTCCTGATCGGCACCTGAGCAGACTTTGTTGTTGTAGGACAGGATAAGAGAAAGGCCCAAGGATAAGTTGTTGTTGGGGATTGCAGCATGTGAGAGGGAACATGACATAGTTCGGGACCCATATTGGAGTCGTTTTGTATTTAATTTTAGTTGCATTGTATACACTTGGCACTATAATTTCCATAACATGTTTTACATTTCCGTTTAGTATTGTATTTTCTGGTTTTGACTATCATATTTCATGGAATTGTTCTGCTTATTTATATGATTCCATACATGGTTATTTTTATTTTTTTCCACTAGTGTTTTATTCTGATAAAAGAGGGTGTATTCTCTCTAAGATTGAATTACCAGAACCTTGAATTTTAAAATTCTCCATTTTTAGTTTAAAAACTGAATATTGGATGGAATTCTAATGAAAATTTCCTTTGTGTTGGCAGCATCAAAATTTCATAGAGTTTCTTTATGAAAAAAATGTTATTTTTCTCATTCTTTTTTATGATAAATTACACTAAAATACTTAATAATATATTTTTATACCATAAAAAATTAACCATCTATGAAATAAAATTGTTTTGGTATAAGTATTATTATTATTAAATTGATCATTAAAATATCATCATTATTCAATATACAAAAATGGTATTTTAAATTATTTACTAAAATCATTCATTGTTCCAAACTTACAGCCTACTCTAGTCATACTTAGAAGGGGTCTATAACGAGTTACTCGTAAATAAAAACACTTAGTTACTAACATATGCCTCTTACTCTAGAAGGAAAGATTTTGGAGCACATAATTCAAAATCAACCATACCATCAAAAGAAAATCTATGTCTTAATAAGTTAAATAGTTTGATAATGACTGTTTTCTACATACTCAATTTTTTTCTGGTTTATCTCATTACAAATATGATGTTTTCATGAAGTGGAGTCATATGTTTCCCATTATCCCCACATCCATGATGTTTCACTTTCCCAAACATTGTATAGAAAGTGAAAAATTACGTAAAACCACTAAAAAGAAAGAGAAGGATTACATTCTTACCTCCAACACATGTAGAAAAGAATGAGCAGAATTACTACATGTCAAAAGAACACTAGGCTTCCTTAATTTTTGAGCAGATGAAAAATAGATGAAAGGGTGTATTACTTTCTAACAAACAAAATTGCAACTTGTTTCTTGACCAAGATTCTTATGTTTATTAGTGGTGCACAATTTACCATTGGTGATGAATGTTCGATGCTCGATCAAATATAGGATGAACACAACCCAAAACTAAGGATCCTATAAGTAGGGAATAATACAATGGATGTAATGATAACCAAAAATTATGGAAGGGGAGTGAAATAAAGGTGCTTACCTTTCATGGAGTGACATCGGTAGGGAGTGGCGATATTAGGGAGCGATGGTGGGAGGGGCGATGGGGGAGGAGAGAGACAATGGTAGTGCTAGAAGTGACGATGGTGGGAGAGAATGTGGCATGGTAGGGTGCGACAATGATGATGCTAGCGAAGGAGAAGGCAAGGAGAAATGACAGAGGGGCTGGGAGTGATGATGATGGCGACAATAATACAGATCCATGAATACATTGAAAGCGCGATGGAAGGGGACTATTAGGGTTATTTTTATAACAAAGGGGGAAGACATTTATCAGTTCTTTTAAAAAAGCACTGATAATGATATGTTGTATTAGCGCTAAAATAGAATACACTTAAAAAACCTACCATTATCAGCACTAAAAAAGCCCTGATAAAGGAGTGTCATTATCATTGCTAAAAAGCACTAATAAATATATAATGTTAATAATTTACTTATATTATTATATATATAATATATTTTTTTGTATAATTATTACTATATAATATATATATATATATACAATGATATATATTTATAAAATTATAAAATTATAAATAAATATTTATTTATTTATAATTATAAAACTATAGTAAATATATTTATTATATTTATTATATATAATTCTAAATATATAATATAGATATTTTTTAAATTTTAATAATTATTTAAATAAATATATAATTTTTCATTTTTGTAAGTATAAATTCATATATGTTTATCTATATAATAATAAAATTATAAAAATTGTTTTTCATATATTTATAATTTTTAAATATATATAAATAATATATTAGTTATATATATCTTTAAAATTAATAATATAACAAATATATTTATTATTATTTTCTAATTATTTAAATGAATGTATATTTAGTTATATTTATATCTAAAAATAAATAAATATTTATTTATTATAATAAATAAATATTTATTTATTATAATAAATATTCCCAAAACATTCAAGAGGAAAGCACGCTTTCTCCTCAAAAATTTTATTAGAAAAAAATAAAAAAAAGACAAGAAAATGAAGAAAATGGGTCACAAAAATCATTCCCTTATCTGTATTGTTCATGATCAAAATTAATCATAAATTCATGATTATAGTCATCATCAACATCAGTGGTTTCTTATTCTGATTGTGAATCCCTTTAATTGAAGAGAGCTTAGTACTTATCCTTATGTTTTTGTTTGTCCAAAGGGAAATCTTTATGATCCCATCCTTTTCTGGAGTCATCTCGGGTGCATTTTTAGGTACGTTTTGAATCATTTAAGTACCATTAACTTGGAATAGTGTATTTTTTAGCATTTGGGTGAATTTTTAAGGAAAACTAATGTACATTGGGTTATGCAAGGTTTGTGCACGGTTTGACAGACCGTGCGACCAAAACGTACAAAGCATACAAAACTGGATATAGGGGTTCACATGGGTTGCACATGGTTTGAAAAACCATGGGGTCAAACCATGAAAATCGTGAAAACCTTGATGGAGAGGTCTGTACGGTTGGTGCACGGTTTTCCTAACACTAAGCCTCTACCCAGGAAACCATGTGTGCATGATTTTAATTCCAAAAATCCTTTTTAAATCCACTCAAACCCCTCGGGACTCCCAAATTTCGACCTTCGCTTGGTCTTGAAAAATTCTAGGTGTTTCCAAATAATCTTGGAGAGATTCCAAGGTTATCTGAATACCATTTTTTAGATTGAAAGCTTGGATTAAAGATCATCTCTCCTCCATGTAAGTAGATTTCATCCTGATGCTTATTCTATTATTTCTATTATCTTTTCAGGGTCTTTTCATTGAGAATCATTACTATTTCCATGGATCTAAAACTATGGGTTGAGATCTAGATCAATGATTTTGAATCTAGATATAGATTTGAAATATCTTGATGCCATTGATTTTAATTTTTGTTTTAGGGATTTAGATCTGGAGCTTGATTGATGACATTGTTCCACTCAGATTTTGGAGATTTCTATTGGGCTAACTTCTGTCAATAAACCGAGGCAGGTGGTCTAAATTGAACTCCAATAGTCATGATTTATGATATGTGTATGTGTTTATGAATTTTATAGATTCCCTTGATAATTTATTTCTTTAATTTGGATTAATTAGGTATATTGAATTGAATTGAGTTGCCTTGGTGATTTAATTGATATCCAAATTGAGATATTTAATTAAATGTGAAAATATAATTAATTTTCAGAATTAATTATATGCCATGGTGTTGAAAAAATATAATTTATTAGGAGAATTAGTTATATTTCATGATGCTGATCAAAGATTATTAATATTGAGAATTAATTATGAAAAGGTGATATTTGAAATGGATAATTAATTGTGAAGAATTAAATATGGAATGATAATGGTTTTGATTGATTAATCGCATGATGAATTAATTAATAGGTTTTGTGCTTAGTTAATTGTTGAATTTAATAATGGCCCTGTAAATGATTAACTAATCATTGGATTAGTAAATGTATAATATGGAAAATTCATATGATTTAATGAATGATTAAATGGATGAGATTTTGTGGTGCTAGGCATGGCATCATAGACTGATTAGAAGTTGGGACTTAGACATGGTGTTCCTCCCCAATAGTTATCCAACCTTGAGATTATGGGGTGCTATGTATGATGACCTACACCAAATGAGAATTGGAGTGCTAGGCATAACAAACTATACTCAATGAGATTTGGGGAGCTAGGCATGATGACCTACACAAAATGAATGATAATAATGTATGATGATTCAATTGGGAAAAATGGATTTAATCGGACTAATGTGATGAATAATGATTAAATGGAAATGTGATAATGATTTAAATTATGAATTGTATTTATTTCATAATAAGTCTGCATGCACTATCTTTTGATCGGGCTCTATTTAGACACCGTTGGTGGGGGCCTACTGAGTTGTACTTACACCCTATTCGGGATGCCTGGTCGACACCTGAGCAGACATTGTTGTTGTAGGACAGGATAAGAGCAAGGCCCAAGGGTAAGTTTTTGTTTGGGATTGCAGCGTGTGAGAGGGAACATGACATAGTTCGGGACCCATTTTGGAGTCGTTGTGTATTTAATTTGAGATTCATTGTAGACACTTGACACTTGAATTTCCATAGCATGTTTTACATTTCTCTTTAGTAATGTATTTTCTGTTTTTGACTATCATATGTCATGGAATTGTTTTGGTTATTTATATGATTCCATACATGGTTATTTTTTTTTCGCTAGTGTTTTATTCCGATAAAAGAGGGTATATTCTCTCCAAGACTGAATTACCTGACCCTTTCTACTAGTCAAAACCCTCTTCCTTATGGGGAGGCATGCTTGAGGGCATGTGGCCAACCTGCTTGGGGCACCGTTCAGTGGCTCCCGGGTCGGGACGTCACAAAGTGTTATCAGAGAGGTTTTTTTTCTTTCTTCTTATTTTGTCTTACTGTTTTGGGAAAGGTATACAGGATAATAAGAAGAGTCAAGTCTTGGTAATGAGATCGTGCATGGGAGTTGCAAACCCATGTACAGAGGAAAATTTGAGTACTCTAAGTGGGATTGTTTTGATTGTTGTTTGTTTTTTCAATTGTATATTATTTCAACTTGGGTGATGCACTTGTGGTGTGATGTGATATTTGTTTTAAAAATTGTTTAATTTTTATTTATGGCCTAAAGAGTCATGATATTTGAGTTTGAAGACATAATTCTAGGCACTTAGTGTTGTTGTGACATGCATCATTCTAGGAAGTCACAGGAAAAATGGCTTATGAGTATGTTGATGAACTTGAACTATTTTCCCTTGTTGTGAGAGTGGAATAATGATACAAAATGAGAATAAATGTTTGTATTATGAGAAACATTATTGATGAAATGGGAATGATTAATAAATTAATGGTTGAATTAATTATTTAAAAATAATTTGGTTAATTACTAGTTTAATTAATTAATGAGAATGAATGTACCCTTGTTAACCAAGAACTAGGAGTAAAATTGTTAAGGTTAGAGATAAGGCCTCGATGTTGACCATATGGGGATAAAATGGATAATTTATAGGTTGAAACATGTTTTTCTAGTTTCTTCCCTTATATAAATGATATAAGGATGTGTTATGAGACCTAAGATGTCTGTTTGGATTTGTAGAGATATGCCTCCACGATGCTTATTGAGGGAGAGACCGAGGGGTATGGCTCGAAATGAACTTCCAGACAGGGAACTTGAGGCACCATTGGTGCAAGATGATGAAGAAGGGGAACAATTTTGAGATAACATTGCTCGCTTCACACAATTCATGGAGAGAGACCCAGGGTGGGTTCAGAAAATCATGTCTGAGTTGACAAGGGAGTTTCAGCTGCATCACCCTTCTACTTTTACTGTAGAGGGTGGACCTGATGGATCTAAATTCTAGATTTAATCCATAGAGATGATACTTGAACATTTGTAGACTTTTCTTGAGAGAAGTATCAAGTTGGCTTCTTATATGTTTCAGGGTTCTGCAAATCGTTGGTGGGACATTGAGGTATGATCTGGACATATTGATAATATGTTATGGAATGACCTTTTGGATAATTTCTTGGAATACATCTATCCAAACATGTTGAGAAAAGAGAAGGCTTCAGAGATTATGCATCTGAGACAAGGGAGCAAGTCCATAATGGAGTATGTTGAACATTTCACAAATTTAGAGTGTTTTTCTCTAGCTTTAGTGGCAGCTGAGGCTTCTTCAGAAAAATGATTTAAGGATGGACTTAAGTGTGAAATTAAGTCCCGGGTGAATATCGTTAGGATGAAGAAATTTTCAGAAGTGATTAATCGGTCTCTCATTTCATAGGGGACCCTGGAGGAGGCTTCCAGTACTGGACAGGTGGATGGATGATCAGGGAGTGTGCCTTTTGATATCCGGAAGCATCATCACGAGAATCTTAGTCAGGACAATGGAAATCAAGGTGGACAGTCAAGAGGAATAGTTACACTGTATCTTTTTCATGTGATTTTCAACCACTACGGTAGGTAGGGACACTATGATACACATTTTCCTCGACCACCAACAGAGTGCCGGTTTTGTGGAAAGATGAGACATCTACAGAGGTTCTGCAAGAAGCAACGGTAGGCTAGTGCTGAGGGAGTAGCTTCTCAAAGTCAGAGTGTGGGAAGGGGGTATTTTATACCATAAAGGTTTGGAAGTTGGAGTTCTACTGGCAGAGGCAGTATAGGGATTGTACATGGTGCTTCAGGGTATGAGCGCCCATATCAGCAGAGTGGTGCTAATCAGGGGAGTCAGGCAACACCACATGGAAGAGGGGAAGGAAAGTTACATGCAGTGCAACCAACACTCAGGGAGAGCGAGGCTGGTCCATAAAAAGTGAGAGGTACTATTCTAGTTGATTTTACTTTAGCTACTTCCTTGTTTGATATTGGTGTGTCTCATTCCTTTATATCTGCAATCCTTGTTAATGGATTGAGCCTGGAGGTGGAGTCTTTAAGAGGGATGATGAATATCAATACACCGTTGGGAACAAAAACTATGGATATCTTTTTATGCAAGGGATGTTCTTTAGAAATTATATAGTATCATTTCCTTTGGGATATCTATGTCCTTGATATAATGGGATTCGATCTGATTATGGGTCTGGACAAGCTAGTCATATATAGAGCCCACATAGATTATTACTGAAGGAGAGTGGCCTTTGTATCTCCTGATAGTGATCAATATGTCCTTTTTGGAGAATTGGATATCCATGCAAGCAGAGATGGACCAATTAATCCACAACTAGGAGAGCTCACGACCCATGTTTCTAGTCTTTTTCTTGATGATGGGAGTGGTATGCATGATGTTCTTCCACCAGTAGTATAACTATTTTAGGATGTCTTTCCTGAATACTTTTTAGGGTTTCCACCTGAGAGAGATGTGGAATTCACTATTGAGCTTGTGTTGGGGGCTGAGACGGTATCTATTCCACCTTACAAAATGGAACCGGGTGAGCATCAATAGCTCAAAACATAGTTGGAGTTGGAGGATAAAGGTTTTATCCGTCCAAGTACGTCACCTTGGGGATCACCTGTTTTGTTTGAGAAGAAGGTTGATGGGATTTTACACTTTTGTGTTGACTACCTGATGTTGAATAAAATGACTATGAAGAACCAATACCATATTCTACATATCAATGATCTGTTTGACCAGCTGGAGGGGGGATATTGTGTTCTCAAAGATTGATTTAAGATCAGGGTATCATCAGGTGAGATTTAGGACTTCTGATATACCAATAAATAATTTCATAAGTAGGTATGGCCTTTATGAGTTTTTCGTAATGTCATATGGGCTGACAAATGCTTTAGTAGTGTTTATTTCCTTGATGAACATGATCTTTCATCCATACATAGATCAGTTTGTTGTGGTGTTTGTGGATGACATCTTAGTGTACTGTAAGACTCATGACAGTCATGCCTAACATCTTCACATCATCCTGAGTACACTAATAGAGAATTGGCTATACTCCAAGCTATCGAAATGTTAGTTTTGGATTGACATAGAACAATTTTTTGAGCATATCATCTTGGAAGAAGGTGTCATTGTTCACCCAAAGAAAGTGCATGTAGTGATTTCATGAGAGCAGCCCAAGATTTTTTTTGATATTAAAATATTTTGGGGATTTGCAGGTTATTACAGGAGGTTTATCCAGGAATTTTCCTAAATGGCAGCACTGCTTACTGGTTTGACAAAAAAGGGGTAAAGTTTGTTTGGAAAGAATCATACTAGAACGCTTTACAGGAGTTAAATAATCGCTTGAAATCGACCTTAATTTTGGTATTACTTGAGTCAGGTGAGGAGTATATGGAGTATTGTGATGCTTCTAGGTTCAGACTCAGAGTTGTGTTGATGAAAGGGGATATAGTCATTGCTTATGGGTCTCAGCAGTTAAGGCCACATGAACGAAATTACCCAATGCATGACCTTGAGTTGGCAGTAGTGTTTTATGTTCTTAAGTGTTGGCGACACTATCATTTTGGTGAAAATTTTACAGTTTTTATGGATCACATAAGCTTGAAGTATATCTTTTCACAGCGCGATATGAATCTTTAGTAGCGATGATGGGTAGAGTATATGCAGTCCTTTGATTTTCAACTAGCATATACATCGAGAGAGGGGAATTGTGTGGATGATTCCTTGAGAATAAAAACTCAATCTAATTTGGTAAATGAGTTGAGTGTAGAGTAGAAGATGATGACTTCGCTAGAGGAAATGCATGTGGTAGTTCAGGAGAGTCAGGAGAGGATGACTCTGGTTTTTGTAGTAGTGGAGTCTACGCTCTTGAGAGGGATTAGGGACAGGCAGTTTGAGGATCCAAAATGTTTATCCTTGAGAGAAAGCCTTGAATGTGGGGAGACACATTCATACTGTAAAATAGATGAGGATGAGATCATCTATGTGAAAAATTGGGTTTTCATGCCTACGTGTATGCAAGAGGAACTTATGAGAGAATTTATTCCTTCATGGTGGGCGGTACATCCTAGGTGACAAAAATGTACTATGACCTTTGACGACAGTTTTTGTAGCCAGGAATGAAAAGGGAGATATCAGGGTTCGTAATAAGATGTTTCCCCTGTCATCAGGTGAAATCAGAGCAGCAACGACCTAGAGTCCTATTGCAGCCATTACCTATTCCACAATGAAAGTGGGATGACATGACTATGGATTTCCAGGTAGGACATACAAAGACTCTAAGGAAGAATTATTCTATTTGGGTCATGGTGGATTTACTAACAAAGTTAGAAAACTTCTTTCCTATCAGGGAAAACTTTATAGTCGAGCAGTTGGGAGAACTGTACGCGAGAGACAAAGTTCGTTTACATGGGGTGCCACAGACTATAGATTCAGATCACGATTCACGATTTACTTGACTCCTCTGGAAGGGTTTACAGAAGGCGCTTGGTACATAGGTTCTATTAAGTATAGCCTTCCACCCACAGATAGATGGGAACTCAGACCATACTATACAGGTGTTAGAGGATATGTTGTGAGCATGTGTGCTTGACTTTGGTTGTTCTTGGGAGGAGAACTTGGCTTTAGTGGAGTTCTCTAATAATAACAGTTATCAAGAAACTATAAAGATGGCACCATATGAGTCACTCTATGTTAGACATTGTAAATCACCGCTATGTTGGTTAGAGGTGGGTGAGTCAGAGCTGTTGGGAGCGAGTCTTGTTCAGGAGACATCAGAGTAGGTATACTTGATTCGGAAACTTATTGCTACAGCTCAGAGTAGGCAGAAATTGTATGATGATAGACAGAGAAGACCCATATAGTTTACATAGGGTGATCATGTATTCCTTTGGGTGTCTCCTAGATTGGGTCACAACATGATACAGAGGGAGGGCATGTTAGCACCTAGGTTTGTGGGACCATTTGAGGTGATGGGGAGAATCGGGCTGGTGGCATACCGATTAGCACTTCAATAAAAATTCAGTGTTATGCATGATCATTTCCATGTGTCACAACTATGGAGGTATCACCCTGACCCTTCTCATGTTATTGATGTGGAAGAGGTTGACCTTGAGACCGATGCATCCTTTGAGGAGCATCTGATACGTGTGTTGGGTCGCAGTGAGAAAGTGTTACGGATAAAGACCATGTTGTTAGTCCATGTGTTATGGAGACATGGAAATGTTCAAGGGGAAACTTGGGAACGGGAAGAAAAACATGAGGGATCAATGGCCCTATCTTTTTGGCTTGGAATCTTAGAGATGTTCGGGAGTGCAGCTCGAGGACGAGCTGTTATAAGGTGGGGAGACTGTGATATCTCAGCCTTTTCTAGAGTCATCTTAGGCATGTTTTTAGGTAGGTTTTGAAGGTTTTATGTACCTTTAACTTGGATTAATGTCTTTGGGTGCGTTTGGGTGAATGTTTAAGGAAAACTAATGGAATATGGCTTGTTCATAGCCCGTGCATGGTTTGACAAACTGTGCGACAAAACTCTTCCTCGCGTGCGAAAATGGACAGAGGGGTTTGCATGGTTTGAAAAACCGTGCGGCCAAACTGTGCCGACCATGCAAAACTGGATAGAGAGGCCCGAACGGTTGGTGTACGGTTTGCCTAACCATGCACCTTTGCTTAGGAAATCATGCATGTGAGATTTTAATTCCGAAAATCCTTTTTAAAACCACTCGAACCCATCGATACTCCCATATTTCAACCGTGGCTCGGGCTTGATGAATTTTAGGTTTTTCCAAATCCTCCCGGAGAGATTACAAGGTGATCAAAACACCTTTCTTAGATATTGAAAGCTCGGATTGAAGATATGATCTCCTCCCAGTATGTGGATTTCATCCGGATGCTTCTTCTGTTCATTCTCTTTTCTTTTCTAGGTCTTTTTATGGAGGATCTTCACCATTTCCATGGATCTAAACCTATGGGCTGAGATCTAGATATATGATTGTGAATATAGATCTATATTTTCAAGATGTTGATTCCTTTGATCATAATTTTTGGTTTAGGGATTTAGATTCAGAGTTTGATCGACGATGTTGCGCTTCTCGGATTTTGGGGATTTCTATTGGGCTATCTTCTGACAATAAACCGAGGTAGGTGGTCTAAATGGAACTCCCATAGTCATGATTTATGATATGTGTATGAGTTTATGAATATTCTAGATTCCATTGACTATTTATTTTCCTAATTTGGAGTAATTAGGTATATGGAATTTAATTGAGTTTCCTTGGTGATTTAATTGATATTCTAATTGAGATATTTAATTGAATGTGAATATATAATTAGTTGCAAGAATTAATTATGTGCCATGATGTTGAAAAAAGATAATTAATTGGGAGAATTGTTTATATTCCATGATGTTGAACAAAGATAATTAATTTTGAGAATTAATTATGACAAGTTGAGATTTGAAATGGATAATTAATTGTGAAGAATTAATTATGGAATGAGAATGGTTTTGATTAATTAATTAATTGATGAATTTATTAATGGATTATGTTCTTAGTTAATTTTTTAATTAACTAATGGCCTTTGAAATGATTAACTAATCGTTGGATTTGTAATTGAATAAAGTGGAAAAGTCTTATGATTTATTGAATGATTAAATGGATGAGATTTTTTGGTTCTAGGCATGGCATCCTAGACTAAATAGATGTTGGGACTTGGACATGGAATTCCTTCCCAATAGTTATCCAAGCTTGAGATTATGGGGTGCTAGGAATGACGACCTACACCAAATGATTAATGATAATAATAAATGTTGTTTCAACATAGATTTGGGGTTCTAGGCATGAAGACCTAAACCAAATTAATTATAATAATGAATGATTATTAAATTTGGAAACATGGATTTAATTGGCCTAATGTGATGATTAAAGATTAAATGACAATGTGATAACTATTTAAATTATTCATTGTATTTATTTCTTTATAAATCTACATGCACTATCTTTTGATTGGACTCATTTTAGACAGTGTTGGTGGTGGCCTATGGAGTTATACTTACACCCTATTCGGGCCACCTGATCGACACCTGAACTGAATTTGTTGTTGCATGACTTGATAAGGGGAAGGCCCTCGGATAGGTTGTTGTTTGAGATTGGAGCGTGGGAGGGGAATCAGACATAGTTTGAGACCGATTTTGGAGTCCTTGTGTCTTTACTTTGAGTTTCATTGTAGACACTTGGCACTTTAATTATCATGGAATGTTTTACTTTTTAGTTGAGTATTGTATTTTCTGGTTTTGACTATCATATGTCATGGAATTGTTCCAATTATTTATACGCTTCCGTACTTGGTTCTTTTTATCTGCTTCCACTGGCTTTTTATTCTGATAACAGAGGTTATAGTCTCTCCAAGACTAACTTACTAAACCTTCGTTGCTAGTCATCACCCTATATCGTATGGAGAGGTGCGCTTGAGTGCATGTGGTCAATCGGCTTGGGGCACCGTTCAATGGATCCAGGGTCGGGACGTCAAATCTCACAACCACATCCTCGCCCGCGATCTCCACAACCTCTATTATAATATGTTTGATCAATACCCTCTGTTTTTTATCTTCTTTATCCCATTCAGTAAGACCATGACCTCTTCCATGATTTTTTTGGAGGACATCCTCATCTCCATGACTAAGATTGCTACCAAGCCCCTTCTGGGTCATCCTTCTCAGGCACGTCCACATAGTGGTTCTTGCCCTTCACATTGTCCTTCTCCATTTCTATCGCATTCCAAATGACTGTTGATGGATGTTGCACTGCAAAAGTTGAAGCAACAGGGGCTTGTAACTCGTGTGGCATAGAAGGAGAGTTAATAACAACATTTTGAATCTATTCATCCACAATGAGCTTCGCATCAAATTCCATAGGCCTCAGAGCAGTGTTGACCATTTCTTTTTCATCATCAGAGACATTCTACCCCTTCTCTGAGATCACTGAGGAAATATACAATTTTTGTACCTCCCTTGTAAATTTAATTATATGTGATGTAGAGATAGAATCACCATATGAGTCTCATAATAACAAACCAAAACCAGAGGTGACATGCTCGTTGACCTTATTGGGGTTTTATGCGGTGCTCTTGCTTGCAGCAACCTCAAATCCATCATTTACCTCTATATAAAAGAAAATGTCCTCAGTGGCCTTTCTAGTAGAAAGAAAACTATCATCGAGAGCTAGTTGAACATCAGCATTTTCATATGGAGGGGGAGCTGTGAAATCACCTATTATCAGACACAAAGGCATATCCAGCTTGACTGCATCCTCTTGTTGAGGTCTATGGGAGCCCACTATATCAGGATTCGACCCAACCTCCTTATCAATGACATGAACCTCTAAAAAATCTTCAGTATAGTGCCCAAGGGCATTTTCCCCTTTCTTATGCAAGCATCACCAGTATTCCCAACAAGCCCTCACTTTGGAAAATTCATTCTTCTTCGACAGTTATCAATCATATGATGAATTTTGAAATAATTAGAGTAGTAATCATGGAACTCCTCACATTCAACATCCAAATTGAATTTGTGGCCATCCACAAATAAAATAATCAAGAAGAAAATAGGGGAATTAAGATCAACTTCAACGAGAACCCAAGAAAATTGACCACATGACGTTCTTTTGGTTTCTTTGTCCATCTTGATCGAGACAAAAACTGCGTAATCGATATACCAGATGATTTGCAGTATCTAGAAGATCCATCATAATCCTCTGATCCATATCCTGACATTAGTGATCGAGTCTCTAACAATTAGAGGGTTAAAACATGGATCCCAATATTGGATACACAATACTCGGGGCTTGAGATTGAAAATTCCACAACCCCAATCTTTGGATATATGATCCGATGATCGGAAGACAATATGATATAATCTGTTACCAAAGGAGGTTAGACACCAAGCATCAAAGCCCCAAAAAAACAGTAGGTGCTTCCTGATATCTAGGATTCGTAGACAATTCTCCACATTGAGAGAAAGATGAGAAATAATAGAGTATTCACACTCTTGCAATCTTAATGAGAATAGGCTATGATCAGGTTCAATGAATGCAATTTCTCCTTTCTTACTTATTATAGGGTTGGAGGTGAACAACTCATAAAAATTCCTTCCACTTTCAATTGGGATCCTCGGTCGGCCATGTTGCAGACCTCCAGCAACATTAGCATAAGAGGGATTGGAGCAGGTTTTGGCAACAACGAGAATAGAAGAGTTCGGTTGCGCATCCACTGCATCCACGCTCTCTCGCACTATATATGAAGGGTCATGCAGATCTGAATCTCTCACCGAAGTAACGCCCTAAACACCAAGCCTGATCCCAGATCATTGTGCAGGGGATATGATGGACGAAGTCGGATCTACCCGAACCAGATCAACCCTTGCAGAACCGGAATCCTGCTTCAGAATCTCACCTTGACTTGCAAACTCAGCAACCGGCATCGGCACATCTCCAAAGCGAACAGTCGCAGGATCATCCCGTGCCGCAAATCACAAAGGTTGCGTGTCGACCTGACAAGAAGATCCCTTACCTCACACCAGATCATGCTCGGCAGGGAACCGTGCAAAATCTCTCGCTGGATCATCTTCCGCCGCAAGATGCATAGATCGCACAACGTTCGGACCAGAATATCCAGCAACTTGCACCAGATCGCACTCGACAGGCTCTAGACGAAGCATCCTGACAAAAAACCCTAGACTCCGTGGCTGCTATGGAGGGAGGAGCTCCCAAGAAAAGAACGCTGGACGCCATCTTTCTCAGCAATTATAGTAAATATAAATTTATTTATAGTTATAATTTATATATATTTAAATAATTAAAAAATTATAATAAATTACTTTATTATATTTATAATTTTCTAAATATATATAATTAAAATATTTATTATAAATTTATTATTATTTAAATATATCTATATTTATTTATATTTATAATTATAATTATTTGTATTTATTTATAATGTTTTATATATATTTATAAATATATTTATTTAATTATATATATTTATAAAATTATAATCATAATAAAAATATTTATTATAATTCTATAATTATTTTAATATATATATATATATAATAATTATAAGTATATATTAATATACTTATAAATATTTGTATATAATTATAAATATATATAAATATAAAAAAGTATAAAAGACGTACCCATTGTAATTTTATAATTAATTAAATATATGTATTTAGTTATAATTATAATTATAAATAAATATATTTAAGAACTGTTTATATATAATTAAAAATTTGTAATTATATATATAATAAATATATTTATTATTTAAATATGTTTCACGGAATTTTTAAGTATTTATTAAAACATAATTGATTTATGGTTATAACATGAATGAGTCATATACCTAGAAAAGTATAAATCAAAGTAATCGCATATATGGACAACATGAGTAATAATAAGAGTAATGTATAAATGAAATTTATGATAAATACATAACATATGCATGCGTCAATCATACCCACACATCAATATATTTATCGACCAAATTCATTGGAGACATATATATATATATATATATATATATATATATATAATTAAAATTATAAATATATATTTTTAAAAAGTATTTATATATAATTATAAGTATATAATTATAAATTTATAATTATAAATATATAATTATAAATATAAAAAATATGAAAAATATATTTATTATTTAGAAAAAAATTATGATAAAAAAATTATTATTTAAATATAAATTTATAAATTTATAATCTTATAAACAATTTTTTAAAATAATATATATATATATATATATATATATATATTTGAATTATTAAAAAAATTAATTATAAACATGCGTTTTTTATTTAATTTATATAAATAAACATTATTTATGAATATAAACAGAATACTTTTATATAAATTATTAATATTTTTTATTAAAAACTTTTATCAGTGAAAAGAATAGCAATGAAAAATACATCCTTTGTTAGCACTAAAAAAGCATTGATAAAGGGTATACATTTATCAACACTTTTTTAGCCCGTATATACGTTACCTTAGCGACACTTTTTGCTAGCACTGATAAATGTTAAGCTTTTATCATCGTTTTTTTTCTTAGCACTGATAAAATCCAGTGTTGCCCTTGTGCCCATATGTGGTAGTGATTTATGGGCATGAACTTCTATCTTTTCTAGATTATCCATAAACCTATTAAGTGTGAAAATTGAATAGGAAACACTAGAAAAAAACAACATTATATAGTGCCACGTTTTAAGAGAGCTAAAAAAATTGCTAATAAATGGGAAACTTTATCTGAGCAAAAAAAATGCTTATAAAGGGTAATTTTAACAACGCTAAAAAACTCTTTTAAAATTACCCTTTTGCAATGTTTTTTTTAGCACTCATAAAGGTATCCTTTTAACGGTTGTTTTCTAGCACCGTCAAAGGGACCCCCTTTATAAGTGATTCTTTAGTGGCGTTAATAAAGACACTCCTTTATCAACACTTTTTTACTAGCACTAATAAAGGTTATATTTCAAAAAAAATATCATTAAAAATAATATATTAATAAAAAAATATGCTTCTATTGATATAAATATAATATATATTTTTCTAAATATTTTTTAGATAATACTAAATAGTCATTCACATTTAATATATAAGACAATTATTGAAAATGACATATCAAATGGTAAAAAATATTTTTCAATTAATAATTTTCTAAATATTATAGAGTGACAGTCATTTAATAAAAATTATAATATAAAAAAATAAAAAAAAATTAATAAAATATCAAAAATAAGTTGAAAACACAATCTGAACTTCAAACGGTCAAAACATTTGATCCCAGTTTCCCTTTGAGATCTATCATATATCAAATCGATTATTCTGACAATATCCATGCCCTGATAATAAGGGGTAACCCCTTGTCATGTTTTTCAAGGTAAAAATTCCCATAAGGCCTCTACAATTGAGTTTTTAGTCGGGGTACCCCGATATCTTAACATTCGATTGAATTTCACCCTCGTTTAAAATGGTCTTTTGCCCATTTTTAGTGGGGACTGAATTTATTCTCAAGGCTTACGTTCTAATTGATATTATGTTTTTTAAATTTTATCTCTTTTCATACGGTACTGTTGTTTATAATCAAATATATAAAAATATGTACATATTTTTTATATATTCACACTGAAAAATTTAATATTATAAGTATATATGTAATCATATTTACATATAAAATATCTTTCAAAATATATAAACTTTATTTAAATAAAAATATTATCTGTTTTATTTAAACTAAAAATGTATGAATATTTATATACATATAAAATTAATGTATTTTTAATGTTTATATATATATTTGTGCATGTGTATTGACAAACAAATATATATTTATCTATATATTCTAATATATGAATAAAAATATTGATATATAATATATGTAAATAAATATAAATATGTACAATTAAATTTATAGATTCACACACATATTTAAATATATGTATGTATGTATGTATGTATGTATTTGTCTGTGTGTCTGTGTGTGTGTGTGTATAAACAGACACACACACAAACACAAAACATATTTTATATATGAATTAATATATATATATATATGGATAAAGAAGATGTAACAGAATACATATAAATATATAGATATATCATGGTCCTACGGGCCATGTAATGGACTTCATGCACACAAGGCCTTTGGGACAAAAAAAATTAAAATGTAATAAAGTGGCTAGTTAGGCGAGTTTTCCCGGGGGGGGGGGGGGGGGGGGGCTATGACCAGCCTTTCATGGCGGTGTGTGTTTATAAGTAATTGCACCCCAGAAACATTATATATATATATATATATATCATAAAATAAATTACAAAACAATATAGTGGAGTTGAAAATGAATTGGATTATGAGGGGGAGGTCTCAGGTTCAGAACCCAATAAATGCAGGCTTATGCACGAGCAGGTGAACCAGGTCTATAGCCCTGTTAAAGGGTGGAGGGGCTACCATGTGTTGTTTAATGGGTGGGGAGGCTAGAGGATCACTATTAAAAGTGGGGATTGAGAAATGGTAATGGGGAGGGGTGGTTCTACTTTCAAATTACATGTTTTTTTAAAAGATTTTTTTTTGAATTTTATCAACATTTTTTTCTCTGATAAATGGGATCTTTTAACAGCGTTTAAAAAAGTGGTGAAAAAATGTCCCTTTTATCAGTTATTTTTTTAGAACTGATAAAACAAAACTTTATCAAAACCTTTTTTAGAATTGATAAAAGGGACCCCCTATTAACAATGCTGATGAAAATATCCCTTTCTTAGCGTTGTTAAATCCCTTTTTTAGTGTTGTTAATGGTGCGATCTGCAATAGTGAAATATCCAATTTGAAATAAATATTTGGATACATGATACAGTCGACTATACTGGGATGTGGAATCTATATCATGTAATTATAATTATCCTTAATGGAAAGTGATTGTGGTGGAGGTAGTATGAAGTGTTGTAAAAATGTATAGAAATAAGTTTAAGAGATTCAACCGTGTATCTCATCATAATTTTTTAAAACATAAGAGTGCTTGTAAAAATATAGTATTTTCATACTTATATCATTAACTATTTCCATTCAAAGGATGTTTTTATAATTTATATGATCCTTTATTTCAAAAATAGTCTTCAATTGTGATTTATTAATATAAATATCTTTCATTTCATTACACAAAATGAACCTATTATCAATATATGGAAACAGACGAATCATGAAATTATTTAATAGTAGTAAAATATACACATGCATAATATTTTGTACTATTAAAATGATTGTCTTGACTGAATGAATCAAAATTTCTATATCATTTTTTTGATGATTTCTTCAATCTATATAATGATATATTTATTGTGCAATATGGACCGAACTTAATCTCATTAATGTAACCATAAGGATGCTTCATAAACAATTTTTCATCAACATCACTATGATAAAAAGTTGTTTTGACATCAAGCTGGTCAATATGAAGGTCATGATAAGAGGAAAAAGAAAGTAGTAACTAAATTGATGAATGTTTCACAATACAAGAAATGATTTCAAAATAGTAAATACCCTCATAGTGAAGGAATCCCTTTACTAAAAATACTTCTTTTAAATTAATTTTCATATCTTCAATGTTTTCTTCTCTTCTCATGAAAATCCACTTAAAACCAATTAAATTGGAATTTTCTATTTTAATTACAATGGATCGGGTGTGTTTAATTCTTAAGGTATGTGTTTCATAATTCATATTAGTGATCTAATGCATGGAATCACTATCATTAACAACTTTCTTATAAATTTTATGATCCTCGATAATAATATCACGGTAAATGTTAAAAGAAAAATAGACCACACTAGAATGGGAATTATGAGAAGGAATGATCCTCCAATATTTATGTACAATGAGATGATAGTCATTGGAATCATTATAGGGCTCACTGTCTGACTCAGAATCAGACCTAGATTGAGGTTGGGAATCAGACTAAGGATAAGGTGAAGAGGGGATCGATGGGAGCCTCACACTATGTTCACTATTTGGTATGAACATTACTACTAATTATAATTTTTTTTATAAATTGGTTTATCATCCCAGATCATATATCCCTTAATACATTCAGGATAGCCTACGAATATGTACTTATGTTTAGTCTCATGTTTATCTATTTTACTGTGGGCATTGGTTGTACACCAAAATACCTGTAAGTGGTTACAAGATGTTACTCAATTAAACCATAATTTTTTTGGAGTTTTAAAATAATTAGATATATAAGGGAATTTATCGATGAGATAAACTAAGTTAGTAACATCCTTAACCCAATAATATTTGGGTTGACCTAAACATTAATGCATTTTGTGAAACCTCTCCAAAATGGTGCGGTTCATGTGATTGGCCAATCCATTCCATTGGTGAGTATCCCTTACAGTTCTGTATATAATGATTCCCCGAGACTCATAAAATTGGATGAAATCATATGAAAAATATTAAATTCCTTTATTTGTTCTCATTTTTTTCCATTTCATCCAATTTTGTTTTCAATAGAGGATTTCCATGTTTTAAATTTATCAAATTCATCGGACTTATTTTTGAAAATATAAATTCATTAATTTTAGGAAATATCATTTATCAAAGTAACTAACCAATAATATCTATAGTGGGAGGTAGTCCTAATAGGGCCCCATAATTCATAATGAATGTATTCTAGTGGATAAATGACTTTAAAAGGTGAACTATTAATACTAACTCTCTTAGATTTTCCCAGAATATAATATTGAAAGAAAGGTAGGTTGATAGGGGTAATTTCATTCAAGAACCCTTTTTTACTGAATTCCTCAAGAACCATGGATTATACAGGCTCCAATCTCATATTCCATATCATAGTATTTTTAGTATTCATGAAATATGTTTTTCCTAGCTCCTACAAATGTTTTTCCCATCTAATGCATAAATATAATTTACAAGATAACCTCATATCACTATTATAGATCCTTTATATATGTTAAAGAAAATAAATTCAAAATATAATGTAAATATTTTATATTCTAGTACCCCTAGAGAGAAAATATTTCTATATATGTTAGGGACCCCCTGTAAAATCAAGTAAGGTGATAATTAAATGGTCATTATGCCATATAACAAAATAAAACCTCTACCCTAGAAATGACATCTTAAATTATTTCTAAGAACAACCTCACTCTATACACTCTCATTCAAATCAATAATTGACTCTCTATCACAGAACATGTTGAAAGAACAACCAATGTCTAAGACCCACTCATATGAGCGGACATACCTTGACACATTGAGGACTTTAGTGTTATCAGAACCTCTAAATAAAAAATAGGGATTCATCAATATCATTTTTAGGGTTTTTATTTTGTTTGGTCTTGTGAAATTATGGTCCAATGTGACCAATCTTGAGAAAATTATAATAGGTTACCTACCTTGACCTAGACATAGACCAACTATGTATCAATTCATTATAGGTTTGATTCATGTCATTTCCTTTACTATTATATTTCTTCTTACTCTTTTGATATGATCTACCCATAGTGTGGAAGCTCTCTAACAATGAAATTGGGATTATTATGATGTTTTGAAGATATCAAATATGATTTAACTTCATTAAGAGTTATGGATTCAAGACCATACATCATATTCTCAAATAAAGTGTGTTTGCGTTATGTATCAAATCCTTTTTAACAATTCTCACATGATACCATGAATTAAATCTACTCCACTATATTATGTAAATTATTGGTAATAATATCTCTTCTATTAATGTGGGTAAAATCTATCCATTAGTATTGGGGAAAATTTTTATATATTTATATACTTTTTTATAGCCCTATGAGGCATCTTGTACAAACTCTATCTCTTGTTTAAATTCAACACTACCTCTATTTGTGGTCTGTCATGATTTGGGTATTTTTGTATAAAATTTTGGTGTTCACCGCATTTATTCTTTTTTGTTTTTCATTTAATATTTTTCACAATAAATTTGTATAAAAAGAAATTTTTGATCAACCCTATATCTGATCTACTTTCATGATCTTATTTATTTTTCATGTAATGGAAACCATGAAGTGAGATATTCTAATTTTAGATTGGAACACCTTTTTTTCATTATGGATGGTTATGATGTGGGGTGTTCTTACACATATGGATATGGATGGTGAATTTTTTGGATTCAAATAGATGTCAAATTCATTGAATTCATTGTAACATAAATGTAAGGATTATAAGGTCCTCTCATGGATCTAATTTCATCTATCAAATAAAATTTTATATGATTTTTTGAAAGAGAAAACTTCTTATTATGATATCGATGAAATTAGAGTGTAATTGAATGAATAATTATTTCCATCAAGTTGGATCTAATGAATATTATCTACTCCCATCACATGTCAGAAGGTATATCTTTTCCAGATCATTTAGCATTTTTTAAAAATGTTCTTGATCTGGAAAATATGTATGTGAAATATGATGAAAATTTTTTTGATTCAATTTTGTTATAATCATTTACTCCTTCTCATGTGACCTTTAAAGGTATAATTTTCTTTATTAATCATAAAATAGCTCTCAATGATTCTTGTGATGCTTTATTTTTGAATGGGATAATGAAACAACTTGTGGTTGGTTTTGAATCCAAGGAAACACTTTCGGTTGTCAAAGGATGAACAAGTGAATGGGATTTTTCCCAAAAATGGGTACGTCAAAATCCATAAATAAAGATAATAAATTGAATTATTATAATAAAAAGGGGAATATTAAATCTCAATGACATAAGATTTAGAATAAGAACAAGAATAAGGGACATTTTAATCATAAAGTAATGAAAATTGAAAATTTTACTGACTCAAATGTAGTAGGGGATAATAATAGTGATTAGGAACTTTTGGTTGTTTCAAGTTGCGAATCCAAATTGTGTGATAACTAGATTATTGATTAAATATTTAATTTTCATAAGTATCTTAATCGAGATTGGTTTTCAATATATGAAATTGTGAAAAAAGGTTTTCTATTGATGCGAAATAATGTACATGTCATGAAAGCTGGAATTGGAACCATCGTAATTAAAATGTGTGATGAAATTATGAGAATCCTTACTGAAGTGGAGCATTCCCTTGATGTGGGAATACATTTAATTTATTTTATTACCATTGATACAAATGGGTACAACTATATTGGTGAAGGTTGAGTTTTTAAGGTTAGTAAAGGATTTCTTGTTGTGATGAAAGGGCATAAAAAATTTGGTAGGCTATATGTTCTTCGTGGATTGACTTTCCTTGGTGATGGAGATATTTATACTATTTTTTCTAATGATGGTATTTCCAAATCATGGCATGTGTGACGTAGTTATACGAGTCAAATTGGAATGATTTAATTGAAAAAGAGAGTTATTTTTTTATGATTGTAGTACAATAAGTTCAAATTTTTTTTAGAACTATATATTTGGTATAGAGAAAATAATTTTCTTTAGAAAGGGAACTCGTAATTCGAAGGATACACTCAAATATATTTATTCTAATCATTGCGGGATAGCTATATTTCCTTTAAAATGAGGTGATAGATATATGGTTACGCATTTTATGAATTTTATAAAAAATTGCGGGCTTTATTCTTGAATTAAAAAAAATGACGTCTTTGAAACATTTATGCGGTGGAAGATTATGGTTGAACTGAAAACTTGAAGAAATGTGAAACATCTTTTCACTAATAATGTCTTAGAATCCTATTATCGTAAATATAATTAATTTAACAGAGAAGTTGTCATTTTTATATGTTTAATGGTTCTCGGCACTCCATACTAAAGTAGCATATTGTAATGCATTAAAATGAAATTGATGAATATGGTATGCCATATTCTCTCTAACTCTCATTTACCAAAATAATTTTGGGCTGAAAATGATTTAACTATATGCCAACTAATTAACCTGTCTCCATCAACTATTATTAGAAATAATACCCCAAAAGAGTTATATTCTGGGTTTCCCAAATATCACACTTATTTGAAAATATTTGGATGTCCTATTTATACTCTTGTATATAATGTAAAATTAGAACCTATATCTAGAATGCATATCTTTTTTGTTATAAATTAGTGTTTAAAGGAGAGAAGTTGTGAAGTTTTGAAAGAAACAATTTTTTTATTAGAAGGAATGAAATATTTGATTGTAATTCCATGATAAGTCCCACACCATATGATTATTTTATACAGTATAATTCTATCACTCATATTATAGTTAAAATCAAGTCAGATTACACACTACATTCTTAGTCTCATGACAACTCTATGATCAAAGTGATATTTCTCCTTCTCCCCCACCAATACAATGTTCTATTACAAAAGATAGGTTTATAATAAATACTAGACCTCCAAAATGGTATGATGATGCCGACATGGTTTCTTATATACAAAATGTGGCGAAAGTTATTGACTTGAATGAAGAACCTCATAATTATTCAGATTTAGTTAGTTGTAATGATTCATGTAGATGGATGTTAGATATGTAATAATAGATAGAGTCAATTGAGAAAAATTATTCATGGGGGTTGGTAAAATTACCAAAGGGTATGAAATTTGGCCACTAAAAATAGGGTTTAAATAAGAAAGATAGAATCCTTACTGTTTAAGGAGAAAGGTATAAATAAAGATTTGATTCTAAAGGTTATAGTCCGGTTTTTAGATTTGCGTTGACATTTTATTCTCTCCAATTGTAAAAAATAGTTCTATGCATGTTCTGTTGGATATTTTAACTTTTTAGAATCTTGATTTGGGGAAATTGGATGTGAATAACGATAATATTCAGGGGGATATTGAAAAGACTATCAATATATAATAACCGAATGGTGATATATCTTTAGGTACATATGTCTATGTATGTTTATAAAATAAATCTCTTTATATACTAAATAAATCACACAAATAGTTATATAAGTGGTTTGACTATTTTATGACCTCTCATGGTTTTGGAAGGTGCATTTATAATAGTTTTATTTATCTTAATAAATGTTTTTATGGATCGATTTTTTAACTACTACTCTATATTGATGACATGTTGATTATAGTTTATGAGAAGGTAGAAGTTAAATAGGATAATGAAATGTGGAAATTAAAATTTTGAAATGAAATATTTATGATTTTAATGATAATTTTTTCCATGGTGATGTAGAGGGAAAAATTATAGGAATGTTATATTTTGGTTAGAATCAATATATTGGAAAATTTTCATAACTTATTCAATATGATGAATACTAAGCCTATATGTAATCCTTTAGATACTCATTCTATAATTTCATTTTATTTATTTCACTAGTTAAATGATGAGGTTTAATATATGTCCCACGTTTCATATTCTAGTGTTGTGGGTTCTTTGATGTATTTTATCGTATAAAGTAATTTAGATTTAGATCATTAAATTAGTTCAATTAGAATATATAGGGATAATTTTGGTGTGGAGCATTGGAATGTGGTCAAGGGGATCTTTAAATATCTAAACAGGACTACTAATGAATTATTGAATATTGGGAGACCACAAGATGGTGTGATTGGATATTTTGACTTTTATTTTGTAGGATAACTAGATAGGAGAAGATATTTTACATGCATTGTCGTTACTATCATAAGGTGTGCTATTATTTTGAAAGAAACATTAAAGAATATTATATCTTTATATACCACTTCAGCTGACTATATGGACGTTACAGAGGCTATTAAAGAAGCTAATTGGTTAAGGGTAATTATTAGTGATCTTAGTATATATATATAAATTTACTCACTTTGTTGTGATAGTCAATGTATAATATTTCTCACAATGGTTCAAATGCTTCATAATCAGAAAAATCACACTGATGTGAGATACCATTTTTTGAGTGATGTTATTTCTTATAGTGATATTTTTTCGAGAAAGTTTATTAATCATGATAATAAATCATATATAATGTCCAAATATCTCACTATTTCATTGTTAAAACATTGATTTACATGGAAGGTCCCCCATATTGATTTATTACCTAAGGGTATTTTCTAGAAGAGGTGGAGTTTCTTAATTCTAGATATTGGAGGATTGTTGACTCATGTAGAGGATTTAGATCATGGTGGATTTTTTTGGTCTCAATACCAAAATCCTTTTCAATGGTTCTCACATGGTATAATAAGTATATTCAATACCCCTTTATTATGTTCATTAATTCTGAGAATTACTCCTCTATAAATCAAGGAAAAATATCTGCATTATTATTGAAGAAAGAAATCATCAATTTATTTGTTTTTCTACATAACTTTAAGTGATATTGTAAAAAATTGATCTCAGGGTGAGACTCACACTAACTCCACCCATGGTTTTCATGCTTTGGATTTTCTATTTAAAATTCTGTTCTACACCTTTTTTACATTTTTCATGGTTGTTTTACACAATACAGACGTAACAATTAATTTTATTAAAAATCTAGAAAAAGTATTGCAAGGATAAAAAATGAACAAGGTAGAGAGGGTTATGGGGTTTGATGAAATGTAGTCCAAGGGATTCCCCTTTAGAAATATTCACAGATTCACTAGGGAGGGAAACCAGGCTAGTAAAGTGAATAAAATGATAGTCAACAACAATCTTACCTTCAAGAAAGTATACTTCTTAGTTACCCTCGTAGTACGTATGAAGAACCTCTATCTAGTTTGAAATGAAATTCTTACAAAGGAGAATAGTATAAGTGATATACCAGGGGTGAAGATAGAACCCTTTAAGGACTCATGAATGACTTGAGAATCAATTTCCACAAAATCCCACTCGATGGTCATGGAGTTGAAAAGTTCATGGCCCCTATGAATGGCTAAATCATGATACTTGAGATAATTAAATCTCCAGAAGGAAGCAGAGATGGAAAAAATAACAGATCCATAGAGGCTCATCATATATTCTATAGGGGGATTCATTTTGAAGGAAAAAATAAACATCAATAATATAAATTTTAATCATGATTATTTAAAATTCATCAAGATGTATTCTTATATGAGTATTAAGATACATTTTGAAGGAAGAAATTATATGTGTTTAATTTAAACGACCCACTAAAGAAGAAGTCATATATAACTTCTCTAGTTTTAACCAAATAACAACATCATAATATTAATATGAAAATTATCTTAAAACATTATCATATATATATATATATATAATAATAGATAAATATTATCATTAACAAGAATATTGTAATACACCACTGGATAGGTGGTTATTGTTTTTCCGTCATCATACCTAGTAAAAAGATTTTTTTAAGATCATAAAGGGAATCGAGGATACCCTATTAGACAAGTAGTAATATCATAGTTATAAATCAAAAAATGATTTCATTATCAACATATAATTTCTTCACATTGACTTGATAGATGAAATAATTTACCCAGAGGCTCTGATAACAATTATTGGGGATGACTATGAGTGGATCTCCATAAATAATAGCCTATGAATATTGGATATATGATCAGTTTCCTCTGAGTTTTCATAAATTGAAAATGATTGAATATATAAAAATTAGAGTCATACAATTGAATCAATTTAGATTTTCCATAATGAGAGAAACCATAAACAATGAATGATATTGAAAGTAATAATGAATATGACTATTTAACATGCTTCATACTAGTGTTAGTCCTGCGTGCAAGGAAACAATTCCCCTAGACTCATGAATTCTATAAAGATAAATAAAACATGACACACAAGATTTATATATCCACATAATTTGAACAAAAATTTATTATTGATGTTACAAAATAATAAAAAATAAAACTCACAAATCGGTTAGCTTACCACCGAATGGGGTACCTGCTCAAAAGTGTTTATGTAAGGTCTTACTTTTGGATCATAAATATACACACAACTGAATTTTCTTTGTTGGATGTGAACTCCCAATACCCATCAAATACCTACTCTGAGATCAACTATTCCTTTGGAAAATATAATGTAGCTATGAATCCCTTTGCAGATGACGTGAAATGGTGGATTTAGAGAATATCTAGATGTCTTCACCAACCTCACTCAAGATTTAATATCTTTATAATTTGAATGAGAAAAAAATGAAAGGGATATTAAGGGTTCTATAATTCATGGGGAATGATGAGTGACAACATTTAGTAAATTCCCCTAACACATACAACAAATGATACACCATTGAAACAGCCCGAACAAATGCACATGAGATTCTTAGGGCACCAGAAATGAAATAAAAGACACATTGATTTCCAAAATGAGGCCACTCATAAAGGCATGTCAATGGATAAAATTATCCATAACAATAAGAAACATATTATGTTACTAATACATTGTGACCATAAGGTCTAGGTAAAGGTGTTGTGATTCATGGATCATAAAGATAGATGAATGGAAAAATAAAATGGAGATAGAAAAAGATTTATTTCACAAAGAAAATACTCTTACAAGATACACCCTCACTCTTTACAATTGGAGTTCTATTGGCTCTCTCTCACTTGATATAGTGGCTCCCTTGACTCAAATTTGATGATCTTTGGAATCTCAAAAAGGGAACCTTAAAAAGTCATCATGTGATGTGTCAAGATTGACAATACTCCCACCAATCCCCCCACAAACCATTGGAATTCTAAAATGAAAGACACCAAAAATGGTGGGTGGAGATGGTGAACCATCCACCATTGAAAACGATGGTGGGAAGCGGGACTAGACTTCTCCATCAATTATACCCCTCCACATACAATCCGCTAGAGTATATGTAAAGGACTATCTTCTCCCAAGAAATAAACATTGTCAACATATTCACTAGGTACCCCTTGTGTGGATATTCAAAAGTTGATGTAGTTGTCGATCTATCACTTCGTGTATCCATTGATAGTGAATGTCGATATACATCATATCAGAATGGTACATGTAGTTCCTTCTCATGTCCAAACCACATTTACTTTCATAATGAACCTTATACTCTTTCTATCTGAATCTAACATCCTATAGAAAATCCCTTATCCTTGAATGATCAGAACATGACTTCAAAACAACAATCTGAGAAACATGAGTTATTTTCACCGAAAACACTTCACTACTTGATGTTATTTCCCCTAACTTCCCTTGATACCACTGTTTTGATTCACTAACCACGAATAGATATAAATGGATAAATAAAATTAGATGAAAAAATTGATTTATTTTACAAATATCAAAGCTTACAAGAGACTCCCTATCTATCTACAAATAGAGATATCTTGGCTCTCTCTCAATAGATACAATGGCTCTCTTGGATCAAATCTGATGATACTAGGAAGCTCCACAAGGCCTCCATAAATAGGTATGGTGGGAGGTGTAATGTTTTAAAAAACTCCCACCAATCCCCCACCAACCATTGGACATAAAAAATGGAAGATACCTACCATGGTTTGTATAGATGGTGCACTATCCACCTTTGAAAAAAGGTGGTGGGTAGCTGGAATGGACTTCTCCATCAAAAGGACAAGCATTGAGGGAGAGGTAAGAGCCTCAGAATCCAAATCGCATGATATCCCAATAGGAAGAATGAATATCCCAACATACATAAAACTCAATATATATATATATATATGAATTCAGTAGTAAAATAATTATTTATGAGGATAATAAATGTAATATAAACAAAAATAATTCATTTTTTATGTAAATTAGATTTTTTTTTAAATTTATATGATATTTTTCTTATAAAATGAAGTGAAACATAATAATTATTATTTTTTCTTTAATTTTTTTAAATAGAATATGTTTTACTTGATAAAAAACTAAATAGAACATAACTAATGTATTATCCATAATTTTTTTAGAATAAAATACTAGATTTTACATATTTTTCCTTCTTACATCTTTATTATAAAACTACTACAAAATAAGGTATTATCAACGTTAAAAAATCTTGTATTAACGCTAAAACATGATGATTGTCGAGGCATTATTAAAAGGGGTTCTTTATTATAAGCGTTAAAAAATGATGGTAAAGTCACATCTTATCAAAATTTATAAATGGTGTCTTATATCAATGATACATAAATAATTTATAAAGACCCCTTTCATGAGTGACATTTTAAAAGCACATATAAAATTCAAAAAAAATATTTTTTTTTTTAAAAACTGCAAATTGGAGGGTAGACCTCCCACCCTTTCAATAGTGCTCGGTCCCCCAATTCAAAATGTCTATTACCCCCCTAACCCACCCCTTTAACCATAACCCACCACTTTTAGCAGTTCTAGGAAGTCCCCTACTTTAACAGTGCTAGGTCCTATTTCAACTTCCCGTGCATGCCCCTGTCGTTGCTGGGTTTTGAACCATGGACCTCACCCTCGTGCGCCTATGCCTCTTTTACTCACGTAAATTGTTCTATTTTTTATTATATATTTATATAATTGTATATATTTCATTACATTATATATATATATATATATATATATATATATATATTAAGGACATATTTAAAATATATCTTGTGTGTGTGTTTATAAATACATACATATATATATAGATATATCTGTGCATATATAAATATAATTATACGTATTTATATTTATTTAAATATATTATATTTTAAAATTTCTATACATATATTAGAATATGTAGAAAAACATATATATGATTGTCAATACACACAAAAATATATTTATATATATATAAACAATATATATTTTCATTAATTGTATAAGTATATGTATATAAATATTCATACATATGTATTTTAAATGAAATGGGTATTATTTTTTTATTTTGATAAGGTTTATTAATTGATGAATACATTTTGTACACAAATATGTTTAATTATTTATTTATAAAATTAAAATTTTATGGGTGAATATATAAAAATATATATTACTATATATTTAATTATAAATAATATTATATTGTAAAAAATTATAAAATTTCAAAACTGTAATATCAATATGAATTTATTCCCTATGATTATATTTTTTCACATAGAATATGGGTAAAAATACAACCTTAATAGAGATTTACATTCCATAAATTGTTAAAAAATTGGGGCACCACAACTAAAAACATAGTTTTAGAGGCATTCTGTGACTTTTTGGGCCATTTAAAAATGTGATAGAGTGTTTCCCTCTCTCACCAATGTGTATTAGTTATCATGGGATTTGATTTGATATGCGAGAGAGCCCAAATAGAAACTCGGATCAAAATTATAGTCCTTTCATGTTCGAATTGCGTTTTCATCATATTTTTGATATTTTTTTATTTTTTGATTTTTTAATATCCATTTTTTTAAATGACTATTACTCTATAATAATTATAATATTATTAATTTGGAAAATATTTTAAATTATTTTAATATTCATTTTCACAAATTATCTTACATATTAAGTGTAAATGAATATTTAGCCTTATCTAAAACTTATTTAAATATATATTTATATTATATTTACATCAAATTAAATATATTTATATATTATTTTATTATTCTTATTGAAATCTATATTTTATTGAATATACCATTTATCAGTTCTAGTAAAAAATCTCTAATAAAGGGGGTCTTTATGAGCATTCATAAAAAAGAATTGATAAAGGGAGTCCCATTAACAATGCTACAAAAGCGTAGATAATTGGGTACTTATAATATCATTTTTAGCATTGTTAACAGTAACCTTTATCAGATAGTTTTCAGTGATTATAATGGTACCCCTTTTATCATCACTTTTTAGCACTGTTAATGGGTTGCGTTGTGTAAATCCATTTTTGTGGTAGTGTATAAATAATGTGAAATCAATTTTTTTTTTTTTGTGTTTCTAATTATTATTTTTTAAAATATAACTTCTGTATTATATGATATACTACTTTTCTAGTTGTAGTTTTTTGTCCCACAAATGGGATGGGTCCTCAAGGCTGGAGAACATTTTGGTGACAACTTTGTGATTATTTAAATAGAAAATAATTTATATCATAAAACCCAATCAGAAAACAAAAATTTTTTATTATAATTTTTAATAAAAAAAATATTATTTTAAAAATTTTCTTGGAATATTCATTTTAAATTAATGAAAAAACATTTGTTTTACATTTTTTATTGAAGATTTTAAAATAATTTATTTTTAATTTTATAAATAATGTACAAAACAAGTGCTTTATGTTATAAAAAAATGGGGGAAAGTGTGTCAATTATCAGTGTAGTTGAATAGTTAAAAGTTCCATACATGCACAGTGTTCCTACATGCAAGTCACAAGGCTTTTAGGACCATTACATCAAATGGTCTTACATGGACCATCATAATAGTATTATATTGGGACTTATAAACATAACTAGTAATCTAAAATAATTTCATGGTCATAACAGCCATCCCAACCATCAAATAAACCAAAACATATGTTTCGTGATAATTAATGATTTCTTGAATTGTAAATATTATATTTAAACGCATTTTTATTTAAATTTTCATGAAAAATTAAGGATATAATTACTATTATTTTTTCTTATTTTATTTTTAAATAGAATATATGTTATATAAAGAAACAAAAAAACATGTTTTTTTATTATTTAGCACAATTTTTTAATATTAAATACTATGTTTTATATGTATTTTGTTACATTTTTTATTCAAAATTAATGACAAAACAATTGTATTAAAAAATTATTATTTTTTAAAAATAAATTTTGGGTAATGTTATAAAAAGTGTATAAAAACTATGTTACATTATAATAAAAGGAGAAAAAAATTGGTAGGCATCGACGTTTATCAACATGATAAATAGTGACATGTGGCATGAATGCTTTCTATACATGTGTGCATATCATAGAGACTTTAGGGTCTTGTTGGGACCAAGATAAGTAGGATGATGATTGTATAATGATATTTACTTTTCGTGTCAAGAATGTTTTTTAAGAATGGAAATTCAACTCACATTGTATTCATTGAAAATCATATTATCCATTATTTTCAGGAGAATGAGATTTAAATTATTTCAACGGTCTATAGTATTCAATAGAATTTGGCCGAAAGAAAATTATCATCGGGTTTACACTGAATCCAGACATAAAGAATTGATAATGTTGAGAAAATATCTTTCTGAAAGTAAATGGCCATCAGATTCACTTTATATCTTCTATGGGAGAAGTGATTATATTGATGGAGAATCATAGTATGCATGACTATGATTCAGATGTTATGATTCTTTATTTATCATGGAGTTCTCATAAATAACATTTATTTGTAAACCTTGTTATGTATTATTGATGAACAAAAGGGGGAGTAAAAGAGACAATGACAATCATATTAATATTGATCTTATCTAAATTGAAATAGAAAAGATGCTAGAAATAAAATTTTTCCTGATTGTAGTCATGTTGATCATATTCATATCAATCACATTCATGTCATCTGAATTCTTGATAATTGTAATCAGGCTGTGTTAGAATGAAAGCTAGTTTTTTGAGTTTATAGATTATTCAATAATTTCCATTGAAGGACTAGTGATTTTTAAGTTTTATAAAAATTTATTCAAAATCATAAAAGAATTCTTGATACAAGAACACGTTTTTACTGAAGAAATCTGTTGATGTTGAAACTACTAACACTGATCTATCGTATTTAGCATACCATCCTATTCAGGAAGACTTGTTTTCAACAAGACTGATGGTGAGGGAATTGAGTTGAATCGGATAATGACAGTGGCTGATCAACAATATATTCAACCATTTAAAATGGATGAAATTTTTTTAAGGGGAATTTTGAAATTCAATGATGATATTTTGATTCTTTTTTTGATTTAGAGAAATGTATTGATGTAATTGTATTGTAAATCAGGAGGAAGAATCCGAATGGAGTTTTTGAAGAAGTTTAATGATTCATATTTATTCATAAATTTATGTTTTACTGGTTCAGACCATCATATTGAATAAATCAGATTTTTCTAATTAGAATGGGAAATCTAAATTGGACTGGTTATTGAAAAGAAAAATCTGAAGGTGAACTAAATTCATGAAGAGCATTCGAGAAGAATCAAAAAGAATTTAAGAATTTAGAGATTCATTTATAATTCAAGGGATCAATCAAATTTCGTTGAATTTGGTTGAGTAGGAGTGTTTTGGGTGGCCAAAACCACTTTTATGTCACCTATAAAAGGTTAAAGTACTTTGTACTTTTATAAAAGATGTACAGTTTATAGGAAGAGAGAGAATCTCTGAATTTCTATGAAGAGAAGGAGTTCTTCCGTATTGAGCTATGTTGAAGAAGCTATGATGGATTGAATTGAAAAGAGAAGTGATAATATTGTAACATTATTTATCATATCATATTATTTATTCATCATTTTATTTAGCTGACTATCATATTTTTTCTTTTCATATTATTCAGCTGATCATCATATCGGTTAGATAATCAGATCCGGATTTCCATATTGGGATTTTCGGACTGAGGAAGAAGGAATTGTTCTAAATTTTTTCAACCATATTCTGATAGAGTTATATTCATCATGTTGGGAAATATGATTTGAATATTAGACCTGAAGAATTAGAGGTTTCAGATTAGACTCAACAATTGGATTGAATTATAGATCAAAGTCCTTGAAATTCTTACCAGTTTTGGGAAAGGAATTGAATATTTTATTTTCAAAAAATTACATTTTTGAAAGATGAAAATAAGAACTTGTAACATGTTTTTTTACAAAAACATTTAATTAATCAATTTTTTTCTAGAGAGATAACAGACACTATTGAATTTTTTACATAGTGTTTCATGAGTGAAAGGGTATATCCTACTCATTGTATTCCACCAAATGGATTACTTTCTAGTAGATTGTGTCGTATTGAATCATTTCCAAAACATACCAAGGATGTATATATTCTTACTGAATAGATAAACTTATAAATACATGTGTTTCGGTGGATGTGTGTTTTAATTGTTTTTATCAAGGAATAAAATATTTAATAGAAGGTGAAGGTTGTTTTGGGGAAACATAAATGAAAAGTAACACTAATTCACCTACTTCCTCTCTAAGTGATACCGTTATCTAGATTGGGCTCTTTAAACTAGTATTAGAGGAAGAGGTTCCCTTCTCTTATTCTATTCTGATGGTGAATTTCAATTGTGTGAATATTAAAGTGGTTCTGATTTACAATGGTAAGAATTATCTTATCTAGAAATATAAAATTTTTCCCTAATTTATGTACATTGGATATGATTTTAATGATGTTTCAACAAATGGTTTCCTCCTATAAATGATAAATATCATCTTACATTTTTTTTATAAGAAGATTACTGAGAATGATGGAATGGATAATAATCATATGTTATCATCACATTTTCAAAGAGAATCACTATAGGTGAAAGTCATTTCCACAAAAAATGGTATATGAGACAAATTTAAAAACATTTATGAAGGAAATACATAAGTGAATAAGGAAAAATAATATATATATATATATATATATATGTATAAATATTTTATGATAGTTGAATATGAACTAGTAGGGGAATTATTTACCAGGGTGAATGACCTTGTCAGCACTATCAGATGTTCTAGTGAAAAGTTAGATGATTCTAGAGTTGTTACATTTATTTTGAGAATCCTTCCTAACATGTTTGATGAAAAAGTTTCTTCACATAAGGTAGATATCCTGAATCATTATATATAGATGAATTTCAAAGAATTATAATTACATATGAAATGAGAAGGGAGAATGATATCATGAGAAAATCAGAAGATAATTGAGAAATTTCTATAGGGATGCTAAGAAATAAAATTCAAAGATGATTCTTATTGAAAATGAAGATGCTGAATCTGATTTAGAAAATGAGTTATGTAAAAATTTTGATGATATTTTAACCTTTTTTTCTAAAAATATGAAAGAGTTATAGGGAAATAAAAAGGGAAACTTCCCTTAAAATGTTTTTAATGTTGAGTTATTTGACATTTTGTGGCTAATTGTCCTTGTTTAATGAAATAAGAGGATAGTAATGAAGAAGAAAGAAGGAGAAGATGATTGTGAAGAAAAAGGAGATTAAGGAAAATCATGTTCAATAGGGAATGATATAAAATTATTCAAATACAAAATAAGATGTTTCTTATATATCAATGAGGAAGATAAATGAAGTGATATTAAATATGAAAAGACTATTGATTATGGTATTGAGAATACTTTTATTAAAATAGTGAATGATGAAAAGTTCCAAAACATTAGTTCCAAAGCTGGAGAAACTCAACATGAATATAATTTTAAATATGTTCTAAAAGAATTTCTGAGAAATATTATAATTCTTGAAGAGAAAAACAAAAATATGGAAGATGAATGTGCCTCAACAATAATTAAAGAATGTTTTGTTGATGAGAAGGTGAATCTGGTGAATGAAATTCATGAAATGAAGAAATATTTTATGGATGAAAATAATTGTAATGAGAATATAGATGTGAAGTTGAAGGGAAAAAAGAGTATTTGGAACATTTCAAAAAAAATACCGAAGATGAACATAGAAATAAAATATTAAAAAACATTATTAATTAATTTAGTTAGAGTTCATGAAAAGAGAAACTTGAGAAGAATAAAAAAAAGATACCTTCAAAGGTTGAGATGAAATTTGTAATTGTTTATGAAACCAACAATGAAGGTAATGTTATGTATGTGGCCAAAACAAAAAATATGGGAATTCAAAAATCTCAAAAAATGTTGAACTTGAAAATTAGTAATCCAAAAAAGTATCCATTACTTATGGTTCCGATAAATATGAAAAGGAATATAATATTTTGATTGAAAATAAAAAGTTCAAGATATCATAAAGGAATGATAAGAAAGATGCTAAGAAACATATTTACAATTCCGGTCAGCATGGTAATTTCATATGAAAATTCTCTTTCAATGGATACTATTGGTATTGTTGTGGATTCATACACATGGATAATATGTGTTGTTTTAAACAAACACAATACTATTATTCTATATGAAATGAAAGGAATGTTTTGAGGGAGAGTCATTATTCTCAAAGAAAGATGTATGAAAAGGTTATTTTAAATAAACTTGAGAATGATGGTGTGAAAGATTAAAATATATTCCAACCAATGGAAACTATTTTTGGAATATGTGAACAAAGTGGATACCTTGTAAAAGGATGTCTTGTTTTCATACCATATCAGCAAAAGTCTCTTATCTCTGAGAAGCAGAAGGTGAAGAAAAAAATGAAATAAGAAAGTGATCTTTTTGAAGAAACCGCTCAGAAAGCTACAAAAGGAGAATAAAATTATATTCTTGATAGGGGAATTTATTCACATATGTCAGGAGTTTTAAATTTTTTGAAGAATGTTAAAGATTTTAAGGAAGGAACTGTGACATTTTCTAATGATGAATAACTAAGAATCAAAAGTGTTGTATCAACCATCATTGGAAAAAGATGTTGAAATATAAGAAATATTTGTATGTTGATGGGATGAAGCACAATTTTCTAAGTGTTTCACAATTTTTAGATGAGGGTTCTAAAGTTATCATCAGAAAAGATGTATTTTTTGTGACATGTGAAGAAGATGGAAATATTGTTACAATAGGGCAACATTAAAAATGAAACATGTTTCAAGTTGTTGAAATATAAAACTCTTGTTACTTGTTTATGGTGGAATAGAATCAATTGTTCCATAAATGGATTGGACACATCTATCAAAGAAACATGAGTAAAGTTTCAATAAGATATAGTGTCTGAGACATTCCTAATTTTCCAAGAAGAAGGAATTGGTGTTTCACTATTTTCTAGAAAGGGATGATTACCAATTCATTATATAATAAAGTTAATATCTACTCAAAACAACCCCTAGAGATTAATCACTCTGATATTTATGGGATAATGAGAAAATAATAAAAAAATGTAGATAATTATTTCATCACATTCATTGATGATTTTAATCATATTAATTGTGTTATTTTTATGAAACATCAATTAGATTATTTTAACATGTTTAAAAGTATCAAAAGGAAATATGTGAAGGAATTTGAGTATTCGATGAAGATGATGAGAACTTATAATGGTGGTGAATACATAACTGAATAATATAAAATTTATATTGATAAGAATGGAATTCATTGTGAATATAGTTCCCATACACTCCTTAACAATATGGGGTTTCTGAAATATAGAAAATATGTTTGGTGGAAATGGGGAGAGCCATGTTACTTGAACATGTACTTTATCATTACTATTGTAGGAAAGAGAATAGTGATATTATTTATATTCAAAACTAATGTTTATATAAGAAATTATTAGGTATGACTCCATATGAACTGTTTTATGGCAATACTCCATGTATGAAAATATTAAGAGTTTTCAGGCATCAATTTATTATAAAGAAAAAAGGTGGAAGCTTTTGCAAGTTTGAATATAATGATAAAGATAGAATTTTTATTGTATATGGTCTAGTAATAATAGGTTATATTTGATTTAAAAATGATACATGAAGAGTTTTTTATTCAATTTATGTGAAAGTTGTTGAAAGAGATAAAGAAGATAATCATAATCATATAGAGAATTAAGTTTAATAGGGATGTTTTGAAAACAATTATGATAAGGATACATATAATTATCACTATATTCAAAGAGAATAATTGGACTAAGACATTTTTAATTATGAGAACGATTCTTTAAAATCTCATCCTTGGCTAAAGAATAAAGTGGAAGCCCAAAATGTAATTTGGGATAAACATCAAAACGATCAAACTAGAAGAATAAAAAATTCTATTATACATACGTTTTGTGTTCAAAAGTGGATATGTATGATGAAAACGAATATTTTGAGTATCCAGAATGGTTTTCATCCATGAATGAAGACATGGATCAGATTTAAGAGAATGAATCATGGGATGTCATACCATAGTCAGACAATAAAAACATTATTTCGCACAAAGTGGTTTTTTAGAGCAATATAAATGATGAAGGTGAAGTTATTTTGAAAAAATAAGATTAGTGTGAAAAAGGTATTCACAAATTGAAGGCATTGATTTTGAATAAAAATTTTATTCAGTGGAAAGACATGAAATATTCATAATTTTTGTTTTTATTGCTGCACAACTAGGTTACAATATATTTTTAATAGATGTTAAATAAGAATTCTTGAATGGTGATCTTGATGAGGAATAATACATTGAACAACCTTGTGCCTTTGTTGTTGGAAAAGATGAAAGTTGTGTATTCATATTGAAGAAGGCTTTGTATGGGCTAAAAAGTGTTCTAAGAGAATAGTATTCCAAACTGGATACTTGTTTGAGAAAGATTTTCACGACCCGTCCTCGGGGCTCGTGCCGTGACTACCCCAAGCCCGCCTTCCATAGGCCAGAGGCTAGCGACTAGCACCAAAGGTGTAATCCCGATAAAAGGGAAGGCATTTCTTTTTTAACCTGTAATGCACACACAGTCTGAACACAAGAACTAGAGGAAACAACAGGAAATAAACACTAAGTAAAACTGAATACTAAAGTAAGTACTAAAAGGAATGGGGCCAGAAATACAATACCAACAGTAAAGTACAACAACTATAAAGCTAGTACAACTGTAGAAAAGTAAACAGAAACTACTGAGTTGTCCTCTAGGTATCCCACCTGAAGGGTGGGTACAGATGGCCTCCTCAGCACCTCAGGTCTGTCCGACTGCTTCGTGTACATCTCGCCTAGTAGTCTACCTCTGGGTACTGTCCAACTCCAAAAATCTCTACCTCAATCAGTGTTGTCTGTCGTCTGCAACCAACACGATGAAGTGCGGGAAAAGCCCGTGTAGGAGTAAGTATAACGACACTCATTAGGGACCCCGAGACCCCCGAAGGTCTCCTAGAATACACGAAGGATAAACCACATATAAAATATACAATCACGAAGTATAAACCAACCCTACTTAGGTATATGCCCATACATATACCTAAGTTATCAATCACAGTTTGACTCCAACTCTTGAGCCCAAGCACAACCCAGTCCACATAGGAAAGTAAGTCAATCACATCGATGATAATGATTGAAAATCAAGAATCAGCTCACACAGGTATACATCGTTCGTATAACGATTGAGATGATCAGATGTAGTCACCGATTCATCTAAGCTGTCGGACCCACACAGGATACTAGACCAGCTTAGCTGTCATACCCACACAGGATACGAGACTAAGTACTCTGTCGGACCCACATAGGATACAAGAACAGAAGTCAAAACTGTCGGATCCACACATGATATAAGAATAGTAGTCATCGTTGTCGAACCCACGAAGGATTACGGTACAATATCCATCGTCATCGAACCCACGGAGGATTCCAGTTCAGTAGTCATCGTCGTCGAACCAAAGAAGGATTCCACTACGGTAGATGTCGCAGCCAGCTGTAGGGTTTCCACACACATCACGCTCGATTCCAGGAGGATCCACTCCTCGAGCCAAGTGTCGATACATCAACTATCATGAAGTCCTGATTTGATGTATCCAGTAGTTCCGTCTCATCAAAAGAAACCCAATGCAACAGACAGCGCATCAATCAGATGCCCAGTATGAGAGTTATTTGGCTTTTCTGTAAAAGGGGCCTAGTTGGATTTACGCTTGATACAAACCCGACCATTTTCCAAATTTGTCCAAAAATCACTTAGTGTATCACAAAAGGGCCGCCTCATCCCAAGGATCCCAGTGCCGTAGATGGCGCGTCGATCATACGTGCGGTATAGAAGTTATTCATGTTTAAGTGAAACGGGCCCGACCCGTCAAGCCCAGTGGGCTGGAGGGTAGGCCCGACCTAGTTTGGCGGGTCCGACCCGGATAGGGGTCAACCTGGCTAGGTGGGCCGTAGCCCACCTGCGGACCCGGACCGGGGTGCGGGCAGGTTCGGTTCACCCGGCGGCGCCGCCTCTCCCTGCCCGGCCGGCCAAGGCCAGCCGGTTTTGTCTGGCGCGAGCGGCCCGCGGTTGTTGGCCGTGGTTCCTCCGCAGTGCGGCACCAAGTGGCACCGCGATCTTCTTCCCAGCCAGCCGTAGCCAGCTGGTTCGTCCAGCAAGCGGCCCGTGGTTGCGGGCCATGGTTCCCTTCGCTGTGCGGCACCTGCTGGTGCTGCAGTTTTTCTGCCCGACCGGCCATAGCTGATTGGTTTGCTTAGCCCAAGAAGCCCGCGGATGTGGGCTGCAGTTTTCCTCCACACAGCCGGTGCGCGACCGCTGCCTCCAGTCACCGCCGCCTCTGATCGTCGTCACTTCTTCCGACTGTCGCGTCCTATATGGTCGTGGCCTCCTTCCTCCGGCACGGTGCGACGACACCACGCCCTTCCGACTCCGCCTCTTTTTCCAATGCAAAAAAGAATTAAAGGAGGGTCATCTGGCCATGTTTGTTCGGCTCATGACCTCCGTGTTAGGCGATATCAAGTGGACAAAGTCATTCAAAAGCAATCATCAAGAATGAGGGTATAATTTTATTCAATTAAAATTATACAAAACCCCCTACCTCGATTCGAAGTTTGTTCGTTGTCGACGACGTTGATTCGTTGTCGTCGGGGTGTGTCCGGGGAGAAATAGGAAGAATGATGACATTCATCATGAGCGTTGCCTCACGTTCTTTCCCCAGTTGAAGAAGGTAGGATATTTTTCTTCACGTTCTTCGAGTCGTGGAGCGTTCTTCGCGTTATTCATCGAGAGAGTATTTCATTCTTCATGGGAAGAACTATCCCTTTCCAGTTCTCCCAAATCTCTACCAATACAACATGTTCCCACCCCAAATAATATCTTAGGCTATTATTTTATCCACACCTGAATTTCAAATTAATTCAAAAAGTTGATCCAATTAATTAATCGTTCCTTAATTGAGAGTGTGTTGGCACATTCATGAGAGGAGGGTGGAATGTGGAGAGTTTAAAATAAAAGATGAGAGGTGGAGAGTTTAGGAGTTAAGGGGGGTTTCAAAGAGTTAAAGAGAAGTTGAAGGGTTATATGTATGTGTGGGCCCCACCACATATTATCCTCCCATGGGAGGTTTTGTGGGTGTGGACCCCACCACCAACATCCCTTTGGAGGTTTTAACTACCATCCAAATAACTTTTATAACCTAACAAATAAAAATGTGTTGCACACACATTTTTATTAAATTTTAATATTAATAGAAACCCCAATTATAACTTTAATCCTGTGTAAAATACAACTACAGTAAATGTACCCTTAAGTGAATACCGGCGCTGCTTGTTCATCGGTGTCCTCGGATTTCGATTATGAGCACCGGTTCAAAAGATAGAAAAACCCACATGTACGTCTACTGAACATACCCAAACAAAACATCAGAAAATTATTCCGGGCACACCGGGCCTCAGAATCAGGAGTCTTCAAAAACTGCGGACTCATAAAATTCCAAAGAATTTAAGAAAAAAAAATTCCCTTGATATTTCTGGGTCTTTACAAAGATGGGTTTCAATAAACTGGGAGTTGACATAAATCTATATATTAGAGAAATTAAAGATTATTCCCTCATCGTAATTTTTTATGTTGATAAGATTTTCATTATTGTAAATGATGAAATATATTGTGAATTATTTACATAAGAAATGAAAAGGTTATGAAATATACATGAAATGGGAATTGAAATAATTAATTGGGATGAAAATCTTACAAAAGTATAAATAAATTTTTTTTCTGAAGGAAAGTATGATTAGAAACTTCTTTATAGATTTACCATGTAAAACTCAAAACTAGTTTCCACATTGATTTTAGTGGGAACAGAGTTGTCTAAATACGGAGAAGGAAAACAAGCTGATCAGAAATAATATTAGAAGCTGATTGGATGATATTTGTATTTTACTACCTTAGGACCTAACATTATTTATTATGTTACCTTATGTGTATGATTTCAGAGTTCTCCCCAAGACTGAAATTTACATTATAGGAAAATAATTTTCAAATACATCAATGGACCCAAAAAATTAAGAATCCAGTATGATATCTCAGATAGTATTTATTTGTTTGGGAATCCAAATGTTGATTGGGTAGGAAATGTTGATGATAGAATATCCACATCTGGTTGAGTATTATTTCTGGGAAAGAATTGTGTTAGTTGATATACAATGAAACCTAATTATGTAACTCTTAGTAAGGCTAATTCTGAGTATGATTCTGCAACTCCAGGAGCTAATAAACTTATGTGGATGAAATCTCAATTAGAATACTTTCTTATTGAACTTAATTTACCCTTACTTTTGTGTTGTGAAAATCAATGTACAATCAATCTCAATAAGAATCTAGTTCAACATTCCCATTCCAAACACTTTGATATCAAAAATAATTTAATCAAAGAGCATTTGGAGAAGAATTAATTGAAACTGGATCATGTTCCAACATCGGAAAAAGTTGCTGACATTTTACAAAAACATTACCATAAGAACCCTTTTCTAAATTGAGGTTGAACAGGGGTATCCAACCTATTTCTATTCAAATTTGAGGTATATTTTTTTGTCCCCTATATCATCATACCTTTAGATAGTGTTGTTAAAGGGATAGAATTGTATTCTTTCATAAATGTATACTTTCGAATACATGTAATAAAGGGGGAATTGTGGGTATGATTTTAATCCATCATTTTACTATGAATGAACTATTTCCACTATTTTTTGGAGTGTTTATTAGAAAAAATTTGTTTTTTATTCAAGGTATGTTGAAATTATAGAGGAAATAAAGGTGTGAAGTTGAATATGTTTTTATAATCATGTATTTTAGATGACATGAGTTTTCTATCAATGATCCTTGTTTCTTATAATGTTTTACCTCACATAGGCTTATAATTATTGATAAGTAATCTATAGAATGAGGATACAATGTTCTGTGATTTATGAGACATGGTTGATAACAAAATCCAAAGGTGGAGATTATTTGTCCAAGATGAGAAGGATAATGATTGTATTCAATTTTTGTCAATTGTTGTAAAGAATGTTTTTGAACAAATAAAAATAACCGCACTTTAAATTTAGTGAGAATTTTATAGACCATAAAATTCAAGAGGATCAGACATAAAATGCTTGAAAAGGTCGATCATATTTGGGATAAGTTCGATGGAAGAAAAGGATCCTCAACTTTCCACTGAATCCAAACAAATACGATATATCATATTAAAAAAATATATTTCTACAAGTAAATTTTCACCAGATTCACTCTGTGTTGAGTATGAAATATGTGATTGTATGATGGAGAATCAGCTTATTTATGACTATGACTAAAATTTGATGATACTTTGTTGGTCTTCGAGTTCTCGTAAAACATCTGTATTTGGAAACCTTGTGATGAAATATTGATGAATGAAAGTGTATGTAAAAGAGATGTTGTCAATCATATTTAGATTTAGAGTATCTAAATGGAATGAGAAAATATGCTAGAAATCATAATCAGCCAAATCAAAAACATGTCGTTTTCATTCATGTTTATCGTATTCAATTCAGTTTAATTCTGGACAATGGTATTCATGTTGTGTTAGAAATAATGCTGGTTGATGGAGTTTTGGGAAGATGTAATACTTTCCATTAAAATAATGATGATGTTGAATCTCTTCTCAAATGTATTCAAAGTCATGAAGGATGTCATGATAGAAGCAGATGATTTTGATTAAAGTAAGTTCTTGAAGTTGAAACTGCTAACACTGGTCCATCCTATTCATCATACCATCACATTTAGTTATAATTTCTTTCAATAAGATTGATGGTAATGGAATTGGGTTGAAGGTGATAATGGTAGACACTAATCAATAGTGCAGTCAACAATTTAATATGTATGCATGTGTTTTCAAGGGGGGTTTGAAATTCGTAGAAGGTGTTTTGATTCATTAATTAATGTGGAACACTATATTGAAGGAATTGTATTTCATGTAGGGAGGAAGAATCATAATAGAGATTGAGAAGAAGATGAAATCTACCCATTTCATCATACATTTATGTTTAACTAGTTTAAATAATTATATTGAAGAAATCAGATTGAGCTAATCAGAAGGGGAAATCAAAATCAATCTGGTGATTTAAAATAAAAAACTAAAGTTGAACTGAAACTAGGAATATGATTGAAGAAGAATCAAGATGTTTTGGTGAAGTCAGAGATGCACCCAGAATTCATGGAATCACAAAATTTTTGGTGAATTTGGTTCAGAAGGAAATTTTTTGTGATTCCCACGAAACAAATTCTGGGTCACCTATAAAAGAATAAAGTAGTTTTTACTTTTTATGATAGAGTTATTGTTCATGTGAAGAGAGAGAATCTCTTACTTTATTTTAGGAGGAGATGTTTTTCGTATTGAGATAAGTTGAAGAAGCTACAATGGAATGATGTGAAAGGATAGGAGACAACATCACAATGTTATTCAGATTATCATTATATTCAAGGATCACTGTATTCAGATGACTATCATATTATTCTTGTCATTTTATTCAGCCGATCATTGTATCAAGATGGATAATCATATTGGAATATTTGTAATAGGATTTTTGGACTAAGGAAGAAATAATTTTTTTGAATTGTTTCAACCATATCCTGACATAGTTATATTTATCATGTTGGGAAATCATATTTGAAGATAAAATCTGAATAATCAGAGTGACGAGATCAAATTGGTCAATTAGAATGAGTTATATATCATTGTCCTTAAACATCATACCATCTTTTGGTTAAATAATTAGAGATTTTTTTTCAAAATAATAAATTTTTGAAAGTTGAAAATAAGTACATGTGACTTGTTTTGTTACACAAACATTATATTACACCATTTGTGCTAGAGGGAGAATACATACTACTAAATTGATTACATAGTTGTATATGAGTGAAATGGTATATTAAACTCATTGTATTCCACCAAAAGCATTGATTTCTAGTGTATTGTGTGGTATTGGATCATTTCCAATCCATACCAAGGACGTAGAAATTATCATTGAATAGTGAACCTTATAAATATTTATGTTCATGTGGATGTGTGTTTGAATTATTTTAAGTAGAGACTGAAATCTTTAACATGATTTGAAGGTTGTTTCAAAGAAACATAAAAGAAAAAGTACCACTAATTCACCCCTCCCGTTCTAAGTGATATAAGTATCTTGACAAGGAACATTTAGGTCATTTCTTCAAATAGACCTATCAGCAATCACAATAATGAGATTTTATTCCTCCAAAATATTAGCTATAATCAAAAATAAATTAATAGTAAAACTTTCCATGAAAACTATCAAAAAACAAAAACATATGTTTTTTATTAACTAATGAATTATTGAATTTAAAATATTATATTTTAATGGTTTTTTATTTAATTTTTTTTTCATATAAAATAACAGACATAGTGATTACTTTTTTTTCCTATTTTATTTTTGTAATATAATAAAAGTTAGATCAGAAAAACTTGTAGTAGTAAAAGTACTAAGGGATAGTTTCTTGATGGTGGTGGATAATCAAAATGTATAAAAAATATGGGCGAAAAATATCAATTTGAGGATATCGAGTTAGAGTCTATTAAGGGTTATCACTATATAAATTAATGATTTTTTTAACATTCATGGGCTTCAAAAACCATGAACACTTAACTTCCACAAACTTCAGAGTAATAAGAACTTCCCCAACATGGTTTTTTGCCTTTAACCATGTTTAATAGTAAGGAAATGTTTGATCTTGATTCCACAGTGGGATTCTTTGGATTATATTTGGTTGGGAAATTTGGACATGCAGGTGGGTTATTCCTAATTTGGATGGGTGATTTGGAAGTTCAAATTGAACAATTATCCTCTAATCATATTTTTGGGACAATTTATCATCATGGTTTTCCCCCCATGTGTCTTTGTGGGGATTTATAGGATAGGTTCAACCCATTTTTTGAAATTTTCAATGATGATACAAAAAATATAAAGGAATTTTTTTTCATTTCATCACTGACATCACGTGGTTTAAAAAGGGGGGATATCATTATCCCATTTTTTGAATTTTAAGATATTATCATTTTATATTATTTAAATATTTGAAATGATGTTGTGCACATGGATTTTATTGAATCCTTCATATATAAAGGGAGCGAAAAAGGGGCGATGCTTTATGAGATGAACACGGGGGATTATTTTTTGGAATGTGAAGATACGTTTGTGATGATTTAAGGTTATGGGTAGTAGTGTGCATAGGTATATAATGAGTAGTGGTAAATATGGTTTTCCAATGACTTATTGGTGGTGTTGTGATGACACCACATAATAGGTTTTTATCTTTAAAGTGTAAAATATTTTCACAAGATGATTATCAAAGTAAATGATGTGGCATATTGGTCTGTGATTTTTAATAGGTTTTCTACACTCTCATTGTAATCCAAGTTTCAGGATTTTACTTGGATTTTTTTGACTCTATGATTATAGTGACTTTTTTTATATTTTACCCATATATTTTTTATGCTATACAGTAGTAGGATTGTCCACATTAAATATATGCTTCATATTTTATTTCCTACAATTTTTTTTCTTCTATTTTTTTGGATATTCTCACAATATTTCTATCGTAATTGAGTTTTTATCTTGGGACTTATCTGTTTCCTCCTGAAAAATCTATATCAAAGGAGGTTATCCATGTTTCTTAATGATTGTATTTGGGTGATTCGTGACAAGGGATTTCAACCTGTATCAATTTGTTTAATGGAAAAAATGATTTTACTCCATGTAAGTAGGATGTAAAAAATAGTTTGGATTGTAATAAGATTGTGAAGGAACTGATGAAAAAAATTAGAGAATCCATCCAATAATGACACTGGTGAATGATATGACATGATAAAGTTAGCAATAGTCACCATCAAAATGTATTTAACTAATAATAATCTGCAATATTTAATGAATATGATATATCTATAGGTTATTTTGGTAATTCATTAAAATATATATAAATCAAAATCCCTAAAAAATTGTTTATATATATAAATAAATGATTATATCATTTGTGAATGACATAGAATAGAGATTTAAGAAACCATATGGATGAGTTCACCAAACATCTGATGAATATATATTTAGTGGTGTCCAAGATCAATGATCAAGGAAATAATGTAACTATTGAAAATGAAGAATAATAGAAATCTATACATCACTAGGGCTCAATACAAGATTTATATGATAATATCATCACCATATTAATGTTCGGGAAATACACTATGATGTTGGATGATGTTATTTCATCATTTTTGATTAATAATACTTAGTGAATGACCAATGATGATGATTTTTTAGGTAGTATTGGTATTCTGGCTGTGATAGATAGATGTTGTAATCAGATAAGATGATCAATGACATAAAGAAAAGTAATGTGGATCATTTTCGATACGGAGTTCCATGTGTAAAGAAACTACTAAACTTTGAAAAAGAATAAAGAATAAATAAAATATTAATTACCCAAATTTTATGGATACCACTATCAATCTTATAATAAATGAGGGCAATTTATTTTTATTTAGCATTAATTGTTGGTGGCTAGATCTATACATTGAATATGTGGTCGATTAAGTAGTGGCATACCATATTTCACCAAATAGGGAATTGTTATCTACATATAAAGAAGGATAATTTTACATATTGAAGATGGGAAGCGTATATTTTTATGGTTTCACTGGTGTTATTGATATTTCCATCAATAAAAATGTAGGTTGTATTCTGATCTTGAGAGATGTGAAACATGTTCCAGGCTGATGCCAGTCATATGCCACATATGTTAGATGATTTTACTCTGGATAATGATGGGTTCAAGAGTTTTTTTGAAAAAATAATATTAACATTATGAAAAGGATAAATGGTATATGTGTGAGTAATAATGGTTGACATGATTTTCAAGACTAATTAGAAGGTTTCTGGTGAAGTGATTAATGTAGTTTCAAAGAGGATTTAATCATATTTTTAGTAGAGGAGATCATTGTGAATGAGTCAATGTCCATTGAAAAGAATGATGAATGTTTGAAAGATGTAGTTGGTCAGATAAGATGTTTCATGTCTTACACCTAATTTCTTTTCCTCAGAGTGTGTCACTAGTGGGTTATGAATTTAAATCAATGATTTAAGTGATGCACTAAGAGTTAAATAATTATCAGATGATGTTCACTAGAGAGAACAATTAGTTTCTAAAGGAACTCTTAATTATGTGGATATAACTATTATATGGGAGGCATGTGTTTTTTGTTTAATCCTTATTCATTAGGGAAATTTATACACAAGTACGCTAAACGATTCAGCTTTTGGATTTCTTTTACAGGGGGATCTATCATGCTTTGGTCAGAGTTTCAAAAGTGGTTCATCATATTTTCTTTTGTGGGTGATGGTTTGTGTGAAACCAATAGATTTTATTTCCAACCTAGTTCATTGATATTCATCTCCTTCATTGTTGGGATGAAATTGAAGATTGATAGGTTGAACCCATTTTTATTATTTTCTCAAAGAAGAGATAAAATAAGATATAAAGGAGTTTTATTTTTTCATTGTAGCACTATAATCACATGGTTTCAAATGGGGGATATCTTCATTGAAGGATTTTTTTAATTTTAATATATTATAATTATATATTATTGGAATATTTTAAAGGATGTTGTACAAATTGATTTTAGGGAATCCTTCACTTATAAAGGGAGAAACATGGGTGTGATGCTTTTTGGGAAGATATGTGGGGTGATTTTATGCATGGGATGATATGTAGGGGTGATATTTAGTCATGGGAAGCATCATTCTATGGGATACAATGAGAATTTAAAAATATAGTTGTAAAACAATTTATTCGAGGTGTTGCAATGGAACCACATGTTCGGTCATGATCATTGAACGGTGATGTATTGCCATTAGTTAATTTTAGAAAAAATACAGAGGTGGATCAGTGTGTGATTTTTCTTTTATATTATCTCACTGTAATTCATGTTTTAGGATTTTAATTGGATTTTTAAACTCTTTGATTATTGTGGAATTTTTTAGAGTTTCCATGTGGTTTTTACTACTTCACATGAAATGTTTTTTCAAAGATAAAAATATATACGTCAACTTATTTTCAACAATTTTCCATGCTTCCATTTTTATTGGATATTCTCATAAAATTTCTATCACAATCGAGTTTTTATCCAATGACTAACCAATTTCATCCCCAAAAATATTGTTTTCCCAATCAATATTCAAAATGGAATTCCTATAAGCTGTTAATATTTGTGTATTCCTCCTTTTGACGCCCTATCCTAGTTGGCGTGGACTTCAATGACATTATTTAATATAATGAGATTAAAGGGGGAAACGGGAGATCCTTTTCAATGATGATAGATTTCAAATAAGTTTTTCATGTGGAAGCCATGCCTGGTCTTGGGTTTACTCGTACTACTTTTAATTTTTTTTTAGGGAATTCAATGAGTTAATGAATTTTTAAATGTCTTGATATATTTTTGGGAACCACTTAGTGGATAAATATTTTTAGAAAATTTTAAATTTCTCATATATTCCATGTTTCTATAAAACATTACCCAATTTTATTTCTACGTCCTGTTATTTAAAACACATGTTAAATGCGATATTATTTTGTTTTAAAAATATGTGGATTATATACAAAGTGTGTGTAGAGATTTTCCAATCTATATAGTGTAAGAACCCGATTCTTATTTTTGAGGTACATACTTCTTCCTTTTCCTTTTCCTTAAGTGTCTGTGAGAAAATATGGAAAATGGGGAAAAATCCTAAATTTTGGAACTACACGCCGTGTACTTTATCCACATGCCGTGTACTTTTGGTTGTGTAGGGATGATTACACGGGGCGTGTAGCCATGCCGGTGACGAAGGGTGTAGGAACCGACTACACACCGTGTAGTGGTACCTTACATGCCGTGTAGTCAATCGGCAGGCTTAAACAGTAAGGCGGTGGCGTTGCCTCCAGTTGGGCGACAGTACACGCCGTGTACTCGAGAGTACATTCTGTGTACTCATGTCGACAGATGAACAGTGTGGCGGTGCCGCCAAATGAACAGTTAAATGAAGGGAGTACACGTCGTGTACTTGGAAGTACACGCTATGTACTTTGTTTTTTCGACTTAAAACAGGAAGTAGCCTCCTAATTTGGTAGAGGAGGAACTTGATCCATTTTGGAGCCAAAGGAGGAGGCTAGATATTTGAAGATCCACCGGGCGTTTGTCTGGAATCCAAATCGGCTTCGGACGATCTCGTTGGAACCGCACGGGTAAGCCCTCTCCTCTCCTGGCACCGTTCTTGCCAATTATTCTCCTAACGTAAGTTATTTATGTTTGTTTGGGTTTTGTTCTTCGTCAGATCTACGCCATTCTTGGGAGTTTCTGGAGTTGGTGTTTGGGTATAACGCTCGTTGGCGTAGAAGGTAGGTGGCTTTGTGTTTATTTTCCAACTATCGTGCGTTTTTGTGCATTTTCGTGCCACAAACCCATATTGGGGTGTCGTGTGGCTGAGTCCGTTGCTATATTTAATGCCTAGAATTAGATAGGTGATTAAATTGTGATAATAAAATGCTGGTTGGGATCGTTTCTTGGATCTGAAACCACCTCAGGGGTGTGTTTCACTGTTTAGCCGTTTGGCCAGGATACCTGGGGGTATGCCTTAAAGGTAGTAATCGTAGAATTTCCTTGAGAGTAATTGCTTGTTTACTACATTTTGATATGTTGGGAATGTCCCGGTTACCTGTTTAGCCTGAGGGAATTGTTGTGATTTGCCTGAGGGCGTGACTGTTTTAGCCCGAGGGCTGTCGTATTTCGCCTGAGGGCAACCTTTCATGCTTGAGGGATTCACTTTTGTGCCTGAGGGTGGCACTTCGTATGCCTGAGGGCGAGAATTTCTATTATGCCTAAGGGAAATACTTGCGGGTTGGATTCTGTATGGCCTGAGGGCAAGCCTGAGGGCGTGGTTTATTATTTTAGCCTGAGGGAAAGCTTCTGGTTGGCCTAAGGGCTTAGTGGTGTTGAGAACAGAATGTTACTAAGTAAAATGATTAAATGAGTAATAAAATGGCAATATAACTAGTAGTTAGTTACTTTTGAGTACTGCTTACTTTATTGCATTTCACTACTGCACACTATTGTTGCATGCTTACACGCAGTTGGGCACGGGCCTTTGGTGGGTGCTTACTGAGATATATTTCTCACACCCTGTTTGGGTCATTCTTTTTAGCCCAAAAAGATTACGTTTCTGTAGGTGTGGATAGGGGAAAGAGTCCCTATACAGGTACTTGACTGTTGCTGTGGAGTAGGAGGGCATGGGACCGAGCCTAGGCTCGCGATGCCGCTGCCAGCTATTTTCTTTATTTTGTTGTACTCTGCTGTTTACTGTACTGTATTGATGTATAACATGTTCTGGCTGTTTTCTTAGAACTTGAGACGTGTAGCATCATCATTTATATACTGTTGGTTATATCAACTGCTGTTGTTTATTTCAGTTGTGTATGGTTTACTGCTTCCGCTGTTTGTTGTATGTTTTATTTCAATTCCTCTACGCTATACTTTGACAAATGAGGGAATAGTTTCTCCACTATCAGACCTCGGCCCTCGCTGCTAGTCGGCAACCTCTGGCGTTTGGGGAAATGCGCTTGAAGTTACATGGCAAACCGGGTTCAGGGAACCCGTTGTGTGGCACCCGGGTCCGGGACATTAAAAAGTGGTATCAGAGGAGGTTTCTTTTCTTTGACTTACTATTCGGAGCCGTAGTCAGGGATAGGACGGAACGGTAGTTGGTAATAAGCTGTGCCTGGGCGTAGCTAACCCGTGTATATGGAAAAGCCAGTCTACCTCGTATTTTACATTCTTTTGATTTTGAAAATTTTACGGTTGATATGTTTTCACCGTCGGGTGACGCACTTGGATTGTGTTCTTTATGTTTTATCTGTGGGCTCTATTTTGTTGCAACCCAATGAGATGAGGGTATGCCATCTCATGCATCATATAGGCACATGCTAGAAATCACATGCCATGCATAGTTTCGATGCTATGTAGGTGCATTAGAATTTGCATTTTGTCGTGATAGTTGATGTGCTAATAAAGAATGCTGTTGTGATAGTTGCTTGATAAATACCTTCCTTGTGATATGGTGTTTGTGTTTGAGCCTGTTTATAGGATGGACGCCAAACTTTGGTTTTTGGGAAGTATGGGTCCCCATTGACCGGAATTTGGTGAATCATTGACTTTTTAGTGGTTATAACACATTTAAGATGTCAAACTTTGATTCGTGGGGAGTATGGGCCCTCACGGATCAAAATTTGACACTTAGGTGTTGTTTTTTTAGTATTTTCTGGGTTCCGGGAAAGTTTCTGAGGCATACTGTCCAGAAACCCAGAATACACGCTGTGTAGGACCTCATACATGCCGTGTGTGTTCTTCTGTTCGGGAAGAAAAATGAACTTTTTAAGTACACGCCGTGTACCCCGAGTACACGCTGTGTAGTCTCTCTCCGTGTCACAAACCGTGTGGGCGGTGACATGGGGTAGGGAAGAACTTGGGTAAAACAAGCCATGTAGTGTGACCTGGGGGCTCGGCTGTGTAACTAATAACACGGTCCGGTGTCACCTCTCCTTGAACACGCCGTGTACCTGTGGGACACGCCGTGTAGTCCTGTCCGAGGACAAACCGTGTGGAGTTGCCATGTGGCTGGGAAACAGGGTGGTGTACACGCAATGTGCGGGTGTAACACGCCGTGTATGGTCAATCCGAGTAGTCGGCCGTGTCATAGACGACACTGGCAGTTGGAAAATAACACCATTCACGCCGTGTAGATATTATACACGCCGTGTAGTTTTGTTCGACCGAAGCCGTGTGGGTTAGCCGTGTAAAAGGACCCGGGCAGAGGGAAGGAAAGTCAAGTACACGCCGTGTAGTCAGTGTACACACCATGTAGTAATGTTTTTCAAATATTTAATGCCTTATTACTCTTGTTTCCCTTGTGGTTCCTTTGCTTTTCGGTCATAATAATCTTGAATCTGAGGCGTGCTTTTGACCTTGTAGAGTCATACCGCCTAGACGACCGTGAGTTGTTTTCCAGGAGAGCGGCGATGATTATACTCCAGAGATAGTGGGACATGGGCTACCAATTGATCCACCAGCAGGGCCAGATGTGGCACCAGCTATTATACCGGACACAGGCGCGGAGGCGCAGTTCCGTGAAGGCTTATTGCGGTTCATACAGACCTTTCAGGGAGTATCGCAGGCTGCCACATCTATGGCCGAGCTGACGTGTATCTTTTAGCAGCAGCATCCGCCTAGTTTTTCAGGGGATGGCGGACCGCAGGCTGCAGAGTCTTGGTTGGGGTCGATGCTGACTATTTTTGAACATCTTGAGATGCCTCCAGGGCAGAGGGTCAAGCTCGCGACTTACATTCTGCGTGATTCCGCCAAGAGGTGGTGGGATGTTACCACCCAGTCAGAGCATCACAGAGATATGGCGTGGGAAGATTTTCAGGCAGTCTTCTATGACTTCTTCTTTCCCGAGACGCTGAGGGTAGATAGAGCTCGAGAGTTCATGAATTTGCAGTAGGGAGCTATGTCGGTGATGGACTATTCTGCTCGTTTTACAGAGCTTCAACGTTTTGCACTCGTGCTGGTGGGTGATGAGACGTTGAGAGCCAGACGTTTTGAGGATGGTCTTCGGTATGACATCCGAGCGCTGGTAAATGTTTTCAGGTTTCCTACTATACACGTGATTGTGAACCAGGCACTGATTACAGAGGGGAACCTGCGGGAATCAAGTGGTGTGGTCCAGGGTGGTTCAACACCAGTTACTGGTACTATTTATGCTGGCAAGAGGAAGAGACAGATGGACTTATCTCAGGGCGGCAGTACCAGCCATGCAGCTTCTACAGGTGGTCCGATCAGGTGCTACCAGTGTAGTAGAGAGGGGCACAAGAGACCGCAGTGTCCACATGACCCAGTGGAGTGCTGATCTTGCGGCAAGATGGGTCATCTATAGTGATTTTGCAGGGCATTTCTACCAGTGGCTAGTGAGAGGGGTTCTGTGCAGACTCCGCGTGCAGGAGCAGGACCAGTGGCTTCTTACCAGTCCGGAAACTAGAACACATCTGGGCGTGCAGGCAGAGATGGTAGTCGTGGCCGTGGTAGCCAGACACCAGGATCGCAGAGGCAGCAAGGCGGGATAGCTCAGGGTAGCCAGGCTATGTCGCAGGGCTGCGACACTGGGCAGGCCTATGTGGTGTAACAAACCCAGCAGGAGCAGGATCCCGGACCTTCTACAGTCAGAGGTACTATTCTAGTAGCTTCTGTCTTGTCTTCAGTACTTTTTGATATGGGTGCTATGCATAGTTTCATATCTGTACCCGTTGTGGAGAGCCTTGGGCTTAGTGTTTTTTATTATTCTGATATCATGACGCTAGACACTCCCTTGGGGACTAGAACGACTGGTGTGCTTCAGTGCAAGGAGTGCCCCCTTGAGGTTGGTGGATGTCGCTTCCATTGGGACCTCTATGCCTTGTAGATGACGAGCTATGACGTCATTCTCGAGATGGACTGGTTGGTTCCCTTCCGAGTCTTTGTAGACTGCTATCGTCGCAGGGTGCGTTTCACGTCACCAGAGGGCGGAGAGTTTCTATACAAGGGCGAATGGGATGTTCAGGCGAGTCGAGCTGGACCAAAGCATCATGGGTGAGGTGGAGTCACAGCCCAGATTGCGAGTTTGTATCTGGATGATCAGGGGACTTGTCAGACAGATTTCCCTCCAGTGGTTGATCGTTTCAGGGATGTCTTCCCGGACGACTTTTCAGGTCTACCTCTGGTGCGTGATGTGGATTTCTCTATCGATCTTGTGCCAGGAGAAGCACCGGTGTCCATTCCTCCTTATAGGATGGCCACGCCTGAGTTGGAGGAGCTCAAGAGGAAGTTAGAGGAGTTACATGCAAAGGGCTTTATTCGACCCAGTACTTCTCCTTGGGGTTCTCTGGTCCTTTTTGCGAAAAAGGCAGATGGTACCCTCAGACTTTGCGTGGATTATCGGAAGCTAAACCAGTTGACGGTTAAGAACCGATATCCCTTTCCGAGGATTGATGATCTGTTTGATCAGCTTTGTGGAGCACGACTATTCTCGAAGATTTACTTGAAATCCGGATATCATCAGCTGCGCGTGAGACCATCTGATATACCTCTCACAGCTTTCAGGAGTAGGTATGGTCTATATGAGTATACGGTTATGCTGTTCGGACTCACGAACGTGCCAGCAGTTTTCATGGCTCTGATGAATCATGTGTTCTATCCATACCTTGATTCTTTTGTGGTAGTATTCGTGGAAGACATCTTGGTGTACTCTCACACTCGACACGACTATGCCACCCATATTGAGATCATATTGAGCACACTGAGAGAGCATCGGCTATATGCTAAGATCTCGAAGTACCACTTTTGGATGGACCAGATTCACTTCCTGGGTCATATCATCTCAGAGTCAGGAGTTTCAATAGACCCAGAGAAGGTAAGAGTAGTAGTTTCCTGGGAGCAGCCTAAAAATGTGTTTGAGATAGAGAGTTTCTTAGGGATGGCTGGTTACTACAGATGCTTCATACAGGACTTCTCCCACTTAGCAGCACCGTTGACAGGTCTGAATAAGAAGGGTGTGAAGTTCGTTTGGTCAGAAGCTTGTGAGACAGCTTTTCAGGACCTGAAGGGAAGGTTGACATCAACACCGATCCTGATACTCCTAGAATAGGGGAAGAGCTATACAATTTACTGTGATGCATCAGGGATTGGGATGGGAGCAGTTTTGATAGAGGGAAACCGAGTGGTTGCATACGGGTCTCGGTAGTTAAGGCCACATGAGAGGAATTACCCGACGCATGATCTCGAGCTGGCTGCAGTTGTTCATGTGTTGCGCTGTTGGAGACATTACCTGTTGGGAGAGAATTTTGTGGTTTTCACCAACCAAAAAAGACTCAAGTATATCTTTACTCAGCGTGACCTGAATCTGAGGCATAGAAGGTGAGTCGAGTACCTACAGTCCTTCGATTTTGAGCTTGCCTACACACCTGGTAAAGGTAATGCAATAGCTGATGCATTGAGCAGGAAGACTCAGATACAGGTAGTGCAAGAGGCCAGTAGTGAGTGGGAGCTTATGGATTTGTTCTCTGAGATGCATCTAGAGGTGCACGATGGTCCGAGGAAGACTTATCTTTCCTCGTTAGTTGTGACTTCTACCCTCCTGGACAGAGTGAGGATGAAGCAGCTATCGGTTTCAGAAGGCCTAGTTATACGGGAGTCAGTGGCAAGTGAGGACCCTCCTTCCGGTTGGATGATAGGCGATGATGAAGTTTTTCATTTCCATGGACGAGTATGGGTTCCAGGGGATATACGTGAGGATCTGATGCGGGAGTTTCAGGCTTCAACTTGGGCAGTTCATCCTGGGGTTACCAAGATGTACCGTGACTTGAGGCGTCAGTACTGGTGGCCAGGTATGAAGAGATAAATAGCTGGTTTTGTTACGAGATGTTCCACCTGTCAGCAGGTGAAGGCAGAGCATCAAAGTCCAGCTGGACTATTACAGCAGTTACCCATTCCAGAGTGGAAATGGGATGATGTCGTGATGGATTTTGTGACGGGATTTCCGAGGTCACCACGAGGCAATGAAGCCGTGTGGGTTGTGGTGGAGAGACTCACGAAGGTGGCTCACTTCTTGCCGATCAAGGGGACCTTCAGTGTGGATGAGATCGAAGGGATATATATCCCAGAGATCATAAGTCTTCATGGGGTCCCTTGTTCTATCGTTTCAGATAGGGATGTCTGCTTTACGTCTCGTTTCTGGAAGAGTTTTCAGAGGGCTCTAGGTACACAGGTGCTTCTAAGCACATCATACCACCCTAAGACAGATGGCTAGTCAGAGCGGACAATACAGGTGCTAGAGGACATGCTGCGCGCATGTGTCCTAGACTTTGGGGGCTCGTGGGAGAATCATATACCCTTAATCGAGTTTTCCTATAACAAAATTCTTTAGGCAACTATTGAGATGGAACCATACGAGGATTTATATGGTAGGCCATGCAGATCACCTTTGTGCTGGTTAGAGGCAGGTGAGGCAACTTTACTGGGGCCACAGCTCGTACAGAATACATCTGAGCAGGTCCAGTTGATTTAGAAGCGGATGGCTACCGCGCAGTCTCGTCAGAAGTCTTATGCGGATCGCCGTAGACGACCTTTGGAGTTCGTGGTCGGAGATCAGGTTTTCTTGCGTGCTTTGCCGAGGTTGAGGCACAAACAGATCAGGAGACAGGGTAAGCTTTCACCGAGGTATGTGTGACCATTTGAGATTCTTTAGAGAGTCAGGCTGGTTGCATATAGGTTGCAGTTACCGCAGTGGTACAGAGCCATGCATGACGTCTTCCACGTGTCTCAATTGCGTCTCTACCATTCACACCCATCTCACACCTTTTAGCCAGAGGAGGTTGATCTTAAGCATGATGCGTCCTTTGAGGAACATCTGATCCGTATCGTTGACAGGAGCACGAAGGTTCTCCGAGGCCGGTCAGTTCCTCTCGTACGGGTGCTATGGCAGCATGGCCGAGTGCAGGACGAGTCCTGGGAGCGGGAGGCTGATGTACGTACTCAGTGTCCAGAGCTCTTCTGAGATTTCTCTTCGCCACCCTTGGAAGGGAAATTCGGGGACAAATTTCTATAAGGTGGGAAGTTTATAAGAACCCGATTCTTATTTTTTAGGTACAAAGTTCTTCTTTTATCTTTTCCTTAAGTGTTTTTGAGACAATATGGAAAATGGGGAAAAATCCTAAATTTTGGAACTACACGCCATGTACTTTATCCACACGCCGTGTACTTTTGGCCGTTTTGGGATGAGTACACGGGGCGTGTAGCCATGCTGGCGACGAAGGGTGTAGGAACCGACTACACGCCGTGTAGTGGTACCTTACACGCCGTGTAGTCAGTCGACAGGCTTAAATAGTAAGGCGGTGGTGTCGCCACCAGCTGGGAGATAGTACACGCCGTGTACTCGAGAGTACATGCCGTGTACTCATGTTGACAGATGAACAGTGTGGCGGTGCCGCCAAATGAAGAGTTAAATGAAGGGAGTACACGCAGTGTACTTGGAAGTACATGCCGTGTACTTTGTTTTTTCAGCATAAAATAGGCAGTAGCCTCCTCATTTGGCAGAGGAGGCACTTGAGCCATTTTAGAGCCAATGGAGGAGGCCAGATCTTTGAAGATCCACCGGGCGTTCATCTGGAATCCGAATCGGCTTCGGACAATCTCGTTGGAACCGCACGTGTATGCCCTCTTCTCTCCTGGTACCGTTCTTGCCAATTATTCTCCTAACGTAATTTATTTACATTTTTTTGGGTTTTGTTCTTCGTCATATCTACGCCATTCTTGGGCGTTCCTGGAGTCGGCGTTCGGGTATAATGCTCGTTGGCGTAGAAGGTAGGTGGCTTTGTGTTTATTTTCCAACTGTCGTGCATTTTTGTGCGTTTTCGTGCCACGAACCCATATTGGGGTGTCGTGTGGCTAAGGTCGTTGCTATATTTAATGCCTATAATTGAATAGGTGATTAAATTGTGATAATAAAATGCTGGTTGGGATCATTGCTTGGATCCGAAACCACCCCAGGGGTGTGTTTCACTGTTTAGCTGTTTGGCCAGGATACCCGAGGGTATGCCTTAAAGGTAGTAATCGTAGAATTTCCTTGAGAGGAATTGCTTGTTTTCTATATTTTGATACATTGGGCATGTCCCGATTACCTGTTTAGCCTGAGGGAGTTGTTGTGATTAGCCTGAGGGCGTGACTCTTTTAGCCTGAGGGCTGTCGTATTTCACCTGAGGGAAACCTTTCGTGCCTGAGGGCTTGAATTCTGTGCCTGAGGGAGACACTTCGTATGCCTGAGGGTGAGAATTTCTGTTATGCCTGAGGGCAATACCTGCGGGTTGGATTCTGTATGGCCTAAGGGAAATCCTGATGGCGTGGTTTATTATTTTAGCCTGAGGGAAAGCTTCTGGTTGGCCTGAGGGCTTGGTGATGTTGAGCACAGAATGTTACTAAGTTAAATGATTAAATGAGTAATAAAATGGAAATATTACTGGTTGTTAGTTAATTTTGAGTACTACTTACTTTATTTCATTTCACTACTTCACACTGTTGTTGCATTCTTACACGCAGTTGGGCACGGGCCTTTGATGGGTGCCTACTGAGATATATTTCTCACACCCTATTTGGGTCATGCTTTTCGGCCCAAAAAGATTACATTTATGCAGGTGTGGATAGGGGAAAGAGTCCCTATACAGGTAATTGACTGTTTCTGTGGAGTAGAAGGGCATGGGACCGAGCCTAGTCTCATGATGCCGCTGCCAGCTGTTTGCTATGTTTTGCTGTACTCTGCTGTTTACTGTACTGTATTGATGTATAACATGTTCTGGCTGTTTTCTTAGAACATGAGACATGTAGCATCATCATTTATATACTGTTGGTTATAACCACTACTGTTGTTTATTTCAGTTGTGTATGGTTTACTGCTTCCGCTGTTTGTTGTATGTTTTATTTCAATTCCGCTGCGCTACACATTGACAAGTGAGGGCATAGTTTCCCCACTATCAGACCTGGGTCCTAGCTACTAGTCGGCAGCCTCTGGCATTTGGGGAAATGCACTTGAGGTTACGTGGCGAACCGGGTTCGGGGCACCCATTGTGTGGCACCCGGGTCCGGGACGTTACATATAAGATGGTGATACTACAAATATGAGTTCATAAAACATCTAGGTGGCTTCAATCTTAAAACAGTGGACTGAATCAGTGATTCAATATTTTGATCGAATGATTAGAAGAATTGAAAAAAGTGTTGTGATAATTTAATCTATGCTAGCCTTAAATACTATCACAAACCAAATATCTTCCCTAAAGAAATAAAAGGAGACTACTCTTGGGAATAAGGAAATATTTTTATTCATTCGTATGTGGGAATCCCATTTTAAAAAAGGTGATATATACACCGTTTTATTTCATTAGAAAGATTAATCCAAGAAATAAAATAACCTCAACATGAACTTAGATTTTATCAGTAAAAGAATGATATTCTAGGAAAAATAAATTCAAGGTCTCATACTTATATTCTTTTGTGAAATTTTTTCTAATGATATAAAGGTTGATAGAATGGATGTGTCATCATGCACATCATGCACGTCTCAAGTTATTATAGAATCTATGAATGAAAAGATTACAAGGGAAATTTCATATGATTAGTTCTGGATTATTCTTAGATATATTCATGTCACTAAATCCTTAAGGCCTGATGATTTTCATTCTCTCCTTTTTAAGAAATTCTAGCACATTGTCAGGGCAACATCCTGAAACTAATAAAAAATCCATGGGATGGCTCAATGGACCTTGGAACCCTAAATGATACCCTTATCACCCAAATAAAAATGGTTATAAATCCATACAAGATTTTGGAGATTAGAAAAATTAGTTTTTCAAGTTCAATTATACAAACATTCAAAAAAATTGGTCAATTGTATGTGAAGAATGCTTCCTTTTATTATTTCACAAATTTAGATGAATTTTTTTCTTAAAAGACTCAATTATAATAAAATTATTATTTCTCATGAGGTGTATCTCTCCATGATAATGAGATCACATTAAAAAAAGGAATTATGACTTGAAATATTGATTCAAAGGAGGATTTTCATATGGTGGAATGGACTTTCTTTCATTTCTGCTAATTATGATTTGGTTTTGTCCTAAATGGATCAATAATGTAGTGTGTTTTGTTAATTTAGTTTAATTTAGAATTCACATCAATGGAAATCCCACATGAAAATTCTATTATAATTATGGCCTTTATCAAGGAGATTCATATTTTACATTCCTTTTTATCATGGTTGTTGATGTGTTATCTATCCTTATTTTAGCTATCGCAAAAGATGGAATTATCCATGGTACTAAAGTTTCTTGGTGGAGTGTATGAACCTGGTTTTTCACTCAGGTATGGATCATTTAATTTTTAATATAAATCTGTACTTTAAACCTAATTTTGGATTCCTAATGAGTTAGTAAAGTTTACGAGGGTGTATGGGGCTTGTTCAGAGCCCAGAACACATCTTTTTAGAGAAAACAGGCATTGCACATGGTTTAGAGAAAACCGTGCAGGAATTTCACATGGTTTGGAAACCAGTTTGGGCCATGTTTTATCAGATAGACCCACCATGAACTTTTGGTGCATTTCCATGTGTCCTAACTATGAGAATGGCCTTTTTCCTAGGTATCCATGAAAGGGATGCACACGGTTCTACAAACCGTTCAGACCAGATCGTTTGGGTAAAGCCTTCTCGTATGGTTTGTGTAGGGTTTGACAAACCATGCAGACAAACTGTACGCATGCTATTTTCGGGGTAATTTTTATTTTTTTCCCTTAATGATCTAATTTAGTCACTCCTTCATCCCTAATATGATTTTTGTGGGATTTACCTATTTTTCTCTCAATTTGGGGGGTTTTTAATGATCTAAAATTTGAATCAAGAGATCTACTTCGTTTCACATCTGATCAAGCTTCCATTCATCATGTTGGATGCACAACAGTATGAACTCTAGTCCACTTTAGTTGTTCTTCTTTTCTTTTTATCTCGACCCAAATATGTCCATGTGATCATTTTCCTCATTTTCATAGATCTAATCTGATTCGGGGAAAATCAAGGGATGATACTAGACGAGAGTGATCGTACAACCCTAAGGTGGGTGGTTTATAACTTATCCCTAAAGTACATTGATTTTGGAATATTCATATGGGTCCTGCTAATTCCATTGGGGACCATTTCTTAAATTTACATGACATGATAATACTTGTTATAATCGCATAGTTATGCTCTTTCCAAATATATGATTAGTTTTTAGTGGTTACACCCACAAATCAATCCTCCTCATGTTAAAGGTTTTTCCATAATTGTGTTTTTAGTGTTTTGGAATTTTTGAGACACCGTTCTTGAGTGCCCTTGCTGGACCTTCCATTAGTTGATCATTCATATTATAAATGGCTTAGTACTAATGAGAATTACATAATGGAATGTACCATGAATGATCATCACTTGACCCACCTAATGTAAGTTATTTCAAATGATTGTTAAATATGTAATGTGGAATGACAAGTATACTAAGTATATAACTTAGCCTAATTAAAAGAGATTGAATAAAGGTTACATGATTGTAGCACCCCTTTTAATGTTGATGGAAGGTAGAAGAGTGAACTTCAATAACTGAATATTCCTTAATGGTTAACTAAGAATTGATTTAATGGCTACAATGCTACATGGTCTATCCGCACTAATAGAAGACAAGGATTCGAGAAATAAATAAATGGTTTCAACTCTACTAGACCTATCCACACTAATGGAAGGAAAGACATGAACCAAATGAATTACTATATGATTACATCATCAAAAAGGAATGGTTTGACTTGAGATCACCCTGGATTCTGAGAGGATAATACCTTGGTTCTGAGGAACCCCATTCCGATTCAAGGATGCAGTTTTCTTAGATTGATACCCACCTAGACTCTGGTTCTTGTTTACTCCTTGGATTCTTGGTATACTATAGTAGGGTCCCACTCATTATTACAGGATCTCTCATATACACTCATTGGATCTAGCATTGATTAGTAGGCACCATGGTGAATGCCCATAGGGCCCTGTCTTCGCTTAACCCCATTTTAACTTGGTCGATCACCTTGGACTAGGTATGCACTTTATTGTTGAATGCCTTAGATTACGATCCTTTGATTACACTCTTACCGTTTATCTAGACTGATATACTATTGAGTTAGCACTCTGTGAGATCTAACATACCTTGGTTATTAACCTGGAACTCCCTCACTGGATATCAGTTTCAGGTTGCCTTGTTACATCTTGGGACCTTCACTACATATACAACCACGAGGTGATGTCAGTGCTGGATATGCCTCACGTGACCTTTTAACATTAAATGGAAATTTCTTAAATAAAATGAGCTGGTTACATGTTGAGACACCAGCTGAGGGCTGAAGTAGGTACAAGTCTTTTAGTTATATTTTACTACTGGAATTACTTATATATGCATGCATTCACACTACTATATTCCATTTCATGGTTCAGATATGATACACACCGTTGGTGGTGGCCCACTAAGATTTATCTTACACCCTATATGGGTGCTGTTTGGTACCTGAAGTATATTACATGGTTTTAGGGGAGGACAAAGGGAAGCATATGGCTTCAATAAATTGATTTAATTCTATTTAGGATGGATCCTGATAGAAGATGATCGAGTTGGATCTCGGGATGCTTGGATTATTCATTTATTTCTTTTACTTTGTGTAACATGTTATGCCTATTATACTGTATCCATGTTTTCTTAGTTCTCTAGTTACATGACATTATATCATCATGCTACCTGTTGATACAATTATTATTACTCTCGGTTATCTATTGAATTAGTTTTCTTCTGCTATTTATCACTGTTTATTTATATTTATTCTTCTATTTACTATACCATTATATTCCTTCCACTGTTCTACACTCCGCTAACGAGGTAATAGTCTTCCCACGGACACACCCTAGGCCCTCTCTACTAGTCGGTAGCCTCGGGCAGTCGGAAAGATGCACTTGTGGTCATATAGATCACCAGGATTGGGGACCCATTAAGTGGAATATGGGTCTACGTCATCACAATGTGGTTCCAAAGGTGGTTTATTTTCTTGCATTACTATTTGGAGACAATAGGTTGGAGAATAGGAACACCTGGGACTTGGTCATAAGCCATGCTTGGGCATTATGAACCCATGTTCAGGGTAAAATCCATTTTCCCAAAATGAAATTGTTGTTCTATTTTTCCTATTATAGTTGGTATTATTTCACCATTGGGTGATGCACATGTTGTGTGGTGTTGTTTATTTTTACTCGGGTTGAGAATTTTTGTCAACCATAGCCCGATGATATGTTGGAAAGGAACATTGATACATGCATCATTATAGGCACCTATAATTCACATGTCATGCATACTTCCATGCCATATAAGTAAATTTCACTGCTTTTCATTGCTTGATATGCCTGTAATTGTGGAGTTATGTTGTGATAGTTTCTTGTACTTGTATTACTTTTTCTTTGATTGAGTAATTTCCTATATCAATTCATGAGGTGTCTTGGCCCTTATGTGTTGGGATGAGTAATTTACTGAGTCAAGCCATTATTCTATATGTAAATGGGTGTCATTTCTGGTGATTAGTGTATGGGAACTAATTCATCGGAAATGAATATCCATTATAAAGTGAATCCTAAAATGTAAAATAATTGGTTTCACATCCTTATCCCACCTTATCATGTTTATGAAAGGTAAAGGAGTGAACCTGGAAATTAAATGCAAAATGACCTGAAAATTATACTTGAGAACATATCGATGCATGACCATCTATGTAGGTAGTTTGGGTAGTATTCCATGGGTAGTCAGTTTTATTTCCTTCAGTTTCTTCTTGTGATGCTATCTTGTGCTCCTAAGCTTGTTTTGAGGCCTATTCATGGCAATTGCAGACCAATGACATCATGGTGTCATCGTGTCATTTTCTAGGAGGGTGGTGATGACCATTATGTAGAAATGGTGGGCCCTGAGCTTCCAATCATACATCCAGGAGTGCCACATGAAGCACCGCCTATTAAATATAATCCAAGAACTGATGCCTAATTCTGTGATAGTTTCCTACATCTGATGTAGTTCATGCAAGTTGGTCCATGGGTTGCACCTACCATGGTTGACCTGACCCACGAGTTCCATCAGTAGCATCCTCCTACATTTTTAGGGGATGGTGGTTCTCAGGCTTCTGAGTCTTTTCTAGAGGCCATGCTATCAATATTTGAGCATCTGGAAACACATCTAGAGTGGAGAGTCATGATTTCTATATACATGCTTCGAGATTCGACCAGGTGTTGGTGGGATGTTGTTACCCAAGTTGTTCGTCATTAGTTAATGTTATGGGTTGACTTCCATATTTCATTATATGATTAGTTCATTCCTCAAACACTGAGGTCTGACAGAGCTAGAGAGTTTATGCATCTTGATCAGGGTTCTATGTAATTTATGGTGTATTCATCACATTTTACTGAGTTATAACGCTTTTCACTACTTCTAGTTGGTGATGAGCTTTCACGTGCTAGATGTTTTGAGGATGGGCTATAGTACACCATCTAAACACAATTGAATGTATTTCACCTTCATACAATTTCTTGTGGAAACTCATTATTCTTGTGATAATAATCTTCAATGTCATTGTCGAGATGGACTAGTCAGTCCACTATCATGCCTTTGTAGACTGATATCACTGTAGGGTCTCTTTTACATCACTAGAAGCCATCAGTTATCTTTTCAATGGTGAGTGGGATGTCCATTCTGGGAGAGGTGAACTGAAGCATCAAGGGCTTGGTGGATTTACCACCCAAATTGCAAATATTTTCATAGAGGATCAAGGATTGTTTGAAACTGATTTCACTCCAGTATTTGATCGCTTCAGGGAATTATTTCGTGAAGAATTTTCTATATTGCCTCCTAAGAGATAGGTAGGGTTTACAATAGATCTTGTTCCGAGAGTAGTTCGAATGTCCATTCCTCCTTACATGATGGGACCTACTAATAATTAGGAGATCAATCGGTAGATAGAGGAAGTAGAGGACAATGGCTTTATAAGGCCTAGTACATCCTCTTGGGGTTCACATGTGCTTTTTATTAAGAAGGCAGATGGTACTATTCATCTATGTGTGGATTACAGAAGGTTGAACTAGCTTACGGTCAAGAACCAATATCCACTTCCTTGAATAGATGGTCTCTTTGACTAGCTCCATTTAGAAAAGGTGTTCTCTATGCTTGACCTGATATCGGGTTATCATTAGGTGAGAGTCATACCATTAGACATACCATGTACAACTTTCCATAGAAGGTATGGTATGTATGAATATCTTATTATTCCATTCAGTCTTATGAATTATCCTACAGTTTTCATGGAATTAATATATAGGGGTTTCCACCCCTATTTGGACTCTTTTGTTGTGGTCTTTGTGGATGATATCATGGTGTATTATCGCACTAGTAACGACTATGACTAACATCTTAAGATTGTTCTGAGTACACTGGGAGAGCTTTAGCTTAATGCCAAGATTTCCAAATGCAACTTTTGGATTGAAAAATTCCAATTGTTGGGTCATATTATTTCAGAATCCGGAGTATCTATTGACCCTGAAATAGATAGTGTTGTAGTTTCCTAGGAGAATCCCAAGAATGTGTTTGATATATGAAGATTCTTGGTGATGGATGGGTATTACAGGCATCTTATAAAAGAATTATCACATATTTATTAACCTATTATTTGACATAGAATGAATGGTATTAAGTTTTGGTTGTTAGAAGCATGTGATAAAGCCTTTCAGGAGCTAAAAGGGAGGCTTTTCTTGGTGTTGATTCTAATTCTTCCAGATCTGGGTAAATGATATTTCATCTTCTGTGATGCATTAGAAATTGGCCTAAGAGTAGTATTGATGAAAGAAGTAAAAGTTGTTTCATATGGATATCTATAGTTGAGGCCTCACAATAGAAATTATCTGATGTATGACCTAAATCTAGCAGTATTTGTCCATGCCTTATGTTGTTGGAGACACCATCTATTGGGTGAGAACTTTGTGGTGTATACAGATCACAAAATCATCAATTATATCTTTTCTTAGTGTGACTTGAACATCAGATAGTGGATATTGGTCGATTATCTACAATCCTTCGATTTTGAGCTTGCATATAGGTCTGGAAATGGTAATATGGTCATTGATGCACCGAGTCAAAAAACTCAAATGCAGGTCGTACATGAATCCAATGATGAATGGAAGTTAATGTACCTATTTTTTGAACTTCATTTGGTGTTTCGTGATAGTAAAGAGCAGTCTTACCTCTCAGCATTAACATTTACCTCTTCCCTCATTGATAAGGTTAAGAGTATGGAGTTTTCAAATCCTAAAGGTTTAGTTATCCATTAAATTATATCAGGAGAGAAACCACATACGGATTGGTATGTAGAAAGAGACGATGTCCTACATCTATGAGGATGTATCTAGGTTCCTGCAGATATGCGAAAGGATTTGATGAAAGTGTACCATGCTTCTCACTAGGCAGTTCATCTAGGAATCTTACAGATGTATCAAGACATGTGATACCAGTATTGGTGTCCTAAAATAAGATGTCAGATTTTAGGCTTCATCGCTAGTTGTTCCACCGATCAGAAAGTGAAGGCGGAGTACCAGAGACATGCAGTCTTTTTACAACCTCTTCCAGTCACAGAATGGAAATGGGAAGATGTTACAATTGAATTTGTAGTTGGATTACCTAGGTCTCCAAGGGGTAGCGATGTTATATGGGTAGACATTGACCGACTAACGAAATCATCCAACATCAATCCTATACAGGATACTTTCTTAGTTGAGGAGTTAGGAATATTGTATCTCTATGAGATCATATGACTACATGAGGTTCCACATATTATTGTTTTAGATAGGGAATATTGTTTCACTTAAATGTTCTGGAAAGGTTTTCAGAAATTTAGGGGGACATAGGTGCTTAAAAGAACATATTTTCACCCTCAGACCGATAGACAATCAGAACATGTAATACAGGTTTTAGAGGATATGATCTGAGCATGTGCCCTTGATTTCGATGGTTCTTGGGAGAATCATATACCTCTCATTGAGTTCTCTTATAAAAAAAATTTTATGATGATGATTCAGATGGATCCTTTTGAGTATTTATATGATAGGACAAGATGTACTCCTTTGTGCCATCTAGAGGCAGGTGAGGTAGCCCTAATAGGTCCTTTTCTTGTTTAGTAGACTTCAGAATATGTTCAGTTGATCAGGAAGAGTATGAATACTTATTAGTATAGAAATAAATCTTATATCAATCGCCGTCGATGACCTCTTGAGTTAGAGGTTGGGGATCTTGTTTTCCCTCAGGTATCATCCAAATGAGGGAATAAATGGTTAAGGAAGCAGGTAAAGTTGTCACCTCATTATGTCAGGCTGTTTGTAATTCTAGAGAGAGTCGGGACAGTAGCCTATCAGTTGCTACTACTTTAGAGGTATCATTCCATTGACGATGTATTTCATGTATTACAACTTTGTGAATATCCTTCTGAACCATCTAATACCATTGATCCTAAGGAAGTTGAGTTATATGTCGATGTTACCTTTGAGGAGTATCTAGTACACATCGATTACTGAGGCACAAAGGATCTCTGAGGCAAGTATGTCCCTCTCGTGTGGGTGCTATGGTAGCAAGACTGAGTAGAGGATGAGACAGGGAGAGTAAAGCTAATGTACATGCTCAGTGGTTATAGTTTTTCTCTAACAATGTTTATTTACCCTTTGAAGGAGAAATCGAGGGAGAGTTCTTTTAAGGGGGGAAGAATGTAAGAAATCGGTCTTTCACTCAGTCATGGATCCTATAATTTTCGGTCTAAATCTTTACTTTGGAACTAATTTGGATTCATAATTTGTTAGTAAAGGATCCAAGGGTTTTCAGGGATTTTTGGAGCCTAGAACCATCTTTTTGGAGAAAACAGGCTTTTCGCACGGTTTAGAGAAAACTGTGCAGGAATTCTGCACTTTTAGCTAACCATGTGAACTGTGTTTTTTTAGATAGAGGCACCTTACATGGTTGGCTCATGGAAGTGCGGCCTAACCATGTGAAAAACCCTTTTTCCAATGTATCCATGCAAGGGTGCATACAGTTTGAAAACCCATTAAAACCAAACCATTCGGGCAGAGTTATCCCGCAAAATTTGCACACGGTTTGAAAAACTGTGCACATGACATTTTTTAGGGGTAATTTTCCTATTTTTTCCTTTAATGATCTAATTAATTTACCCCCTTTTCCCTAATATGATTTTATGGGGGATTTACCTATTAATCTCTCAATTTGGTGTTTTTTTATGATCTAAACTTAGAATCATGAGATCTCCTTCGTTTGAAATCTGATCGTGGTTTTGTTCATCATGTTGGATAAGCAATGGTATGTACTCGAGTCATATTTATCCACTCTTCTTCTCTTTTTCTCTCAACCTAGATATATCCATGTGATCATTTTCTACCTTTTCTTATATCTAATCTGATCTGAGTCAAATCAAGGGCCCCTACTAGAGGAGAACGATTGTACAACCCTAAGGTGAGTGGTCTATAACACATCCATAGTGTACATTGATTTTCTGAATATTCTTTTGGGGACTACCGATTCCATCAAGGGGTGTTTCTTAAATTTACATGACATGATTATAATTGTTAGAATTGTATGGTTATTCTATTTCGAAATATGTGATTAGTTGTTAGTGGTTAGACCAAAAACTCAATATGACACATGTTGAAGGTTATGTCATAATTGGTTTTTTAGTGTTTTGGAATGTTTGATACACTGTTCAGTTATTCCCCTGCATGACCTTCCTTAAGGTGAGCTTTACTATAATAAATGGATTTATATTAATGATAATTTCCTAATGGAATGTACCATGTATGCTCAATAGTTGACCCACCTAAGGGAATTGGTTGTAAATTATTATTAAATGTGAAATGTGGAATGTAAAGTAAAATATGTATATAACTTGGCCTTATTAAAAGAGATTGAATAAATGTTATATGTTTGTAACACCCTTTTCCATGTTGATGAAAGGTAGCATAGTGGATCTGAATAAATGAATATTCTTTAATGGTAAACTGAGGATTGAATAAATTGTTGCAATGCTACTTTGTCTATCGACACTAATGGAATACAAGTATCAGACCAATAAATAAATGGTTTCAACTCTACATGACTTATTCACCCTAATGAAAGGCAAGACATGAACCAAATGAATTACTATATGATTAAAATATCAAATAGGAATGGACTGAAAAAGGATTGGCTTGTATTCTGAGAGGATACTACCTTGGGTCTTGATAACCCATTCCGATTCAAAGAAGAAGTTTTCTTAGGATGATTCCCACCTATACTTCGGTTCATTACTATTCCATGGATGCCCGGTATACTACCGTAGGGTCCCTTTAATTACTACAGAATACCTAGGATACACTCCTTCGATCCATCATTAACTAGTAGGTGCCATGGTGAAAGCTCATATGACTCTTTCATTTCTTATCCCTGTTTTACCTTGGTCGATCACCTTGGACTCAGTAGGCACCTTATTGTGGAATTCCATGGATTACTCTCCTTGGATTACACTCTTACCAATTAGTTAGACTTAGATACCATTGAGTTATCATTTTGTGTGATCTACCTAACCTTGGTTATTACTCTGGAACTCCCTCACAGGATATCATTTTCTGGTTTCCTTGTAATGTATTAGGACCTTCACTACATATACTACCATGAGGTGATGTTAGTCCTGTATATGCCCCACATGACATTTTAACATTAAATGGTAATTTGTTAAATAAAATGAACTGGTTACATGTTCATGCACCAGACGATGGATGAATAAGGTACTTGGGTTTTAGTTATATTGTACTTATTTCCTTTCTTATATATGCATGCATGTACACAAATTTATTCCATTTCACAGGATGGATGTTATAGACACTATTGGTGGTGGCCCATTGAGATTTATCTCACAACCTCTATGTGCTTTGTTTGGTACCCAATGTATATTACATGGTTTCAGGTGTTTACAAATGGAAGTATACAACTTCAAACACATGATTGATTTCTGTTTAGGATGGAGCTTGATATCATATGGCCGAGTTGTATCACATGATGCTTGGAGTATTATTTTTTTTCTTTTACATTATGGAACATGTTATGACTATTGTCTTGTATCAATGTTTCCCAATTTTCTATAGACATTACATTACATAATCATGGTTCTAGTTGATACAATTATTTTTATTCTCATTTATCTATTGAATTAGTTTTATTCCACTTTTTATCACTGTTTATTTATATTTCTTTTGTTGTTTACTATTCCCTTATATTACTTTAGTTGTGCTACACTCTGCTAATGAAGGAATAGTCTTCCCACGAACAAACCCTAGGCCCTTACCGGTAGTCAGCAGCCTCTGGAATTCGGAAGGATGCGGTTGAGGCCATGTGGCCACCCGGGCTTGGGGCACTTGTAAGGACCGGACCCCAGTTTCTTGGAGTCAGTGCCTTGTTTTATTATATTGGCATATAAAAAAGGAACATACATCCCAAAATACCAAGTAGTTTAGTAGAATTTGGAAACATGATTCATATATAAATTCAACACTACATCATGAAAGGAAATACACCATTAATTTATTCTATTAGAAACATCCACGCCTCTAGGATTATGCCTGAAAATCACTCATAACTTACTTTTTCATATCCTTGAAAAAATGAAACACAAGAAAGGGGTGAGATCAAATGTTCAGTAAGAGTAAGCAATACTACAGAAGGTATCATAAAAATAAACATTGACATGGTTAATAATTGAAAGCAGAAGCCTTTACAAATAATAAATATGAACACATTATGACAGGAATATGATCTGAGTAAACAATGCTAATATAATCATGCACTACTGGAAAATGGACCTATACCCACGGTTTTGGGGAAAACAGTGGGTATAGGTCACCCTATCCCCATGTTTTTGGGAAAACCGTGGGTATAGGAATTTTATGATATCCTATGCCCAAGGTTTCCCCAAACCGGGGCATAGGCTACCCTATACCCATGGTTTTCTCCAAACCGTGGGTATAGGGCATCAAAAAATGCCTATACCCACAGTTTTCCCAAAACCGTGGGTATAGGGTGATCTATACTTATGGTTTTCCCAAAAACCGTGGGTATAGTCGTCGTATAAAAAACCTATACCAACAGTTTTGACAAACCGTTGGTATAGGTTTCCCGCGTGTGCACGGGAAATTTATTTTTTCCACGGGAACGAAAAAATTTGGCGGGAATTCTATAACCACGGTTTATTCCTCTATACCCATGGTTTAAATAAATATATTTAATAAAATATATATATATACATACATATATTCAGTGATGGGTTAGTGGTAAGGTCGCTCATGAACGGAGAAGTGGTCGCAAGATCAAATCCCGCAGGCTGCTATTTTGTAAAATATGATATACCCACGGTTTCCAAACCGTGGGTATAGAGTTATGACACGGTGGAAAAACCTATACCAACGGGTTTTCCAAACCATAGGGATAGGTCATAAACCTATACCGATGCCACCAATGACCACGGTTCCCCAAACTGTGGGTATAGCCTATACCCACGGTGTTGGGGTCTATACCCACGATTTTGAACTATGGGTATATGATCATTTTCCAGTAGTGATGGGTATTATACTAATCGAATAACCACATGAACATTCAATTAATAGCTTCATAATGAGGTAAGTACATATTCCAGACATTTTGAATTCATTTCCAAGGCCTCGGCCAAGACTTCTAAAAATGTTTAAGGCCTCAGCTAAAACCATATATCACATTGGGAAAGGCCTCAACCAATTCCATGTCTATTTGTTTCATGAGACCTACTAATGTATCAAGGGGATATAGCCGGCCCCACCTATCACATAATAAGTCCAATTCATTCCTAATATGAGTGGGGGTAAACATAACCAACATATACATTCATATTGAAACTAACATATGAAATGTAAATAACATTCCCTGAACATTAAGCATAAACACAAACCATTCAGAGAAAATTGGTGAATGGTTTTAGGATAGCACATCCACAGTAAAACTATTCATAAACCATAAAATTAAATATGTTAGATGATATAATAATATATTAATCTCAATGATACATAATAATCAACACGTGGGTTGAAACGAACGAAAATACTCTTATAAAATTATTGAGTAATTCTTGAGATAAACACCCTTTTATTTTGAAAAGAAGTGTTCTTTTGGAAATTCATTTGTATTAAAGCACAACTGAATTAAGTTTGAATTTTCTTATTAAAATTAGTGACTTTATAATGATAATTTTTTTTCCAAAAACAGGTTATAGAGTTCCCTTTAATTTTTTTAAGAATTTTAGAAATTCCCTTAAATCCGGCTTGTATTTCAGAAATAATTTTGAATGTTTCATTAAAAATGTGTAACCCTACATAAAATAAGGAAGGTTTCTGGTTGATAAAAATATATATAACACTCAAAAATAAGTTATGATGAGTACAAAATAATACATAAGAACCTCATTGAGGTACGTAGACAATAAATGTAACCCAAATGAAAATGGAAGTTCGGGTTAAAACCCCTTACCTTAAGTCTGAATGTGTTCCACTATTGAACATAAGGACCTGTAATATGAAATTATACTTATTAATAAATTATTTCAGAAGCTATTAGACATGTATTTAGTTTATCATAATTTTTTTAGTTCATTTATGGCCTTATTGATATGTTATTATATTGAATTTCGTCGTTCTGGAGTGTTTGTTTTCTTTATTTTCATAATCAGTTCACTTGTTCTTAAGTAATGGAGTTCATGTGGAATGGATGTAAATATAAACAATTGAAATTAAATATTATATATGCACATAAATAAGTGTTAATGTTAATTTAAATCATTTGGTTACATGGAAAGAGGATGAATCATTAGATTAAATATTTATGACATTCATTAGATTATTTTTGCGGCATTTTGGTTATTAGGAACTAGTTTAGTCATATTATTTAATAATATGTACGCATAATGGTTAATGAATTTTAATGAGGTTTTAATAAATATATTAAATTAGGGTTAAACCATAAAAATGTTTTCATGACTAGTAATGAAGGTGAAATTGGAGAACGAAACTTCGTCATCCATGAAGGTTATAAATTGGAACCACATGGACGTTGATTTCGTTTATAAAATAAGAGAGAGAGAGATTAATAATATTGATGATGGTTATTCCATTCACATGATATAATTCCAGTATATATATGACACTGGATATATCATGTTCATTTTTACAGAGGATGTGGGGATAGGATAACAAAAGAAGGTAAGTTGAAATGAAACTAAATGAAAAAGAAGGGTGTTTTACCTCTTGAAATAACCTCTTTCAGAACCTCCTTAAGGGAAGGGATTTTGGTCTTTTGGAAATAACAAGAGATTCTTGAACGTACTGAGTGACTAGGTAAGGGTATTTGGGTAGATATTTGAGGAGATTCAAGTCTTAGAGGAGTGAAGAGAAGAGGGAGTGGTGGGGGTGTTTTATAGTAGAGGAGTGGCGTAAATTTTGAATATTTTATTCCTTATTTTATTAATTTCCTCAAGACAATCAATACTGTTGGTTCATGTGACCCCTAATAGTATTAAGTGAATGTGATTTCGAACCAAGTGGGATTATATCACTTATGATGTCATAAATAGTGTATTTAACTGATTATTTGTATATATGGTATTTTACTGTATTTCACTATTCATAAAAAATTTGAGTATTTCAGAAAAATGCTAAAAATTTACCCTAACCATTATTCTATGTGAAAAATTAAAATATGAACTCCATTTTTAAAAAATAAATTTCAAAATATTATTAATTTAATTTTTAAATAGAATCATATTTAATACGAAAAATAACAATTTTAAAGGTATAATTAGTTTTATATCACATTGATAAATTAATTAAGATCTCATTATCTTATTACATTAAGAAAATAAAATAAAATCATTATTTACTATTCATAAGGGTCATATTAATATTCTTATTACTATTTATAAGGATATTTTACTGTTCACAAAATATCAAGTTTGTTCTATCAGACTCAAAATGATTTACTGATCATAACTCCAGATAATCATTTTTCAAAATTCAAAACATAGAAGAGGAAAAGTTGTGTTTAAAGGATATATTATAAAATTTTTTGTTTTTAAGGTACACAGTGCTTCATGCATTCAATATTTATTTTAAAAAATTTGGTTTTTTATATTCTCACCTCCATACAAAAAATTTTTCCTCGAAATTCACAAAATGTTACCTAAAAAGATTTGGGTATGTATTTAACATAATCTCCTCAGGATCCCATGTTGCTTCTTCTATCTTATGGTTCCTCCAAAGAAACTTTGACAGAAGATTCTTCCAATTTATCAATACTTGTTCTCTAGTATCAAAAATCCTAGTAGTCTCTTCAGAATAAGATAGATCAGGCTCAGGTTCTATTTCTTCATAGGTGTGTACATGCGTTGTGTAACGTCCCGGTTCTGGGTGCCACCCAGGGGTGCCCTGTACCCGGTTGGTCACATGGCCTCAATAGAATTTTCCCAAACTCCAGAGGCTGCCAACTAGCAACGAGGGCCTTGATTGTGATAGTGGGGAAATTATTCCCTTTTTGGCAGAGTAACAAATCAGAAATAAAAAAATAACAATAGTGGAAGAAGTAATAATACCATACAACAGTAAACAGTGGGAGACTAAAAGTAATAAACAACTAGAGAACATATATTAATGATGTATGTCACATATGTCTAGGAAAGTATCCACAAAAATGAAAATGATGGAATATAGTACTAAAACAAAGTACAAAGAAAACAAATAAACTCCTGTAGCATCGTAAGCCTCATATTTGTCCCATGATCTCCAGCTCCACAACAATCTAGTACCATAATTAGAAGGGCACTTTCCCTTAACTATACTTGCAACAATATAATCTGTTTGGGACCAAAAGCATGACCCAAATAGGTTGTGAGACGAATCCCAATATGTAACCACCAAAAGATATGTGCCTAACAGTCAGTGAATATATATGGTTTGTAACAATAAAAAAGAAGAAATAAATATGGAAGTACTCAAAAGTAAACAATCATATCGCTTCAATTGCATTTATTTACATCATATCAAGTAAGCAGATAATAAAAAACAAGTAACCCTATGTGAAGTACTCACAAACTATCCCATCTGGTTCAACCAAACAAACACAAGTAACCCTATTTGAAGTACACACAGTCTAACCCCACTAGTTAGGTTTTAGCAAAGACCCTCTAAGGAAGCACTTACCGTCAATTCCCTTTGTGGTAGAGTATCAAAAACTATAGACACTATGGGGTAGCACTCAACGTCCAATTTCCCCTGTACTCTTATAATTTGGAACTAAAAACACTCTAAGGGAGTACATAAATCCATACCCCATATGGTCTCGCAACATAAAAGTAAACAAAAACTCTAGAGAAGCCCTCATCGTACATTCTCCATATGGTCTACTACACCAGGTTCCCACAGTCCTGTGTAAGTCAATCTTTCACAACGATGTTCAATATCCAAAGTAAACCTAGTGAACTAATTCACTAATAGATTTCATGAACTATTTGTCTAAACATCTACAAGAATAACAACATCAGATAAAAATCACTCCGTCCTAACAATACTAGGCATGGAAAACAAGGCAGACCAATAGGAAAAGCTAGACCAAATAGTCAATATCAATAAATCATGGGAAAACACATCCATATCATGGTAAATAACCCTATTTAAAATCTTAAATCCACTACTCAATAACATAAGGTATATTAGGCATTAACAGGGTTAAAAAACCTAAACACGCAATACCCCATTCTAGGGTATTGGAAAAAATTGCACATAATACTCAAAGACTAAGTACAAAAAGGCACAAACCACCTACCTCGACGTTGTGCGATCGTTATAAGTGAACCTCAGAACTTTAATAACCCTATAATTCTGTAGATCTATAAAAATGATAAAAGTGATCAACTGAGGATATCTCACAAAAGAATAGGAATCAGAAAATGTGGCTCTAGAAGAAGGAAGAGCTCACCATGGAGATTCCAACACAATCAACGATGGTCGATTCAGAGAATAGATGGTGGGTCGGGGTATCAGAGAAGAATTGTTCCATATGGTCTCTCCTTGATGAGACAAATAGAGAAAAAGGTATTTATTTTAACGAGATGTGACCCCGATCCGTTTAATGAAATAAAAAATAAAAGTAAACGATATGTATTTTAAAATTACACGGTGTGTAATTTCCTTAACTGGCCCCAACTTTTGGAGGTCCCTAGGTCACCCCACATGGACATGTTCTCGACCATTACATGTCTAGTACACGGTCACCCACGACAACCAGGTACACTGCATGTACTTATATGTACATAATGTGTACTCCTGAAATTTCTAGAAACTCCTCTTTTTCATGAAAACAACTATAAATGAAATACATACCTAAAAAGAATACACGAGTTCTTAAAAACTTCCCCCGTTAAAGAAATTCATCCTCTAATTTCCCTAGAAAGGTAGTATAGTTGTAGAGTCCACAAAAATCTCCGGATACTGTGATCGTACATTAGCCTCCCTCTCCCAAGTCTCATCCTGTACCGACCCGTGTTGCAACAGAACTAGTACCAGTGGAACATACCTACCTTGGAGAACCATCGCACTATGATCAACAAAATGGATAAGATGCCCCTAGAACGATGCGTCCAACTCCAGATCGACCTCCTCAGGTTAAAAAACATGAGATGAGTCTGAGAAGAAACGTCGTAGCTGAGAAATGTGGAAGACGTCATGAATATCCTGGTACCTCTGAGGTAACCGCAACTGATAGGCAACTGACCTGAATCTCTCCAAAATCTCAGATGGTCCGACATATATCTATGAATGTTTTCCCTGTCTCCTAATCCTCCTATGTCCCAACCTCGGTGTGACATATAGGAAAACATGATCTTTGACCTCAGACTCCAGAGGTCATCTCCATCAATCAGCATATGACTTTTGTCATGACTGTGAAGTATCCATCCTCTTCTGAATCAAATCTAACTCTTTTGTGTTCTCCTCAACAAGACAAGGTCCCAACATAGATACCCTTCCTACCTCCAACCAGCATAGGGGTTATCAACATTTCCTACTATAAAAATCCTTGTAAGGTGCCATCTGAATAGTTCCTTGAAAACTATTATTATATGAAAAATCCACAAGAGGTATGCACTTCTCCAAATAACGTCCAAAATCTAGGACACATGCTCGTAGCATATCCTCTAACACTTGAATCGTACATTTGAACTGGCCATCTATCTGGGGTGGTAAGCTATACTAAGAAGTACCTGTGTACCCAAAGCCTTCTGAAATCCCTTCCAGACCCAAGAAGTAAAATGTTCATCCCTATATGAAACAATGGAGTGTTGAAATCCATGTAAACATACAATCACTTGAATATACAGCCTTCCCAAATCATCAACACTGAAGGTATCCTTGATCGGAAAGAAGTGAGAAACCTTTGATTGTCTGTCAATGACATCCCAGACTACATCATTCCCTCGAGGAGACCTTAGTAAACCCACCAAGAAATCCATCGTGACATCATTCCACTTCCATTAAGGAATGGGTAACTACTAATAAATCACTGCTGGTCACTGATGCTCCAGCTTCACCTGCTGATAGGTGTAATATCTCATGAAAAACCCAGAAACATCTCTCTTCATACATAGCCACCAATACTGATGGTGCAGATATTGATACATTTTTCGTGACACCAGGATGAACTGCCCAAATTGGGGAATGAAAGTCCCGTATCATCTCCTCGCGTATGTCTACTGACACCAATACACACCCATGAAAATGCAAGATCTCATCCCCGCCTAATGTCCATCTAGGAATAAGGTCTTCTCCTGACACACTCTCCAGTAGGACTAGGCCTTCAGAATCTAATAGCTACCTCATTCTCACTCGATCAAGTAGAGTAGAGGTAACAACCACAGAATAAAGAAACGTCTACCCCCGTCTTTCATAAACCTCCAAATGAATCTTAGAGAAAATGTCCATAAGCTCTCGCTCACTACTGGCCTTCGGAACTTCCTGTATATGAGTCCTCCTACTCAATGCATCATCCACTACGTTTCCTTTCCCCGGCATATAGGAAAGAAAAAATTCAAAAGACTGAAGGTACTCAACCCACCTTTGCTGTCTCAGATTTAGATCATGATGAGTGATGATATACTTGAGAATTTTCTGGTCGGTAAAAACCATAAAATATTCTCCCAATAGATAGTGTCTCCAACAACATAAGTCATGAACAACTGCAGCCATCTCAAGATTGTCACGACCCGCCCTTGGGGCCCGTGCCGTGACTACCCCAAGCCTGCCTTCCATAGTCCAGGGGATGGCGACTAGCACCAAAGGCGTAAATCCCAATAACTGGGAAGGCATTGCCTTTAAGAAAAGTAAACTAAACACCACAGAGTACAAGTGGAAGTAAAACACTAAGTACAAAAGAAAGTGATGAAAAGTAAATGGTCCAGAATAAAAACCCAACTGAAAGTACAACTACAACTGAACGAAAGTACAATAGAAAAGACAATAGCTGGAAGAAAGGAAGCAGCTCCTGGGTCATCCTCCTCGGATCCTACCTGAAGGGTAGGTATAGATAGCGCAGCTCCTGGATCGTCCACCACGGATCCTAAGTAAAGGGTAGGTACAGATAGCCTCCACAACGCTCTTTCCCGTCAACCTACTCCGAGTATCGTATCGCCGTGAAGTCCACCTCCTAATACTGACTCATCGTGAGGTTCACCTCTGGGTATCGTTCAGTCCTCGAACACTCGGCCTCTGTCAGCACTGCCCATCATCTGCAACCAACACAACGAGGTTCAGGAATATCCCGTGTAGGGATGAGTATACGATACTCAGTAGGGACCCCGAGACCCTCAAGGTATCACTAAATCCAACAAGGATAACCACAAATAAGGATCTCAACAGATAACCTTTATTTAGGTATAAGCCCATACTTATACCTATGTTATCAAGTAACCCATCTTAATCACGAGGAAACATAGAGATTATGAAATCAACGGATAACCACTACCCAGGTATATGCCCATACATATACCTAAGTTATCAAGTGACCCATCTCAATCATGAGGCAAACACAAAGATCATATACTCAGTTCAAACCAGGATTTTCATTATAGAAACTGCAACTGCTGAAGAGCCCTGTCTATGGAGTGTACAGTGGTCCTCTCATGACTCCGAGGTACAGCTCACTAACCTAAGACAGCTGAGGTACTCCTCCTGTAGAGTACCGCGGGCCACCCACCCAAACACAGTAGTGCTTCCCACTGGGGTTTGCAACCCAAACACAGTAGTGAACACCCCCTAATAGCCTGCAGAGGTACTCTCCAGACAAGTACCGCGGGTCTGCACTGTCACATAGGTAGTGCTCCGTCTGCCATGGGTCTGCACCCAACAACGTAGTGCTCCGTCCACTGGGCTAGTCGACTCACTCCAAGTCGAGTCGGTCAAGAAGTCGTCAGGTCTCAGCCGACTACACGGTCTCCGTACTCTGAACTCTCGTCTCCGGGAGGGTCCGCTCCACGAGCTACAGGTCGATACTCCAAGTATCTCAAAGTCCAATGAAGAAGTATCTCAAAGGACCATCGTGTCATAGGGGTCTCAATGCAACAGACAGCGCGTCAATCGGACACCCGGTCTGTGAGTTATTAGCATTTTCGTCCCAGGGGCCCGGTTGGTTTCGTGTGCGAACCAACCCGGACGCATCTCAACTGTACCCCAAACTCTCATTGGGTATACTCATAGGGACCGATTCTCAACAAGATCACCAACTCCGCTGACGGTTCCTCAAATGGACGTCCAGTCTGAAAGTTATCAGCTTTTCCATTCCAGGGGCCCAGTTGGATTTCGGGTACAATCCAACCCGGCCATATTCCAACAGCGTCCAAACCTCAGGCGAAGTATACCAAAAGAACCATCTCATCAAGAGGAATCCAACAAAGTCGACGGCACGTCAACCATACGTCCGGAGCTCAAGTTATAAGCGTTTCCACACCGAGGGCCCGATTGGATTCATGTTTGATCCAACCCAGTCATACTTCAAATGAAACCGGTTAACCAAACTGGTCACACCATTGAGATCCATACAGAAAAAAACATGAGATGGACTACCCATTGGTCCCAAACAGATAGCCGGTGAAAAAGTTGCATTTCACTGCATCATGCGCGAACCGGGCCTCATGGGGCCTGCGCGTCAACCTTGACTTAAATATCCAAAATTAGTCTTGAAACATCCGTCGTAGTTCCAGGGTCACAACGTCGCAGACGGTTCGCCATTCCGATACCGTATGAGAGAGATATGTCCGATACAAGATCCCCTAATAATAATAGTAATATTATTATTCGGCGTTTCATGGCCCCGCACCACGAACTAGAATTTAGTATCTAACATTAGACTTGAATCGATCGTATTAATGACGGGATTATATCACCACTGAAGCCAAGCCAATCGGACGTCGCACACATGAGTTATGGTGGGTCAAGGATTTAATAATAATATTAAATCTATTATTTTTCCGAGCGCTTCGGGTACCCGATCCAAAAACCCAAAAAAGACATCCAATATTGGACTCATAAATTCAGTCTCGAAGTCAGGGTCACATAAGATAAAGTGGAGTTACAAAATTAAAGAGGGAAGTGAGTTATGGGAGGTCAAGGGGGTTATGGGATGATCAAGGGGGGTTAGGGTCTCGTGTGGGCCCCACCTCCCACATATCCACACATGGGAAGTTGGGTGGTTGTGGGTCCCACCAACAACTTCCCATGGTAGAATTTAACTCACTTGGTTAAAAAAAATAAAATTGTTCACAATTTTATTTATTTCTTCCTTAAACCCCAAAATTTAACTTCTTCTCCCAAGCAAACGCACCTATGGTAAAAGTCCTCTTAAGCAAATACCGGCACTGCGAGTTAATCGGTGTCCTCAGATTTCAATTTCGAGTACCGGTTCAAAAGATAGAAAAACCCGCTCGTTCTTTCACTGAACGTACCCGAGCTAAACTTCAGAAATTGATTCCGAGCTCACTGGGCCATGGAATCAGACGCCGTCAGAAACTGCGTTTTTGTAAAATCTCAAAGAAAATTAAGAAAAAATTTCCCTTGAATTTTATGGGTCTTTACATTACTCCCACCTCAGGGATTTATGTCCTCGTAAAGATTTAACACAAAATAGGGATACAAAAGCGGTACTGAGCACACATCTGAGCCTTTCGCTCCCATGTGCTCACCTGGAGGTTCTCGTACTGCCAGTGAAGGCGCACATAAGGAATCGACTGTCCTCGTAGGATCTGATCCTATCGATCCTCAATGTCCACTGGAACCTCCGTGCATGTCTCCCTGTCATCAACGTCCAACTCCCTAAGGTCTATGATGTGTGAAGGATCTTGCACGTATCTCCTCAGCCGAGGTACGTGGAAGATTTCATGCACCCGGTGCAACTGAGGTGGAAAGGTGAAGCAGAAAACCACCTCACCTACCCTGATGGGGACCTAGAAAGGTCAGTTGAACCTCGGAGATATCTCGCTGCCTCGGCTACATCTCCATAAACCTCGTCGAGGTGATACCCGTATAAGAACGTGGTTGCCATCCTAGAACTCTAGAGGTCTCCCTTTCCTGATTAGAACTGAAAATCAAAACTCCTGCTGCCACGACAGTAAGGTTGGCCGACCCAAGAATGATCGGCTACACCCTCCCATGAACGAGTTTATCTTGTGCTGCCTGGGGTTTCTTTTTCACCGACCAAGTAAAACCCATCCCAACGTTTTCCTAATACCGTAAATCCATGTATGAACTGTGGATCCAATCCATACTCAGACCAACGTCGTAAGGCCTCGACGCTGCCCCCAAGAGATTCCAACTGAAACTCTCACCTCGTGGGTCAGATCACACTATCGGCGTAAGTGTGATTATCGAGTATCCTCCCAAGGTATCTCTAGATGTGAGGGTCAAGTCTACGGTTTTAACCGGAAAATCTAGGTCTGGGACAAGATTTGTGGAAGGAAGGAATGATTCATATCAACGTCTGTTACTACGGCAGCTAGTAGTGGACACAGACTGTCCCTCGAATCATTCTTAGAGCCATTGGGTCACACTCCTTGATCGCATGCAGCTACAGTCTTCCCCTGCCCTCCACATCTGCTACTCTACAGATTTATCCATCCTTAACATTACCTCTTTTTGAAACATTTGCACACCCAAGTCTCAGAGACTGGAACCAGTTCACATCTTCCCACTGCTAACATTCACTGGATAAAACCGATCAGCCAAAGAACATTCAACCACAAAGGTTCTTTCTAGAACCCTATCATAAATAGGAATACATAGAGAAAAGAGTTCTTACTAAGATATCCTTTAAACACACCTCTCTCTGAGGTTTGAGCTCTAAAGCACTGATCATATCGTAGTCATCAAGTACAAAGAACGATCGGTACGCCTCGATGAATACTCAGCTATTGACTCATCATCCTGCAGAAGCTGTATAAGCTCAAAAAACTTTCAACCACCTCCTTAAGCCAGTCCTCAGCCACCTGTGAGTCGGGCTCACCTCGGAAATTGAGGGTATCTGATGTTAGAACACATGTAAGGTAGTAAGCCTACATGTGTCACCTACCGGTACCGCCGGTTGTAACTACAGACCAACAGGTAGTGATGTATAGCTGACACACTACCCGAAGGCACTATCTCAGGCATCCGTCCATATACCGAAACCTCATCGCTATCCGGACCATCCTCATGGTCACTCACTGGAAAACAATAGTATCCAAGTACACCATCCACTCCACTGGTGCCTCAGCTAGGCGGAAAACTCTAGAAATCGCCTCCAGCCAGTCCTCTGCTGTTTGGGAATCTGCCTTGCCTCGTAACCTCGGAGGCTGCTGCTGCTAGAACTCGTGCATCGCGCTCTGCCAGCATGCACAGTTCGCTAGTATGGCTGGTGGAATCTGCTGCCCATCAGGTGGTGGTGCTACTGGTACACCACCCGAGGGTTTCAACATAGTAAAAAGGGCCCTGCACCGGAGCCTCGTCGCTTGGTGGGCCGTCATCGAGTACTCTCTCGGAACTCCAACTGACTGTCTATGTGGAGACATCCTGAACAGATGCGACATGGTCAACGTTTATACCTGGTGATCTGAACTGGTTTGAGCTGACATTAATACTTTGGAAACACACACGCAATCAGTGTTTTCATGCACAAAGTCGGAAATCAGTAGTCAGGGTCCTGGTGTACGGATACGTCGGCCGCCGCACCAACACAGGAATCCCTGAACTGAAGACCACACTCGGTACCCTTAACACTATTGCTTAACATAGAAAAAGATTAGAGTCCTTATTTCTGTGGTAGAACTGAACTCCTCTGATACCAATTTGTCACGACCCATCCTCGGGGCCTGTGCCGTGACTACCCCAAGCCCGCCTTCCATAGGCCAGGGGCTGGCGACTAGCACCAAAGGCGTAAATCCCGATAACTGGGAAGACATTGCCTTTAAAAAAAGTAAACTAAACACCACAGAGTACAAGCGGAAGTAAAACACTAAGTAAGAAAGAAAGTGCTGAAAAGTAAAAGGGCCAGAATACAAACCCAACTAAAAGTACAACTATAACTGAACGAAAGTACAATAGAAAAGACAACAGCTGGAAGAAAGGAAGCAGCTCCTGGGTCATCCTCCTCAGATCCTACCTGATGGGTAGGTACAGATATCGCAGCTCCTGGATCATCCACCACGGATCCTACCTGAAGGGTAGGTACAAATAGCCTCCACAACGCTCTTGCCCGTCAACCTCCTCCAAGTATCGTCTCATTATGAAGTCCACCTCCTGATACTGACTCGTCGTGAGGTCCACCTCCGGGTATCGTCCAGTCCTCAAACACTCGGCCTCTGTCAGCGCTGCCCATCATTTGCAACCAACACAATGAGGTGCGGGCATAGCCCATGCAGGGGTGAGTATACAATACTCAGTAGGTATCCTGAGACCCTCAAGGTCTCACTAAATCCAACAAGGATAACCACAAAGAAGGATCTCAATAGATAACCTTTACTTAGGTATAAGCCCATACTTATATCTAAGTAATAAAGTAACCCATCTCAATCATGAGGAAACACAGAGATTATGAAATCAACTGATAACCACTACCCATGTATATGCCCATACATATACCTATGTTATCAAGTGACCCATCTCAATCATGAGGTAAACACAAAGATCATAGACTCGGCTCAAACCAGGATTTTCATTATCAAAACCGTAACTGCTGAAGAGCCCCGTCTATGGAGTGTAAAGTGGTCCTGTCACGACTCCGAGGTACTGCTCACTAACCTAAGACTGCTGAGGTACTCGTCCTATCGAGTACTGCGGGCCAGCCACCCAAACACAGTAGTGATTCCCACCGGTGTATGCCACCCAAACACAGTAGTGCACACCCCATAATAGCCTGTAGAGGTACTCTCCGGACGAGTACCGCGGGTCTGCACTGTCAAACAGGTAGTGTAGAGACCCGAAGCTTGACGTACATGGACATTACATTACTTTTGTGGAATACTTGGTAGATAACAAAAACACACACACAAGGATCGTAATAGTTTAGTGTCTTTGGAAATTCGGAATGTAATCTTTTAATTGTGGTGAAAGATCTTCAATATCTCCCATACAGATATTCCCTTTTTTACCTAAAACCTTTCTTTATATCTTGGGGAAAAGAAAACATAAAAGGGTGAGCTCAAATTCTCCGTAAGGGCAAATAAAGGAAATAAAAAAAAATCATATCATATCTTTTTGAAAATCATAACCTGCGAAAGAGATCATAATATTTTAACATGGAACAAATCATAGAAGTGAAAATGAGATCCCCATAATCATAACATGAAACTTGAAACTTTGTGGCATGCACACATAATCATAGAGAATCATTTCTTGTTAGTCAAGACTCATTGCCAAGACTATCTTAGTGGACAAAGTCCCTTTCTGAACCGAGTCACCCTCGTTCCAGTACTGTTTCACTGAACTGGTATAACCTACCGTTCCAGCCATGTCTATCTCATGAGATATAAAATCTTTACTCAATGCATTGGAGGGAGATATAGGTCCCACCCATCTCATAATGAAACCATTCTTATGTGTGCCACAAAATCATAAACCATACATCATAACATAACCCATGTAATAAAAATGGGATTCTTAAACAACATGACATCATAAAACAATAAGATAAAGGAATTCATAAAAATATTTCCATCACAACATGATCAAATCAATGTAATAATAGGGATAAAAACAGAACCCTTTATCATCTTAGATGGAAAATAATTTTGATAAAACACTTGAACTCCATTCTTGAGGAAAATATCCTTTCTTCTTCAAAAACATTTTTCCTTTCATAACATGTCATACGACTTTAAAATAAAAGAAGTTGATTAAAAATAAACTTGAAAACTTGTAAAGGAATCTTCTTGGACATAATGTTTTAATAATCCATTCATTCCGTATAAGTTAAAAAAAACATTCTTCGTACTTTTGTTGGAAAAGTCAAAAAGTACCTCGTACGAAAAACGACAAAAGATTCCTTTCATTTCTTTTACTAAAAACTCACCGAAGGGTAAAAATGGATTTAGAAAATTGTAGGTGGATGGAAATAATATTACATATTTACGAAACATGGATGTGGATGATAAAATACACCCCAGTAAATACTTACGAATAAACAATCTCGGATAAAAATGAGATTGTGATATTTCCCTTACCTTATGTCCGATTTGCTTTGTACGTGTCCGAAGCTCCTGTATAATGGTTTAAATAATGTTATTGACTTATTCCAGAATCATAGATATTGATATGATATCATATATGGTCATATTCTTAGCTTCTTGTTAGTAATATTTCATTGTTACTTGTTTCTCGGGTCTTTATTGCCTTTTGTTCTTATGCGTGTTTTTCCGAATAAATTCTTATTATTCTTTTAAGGTTATAGATACCTTATATCCAGAATGGTATTAGTGTAACATATATCATATTTATTCATTCAATTCATTTATATAATTACTATGTAATGATGATCATGTAGAACGAGTCACATCACATCGTGGAGACGGTATTCCGTACGTACGCACGAGTGATGATATCGTTCCTATGATCGTGGAATTGTATTGGAGTATATATATATTATTTCAGTATCAATATTACTTTATAATAATCATAAATAGTTACTCATTACACCATTATACCCATCCTTGTAAGGTGGTGGTGTAAAATAGATTACACCACGGCGTGGAGACGGTATTCCGTACGTACGCACGCGCGATGATTTCATTTTTCCGTAGGATGGATAGAAGGTTAATTAGGGTTGTTTCATATTTATAATAACATATCAGTATTTAAGTAATACTTATGTTATTACTTTATCATGAAACAACTATAGAAGAAGAATTTGAAGAAGAAAGAAATTGAAAAGATCGGTAATGGATATTACCTCTTCTTTGGAACGCCTCTTTGAATCCTCCACTTAGGGAACTAAGATTGGTCTTTGAAGAAGACCAGGACCTCTAGGATTATTCTAGGGAAGTGGAGAGGAGAAAATTTCAGGGGTTGGCCGAGCTTGAGTGCTCAAATTGGTGTGAGGAGGAGGGGGATGAGGTGCCCTTTTATAAGGGAGGAGAGGGACACTTTAGGAATATCTCAAATTATTATTTTATATTAAAGTCAAATTCGGTTTATAATGGTTCCAAAGGGTCTTATTTAGAAGATAAAGTGGGGATGGGTCGAAATACTATCAACCAATAGGATTTAGACAAGTTTAGGGTATTATTTTAACCTTATCAATTAGATTTAACTCTAAGTTAAATAATTTAACTTTTACCATGTCTTTTTGTTTTCTTACACTATATGGTTAATACAGTTACTATAACATGCCAAACGAACCCCAAATTGTTTATTATTAATATATATATATCCTTATCTAAGTCATTTGTCCGAACCTTAGATTTTTAGGAATAAAATAACAATTAATAATATAATATTTGATTTAAAAACTATTTTCTGTCAATTTTGACACTATTTGATATATGATTTTTGTGAAAGTCATAAAAGAATTATATGTTCGATCCAATTATATTACATAAACACTAATATATCATAGTAACCTATAAAATTAGTGGAATTCATAAAAAGTCTCAAATTACATTTATTTTGGTGTTTATAACATCAATTATGTCAATATTTCATAAATAAGATAATTACTGCATCATCTTTGTGTCATAACTAAATTACATTATTTGATGTCTAAAAATTACAAATAAAATACCATTATTTAGGAAATCGTTTTATCTTTCTAATGAATATTTACAATCGAATTTATCTTATGTACAACCCTATATTAAAAATTGTTTAGTAAATAAACTTTAATTTTAACTCTTTTAACTCTTCTTTGAATTAAATAATAATAAATGTCCTAATCTAATCCAAGTGTGCCTAAATGATAATATTTTACACTTAAGGTTGTTTTTGGTCTAGATACACTTGTCCAATAGAATTAGGACATGTGATAGGGTAATATTAATATCATTCTTACTTTTAATTACCCTATTTACTTTTAACCGTGGTAAATAAAAGTAAAAAGTTACTATTCACCAAAAATTATTTTCATCTCATTGAACCACATTTTACTTACTGACATCAACCGTGTCTCTCGGATTTTTGAAATTCTATTCACAGAAGCGGTAAAATTAAGTTTTATGAAAAATTCAGTTTTTTTAACTACCACTTAGTAGTTTCACTATTCATCAAAAATTGATGTTTTTCAGAACAATGCCAAAATTTCATCCTAAACTATATTTCATATTCCGAATTAAAAAATGAAGTCTATTTTAGCAAATTAATAACATATAAGATTCATTAATTAATTTTATAATTAAATCCCGCAGTTAAAACAAATAGCGTATTTTTAAGAAACAATATCTATCAAAAGATTGACACTTGTTTATGTCTGGTTTAAATGTGAGATTACATCCAATGACCAAAATTGTATTAAATTGTAAAAATATATTCTAAATATACTTTAAAACCACTCAAATTAATAATTTATCACTATTAATTATTTCGATTGAAAAAGTTGTTTTTAACTATAATTTAGTAATTTTCACTATTCATCAAAATATGAAAGTTATCTGAAAATTACCAAAATTTCACCCTAATCTAATTTCGATATTCCGAATCCAAAAATGAAGTCCATTTTGAAAAATAAGATTTACAAAATTTCAAAAAGTGGTTATTACTATTCATAACGGCTAGTTTTAATAATATTTTAATAGCATATCGTTGTTTAGTGAAACTCGATATTGCGTATTACACACGCTATCGAGGAAGGTCGCGATTGTGTGTAATGAAAGGAAAGTCAAGGATGCGTGTTGTGCAAGCTCCTTTTGGTGTAGCGTACAACACAAGACATTAGTGAAATTAAAAAGAATATTTTTCATAAAATCTTGGGCTACATTCTACCCCCCTTAAAATGAATTTCGCCCTCGAAATTCGTCGGGGTTACTATTCGAAAGTTTCTTTAATAGAAACCCACATCATAAAAAGGAATACCAAAACCAATATTTAAAAACAAAAGTATGAAACTTAACGGTTACCCAAATAAACTAATCACTGGGTTTCCACATAGGTGAAAATATGGACATGGAAGAGAAATCTATCCATCATGTTCTGATGGGGAGTGGTAGAGAACATGGCTATGAAAAAGCCAGCAATCACAAAGCCATAAATTTGTGACGATCTAAGGTACCATCTGATTCATCAGATATAAGATCACTAGGACAACATTTTTGGTTTTCAAGATCGTTTCCCTAATGTTGAAGAATTTGAATTAGAATAAATACTTACTTTATTTTGGTACAATCTCACTGTTGTTCGTGCCTTGAACAATTTCCACTTCATCTCTTAAATAAATGAAGTTGAATTTGTTATTCGTGAAGTGTTAGCAGATCATGTGATAGAATGACGGGTCATTCCATCCATCTCAAACAAAATGTTAGCAATAGTTATTAATCATATATGGTTCCTAAAATGGACTTATACTTCATATATCATACTGCTTAATATAATAAAACTAGTTTCTACTAAACATGGACTTCATGTAGGTCAGTGGTAGGCGATAAAGGACAGTCGCACTTCGGTTGTGGGTTCGATTCCCACAGCCTTGTCCGACGCGATGGGCTGTCACCCGTCCTGCAGGTTGTCTTTTTTCTAAAACTATATTACTATAACATCCCATCAATAATATCGAGAAAACTTCTATCCTTAAACAATACTAACTTATGTCCAAAATAATCCATTCCAATCTTTAGGCTTATCCATAATACTGCAGTCCACTCTCATAACATAGTGAAAACGATTACCAGAGATTTAACACCATCGTCGATCCCCATATATCATAAGATATGTTTTGTTGGTCACATTCCAAACATTCAAAGTCCTTAATCATGTATTCTCTTGAATACCTTAGTGAAAACATGAATGTAGTTAAAATTTAACACTTTCCTCAAACCAAAATCCTCAAAATTCTATATACTCAAACAATGATATCACTTAGTCCTTATATCAATCATGAGCTCATGAATACTGTTAAACATTTCATTTTCTCATTTCCCTTCATTATGCGCATATCATCTTATTTCCAAAAATATCTCAATCACTTTGAATACCACATTAGACCAATACATAAATATTCCAATACTCCATGATACAATATTATTTTGGAATCCCATTACATAAACACTTAATCATTCCACCACATCGTTGTCATATTCAACATCGCCAATAGTGATCGCATGTGACTTCCCTTTGTCCTTTGCCTTCAGTGGTTTCTCATGTTGATCATCACTAACCCTTGGATTAGGGCATTTATTAGCATAATTCCCCATTTCCTTGCACTTGAAGCATTGAAGTGTTGGTGGTGCGTTCTCTGCAGTGTTTGCTTTATTCACATCATTAGAAAACCTTTTTCCATTACTTAGACACTCAGCTGCTCGATGACCTTCTTTTCCACACTTAAAAAATTTTCTAGTACCTTTAAGACAATCTCCACCATGCTTATTTCCACACTTTGTGCATAAGGAAACATTCATCTTCTTTTCACCATTATTATGAGATTTCTCCTTGAACTCCATATTTCGTTTCTTTTCAAAACCATGAGATGGATATGTAACACCAACTTCCATTTCTACCTTGATAGCACAACACACAATTTCTTCATAGCTACTGAAGTCTCTTATAGCTAATTACCTTCGAAGACTTGGTTTTAAGCCACTGAAAAATCGATCAAATTTACTTTTAGGTTGCATGATAATTCCAGATGCATACCTTGCAAGTCTTGTAAAATTCTCTTCGTATATACCAACAGATTCATCATCCTTTTTCTTTAGTTCAAGAAACTCCTTATCCATCTTTGTTCGAAGAATACGAGGGAAGTACTTACTGAAAAAAAAGTTCTTGAACTCGTCCCATTCCATGGACTCAATTTCATCTATTGGCCTCGTATTCTTGATAAGATTCCACCATTGATCAGCTTCACCTTCCAAACGATATACTGCTAAGATGACTTTATCATGTTCAGAACATTGAAGAACTGAAAATATCTTTTTAGTGGTACTGATCCATTGTTCAGCAACAAGTGGATCAAAAGTCCCACTGAAAGAAGGTGGACGTTGCCTCATGAAGGACTCAATAGAATACTGTTCCTTTCTCTGCTCATTTGGAAGTCCAGAATGATTCATATCTTGTGTAAGGATAGCAATAATATTTTTCACTCCATCTCCCTTAACATTTGTTTGTTCAGGAGGACAATCATTGCATTGTCCATTGCATTGATCAACACGGTTCCTTCGGGTTCCAGCCATCGTCTAAAACCCAAAAAGAATAGTGTGAGAGGCAAAAATCATAATAAAGAGGGAGTAACTTCATTATCTAACTTCTTAGGTTAAATTCTATTATCTTTACCGTAGTTATAGGACTATATCCTATACATATACTTATCCTTAGGGGCATCCCTAGACATACCTTAGAAATATCTCTAGGGATCTCACTAACGCTTTCGTATCCTAGTTTCCAAAGGTTGACTAAACCTTTCCTCTGATACCAACTGTAGAGACCCGAAGCTTGACGTACATGGACATTACATTACTTTTGCGGAATACTTGGTACATAAAAACACACACACACAAGGATCGTAATAGTTTAGTGTCTTTGGAAACTCGGAACGTAATCTTCTAATCATGGTGAAAGATCTTCAATATCTCCCATAAAGATCTTCCCTTTTTTACCTAAAACCATTCTTTATATCCTGGGGAAAAGAAAACATAAAAGGGCGAGCTCAAATGCTCAGCAAGGGAAAATAAAGGAAATAAAAAAAATCATATCATATCTTTTTGAAAATCATAACCTGCAAAAGAGATCATAATATTTTAACATGGAACAAATCATAGAAGTGAAAATGAGATCCCCATAATCATAACATGAAACTTTAAACTTTGTGGCATTCACACATAATTATAGAGAATTATTTCTTGTTAGTCAAGACTCATTGCCAAGACTATATTAGTGGACAAAGTCCCTTTCTGAACCGAGTCACCCTCGTTCCAGTCCTGTTTCACTGAACCGGTATAACCTACCGTTCCAGCCATGTCTATCTCATGAGATATAAAATCTTTACCCAATGCATTGGAGGGAGATATAGGTCCCACCCATCTCATAATGAAACCATTCTTATGTGTGCCACAAAATCATAAACCATACATCATAGCATAACCCATGTAATAAAAATGGGATTCTTAAACAACATGACATCATAAAACAATAAGATAAAGGAATTCATAAAAATATTTCCATCACAACATGATCAAATCAATGTAATAATAGGGATAAAAACAGAACTCTTTATTATCTTAGATGGAAAATAATTTTGATAAAACACTTGAACTCCATTCTTGAGGAAAATATCCTTTATTCTTCAAAAACATTTTTCCTTTCATAACATGTCATACGACTTTAAAATAAAATAAGTTGATTAAAAATAAACTTGAAAACTTGTAAAGGAAGCTTCTTGGAAATAATGTTTTAAAAATCCATTCATTCCGTATAAGTTAAAAAAAACATTCTCCGTACTTTTGTCGGAAAAGTCAAAAAGTACCTCGTACGAAAAACGACAAAAGATTCATTTCATTTCTTTTACTAAAAACTCACCGAAGGGTAAAAATGGATTTAAAAATTGTAGGTGGATGGAAATAATATTACATATTTATGAAACATGGATATGGATGATAAAATACACCCCAGTAAATACTTACGAATAAACAATCTCGGATAACAATGAGATTGTGATATTTCCCTTACCATATGTCCGATTTTCTTTGTACGTGTCCGAAGCTCCTGTATAATGGTTTAAATAATGTTATTGACTTATTACAGAATCATACATATTGATATGATATCATATATGGTCATATTATTAGCTTCTTTCTAGTAATATTTCATTGTTACTTGTTACTCGGGTCATTATTGCCTTTTGTTCTTATGCGTGTTTTGCCGAATAAATTCTTATTATTCTTTTAAGGTTATAGATACCTTATATCCAGAATGGTATTAGTGTAACATATATCATATTTATTCATTCAATTCATTTATATAATTACTATGTAATGATGATCATGTAGAACGAGTCGCATCACATCGTGGAGAAGGTATTCCGTACGTACGTACGAGTGATGATATCGTTCCTATGATCGTGGAATTGTATTGCAGTATATATATATTATTTCAGTATCAATATTACTTTATAATAATAATAAATAGTTACTCATTACACCATTATACCCATCCTTGTAAGGTGGTGGTGGAAAATAGATTACACCACAATGTGGAGACGGTATTCCGTACGTACGCACGCGCGGTGATTTCATTTTTCCGTAGGATGGATAGAAGGTGAATTAGGGTTGTTTCATATTTATAATAACATATCAGTATGTAATTAATACTTATGTTATTACTTTATCATGAAACAACTAAAGAAGAAGAAGTTGAAGAAGAAAGAAATTGAAAAGATCAGTAATGGATATTACCTCTTCTTTGGAACGCCTCTTTGAATCCTCCACTTAGGGAACTAAGATTGGTCTTTGAAGAAGACCAGGACCTCTAGGATTATTCTAGGGAAGTGGAGAGGAGAAAATTTCAGGGGTTGGACGAGAATGAGTGCTCAAATTGGTGTGAGGAGGAGGGGGAGGAGGTCCCCTTTTATAAGGGAGGAGAGGGGCACTTTAGGAATATCTCAAAATATTATTTTATATTAAAGTCAAAATCGGTTTATAATGGTTCCAAAGGGTCTTATTTCGAAGATAAAGTGGGGATGGGTCTAAATCATATCAACCAATAGGATTTAGACATGTTTAGGGTATTATTTTAACCTTATCAATTAGATTTATCTCTAAGTTAAATAATTTAACTTTTACCGTGTCTTTTTGTTTTCTTACACTATATGGTTAATACAGTTCCTATAACAAGTCAAACGAACCCCAAATTGTTTATTATTAATATATATATCCTTATCTAAGTCATTTTTCCGAACCTTAGGTTTTTAGGAATAAAATAAAAATTAATAATATAATATTTGATTTAAAAACTATTTTGTGTCAATTTTGACACTATTTGATATATGATTTTTGTGAAAGTCATAACAGAATTATATGTTCAAATAAAGTTGATTACATCAACACTAATATATCATAGTAACCTAGAAAATTAGTGGAATTCATAAAAAGTCTCAAATTACATTTATTTTGGTGTTTATAACATCAATTATGTCAATATTTCATAAATAAGATAATTACTGCATCATCTTTGTGTCATAAATAAATTAAATTATTTGATGTCTAAAATTTACAAATAAAATACCATTATTTAGGAAATCTTTTTATCTTTCTAATGAATATTTACAATCGAATTTATCATATGTAAAACCCTATATTAAAAATGTTTTAGTAAATAAACATTGATTTTAACTCTTTTAACTCTTCTTTGAATTAAATAATAATACATGTCCTAATCTAATCCAAGTGGGCCTAAATGATAATATTTTACACTTAAGGTTGTTTTTGGTCGAGATACATTTGTCCAATAGAATTAGGACATGTGTTAGGGTAATATTAATATCATTCTTACCCTTAATTACCCTATTTACTTTTAACCGTGGTAAATAAAAGTAAAAAGTTAATATTCACCAAAAATTATTTTCATCTCATTGAACCACATTTTACTTACTGACATCAACCGTGTCTCTCGTATTTTTGAAATTCCATTCACAGAAGCGGTAAAATTAAGTTTTATGAAAAATTCAGTTTTTTTAACTACAACTTAGTAGTTTCACTATTCATCAAAAATTGATGTTTTTCAGAACAATGCCAAAATTTCATCCTAAACTATATTTCATATTCCTAATTCAAAAATGAAGTCTATTTTACCAAATTCATAACATAGAAGTTTCATTAATTAATTTTATAATTAAATCCCGCTGTTAAAACAAATAGCGCGTTTTTAAGAAACAATATCTTTCAAAAGATTGACACTTGTTTATGTCTGGTTTAAATGTGAGATTACATCCAATGACCAACATTGTATTAAATTGTAAAAATATATTATAAATATACTTTAAAACCACTCAAATTAATAATTTATCACTATTAATTATTTCGATTGAAAAAGTTGTTTTTAACTAAAATTTATTAATTTTCACTATTCATCAAAATATGAAAGTTATCTGAAAATTACCAAAATTTCACCCTAAGCTAATTTCGATATTCCGAATCCAAAAATGAAGTCCATTTTGAAAAATAAGATGTAAAAAATTTCAAAAAGTGGTTATTACTATTCATAACGGCTAGTTTTAATAATATTTTAATAGCATATCGTTGTTTAGTGAAACTCGGTATTGCGTATTACACACCCTATCGAGGAAGGTCGCGATTGCGTGTAATGAAAGGCAAGTCAAGGATGCGTGTTGTGCAAGCTCTTTTTGGTGTAGCGTACAACACAAGACATTAGTGAAATTAAAAAGAATATTTTTCATAAAATCTTGGGCTGTTACAGGTAGTGCTCCGTCCGCCATGGGTCTGCACCCAACAAAGTGGTGCTCCGTCCACTGGGCTAGTTGACTCACTCCAAGTCGAGTCGGTCAAGCAGTCGTCAGGTCTCAGCTGGCTACATGGTCTCCGTACTCCGAATGCTCATCTCCGGGAGGGTCCGCTCCATCAGCTACTTGTCGATACTCCAAGTATCTCAAAGTCTCACGAAGAAGTATCTCAAAGGACCGCCTCGTTATAGGGGTATCAACGCAACAGATGAGGCGTCAATCGAACACCCAGTCTGTGAGTTATTAGCATTTTTGTCCCAGGGGCCCGGTTGGTTTCGTGTGCGAACCAACCCGGCCATATCTCAACTGTACCCTGAACTCTCATAGGGTATACTAATAGGGACCGATTCTCAACAAGATCACCAACACCGCTGACGGTTCGTCAAACGGACGTCCAGTCTGAAAGTTATTAGCTTTTCCGTTCCAGGGGCCCGGTTGGATTTCGGGTACAATCCAACCCGGCCATATTCCAACAGCTTCCAAACCTCAGGTGAAGTATACCAAAAGAACCGTCTCATCAAGAGGAATCCAACAAAGTTGAAGGCACGTCAATCGGACGTCCGGAGCTCAAGTTATAAGCATTTCCGCTCCGAGGGCCCGGTTGGATTCATGTTCGATCCAACCCAGTCGTACTTCAAATGACACAGGTTAACCAAACCGGTCACACCATTGCGATCCATACGAAAAAATACACGAGATGGACTACCCATTGGTCCCAAATGGATAGCCGGTGAAAAAGTTGCATTTCACCGCATCATGCGCGAACCGGGCCTCATGGGGCCCGCACGTCAACCTCGACTTAAATATCCAAAATTAGTCTTGAAACATGCTTCGTAATTCCAGGGTCGCAACGTCGCAGACGGTTCGTCATTCCGATACCGTATGAGAGAGATATGTCCGATATAAGATATCGTAATAATAATAATAATAATATTATTCGGCGTTTCATGGCCCCGCACCACGAACTAAAATTTAGTATCCAACATTAGACTTGAATCGACCGTATTAATGACGGGATTATATCACCACTGACGGCAAGCCAATCGGACGTCACACACATGAGTTATGGTGGGTCGAAGATTTAATAATAATATTAAATCTATTATTTTTCCGAGCGCTTCGGGTACCCGATCCAAAAACCCAAAAAAGACATCCAATATTGGACTCATAAATTCAGTCTTGAAGTCAGGGTCACATATGTTAAAGTGGAGTTACAAAATTAAAGAGGGAAGTGAGTTATGGGAGGTCAAGGGGGTTATGGGATGATCAAGGGGGTTAGGGTCTCGTGTGGGCCTCACCTCCTACATATCCACACATGGGAAGTTGGGTGGTTGTGGGTCCCACCAACAACTTCCCATGGTAGAATTTAACTCCCTTGGTTAACAAAAATAAAATTGTTCACAATTTTATTTATTTCTTCCTTAAACCCCAAAATTTAACTTCTTCTCCCAAACAAACGCACCTATGGTAAAAGTCCTCTTAAGCAATTACCGGCGTTGCGAGTTCATCGGTGTCCTCAGATTTCAATTCCGAGTACCGATTCAAAAGATAGAAAAACCCGCTCATTCGTTTACTGAACGTACCCGAGAAAATCTTCGGAAATTGATTTCGGGCTCACCGGGCCTCAGAGTCAGTCGCCGTCAGAAACTGCGTTCTTGTAAAATCCCAAAGAAAATTAAGAAAAAATTTCCCTTGAATTTTATGGGTCTTTACAAAGATTGTGTATCAGGTAATTCATCTCATGTGGCCTCAAATCCCGAGACCCGTACACAACGACTCCTTCTCCATTCCTAATCACTGCTCACAGCTCTATACCTGATAAATCACAGTACACAGTATAGCTCTTTACTGGCTCTAGAAATACTAGTACCGGTGATTATGTCAACCTCCCTCTCTTCTCTTGAAATGTTGAATCACAAGAATCTTTCCACAGGTACTTCACACCCTTCTTAATCAGGCCCGTCAGTGGCGCTGATAAGCGTGAAGAGTCTTGTATGAAACATCAGTAGTAACCAACCAGCCCTATCAAACTTTGTACCTAAAATATGTTCTTCAAATAATCCCAACAACCAACTTCTCTCACTTTCTCTGGGTCTACTGATACTCTTATCTCTGAGATAACATTACCCAAGAAGTGAATTTGGTCTATCTAAAAGTGGCATTTTTAGAGCGTAACATATAACTGATGCTCTCTCACTACACTCAAAATGATCTCAATATGTGTGGCATGGTCATGTCGAGTGTGAGAGTATGCCAAGATATCGTCCACAAAGACCACCATGAAGAAATCCATGAATGGATGGAATACTCAGTTCATTAGTGCCATGAAAACTGCAGGTGCATTCATGAGAACAAACACATAACCAAAAACTCATATAGACCATATCTTTTCCAAAAGGATGTAAGAGGCGTCACATATGGTCTAACGATAAAATTATGATAACCGGATCTCATGTCAATCTTCAAGAACACCTGGGCCCCTCAAAGCTGATCAAAGAGATCACTAATCCTCGGTAAGTGATATCAGTTCTTGAACGTTATCTGGTTTAGCTTTTGATAATCCACAAAAATTCTGAGGGTACCATATGCCTTCTTCTCAAATAGGATAGGAAAACCCCCAGGAGAAGTTCTGGGTAAGATGAAACCCATTTCCTACAACTTATCTACCTTCTTCTTGAGCTCCTATAACTCTGGTGTAGCCATCCTATAAAGAAGAATAGACACTGGTGCCTCTCCTGGAAGAATTTCAATATAAAAGTATACCTATCACTCTAGAGGTAAACCTAAAAATTCCTTTGGAAAGACATCCCTGAAATGATCAACCACTGGAGGAAAGTCCAACCGTGAAGTCCCCTGGTCATCCAGATATAGACTAGAAATCTGGGCTGTAACTCCTCCCATTCCATGATGCTCTGGTCCCACTTTTCTTTCCTGGACATCCCATTCACCCTTATAGAGAAACGATCTACCCTCTGGTGATGTGAAACTCACCCTACGACAGTAGCAGTCAGAAATATCCATGAAGGGAACTAACCAGTATATCCTAAGAACGACATCATATCCTGTCATCTATAGGACATATAGGTCCCATGAGAAGAGACACCCACCAACCTCAATAGGTAACTCCTTACACTGACCTACACTATCTGTTCTTGTTCGCAAAAGAGTGTCCAACATCAAGGAATCAACAAAAGTAAGGATAAAGATCCCAAGGATATCCACAATAGAAACATATATGAAACTATGGGAAGTCCCTATATTGAAAAGTTTAGAATCTAGAATTGAGGCAACTAAAATCATTACTTGAAATGTAGAGGGTTCAGGATCCTACTTCTATTGGGTCTGATCCACTGCAAAAGTATGGCATGCACCATGACCCTGTGACCCTACCTGACCACCCTGAGCTGATCCACCCCATTGTCACTGAAAGCTTAGAGACTGGATACCATGACCAAAACCTCTACCTAGGCCTGAATGGGATAAATAACTTTATTTCCTAGACTCATGATAATCTGGTTGTGCTTCTATTGAATGAGGAGTCATAGAAGAACCTTTGTCACCAGCTGCTAGTGAGAAGAACTAAAAAAAGTTCTAGAGATTACCCATCTTGCCACAATATCGGCTTTCCACTAGATCTCTTAGGCAATGTGGCCTCGTAATCCCACTCATCCTGCACTGATATCACACCACCTGGGTACCAAAAGAAGTATCCTGCCTCCTCGGGTCACCCTGTGTAGACTCCCTATAGTGCTTCCTACTGTCAGTCGGAGGGGTACCAACTCAGGATGCCGAGCCACCCTAGCTGATAGCTCTAGAATCCCTCAGATTGTGCCTTGTGATTAGATCCTGGTTTACTATAGAAGTGATGGAAGTCAACCTGAAGATGTTCAACTGATATCAAGTATCATACCTAAGATTATCCTACAAATTTCGTTCCAGAAATAACTCATCACCTCCTAGAATGGGTGCGAAGTACTGCAGATCTGTGAAGCGAGAAGATTACTCCATAATTGTAAGAGTACCCTACTCCAAAATCATAAACTCCCTAGATCGATCGTAACTCAAAGTCTTGGGGTATAAATAATTGTAGAAGGAACGCTAAAACTCATCCCAAGCCATACCTTGGTGGAATCCTGCCTACGATATCACATCCACCATCTATTGGAAGAATCTCTAAGAATATATGTGGAGAGATTTACCTTCTTCTCTAGAGGCATCTCCAGATGATTGAAGATAGACAACATGGATTCTAACCATGAATTAGATGCCTGAGGTCCACCATCACCTAAGAAAGTAGGAGGATGCTACTATTAAAAGACCCGCGTTAGCTCTACCATAGATGGGGCAGAAGGCGGTACTCCCCAGAAGGTCTGCAAACAAACCTCATGAAACCTTCTCAGAACTACACATCATTACCTATATCTGGAATGATGTTTGGTGACAAGACAATAACTGCTGGAGGATCTTCTGGTAGTCCCTAATCTACCATGTCATGTGTCTGATCATTTCCCTGTAACTAGTTTACAACCGAAGTACATCTCAGTGGAATGAATCTGCAAGGTCAAATGCACACCTTAGATCAAGATTAAAAAGGAATGAAACATAGAAGTGAAAGAAGGGAATAAGAAAAAAAAGCTTTCAGGTTATTCAAAACATGGATACACAGTTTGTATGTCCCCTACATGGCATGTTCCTTTAAGCCTTCACATGGGCATGTACTCCTACCAACCCTAGTCGTGTAACACCTCAAACACACGACATGTTGTCCTAACACATGGTGTGTACTTTAACCCTCTTACCATTCCTGAGTTCTTCTACCCAGCATAACTAACACGGTTCTCCTAGAACAAGACTACACAACATGTTTTTTCCAGACACGATGTGTACTAGAAGAACTACACCGAACCATGTTCTTTGTCACATGGCCGGTTACACGACTGACTCTACACGGCGTGTTTGTTCCAGGTACGACGTGTACTAACAACCCATAATCCACCTGTGTCGTTAGTCACACGGTCGGACACATGGTCTAAACAACACAACGTGTTCCACCAATGATTTCTCAACCCCATGTCTCTTCCCACATAGTCAGTCACACAGAGAAGGACTACACGACATGTACATATAGTACACGATGTGTACTTAAGAAATGTTTTTACTTATCGAACATAAGGATACATGGTGTGTATTAATTATTAAACACCATGTATTCTGGGGTTTTCCAGACATTAATCCTCAAAAACTACCCAGGAACCCAATAAAAACACTGAAACGAACATTAAAGTGCCAAATTACGATCTGTGAGGGCCCATACTCCCTGCGAATCAAGGTCTGGAATCTTATACATGTCATATATAAGCATAACAGTGCAATGATCCACAAAATTACAATCCATGAGGGCCCATAACACCTTAAGAACCAAATTTTGGAATTCATTAAAATAAGGCCTTACACAATTCAATACCCTACCATTTGTGGGTATTTCTATCAAGGAATCTATCACAACATAATGAATATCTGGCACAACATCTATCACAACAACATGCATTCTCTAATTCACCCTAAATGGCATGACAAAAATGCATGATATGGAATACCCTCATCTCATCAGGTTTCAACATAAATAGAACCTCATTAACATCAATGATAACCACACAATACATGTGAATCACCCAATGGTGAAATCAAATCAGCTGTGACAATTTAAAAACTATAAAATTGCAATATACGAGGTAAATTGGATTTTCCCTTTACACGGGTTAGCTACTCCCGAGAACAACATATTACCTAGCACGTATTCCTTCCTATACTTGTATATAGGCTCCAAACAGTATGACATGAAGAAAAATAATTCCTTTGATACCACTTTGTAACATCCCAGTTCTGGGTGCCACCCAGGGGTGCCCTGTACCCGGTTGGTCACATGACCTCAAGTGAATTTCCCCAAATGCCAAAGGCTGCTGACTAGCAGTGAGGGCCATGGGTGTGATAGTTGAGAAACAATTCCCTCATTGGCAGAGTAACAATGCAGAAATAAGTAGATAATAATAGAAGAAGTAGTAATAATACCATACAATAGTAAACAGAGAAAGAATGAAAGTAATAAACAACTAGATCACATATATAAATGATGCATGTCACATATGTCTAGGAAAGTAGGCAAACAAATCACAATGCTGGAATACATTACTAAGAAAATGTACAAAGAAAACAAATAAACTCCTGTAGTATTACAAGCCTCAGCTTGGTCCCATGCTCTCTAGCTCCAAAATAATCATGTACCTAAAGTAGAAGGACACTTTCCCTTATCAATACCTATAACAATATAATCAGTTTGGGACCAAAATCATGACCCATACAGGGTGTGAGATGATTCCCAGTAGGAAACCACCCAAAGATCTTTGCCTAATAGTCAGTGAATATATATGATAGGAAATAATCAAAATGAAGTAGTAAATAAGGAAGTACTCAAAAGTAAATAGTCTTATAGTTTCAATTACATTCATTTACATCATATCAAGTAAGCATCTAATCCAAAACAAGTAAAACACTGGGAAATACTCACAGCCTATTCCATCTTGTTCAACCAAACAAACATAAGCAACCTTTTGGGAAGTACACACAGTCTAACCCCTATGTTTCATCTTTATAAAAGACCTTATAATGTAGAAATAATCGTCAACTCCCCCTGTTGTCTCGTATCGGTAACTATAGACACTCTGGGGAAGAACCCAACACCCAATTCCCTCTGTGGTCTTGTAACTAGGAACTAAAATAACTCTAAGGGAGCACTTACATCCATCCCCCCTATGGTCTCACAATGTAAAAGTAAACAGAAAATCTGGAGAAGCCCTCATCGTCCATTCTCCCTATGGTTTACTACACCAGGTTCCTGTAGCCATGTGTAAGTCAATTGTGCACAATGATGTTCAACAATCAATGTAAACCTTAAGAACTACTAGGCTAACAGATTTCAATAACTAATTGGCTAAACATTTACAAGCATAAAAACATCCGATAAAAATCACTCAATCCTAACAATACTAGGCATGGAAAACAAAGCATCCCAATAGGCAAATCTAGACCAAATGGTCAATATCAAGCAATCATGGGAAAACACATCCATAGCAATGTAAATAATTATATTTAAAATCATAAATCCTATACTCAAGCACATAATGCATATTAGGAATTAACATGGCCAACAAAAAAAACATGTAATACCTCGTTCTAGGGTATTGGGAAAAATTACACATAATATTCAAAGACTAACTACGGAAAGGCACAAACCACCTACCTCGGCATTGTACGATCATTATACATGAACCTCAGAACTGTAATCACCCTAGAACACTGTATATCTACAAAAACTATAAAATAACTCACCCGAGGATATCTCACAAAAGAAGAGGAATAAGGAAACGAGGCTCTAGGAGAAGGAAGAGCTCACCATGGCGATTCCAACACAATCGACGGTGTTCGATTCGAAGAACAGATGGAAGGTTGGTGGCTCAGAGAAGAATCACACCGTATGGTTTCTTCTAGATGATATGAATGGAGAAGAAGGTATTTTTGTGAATGAGAGGGAACTCAACCATTTAATGAAAATGTAAAGAAAAGTACACAATGTGTCCTTTAAAAGTACACGGCGTGTACTTGCCTTAACTAACACCTTCTTTTTGTGGTATCCAGGTCACCCCACACGACCATGTTCTCAGCCATTACATAGCCATGTGCTAGGCCGTTACATAGCCAGCACATGGTCCCCCGTGGAAACTGGGTACACAATGTATACTTATAAGTACATAGCATGTACTCCTAAAATTTCCATAAACTCCACTTTTTCCAAAAACAACAAGAAATGAAAAACAAACATTAAAAGAAGATATGGGTTCTTACAAGTATGGTCTGGAATGTATTTCCTTAACAATGATATGTGGAACACATTTTGATCTTTGGAAAGACTTGGCGGCATTTCCAAACGACAAGCTATGACTCCAATTCGATCCAGAATTTCAAAATGTCTGATGTACCTGGGACTTAATTTACCCTTCTTAAAGAATCATATAATACCCTTACATGGGGACACCTTTAAGAAATCCTGATCTCCTTCTTGAAATTAAAAATCCTTCCTTCAATTATCTGCATAGATCTTTTGCCTACTTTGAGCTATTTTGATATGGTTTTGGATAATCTTTAAATTTTTCGTTGTTTCCTCAACAAGTTCTAGACCTACAAGTTTTCTTTCACCAAAATCATCCCACCATGTTGGTGTAGTTAATATATTTCCATATAATTCTTCATATGGTGCCATATGAATATATGAATGGAAGCTATTGTTATATGAAAATTGTAAAATAGGTAAATACTGATCCTATACACCTTGAAATTCAAGTGAACAAGGACTCAACAAGTCTACCAAAGTTTTAATAGTCCTTTTTGATTGTCCATCAGTTTGTGGGTGGTAGGGAGTGCTCAAACAAAGATCAGTATCTGGGGTCTTATGATGATTTTTCGATAATTGTGATGTAAAACAAGGATCATGATCACAAACAATTGATAAGGGTACACCATGACATATTACAACTTCATTAATATATAGTCTTGATAATCATTCAAGTGGTAAATATTCTATTATAGCAAGAAAATGTTCTGATTTTGTAAGACAATTAACAATGACCCATATCGCATCATTCTTTCTTGGATTCTTTGGTATCCCTATGAAAAATTCCATCATAATATCATATCATTTCTACATAGGAATAAGAATGGGTTTTATGACTCCTCCAGGATGTTTTCTTCCAGCCCTCACCTGTTGAAAAACCAAATATATCGATACATAATAAGAAATCTCCCTCTTCATGTTTTCCCACAAAGCATGTTACTTTATATATCAATTCATCTTTTTTCAACTGGGGTTTATAGAGAAATTAGAGCTATGAGAATCAAATAATAGTTTCCTAATTATATTAGGAATAGAGGGAAAAAATCATCTTTCCGAATTTCAAAATTCCAACTTCATATACGAAGTCAATCAACTTCCAATCATTTATATCTTTAATTTTCTTTTGAAACTCTTCATCATCAGCCTAAGAAATTTTTGTCCTTTCTAGTAAAGAAGTTTTTCCATCTATTTGAAAAAAGTAGTGTTGTGTTACATTCCTTGATAATTCCCATATCCATCTTTACTAGATCCATGAACATATGATCCCTTTCAACTCTCATATTATTCATAATTCCATGGTCCTTTCAACTCAAAGAATCTGCCACCTTATTTTCTATCCCTAGGAGGTAGTGTATTGTGCAATCATAATATTTAATTAGCTCAATCAAACTAATTTGACTCATGTTGAGTTCTTTCTATGTGAAAATATATTTCAAACTCTTATGATATATATATATATATATATATCTCACATTGTTTTTCCATAGAGGTAATTTATCCCAATTATAAGAGCAATGATTACCGCTTCTAACTCAATATCATGAGTTGGATAGTTTTTTTCATGATTTTTTAGCTACCTAGATGCATAGACAATCACTCGATTATTTTTCATGAGGAAACAACCATGTCCTTTATTTGATCCATCACTATAGATGACAAAACCATCATTCCCTGATGGTAGGGTTAGGATCAGAGCATTCACTAACCTCCTATTCAATTCATCAAAACAGTTTTTACACTCTTTTTTCCATACAAACATAACCCCTTTACGTGTAAGCTTGGTCATTGGGTTGGCTAAATGGGAGATTTTCTGAACAAAACACAGATAATAACCTACTAAACCAATAATAATACATACCTCAGTTATGTTCATTGAAGTAGGACATTCTTTAACAACCTTTGTCATTGTACAATAAATAGATATTCTATCTTTAGAGACAATTTTTCCCAGAAAGGAAACCAATTGGAGCCAAAATTCACACTTTCTAAACATCCCATATAATTTATTCATTCTATGAGTCTTCATAATAGTGCGCAAGTGATTTTCATGATCTTCATAGATTTTAAAGTATACCAAGATATCATCAATAGACACCAAGAAAAAGTCCTCAAGATATTCCATGAAAAATCTATTCATTAAATCCATGAAAAAGATGGTACATTAGTCAAACCAAAAGGCATTACTGTAAACTCGGAATGCCCATACCTGGTTTGAAATGCTATTTTTGGAGTTCCTTCCATACTCACAAGAAATTGATGATATCCATAACGAAGATCAATCATTGAAAAATATTGTGCTCCATGAAGTTGATCAAATAAATCATAAATGCGAGATAGGGGATACTTTTTCATTATTTTTATAGCATTGATCACCCAGTAGTCAATGCATAACCTCATAGATCCATTTTCCTTCTTAACGAAAAGAATAGGGGCTCCCATGGATAAAAACTAGGGATAATAAATCCTTTATCACTCAATTAATCTAGTGGTTTATTTTTCTCTACTAACTCCATAGTGGCTATTCTATAAGGGGTCTTTGATATGGGCCCTCAACCAGGAACTAAGTCAATGGAAAACTCAATTTCCCACTCTGGAGGATGTCCAGGTAAATCCTATGGAAATATGTCAACATATACTTGCACAACAAGTACATATTCTATTATAAAATTATTTTCCTCACCCATAGTTATTTCATCCCCTTCCTCCCTATTAATTGACTTCATTAGAGCTACTAGTGATGGATCTATATGAGAATCAGATGGTGATGTTCCTTCTCTAAAGATAAGGGATTCTACAATATTCTCAAAAATTGTATCTTGATTCTTCTTTCAATAGATCTTTACATCTTAATTTGATATCAAATTCATACCGAGAACTATATAAAATTCAATCATTAGTATAATGACAAGGTTAACAACTAAATCATTTTTATGTGTCATGAGGATGATTGATCGACACACCTTTTTAGTAAAGATACATCTAATATGATTTTTGACTGATAACTCCTTTATTAAATGAAATTGGACATGTCTAATTTTCATGAAAAAATGGGATGATAAAAATGAATGTGACAATCTAGAATATAATTAAGCATTGGATACGTTTGAGGAAATGATTAAAGTAACTTTTACCACATCATTAAGAACTTCAATATCAGCAGTTGTGGTCGCATAAGCATTCCCTTCTCCATTTCTCTTTTCTTTGGCATGTTTCCTTGGCGCTTTGGGAAATCATTAGCATCGTGCCCCATCTCTAGAAAATTATATCATTGAAAATTGGTAGATTATTTTTCCCCTTAAAATCACCAGCAATATGACCTTTCTTTCACATTTGTAGAATACTTCTTTTTCTTTTAAGCAGGCTCCAGGGTGTCTCCTTCCACAATTATCACAATGTGGAAATTCAATTCTTCCCTCTTCCATGTTTATTTATTTCCTTTTCCAGAGATTTTAGCAACCATATTATTCTCTTTTGTTCCCTTAATGTCATAAGACTTATAGAATTCATTTTCCATCTTTATTGCATGTGAAACTATATCTTTATATGATGAGAAACTCTGGGAGACTAGATCCTTACGAAGGAATGGATTCAAACCATAAAAGAATCGATAAATTTTTCTCCTTTGATTTATTATCTAGTCCATAGAATGTCTTCATAATATTATAAAGTTAGCTTCATTATTTGAAACATTTTCATCTTCCTTCTGCCCCAGATTCATGGATTGACTCTCCATATCTTGTTGATGTTCACGAGGAAAGTATTTCTATGGGAATATTTCTTTAAAGTACATAAATTCCATATCTTCTATTTCTTCCTCCTCCTTTGCATTTCAGATTAATGGACACCACATATATGAATCTCTAGATATATGATAAAATTCCATAATGACATTCCCTATTTTGTTACACCCCAAAGTGAGAAATATATTCTCTAGGGAACTTATCCACTTCTCAGCTTCAAATGTGTTTTTAGTCCCATTGAATGATGGAGGATGTTGTCGCATAATGTTATCTAACATAGATCATATACATGGTGGATCTGGATGATCAATATAGTTAATTTTATTTTTCATAACCTGAGTATGTTTTCCCAGTATAGTTATAAGTTTCTCTGTGCCAGTTGCAGCTCCAGAGCCAACATCATTATCTTACATCAAAGGGAAATCCATACATGGGATACGTGTGTTTGTGCGGTTCAAATTTCTTTCACTAGGTGTCATTTCTATATAATGGAATACACTATATTAGGTTATAAATAATAATTTATAATCCTAAATTAGAAAAACACTTCACATATATTGAAATCCTACACATTTCTACCCCCATAATCAAAAAAATGGGTTCTTTAAGGAAAAATTTACATTTAAATCCTTCATAATGGATGATAAATAAAATGTGAATTATCCTAAGCATATCCCCTGAGAGTGTCAATACAATGAGTGTATCAAGGACCATTGTCGTGTACCAGGATACCCTGAGTCAACCCCGAAACTCCTTATCGGAGCTTTCACTACTAGGTACATCTTTTCCAGATCCACCTCTACCAGTTTGTATCCAGAAAGGGATGTATTTTATAGAAAGATCCACATAATCTATTCCTTACCAAAATACTAGGATGTTCTTGTATGATTATCCTCAAATAATCTCTTAGGGACTCTTACCAAATCTAAATTTTCTAAATATAGTTTCTAGGTTTTCTACTAAACTTCCTATGATACCAACTGTAAGTACCAGACCCCAGTTTCCGAGAGTCGGTGCCTTATTTGATTATATTGGCATATAAACAAGGAATATGCATCTCGAAGGACCAAGTATTTTAGTAGCCTTTGGAAACAAGATACATATATAAGTTCAACATTACATCATGAAAGGAAATACAACATTAATTTATTCCATTAGAAACATCCATGCCTCCATGATTATGCCAGCAAATCACTCATAACATACTTCTTCATATCCTGGAAAAAATAAAACACAAGAAAGGGGTGATCTCAAAGTCTCAGAAAGAGTAATAAATACAAGAGATGATATCATAAAAATAAACATTAGGCATGATGAATAATTGAAGCACATTCCTTTACAAATAATAAACTTGAACACATTTTGGAAGAAATATAAGCTGAGTAAACAATGCCAACATAATCATGGGTATTATACTAATCGAATAACCAAATAAAATTTCAATTACTAGATTCATAATGAGGGAAGTTCATATTCTGGAAATTCTAAAATATTTTGTGAAGGCCTAGGCCAAGACGTCTGAAAATGTTTAAGGCCTCGGCCAAAACCATATATCAAATTGGGAAAGGCCTCAACCAATTCCACGTCTATTTGTCTCATGAGACCTACTGATGCATCGATGGGCTGTAGAAGGCGCCACCCATCACATAATAATTCCAATTAATTACTCAAATTAGTGGGGATAAACATAAATATCATATAAATTTATTTTGAAACTAACATATGAAAAGTAAATAACATTCCCCGAACATTAAGCATAAACACCAACCATTCAGAGAAAATTAGTGAATGGTTTAGGATAGAAAATCCAAAATAAAACTAGTCATAAATCATAAATTAAATATGGTTGATGATATCATAAAAGATTAATCCCAATAATACATATGAATCAACAAGTTGGTTAAAATGGACGAAAACAATCTTATAAAATTATTGAGTAATTCTTGAGATAAATACCCTTTTATTTTGAAAAGAAGAGTTCTTTTGGAAATTATTTTGTATAAAACCAGAACAGAACTAAGATATTAATTTCATATTAATATGATTTACTTCATAAATATAATGTTTTCCAAAAAAAGGTTATAGAGTTCCCTTTAAAATAGGTATGAATGTGAGAAATTCACTTGGATTGGGCTTATATTTTAGAAATATTTTTGAATGTTCTATTAAAAACGTCAACCCTCTATAAAATAAGGTAGGATTATTGTTTATAAACATTTACAGAATACTCAAACAAAATTAATGAGGAGTACACAATAATATATAAGAACCTCATTGAGGTAAGTATACAATAAATGTAACCCGAATGAAAATAGAGGTTCGGGTGAAAAAAAACTTACCTAAAGACCGAATTTGTTGCACTCTTGAACGTAAGGTCATGCAATATGAAATTAGAATTATTAATATAGTATTTAAGATCCTATTAGACATGTATTTATTTTATCATAATTCTTTTTAGTTCATTTATTCCTTTATTTATAAGTTATTATATTGAATTTCGTCATTTCAGAGTGTTCATTTTCTTTATTTTAATAATTAGTTCACTTGTTCTTAAGTAATGGATTTCATGTAGAATGGATGTAAATCTCCAGAATTGAAATTAAATATTATTTATTAACATAAATAAGTGTTAATGTCCATTTATATCATTTTTTTACATGTAAAGAGGATGAATCATTAGATGAAATATTTATGACATTCACTTAGATTATTTTACCAGTATTTTGGTTATTAGGAACTAGTTTGGTAATATGATTTAATAATATTTATGTATACTAGTTCCTGAATTTTAATTAGGTTATAATACATATATTAATGTTTGGTTCAACCATAAAAATTGTTTCATGACCAATAATTAATGAGGAATTGAAATCAAAACTTCGTCATCCATTATGGTTGTAAATTGGACCCTCATGGACGTTGATTTCATTTATAAAATAAAAGAGAGAGAGAGAGAGTAAGAATATGGATGATTGTTATTCAATTAAAATGATATAATTCCAGTATATAGATTATAATATATGTATCATGGTAATTTTGATATAGGAGATGCAGAGAGTATAATAGAAGAAGCTAAATTGAAATGAAACTAAATGAAAAAGAAGGGTGCATTACCTCTTGAAATAACATCCTTGAGAACCTCCTTAAGGGAAGGGGTTTTGGTGTTTTAGGAACACCAAGAGATTCTTGGACGTGGGGAGTGACTAGGGAAGGGTATTTGGGAAGGGATTTGAGGAGCATCAAGGCTTAGAGGAGTGAAGAGAAGAGGGAGTGGTGGGGGGTTTTATAGTGGAGGAGAGGGGAAAATTTTGAATATTTTATTCAGTATTTTATTTATTCAATCCATACAATCAATAGTATTGGTTCATGTGACCCCTAATAGTAATAAGTGCATGTGAGTTTGAACTAAGTATTTTTACATCACTTATGATGTCATAAATAATGTATTTAACTAATAATTTGTATATAATGTGTTTTACCGTATTTCAATATTCACCAAAAAATCGAGTATTTCAGGAAAATGCCAAAAAATTACCCTAACCATTATTCGACATGTAGAATTAAAAAATGAAATATATTTTTTAAAAATATTTTTCTAAATATTATTAATTTAATTTTATAATAAAATCATAGTTAATTCAAAAAACAACAATTTTAAAGGTATAATTAGTTCTATATCACATTGAAAAATTAATTAAGATCACATTATATGATTACCTTAAGAAAACAAAATAATATCATTATATACTATTCTTAAGGGTCATATTACTATTCATATTTCTATTCATACAGGTATGTTACTAATCATCAAAAGTCCAGTTTGTTCTAGTAGACTCCAAATGAATTACTGATCATAACTCTAGATAACCATTTTTCAAAATTCAAAACATAGAAGAGGAAAAGTTTTGTTTAACTACGAGATTATAAAATGTATTGTTTTTAATGGACATAGTGTTTCATGCATTGAATATTTATTTTCAAAACCTTGTGGTGTTCACTACTACAAATATGTCTTATAATAGTTCTAAAAACAGCCTTTTATAGCGCTAAAAAATGCTGTTAATCTCGGCGAAGATAAAGGGGGGTCCCCTTTATCAGCGCTAAAAATAGCGCTGATAAAGGGGGAATTTTATCAGCGCTAAAAAAAGCGCTGATAAAAGTGCCCCATTATCAGCGCTAAGCAAGCACTGATAAAGGTAGTTTTTATCAGTGCTATTTTCAGCGCTGATAAATGTATAATATATCAGCACTAAAAATAGCGCGGATAAACACTACCTTTATTAGCGCTATTTTGAGCACTGATAAAAACTACCTTTATCGGCGCTCAAAATAACGCTGATATATTATCCATTTATCAGCGCTTAACTAGCGCTGATAAAGGCCAAAGATCCTGTGCAAAAACCAAAACCTGCACAGAACCTGCCCAACACCTGCACACATTACAGTACCTGCACAAAGCACAAACAACACCTGCACACAACACAAACAACACCCACACACAAAGCACAAAAGAACAAAAATTATACATTCATTTACTTGAAATCATGAATACAAAACAACACACGACTATATATATTTCAAACAATGTTTAATTTGGTTACAATTACATTAATCCATCAAACAGTTAAGAAACAATGATGTTCCATTTTTTTTGCATCCATCCGCTCTAAAAAATTGTCGTCCATGGCGGCGGTTTTCGAACAAGGCATTCGAACTGAGGAAAAAGATTTCACCTACATAATAAAACAAATTTTATGTTAGTAATACAATAATGAAATAAATAATGAGGTTTCTAAATGGAATTATACTATTGAGGCGCAAAACATAAAATAACCAATTAATGAAATTGGTGCATGGTTAAGGCTAATCATCTATAATAATCATATGGCCCAATGTTTAGAAGAACATGGGATATTTAATGATTCAAGGTGGAATAGATAAACCTACAGTTTGGTTCTAATGTTATGATGGTCTCACATTGATGGTTAACAGTTTGTTAAATAATGTGATGAACTTGTGTAAGGTATGAGTTTTTGGGGAAGTATCTCTATATGGTTGAATAACGGATTGTAAGCCACTCAATGAAACTATACGAATTAGAAGTGTGTGTATATTGATTCCCACATTGTTGGAAAATGATTTATTTTACCTTTATGCCTAGTAATTCACCTAATTAATGAGTGGAATTAAAATTTTTTCACTATCAACCATTAAAGCGGGTTACCCTCATATATCCCTCATTCTACTCAACAAAATCCTTTACACGCACTCTCCTCCTTCTCCCTTACCCCATGGGATATCTCCCTTAAATTTGAGATAAATCAAATATTATCAGTTACATTAAAAGAGTGGTGGAATATATTCAACCCTATTATCCTCCTCTATATTATTCTCCTTCTTCCCCAAACTTTGATTTCAAATATTAGGGATTTTGGTCTCCATTCCACAACATCATGATGCTATTGGATACCAATGACGGGGATTCTAGTCTGACTATGAAATGGGTTATTCTAGACTTCTTATTTTATTGAAAACATTTATTTTTTATGTGGTACACCAATGTTATGAATTATGTAGTGGTATTTCCTAAGTTAAAATAATATAATAACTGTGCTGACATCCTTGGATAGGTATTTTATTTATAATTATTACAAGGGTACCCTAGAGACCTATTTCCCATTACCGCTCATATTTTCATCAATCGATAGGTATTTGATGCGATATCTCCAGTTATACATTTTTGGACTTTTTAAATTTTTATTTCATTTATCATTGATATATTGGAATTTTCTTTATCTTTCCAAAGATAGGTAGATTTGTGGAAGCTGATATAGCTTTGCATGTACATCAACATACTTGGTTGATTCATATAGATCATGGATCTATCTATTTAGAGATATATGTAAATGGTTCACATCTTTTTTAATGTAGTTGTTCTATCGTACCTATATGATTGTGTCCATTTATGTTTATGGATAATGTTAATTTTCACAAACCAATATGGGATTTATTATAACCCGACACCAAGTTGGGTTGAAAACATTTCCCAAAGGGAGTTCCCAATCACCACGAGATGAAAAATATTGAATGGCTATTAATAAGGTGGTTTGGGAATAATATTACCCATTTATATAATCAAAAATAGAATAAATTAATAAAAATCACATAAACTGAATAAACATAACCAAACAAAGAACACCATTTTTCATTTTCAAGGACGAAAACATCAAAAAAACCCAAAAGTAATACAATGGTATGGGAACAAGGACAATATCCTAAAAACTGCCTGTAATAAGAGGACAATCATCCTCAAGCCACCAGCACCAACATCTAAAAGAAATAGAACACAAACATTTGGATCCACCTTTATCACCATGTTACATATTTCCTTTATCTAGGCCATACATAACAAAATCTACATACCCACAAAGCTGTATGTAGGGTATGAGTGAGAGGACAATAGGATGACACCCAAAAGGGGAATTTCGTGACATATCATTAGAATAATATTGACTATGCATATTATATGAAGGAACATGGAATCATTTTTAACCCAAAAACATAATAAAATGTATTTCATGAAATAATCTTTTCTAATTATCATATGATTAAGGTTCCTCACATGCCAATGGTATGAGAAACATCAACAGAGCACCATAGAAAATCCCTAATTGTATGAGAACTATTGAGGCATTAGGATCCTCATATACCTGTGAATCATTGTACAACAACTATAACCCTTAATGTTTTCATACATGAGCCACTAGAGAGGAATTCATCCAATTTTCTAGCTATATCCAATCATCATCATAATTTTTTTAGTGTTGTAATCATGAATCCATGATGATTAATATGGGTTAAGAAACTTCCAAATAATCCGGTGTACATGTCACAGTCTACCCACCAAGATAGCTTGTATGGAAATTGTGATAAATTTACATTATATACATCATATATATCAACACATTCTCATGTACTTTCATTCAATGTAAATACACATATATAGAATCTCTACATCTCATAAGAAAACCCTCTTTAAAATTCACAAACACATTAAATCCATTTGAAAACACCCATCACACAACTTTCTCATTTCTTCAAACACATTTAGAGGACTTAAGCATTAAAATCCACAAGAAATACAACCAAATTCATTTTAAAAATAACGTTAAAGTCTATACACACCCCAAATTACTTTGATAACACATTTTTAACCACACAAAAATTTCATATAGTACACTTAGCAAGCAAATACAGCATAATAAAATCATCATATAATGTAAAAGCCTAGAATCACTTACATAATGCTTGGAATATTCCGAAATCTACTGGAAAACATAAAACCACACCTCCAAAATACCTTAATAAGGACTGATTAAACATTAATATTTAACATATTAATGGAAAAACATGTTTAACTTGTGGTATTCCATGAGTTTAACATCCCACAAGGATAGAGGGTCATGATTTAATGTCTTACAGAGATGTAATGGGTGGATCAAAACACTTATAAAGGTGGATCAGGTGGGTACATCTCTAGGAGGGAGCACCTGTAATGTTTACCTGATAGATGGATCAAAACATCCAATGAGGTCTGACCCAAGTGTGGTGCATCCCATAAAGGCTAGGTTTATCATTTTGAAGACTTATTCGGACGCCACTAAGAGAAATACAGGAGGGAAAATAAGCGAAGGTGTACCCCAGTGAGGGGGTCACCATGGTTTACCATTGGATGGGATTTAACCTCATGGAGGCTTCCTATATACCCTATTTTGAATACAAGGATCAAAAACCATATATTTAAAAGAGGTATGGTGTGGGTATTACCCATGGTTATCTTCCCTTCACACTAGGAATACTCTTGGTTGGATGAGTATGGGTTTTTTGGGGCTCATGAATTGTCAGATTCCCAGGTTCTACAAAGAGTAGCAATGGGATAAATGGGACATACGTGCTAAGATAGACAATGTGAATGGATTGATCCTTGTAAAGAGGCATGAGGTTCAAAAAACATGTGGAGCTATCTGTAAACATTATTTACGGTGGCCATGTGGCTCATCAGACTCCCCATACCTTCTATAAACACCTCAAAACATCACAAGGACCAGATTCTACATGATGGTGCATCACATGGTTGATTATTTTGATGATGTACTAGTCATTTGAGCTTGGATTTCATCTCAACTAGCCTTTCCCTTACTTGAATTATCCTGGGAAACATATTTTGGTTCCAAAAAATCCTTCAACGATACCGATTATCTCATGAAGCTACCAAGAAATAATTGTGCAAGTCAAACAACAACACATGTGCTCAAATACAAGTTCAAATAAACGAGATAAAGAACATTGAAATTTCTTAAAAATGAACCAAGGGGTACACATGTGCTCAAATACTATCTCTGCATGTTGAATTTGATCCCTCTACTTTAATTTCAGAAATATTTATATTTAGGCCCTATATCTAAACTGAAAATGGTGGATATAAACCATATTTGTTGTTTCCATCCATCGTTTGCAGGAAAATGGATTTTGTTGATCCTCGGTGGTTTCGTCGTTCACCCCATACGCACTGCACTTCTTACTTCAATATTGATTTGTTCAAATATCAATAATATGAATCTGGGGATAGAAAACATTGAGTAATAAATTAAGATTTCAATACATCGGAGAATTATCAATTCACCAAAGAAGGTTGGAGGATAATCAACGATAATATATAGATAACATAAGTAGTAAGAATTCAACTTCAACCTATTTGTCTATAATTTTCCATCAGGTATGTTTCCCATTCGTTTCTAAACACATGTATATCATCTTTTGAATATGAGTGTTTGCGACAGTCATGGTAGTACTGAAAAAATATAAATACACAAAGGATTAATAAATATTTTAAATTAAATCATAATTATTTTCAAAAATACCTCATCAAGGATGCTAGTTTGTTGATGAAATACAATCTCTTTCATAAATTTACAAACATAATAACCACATTCCTTTCCGTTTTTTTGTTTTAGACACTGCAGAAACATTGACAACAATAAGTAATTTTTTTTGATATGTGTTTGGATAGAGCAATGTTATTATATATACCCCGATACTTCTCTAGTTGTAGATCTTATAGGCGTGCTCATCCTTATGCCCTGGATTCATTCCATGCATTAGATGATATTGATGCACCACCCAATCATAACAGAATCCTCATTAAAAGATAACAGAAATTATATAACTAGTTGTTTAGTTTTAAAATGTTGGATCTAGTGTATTAAAAATTAACAAATGCCATCATGCATGGTCGATTTGTTGGATATCCATGCATTGAATCCAGAAAATAAATCTTTAGAGTATCCAAATTGACTGCAATCAGCATCGAATGCTCCCTAAAAATAAAAAAAGGAATAAGTAAATAACGAAATTAAAATATAGTTGATATGATTAAATTGTAGAGTTTTACCCCTGCATCATTGGTATTAAAAAGAGTCTATCATCCATAATTTTGTTTTGAAACGATTTGAGTAGGGATGAAATTGTTACAACCTCTTTATCCGAATCTATTTCGTCTTTTTAAGAGGTGGTGTGAGGACTAACGAGTTCAAATTTTTATTCATGGGGAAATACCTTCAATTGTTTTTTATATATACGTCTGCGACAAATATAAAATGTATTTAGTCATAATTATCAGAGTATATTTGCTTTTGTAAAATCAAATCATGAAAACATACCTCATGTATACATTTACAACTGTGGCACCTAACCATTCATACTTGAGGAGTTCATTTACATTTTCATCACTAATGAAATCTGATGTTTCCTCTCCATACATATATTTTTTGAAATCAACTATGTGAGTACTTCCGTCTTTCAACTTTGTATCCACATGAGCCTGCAATGATATTAACTATGGATATAGAACGGACAGGGTGAATGTGCTCTCAGTAGACCGTTTCAATCGATTGGTAGATCCTCGAGGTAGTTTTGAGATGATATTTATTTTCACCCCACAGTCTTTGTCATTATGTAATAACATTCATCAGTTCAGACCTTTTTTCATTAAATGTTAAAGGTCCATCTTGAAAAATAAATTGGAAATGAATACCTTTTTGTCGACATGTTTTTTTACAAGAACTGTCTGCCATGCGATGAATGTTCCAACAACTTGTTCAACCGTATGGATGTCATCATCGTCATTTGGAATAGGTATCTCAGCACTCGGATCACTAGCTACGTTAATTAACACTCTAAGATGATCTTTTGGAAGCTATATATTGTGTAACATGTTGTTTTGCGTATTGAACACCATAACCCTCACTACAAGGTGATAGGTGGGAGTTGATAAATATAAATCACAGTCATTTTCCCCCTGTGGAATATTAGTACAGGAAAGTTATCAATGTCTATGTAAATCACATTTCACAGAAACAATTATTAAAACATTTATTACCACATCTAATTCAGGGTTTTTAGGGGAATGGGTCGCCTCAAAGATGGTGGGGGGTGGGGCGGGATCGTCACACATGGGTTGTTGTCGAGTTGTTTCTTCTCTTTGCCTCTCTCCCATCAATTTTTCTATCATATCTCGCTGGTATTGAAATTAATCTTGAAAAATAGATAATTGTTCTTGAAGCTTTTCCAATTTTTCATTTTTATCCTCCTCTTGTTTTTGTTTTTGAAAATATGTTTGGGGTGTCACCCCAAAACCCACACCTCTGACATGTCCATACTGTTCTGGTTGCATCAAGACTACTGAAAGTATGTCTGCATCTGGTGTGGTTGTTGTTGATTCTTGTGACTATGTCAGATAGAAAATATAGAAAAATAAGTAGTTATTGTAATATAATAGAGATTGAAAGAAAATAAAATTTATATTATGTCATACTTACACATGTTTCCCACACTTTTTGTCTGTTTTCATCTATAAGTATCCCCTCTTTATTTACACGGGCCTCCTTCCATAGCACATGGCATGGGATGGATATGGCTTTTTATTTCGATTGATCAATCTGCATATAAATAGAGAAACATGGTTATGGTGTTGTTTTATGTCACATACTAGTAGTAGGGTAGATTTAAAAGATGTACCAATTTTTTCTCAAGTTTAGAATACCCCATCCTTGCTTTATGGTAAGGGTACACTGGTTCTATTGTGCGTTTTTTATTTTCAGCACTCATTAGCTGTTTCATAAATAAAAAACTGTCAATCAGAGTGATGAATACAACCAAACTTCAAACAACGTATTACCCCACACAATGTACCTGAAAAGTCTGCTCCCCATGACGATTTCTAAAAACATCCCACGCTCCTTGGGATATCAATTGTGCGTAAAGAGGAGGTGGGTGCGACTTGATTTTCCCTTCTTCATCTTTAAGATGACATTTCATTAAAATTGTGTGGAAACCTCTATGAATCCTTCCTGCAACTCTTAATACATATTAATTTGCGATGCATGTACGATAAATGCACTCTGTAATGGATGATGAAGAATAAGTCAATGTTTTGGTATTTTATTTTAGTTTAATAAATTAAAAAAATTATATCATAATGTTACCATAATCTCTTCCCACATTAGTGTCTTCAGCCCAGTGACAACATGGTGCCACGACTGTACATCAATCGGCACGCGTTGCCGAGTGACGATTCCAATGCAGCTACTAAAGATGACTATGTTGGGGTTAACATGTTGGCCTCTCTTATTCCATCCCACCTCAAATTTTATACCTTTTTCTTTTTTCCTTAAGGATTTTGGCTAACACCGTCATACTACGACGCTCTTGTTTTTTTTTGCGCTTTCAGGGTTTCATTTACTACAATTTCCTCATAAGTAGCATCAATATCTTCCCCCGGAGCGCTAGCATCATAAATGGGACCAACAACAATAGGTTGAGAAACCTGTTGTACCTCAGCACTGAGACTAGAAATAACATGTTGAGAAACCTGTTGTTGCTCTATACTAGGACCACCAGCATCTGGTTGAGAAACCTGTTGTTGCTCTGTAATGGGACCACTAGCTACTGGTTGAGAGACCTTTTGTGCCTCAGGATTGGGTGCATCAGCAGGTGAAGAAGTCATAATCAGCAGAAGTGGTTTAATATTTAATTTAGATTACATAAAATTGCAGTGAACATATAATAAAATAACGTAACACAATGTATGTTACACTAAAAAAATAACCTGATTATTGTACTCTCTCTTTTTTCTTTAAAGGCGGAAGAGATTTGAATCCTCTATCGATTATGAAAATACCTTCATTGTGGTATCCTTTGACATACAAAACGCCGTCTACATTGGGACCGCTGTGAAGTGATTGTGAAGTCCCTATAAAAGGGTCAACCTCCATTGAACTTTCATCTGACCCTTCAGTTTTTTTGGTCGATAACAGAACAATTGACCAATTTCGGTTTGCGGGGTCTGGAACATAAAATACTTGTACTTCCTGTGATTCCATTATAAATGGTTCGTCTTTCTCCCCTTCCTTACTGAAATCAACTTTCACGAATCCTAATTCATCTATTTTAACAGCACTCCTATTATCAACCCACTTTCATTGAAAAATCGGCACTTTGAATTTTGTATAATCTAACTCCCATATTCGTTTAATGATGCCAAAGTATGAAATATTCGCATAAATTTGATTTTTGTCCTTAGCACCGGAAACATGAATTACCTCAGCCACAAGTCTAACCCCACTATTTTTCATGGTAATCTCTTCATCATGTTCATTATTATAGAATTTATAACCATTAACTGCATATGCATTGTAAGATAATACGTACACACTTGCCCCTCCGGCTAGCCATTGAAGTCGTTATGAAACTGAGTCTGGATTTTCATCTAACTGCTTAAAAATATGGTCTCAAAACCATCCTATAAAATATCTATTATGTGTATCTGATATCCATTTTTCAGCCCTAGAAGGATTCAAAAACCTAAGAATTTCTTTGTGGGTTTGAACATATGGGTCAACGTCGAAACTGTTATGCAAAACGTAAAGGTGGGCCTACTCCCGATCTGTAATATTGATTGTGACAACCTCTCTTCCAGAAATTAATTCACCCTCAAGCCACTCAGACCGACGAGATTTTGGTAGGCCAATGATTTCCACACCAGACAGGTATTCGGTACAAAATTCAACAGCTTCCTTAACAATATATTGCTCCACAATACAAACCGCTGGCTGACTTTGGTTTTTGACATACCCTTTCAAAATCATCATATACCGTTCAATGGGGTACATCCATATATAATGTATAGGACCACATAGTCGAATCTCTTTCTTCAAATGAACCATCAAATGAACCATCATATCGAAAAATGTCAGCAGGAAGAACATTTCCAATTCACATAATATGACGACAATTTCTCTTTCCATAGTTGGCAATTTCGCTGAGTCTATAACTTTACTTCATATAGCTTTGAAGAAGAAACAAATCTTCGTTAATGTATGGTGGATATTCTTGGAAAAAATGCAATGTAAAGCTATGGGAATTAGATCTTGCATCAAAATATAGCAGTCATGTGATTTCAGACCCTTTAATTTTAAATCGCCCATTGACATGATGTTCTTGATATTTGATGAATACCCCTCTAGAACCTTTACGTCATTGAAGAAATTGCAAAACAGATATCTCTCCTACCTTGAAAGAGTGTAAGTAGTAGGAGGATGAAATGTTCATTTTTCACCCTTCACTGGTGCCAACTCTTCTCGTTTTCCCATCTCAACCATGTCCAATCTAGCCTTAATTCCATCCTTTGTTTTTCTGGGTGCATTTAGAAATGTGACGATGACACTACCACATACATTTTTTTCAAAATGCATAACATCAAGAAAATGTCCGACATACAGACAATTCCAGTATGGTAATTCAAAAAAACTGATCTATTTTTCCAACAAGTTTTCGTAAGGTTTCTCAAAAACGGTTTACCAAAAGTAATGTCGAAATATTTTACTTTCTCAAACAATTGATCACCTGTTAGTGGAGACGGTGTTGTACGTTCTTCTAAAATTCCATCGAATGATGTCATCCAAGATCGGTACTTATGTCGTCGGGGTAGAAATCTGTGATGTCCTAGAAACACAGTTTTCAATGAATGTTTCAACCTAATTGACTATGTACCTTGTTCGTAAATGGGACACCCTTGAGTTCCTTTAATGCTATATCTTGACAAATTTCTATAAGCAGGAAAGTCATTTATCATCCCGTACAACATGGATTTCAAAGTGAAATGTTCATTTTTGTAAGAATCATATAGCGTAACACCTGAATCCCAAAATATTTTCAAATCCTCCATCAATGGGGCCAAATAAACATCAATATCATTACATGGTTGTTTTGGTCCTGATATAATCATAGATAACATGATGTATTTTTGTTTCATGCATAACCATAGTGGTAAGTTATATTTTACCAACATAACCGGCCATGTAATGTGACTGCTGCTTTGAAAACCAAAAGGATTCACCCCATCTTTAGATAACGCCAGACGAAGGTTTCTCGGCTCGTTCCCAAATTCAGGATACTCGTGATCAATTCTCTTCCATTGAGGAGAGTCTAACGGGTGACGTAGTTTCCCATATTTAATTATTATATCTGCATGCCATGTCAATTTTCCTGTAGTCTCCTCACTTCCATATAGGAATCTAAACCAAGGAATGATTGGAAAGTACAATACTACTTTCGTAGGACTAGAATCATCTTTCTTATATCGGGAAGCACCACACTTTGGGCATTCTTTAAGTGATTTGTGGTCCTTGAAAAACAATATACAGTCATTCGGGCAAGCATGTATTCTTTCAGAGATCATACCCATTGATCGTAGAATTCGTTTGGCATCGTATGATTGGCTTGGGAGTTCATTATCTTCTGGGTGCATGTCATTCAAGATTGAAAGTAGTTCCGTAAAACTGGCTTCACTCCACCCGTTGCCTGCTTTCAAATTATACAGCTTCAATATGGCTGACAATGTTGTATATTTAGTGAAACCAACATACAATGGATTTTTTGCACAACTCTTTAACTTCTCAAACAATTTTGGGCAATCACGAAGTTCATCTTCAAATGTCCTTTTCATTTCCTCAATACGGTATTCATCATCAGTCACATCTGTAATCACACCCTCAATACGATCTTCAGCATCATTATCTTCACTGTTCATGCTTCTAATCATATCAGATGATCTATAAAATGTTATCTTCTCTGAGTCACTACCTACATTCGTTTTTCCCCTTGTTTATTCCAACATGTATAACTTTGATCTATTCTGTGACAGATCAGGTGTTATTCGAACTCCTATGGACTAATTTGTCTTGAATAAAAACAGCATAAACAAAGACAAAGGATTTGAGAAGGGTCACATGCATGATATTATGCAAACTTGATAAACTCTTTCCTGCCATCCTCATACTCTTTTGTCAACCGATTGGAATTCATCCATTCTTTATTCATATTCATCATCTTTATGGGTTCGATCTCGAGAACTTGCCTAATATTATGTTTTAATTAATCAGGTAGCATTGTTTGGGTTTTATAAAAACAAATCATGGTAAAAATTCCTTTAAACACGTGTGAAATCCATATACATGGTGTGTCTAGTAGGGTGAACATCGTGTATGTATAAGATACCTAATTTAATCTAACATATATCAAATTTATTCCAAGTTAGTCTTAGAAATACTGAATGATGCCTTTGAAAATACATGACATTTAGAACAACTTGAGCTAAAGCAATGTACTTTAGATACATATTGAGTCACCTCACTAGCTATGCATCACATTTTTGTGGAATACATGGTTTGTTGTCCTTACATGACCACTAGGGGTGTACAGTCTATACACATCAAGTTTCTATGGTATCAATACATGGTGTGAGTGAAGTAAAACACATGTCATATGGTTCTACCATTATTTCATGGAATGTACATGGTTTCATGCTGAAGTATATGTCTTGGAGATACATTGTGTGTGACCTAGGTTCACATGACAAGTAATATTTAAAATGAAACTTATTCCAAGTTTGAGTCAGAAGATTATTCCAAAAACCGCAACACCATATAAAAACACAATCGTGATCACAATCGCAACACCATACAAACCAAACAATAAAAATTTTAGATTTTACAAAGAATCCATTATTCAATTTTTTTTGTTAATTCCGGGGTTATCATAGAAGTTTTATCATCCCGGGGTGTTCATTCATAAGTCAAGTATACATAAATTACCAATTTATATATTCCAATGTTCAACAAGAACCGACCAACATTCAATTCATTTAGTGCACAAACTAGGACCACCAACAACCATGATTTTTAGTGGGGCGTTTAGCCCATACATTTCACATTATAACCATCAATATCAAACAGTAATAACAAGTGAACAAGAGGAAACCAATGAGTAACATGAGAAAACTCACCGTGAAGGTGTTTTCTGGCACACGACAAAGGAGCGTTTTTGGCAGAGGAGAGGCGCACAACAGAGGAGATTTCCAAGTGAAAAGAAAACATAAAATCAGGGAAACCCATGAGAATAAAATAATCTAAAACTGAGTACACCATTTACCACATCCCACAAACCCCAATAGAAAATGCATGCAAATAAATGATAACCACCAATTATATTGCATCATAACTACTTTGAGTCTAATTCCTAATGCAATTTAGTACACATAATATTATTTACCATGAATAGGTAATGTGGGGGTAGATGCAGATGTCAACCTGCCATTGATCACCTAAAAAGATCACTAACATGAATTTGAGAAAAAAAACATCACTCCATTTATGGTCATCCATAACATCTATGCTACAAGCTGTGAGAAAGAATGGATATGGTAAAAATAATAACATGGTAAACTAATAAATATCGCGATTTCACATACATTGTTGATATTTTACCATGCTACCACAACTACAACTTCCTATGGGACCACTAGTAATATATCTTCTGAGATGAAATGGACCAAGAAGTGCACTTTATCAATCCAGATACTACATTTGGTTATCTTTTCATAAATATGATGTTATCTCAATGTACTCAAGGTGATGATAAGATGTTGGTCAAGATCAACTCTGGGTTGGAAGTACACTAATATTTAATTGAAAAAAACTACTAAAAACTGATCCAGAAAAGGATGAAATATCATATTCATCAAGTCAATTAATATAACCAATCCATTAGTTAAACCAAATATCATCACTAAAAATTCATACAGGCCATAAATACTCATAAAATCAGTCCATGGTAGGTCCATTGATGTCCAACTCATCTAATGGTATCCTAATGTCAAATATATCTTGGAGAAGATCATAGAACCTCATAGATGATCAATGTGACTATCAATGCATAGAGGAGGATACAAATTCATGACTCTCATGAGGTTCAATCTCCAATAGTCTAACAAATGAATAAATACCAATCAACCGTCTATTTTAGATAACTATAAAACCCCATGGTAAAGTACTATGCCATATAAAACCATTATATTCTATATCATCAAATTGTAATTCAAACAACTGATGCTATTTTAGAAATTGTGATAGAAACTGAAATTTCTCCCAAAAATAACTAGATTATAATGTTTATCTGTTTATTAAGAAGTAAATTTTATACCTCATCAGTGAACACATCCTAAAAATGTACTACCATTGGGGAAAAATAATCCTACAGCATTCTAGCAACATCTACAATATTCATGACTATTTGATCCATGAGAAAATTCAATATAGATTGAATTGGTTCTACATGACTAGATAGAATATTCCTCTCATCCAAGTGAAAATAACACTGTCTATTTTGGAGATAAAAAGGTAACTCTTATCTGGGAACAAATGATTTTGGATTGTTATAAAACAAACTAATCCATAAAAAAAATAAAAAAAATATTATCATATAAAGCATGGGTGGTTCACAAAATAAATGATAACCACCAATATCTAGAGATCATTCCTTGAAACATGTGATATTCGTGGACTATAATACCAATAGCGTGTTGATGGTGATAACACTATCAAATCTTTACACCTCCATGCTTAAAACATTTACAAAAAGAGTGGAAAAAAGGAATGTGATTCTCTTTTATAAAAAATAAAATAAAGGGTAGATGATAGAGGAATGGTACAATTGACAGTAGATGATCAAGAATCCAAAATAGCCATAGTAGACTACATAACATGCATATGACGAGCTATAACAAAAGTTTCAACCTCATGACCCTCAATAAGCTACCATTATACTGAGTATCAAAATGATCCATAAGATGTACATGAGGATACATTTATATAATGTTTGGAGTGTGATGATTATGAATATCTTGGCACTCAACCTAAGGAAAATCAGGATGAATCTTTTCTAAAATACAAACACAATCCTCAGAGCACTAGGTATAACAAAAGTTTCAACCTCAACAGGTAACATCAATAGATAACCAATCTTTGTCATGTTTCCTGAAGTGAAACAAAAAATATAAGAACCAACAAAGAAAATCTTCTAACCACACCCACCTTGTCGGTGGTGGCGGTGGAAGAGGCAGAGGCGGTGGTGGCAGCGGGGGTAGAGGCAGCAGAGGCAGCCGTGGTCGCGGCAGCGAGAGTGGGGGCGGAGGCGGCGGTAGCGGAGGAGGAGTAGGAGGTCGAGGAGGAGGGGGAAAAGGAGAATGAGGATGAGGAGGACGAGGAGGAGGAGGACGAGGAGGAGGAGGAGGTCGTGGCAGCGAGGGGCTTGGTTCAAATTCCGTGAAAGCTTGACCGCGTGCGAGCGAGGATGGCCTGTTAGGGTTATTAAAAAAATACCGACAGAAACTTTATCAGCGCTAAAATAAAAGCATTGATAAAACATTCATTTATCATCGCTTTTTTAGCGCTGATAAATGTAACATTTATCAGCGCTTTTAGATAGCGCTGTTAAAGGAATACCCCTTTATCAACGCTTTCTATTTAGCACTGATAAAGGGCAGCGCTTCCCTTTCCCTGTTTTGTGGTAGTCGTTAGAGCACCTGTTAAGTGGAATCCGTGTTCGGGTTGTCTCATAGAGCCTTTATATTAACCTATTTTTCTTTTTAGATTAGAAAAAATAAATAATATTGTCATACTCAGGCTTATTTTTTACTAGTGGTTGCGGTTTAAATCACCACTACATTGTTTAGTGGTGGTCATGTAAAGTGTTCCATATTTTACAATGGAAAATTATTTATCTATAGTTTTTATAGTTCATCAGTTTTTTTATATAGGTTATTTTTTTGGATAATTAATGGTGTTTATTTATTAATTAGGTTGTGGATGTTTTAAATATAATATAGAAAATAAAATGGGGGCAATTAATATAACCACAAAAATATTATTTAGCAGTAGTTTTTAGGTTTTGTCACTAATGAGACTAAAGTAATTTTTTTATTATATATTTAATAAAAAATAATATTCATATAAAAAACTAATTTACAAAAACAATACCATAAATTCAAAATAAACTCATAAGAAATATAAAACGATACATCCATATTTATATATATACAACTGCCAGCTAACCCATAAACTCAATAATAAATATATACATATAAAATATGTCTAATTACAACTATCAACCCATGAGAAATATGTTTATCCCATTTTCTATAGTACATCCCTCTACCTCCAAAGTTAAAACCATCATATGCAACATCATGTCATCAACTGAAACAAAAATAATATATAAATATTTACTAAACATAATAAATCTGAATTAAAATATAATTATTGAAAATATTTAACCATATCACAAAAAAATAAGAATCATCACAACCAAATTCAAAATAATTTCATGGATAAAAATGATCAACCTCCTACCTACTATTAGAATATGTCACCTACAATACAAACAAGAACATTTAAGAAGATAAATATGATAGAGAAAAAAAAACAAAGTTGATTTAGAATTTTTTACGTAAGATTTATTATTTTGTTAATAAAAATTAATCTATTTAAAAAAACAAATAATATATCATATAGATCACCTTGAAAACATAAAAATACCTTTTTAAGATAAGATTCAACAAATAGAACTAAAAAGTTGTAAGTAAATAATAGCCTAACTAATTATTAAAATGACATGTTTTGTGCTTTAAATTACACAATAGAAAAATTTTGAAGGCCTTGATAAGACATCATTACCTATATTTCAAAAAAATGTGGTAGTTTTAACATGCTTTCACATCAACCTGAGGTCATTTAATATGGTTTTGATCATCACTAACACATTTTAGTGTTCTAAAAAACAAAAAAATGCATTTATGATCATCCATAGAAAACTATAACTCAAATTAATTTGGAGTCAGTTCTTATTTTAAAAAAATAAATATACATTCATTTTCATATTATTTTATACCCATCTAATGTTTTTTATTGGTTTTGACTATTGGGTACATGTTTTTAAAAGAAGATGATATATTTTAAATGTTGTTATTGAGTCATTCCAATAACACCACACGTCATATGGATGTGATATTTAATTGTACACATAGAAAATAATTTAAGGTTATTTTAACATGATTACATGTCAATGAAAGGCAATATCCTATGGTTTTGACCATTACAAACACTTTTTAGTGTTTTTAACATGAAAAATGAATTTAGAGACATGCCAAAAAAAATTTAACTTAGATTTACATGGATTGAGATCCTGTATTAAAAAAAACAATCTATGATCATTTTACAATGATTTTATAGTCATATGATGTCGTTTTGTTTTGGTTTCGATCCCATAATGCATGTTTTTAATGACTTTGGTATATTTTAAAGATTCTTATTGTGTCATTCCATGAACACCGCATGTCGGATGGAAAATTTTCTTTCCTCTACACATTAAAAATAATTCTACCATATTTTACACATGATTTCAGGTCAATATGAGGGCATATTCTATGTTTCTGATTATTACACACATGTTTTAGTGTTTTAAAACACCAAAAAAGTGTATAGGAATCCTAGGAAAATTGTAAATCAGATTGAGGCAATATGGGTTCTTAATTATCTAAAAGTAATCCACAATAATTTTTCTATGATTTCACTGTCCTCTAATTCTGTTTTCTTAGTTTTGAACCTCTAACACATGTTTTTAAATACTTTTATATCTTTTAAAATTTCTTATAGAGTCATTCTGGGCACATCACACATCGGATGGACAAGTTTTGTAATCATACACGTCAAAAACAATTTAAATATTGTTTCTCATGAATTTATGTCAATATAAGGTACACATAAAAATAATTAAACCAGTGTTTTCCCATGATTTCAAATAAATACGAGGTTTTATGATATGGATTTTATCATTAAACACACATTTTATTGTTTTAAAACACTAAAAATATGTCTAAAGGCCTTCTGGAAAAACTATAACTCAGATTAATATGGAAATGGTTCCAAAGTTTTAAAAATCAATATATGATCATTGAACTATGATTTCATGACCATATGATGTTTTTTTTTCATGATTTTGACCCCCAAAGACATGTTTTTAAAGACATTGATATCTTTGAAAACTACATATTGAGTCTTTTTGAGCACACCACACTTCAGATATATGTGTTGTATTCTCATAAATGTTAGAAGTAATCCAAACATAGATTTACCATGATTTTCACATCAATATGAGGTGATATTCTATGTTTTTTACCATTTCATGCACAGTTTAGTGTTTTAAAACACTAGAAACATGTTTACGAACATCCCAGGATAACTATAACTCATATTGACATGGATTGAGTTACAAAATTTAAAAAATAAATCTAGAGTAATTTTTATATTATATAATGTCCATTTGATTCCATTTTCTTGGTTTTTAACCCCTAATACATATTTTTATAGACTTATATCTTTTTTAACTACTTATTGAGTCATTCTGAGAACAGTAAATGTCTGATGGATGTGTTTTATACTCATGCACTCAAAAATAATTCAAACATAGTTTCTATTGATTTCTAATAAATTTTAGGTAATCTAAAATGGATTTTAATGTTACAAGAATGTTTTAGTGTTTTAAATAACTAAAAACATGTTTACGGTAATCCTAGGAAAATCACAACTCTGATTGACATGGAATCAATTCCTAAATTTCAAAAAATCAATATATAACAATTTTTATATGATTTCATTTCCATATGTTTTCATTTTATTGGGTTTAGCCCCATATTTTTTATTTTTAAAGTATTTGATATATTTTAAAATAGTTTATTTATTCATTCTAAGCACACCACATATCGTATGGATTCTTTTTATACTCTTCAACATCAAAAATAATCCAACTACAATTTTCCTCTGATTTCATTACAATCTGATGTTTTTTCCTATGGTTTTGACCCTTACATGCACATTTTAGTGTTTTCAAATACTAAAAATTGATGTATAGGAATCCTAAGAAAACGTAACATGGTTTGATTTGTATTCAAATCCAATATTTCAAAAATAAATCTATAGTCATTATACATTGATTTCGTATCCATCTTATTATGTTTTCTTGGTTTTGATCCCCTGGTGTATGTTTTTAAGGAAATTTTTATCTTTTAAAATTGATCATTGAATAATTGTGAGCACACAACACATTGGATGAACAAGTTGTCTACCTATAAATTTTAAAAACAATCCAACATTTAATTTACTAGGATTTAACATCAATAAAAGGTCATTTCATATGGTTTGGACCTTTACAAACATGTTTTATTTTTTTACAACACTAAATAACATTTACAAATATCTCGGGAAACCTGTAACTCGAATTAATATGATGTCGGTTCCTAAATTTCTCAAATCAATCAAAAATATGATTTAAGAGCCATAAAATAATGTTTTTCTAATTTTGAATACTTGATGCACATTTTTGAAGACTTTTATATATTTTAAAACATCTTATTGAGTCATTCTGATCAAACTGATTGTTGGATGGATGTGTTTTCTACTCATACACATTAAAAAAGAATTAAACCACATTTTCTTATTATTTATAATCAATATGAGGTCTTTTATTACGGTCTTGACCGTTAAATGCAAGTTTTCATGTTTAAAACACTAAAAAAGAATTTATAAGCATCTCGATAAATGTTTTACTCATATTGACATGGATTTAGTTCCAAAAAATCATAAATAAATCTAGATCCATTTTCCTATAATTTCATGGATATTGGATATGATAAGTTGGTGGTTTGAATCAAATTGAATTTTTACAATATAAATGTGTCATTTTAGTTTAAATCACCCATCACATAGTGAAAAATTATAATAAGGCACATATTTTTTTTAAAAAGTAGAAAATGACACGTAATTAATTTTTGACATATAAGAATCGACTGCACGTCAATCTAATGCATGATGTAGTCAGTATGACTCGAAGTGCATGTTTCCAATATAAAATTATCATTTTATTTTAAATAATTTTTTATAAAGTTAATACCAAGAAACTAAGCTCGAAATGTATTAAAACTTTAGGAAAATTAAGTATTATTTATTTTTTATGTGTATGAATTTAACACATTTCAATCAAACACACAAATTAGGAATTATTATTCGAAGTATGTGATTTTAATATAAAACATTCGTTTTAGTTTAAAATGACTATCATAAATCCAAAAATAATAAAATGGGTTTGAGTTTGTTTTAAAACATTATCAAAATAATCCATAATTCATTTCTAAAATGTAGTAATCAACGTTAGAAAATATGACACATGATATGAGCGGTATGACTCAATTTTTATGATTTCAATATAAAAGTTTCTTTTTTGTTTAAAATGTTAGTCACATTGATAAAACCAAGAAAAAATATTATATTATTTTCACAAGATTATGAAAATGATCAATGCCTTATTTTTGATGTAAAGGAATTGAACACACATAAATCATGCATACAAATTATATGGTATGACTTGAAGTGCATGTTTTTAATATGAATATATTATTTTAGTTTAGAATGACTATCACATAGGTAAAACTAAGAAACAAGATCAAATTATTTTCAAATTTAGAATAATAATACATAATTCATTTTTATGTTTAGGAATTGACCACATTTCAATATAAAAAATGATGTGTGTGGTATTACTAAAATTTCATGTTTTCAATATAAATGTTTCATTTTAGTATAAAATGTATGTCAACTTGTAAAAACTTAGAAAATGAGCACATATTTTATTCAAACTTTTTGAAAAATGAAATATAATTTATTTCTCAAAACACATAAGGTTTCTATAAATATTCTTCTAAAAATTTGATTTAATTTATAGTATACTTCTATTTATAAATATTAATAACTATATTAATCTGCCAAGATTATTTTTATGGGGTAGTCATTAAGATGGGAACTAAAATAAATAAGCTACATGAGTTTTGTAGGATAATTTATGTGCCATTTTAAAATGTTTAATGGATATATGGAGTTTAGAATTTACCTCTGTAAGTTTAGCTATAAGACTAGAAAGGTTCTCAGTGATTGTACCTCTCATCCTCTAAAATACATAAACTAATTTATTTTCCATTATTGGACACCACTATTAATATGTTTTTCTATAAGAGTCATGTTATTTCAATTTTTCTTTCAACCATGAAATTTATCTCTTTTCATCCCATCAATGGAACTATTAAAACAAAAATTAGGTGTAGTATAAAATGATGATGAAAACCTTCTAAACACAATTGATGAAGTAGGCTCCAACCCATTTCCCATACACAGCTAGAATCTTTCCTAAAAAATATTTCTACAACATAATTCTAGGAAACTGATGATTACTATGAAGAGTTTACATCCAAGATTTCTTGAACTTTAACTTCTTAATAAAACAATATTAACAACAATTTTTAAATTATCTAATCATAATAATATTATCTAATTCATAAGTTTTTCATTATTATATATTGTTATATCATTACTAGAAAAATATAATAATGAAAAAAATTTATAACAACAAACAATCCTTAATCCAAATTAATTGCGGTTTACTACATGGATCGAATGGTTCTAATATCACTAATTGGAAAACTTTAATCAACGTAGATGAACCCAGTTAATTGGGATTAATGATTTTTTGTTTTTAGAATTTATTTTTCGTTATTATGGTTTTCTTAGTGATGAAATAAAATTAATTATTAATGAAAAGTACTTACTCCAAATTCTCTTGTAGTTTTATTCACAAAACCACCATCAGGTTTCCTATGAAAATTAAGACACATCTCTACCTATCCAAAATAGTGACCTAATTCATTATCCTTTATAATAAAATATATACAAGGTATAAAATATTAACTTATATTAAAATAATATATATAATAATGGATAAAACAAAACCAATATTGTTATTTTTCTTTAAAAACACCTTGACCGGGTGATATGAGGAATGACTTTTTTCTCACAAATCACAGTATTTCATAGATAATTCTTTCAAAAAAAAAGAAACATTAATAAAATTTATTATTTTATTGTGTTTATATTATTATTATACTATAAAATATGTAATAACCTCATGAGACGAATCTTAATTAATATTGATAATTATGTTCCATTTCTCAATATAAATGACTTTAGGAATTTTTTCTTACATTTTATTAGAGCTCAGTGATGTTTCATTAAACTCATTTCATAATATCCATTTAAAATTTATTAATTTCATGACCAAATTTTTCTGAGTCCATGGGAGTGAAATGGAGTTGGGGACATCCAAATGAAGAAAAATATTGAAATAAACAACATAAAATTTTATATCTACATTAATAAATTTACTCGTTCTTTTTAAATTAGTTATGAATAAATATTAATTTAATATTACATTTACTTGGTTATAAATCACATCATTTTTCAAGACATGGGAATACGCCTCCAAAATTTATAATTAATTACAAAGTTCATTGACTCATAATAAATCCTTTTAAGTATCTATCCATATATTCTCGAAGAATAACTATTTGGAATCAAAAAATTATCAAATGAAATGATAATCTTGAAGTCTTTTATGTCCCATAAATCTACTATGTTCATATTTATATATCTTCTATTTTTATCTGTATTTGTTTGAATAATAAAATAAAAAATTAATGAAATATAATGTTTTTTTACAATAAAATACAAACTAGTAATGGTATATCATCAATATCCCCAAGAAGGAGGAGTGACCAATTTCTCCATCACCAGAGGTACATCAGATAGTGGGCTAAAAACTACATCTAAGGAAACTACTTTCTCATTAGAAGCATATGGTGCAATGGAATCACTCATATCCATTGAAGATGATGTTAGTGGTGGTGTGATCTGAGATTTTGATCATCTAGGATCTCGATTTTTTATCCCCATTCCTACAATTAAAATGGATTAAAATATTTTAATTGTATAAAAAAGAAGTAAAATATTTTTACAAAAAATGGAAAATTAGAACAACGTATATGTATACAAAACACTTATAAATAAGGAATTTTAATATAGTTTCATTAACAATTTATACCTTCAGTTATCTTCATATTCATTGTCTTCATTGATATTAACCTTATTTGGGATAAATACTTCATTTTCACCCTCTTCTATAAGTTCTATTATTTCAGTGTTGTTAGGAAAAATCTGATGAATGTTTTTTGGTTGACGAGTTTCACTATCAAAAAGTATCAATTAAACATTATTGACCATATCATGAAAATATATCTATTTTATGTGTACAAAAGCATCCCAACCTTGTTATATTTTATCATACATATAATAATGAATTTTTTTATTGAAAATACAAGATAAATGGATCATGATGGAATATCACTAAATTAAAATATAACACATCTTTTATTATACCACTATTATGGTTGATCTAGTTACATTTTATTTAGAAAAATGAAAAATAACCATGTTTGTTTAATTAAACTATATCAATCAAATTTACAAAGTATCCCAAAAATACACATGGTAATACACAACTATGTTTAGTTTCCAATACTTCTTGATAATAAATTGTGTGAAACATGAAGCTATGAATATTATAGGCAATGAATATCTTATCTATCCATAGAGGACCCTAATCCAAAAACCTTAAATTAGTTGATATTTTAGCTCAATTTAGAACATTAATTATTTATAAAAGATGATATGAGGTGTTACTTTTAAGATAGAAATAATTACTACCCAATAATATTATGAATATGAGTATATAATTACATGATGGGAGAACTATTAAAAATTATTAATATTAACAAATTTTTTAAATTCCAACTAATTTAAAGCATGAACCATTACTCATCTATTTATTCTCAATCTCAATTATTCAATAATTAGGTCTACAATACAACTATTGAGCAGAACATATCTATAAGCTTCTACTGACTCTAATTCAATTACTATAAAATTTGGACCCTTTCCAACTGATTTTCTAATAATTGGAAATACTGATGATTGGTTTTCAAAATGAGAGTTAGTTGAGATGTTGGAAATGTATCCAATGTGATTGAATCTATTCTTAATCCCATATAAATACTTATAACATAAGGTGAAGAACTATTCATCTATGTGACCTTTAGAAATAGATCCTTCTATTTTATCTTTATTCCTCACATATGATTTCAATTGACAATGTACCTGATGAATTTTTTTTATGAAATTAACACAATGATTTGATAAAATTGAATCCCTCAATAAAAATAAAACTAATTTCAGCTTACATCTCAATTGAAAACATCCGTCAATATTGTACTCTTCCACAAATTTTAGCTTATTCAACCAAATGAATTGTTAAATGAATCATGATTATGAAAAATAAAGGAGAAATATAATCTATAAATGAAATATATTCAAAATAATTCTTTATTGAAGTTTATTAGTCTAAGTTGGAATCTAATTTTTTTTATAAAGATCATTGAAGAAGTTACAAAACTCAACTTGAACTACAATTAAATTTTATGTATTATATTATGCAATGATAATGGTAACAACTACTTCATAAAAATATGCGATTCATGTATTTTTTATCTAACTAACAATCTATGTTTTATGTTAATACACCTTGAAATGTTAAATAAATATCCATCTAGATCTTCTATATTATTTAAAGATATAATTAATAGGTCATTCTCATGATTTTTCATTGTAAAAATATTATACGGATACTTTACATTCTCATTTACCAACAGACCTTGGTTTATATTCATTTATTTCAAATCCTTATAAGCATTATTATGATCCTTCAATTTACCTTGCTCATTATGTAGTCTAAAACATACATTGTCACACATGTTCTTCTCAATATTAATTATACCAAGATTATGATGTATAAAATTAAACTCCCAATAAGTATGTATGAAAATATACTTATTTTCATCAAATATTGTTTTCTACAAATATTTTACCATGTACCATTTTCTTACTTCATTAATCTGATTACAATTTCCTAATTCTACAGTTACATTCATTAATTTTCCAAAGATATTGAAACTAGATAAAACATTTATTTACTTTATCATTTCAATATATCTATTGAATTGTTTCTTTTTAATTGTAAATATATTATAATCATAAATAAATTAATGACGAAACATAAGACACCATTTTACACTATGAGGTAACCCTTGAGGTTTAAAATCAAAATTACAAACTGGAAAATACAAACCAATATATGTGTTCTAAACACATAAGTTTACTAGCCATGAAAATCACTAAGTATCCACAGTAAATCAGCATTCATTTTGAATATTTTTTTCATTGAATCATCATATGTATCCATTCCATCATCCCATAATTCTCATAAATCATTGATTATAGGATGATGATATACATAAATATCATTTCTATAAATTTTATTTCCTAAATTAATCATTGAAATAATAAAATAAGTCTTCTTTATAAAAATCCATCAAGGTAAATTATACGGGATGAAAACAACTATCAATATGATATAATTAATACATAAAGTACCAAAAGGTTAAACCATCAGAAGAAAGTCCAAAATGTATATTCCTAGGTATGAAGAAAAGTTTTAGATATAACAAATCAAACACCATCCATGATGTTGAATATTTTGGATGTACAATCAATCTATCACAGTTATTATCTGGATCATTCCACTTAATGTATTATGTAGTATTAGATAGCATGAATAATCATTAAAAGTTTGGTTTCAGAGGAAAGTAACACAATACCTTTGAAATATTTTTCATCTTATGATTCTTCCTGGTGTACCATTAATTTTTACTCTCATTGCTTCTCATTTAATTCCATCTACTTGTATGAAATATTATGGATTCTTATTTATTTTAATCTGCTCCCCAATAAAGAAATAAATACTTTGGACATTCAAGTATCATTTTAAAATAATTTCCATGTTTTTTGATAATTTTATTCATCTCATTGATTTATTTACGGATCTTATAATCACTAAAAGAATCGTGAAACAACTCTAAAATCCTATTGTTTTATAATTCTATAGATTCACATGATATATTATAACTTATTTATAAAGAAAATATGAATACTCAAAACACACTTCATACAATTCTGGTTCCATCTTCATCTAAATCATAAAAATCTATTTTTGTTACTGAAATTATAAGAAAGATTAACCTTCTCATGATTAACTAAATATTCTGTTGATCTTTAAAATCTTAAACATTTTATCCTATAAAGAGAAATTCTATATTAAGTATGTTTCAAACTGAATCTCCACTGGTGGTTCAAATTGTATCTCATTGATATAATGGTAATTGTTTTAACATTAAATAACATTTGATTAGCCATTCCAAATCCAACATATATATTGAACATGAAACTATTTCAATATCAAGTTCTCATATACTTTGTTTCCTTTCTACCATCACTTGAATTTAAAATCCGGACACATACATTATATTCTATCATCCATTGAATGGTTTTAAATTACATAATATAAAAATTTATCAGATCCCATAGAATACCGAGCTCTTTTTCAAGGTAAATTTATCCTGACATTATCCATAAGTATTGTAATGTCACAATTATCCATATATATTCAAATAAAAATATATAAATATTTAATAAAATAAGTTCAATTAATTTTAAAAAACACCCAACTTTTCATTGACTATGGTAGGGTCGATATTTGTAAGAAAAAAAATTTAAATTGAAAATGATTCAATCCAACATGAAAAAAAATAAAAACCATAAATGAATAAATATCAATCCTCATAATAAAAAGGTCAGGTGGTGTGGAATAATTTCACTAAGTCCAGGAGAGGGAATCAAGATACCTGGAGGTTGGAGATAAGATCCCAGCAACGTCCAACTCAAACATAAGTTGGGGAAGTCGGAGACGTAGGAGGGAGGAAAGTGTAGTGTGGAAGAAGTTAGGGATCAGAATCCATTAGGGCTGGTGGTCACCAAGAAATAGGGAAGAGGGACCACTATTTTAAGAGAAGATCCATTGAGGGGTAATATTGTAGTTGATGTCCTGGGGGGGGGGTTGGTGGTTGAGGATCGGTAGTGATATAGTGAGTTGGGGGTCAGTGTTGAGGGATGGGGGTTTGACAATCATTTTCATGGAAGGGGGGTTATGTAGTGATGTTGGATCCATGGAGGTGAGGGTGGGGTCAGGGATAATTGGTGGTTTAAAAAAGACATAGAAACATTTTAACAAAACCTCCCCTAAATCATGAAATATAAAAAATAAAGTGGCGTTTATAACAAACTACCACTATATTTTAAGTAATTATTAATAATCTTTGTTTAGTGGTGGATTAGAGAATCAAAAATTATTAAGTTGATGCTAAGAACAATTTTTTTAGTGAAACACAATTTTTTAAGGACTATGGTGGAGCAATAAAATTCCATCAAATTGGTTACCCACTTCTATGAGCCAATTTTAGGGCAGGCAATTAACCTTTGTAAATCAGAAGTCTCTTTTAGTAGTGGTGCTTACTAAGATGAAGGGAATATTTCTAGCGTGTTTCAAGGATAGAAGTGGTTGAAAACCATAAGAACTACATTGGACTCCCCAATATTTTTGGAACATATAACATGGAAGTTTTATATTCCATCCTCGATAAGGTTTAAAAAAACATGGATTTCTCATGTAGGAGAGTGACCGAAGCAGGCTAGGTGATCCTTATCAAAGCTATCATCCAGACTATTCCTTCATATTTTATGTCCCTTTTCATGATTACATATAGAATTATTTAATAGAATATTATTCTTAGATACCCTATTGTCTTCACTGTAAGATCAACTCATTTATATTAGTGGTGGCACTACAAAAAAGGTTTTTTTTTCAGCATTTTTTTTGGTGGTTTACAAAACCATTGTTTAATATTTTAGAAAAACATCATGTCATTTTTTAGAGATAGATCATAAAACCACTTCTAAATGTGTTCATTATATATATATTTTTGTTGTGGTAGTTTAAAAAACCACTGCTAATTTATTTATTTTTATTTTTAAATGTTTTTAAAAATTTATTGTTGATGGAGGTTTTTAAAAAGTGTTGATAAATAGTGGTGGTTTCTATAAAAACTGCCACAAAATTAATGATAAATAATATTAAATATTAAATATTTTTGTATGATTTATTATGAACTATTGTGATTTATTATTAATATTCATTTATTTTTTAGTTTTTAGAATTTTAATTAATTATATTGTGTTAATTATTAACTATATTTAATTATTAGTTAATAATTACCCTAAATATAAATTAATTATTCTATAAGTTGAAAATCAGAATTCACCATCAAACGACTCGAAATGTTAATTCGGGTGTTTTTTTAGCTTCAAGACTATTAAAATAGAAACTTATAAAATGAACTACATTCACATTAGATAGTGACTAATAGAGTAAAATGTATTTTAATTTTAAGAGAAGTTGACAATAAAATGTCAACATAAAATGGTCATAACATTTTATCTGGGTGTCTGTTTGGGCTCTACCATATAAATAATAGAGACCTGTAATGAGATCTACATCGTGTTGACCAAAGGGATCCTTAGTAACTATTTTTTCAATGTCAAAATAGGTATTTAAGGCCTCTAAAACTGATTTTGTGTTTAGATTTTGTGATTTTTCATCATTCGACGTGAGTTTATATTCGTTTTAGAGTGTCTTCTATTTTTAGGTATTCTATGACTTTATTTCATTGATTTACATTCCTTATGATTTGATGGTTTTTCTGTAATTGTGGTTCTCCCTTATTTGGTGACTTTTATCTATTATATATATATACATATATATTTGTGTTCACTTCTATACATTTTTTATATATTTATTTATAATTTTTATATATTTATAATTATTTATTTAAAATTATATGTATTTGTATATGTGATTGTATAATTACATGTATCCATGAATATTTTTCTATATTTATATACACTTGTGAATATTTATAAATAATTAGGTATATATGTATTGCTATATATTATATAGCTATTTATATATACATATTTATATTTAATTGTGTTTGTGCATATATACATATTAATATATAATTATATACATATATTTGGGTCTCGATTTATATATATTTATGTAAATTTAGATATATATATATAAATAAATAAAGGTATTTATATTGATTTACTATTTACTATTTATTATTTATTATTTGTTTCATTTATTATTTTTTCATTTATTACATATTTATTATATACTAAATTATTATTTGTTATTTATTATTTATTATCAATTTATTATTTAATATTTATTTATTATTTATTTAATATTTATTATATATTATTACTTATTGTTAATTATTTTTATCACTTATTAAATAAATAAATAAATATTTATTTATATTATAAATTAATTATTAATGAATTATTTATTAATTATTAATTTATTATCTATTATATATTATATTATAATTTATTATTATCTATTATCTATTTATTATTTATTATTTATTATTTATTAAATAATGAATATTAAATTACTATTTATTTGGTACGTATTTATTTATTATTTATTATTGATTATTTATTTATTATTTATCATTTATTATGAATCAATTACTTATTTATTATTTATTATTTATTTATTTATTATTTATTTATCATTTATAATTATTTATCATTTATTTTATTTATTTATTTATTTATTGTTGATTATTTATTTATTGATTATTTATTGATTATTTATTTAATATTAATTTATTACTTATTTATTCTTTATTTAATATTTATTTATTTATATTTAATAGTAATTTTTAGCAATTTATTATTTATTATTTATTATTTATTTATTTATTATTAATTTAATAAATATTTTTTTTAATTTACTATTAAATATTATAATTTATAACTTATTTATTTTCATTATCTATTTATTAATTAATTATTATTTATTTATTTATTTATTTATTAATCATTTAATAGTTATTTATTTTTTATTTTTATCATTTATTTTTAACATTTATAATTTATAATTTATTTAATTTTATTATCTATTAATAAATTATTACTTATTAATTAATTATTTATTATGTAATTAATATTTATTTATTTATTTATCTTCATATTATTTCATGTTTATTATTTATCATTCATTTGTTTATTATTTATTATTTATTTATTAGTTACTTATTATTTATTATTGTATATCGTTTATCATTTATTTACTTATATTATTTATTTATTTATTTTCTTATTTATGCAATATTTATTTATTATTTATTTTTTATGTTTTATTTATTTAATTATTATGTATATATTTCTTATTTATCTTTTATATATTTCATAAAATTACTATTTATTTATTATATATTCATTATTTTTTGATTATTTATTAATCTTGAATATAATTATTTTTTATCCGTATATATATAAGAATATTACATACTATCTAAGGATGGAATTCAGGTGTTGGCAGTGGGAGTGATTCTCTCCCTAGATTGGCATATAGGGTTCCTTGAGTAGGCTTTGTCATTCTATTGATTAATGGCTGATCTCTTACTTACGCATGGTCGATTCGATGCTTACAAAACTTTCAAAGCTATATCGTCGATAAGGAAGCATCTTTGCGGGGAGTCATCTGAGGGTGATGAGAGTGCAATTAAATGTTCATTTCCATTCTTTAAAGGATCGTCTGCCTTCAACATTCACTGAAAATGATGTATCACTCGTGTTAAAGTAGATCAGGCTGCAGTGTCAGAGAGAATTGAATCTGGTAAGAATTCTTTAATTTCTTGACTCATCATGCATCGAGGATCTATTTTGTTGAATATTGATGAGTTGGTCGATTAGTTGGAAAAGATTTGGGGATTCTTTAATTGGTGTTGTGTTTTTCATGGTTATGGGTTTTTGACATTCTATTTCCCTTTGAAGAGATAACATCGCGAGCTTGGGGCCTTGGATCGGTCTCATTGAAACAAGATTTCCTTCATATTTTGGAATGAGATATAAGCTTTGACCCCAAAATGTGGGTAGATCCTCTGTGCAGGTCTAGGTTAGGGTTTATGGATTAGACTGGATGCTTTGCCATCCAATAATCCTTCATGATATTGCAATGTCACAAGGTCTACCCATCAAGATAAATAAGGCAAATGAAGATGCAAGGTATGGACACCATTCTCGGATTTTCATGGAAATTGAATTGAGTTCAATAATGGTTGATCAACTATTTATATCTATTAATGATAAAGAGTTTCAATTAAAAATTTTCTATGAAAGGATTCAAAAATTTTAACTGGAATTTGGTGTAATTGTCCATGGTTGTGATTGTTGTAGGAGATTAATGATATATGAGTTGTGTTCTTCTTATGGTCATGATAAAAATTTATGTTTGAAATTATTTTTCAAGCCAAGTATTCCTAGTTTGGTTGAAAAACAATTGTTGGTGGAGCCCCTGATATGGTTATCATCCCAACTGAAGGGAATGAAGGTATTCAATCTGAAGATTGTGACTTTCTTGCTCAGAATACAAATAGTGATTTTACTGGGTAGATGGAGATATCTAATGATATTTCTAATGAAGGGAATGAAAGTTTCCAATGAACACATGAGTAGAACAATGATGATGAATCATATCATAAAGATGTAAATATAGAAAAAATTGATTTACTTGATTAGAACAATGAAGGGTTTTTTTGGGCAGATAAGGGGTACTGGATACAAAGCCTGATATAAAGATATAAGTGGAGATAGGTGATGATCACATTGTAAATATTAAATGACTTTATTATATATAGTTATAAATTGTTCCCAAGTAATATGATAATGAAAGTGAATATTTATTGGTAACTCTAGTTCATGATTCTCAAAAAACTAGTTAGAGTATAGACAATTATACATTGTCTACATTATACAGATTGGAAATCCTTAAGGAACATGAGGAAAATGCTATACAAGGAAAGGTTGATTAGATTATAATTCATGAGAAATTATTTTAGAGTAATAAGAAAGTAATGAATAATGTTGATAATGATGGTTTCTAATCTGTTTCAAGTAAAACATGATTTCAATCTAAGTCAGTTCAAATTTCATAGTATGAAATTGATCAGTTAAAGAATGTCACAACTTTTAACATATTTGAGGTACATAATCAGTTATATATTATTTATGTCACATGTATAAGGATATATATGACGTTGATAAGGGTGTACATGATGCAATTCTTCAAAAAAAATCTTGGTGATTGGGAAGACATACAAAAAGTCAAGGTCTTGGATGAGGCTGAGAGGATTCAACGCAAGGGCGTGTAAGAAGTATGTATTATAGGTCCTTCAAGGAATCTAAGATTTATCTTACCCCATCATAGGAGAAGCTAAAGGATAATTATATTGTGCTCATCAATAAAAAAAATCAAAATTAGAATGGGAATCTATAGATGAAGATAGAGGCTCTTATCATGATTTTGGTGATCCTTGATTTCTTATTTTTCGTTATGGATTCGGGATTGACTTTGTTTTAACCCTCTCATATTCTTTTATATTGTCACATTTAATATTCAAATAATTTTTTCAGAATAGGATTATGCATGGATCCTACTTCATTTTGGGTATGTTACAAACTATTTACTCACCACATGAAGAGTGGGTTGGAATAGTAATGTCTTTCTCGAATTTCCAAGAGGTATGGTCTTAGAATATCCCATAGTTCATTTATATTCCATATTATTCATGGTATGCATGAAATATTACTACATGGGAAATAAGTGATAAATAATTATTTAATTAATTATGTAGATAAATAAATAAATAAATAAATAAATAATTCAATTAATTAATTATGTAAATTATTTTATAATAGAAATTAAAAAAAATTATGTAATGAAAAATAATAAAAGAAAGAAAACCACCACTAAATAAAATAATAATTAATGAAAAAACATCCCTGATATAATTCCCAACACCCAATTATGCTGTGCTTTTATAAAGCATCACACATCATTTAGCAATTGTTTAAACCACCGTTAATTACCAAAAAAAAACTGTTGGAAAACAGCATTTCCCAAACAGTATGGTATTATTATCTTGATTTTTAGTAAAATATGGATTTAGAGTAGAATTTTACATTTTCTATTTCAGAATCTCGTAGTAATTGAAACTTTTTGGTGACTATGGGTACAAATGATTTACTAGCCTACCTATATGCAGTGATGCCTTCTTACCTCTTGGTCAATATGACACTGAGTCTCCTTCTCACACAATTTTTCACAATGGTTGAGGTAGAGAGGTTTGGTGGGAATGACATGATGGCTTTGATGAATTGATTGACTTTTCATGTGATCTATCCTCTATTCTAGTTAAATTGATGACGACTCTTCTGGCGAATTCAGTTTTGTGTGTGCAATTTGCATGTTTTATTTTGGGTAAACATAATGATCTGATATTTAATAATGTTTATAGACATATCTTCTTCTATGTTGAAAATTAAATTTATGAATTTTTGGAATGGACTACTGAAATTCCATCCTAGCCTCAATGATTTACCTATAGTTACCAAGTTGGACTCTCGTTTGGATGGTTTTTTTAAAATCAATATTTATGAAACTTTTTCTATTGTGTGCAAAGTGGGACTCATGCTAATTGTATGAGATATTTTAAGGTCCACTATCACCCAATCTCATAAATCATATGAGGAAAACTAGATCCATCCAGTTTCCAAATCACATGAAATGCTCCATGGTTTGATGTTTTCCATTAGTCAAAGTTACAATATTATTTTTTTGGAGTCTAAATACCTTGTTGTTATATACTCAGTCTGAACACAATAATCTTTATTTCTTATTTGTCTCAATGATTTAACCATTGGGATAGTCTTTCTAGTCACTCCTATTTTATGTGGGAGGGTAACATAGTCGCCCATATTTTGGATACATGTGGTCTGGATAGTGAACCAAAATATTTGTTGTGTGATTTTCTAAGATAGATTATATCTATTTTACTGATTTATTCATTTTATATTTAAGTTTGAATCGTGATAAAAAAAATTTATATCTGAAAAAACACACAAAAGTCATGTTCTGTATTATTTATTATAATTTTTTAATATAAAATATTATTTTTTCAACATGTACAAAACAATTATTCTAAAATTTTTATTATGTTTTTTAAAATAAATTATGTGTAATATTTTTGAGAATGAATAAACTAATATTCTAGGTTATTTATTGAATTGATAATGAAAAAATATTATGATCTTAATATATAGTTTTAGTATAGTTTCATATAAAATTAATGATTTTTTATGTTCTTTCTTGACAACCTTTTATGTCACAGTAATAAATCAAAAAACAAATATGTAGTGTTATTTTAATGGGTTTTTAAATAGGATATGTAATTTTTTTCATTATTCTTATCGTAATTTCCATATAAAAATATGGCCATCACATTCTTTTTGTGTTTTTATAAAAATTTTATATAAACTAAAACATATAATGTCACAAAAACAACACAGGTAACTTATGTTATTATTCTTGTTATTGATTTCTTTGGGTATAAAATACAATATTCGTTTCATTATTTTTTATTTTTCAATAAAACATTTCTTATTTTCCACATTTATTTCTTATTAATCATAATGTTTTTTTAATTATATAAAATCATAGTGCACCTATTATGTATTGTTTCGATTTTGTAAACAAAAAGTGTTCTTTTTTTTGAAACTTATCATTGTTTTAACAATAAAACTCATGAGATGTTGTAAATATTAGTAATTTTTTAAACCAAAATATGTTTTTTACATTTTTATTCTCATATTTTATATAAAATTTAAATTATAGAATATTTAGTTACGTATTTTTTGGTTTTTTAATCAATTAGCTTGTATATAATTAAATAATGTGGTAAAACATATTCTGCTTAAATGTCTTCTGTTATATTTTTAATAAAACCCCACAATTTTCAATGATTGTTTTCTTAATCTTCCTAAAAAATTTAGAGAAAAACTATGAAGACTAATGATTTTCATGGTTGTAAAATTCAACTTGAATTTGTTTTTTTGGTTTTGGATACTTTTGAGAGGTAAAATGGTCATTTAACCTGGTAGACGGCTCCATAAATATTTTTGACCACATTGTTGGTATTGGGTTATAATGTTTACCCTAGGATATGAATTTGGTGGAATTTTGAACTGCTTTATTTTTTGTGGAATTTTAATATTTAATAAATTAAATATTAATTTATTCACACACGTTTGGATGGAGATATATTTTTAATGGAGTTTTGGATTAGAATTTTATCACTATAGTTGAGTCTAGAAGGTGGGGGGGTTCTCTAGGTAAGGTATAACCCTGATATAGGCATCAGACCTAGGACCAAACCCCTTTTCAGTTTTTTCATTTTTGTTTTATCTTTTTCTTGCTTTTTTCCGCCCCTTAACATGGGGTTCCTTAACATTCACTCCCAAAAGGGTATTTTCGTGGACATTTACGATATTGTATATTTAGAGGGGTGGTTTGGGATGGAGGGAGGTGCTACTACAAATCTCTTCTAACATATAATTGATATGCATCTACTATAGAGTATACATTTTGGTGAAGAATCAACCTTTTACACCTGGATGAATGCCAACTTTATTATATCCAAACCAAATGTCTATATAATTGTTTTTTTATGTTTTGAAGTGTATATTTTACCAGTGGTTAACCCGAGAGGGTAGATCTATGAATATTTTGGGGGAAACAAGGGTTTTAAGAGGATCATAGAGGTTTATAATTCAAAAAACTAGATTACCAAACATGTAGTTTCAAGAACACATGATATTTGTTCTTCATGTTCAATGTTGATTTAGATTTTTGGACTACACACCAGGTAGTCTAGGTACACCCTATGTAGTGGGATTTTTGGGGTGTGGCTGAGTACATATCGAGACACCCCATGTGATGGGGATATATTCATACAGTGGTACATGACCCAACCTCGTGTTTTCCACAAGACAAGTAAAAGTACATTATATGTGAGGAAGATTCCTAAAGGTTGTGTGCAATGTAATACCTAGTTTTTGTGTGAGTTACATGGCATATGGGTTTCATAAACATCATGTAGTTGGTGAAGGAAACTCCATGTTGGTCTATGTATATGGCCAAGGTGTAAATTTTGGAGCACACACTATATTCTGAAGGTAGACACCACATACTCATCCTTTATCAACCCTTTAAGAGGATTGGGTGATCTTGTTCCAGGGAGATTGAATATTTCTTGTGAGTAGTCCTTCCTATTATTTTTTCCACATAGATCATGTAGGTGGAATATTTTCGGTATGAGGAGATCACTTAGAAGGTATTTTTTTTTGGTAAAGCTTGGAAAGATTATTTTCCATGGGATTTTTTGTGGAATCCTCCCGTGCGTTGGAGATGAGGGGATTCGATGGAGAATTATTCCCTCTAGATAATGAGAAGAATGATCTCATGATGGGAGAGGTGACATAAAAACTAGGTTAGGGTTGGTAGAATGATGGGAGGACATGGAATACGATTCTCAAGGACTATCAGTGTTGGTAGCATGAGATTGTACCGAGTCTGTAGGACCTAGTTATGGATTAAAGACATTGGTAGGTTGGATATTTGGGAGAACTTAGAGTGACTTGGAAAGGGTATGGGATTGAGACCATCTCTTTTGTGATATCTACCACAAGTAGGGGTTCTATACATTGGGTTGACCTAATGGACCCCATGTGGGTACCTTTCCTATACAATGACTTAAGGGACCCCATTAGCCACCTCGATGATTGATCAACCCAGAGTGTGTGTGTTTAGGCCTAGGTAGAAATGGTAGCTGGTGTCACCATTGATCATGTAACTTTCATGTGAACTTTGGGGAATCTATACAATGATGAAGAGTTTAGACGTTCAACCAAAAATAGTATTTTTAGGATCTATTTTATTTATTAATCATGATGCTTTTATTGATTCTCAGATATATATCATGTGATCTGGCTAATTAGCATAATACTATATTATAGTACAGAAATTAGGGAAGCCCAAAAATTCTTCCTGGGATTCATACCTTTTGATCCTTATATGATATTATTATATTGATTTTGATTCTTAGATGTGATTTTTAGGATTTTTCTGTTGATCCATAAAAGAATTCCCAAGATGTTGGGATTCAAACTCTAGTATGTATGGGATTCCTTGGATGGCAAGGGTCAATAGGATGACTAGCATGTCTAGGATCCATCTATACAGACTTTGGGGTTATTATTTTGATTATTATTACTATGATATTCCTAGTTAACTTTTATGATCTAGACAATTGATCCTAATGATATCACTTGTAACCGATATGGATGACCCTGATGCATCTGATCTATATATTTTTCATGGTGATGTTCTGGATATTTATGATACAATTATTTCTTGGGATGCTTGGGAATCATCTTTGATATATTCATTATACCTATAGTTTGGAGATATTACCATGATGCTTAGGATTTAGCTTTTTAGAAATTCATGATGTTTTATTATATGTTTGAGACTAAGCATGATGGATTCATAAGATACGCCTAGGATCCAGAGTTTTTATACATGGAATGATATAGAAATGTTCTCAATGACACCCTGACACGAGGATATGTAGGTATAGTTGAACAAGGTCATAGACCTGAGGATTTATGATCATTATTGGTTCGCGGATGAATTTAATTACCCTAGGTGGTGGTTTAATTATTATTATTATTTATTTGTTTATTTTCATAAGTTATATACCAACAAGACTGGGCATATTGAATGTGAATACATTTATTATAGAATATTTTGTGTACACCACTATGTTTTGACTACTGAGATTCATTTATCACCCCATATTCATGTACCTTGGTGTATGTAAAGACCATACATATTCTTTTAGGTTTCACATGAGTTGTAAAAAGGATCAATAAGAGGAATAATATTATTTTGTAACATGACTAGCTGGGGTCGATCAATAGGGTATAATGACTAGTGATTGTGGTATGGCTTGGGGTTGGTAGATTTTACATTTACACTTATTTTTTATTTCATTTATTTACTGTATATGTATCCCACCCAGTGGGATATTATTATTGAAGCTTTAATTTATTATATATTTCATTTTTTATATCATGTCCATATTATTTATTATCTCTACATAATCTGATGTGATGATCTGATGTTACTTGGTTATCTATTTTATAATTAATCACTCAAATATATTGGGTATATTCCATCAGTGGTACCACACATAGACCCCTACCCCTGGTTAGAATCCTATAGAATATAGGTAGGAATTCAATAATTCATTTAGGGAACCAATTATGGGAACCAGTGGAGTGTCCTCTATACTGGGATGTTACAATGTTTTATTATAACTTCTTTTTATTTTATCTTAGTATTTGAGATTTGGTAGCAAGGAGATTTAGTAATGAGTTCGAGGTTGTAATAGATTTCATGGTAGTGCATCATGAAAATGATATTCTAAATTTAGTATAGGCTTTCTTGGAAGGGATTTATGTTCATGGTATGTGATGTTATGGTTTAAAATATTATTCACCTCATGTGATGCACACAATGTTTTCAGGTTTAATATTTATTTGTATTTCCACTCTTGGTTTGTAGAGGCATGATGTTTCCCATGATTTATATTAGGCACATAGAATTAAAATAAAATATAGGCCTTCCTATGTATGGTTTCTAATTGCAATATTTTAAATTGATTATAGTGTTAGAAACAAATTATATATTTTCCCATATTATTTCTTTATGTAATTATAATCTGCTGGACCACCATGCATGTAAATTTAGTAATTTATGATGGAAAGTAATATATATCTACAGTGATATATTTATTGTTGAAGACAATATAGTCTTTGTTGGAGTGGAATTGTGGTGAACCTCGTTGGTTAGTAAAGGAATTTAATTCCTTAGAGATAGTCTTCTTGTGGGATATTATTTAGTAGGTTTGTTTCTTAAATGTTGTAGTATCAACTTATATAATGTCTTCCAATTTATCTTGGAATGGAATTATATGCAAACCATTGTATTTATTACATATTAATTCATGACTTATTACATATTATTACACATAATAAAACATGAATGATCAAAAAGTCTAGTGTCTTTAAGTAATTAGGTACAATACATAAGAAATTAAAACAAGTGGTACAATTAAATTTTTTTAAAACCTCTTTAACATGATCCTACATATCCATCGTTCTTAAAAATACAAAGGATACTTTGGGGACATAATAATGGGGTGAGCTTTAAAGACCAATAAGGGAATAAACATTGCATAACATGAAGAAATTATTACTTGTTAGATAATAGGAATTTAAATGAGACAAATAGGGGTGACAATCATAATCATGAAAAAATTTATGATATATCAAGATAACATAATGGAAACATTGGAAAGTGGAAACAACATTAAGCATGAAATCATAATCACATGCCAATGATCACCAAAAAGACATCATAACAAGGTGTAAAATATTCCGTGATGGAATAGGTTCACTCTCTAGTCCCCTGAATAACATCTCATGATATTAAAGAATTACCCAATGATATAGAGTGTTATATAATTATGGGAACACCCGTTGATTTTATATCATGTACATGAATAAGTGTGCAACATATATCACTCAACATATGATAATATTTCATAAAATTTAATTCCATGATCATGGAATGTGTAATACATAAATGGAGTTACACTATAAAATAAGTACAGGTATGTCTAGGTGAATATCCTTATGGGGAAATAGCAATGGTATTCACAATACAAATATTTGGCATTGAAAAATTAAATTTAAATTTCAGCATCATAATGATAGTACATAAAGGTTCATAAAATGAATTAATGAGAGTGAAAGAGGTCAATAATAAATAGGAAATAAAATGGATAGTATGAATAATGAGGAAAAAACGTACCTCAAAAATAATAATTGGAAATAAAATGTATAAAATGAATACTATTCATGATTAAATAGGAGATAAAAAAGATCACATACCTTGATAGGGATATTATAACAGATTGTGAGAAGTTTCCTTAGAGGTTTTGGTCACCGTGTGATTACTATATAAAGGGTAGGGAAGAGAAAGGACATTATCAAATTATTTTAAGTGAAATGGAATGGTATCTTGGGTGTTTTAATATATGATTAGAGTGGGAAGTTCTTTATTATTTCCAAAAAATAGGGTTTGAACTCTATACAATAAAGTAATAAAAACCAAAAACATTACCGTGGTTTTTGGAAATGGTTTCTACCAAAGGGTATTGTTTTTAAATATTTTTAAAGTCCATGGAACTAACTTAACAAGAAATTAACCTTATTAATGTGGATGTGAGCCATGTTCTTAAAGAAATGGCTTTAAAACCATAAAATATAATATAGGGATTGGAGGATTCATTAAGGATTTATAAAATAAATAAAATAACATAAAAAACACATTATTTTAATTTATAAACATTGATTTGGTATCTTATAGCTTTTATATAATTTATTACATCAATAATGGTTCATTATAATGTCATAATATATACCATATATTTACACTGTATATAATTTTTACCCAAAAATTCATGTCTATGAAAATTATAAAAAATTCCCCATTGGGTAATTTTGATATGATTATTCAAAAAATAATATTTATTTGATTAAAATATTTTTTTCTAAGTACATAAATTTTCGATTTTTAAATTTAATCGCTATTTATTTATAAATAGGGGTTTTTTTGACAATAACAGTTTCCAAACCATTATAGAAATTTAATTTTTAATAATAAACATTATATTATCATTTTAATTTAATAATAATATTTTAATAATAATATTTTTTAAAAATGTTATTTATTTTAAAAATACATTAATTCATCAATAATACATTTGTTAATTGAAATTACATATTACCCCCAAATACGATTTTTTTTGTCATATAAAAATCAAAATCATTTATAAATAAAAAATAGGATGAAAATATATTCCTTATTATATAAAATATGAGTAATCATATTATTAGGGTCTTGATGTGTAACCCTTTATTACACCAGAGAACTCCCTAAGGGGAAAGTGTGTGATGGTGAGATTATCGTGGGGTGGTTTGGTGTATATGGTTTGGGATGTGATCTCAATGAACTTGAAATTATCCATTAAATGGATTCATTTGTTGTTTATTTTTCAAATACCAGCTTAGGATAAGTCAATGGAAAATCCTAGTGATTTTATCTCCCTCTAAATCTCTGATAAATGGGCTTTATGGGGTATGATTATACTTGCTGAGGCTATCACTTCCTTTGTCAGTTCCAGTTGTATTTTTCCAAACATTATATTAATACTAATCATATTATCATTGTTATGTGGATTTTTTATTAATGGTTATGATTATTAATAGGCTACTAAATTGATAATATATAATAAAACTAAAAGAGCGCACATGTTTTCTATAACCATAAAACATAATAAAAAATTTAATTAAATCACAATGGATTTTTTATTTATAAATGTTTGGGTCATTAAAAATTCTATCTAACTGAGAATCATGATAATGTTTCCCTTTAAATGTATTATCTATGATGATTCCATTATTTATGGAAGTGATTATAGATGAGATTTTAATCCATGAGGGAGATGTCTCATAGTGGATGCTCAGTGAGGATCAGTTGTCTAATTGATAAAGGACATGGCATGAGGTTCCAAATAAATGCGTTATTGGAGACCCATGAATGGGTAGTTAGTCATGTTGTATGTCATGGGTTTTTTGATATGGGAAAGTTGATGAAGTGCTATGAGTTTTACCCTCTGAGAGTTTCAGTTTATGGGCTTGGTGGGAGAACATAGTGACATTGGGATGAAACTCAGGATAGTATCAAGATAACTGGTAATGACGTGGGAGGTACACCTGTGAGATCAGTTTTCCCATGAATGTGAAAGAAATTATTTTTATTTAGAAAAGGTACATTGGATGCCATAGGTTTTAGGAATAAAAAATGATTTATTTCTAGAGGTATGGTTTTTGGTTGGTTTATAAGAGAATGATAATTTCTAAAAAAATCCCTGATGACTCTATATGTTCTTTAAAAATGTTGTGTGAGTATAGGTTGACAATCATTACTTAGAAAAACATTAGATAAAGTCAAAATGAGTGGTTAATATTGTCATGGGAGTTATGTCCAATTATAAAGAGGAATTATGAGGGTTCTTCTATTTTTTGGCACTAACCTATGTGTAGATCATGGTAATTGATTTTAGTTGTGTAAGCCTGGGTTTTTGGTTCCTAGATCATGCGAGAATGAGATACTATGACAGGTTCTTGGGAACCAATATAAAATAATTATGAGATTAATGGTTCGAATGGATATTTGGTTAAATTATTATTTCATGAAGTCATGTGTTTTTTGGTTATGAAAAGTGTCAGTTAGATCGTGTTTAGATGTAGTACACCTAGTTTGAGGTTTGTGTCCTTTTTTTATGCATTTATTATGTGTTTAATGTGTATGGGATGAGTTGGGAACAATTTTGGAGAGTTTGGAATGATTTTGGATGAGATTGGAGGCTTTTAAAGGGGTGCATGGTTTGTGGACGGTTAGTGGAAACCGTGCGGGTTGTCCACGAAACCATACAGGGGAGACAGTAGGTTTTTCACGGCCTGCGCACGGTTTTCCAAACCATGCGAGGAAACCACGAAGAACATTTCTCTCGAGGCAGTAGTGTGCACACGGTTAGAGCACGGTTTTCCAAACCATGCATGCAAACCGTGCAGCCACTTAAAAATCGGGTGATAAGTTCCAGGCTCCCTCGGGATTGACTTAAAACACTCTAATCTTTCTCCCACTTGAGCCTCACTCAGGATTTCGGGTTCTCAGGGGTTATAAGGGCTCTCCCACTTGGTTTGGAAGGATTTTGAAGATCTTTCTTGGTGGATTAAAGGTGGTTGCTCCCATGTAAGTCTTCTCTCATGGTTTCTTTGTGTTTTCCTCTAAATCTGCTCTTCCCACTTTCTTGGTTTTCTAGATCTACACTTGTTGTGTGTAGATATAGGGTTGTGGTTGCCTTGAATGATGTTTTTAAGGCTTGTGGATGTTAGGGAAAAGGATCTAGAGAGGTTTTGGTGGTACATTTGCCGGATTTGAGGTGCAGTGGCTTGTGGGTCTATTTCTCGGGAACCCAAAAAGGTAAGTGAATTCTCTCCCAAATCCACTTGGTTTTAACTGATGGTTACATGTTACAATTAATTTGTTGTGATTGAAATTAATTGTACGATGATGTGTGATTTTGGTTGAAAATCCATTTGGGGGTATTTGGGAAAAAGGGGGTTCCATGGTGAAATGTTATTGTTGTGGATTTTAAAATGGATATTTTGAAATGGATGGTTGAGATTGATTTGGAAAATGGTTGATGGAAAATTGTTTTCAATAAAGAGGTTGTTTTATTTAAATGAGGTTTTTGCATGGAAAACAATTTTTAATAAATGGGTGATTTTTTTTAAAGGGATTGTTATGCAATGGAAATTGGTTGATTTCATGTTTTTGTGACCTTAATGGGTTTTATGCTTGGTTGAAATGTTGTGTTGAAATGTTGTGTTGAAGTGGGCAGGAAGTCCCACTATAAACATGTGATGGATAGTGGTCGGAAGAACCACTATGTGGGTAGTGGTAGGAAGTTATGATACTCGTGAATGAGTGAACATGTTGGGAGAAAGTCCCACCGTTTTGATTGCTTTGTTGTGAATGGGTGAACGATTTGGGTGTAAGTACCACCGTTTTGATTGATTTGTTGTGAATGGGTGAACGAGTTAGGCGAAAGTCCCACCGTTTTGATTGTTTTGGTGTGAATGGGTGAACGGGTTGGGAGGAAGTCCCACTGTTTTGGTTGTTTATTGTGCATTGCTTTACAAGATGGAATTTTTGTGCTAATGTGTAATTGTTGGAATGGTTGTGGATTGTTTGGTTGGATTTCCCTTGGATGCTTGGTTTGGGTGTGATGGCTTGGTAAGGGCATGTTGGGCTTATGAAAATGGTTGCACTTTTGATTTATTTTATATAAACAGTTTTATATAAATGTGCTAATGGTTTTATCCTAGTGCCCTATGTAGGGAAGTCATTTTGGGAAATCCTACTGAGTTTTAGTACTCACCCCCTACTTTGGCACGTTGGTGTCTTTGCAGATGTTGTGTACCATGACGTGGGAAAAGGTAAGGCACCCCCTCCTTTAGTGGAGATTTGTGATTCCTTGGTTGAGAATGGATCTTGGAGCTTGGTGTGGAGCTATGGTGGTTTCATGGCTGGTGGTGTTTGGTTGTTTAGTTTTTGAAGTATACTTTGATGTTTTTGGACATGCCGGGTTGTATTGATTTTGAGTTGTGTTGTGGAACAACTTAGTTGTCTTTTTGGGAATCCATGGTTTGACAATTTATTTGACCTGCATCATATAGTAGTTGTTAGTGGATGGTTTGGTGGGTTTTGTCTTAAGGTCAAACCATTCCCCAACTTAATCTTTAAGCCCTCGACATTTATTGCCAACCTTTGGAATCTTGGGAACGTTGCTTACGGAAAATTAGCCCTCACCACCTCCTCAAGCCAATGAGTTAGGGGAAGGGTGTCACAAGTGTTATCAGTTTTTTCGGTCCTTTGGAGTTGATCTTCAGATTTGGTGTTGACATTCGTTGTGTTACATTCTTTGAGACAGGATGGTAGCAAGGCGTAGGAATGTCAGAACTTTTAATGTATAGTATAAAAGGATGTATCTACCCCTTTTATGCTGAAATTCAAGTTACCTGGGAGATGGGTACATAAGTTTTTTGGAGACACATATAGGAATTGGATATATCATTGTCGTGGGTGTAGCCAATGAGATGATCATGACATGCATGATAGAAATGATTTCCCACTGGGATGCATATTTCATTGGGGTATAATGATCTATGGGTAGAATTAAGAAATGGTTTTTGTGTGAAACTATAATGTGAATAAATTTGGTATTTTGAAAATGGTATGATTTTCAAAATGGTGAACCATGGCACATGTGAACTGGTGGAAAGCCTTGTTGTGTTAGTATTGTGTAATGTGATTTGAAATGGGATTTCATGATGTCTATGGAAGGGAGACTCATGGTTGTTTGTTTTATGTTTATAGAAATGGCACCGAGTAGGCGTCACAGAGACCAATCGGAGGAGGCTGCTGAGAATGTGGTTGCACTGAGCCTTAGGTGAACCAACAGCTAGTGCAAAGCATAGTGAAAGCTTTCCAAGATGTGTAAAGTGGAAACAAAGTGGATGAAGCAAGGCATGTGGATCTTTTAGTTCAGTTTCAAAACTAGAATCCACCCATCTTCAGGGGTGATTTAGAGCTAGAAAGGGCAGAAGCATGGTTGAATAGAATGAACAAGATCTTTGAGTTTTTGGGAACTCCGGTAGAGTTGAAGTGAATTTGGCCACGTATATGTTGAAGATCATTCCCTTCATTGGTGGGAGTTGGTAGTCCAAGCGGGGATGGACCAAGGTATTATGTGGTAAGGCTTTGAGGAATTTTTTAATAAACAATTCTACCCACATACATTTAGAATTCAGCATACAACTGATTTCTTCTGTTTGAAGTAGGAGATTATGTTTTTCACGGAATATGCCACTAATTTTATGAACTTAGTGCGGTTTTCACCCGAGGTGGCGGGTAGCACGTCGTTGAAGGAAAGGATCATTGAAGCAGGATTAAGAGAAGAAATCCATTCAAAGATAGAAGTACTGTGTATAGATGATTACATAGAGATGGTGAATAGAGCCTCAGTGGCTGAGCGGGATCTGTTGGGAGCTCTGGGTGGAGGAAGCATGGTGGTACCCATGGGGATTAGTGGGAACACTAATGCTGGGTTCAAGAGAATGAGGGACACTTATTCCCAGGGTGGGAATATGGCATAAAATATGACGTTAGGATCGGTGAATCTTCCTCTGAATCCCTAGAGAAAGCTGGAATGTTTTTAGTGTGGTTCTATGAGCCACATCAAGAAGGATTGTACGACAAAACATCAAGCATGTCATAATTGTAAGCAGATGGGGAATCTGTAGCATTATTGTCAGAATGCTCCAAGGTCGGGTGCGCGTGACACTCATCAGGGATCGCAAACGTCGTATGCTTCGATGGGACGGGGACAACAACACACCCCTCATCAACAGAGTAATGTGGATCATGGTGATTCTCGGAATACCACAACACCTCAAAAGAGAAATAAAGAGCATAGTTTGGAAAGAAAACATGTGTTCGGAGCTGAGTAGGTTGTGGTGGATGATCAGTCGGGACCATCCACGGTGAGAGGTAATATTATTTTAAATTCAACCTTGATGCAAGTGTTATTTGATACCGGTGCTTCACACTCTTTTATTGCTGCATGTATAGTTGATTTACTGGGTTTGAGGGTATAAATGATGCCATCAGTTTTGAAACATCAAACTCCTCTGGGTAGAAGAGAGTGTTAAGCCTTATTGTGTAGAGCATGTTGTTTTGTTGTGGGAAAGGTTGAGATAACCTGGAATTTCTCAGTGCTAGAGATGGATGGGTATGATGTAATCATGGGAATGGATTGGCTGGTGGATTTTAAGTCCCACATCGATTGTGATGCGTGAATAGTGGATTTTATGACAGACGATGGTGTTAGAAAACTCTTTAGAGGAGAGAAGCATGATAGATAGGCTATAAAGGGTTTGTTCGCACCAGCAGTGGGTACGTTATCATATCAGTTGGCGGTGTTGTCATTGGAATCGGTAGACACTGTTGAGCAGAATGTTCTTCCAGCAGTGGTGGATCAGTTCATGGATGTTTTTCCTAAGTAATTCTCTGGGTTACCTCCCATAAGAGAAGTGGAGTTTAATATTTATCTCCTTCCGAGGACCAGTCTTATCTCACTTCCATCTTACCAGATGGCACCTACTGAATTGTGGTAATTGAAAGTTCAGTTGGAAGAGTTATAAAACAAAGGGTTTATTCGGCCTAGCACGTCACCGTGGTGTATTGAGATGCATCAGGATCAGGTTTGGGGTGCGTTATCATGAAAGGGAATCATACGGTTACATATGGCTCATGACAGTTTAGAGTGCATGAGAAGAACTGCCCACCTCATGATTTAGAGTTGACAGCAGGGGTCCATGCATTGGAAGTGTGGTGTCATTATCTCTTTGGTGAGAAATTCATGGTATACACAGATCATAAGAGCTTGAAACACATTTTCTCACAAAGGGATTTGAACCTGAGGCAAAAGAGTTGGATGGAATATCTCCATATATTTGATTTTGACTTGATGTACACACCGGGTAAGGGAAATTCGGTGGCAGATTCACTAAGTAGAAAATCATATGATCTGATGGTAAAATAGGCATCATACCAGTGGTAGTTGATGTCGGTTATAGCTGATATGCGGTTGGAATGTGAGGACCGGGGCGATAGAGATATCTTCTTTCTGGTTTTTTTGATTCTTGACTTGGTTGTCCTAGTTAGAAAGGAACAAATATTGGATCCGGAGTGTGTAACCATGGGGTCAAGACTCAATGGTGGGGAGACCATTGAGGGTTGGAAATTGAATGGAGATTCAGTTTTGTGTTTTTAGAATCAAATGGTTGTACCAGTTTCTTGTCAGGAGGATCTTCTCAGGGCGTATCATCATTCCAGGTTGACTGTTCATCCTAGAATTTAGAAAATGTGTAAAGCATTGAAAGTGCAGTTGTGGTGGACTGACATGAAAAGAAGAGTGGATGAGTTTGTTTCGAGATACATGACTTGTCAGCAGGTCAAGGCCGAGCATAAGAGGCCAGTAAGAATTTTGCAGTCTTTACCAATCCTTGTTTGGAAGTGGGAGCAGATAGAGATGGATTTTGTTACAGGTCACCCAAGAACAGTCAGAAATCACAATTCCATTTGGGTGATAGTGGATCGGCTAATGAAGTTGGCCTATTTCATCCCGATTCGTGAATCTTATACGGTGGAGGATCTGTCCAAAATCTATATCTGGGAGGTGGTAAAGAGGCATGGTGTTCCAGTTTCAATTGTATTAGATAGAGATCCAAGGTTTACATATCGTTTCTGGAAATCCTTGTAGAGAGACTTGGGGACATAGTTGACGACGATTACTGCATATCACCCTTAGACGGATGGTCAATCTGAGAGGATGATACAAACTCTGGAGGATATGTTGCAGGTTTTTGTAATGGATTTTGGTGGATTCTGGGAGGAGCACTTGTCGTTGGTTGTGTTCTTGTATAATAAAAGTCATCAGGCATCTATACAGATGGCTCCATTAGAAGCATTGTATAGGCGGCCATGTCGTTCTCTACTATGTTGGGTGGAAATGGGTGAGTCCTTGATGGTTGGACCGAGCCTTGTCCAGGAGAGTACAGAGAAGATCAAGTTGATCAAGAAGAGAATGGAGATGGATCAGAGTTGTTAGAAATCGTATGTGGATCATCGTCGACGACCATTGTCATTCTAGGTGAGTGATCATGTGTTCATGATGATCTCTCCTAGGTTTGAACATCATCGTTTTGGGAAGCAGGGAAAGTTATCTCCGAGGTATATTCGGCCTTTTGAGATTCTTAAGCGGGTTGGTGAGGTGGATTATCATTTTTATTTTCCACCTAGGTTCTGTGCGGTTCACAATGTGTTTCATGTGTCGCAGTTGAAAAAGTATCAGTCGGATCATGACCATGTGATTCGATGGGATCATGTTGAGCTAGAACCAGATGCTTCGTTGGTGCACGTGCCAGTGCGGGTTGTGGATAGGTAAGAGAATGTCTTGCATGGTAAAAGCATCAGTTTAGTTCATGTTTTTTTGGAAACATGGTCAGATTCAAGAGAAGACTTGGGAGCGGGAGAAAGAGATGGTCGAGCAGTGGCCTGAGCTCTTTCGGCAAAGGGTGGGTTCACTACTTTCTGAGGACGGAAAGTCCAATGGTGGGAAGAATTTAGTACCCCCAGTTTGAGGTATGTGGCCTTTTTTATGCATTTTTATGTGTTTAAAGTGCATGGGATGAGTTGGGAAGAGTTTGGGAGAGTTTTGAATGGTTTTGGATGAGTTTGGAGGCCTTTAAAGGGGTGCACGGTTTGAGCATGGTTAGTGGAAACCGTGCGGGTTCTCCAGGAAACCGTGCAGGGGAGACAGTAGGTTTCACATGGCTTGCACATGGTTTTCCAAACCGTGCGAGGAAACCATGCAGACCCTTGCTCTCGAGGAAGTAGTGTGTGCACAGTTAGCGCACGGTTTGGAAAACCGTGCGAGCTAACCGTGAGGCCACTTAAAAATAGGGTTTTGAGTTCCAAGCTCCCTCGAGCTTGACCTAAAACACTCCAATCATTCTCCCACTCAATCCTCACTAAGGATTTAGGGTTCTTAGGGGATAGAGGTGCTCTCCCACTCGGTTTGGAAGGATTTTGAAGAGGTTTATTGGTGGATTGAAGGTGGATTCTCCTGGGTAAGCCTTCTCTCATGGTTTCTTTGTGTTTTCCTCTAGATCTTCCCTTCCCTCTTTCATAGTTTTCTAGATCTACACTTTTTGTTTGTAGATATAGGGTTGTGGTTTCCTTGAATGATGTTTTTAAGGCTTGTTAATGTTAGGGAAAGCGATATAGAGAGGTTTCGGTGGTGCGTTCACCAGATTTGAGGTGCGGTGGCTTGTGGGTCGATTTCTCAGGAACCCTAAAGGTATGAGGATTCCCTTTCGACTCCACTCGGTTTTCACTGGGGGTTACATGTTATAATTAATTTGTTGTGATTGAAATTAATTGTGCGATGATGTGTGATTTTGGTTTAAAATCTATTTGGGGGTTTTTGGGAAAAAGGGGGTTCCATGGTGAAATGTTATTTTTGTGGATTTTAAAAAGGAGATTTTGAAATGGTTGGTTGAGATTGATTTGGAAAATGGTTGATGGAAACTAGTTTTCAATAAAGAGGTTGTTTTATTGAAATGGGTTTTTGGCCTGGAAAACGATTTTTAATAAATGGGTGATTTTATTGAAGGGGATTGTTATGCAATGGAAATTGGTTGATTACATGTTGTTGTGACCTTGATGGGTTTTATTCTTGGTTGAAATGTTGTGTTGATGTGGGTGTGAAGTCCCACTATAAACGGGTGATGGAAAGTGGTCAGAAGAACCACTATGTGGGTAGTGGTTGGAAGAACCACTATGTGGGTAGTGGTCGGAAGTGATGATACTCGTGAATGGGTGAATGAGTTGGGCGGAAGTCCCACCATTTTGATTGCTTTGTTGTGAATGGGTGAACGAGTTGGGTGGAAGTCCCACTATTTTGATTGATTTATTGTGAATGGGTGAACGAGTTGGGTGGAAGTCCCAAAGTTTTGATTGTTTTGGTGTGAATGGGTGAACAGTTTGGGTGGAAGTCCCACCGTTTTGGTTGTTTGTTGTGAATTTCTTCACAAGATGGAATTTTTGTGCTAATGTGTAAATGTTGGAATGGTTTTGTCTTGTTTGGCTGGGTTTCCCTTGATTGATTGGTTTGGTTGTGATGGATTGGTAAGGGCGTATTGGGATTATGAAAATGGTTGAACTTGTTATTTATTTTATATAATCTATTTTATATAAATGTGCTAACAGTTTTATCCTAGTGGCGTGTGTAGGGAAGTCATTTGGGGAAATCCTACTGAGTTTTAGTACTCTCCCCATGCTTTGGAATGTTGGATTATTTGCAGATGTTGTATACCATGACGTGGTCAAAGGTAAGGAACCCCCATCCTTTAGTGGGGCTTTGTGATTCCTAGGCGGAGCTTGGAGCTTGGAGCTTAGTGTGGAGCTGTGGTGGGGTCATGGCTGGTGGTGTTTGGTTGTTTAGTTTCCAAAATGTACTCTAATGATTGTGGACATGTCGGGTTGTATTGATTTTGAGTTGTGTTGCGGAACAACTTAGTGTTGTTTTTGGGAATGCATGGTTTGAAAATTTATTTGACCTACATCATATAGTTGCTGTTAGTGGATGGTTTGGAGGGTTTTTTCTTAAGGGAAAATCGTTCCCCAACTTAATCTTGAAGCCCTCGGAATTTATTTCCAGCCTTTGGCATCTTGGGAAAGTAGATTAAGGCCAAGTATCCCTCACCACCTCCTCAAGACAATGAGGTAGGGGCGGGGTGTTACATTAGATTTGTTATGTCTGTTCGGTTCTTATAGAAGCCCGAGCAGTAGAGCCATGATGTTCCTATTGAGGTTAAATCTTGAGGAACAATATAATGAATGGATTATGGGTTAGAGAATACAATAGTATTTTGGAGGATCTTATACTCATTTTATGTTTTTTATTGAACATTAAAGTTGTCATTAATGGTAATCTAGGGGTGGATGGTTAATTTGTTTTTTCATTAGAAGGTGTGAGAGGATTGGACATGTCCAGCCATTGTGTTCAGTGATGGAAGGAGTTTTGTCCATGGATTTTGATGTTCAGTTGTGTTGTAATTATAAGGATACTCTTATGGTGGGGAGTATCAAAATAGTCACAATTGATTATCTCTCATACTAGGAGATAGTTGTGGGCAGAATGATAAATTTCAGGGACATTCTAGGTACCATTGGTTGTGCGGATGACTAGGGGAAATCATTAGAGTTAGTTAACCACTGAGGCTTCTTGGGGATGATAAGGGTTATTATGAGGAGTTTGTGAAGTCATGTGTTTTACTAATATGGGAATTCAATGTAGAATTTGAGTTTTATTTGTTTTTATGCTCATGAGTGGTAAAATAGTTATTTTACCATTGAAAATAGCCTTAGAAATATTTTTTCCAATTTATTGGTCTCAAAATTGGGAGTTCACCCAAGTAATATAATTATGTTAAATTATGATCTATTTTAATTTTCAAAAAATATTAATAATTAAATAAATAAATATTAATTCATTAACTCATTTTAAAATGTTGATATCCATTTGATGGAGTGTAAGATTGAAATTATGTGTTTTCTGTTTATTATGGAATTGGATGTTTTTCCTAACCAAGTAATAAACCTAATGTGGTCATCAGGGTTGTGGCTGAGTCCCTTTCCTTTATATATTTTCTAATTTCATTTTATTTTTGTTTTCTTCCTTTTTTCCTCCCCTTCCCGTGGGTTTTTTAAAAAACTGCACCTCCCTAGGGGATTATATTTATCACATCCTCAAGATGAGAGGTATTGAAATGGGGAGGGATATGATGTGGTGTCATGAATCATCTGTGATGCTAGATCATTTTTATGCAACTATGAAGCATGGATTTTATTGTTTTATCTACTTTTTAAACGAAATTTTATTCAGTTTTCCTCTTTATTCACATAGACTAGTTTTTTTATTTTTTGAAGTGTTTATTGGACTATTGGGTACCAGTAATGGGATGATATATGATTATTTTAGGGAAAATGGGTGTTTTTGTATGATTACAAGGGTTTCTCATTTGTAATACCTGATAATATAGTTTCTAGTTTCAGTAACACATGTCATGCGTTCTTACTGTTCAAGGAATATTTATATTTTCAGACTATAATCTATGTAGTCCGACAACACTCTGTGTAGTGGAATTTTGGAAGTGTGGCTAATTACTCAGCCAGACACCACATGTGAGGGTGACATAATCATGTATTAGTACCGGATTATAGCTAGGGTGTTCCCCATAATGTGAGAAAGTACACATTGAGTGAGGGATGTTTCTAGAGGTCATGTATAGAGCATGACTTGGTGCCCTTGTGGGTACCCGACATGTGAGTTCACTACACGCAGTGTGGTTAGTGAAGGAAATACCATGCACATATCCAATGTACAGAGTTTATATTAGAATCTCATTTTAAAGGGTAAAATACATGTTTTATCCTTTATAAACACTAGGATTTTAAAATAATAACATTATATTTGATAACAGATTTGATACGCAACACCGAGCATAAACACACGACGAAATAAATGACCATTATAACATTTCAATTAGACTAGAGGGTATGAAAAATATTAAATACATTATGATATATATATATATATAAATTTCTTAATTAAATTTATTGTAAATTTTTTGTTAATTAATCAATTATTTTTTAGTAAATTCTTTTTATTCATAAATATATGTCTTCTTCCAAAGTGATTTTTATTTATTTTTTTAAATAAATATTATAAATATTTTCTAGAACATTTTGAAACTAAATTTTATAAAATTAACATAATTTTTGAAATTTTAATTTCAAAATTAACTTAGGTTGATATTCTTTATGTTTCAAAAAGTATTATTTTTTTGGTAAATAGTGAAAAATAAGAATTTTTGTAAAAATAGTAATTCTTTTCGATAGTTTTATGTAATATAAAAATTAAATTGATGTTTTGAATATTATTTAATGTAAAAAAATATTTTTTATTTATATTTAATCCCATCAGTTAATTTTAAATCATCCTTACATTGTATTTTTGTAAAATTTTACTTTTGGGTTTAAAAATGGTTTTTTCTAAAAACTATTTTAAAGTGAATAAAGAATCACTATTTTAATTAATTAAAATAACTGAAAATGATTATTTATTTAAATAGAATTTAAATTATATATATATATATATTAATTTAAATTAAAATAATTATTATCAGTAGTCCTAGATGTTATTTAAATCATCATTTTCTTGAAAAATACATTTCTTGAAAACCTAATTGTTCACAATGCACACATGTTTAATTTAAAATTAAATTATTAGACTAATGTGAATTGAATTTGGTAAAAAAAAATACATATTTTTAGTTGTAACAATTTATATTATCTAACAACATCAACTTAATTTTTGGTCATAATGAATAGTGAAAACATTAAAAATCTTTTATCACGGTTATAGTGAAAATGAGTTTACTGAGGGCCAGACTGAAACAATAAGAATTAAAAAGAACTAAAAAATTGTATAAAATATATTTTATGGACATATTTTGAACTTATTATGTATAATTATTTATAATAGTCCATTTTTATCCTTTTGGCATGTGAAAAATTCTATTACAACATTATCTTTTTAACAATTACAAGTGTTCCACTCACCTTACTTATAAATGGACACCCCATCTCACCTAATCTTCACAACCTAAAATCTATTTTTATTAGAAAATAAAAAATTAAATACCCTCCCTAACTCCATCCCCATATCATATAATATTTTTTAATCAAAAAATCCTTCATATGAAGTATTTTGGTGATAACCTAATGAGGCTATCTAAAGAAGTGGAATCTTTCATAACAAATTGGTTTTATTTTATTAATTCTTCTACCTAATTAAAAACATATTAAATAATTAAGATATAATAAAAACATATATCCCATATAATTATATGTTATTATTTTAATTTAAATACCTAAATACATCTCATCCTCCATCAAATGGGAAAAATATCATTATTTGCGTGTATGGCGGACTACTGCCTCGTGAACTGATGTGATTCGTCTTTCATAATAGCCTATCATGGATTGATATAATGATGGATTTGAAGTATATATATGTATAATTATTATAGAATTATTACATCACATATAACATATAACTTTCCATTATATAGGGGATACAATAACATCTCTCATGTGTATGACATACTACCGCATCACGAAGCAATGCAAATTTTTTTCACCAACGCATTACATGGATGATAATTAGGTTAATATTTATGAATAAATTTGATATAAATATTAAATAATTATTATATTAATGTCATATTAATCATTCTAAAAATATAATATATCATCTTCTTACTTACTTTTCCACTCACTGGAAATTAATAATACTATTTGTGCGTATGTGTGGAAAATCACTTCCAGAAAGCGATGTGATTTTTTCATATAAAAAACACATGGATAATATATATATATAAGTATATGAAATCGAATAATATTTTATTTATGATATTATTATCATTATTTAAATATAAATTAATAGTTCACTTATTTCCATTATGATCCTTGAAAATGGAAATGTTACTCATGCTTACATACGACCTGCCTTCTCCAGGATTGTAAGACAAATCATTTTTTATATCATATATCATGATGGTTTTTAAAAGTATATTTTATGTATAAATATAATGTTTATTTTATGATAATTATTTTTTAAATGATGAAATGATGAACTCTTTTACCATAGTATACCTACCAAATTAATCTTTGACACATAAAACAAATATCGTCAAAACATATGAAGTGATCAAAATTGATTATGTAATCATATATAATATAATAATAAGTTAAATAAATTGGGTTAATAGACTTCAAATTATTTATTAATCAAATTATTAATTTTTTATTATTCAGGATGATATAGAACATTGTGATGATTCCGACAAAGGAAAGGGACTTTGTATCAATATCCTTTAATTTAGGTATATTTTGATGTTATAAACCTATATTTTTCTATGAGATGTATTTAATAACCATTTTACATGTTATATCATGAGTTCATATATTATCATGATATCTATATTATTTTAAATTTTATTCCTTCATGGGGGTTAAAATTCAAATGCTTCTAATGTTATAAGGGACTTTCATTAAAAAAATCCCCTTTTAATGTTTTTATTTTATAATATTTCTCTTATATGTACATGTTATTAAAATGGGTTAATCAGGGCTTTTATATTTAAATAAAATGTTTAAAAGTAAATTTTATGATTCTTTTGAATTTATTTAAAAGGTTTTCTAAATTAATCTTTTTACATATTTTTTATGGAATATTTTGACAAAAATAAAAAATGAATGTACTATTTTAACATATATAGTGACAACGAATTTTATAAAACCCTTAACTATTATTTGAATTTTGGATTACTTTGTAATATATTATGATTTATTCAACAAAAACCCCTATGTCCATTTTTATGTGTATTTTGTTATTAATAATGGGTTTTTAAAAGAAAATGGTATTTTGATACATAAAATGGTTTTTCATATATGGTCAAAAAAATTTCAAATATTTTCATGATAAAAGTTTGATTGAATAAAATATTCTTATTCATTATATAGTACGTTATCATTATATTAATAATTATAGATCCTGATATAGATTATACGATGGTTTGAACCCCATTATATCTCACAGGTGAGCCGGATAAAACTTATTAAAAAGGTTAAACCCCATTATAGCTAAAGAAAAATTAGTGAGCCCAATATAGCTTCAAAATAGGGATATAAACATTCTATATAATTATCATTGAAGTTGTACATAAGTTTACTAATGTTGAATGGTTTTAAAAATGTTCTTATTTATATGATTATATATACTGGTAAAAGGGTTATTATTTTCATCTAGTGGGGTTTAAATGATTTATTTGAGGAAAAATTGTGTGTGATTTTCATGTGGAAATGTTTTATTCAATATTCTAAATTAACTTATAATATAATGGTAAAAATTAAAAAGGTTTTCATTTTTTTTCATTAGATAAACAAATTTTTTTGTCTCTTTCTAAAATTTTTATTCTCATTCAACTTTTTCAAAATGCGTTTTCTAGGTTTTAATGATGGGTAAGGGAGAGAAATAAGTCAATTTGAAAGTAGTAAAGATTTTTTCATGAATGAAAATCATGTTTTATTTTAAATGTTTTATATAGTGGGAAAATTCATACTAATTAGATGTATACACTTTTATTATATGGTTTTTTATGTATGAGTTACGACTTAATTCTCTAAAACCCTAAACAGAAATATTCTCAAATGTATGAGAATATATTCGTGACTAAAAACTCAATATTAAGTACTATTTATGGTTGGTTCCTTATATTTTGTTTCAAATGTGGTTTTAGATAACTTTATAGTTTAGGATGCTGTTTGAGAATAAGTTAAAAGTAATCTATAACTATAATTTTTAGTATATTTGTTATAATTACAGTTATTTTTGGTAAATAAAAAGAGTTTAAGATAACATGACTAAATATATATCACTATTTATTATCATCATAATATGGTTTATTATGATTTATTAATATTTTCACACTGATCATTTTTTTATTATAGTAAATAGATGGATCCAAAATAAATTAAAGTAACAATGTGTGTGAAGTAAAATGTGGTGGTTGTCTAATTTATCAATTGAATGGAATGGGAGAGATTATAAACATTCTTGTGGTTATTATTAAATAGTTATCACATGTTATTATTAACATCTTGAACATAAGTAACTTTCATAACAAATAAATTAAGGGGGAGAAGAATCTCCTTGGAAGTTATGGTGATAGATATTATAAAGGTAATAATATTCAACAAAATATGATTCAATATTGTGGGAAGAAACACCCATGAAAATGTATTAAAATTATTTGAAGATTTTTTTTATGTGGTAAAGGAGGGAATAAATCAATAATCTTATAAGGAAAATGGATGCATTATATTAAGTCTATAATGGGTAATAAAAATCATCCTAATGTGACAATTGATTTTTTAAAATGTGGGGAGTATGGTAAATATGAAAATCAATGTCCTAGGGGGAAATATCAATGACATAATTAGTAAGACTGTGTATATAAATTTCTAGCAATGCCTAATTCCATTATAGATGAAGGAAAGGAAACTAAAAATGACATTTGAATTGTATGGATTATGTTTTCAAATTGTTTAATCATAATACAAGATTCATATTTTTTTATGAAATATGTATTAAATAACCAAGTAGAAATAATGGTTAATTGGTTATGAATAATATTGAGTGATTAAGGTGTCTACATCAAGGGATTCAAGTGTTATGATATAGTGGTATCTTTAAATATGATCATAAGTTCAAATTCATTAACACAATTTTGATTTTTATGTGATGGGAGTAATTTTGGAGACATTTATTTATTTTTTATAGATGTTTAAAGTATATTTAACCCAAATATTTACATGTGAAAATGTTATTTTAGGGAGAATTATCTTTTTTGCTTTGTGAGAATAAGTTTAAAAGTATTGAAACCATTATGATTTACATGATCATTGATGATTTTTTTATATTTTAGGATTTAAACCATATTTATTAGAATTTTATAATAATTATATTAGTACAATTTTTGAAAAATGAATAAATGTCCCATCTGGAAAGGCCGCAGGGCTTGAACCCATAAGTGAAGGGAGAAAAGGGTGTAATGACAAGAACTGACCTTTGTGATATCCTCTTCAGTATTACATCACTCTTTTCACTCAAATTGTTTAATAGATAATGATTGAGGTTACCATTTCATCATATGTTTTATCATATATATTTAAATATAACCATGGGATTAAACAGTGATTTGGTAATTATTTGATTAATGTTATCTGAAAAGAATTTTTCAATCTGGGAAGCTTATATAATTAAGTTAAATAAAACATTATGAGATTTTATTTTTGGAATAATGGTTGAATTATATTTTCTCTATGTAATTATGGTAATTCAATTTATTTATGGAGATGATTGGTATATCATGGATATTATTAGATTAATTTATATATTTTTTTGTATAAATCTTTAATAGTGATTGGTGTTATTTGGATATACATGTTAAATAAATCGTGGAAGAATATGTGATTAAACCCTTTTGATACTTGGGTTTCAATATTAGTTGGAAATTTTTTGGAGAATTTTAGAGATAGTTCTTTATCAATTTATCTAAGCTAAACATTTGGTGTTATTGTTGAGTCCTTGGAGATTATTGTTGTATTTCATTATATTAAGGTATATTCATTTTTGAAATTATCTAGAATTTTAATCACCATTTTGGTTGTGGGTATTATGTAAATACGTGAGGAATACCTATTTACCTATTTATGGTTATGTGATCCTTTAAAAGTTTATTTTATTAATCCATGAAATAAAAATTCATCTTGAATACGCATCATTTGGAGTAGAATATGACATTATGGATGAAATTGATTAGAGGAATGAATTTCAACTTATTATGTAAGAATATTTATTCATGTTTTTAGATTATATTTTAAGTAATTCATCAATCAGAGGAAAATTATCTTCAAAATGAAAATTTTATCATATTACCTACATATCTAATGAATCAATGTCCTTTTAATTCATCATTGATTTATGGTTTTGTGGTTTTTGACTTTTTCATGATTATTAACATTATTATAATAAATGATATCGATCAATCTAATTTTTTTCATTAACCTTTTTTCCCATGTCTAAATATTCACATCCAACCAATGTTATCATATTTTGAATCATAGTATGTGTTATTCCAGGAGTCCTTTGTACTTCATTTTCTCTCTTATCAAGAGGATGTTTTATTATAACTTTTTATGATGTGAGTTTCTAGAAATGTAATTTTCAAATGTCCAATATTTTTTATCAAGATTAAGTTAAAATTTCACAGATTTAATTTATTAAATGGGGAGTATGTAGTGCCCCATGATTTTAAAAGAATAACATTATATTCAATAGCATATTTGACATGAAACACCAAGCTTAAACAAACATCAAATTATATATATGTTATAACCTACCGATTAAATTTGTGGGTATGACTAGTATTATCTAATATATTAAATATATAAAAATTTTCTGATCTAATTTATTGGAAAAATCTTAGTAATCAATCAATAAATTTTTAGTAAAGTGTTTTCATTCATCAAAATCTGTTTTCTTCAAAAATATTATTTACTGATTTATTGTGTGTGAAAATATTAGAATTATTTTTTAAAGCATTTATAAAATAAATTTCATAAAAATAATTTAATTTTTGGAATTATAATAGAAAAATTAACATAGGTAAAAATTTCAGAATTCTACAAAAAATAAGGATTTTTTCGGGAACGGTGAAAAATACCGATTTTTGTAAGAATGTCATTTATTTTCAATAAATGAATTAATTTAAAAAGTAATTTTATTAAATATGATTTGATTTATTATAATAATAATTTATTTATATTTAATCCACTTAATTAAATTTTAGTCATCTTTATATTGGATTTTAGTAAAGGATTATTTTGGGGTTTTAAAATGGGTTTTTTGAAAGCTATTTTAATGTACATAAATTTTCTCCATTTTAATATATTTAAATAACCCCAAATGGGTTAAAATTTGAACTAAGTTTACACATTATACATATAAATATTAATTTAGGTTTATATAATGATTATCAATATTCATAAAGTTTATATAAAATCATCATTTGATAGAAAAATACTTTTTTAAGACATGTTTTTTGGTCTTGTAAAGAGGTTTAATTTGAAATTAAATTCTACAAATTTTGTTAATTTAATTAGGTAAAATGGATTCCTTATTTTTAATCATAATAATTTATATTATCTATAAATTACTACTGAATTTTTATTTATAATGAATAGTGAAAATAATAAAATAATCTTTTACCGTAGTTATCGTGATTAGGGGTTTAATGAGGGGTAAACTAAAAAAATAAGGGATAAAATGTTCTATCACCAAAATAAAATATCATTCATGTACATATTTATACCTTATAAATTATAATTATTTAGAAATGGTCATTTTTTGGAGCCTTTTGGCATGTGAAAAATTTGGGTTCACCTTTTTCTTTTCAAGAGTTACTACTATGCTACTCAGCTCACTTATAAAGGACACCCCCAATCCTCTCTGATTCACACATTTAAAAACCTTTGGTTATGATAATATAAACCCATATAACTTACCTAATTACATCCCCAAAATAAAAAATTATTGGTTTTATCAAAAATCCATCTTAATAATGCTTTTTATCTAACCTAAAAAGGGTATCTGAAGAGGAGGAATCGTGCTTAACCAAGTGTTTTTATTTTATTTTTTCATACACCATATTATAAACATCTTAAATTTTCATAATATCATAAAAATACTTAATACCATATAATTAGGTGTTATTAGGTTAATTTAATAACCTAAATTAATCTCATATTCCCTCAAATTGTAAATAAAATCATAATTCGTGTGTGTGACAGACTACTGCCTCAAAAAACGATGTGATTCATTTTTCATCACTACCTCTCATGACCTGTTAGAGTGATGGATTTAATGTATATATATATAATTTCTAAAATTTATAACTCTTTAATTATTATATCACATATAACTTCTTACACTCTATTCTTTAGGTGATACGATAACATCACTTGTGTGTATGGCGGACTACCGCCTCACAAAGCGATGTGATTGTTTTCAGTATTCCTTTTCATAGAAGGTTGTAAGTATAATGTTAATGAATATATTTGATAATTATATGAAATAATTATTATATTTATGAAATATTTATCATTATAATAAGTTAATATGTCTTTTTTTTATTACCATTCCACTCACAAAAAAATTATAATGTCGTTCGTGCGTACATGTGGACTACACCCTCCATAGAGTTATGTGAATATTTTTCATCACCAAAACGAATAGATTATATATATAAGTATATTAAATGAAATAAAATTTTATTTATGATATGTTAATTATTCTATTAAGATAAAACAATCTAAAAAACTTTCCATTATTATCATTGAAAAATGGAAATGGTATGTATTTGTACTTATGGTCTACTATCTCCTTGATTATAACATAGTTAATTTTTCATAACCATATTTAATGATTGGTTCTAAAATAATAACTGATGTATTAATATGATAATTATTTTTTGATAATTATTCTGTTGTTTTTCAAATAATAACTTCTTTGACCATAGTAACTTACAGAATTCAATTTTGACATATATGTTGAATACCATCAAAACTTCTGAAGTGAACTTAATTGATTATGTAAAAATATATAACATGGTAATAATGGAAATTAAAGGTAATAGAATCATTAGAAAGGTTATTAATTAATTAAATAACATAATTTTATTATTCAAGAAGATTAATAATGTATGTGACGAGTCAGAATCAATATAAGGGTTTTCATATCAATTTCCATTTGTTGATGCATATTTTTATTCTATGAACAATTATTATTCTATTATGTATATATAAATACACTTTAAAATGTGATACTATCAATTAATTTAATCTCATTATATTTAAATGTTTATTTAAAGTTATTATTTCATGGGTATTACGACTCAAATGTTGTTAAAGTGGTATAGTAATTTCTTTTTAAAAAATACTCTTTCAAATTTGTCCTTCATACTATGTATATTCAATGACCATGTTTTTACAATTATTTTATTAATATTTATATGGACAGAAAATTAAATTTAAAGGTTTCTTTATGTATCATTTTTACATTATGTTAATTTTTTCAAAATAAATCTATTTACTTGTTTTAAACATAATGTTTTGATAAAAAGACAAAACGAATGTTCTACTTTTTAGTATAGGATGAAAAATATATTTTCTTCCATAATAACTATTATTTTATTTATGGATTCATTTACGATAATTAATTTTTTATATAATGGAAAACCCCTTTTCCATTTTTATGGGTATTTTTGGTATTAAAAATGGGGTTTTAAAAGAAAAGTGTATTTTGATATTTGGAAAGGTTTCCATATGGGTTGAAAAGTGATTTTAAAAGGGTATTGAGATAAAAATTATCAACAAAAAAACATTTATTCATGATATCATAATTGGGCATTATATAAGTAATGGTTGAGCCCAATATATCTTATATTATGGGTTGTGTCCCATTATAGATCATTGGTTAGAATGATATATCTTATACGTAGGGTTGAACTCCATTATAGAATATGAAAAATAGGTAGATAATGATATAAAGGGTGATCCCCATTATAACTTTCTAATGCATTGGGTAATGATTATGTTAATTAGATAATTAAATTGGATGTCATCCATAAGTTTATTCTAATTTATTGGGTTTTATGAAAATGATGCTCTATGTTGTCAAAAAGGGTTTTTATTATCTAGCTATGGGATTCAAAGGATTTATTTGAGAGACCTTTTTGTGTGTTTTTAGGTTGGAATTGTTTAGTTCATATGATCATATAAATTTGAATATAATGGTAAAAATTTCATTCATTTTCATTATTTTTAGAAGACTAAGGGTGTTCTTTTTTTATTTCCCTTTCTTGGATTTTGGTGGACATAATATTTTTTTTATAATTTTTTTCGTAGTGTTTATGAATGGTTAAAGGAAACTAAATGGGTATGTTAAAGTAAATGATGATTTTTCATAAAATCGAATCATGTTTTGTTTTTAATATTTCATGTGGTAGTAAAAATAGATATCATTAAAAAGTTTCCACTTTTTATTACATGGTTTTTTTATATGTGAGTTATGACTTAATTATATAAATATATAAATCCTAAAAGATCCCAAATTTTACAGAATAAATTATTGAATTTAAACTCAATATTTTTTTAATGTTTATGTCTAGATCCTTACATCTACTATATCCCCTTCAAGATTATTTAGTGATTATATACCCCAAAGATGGAATTAGTCTTATGAGTATTTCTTTTTGAGAGTTTATCCACATATATATAAATGGTGGAATTTTTTTTATATAATTGTTCACTTAGATGGTGTTTCTGTTTTGGTGATCTTAGAAGGAGTATTTTCCTAAGGATTTTGTCCTAGAATCCTCTGGTGGGTTAGGATGATGATATATTGGGGATAATTCATCCCTCTAGTCTGCGAGATAAATTCTATCCTAATGAATGATGTGATATGAGATCCATGGGAGGGTCGAGGGAATAATGGGAGGACATATGATTTGAACAAAAAGGCCCTTTTGAGTTGATTGTATGGAAATATCCCTAATTTATGAGACCACATTTTTGTTTGAATATATGGATATGGTGGGTGTTCAGGCCAGCAAAGGGTGACATGGAAAAGAGAAGGCCCTGAGGATACCTCTATTGTGAGCTCTACCTAAAAATCCATATGAGGACCTTTGAGACACCTTATATCCATTTATATCATTGAGCTATTATGGATGAGTGGATCAAACTTGTATGACTATATGTATAAGATGGTATATGTGTTATATCCCTTGTGTGTGTTGAATACATGGAATATTATTTAAGATCACAAGGAAATGAGACACTTGGGTCTTGGTAGAGGGATTGAAACCCATGAGTTTTGGGTTATGATCCTCAAAATTAGTTGAGTCATGCAGGACCCCAAGTAGGGTATATTTTCCTTAGGTTGACCCAAAGGATCCCAAATGGGTTACCTTTCCTATGTCATGGAATAGGGGATGATAATAGGTGAATCAGTGAATGATTGACCCCAAGAGTTTTCATTCGGGCCTAGGTAGAGATGATAAATGGTGTAACCTTATTCATTTACCTTTCATGAGAGACTAAGGGGATGTGGGAAGTGATAATGAGTTTAGGTTTTCGCCAGTCCACTGACTTTTTATTATTTATTTTATTTATTTATCATGATGATTTGATAGAATCCTTGGTTTACATCTTGGGATCCAGCTTATGGGCCTTATATAATGTGATGATAGTTACATTTTGGATTCTCAAAGGTTATTTCTAGGATCAACATATTTTGATCCAAATATGATATGATGATGTTGATGTATATATTTTAATGTGCATCCCAAGATAGAGATATTGAGAAATGTATGAAATACTGGGATTCTGGGATTCAACGTTGGGTTGGTGTGGGATTTCTCAAATACCAAGGATCCCTAGGATTCCTATTATGTCAAGGATCCAATCATGTAGGTTACTGGATAGTAATTATGATTATTATTATTTTGATATTCATAGGTCACACATAGTATATGGCTAGTATAGACTAATGACATCACTTGTACCTGATAGGGATGCCTAGGATTCTATAAATCCATCCCTTTAGAATGGTTACATATCAGATATTTTTAATAATGTGATTGTATGGGATTCCTAAGAATAAAAATTGATCCATTCATTACACCTAGAGTTGGGAGATATCCCAAAAAGCATGGGATATGGTTGTTGATCCATTCATGATGAATTTCTAGACATTTTAGACTGAGCATTAGTGAATCATATTTTATTCCCTAGGATCCTGAATTTATATGATTTTCATGATATCATGAAATTCTCATAAAAACTCCTACATTGGATGAATAAGGTATGGTTGATTGGGGTAGCAGACCAGAGGATCAAAACTGGTTATTGGTTTAGGGAAGGACATTATTCCCTTCATTGGTGGTTTATTTATATGATTTTTTTTATTTCCATTAGTTATGTGTCTACTAGGCTAGGAATATTTCATGATCACTCACTTATGAAATCAGGTTATAGTTTCACTATTGGGGGTTTTCTACTGAGATTCATTTTTCCCCTGTACATGTACCTACATTTGTGTTCAAATATTCTGTCTTCTTCCATGTTGTTCATGAAACATACATAGGATCAGGAAATGGCTTAGTATTGTTGTGTTACCTGACCGTCCTAGAGAAACTCAATAGGGTTTGGATACTAGAAATTGAAGTATGAATACGTGTTTTTAGAGGGTTCTTGTACATTTATTTGTAGTTTCAATTATTTATTCCTATACATGTGGACCTCCTAGTGGGAGATCAGTTGTTGATGTAAGCCTGTATGCTATATTTCATTTTTTCATTGCATTCTCAGTTTATTTATTATCTATCCATAATATTATATAATGATTTGTTGTTACTTGGTTATTTATTTTATAATTGTGCACTCAAATATAGGTGGTATAGTCTCCCCACGTTATAAACCTTATACTTATACTTCTTGTTACAAGCCTCTTCCATATGGGGAGGCTTTCCCGAGGTCATGTAGTGAACCGGGTTGGGGAACCTGTCGAATATTATAATATAGTGACAATAAAAATTCTTTTTAAATTCAATTTTTATAGATTTTATAAGAAAATCATGTTTTCTATATTATTTTATTTTTATTTTCATATAAAATGTAGATCTAATTTCTATTTCTATGTTTTCAATAATGTAACAATTTCGATTTTTGTGTATTTTTTAAAAAATTATTGTTTTTTGTTTTTAATTTGTAAATTTTGAGGGCATAAAATTTAAAATTTTAAAAGTATAGGAGAGTAATTATTATTTTAATTATCCTCATTTTATAATTACAATTAATGATATTTTTATTTGAATAAATCATATTTTATTATTTATAGTTTATTTATTTTAAATGATGATTTTTTTATAATTGTGAAAATAATTAATTCCAAATATAATGAATTTTTCAATATAACATTAATTTTAATGAATAATATTTTATAAGTTCAATTTACCAAAACATATAATTTTAATGAAATAATAATTTCTTAATTTCATTTTAATTTAAATTAATTATATTTTATAATTTTTAAATTTAATTAATTTAATTTTTTTGAATTTATTTTCTAGTTTCAAATATTGTTCTATTAATTTTATGTTATATGTTAATTATTTTAATTTTCTATTGATTTTTTATTTATATATTTTTATGAAACAACTATCTAAATTTCAATTTATAAACCTATCCCCAATTTTTTTTCAAAAATATTATGGGATTCTTTGAAGAAATGTATAAAACATTTATTTTTGGATAAATAATGTTTTTTGATTGCGATGGTTTTTTGGAAAATTTTTAGTTAGGTTTTTATTGTAATCAAACACATATATTCTTGGAAATAAATTTTTTTAAAAGTTAAAATTTTAATATATTAATATATTTACCAATGAAAGTGGAATCACTTGTTAAATTCATACATAATTATATATTTTTGAGTCTAATGTTTATAATGATAATAAATCAAGTATCTATAAAATTTGAGATACCTAAACACAAACCAAAATAACTTTTCAATACATAAATTTGATGATAACTGAATTTTTAAACTCATTTCCCTTTCCATGCCATGTTATATTCTTAATTATAAATTTTATTATCCAATTTCGTTTAAATACATATTTATAATTTATTAAAAAATTAAAATTCATTTTAAAAAATTTACATATTATAATATTATATATTTCATTTTATAAAATTATTTTGATAAATATATATTATAAATTTACTATCCTTTTTTATTTCTCCCTCGACATATGTTTGTAATATTATAATCTGATTATCATTTAAAATTTATATTTTATGAAATAATTTATATAATGCCTTATAGGATATAATAAACTAAATAATAGAAACTCTTAGGCAGGAAAATATAGATCACACCCCTTTAAAGGGTTGACCGAAATAATATCCATCCCATGACAATTTTTAATTCCCAATGGCCCACCATATTTTCATTTTATTATCTTTAAATATTTATAGTTGATGAGTTAATTTATTTAAAGTCCATCAGGTTAAAATAAAATAAACAAACACTCATGGGTTAGTATGGAAAGATCAGACCTCCTCCAAGGGTCTACCCACTTCATTATTGGTCCATTACAATTTTTATAGAGTGAAGACCCACTATTTGATGGCCTGAAGGCCCCTTTGTCTTGGAAAAAAGGCCCCCTACCCACACCACGTGTTACGAAAACATGTATTTGGGTATCCACCCTAATCTGCATCATCGTCTCTATTGTTGAACAGAAATGGCACAAAATCCCCCCTAAGGAATGTTTCTGGACCATTAACCCTAGTAATATAAAAAATTACGTGGTGACTATACCACTTAGGCAATCCCCAAAATTTAATGAAATAAAAATTAATAATAAAATTGAATTCATACTCATATAACTAATTTTTACATCTAGTATGAATTGAAATAATAATACATAAATACATAAATACATATTATAATTTTAATATTATTTAAAAATATATAATAAATAAATTAATAATAATTTTTTTAATCATCTTTGAGGTTTTGATATCCTATTACAACTACTAAAAATCTACTTGAATATCAATCATGTTTGCAATTCACTACCCCATCCCTACAAATATCAAATTAACCATTACCCTACTTATACATAATTTAGTCAAATAGTGTCATGTATCAAGCTAATTATTACATGTTTCCATCCCTATATGACCCTCAATATATTTATGTACAAAATCACTATAGAAACTTATATATTTTTAAACAATCATCTCATTATGTAAGATAAAGCCTCATTTATGAACATTTTTAAATATCATTCAAAAATTTCATGGTATCATTATGTATGTGTGTATAAACTTAATCAATTATGTTAACCAAAATTTATCTCTAACATCATGTATATATATATGGCTTAATACAATTTTTATTTTATTTTGAATTTCTTGATGATATTTGTTATTATTTTTAATTTTGTTTTTGAAATGTAATTATTAGACTTGTTTTTTATCCAATCAATAGGCCTTTTAATATTTACCATTTAAAGGTAATATTAATTACTTTTTTTAATAAATTGACTCATCAATTGCTTATATTTTTACAATTTTTTAATTTATTTATTTTTTCATTATGTTTTATTTATTTCTCATTTATATAGGAAATATATTTTAAAAAAGAAATTGTAAATATAACATAAAACATTCATTTATGATAATAATTTTAAAAAATAAATACAGTTTTTATATGAGTTTAATTTTAATTGAAAAATCAATAAAACACATGTAATAAATAATTTTTTGACATTAAAAATGTAATTTTTTTTGTAGATTAAAATATTATATAGTATTTAATTGTAGTGATATTTTTTGATAATTTCCCTTCCTAAAATAATATGTAAATTTTCTATGAATTTTTATGGAATGTGTCAGATAATTATAAAAATCCTTATATAAAATAAAATAATTAGAAAAAAGTTTTAATAACAAGAAATTTTTTATTCTTTTGACACACATTTTGCAACTGAATTTTTTTCAACTAATGTTGATATAAATTTTCATACATGTTAATTTTTTAAATCACGATATTTCAAAATTTTTATATAACATTTATCTCACCCGGTGGAGAATTAAATCCTTCAATATGTTTATTAAGTACATGTTCATTATTTTCATTTATATATTATGAAGAAATAAAATTTATTAGATACAATTAGTGATATAAAATTCATATTCAATGATATATATTGTAAAAATGAAATTCATCTAAGTTACAGTGTGATATATATGATATTTTAAAATAAGAAATTTTTTAATATTCTAAATTGATCAGAATATAACCTTATAATATTAGAGGAAACCCCCAAAAATAAACCATTTAAGCACCCTATATTTCTATATGATCCATGTTATGTGAAAATTCATTACCCATACTTTGAATAAAATGAGAACTAGAAACTGATAAGTACATATAATTCCTTAAAATTTGAGTCACAATAATCCTAATCAATTATGGATTCTCATCCTCTGATTATATTGCATTGAAAATAACTTGACTATCTAATTCCATGATAATTTTAATACAGCCTTGTACTTGTATAAAAATTATAGCATTTAAATGGTGTTTCTCCTATGTAATTAGTGGAATCTAGTTCATATAAATAGAACAGTAAATCAAGACCAAAACTGAACCTATAAAATCCTAACAAACATAACTAATTCCCACTTTACATCCATCAAAAACACCATTATCAGAAATAATTTTGATAATTACCTTGCACAAAATCTTCTTAGATAACCAAAAAATGATAGTGGTTGTACATAGTTCCAAATACAGGAATATTTGATGCATTTTTTCTCCTAACTTCAATGATGTCAATCTGCCATTGAACGCAAGACTGTTTTTTTCTAAAAAATTTATTCCAAGGGTTCCACACCTGTAATTCAGATTCTTAAAACAAGATGTTCCATAATACTCACTACTATAAAATGTGTCCTATAATGAAGATATATATAATTGGGTTCTTTTCATGATGCTTTACACATCAGAGAGTAATGGTTACGGACTAACAACCCATAACTCCTCTCTAGTCACAACACATTACTAAGTGAATGTGGTATTGTGTGACAATAGATTCTATGATGGGGTTACCAAGGATACCCCAAAAAAGTGACGTGGTATGGGTTATAATTTACTGATTAACCAAGGTAGCACATTTTTGACTTATCAAGGATACATTATTCATCAATGAGTTGTTCATGTTGTATGACTATGATATTCATAGTCTCCATTTTCTGTCTAAGAGTATCATTTTATTCCTTAATGATCATTTTATGTTTTTCTTATAGTAGGGTATGTAAATGGTTCTTGATATGTAGCTTCACACATGCACTACATACCATCCTTTGTCTGATGTGTAAATTGACCATACCATTCAGATTATGGGGACATGCTATGGGATTGTGTTCTTGATTTTATTCGATCATGGGAGAGTCATATTTCACATTATAAGTGTGTATATGATAAAATTTTTAAACATTGATTTAGATGAAACTATTCAAGGCCCTTTATGGGAGAACATGATGATATCCTATGTGTTGGATAGAGGTTATGGAGTTTTTTGTTTTTGTAACGAGTCTTATAAAAGAGACATCAAAGAATATTTAGGCAGTCAAGAAGTTTTCAATGACAACTTAGATATGGAAAAGATCATTTCTGAGAGGAAACATTTTTAACATGTATTTTATTTGGGAAAATGAGAATTTTTATTACTATCAACATATTTTCTACAACAATGTATTCATAGGTTGGAGAAGTTAGGATCATGTATGTTGGTTAATACCCTATAGATTTTTGGATCATTATATTTTAGGAAAAATTTGATTTTTAATTCTAATGCATATGAACATATATAAATTGAGATCTTGATTAGGAATTAGAAGGTTCAAAAAAATTTATTACATGTTTTTGGAAATGTAATAAGTCTTAGTTAGAAGTTTGTGTGCTCTGTTTAGTGTTACAGTAAAGCCTAGAGGCCTTGCAAAAATATTGTTGCAACTGTAATTTTCTACATGAATTGTATGTCACACAATGAAGGAGGGTTGTTAGGGGAGGGTACCCTACTAAGTGAAATTCACAAAATAAAGTTTTAAATGGAAATGATTCTAACCATTATAGTCCAGAGTCCCTTCAATGATTTCAATGTTGGATGAGACCCTCTTTTCCTTAGAAGGTTTGCACCCTAACCCTCTTATTCATGTCATGAATGTGGTGTGGATGATTTTTTAGAGGGAAGACCCTATTTTTGGGGTTGGAACCCTTATCCTTAGGTTTACTGGGTTCATGCATACAAAAATTCAGATAATACCTCCCCCTATTCTTCCTCCCATTACACTCCCTTGGGGGGGGGGGGGGTTGTTAGTATGATTAAACAATGATTTCCATTGAGTTCATCCTCCATCAGACATTATTTTTATTTATGGTCACTAAACACCAATTTTGGATGAATTTTTCTAGGGTTTTAGTGATTATTGTATTAATTAATAGTGGAATCAGGATAGAATGATGGTTATTTCATGTGGAGTGGGTAGATGAAATCCTATAAGGTTTATCGCACACCATTGGATGTGATATTGATGCCACAATGATGCCTAGTGAGTTTTTTTTAATATTACTCTTTGATTTGATTTAAATAATTGATTTCATATTATTGTAATAATTTTTTTTGTCTTATAGTGTGATATAATATCTTGTATAGTGGTACATTCTTAGAGAAGGCACATAAAGGCTTCTCTGATGCTCCATGGAACTTGGTGAGAATAGAAAATCTATTTTTATAGAAGGAGGTTTCTTTAATATAAATACATATGTCAATTTATGCTTTATTTCCAACATAATGATTATTTATTTGGTTTAAGTGAAATGTTTTGGTATGGAGGGTTCCCTATATAGAATAAATGTGATGGAGTAGGCCACCCTTACATGGAAAAAGTGTTATTTATAACTTCTATACTTGTGGTCACACAATGATAATATCAAAAGGGATGAATGTTCTAGTTATAATGATGTGGGACCTTGGGTAGGTATCAGGGTTTGAGTGTGATATGGGATAGCCTATGTTGGGTTCCTAGGGCTCCTGAGAAAGCATGAGGGGCTTGGTCCATGTGATGATGGGCAATATGGTCGTACATCGTATGAGTGACAAATAATTCCCTCTTGAAGATAGGGGAGAGTCTTTGTGTGATTGTCAAGTAAGAAAAGTGCATTGGGGATTGACTTGTTTCACAAAGTGGGGATTACATTGAAAGAAGGGTTGAGATTAATCCCTTATGATATGTGAGAAGAGATACTAGTGTGGGTCATGGGACCTATTTAGGTATGGTATTGGGTTATTGAGGGGCTTAAAATAGGATAACATGAGATGGTACTTGGGTTGTGGGACTAGAAGTGTTTAGGGGATTTGTTGTATTTAAATTATTCCATAATGTTCGGTTTAGAGGATCCTTCATGTTTTGGTGTCATAGATGGGTCAGAGATGCAAGATGGTGCAGACGAGTAGAGACTATTGTGGTTCTAGAGGACCCTCATAGATGCTTGATGGGAAGGACTAGACATGTTTTAGGTGATGAGTGTAGTCGAAGTGACTAGTCTCCTATGACATACTTATTAAATGTGATATGGGTTATGGTCATAAATTGTTGTTTGATGTGTTTGGATATTCATGTGATAGGATAAAAACAAAATGGTGGGGAGGAATCCTGAGGCATGGCCACTCCATGAGTGAGATAGCATTGGATGGACTATCATGGGTTAGAAACATTCCTAATGTGTATGAATTATGAATTTAATTTTACTAGTCTTGGTCCATGGTAGTGGACCTTAAATTTAGTAGTATTAATTCATTATAGTGGGGTTTTACTATATCAATATTGGGACATGGAAGTTGACTAACCTAAGTGATTGGGTCTGGTCATTGTATGATGCGAGATGTGAATGCTGGACTCTATCTTGCGTTATTAGCAAGTGGTTCATGATTTCGATGTATGATTATGCCATGTTTTATTAAGTAGAAATTATATGACTTAGATGATGACTAACTAGAGTATTTGGGTATCATGCGTGATGTGATGAGGTGAGGTAGAAACTAGCTTCTAAAATATTGATATAGAATGTGAGATCAACTACCATGATTTTCTGGTTAGCACATAACGAACTACTGCATAGTGACTTGTGGTATCTTGGTTAGCACATGATGTGTGACACACTCTGATGAATTTTATATTTTTCACATGTATACACACATATTATGTAGTATACTAGGGGAATGTGGTGAGGAACCTCTATGATATATATCTCACACCCCATATGGGAACTCTAGTGTGTTCAGACATTATGTCTATTTTTAGGTTAGTGAACTTGGTGTGTAATGGATCGGGCTAATGTAGCTCAAGATTCTTTTGAGACTAGGTGTTATGGGGCTCAAGGATGGTATTAGAGCTAATAGGTGTACTTTAGATATTTTATTTAATTATACATGGTATCATCCTAATGGGAAATAATTTCACACATATTTTATGATTGGGGGAATTCCATTTACTATAGAATATTGGTTATTTATAATGCATACTGTAATGATTTTGATTAATATTTTTTTACTTATTTTCTAATATATAATTGAATTTTATTTGAGGGCATAATATCCACATGGTTTTGATTCGTCATTTACCACTTGTCAACAACCACTAGCATATCAGGAGGCATTCATGAGGTCATGTGGCACCATGGCCTGGCACACTAGTGAGTGACCATCAGACTACAGAATCACAAAGTGGTATAAGATAATTCTTTTATGGGTGGTACATATCAGAGAGAAATATAATAGAATTTTATTTTTTCTTAATATTTGGGTAGATGGTATACAGGTGGTCTAAGAATGTTTTATATCCTTTGATAGACCTTGGAATGATGTCTCAAGAAAATGTTTTTGGTGAGAAGTCTTGGTTACTATGGGTGATGGAATTATGTCTTAGGTTTGTGTTATTACAGATGATATGTTTATTAAATATGAGTTTTTTACCAGATTTTTACATTTATGATTTTTCCTCTTGTCTTATTAGAAATAGGTCCATGTAGATGCATCTTGGATGGCACATAAAACTCACAAGATATATATCTACTCATGTCTAACTTATTTCACTAATGAGAGGGTTTTTTGATTCAAGTTGATAAAATATGTATTTTTTTTAATTTATTTTTTATAGTAATTGATTTAACTTTAAAATATTGAGCTTCAATTGATGATTTAATGTAATTTTTTATTTTGGATATCGAATTTGAAAATTACATGATAATTCTGCTATTACCATTTTAATTTTACACTAGTAATTATATAAAAATTTGTTTTATATGTTTAATATTAAGAATAATTATTATAGAAATAATATAAAATAAATAAGATACATATCCCATTTATTCCATGCTATCAAAATCCAATGTTTTATGGTTTAAAAGTTACAATTTATATAGAGATGATCTAGATTTAGCAGAATCGACATGTACTTTCCATTTGGGCCAAAAAAATTCTTCTATTCATGTAATGGGATTAAATATTTACAAATATTAAAAAAACTATTTTTTTATAATTTCATTAAACTATAGTAACTACTAGTTCTCATAGAAACATGTTTTTAAATTCATCTCAAGCTAGAGTAAATTTTCAAGGCAAAATTCTACATTTTTCCTTTTTGGCATTTCAAACCCAAACCCTATCACACAATATTCAATTGGGTTTTTCAACCTTCGGTAGGTTTGGTAGTGAAATTAAGAGGTTTTTTCAATGGTATTGGTTTCTATGAACCTATATAACCATTTGGTCAAAGGAATTATTTTTCCAGGGACCTCTAATATGATGGTGCAACTCGTCTTCTTCTACATTTCTTATGTTTAATATTGTTATTGTAATCTCTTTTAGTATTCAAGAAATTTTTTTTGTTACACTATTTATAATGACTTATTTTTATTCTGGGTGATGTAATCTATGATTATATACCAGATTGGAATATTCCATTTCATTCCTTTTCTTTTGTAAATCGTCACCATGAGGAAAACTACACACATGCAAGAGTAGTTTTCATTCATAGCAGAACTAATTACAAGTCCAGTTTTTGAATTTATTTGTTTATTTAACACACTTTAATTCATAAATTATTATCGATTAATTTATTTTTATTTTATAGTAAACATGATAAATTTTCACTTTGATCTAATGGTTGGTCTTGTCTGTATCATGAGAGAAGATCTTTAATCAAAAAATCTAAATGAGTTGGTATCGATTCTTAAGGTTTGAATATGATGTCCAAAACCAATTAATTCTCATTTCTAGGTTGGATAATCGAACCAAATATTATATGGACCAAAAGTTTTATTTTTTTAATATAAAAATTTTGGAGTATCATGATTTGTAGTCCTCAAGTCAACAAAGGGTTCATTTATTCCCATCTTTGTAGTCATGTTAATTTATGTCAGATTCAAGGGTTGATTAGATTAGTGGATCTTAATTAAATGTGTTTAAATATAATGTGTAATGAATAATGAATAATTAAGCGTAATATTATATTGATTACACTATATCATATTGGTTATTTAAATTAAATTATTTCATTCTTTTTATTCTGAAATCATTCCAAAAACCCCACATATTTGGTTTCCTTTTTCATTTCCGTTCACTATTTGTTTAAACCTATTAGATGATATTTAATTACCTTAATCTTCAATAGAATGAACTAGGTAATACCTTGTGCTATATTAGTAAATAAATCATAAAAATTCTGATAGCCTGTATGAAAATGGTCTTCAAATTGGTTCCACTTCCATTGATCCATGTTTTTTTATAAACTCGATTTTAGGTAAGTTATTATTTTTCATTCTTATTTTTTTCATTTTTTTCATCCATTTAATTTATATTCTTCCTTCCTCACCCGTTATTGTTGGGATATTAAATTGAATCCTCATATGATGATATTATGGTCCAATTCTCTCTATTTATCTCTCTAACTGATAACATGATCTAATCATGTTGTTTATTTTGAACTAGACCCCATGACTGAACAAATTTTTTCGGATCGAATAAGAAAGACTTGAAGATTAGGAAGTAACTAAATTCCCATTTTTTTAGTTTTTATAATTCTGATAATAGTGACCCTAGTATATCATCTTAAAAATATATTAATATATTCAAATGGATGGAAACAAAAATGATCATAAATGAACCATTTGAGAGTTGGCCACACCAAATGATAATTATCAACTAACATGCATCAAATATGTTACTATCAAATCAAATATGGAGATAAAATCCTGATTAATTCACATTATCATAATTTTAATGGTATATTTTTTGATAATCCAAACAAACCTATAAAATAATTCAATGTGGGTTTCAAATCCCACAAACCAGGGAATGTCTCGGAAGACCAAGTCAAATATATATCATTTTTGTTATCAATTTATGAAACTTAAAAAGACTAGATAAATTATCTACAAACTAAAGATGTTACATCTTGGAATGATTTGTAATGAAATTTCATAGATATATTCATTCCAGTATCAAGGACCAATATAATTTGAATGGAAAAATACTGAATCATGAATGTATAAGTAGATTTGATGTATGAGTATGAGGAGTAGTTCAATAAGTTATGTTAGATCTATCAACATCACCAAATCAATAATAAAATCTGTATCCTGTACATAACTAAAGGTATCAATCACATGGGTAAGATTATGGTGGATGTTGTGGTAATAGGATAATTGTTTGAAAAACCACTTTTGGATGCCCAAGAATTGATAAAAAAGGTGCCACAAAAATCCCAATAATTTGATGATCATGGTATAAGGGGTATAATGCATCTTTATTTTTAGAGAGATACTTTCAGCAGTAATAATAAGTACCCTCATAAAATATGTGTGATTCTTTCACACCAATATATAAACAAGGATATAAATATTACTTAAATATGAAGTATGGATCTATATAACTACAAATAGAACATTTTAAATAAAACTCCCAACAAACTATGCCTTACCAATATGGTTTTCAATAGACCCAAAAGTGACATGAATCTCAATAATTAATAAGTCATCAAAATCAACAAAATTCTTAAACAATAGTAGATTATAACATAGATTTTTTTGAAACAAATTATTCTTAATCACCAGAACGAACTTAAGAGATAGGGTATATATTTGAGGATACTAAATATGAAAATGAAGAAGATTTCTATTTCCCTATATTAAATGGTAAACAGGAACACTAAAAATATATCCTCCCAACCAACTATAAATATCTAAGGTAATTTTAACACCATCACATTTAGGATTGGGAAGGAAATGGTTGAGCAATGTGTTCCTAGATATCCACCAAGATTCACCCCACCAATGGAGATCCCAACATCACCTTGGGTTGATAATCAATAGAAGGATAAAGATAAGGTAAAATAAATTTTTTAAGGTACATTATAGGGGAATTCCCATTACTAGTCATGTTGTACAGACCATGAAGATAATTGTAGAGGAAATGGAAAATGAAGTATTGTACATATTTAATAGAGTTAAGATAAACCTCCAAATTCTTAAGGCCAGTAAGATGATACTAATGTATGATAAATAGAAAAAAAGAACCTTATACCAATTTAAGAGGGACTAACACAAATTAGTGGATAAATATTAGAAGGATTGCGTTATAACTCATTAAAAACTCAAGAAATCCCTAAATTTATTATGTATATTGAGACACTCACCACTCCATGAACCATAGGGTTGTTACAATTATTTGAATAATTATGTTATTTAGTAGATTTTATAAATGTAATTACTCTCTTTGTTTTATATTCTTCATAGATTGGTGAGTTGAATCCAACAGTAGTGGTGGTTTAATTGAAAAATAGATCTACAACATATCCTACATGGTTCCTTAAGGATGTACTTGTTTGGGTAAGAGGAAAGGTATTTCCTATAGATTTATATATTCTTAATTGGTATTAATATTTTGTATATTATCTTTCTCCCAATATCATAGATAAGCCCTACTGGAAAACTACTAAAACAATAATAAATGTTCCTAAGGTTATGTATTCCATGGAGTTTGGGGATGAATTTAGGCGATTTAATATTATGTATACCATGAAGCACCCCTCAAAGGGACATTATACATTTTTTGTCTCCCATTTTGAACCATATTATACAATCCATTGAATTTTTATTATTTTATGCTTAGGAATATTATGATAATTTGGTAATGTTTGATGTAAAAGTGTATTTACATAACCATTTCTCATGAGAACACCTATCTTTGATTTTATTTCTATATATATTTACATTCTAATTATGAGAAAGATCGTCCTGATTATGACATGGTTGATGACTATATTGGTGGATTTGGAATATTATTCTATTATTTTTTATGATTTCATTTCTTATAATAATGTGCACTATTAAAATATTTTAGTTTCTTTTATATCTCTATCCATACGTCACCCCCCACATTGGAACTCAACCCATTTCCTCCAAATATCAAATAAAAATACATATAGAGTAGTGATAGATTACATGTTATCATTGTTAACAATCACCCTTATGAACATGAATTATTATTTTTGAAATCATTTAAGGAAGACTATTTGGAAAATTGGATGAACCTTGGAATATATATCAACTATTATCCCCTTTAGTTTTATGAATATTATTCCTTTGTAGTATGAGACTAAGACAATAAGAAAACCACCTAGGTGACATAATCTCACTCATTTGAATGTTATTAAAAAAGATTATTAAAATATTATTTTATATAGGTATCATTTAAACAATTTTGTATTCTCATTGGGTTATCGATGTTCAATTAGTTCATAAGAAAAGTGATATTGATGTTTTTATAAATTATAGGAATCAATTAATTCTAACAAGGGTAAAAAATAGTTGGTTTCTAAATATTTATTATAGGAAACTAAATCAATCCACTTGGAAGGAGAATTTCACCACCACATTAATTTATTAGATGTTTGGGATAAATTCTAGTTGGACATAATATTTTTTTATTAAATGTCATATGTAGTAATTTTTTTATTACTATTTCTCTAGAGGATCAAGTGAAGATGCAATTATCTTTACCATTATAAAAATTTACTTAACTTCAGATGAAATTTAATCTTTATAATTCTCTTTGTACCATCTAAAGTTACATGGTGTGTATTTATTGTGTTTTCATTGAGACATTCATTGAGGTATTTATGGATAATTTTACTATGTAATGTTCTTCAATTGATGATTGTCTCTTTTGATTGAGTAATATGTTGAATATTTGAATTGTGAACAATATTGTTATGAACACTAAGAAATGCCATTTCATGGTAGATCAAGGAATTTTATTAAGGAATATAGATTCTATACATGGAATATAGATTGATATATCTATGGTAGATATTATTTAATCATTTTCATATCCTATATGTGTCTGTGATTTTATATCATTCAAAGGGAATACTTTTTTTTTTCGATTCTTGATCAGATATATTAATAATATTTCTCTACCCCTATCGATATTACATCAAAAGAATTCATATATTTTTTATGACTCATGTAGGTTTTACAATGATAAAATGAATAAATGTATCACCACACCACCAATCATACATCCCACCTGGTGGGAGCTCCCATTTGAGCTTATATGTGATTCTCCAAAATTTAGAGTTGTTGAAATATTATCTAAGAGGGTGGAAACAAATTGATATGTGATTGACTATACTTTATGAAAATTTTATTTAGAAATAGAAACCTATATAATAAAATAAAATGAGTTTATTATTGTATCATTTTCTTTAGATAATTTTAAATCTTATTTATTGGGATCTACAGTAGTTGTTTTCTTTAAATAAATAACTTTGAGGAACCTCTAAATAATTAATATGTGATGATTTGACTTATTCATTGGATTCACATTCTTTAAGAGTTTGATATTTAGATAAAGGAAACTAATAGTCCATGAAAATTTGTACTTGACCACAAGAGAATGATCGATCACATTTCAGAACATGATTCCCCCGACTATGTACCACATCAAGAAACCTTTCCTGTTGAGAATCTATATTCCTTCTGAATTACACATCCATGGTATATTTATTTAGTGATTTAATGTGTTTCCTTTTAAATTATGACATAGGTATGGATACAATAAGTGGAAGAATTGAATAGTGGGTTTCATTTTTTTTGTAGGATGATCCGTACCTTTGGCACATTTTTAGTAAAAAATCATCAAGAGATGTGTATCTAATCATGAGTTTCAATATTTCTTACATTTGTTTTTCATATAATTTATTCTAATGTAAACTTTTTACATAAAAGGATAACTAGGAATTTTTGATACCCTATATTATGTTTTCTTAACTTATTTCATGATTCTCATGTGTTTAGTAAGTCATGATCACATTGGAATCAAACATGAATCATTTTTAGGAGACACAACTTGCCTCAAAAACCCATATTATTCTGTGATATTTTTGATTTAGGGGGTATTGATTTTATTGGTATGTTCCCTAGATCATTCCATTTTATATAAATTCTTTATATTATTGATTATAATAGTAAATGGTTGTAGACTAAGGAAATTGGGACTAATGATTCCCATGTTGTCATATATTTTTCCAAGGATCATTTTTTTAGTTTTGAGTATGAAAGAATATCTATAGTGACCAAATTTTACACATTTAAAACCAAAATTTGTGTTCCATTATTCTAAAGTATGTGATGAATATTAAAATTAAATACCATTCCACCCCCCATAAAATGGTCAGGATAATGTTTTAAATTAGCAGTTGAAGAAGATGATAGAGAATATAATGTAGCCAAATAAGATGGTGTAATGCAAAGGCTTGGGTGATGCACTATTGGATTATAGGATGATATTAAAAACACCAATTTTATGGTCCCCATATCAAATTATCTTTGGGAAATCTTATCATATCCCCATATAATATGTGTATCACGTATATTAGGAAATAAATAAATTTAACAAGGATTTATCATAAGCTAGATAACGAATGAGAATAAATTTTTAACAGATTTATGAAATTTTATTGTTTCCATATGATAATTTATTGATCTATATATTAAAATCAAAATATATTCATCATAAAATGATATAAAAAGGGAGTTTCATGTCAGAGAAAAAGTCCATATATGCATGTCACAATTAAAGATTATTCCACGTAAGTTGTGTTTAAATTGTTATTCCAATATATTTTATCTCATTTTTTCCATTATAATGTAGTTTAGGTCACATAATAGGCTACATGAAGTAGTTTAATAGTCAATTTGTATTGGTTTATATAGTACTTTGTTGTGTTCCCCATACATGTAGTTTATTTCATCACACTACTTGAGCCAATTTCCACTTGAGGACATCAATATATCCCATACCCTCTAAATTTTAAATTATTTTTCATAATTTAAATTATTTATTTCATGTGAATATAACATTTTATAGGGTCACATTGAGGAAAATGTAAGACATTAAGTGTGGGGGAGAGGGTGAAATTTTTGGAATTATCTTTTGGAATTTTATTTTTTAAATTCTATTTAAAAAAACAAAAAAATAATATATACTATTATGTTCTCGTAAATTCCATGGAAACTATTGAAAATGCTTGTTTGATTTTTCCAATCTCATGGGAAACATTTTTACCATGGGAAATGTTTCATCATAGATGGATATTTTTAGTGAAATTGCATATTGGTCAATGATATGATTGATAGTGACATTATAAATCCTTTTATATTTTAACATCATTCATTATGGTGATTTTTTTTGAAAAAATTTTCCATTTAATATCAATACACAACACTACACATGATCATGAGATGTGTGATTTTCATACCCAGCCGATGTTATAATGAATATACATAATTATTTTCATCTTATAAAAAATAGTCATTAAATAATTTTATTTCTCATCCAATAGCTTCACTAATGTATGAGATTGACATATATTTGTACCTTATATTTGACTATTTTATGCCCTAAACAAACAGAAAATGAATTCATTATAAATCAGGGAGTGATGAATATTACAACATATGGGGATAACTTGGACAATATTTTCTTGTTTTACGTCTAGGAAAGCTTAAATGAGTGTGTTTTGAAAATTTATTACAAGGTATGATGAAAAGGTTTGGTGGAATATAATTAAGTAATTAAAAAGGTTTTAGTTTCCCTAAATATTTTGAATAAATGGTTGGAGGTACAATCTTGGAATGGTTATCACATTAATATATAGATAATTTTAGGTATATTTGACTTATAACATGTTTCAATATGATTAGTGTCGTTGATATCATTGATTTTTTTTGATACAGTTTATGATAAATTAAATTTCAAATTTATTGAGGTTCAATTATTTTTGTGATTATTTCATTGCTCACATTGTAATCATTAATTAAAAAATGTCAGTATGCATCATTTTTTGGATGGCAAGCCATGTGATTTTTCCTAAGGGTGAAAAACGGTAATTATGATGGAGCAATCAAAACATTTTTTTTGAATGTTTTGTTGGAAATAATTGATATAATTTCTTAAATACATAACCTTAATTGAAGATTTAATGATAATTTATATTTTATATCTTGGAATTGAACATTCCCTAAAAATTCATTTTTTTCTGTTTCATTTTGATCTATTAATTAAATAAAAACATTTTATATGTCTAATTTTAACATTAAATTATATGTAATAATTATTCAATAATATTTAAATATTGTCCAGTTAGACTTTACTAGATGGAATCCATGTTTTAAGGGTAAACAATGGACATTAATGAAAATAGGAGCAGATTCGGCATAATAGACCCCATATCACCATTTCACTCATAAATATTCCATTAATTCTTATAATTGGATGTAAATTTTCTATATGTTAATGAAATAAATTTTGATACATTAAATAAAATGGATTTACAATAGGTTTTTATAAGGAATTTATCTAAAATGTGGATAAAGTACTGTAAGAAAACAATGATTTAGTGGTGGGTTTTTCACAGTGGTATTCAAAACCACTACTAAATATTTTTCTAGATAAAATAGAGGTGTGTCTGTAGAATAATTTTTAAAAAATTTCTACTAAGTGTATTTCAAATATTTTTTGATAATTGTTTTCAAAAAATATTGACATTTATTTTTTGAACAATTTTTTTCCACACCACAACAAATTTCAAGGGAATTTTTTTTAAAAAGAATATGTAATTATGAACTATTATTTATTATTTAATATCATATATAGTTTATTATATTAATTATAATTAATTATGATGTTTCAATTAATTTTTTTTTATAATTATTAGTTAATAATTATTTTAAAATAAAAAAAATCATCAATAAGTTGAAAATCAGACCTCATCATCTAATGACGAAAACATTTGATCTCAAAGTCAGTTTTAACTCCACAACTAGTAAAATACAAGCTAATGAAATGATATAAAACTAAATTAAGATTAAATTTCATAATAATTAAAATAATATAACTTATTACTGTTTTAGTAAAAGTTTGATATCCAACTCATAATTTAAATGACTATAACTTTTTCTTTGGGTTTCTATTTGGACACTACCACATATCAAATCAAATCCTCATATGAGGTCTATACCCTTAGTGACATAGGTAAACCATTATGACATTTTGACCCCAAAAAGTACCAAAATACCTCCAAATGTGTGTTTTTAGTCAGGATACCCCAATTTTTTGACATTTGATAAATTTTAAGCCTGATTGAAGGGGTATTTGTCATTTTAGTGGGAACTAAATTTATTCCAATGTCATACATTCATATTGATATTATGGATTTGAAATTTTATCAGTTTTCACAATTTTGTTTTATTTATAATTAAATATAACCCTATTTTATTAAATATATAGATAATAAATCACTTATATAAATACATATTTACATATAAATTCATTTTTAAACATATAAACAACATTGAAATAAATATTTATTATTCATTTCATTTAAAATAAATAAATTTCAACTCTATTTACCTTATAAAAATCCATTAATATATATGTATACATATACTTGTAATGTTTATATATAAATATGTCTCAATCAATAATAAAATTTATATTTATGTGTACATTATAATATATTTAAATATATAGATACATATGTAAATATTTCTGTGTTTAAATAATATATAAATGCATTTTTATATAAATATATCATTACCATTAAATATAGTATATAGTTAAATTTTTAGTAGAAGTATATGAATATATATATATATATATGTATACATATATAAATAATGTTTACATATACATATGTGTGTATGATTAAGAAGATGCATATTTATATTTATATTCTAATATATGTAAATGAATATTAATATATAATATGTTTAAATAAATTTATGTATATATATATACCATACACATTTGATGAGATTTCATCTTCATTTAAGAGTGTCTGCATATGATTTTTATGTAATTTATGATCTAATTCCATTGATTTACATTCCTATTGATTTGATGGTGTTGCAATTATTTTATTTTCTCAAATTTTGGTAATTTATTATTAATTATACCTATATTTTTATATTAATTTAAAAATATCAGTTTAAATATGTTTAAATATTTTTTTTATATATTTTTATATCATATATGAGTTAATATATATATATATTTATATTCACTTATTTATATATATATATTTATATTATTATACTATTGTATATCTGAGTGTGTTTATATATATTTATGTAAGATAAATGGGTCTTTATATATATCCATGTAAACATTACTATTTGTATATATATTTGTAGATATTTATGTACATTTATTATTTATTATTTGTTAATTATAATTTATTAATTATTATTTATTATGTATTATTTATTATTTGGTATATATTTTTTATTATTAAAAAATTATTTATTATTAATTTTTTTGAATTATTTATATTATTAAATTATCATTAAAATAACTATTTTTTATTTAATTATTAATTATTATTTATCATTTATAATTTTTTTATTTAATATTTATCATATATTAATTTATTTTGTATCAAATATATTATTTATACATTACTTATATATTATATATTATATATTTTATTTTATTTATTATATATTATATATTATATATTATATATTATATATTATATATTATATATTATATATTATATGTTATATGTTATATGTTATTTATTATATATTATAGATTATAGATTATAGATTATATAATATTTACTATTTACTATTTACTATTTACTATTTACTATTTACTATTTGCTATTTACTATTTAAAATTTAAAATTTATTATTTATAATTTCATCTTTATTATTTACTATTTATTATTTACCACCTATTAAAATATATTATATATATATATATATATTATTTAATTAAATTCTATTTTTAAATTTTTAATTTGTAATTATTAATTGTTAAATAGTATTAATTACTTATGAATTATTAATTATTGATTATTGTTTTATTATTATTCATTAATAATTATTTTCTTTTTATCTATTTGTTATTTATTATTTATTATTTCAATATATATATATATATATTACTATATTAAATTCTATTTATTGACCACATGAAGAACCCGATGGAGTGGTAAACTATTTGGGGAATATGCAAGAGGTATGGGTTTAAATTTTCACCCAACATAGAATTTCTATATATGGCACGGGCATGTGTGTGGGCATGTGCATTGACGTGAACAGGGGAAAGAGCATGGTAATAATAAATAATTGATAATTAAAAATAAATAATAAATAATGTAATTAATTAATTATGAAAATAAATAAATAAATTAATTATGAAAATAAATAAATTAATAATTAATTCATTAATTATGAAAATATATTAATTAATTAATTAACTAATTGAGAAAATAAATAATTTAATTAATAAATTTTGAATAAATAAATAAATAAATATATAATAAAAAAACTAAATAAATAAAAAAATAAAAAATAAAAAATAAAAAACAAAATAAAATTTAAATAAATTAAAAACTGTGGCTAAATCGTTTTGCGACAGTTTAAAATAGTTATCTCTAATTGATTACCAATATAAGATTTAGTAACGATTCTCAAAAATAATCATAGAACGATTTAGTGGTATTTTAAATGACCACTAACTGCCTATTTTGGTATGGTGAAGGTGGATTAAATTATTAAAACATGAATTTGTTAGAACCCCACAATTGAATTCTTTATCCAATAAAGATCTAGGGAATCCATTAGTCTCCCCAAGTCACTACTCTATTTATTGTTGTAGAATATCATTCGACATACCAAATAATATGGATAACGTGAGAATAAAATTATTTAAATTATTAATGTACCCAATTTGATTGAGTACATGAATAAAGAATAAGATTATTTTGTTCATTTTACATCAAAATATTTTCAAACATTAAGTGAATCAATTAAACCCTCCATTAGAATCTTGATTTTATTTATGAGCAACTTCAACACTTTGTTACTTGGGATGGAACATTTGAACACATATAATATTTATTTTTCTTAATTTTTTTTCATAATCTACCAGTCTAAGGATTTTGATACATTAATATTATATTTTCAAGGATTAATTTCAATTTTTGTTTTGTTGATGATGATTCATTCATCTAAAATAAAAAAGGGTTTATCCAATGAATTTAATTTTTTATATATTTTCATTGAAATTTTTTAATGATAATTATCCATTTAAAATCATTGACCCCATAAATCATATTTATTTAGAGTTCTAAGAACCATATTTCACTAAGAAATTAGTCTCTTATGGAATTTCCCTATCCACTTACCTCTTTAGGTATGGTATCATCCCAATCACAACAGTTGTGAGTCATAAATAGTTTAGTGGAAAAATATTTATCAAAATATATCATATGGATAATACTCAACTCTATTTTTCCAGTAACATATTCTTATTATTGTCTTCCTGCTAGTGTAACCCATAGAAAATTCTATGAATAGTCCAACAAAGGTCAATCTATGGGCACCCAACTATGGAATGACCAACCTAATGATGTTATAGTGTCACTTATCAATTTCATTCCTTACACAAGATAATCCATGGGAATCCATCAATGGAATGACATAGACATTTGGATGATTGGGATCTTTACATGTTTTGATTTTGAAGGTATCTCATCCATAGTGTTTGAGAGGTTTAACTTTTAAAGTCACACCATTTTAATATACATCATATTATTATTAAACTTGTAACTATTACATCATATGAACTAATTATATTTTCATGGTTTTTTCCTTCTGTATATTCATTATTCTTTTGATTATGTTTTATAATCCATATTCCATCCACTATGTTATTGTGTCTGAACCAGATTAATGTGTGGCTTTTACATAACCCATAGTTTGTGTTACTCACCCAAAAATAGAAGTCTATCATATTAATATATATCTATATTCATAACATGATTATGGTTCATGAAATATTCATGTAAAGACATAAATATGTTTGAAATTTACAATATACACATGAGTAATCCCAACACCACAAATAACCAACCCCATTCACCTTTCTATAATAAGTCATCAGCATCCATGCCAGTAGGTGGTCCGAACCCAATTACATTTACTTAGGGATAATTTACACAAGAGACGATTCAATTAATGATATCTATATCACCTAACATGAAAAAACTATTCCTAATAACTATATTCAATCTAATTAAATTTACATATAAACTGAGGTCAAGGAATATGAATACTATATTTTATAGTGTCATTCATAGCCTCAATCTCCTTAAATAATTTTAATAGTTGTAAAGCATGCACATTCATAATATAATTTCTTTATAACTATTAATAATGAATGAAATAATATTCAAATAATTGAATAATTAATGTATTACAACATGATATATCCATTTATGAATGATTTATAAATATTTATAACTATAAACCCTTTTATAAATTAGCTAATAGTATAGAAATTCCATATTTTTTAATATAAACTATTTTATATTCAACACAAAATGAACTCCTTCAAATTATTTATTATACGGAATTTAAATTTATTATTTAAACCTTTGAACAAATTATTAATCAAAACTTTTTTATGTATTTTAAATAATATCATCAAATAATTTTCTATTTTAATTTGAATAATTTAAAATTAATTAACTATGAACCATTAATGGATATATATATAACCAAATTTTATATTTTAACCTTATTTCTAAAATTTATAAACACTTTATAAATCATATTATAATTTTAAAATAGAAACATTATTTATTGATTATAAAGATGGAATATAATTTTAGGTAAAATAATTTCAATACCCATTATTATGATTTATAGAATTTATAAATAATTTTAATCTCAAAAGGAAATTAATAATATTAAACCTTAAATATTAAATTAATATTTTAAATAAAATTTCCTGAAAAAAATAATCAATTATAGTTATTTAATTTATAAAACCACCATTTTATAAATTTTAAAAATATTCCATAAAAACATTTCATTAGTTATAAATAATTTACAAATATTTTTTTTGATTTTTTAGTCAAATTTTATTTATAAATAAACAATTAATTTATCTACCAAAACATTTTTTAAAATTATTCAAAATAAGGCCCCATTTAATTTGAACACTTTTAAATTAATTATTTATGAAAGTTATATAATTTTAAATATAAACTTCTTTATATTTAGACCTTATATATAATGTATAATCCTTTATAAATTACCCCTTATGATTCTTGAATAAACATATTATTTCATGGTCACAAGGTGTACTAAATAATTTGGAGAAACTAATTTTAAATATTAAAATTTAATATATGGAATATTATTTTTGAAAAATGTTTCATTAATATTTAGAAACATAATTATAAACAGTTTATAATCAATTAATTTTAAAAGCTTTTATATATTAAAATATTCCCAAAATAGCATTTATGGGGATTTAAAATAATTTTATAGACTATAAATTTTTTAAAAATATTTATCTTTTAACAAAAAATATTTATAATTAATTAAATTATAGAATAATTTAATAAATTTTATAAATATTTCAATAAAACTATTCCCTTTTCTATAAATAATTTATAAATAAAAAAATCAAATTCATAATTGAAATTTCTTCAGAAAAATAAATGCTCTATTTATTTACATAAAAAAGAGTAATAATTATTTACTTTTAATATTTGAAAAAGGCTAATAATTTTGTTTAATACAACTATATTATTAATATTATTCCTATTCTATAAACAATTTTATGAACATTACTAACATAAAATAATAAGTAATTAAATAAATTTTTTATTGAATTATTAAATATAAATACAAATTTCCATATCTATTTCTATGTTTGAAATATCCCATTTTTCAGGACTTATCCCAAGTTTTCTATTGTGGATTATGTTGCATTTATTTACAATGGTTTATTAGGACACACCATGTAACATCCCATGTAAGTGAAGAATAAGGCATACTTAATATTTATTAATATTTGTGAATTAAATATTAATTTTACTTTAAAGGGGTTGTTATGTTCGATAGCGTACTCGATACGCAACAACGAGTTTCTTTGGAATCTTACGTTGCACACTAATAATATAATATTATTATTTTAAATGTTAGTTATCTCCTCACCGTTGTATTGGTAGGAATTAATGAAACTAGCTACAATATTATTATACATGATTTTTAAATGTATTTTCATTATCAAATAAAAAATTAGAGGCTTAAAATGTGAATGAATCTAATTTTAAGCATAATTTACATTAAAAGGACGATTTATCACCTTTTAATGGAGAACCCTTTTCAAATATAGTTTTGGTCACTTTAATACATTCTATATGACCAAATAGAATATTTATTTATAATGGGGACATCAAAATTTACTTTTTGTAAATTTTTGGAATTTTTCCGATAAAGTTGATTTTTAATGAATAATGAAAATATTGTATTTTAATTCAAAATTTTGTTTTAATCTAATTTATTTATATGGTTAGATTATCTTTTTAATTGGTTTTAAAGTGTAATTAGAATATATTTTTACCATTTAATCCAATGTTGGTCATTGGAATTAATTTCACTTTGAAATAGACATAAACAAGTATCAATCTTTTGATAGTTATTCTTTCTTAAAAACACGCTATTTGTTTTGATAACGGGAATTAATTTTAAAATTAATTAATGCCACTTCTATGTTTTTAATTTGAAAAAATAGACATATTTTTTTAATTCATAATATCAAATATAGCTTAGGCTGAATATTTGGTATTTTTTTGAAAAACCTCAATTTTTGATGAATACTGACACCACATAGTGTTAGTTAAAAAACCGATTTTTTCATTTAAATGAAAATTTACCACTTCTATGAATTGAATTTCAAAAATCCGACATACATGGTTTATATAAAGAAGTAAAATGTCGTTCATTAAGATGAAAATAATTTTTGGTGAATAGTAACTTTTGACTTTTATTTACACCAGTTAAATGGTAAATAAGGTAATTAAAGGTTAAAATAATATTATAATAATTCAAAATTACCTTAATAATTGACCAAACCATATGTGTTGAGTCATTAACGACCATGGGAATCTTTGGGTCTATTTTGGGACCCCTTTGATCCACATGGAAGTGATAATGACAATTTAGATTAATTAATTTAAAGTAAAGGCCAAAACGACATAAACAAAAATCTTTTAGTAACTAATTTTTATATGGTGTTATATAAGTCCTATTTTTGACTATAAATATTATTTGTAAAGATAAATATATTTCATATATCATGGTATTTTTTTATTATTTTTAGAAATAAAATAAAATAAATTATTTATGATACAATAATGATGCAATATTTATCTCATTAATAAATGATTTAAATAAATAAGATTATAATGATTAAAATATTATACAAAAAGTGTCCAATTCTGATTGGATGATTTTATTTAGACCATGAATCATCTTATCTTCGACTGTAAAGATTTTTGGACCATTAGAAACCAAATATCATTATATAATAAAATTATAGTTTCACACTTTCCTAAAGAGCCCCTCCTCTCCCCTATAAAAGGAGACCACTTCTATGAAATTCATCACACCTCTCGACCCATTTGGCTCGTCCAACCTTTGCCCAATTAGGCTCCCTACATCCCTATCCTCCTCTAAGAAGCCTTAACTTAGGCAGAAGGCACTTCAAGAAGTCCTTTGGTTCAAACCAAAGGGAGTTACCCAAATTAAAGGTAATGATTTCTCTTAAATTGTTTTCTTTTATTTTACTTATACAACCCCTAAACTCTTTTTATTCCTTTATTTTGTAACAACACCAATATCCTAAATATACTAGGTTTTTTTATGAGAATTATTTGAACTACACTTACACACACCTCCATCAAATGGGTAAAGAACATAATGTTTCTATGGATGGGAAACTAACGCCTCACGAAATGATGATTGTTCAATTATCTCCTACCACCTCTCATGGTGGCCATTATGATGGAAATGTATTTATATATGATAAATATTATGTTTATTATTTCATTATTCTTCTTTACTTCCCAATTATATCGAGCCATTATGGTTTCCATATTGGGTAAATACGGTAATCTCATTTGAGGAAGTGCGGACTACCGCCCGCTTAAGGTGATGTGACTCGTTAATGCCTTATGTGGGATGTATAAAGGATAATGTTAATGATATTATATATGATATTATACTGGAATTATAATATATCTATGTATCATTATGTTTTATTTCCATTAAAATAAGAAATATAAATGAAAGTAGCGTTCATGCGTATGTACGGCTTACCGTCTCCATGAACGATGCATTTCATTTCATACCTATAAATGTTATGAACTATTATAAAAACATGTATATAATGGATATATATGATATATATTATATCCAAATCATGAATATCATTCTGGATATAATATACTATTGACCGCATGGACAACTTGTAAATATAAGGTGTTCATTTTTGACTCAAGTACCAAATATCGATAAAACGAATGTTATTAAGTTAAATGATTACATAATGTTTATAACATGGAAAAAAGATATATAAAAGGATTAATAAACTTGAAAAAGGTTATTAACAAGTATTAATTAACTTTATTTTATTAATCTAGAGATTAAAGAATGATCGAGTCAAGTCGTACGCGAGGTAAGGGACTTCATCTCAATCTCCTTTCATTGAGGCATATTTTTTTTTCTAATACAAGACATTCTTTTATACGATGTATAAAAACCTTTGAATTTTCATTTCATTCAAAGGGATTATTTTTCTATTAAGTGTTTTACTAAATGTAAAAAAAAGAATGTTTCTTTTAACATACGCGGTGACTACAACCTTTTCCGCCGCCGCGAGTATTATTTGATCTTTGGCTTCCTCAACAAGCAGTAATGTTTTTAAAAGAAAATAAATACCTTATACTCTTTTACGTATTTTTGGTATTTAAAATGGTTTTGAAAATGGATTTTTTATGTCAATATATTTAAGTGATATATTGTGATCGAAATGTGGAAATATTTTCTTTCCTTTATATTTGTTGTATGTGTTATCATTTTATATTGGTACATGGACATTTGACGGGTGGTTACGTGATAAACCAAATGACGAGTGGTGTCATGAATACCAGTACAAGTGGTTACATTATAACCTCCAATGCATTGGGTAGGGAAGTCAGCCATATGGCTATTCCATTTAGTGATATGTGTGGAAGTCGACCGTATGGTTATTCCATTTATATATGTTTATGTCCCAAGTTACCTTTATAAGATATGTGTTCTTTATATGGGTTTTATGGTAATCGTTTGGTTACAAAAGGGTAAGTAATGATCTTTTATTCAGTGAAGAGTATTTACTACTTCATAAAAGAGAAAATTATTACTTAAGTTAAAGTATTCATGGTTTACTTGTTGTTTTTAAAAACTAACAACTTTACTTATTTATGTATCCCTTACTGAGCTTTTTATGCTTATCCCATGTTTTTGAAATGTTTTTCACAAGACATAATGTTGAATAGGATCAAGGATGGGATCAAGGAAAATTCATGTTGTCTCAAACATGGAACTAGACTTGATTTTTTTAGAGTTCATGTTTTGTAAAAAATGGATACACGGTAGAAGTGTCTGCTTGGTAATATATTGAGATGTAATAGTTATGGTCTAACTCTCTAAAACTCTAAACCTGAAAAGATCCTCAATGTGAATTATTCATTTAATTCAAGATTATGAATGGTTTTAAGGCCGGGTCCTTATATTTGGTATCATAGGCCAGTTTAGATAACTTTAGATGATCGAGTATTGTTAAAGTAATATCCATAAAGTAATTTAGGTTAATATTGAAATCATATAGCATTTCCAGATTACCATGTTTCTTCTCCTAAGATATTTCTATGTTTAGAATGGTTTATTGCAGAGGAAACATGGTGGCTATGTTGGGATGACATCAGGAGGAGGATAACCTTCCAAATCAGCAACCTGGGATGTTCAGAATCGGAACTGAACAGTTTGTTGTAGTGATGGAACATTTGAATCAGGATTTAAATGGTGGTGATATTCATGCACGAGATCATCCAGATCAATGACAAAGGAACATGCCAGTAGTGGAGCATTCCATGCGGCAACATCCACCATCATTCAGAGGATCATCTGACCCTGTTCTAGCTGAAGGGCGGATTAAAGCACTGGGGAAGATTTTTGATGTCATGGGTTGTTCAGAACATCAAAAGGTCAGTCTTGTTGTTTACCGGTTTGAAGGTGAAGTTGATCAGTGGTGGTCGATGGTGAAAAATATCAGGGATAGTGAAGAGATTGATGCTCTCAATGGGGATGAATTCAAAGGTATGTTTCTTGAGAAATATTTTCCTAAGGTGGTTCGTCTTAGTATGGAAAAAGAATTATTGGAATTAAGGTAGGAGGATAACTCAGGGGATGCTTATGATGAAAAGTTCACTCGACTGGCATGGTATGCACCAAATTTCATCTGAGATCTTTATAGTAAGATAAATCGATTTTACTCAAGACTTAATCCATGATATATAAGATCATTAGCCTCCCATGATTTCAAAAGTTATGAGAAAATTGTTCGATGTGCGGAGAAGGTTGAAATGGAGTTTGCCGATGATCATGTGTTCCTTGGCAAAAAATAGAATAAGTGGTCCAGTTGGTAGGCAATGGGGAAGAATTCATCAAAGAAGCCTGGAGGTAAGAAAAATAAATATCCATCATGTGAGAAGTGTGGTAAAAAGCACCCTGGAGAATGTTTATCAAAGTCGAGAAAGTGCTTCCGGTGTGGTAAGTCTGGTCATATTGCTCGTAACTATAAGGAAGATGATCAAACAGGGAATGAAAGTCCATCGATAAGATGTTGTAAGTGTAATGAAATGGGTTATTATGAAAACAAGTGTCCAGAGAAGAACTCAACTGAGGGAAAGCATCCAGAATACATGAAGAAAGGAGTGGTGAAATCCTTTGCAACTACTTCAACAGATGTTGGGCCATCAATCGAAGTAGTATTAGCTACACTGTTTTTTTGTTCAGATTATGCCAATGTGTTGTTTGATTCAGGGTCTACACACTCTTTCATTTCTAAGAAGTTTTTTAGTAAATTGGGAATTCCATCTCAAGATATGAATACAGAACTTATGGTAAAAACACCTCGAGGAAATGTTGATACAAAAAGAAAACATAAGAACAATCATGTCCTTGTGTGCAGAAAGAATCTACCTGGAAACCTTATTGTTTTACCTCTAGTAGAGTTTGATGTAATTTTGGGAATGGATTGACTTTCTATTTATCATGATAAGATTGACTGCAGAGCTAAAGTGGTTTCATTTTAGAAAGATTTACAGTTTGTGTACAAGAATGGACTCTTGATTTTGATAACATATCAAGAAGTTGAGGAACTAGTAAAATAAAAAAATGAATTTTACCTTGCTCATATTGTTTAAAATAAATAATGTGTTGAGATTACTGATGTGCCAGTGGTAAATGAGTGCCTTGATGTTTTTTCTAATGATTTTCCTGGTATTATACCTAATCGGGATGTTGAATTTACTGTTGACTTAGTTCCTGATGCTAAGACAATTTCAAAACCCCCTTATCGAATGGCTCAAATTGAACTTTTAGAGTTAAAGAAGCAATTGTAGGAGTTATTAGATAAAGGTTTCATTCGACCTAGCACATCACCATGGGGGTGCTCTTGTATTTTTTGTTAAAATGAAAGATGGTCTAATGAGACTTTGCATTGATTATATAAAATTGAATAACATCACTATTAAGGATAATTATCCTTTTCCTCATATCGATGATTTGTTTGATCAGATCTAGGGAGCACAGTATTTTTCGAAGATTGACTTGAGGTCAGGGTACCATCAGTTGAAAGTGAAGGAAACAGACATTCCAAAGACCGCATTTCGTACTAGATATGGCCATTCTAAATTTGTAGTTATGCCTTTTGGGTTAACCAATGAACCTGCTGTATTCATGGATCTTATGGATAGAAATTTCCCTGAGTTCTTGGATAAGTTTGTGGTTGTGTTCATTGATGATATTTTGGTTTATTCCAAAAGTAAAGAGGAACATGAAATTCATTTAAGGGGTGTCTTGAAAACCTTAAAAGAAAAGAAACTTTATGGGAAATTCAGCAAGTGTGAGTTTTGGTTACAACAAATTTCTTTCCTTGGTCAGATTGTTTCAAAAAAAGGCATAACTGTTGATCATGCTAAAAAAAAGTTGTTGAAGAATGGCCAAGACACACAAATATAACCAAGATACGTAGTTTTCTTGGTTTGGCAGGTTATTACCGGAGGTTTGTTAAAAATTTTGGACAGTTATTTAGTCCAATGACTAAGTTAACTCGAAATGGTGTTAAGTTCATCTGGATAAAAGAATGTGATGATTGTTTTCAGGAATTGAAAAGAAGATTGGTGAATGCTCCAGTTTTGGCACTACCATAAAAAATGGTGAGATTGTTATCTACAATGATGCTTCGTTGAAAGAACATGGTTGTGTCCTAATGAAAAATGATCAAGTAATTGCTTATGCTTCACGTTAGTTGATACCACATGAGTTAAATTACCCTACACATGATTTGGAATTAGCTGCAGTTGTTTTTGCTTAAAAAATTTAGAGGCATCAATTGTATGGAGTGAAGTGTGAAATATATACGGATCACAAAATTTTGAAGCATATATTCACTCAGAAATAATTGAACATGAGACAGAGGAGATGGTTGGAAATAATCAAGGATTATGATTGCACGATCCATTACCATCTGGGAAAAGTAAATAAAGTGGCTGATGCTTTGAGTCGAAAAAGTAATGTCTCATTAGCCATGTTACGTTTGGAATGAGATCCTTTGGTTTTTGATTTGATGAACTTTGGAATGGAAGTTGTTATTGCCGGAAATTCTTCTGTTTTGTATCAGGTTTCAGTGAGATCATCTCTATCAGACAGAATAAAGAAAGCACAGAAAGAAGACAGTGAGTTGCAGAAAAAGGTATAGTTGGTTCAGAAGGGTAAGTTGCCTGAATTTTGCATTGATAATGATTGTGTTTTGAGATTTGGGAAGAGATTATGTGTACCTTGTGATTCACAGTTGAAGAAGGAGTTGTTATGTGAAGATCATAGTTCTCCGTTTTCAGTTCATCCTGGTAGTACTAAGATGCATAGAGATCTTCTGGATAATTACTGGTGGGATGGAATGAAAAGAGATATTACTGATTTTACTGTGAAGTGTTTGACTTGTCAGCAGGTTAAAGCAGAGAGGCAGTTACCGAAAAGAATGCTTCATACTTTACCGATGCCAGAGTGGAAATGGGAAAATATATCCATGGACTTTGTTGGGGGATTACCAAAGACATCTCGAGGTAATAATGAAATATGGGTTATTTTTGATCGATTGACTAAATATTCTCATTTACTTCTTATTCTAGATACTTTGTCTCTAGATCAACTTGCTCAGTTGTATGTTAAACAGATAGTCAGGTTGCATGGTGTTTCCCTCTACATTATATCTGATCGTGATCCCAGGTTTACTTCTAACTTTTGGAAAGGCCTTTAAAAGTCATTGGGTACTGAATTAAATTTTAGTATAGCTTTTCATCCTTAATCTGATGGGAAGTCAGAACGACCAATTCAGATATTGGAAGATATGATACGAGCTTGGTTGATGGATTTTCAGGGAAGTTGGGACCAGCATTTTTCTTTGGTTGAATTTTCATATAATAACAGTTTTCATTCCAGTATACAGATGGCTCCATTTGAGGTATTATATGGAAAGCGTTGTTGAATTCCAGCTTTTTGGGATGAAGTAGGTGAAAGGAAGCAGATGAGACCATAATTGGTAGAAGAGATGGCAGAGAAAGTTTAGTTGATTCATAAGCACATGAGAACAGCTCAGAGTAGACAGAAAGGTTATGTCGATAACCGGAGGAAGGATCTTTCCATTGAGGTAGGTGATCATATCTTTCTCAAAGTTTCTCCATGGAAAAGTGTGATGCGTTTTGGTAATAAGGGAAAGTTGAGTCTGAGGTTCATTGGACCTTATGAAATTCTGGAGAAAGTGGGATCAGTTGCGTATAGAGTGGCTTTACCCCCAAGTTTATCCCAGGTACACAATGTTGTTCATGTTTCTATGTTGAGAAGGTATATTCTAGATCCATATCATGTTTTGAGCCCCTAGGTAGTTCAGTTGGAAGAGAATCTCTCTTATGAAGAACAACCAGTTCAGATTTTTGACCACAGAGAGAAGGTGTTGCGAAATAAGGTAATTTAACAGGTAATGGATTTGTGGAAAAACCATATTGTTGAAGAGGGAACATGGGAATCTGAAAATGCTATGAGGGATAAATACCCCCACTTATTTTGATAAGTGAATAAAAATTGCGAGGATGCAATTTCTAAAAGGGGCGAAGGATGTTAGATCCCAGGTAAGTGAAGAATAAGGAATACTTAATATTTATCAATATTTGTGAATTAAATATTAATTTTAATTTAAAGGGGTTGCTATGTTCGATAGCGTACCTGATACGCAACGACGAGTTTCTTTGCAATCTTACGTTGCACACTAATAATATAATATTATTATTTTAAATGGTAGTTAACTCCTAGATGTTTTATTGGAAGTAATTAATTAAAATAACTACAATATGATTATACATGATTGTTAAATGTATTTACATTATCCAATAAAAGGTTAGAGGCTTAAAATGTGAATGAATCAAATTTTAAGCATAATTTACATTAAAAGGCCGATTTATGGCCTTTTAATGGCGAACCCTTTTTAAATCTAGTTTTGGTCACTTTAATACATTCTATATTACCAAATAGAATCCTTATTTAGAATGGGGATATCAAAATTTACTTTGTGTAAATTTTTGGAATTTTTCCGATAAAGTTCATTTTTTAATGAATAGTGAAAATATTGTATTTTAATTCAAAATTATGTTTTAATATAACTTATTTATATGGTTAGATTATATTTTTAATTGATTTTAAAGTGTAATTACAATATATTTTTACCATTTAATCCAATTTTGGTCATTGGAATTAATTTTACTTTGAAATTAGACATAAACAAGTATCAATCTTTTGATAGTTATTGTTTCTTAAAAACACTCTATTTGTTTTGATAATGGGAATTAATTTTAAAATTAAATAATTCCAGTTATATGGTTTGAATTTGGGAAAATAGACATCATTCTTGAATTCCGAATATCAAATATAGCTTAGGATTAATTTTTTTTATTTTTCTAAAAAACATCAATTTTTGATGAATAGTGGCACCACTTAGTGGTAGATAAAAAACTGACTTTTTCATTTAAATGAAATTTTACCACTTCTGTGAATTAAATTTAAAAAATCTGACATACATGGTTGTTATCAAGAAGTAAAATTTGCTTCAATAAGATGAAAATAATTTTTGGTAAATAGTAACTTTTGACTTTTATTTACCGTAGTGAAAAGGCAAATAAGGTAATTCAAGGATAAAAGAATATTATAATAATTCCAAATTACCTTAACACTTGTCCAAACCTTATTGGTTGAGTCATTAAATACCATCGGCATCTTTGGTTCTATTTTGGGACCATTTTGTTCCACTTGGAAGTGATAATGTCAATTTAGATTAATTAATTTAAAGTAAAATCCAAAATGACATAAACAAAAATCTTTTAGAAATCAATTTTTATATGGTGTTATTTAAGTCCTATTTTCGAATATAAATATTATTTGGAATTATAAATAGATTTCCTATATCATGGTATTTTTATAATATTTTTAGACGTCAAATAAATTAAATTATGTTTGAAAACATAATGATGCAGTATTTATCTCATTAATAAATTATTTAAATAAATAAGATTATAATGATTAATATATTATCCAAAACATGTCCAATTCTGATTGGATGATTTTATTTCGACCATGAATCATCTTATATTCAACTATAATGATTTTTGGACGATTATAAACCGAATATCATTATATAATAAAATAAAAGTTTCACACATTCCTAAAGAGTCCCCCTTCTCCCCTATAAAAGGAGACCACTTCTATGCAATTACTCACACCTCTAAATCCATTTAGATCGTCCAAAATCAGAAAAATTAGGCTCCCTACATCCCTATACTCCTCTTAGAAGCCTTACCTTAGGCATAAGGCACTTCAAGAAGTCCTTTGGATCAAATCAAAGGGAGTTACCCAAAATTAAAGGTAACAAATTCTCTTAAATTGTTTTCATTTATTTTACTTCTAGAACCCCTAAACTCTTTTTATTCCTTTCTTTTGTAACAACACCAATATCCTAAATATACTAGGATGTTGTTATGAGAATTATTCTAACTACACTTACACACACCTCCATCTAATGGGTGATGAACATAATGTTTCTGTGGATGGAAAACTAACGCCTCACGAAACGATGACTGTTCAATTATCTGCTACCGCCTCTCATGGTGGCCATCATGATGAAACTGTATTTATATATGATATATATTATGTTTATGATTTAATTATTCTTCTGCACTTCCAAATTATATCAAGACTTTATGGTTTCCATAGTGGGTAAATACGACAATCTCATTTGAGGAAGTGCGGACTACCGCCCACTTAAACTGTTGTGACTCGTTAATGCCTTATGTAGGTTGTATAAAGGATAGTGTTAATGATATTATATATGATATTATACTGTAATTATAGTATACCTATGTGTCATTATGTTTTATTTACATTAAAATAAGAAATAGAAATGAAAGTATCATTCATGCGTACGTACGACTTACCGTCTCCATGAACGGTGCATGCCATTTCTTACCTCTAAATGTTAAGTACTATTATCAAAACATGTATATACTAGATATATATTATATATATTATATCCAAATAATGAATATAATTATGAATATAATAGACTACTGACCACATGGACAACTTGTAAATATAAGGTGTTCATTTTGGACTCAAGTACCAAATATCGATAAAACGAACGTTATTAAGTTAAATGATTACATAATGTTTATAACATGGAAAAATGTTATATAAAAGGAATAATAAATTTGAAAAAGGTTCATAAGAAATTAGAAATTAACTTTAGTTTATTATTTAGTAGATTAAAGAACGATCGAGTCAAGTCGGAAGCGAGGTAAGGGACTTCATCTAAATCTCCTTTCATTAAGGCATATTTTTTTCTAATACAAGACTTTCTTTTATACGTTGTATAAAAGCCTTTGAATTTTCATTTCATTCAAAGGGAATATTTTTCTACGAATCATTTTTCTAAATGAAAAAAATAATGTTTCTTTTAACATATGCGGTGAAAATGACCTTTTCCGCCGTCGCGAGTATTATTTGATCTTTGGCTTCCTTAACAAGACGTAATGTTTTTTAAAGAAAATAAATAACTTATACTCTTTTACATATTTTTGGTATTTAAAATGGTTTTGAAAATGGATTTGTTATGTCAATATATTTAAGTGATGTATTGTGATCGAAATATAGAAATGTTTTCTTTCCTTCATATTTGTTTTATGTGTTATGGTTTTATATTGGTACTTGGACATTTGACGGGTCGTTATGTGATAAACCAAATGACAGGTGGTGCCGTGAATACCAGGATGGGTGGTTACGTTATAACCTCCAATGAATTGGGTAGGGAAGTTGGCTGTATGGCTATTCCATTTAGTGATATGTGTGGAAGTCTACTATATGGTTATTCTATTTATGTATGTTTATGTACCAAGTTACCTTTATAAGTTATGTGTTCTTTATATGGGTTTTATGGTAATATTTTGGTTACAAAAGGGTAAGTAATGATATTTTATTCAGTGACGAGTATTTACTTCTTCATAAAGGTGAAACGTATTACTTATGTTAAATTATTCATGGTTTACTTGTTGTTTTGAAAAACTAACATATTTACTTTTTTTTGTATCCCTTACAGAGCTTTTTATGCTCATCCCATGTTTTTGAAATGTTTTTCACAGGACATAATGTGGAATAGGGTCAAGGATGGGATCAAGGAAAATTCATGCTATCTTAAACATGGAACTAGACATGACTTTTTTTAAGAGTTCATGTTTTTAAAAAAATGGATATTGGGTAGAAGTTTCTACTTTGTAATATTTTGAAATGTAATAGTTATGGCCTAACTTTATAAAACTCTAAACCTAAAAAGATCCTCAATGATAATTATTCATTTAATTCAAGATTATGTATTGTTTTATTTCCGGGTCTTTATACACCTATTTCCAATGGTATATCATGATAAACTAGTTCCCCATTGTGGATTAAGACAAACTTGTTTCCCATAGAAGATGAGGACAAACCTATTTCGCATAGTGGATCAAGGCCATCAATATGTTTCACATTACTATCATGTGAGATATAAATATTTACCCAATGAATTAGGATCATTTATATGTTCAAAAAAACCATTATGAAAACCATTATTATGTGTGAAAAAAATCATAAAACATTAATCAAATCATCACATCACAACACATTTAAAGAAAATAGGTTTTATAAATATTTCATCAATTCACCATTGAATAAACCATGAAAAAAGGGCTTCATAAATATTCATCAATATAAAAATTAAATATCCTAAAAAATAATAAGTATGGTAACATTGAATCATATAAGTAACATGAAAATGATTTTATCTGACATGGAAAATGATTTGGAAATATCACATTGAATAATTATTCAAGAAAAATACATTAATATTTTAAAACCATTTATCATTTTTTAGGATGTTCACTTATAAATGAAAACATTTTATTTGAAAATAAACATGTATAATTTTATGGGATGCTTCAAATAAATGATGTATCATGATATTATAATATTCCACTCATGTCTTATAAGTTAAAAAACATTCCACCCGTATTTTTGTCTAAAAATCCCTAAAAAACTCATTTAGAAAATGAAAAAAAGATTCATTTCAATACATTTTATAAAAACTCAATAATGTGGAAACTAATTTCAAGTATTTTTAGGTGAATTTTAAAAATCATTTTGAATGGTTTTTTATATAACATGGACATGGAATAAATATATTCCCTAGGAGAGACTTAAACATAAAAAATCCTGAATAATGTTGAGATTTAGAAGTAAACCCTTAACACAAGTCTCACAATACCATGTTCACATTAAAAAATCATCTTTAATAAATCACGATTTATTATACATTTATTCTATATCCATTTATCTATAATACAATATATGATTTATTGATAACACCTTATCACCCGTTTATGAAAAATTAGTTATTAAAATCACTATTCTAGGTGATAACTGTCACGTTTTCCAAACATGTTTTGGTTCAAAAGTCACAATCATTATAATTTGATCATATTTCCATTATTTAAAAAATTTAAATCACTTCATAAAATATATATATTAATTATATAAATACTCATAATAATTCATAAAAATTAGAGATAGAAAAAATGAATTACACCATCCAAGGAGACGTTAGGCCATATGTATACTTGAATGTTGTTTCCATTTTTTGACTAATGAAATGAAATAATGGTAAATAATAATCCACAATAAAAAATTATTAATATATCATATATATTAATAAAATTCATCCTTGTTACCATCCATGTGAAATATATATTAAAAATTATTCACATCACATAGTGGAGATAACAGTCCATGTGTATGCACAATCAAAGTTACCATTTTCCAAAATATTAGATGATAAGAGGGTAGTAATGATATTAATATTATATAAATATAATAATTGCATTATTAAAATATATAAATAATATACCCATTATATATCCCTTCCATAATCGATGGCGAGGAAAAATGAATTGTATCACAATGTGGGGACGACAAGTCATACATATGCACGAGCGATACATTCACTTATTATTTAAAGTGAAAGATGGTGTATAATGGTTTTTTCTAATCATAAAAATATTTAATAATATATTGGATACTTAATTTATTATTTTATGATTAATATCATTGATTTACAGGAGGCCTATATGTGTAAAAAAGTGACCAATTAGAGTGATTACCTCCCCTTCAAAATGACCCATTTAGATCCCCTATAAAGGGATCTAGGGTTAGTATTTATATAAGTGAAGTCCACCATTAATGTGGAAAGGGAAGTGGGTAATATAAGTTAGAATATTGTGGTCTATAAATGATCATAAAATTGGTGTAATGATGTGAAGGAGGAGGTGTATTTTTATAACTGAGGGGAGGGGCACTTTTTAGAATTTCTTTTAAAAAATAAAATATAATAAGACTATTATAGGACCAAATTGTTCCAAATGTCATATAAATTCATTGGGGATTAAATTTTAGACCATATATTATTCCCTAATTTCTTATTTGAAATTATTATTGGTTTTTAAATAATTTTATAAAATATCAATCCCATAAAATATCATTATTTTCAATTTTGATACTATTTATTACATTGAATTTAAAAACCTCAAGACATAAATTTATTTTAAAAAAATTAATTATTCCCTAAAAATGTAATATTTATACATACAATTAATTTATCACCATAAATATATAAAATTATGTTACTTGTAATATTTTTAACGTTATTTATTTATTTTTTCCATTAATTGAATAATTAATGCGTCAACTTCATGTAAGAATTTAATTTAAATATTTCATGCCTATAAATTTAAAATGTGTTTTCATAATGAATTTAAATATTTTATATTTGAAAATAATATTTATATTCAATCATATCCTCAATATTTATACATATTAAAATAGTATCGTTATTAAAAAGAAGAGTGTGACATGTTTCAATTTTATTGATATAAAATATTGTAAAGCTAATAATTAAATTAATGTGTCCATAAAATGTTATATAAATGAATAATGGATTAATATAGACAAAATGTATTCATAATATAAAATTATGTCTGGATTTGGGGTCATGTTTTAATCCTTATCATTTTATTTTTAATATTAATTTCCAAATTTACCCTTTACCGTGGTAACAAATATTACAAAGATTTATTTTCATATTGACAAAAAATAAAAGAGAAATATTTTTTAAAATTAGAACTCATTATTTCAAATACATAATACTTTTTTAAAAACATAAAAAATAGAATATCTATAATTTAATTTAAAATTTAATCCAAAAAATGTTATGAAAAATATTTTATCAGAAAAATCCTTAAAAAATATTCTTAATATGATTTTTAAATAACGACTTATAAAATGTAATAAATTTTTCCAAATAAATTTTATAAAAGTGTTAAAAATTAATATTACTATTAGATAATAAAATACAACAAAGCTAGTTTTTAGAAAAATACAATTTTAAGCATTAAATTGGATTTATTTTTATGTCTTACCTAAAATTAAAATAACATGAATGTCAAAAAATTTATTGAATATAAAATATATAAATTTCATTAAAATAATTTTCTAAAAGTGATTTGTTTGATTTATTGAATTATATTATGTCAGTGTTCATAAAACAAGTATTTTGGAAACAGATTTACTTTATTTTCAAATAGTTTTTATTCTCATTTATAATCAATTGGTCATCAATGAAATAATTTTATATACAAGTGTACAACAATATTTTAATTATTTAATCAATACTAATCACACCTACCATTATAATGGTTAGGTGAATACTTTCATATTAAATAATAGTATTTTACTTACATCTCACGTTAATTTTACACTAGGTGTTTCATATAATAAAAAATATAAAAAAGATAAAATTTATTTAAAAAAATATCTAATATTCTTTGGGTGTTACATTATAACCACCTTAAAATGAATTCAAGCTTATTAATTCATCACTATTTCACTATAAATTGAGGATACTCATGCCTCATTATATCCTCAGGTTCCCACACAACATTCTAAAACTAGTGGTTTCACCACAAAACATTTACCAAGTTATTGGTGTTGGTTAGTAAAATATTCTCTATTAAATCTAGAATCCCTAATTTTTGTTCCTCATAATGAATATCATGTTCCAAAAGTGTGACATATGAGTTCAGTTTATATGAATGTATTAGTTATACACATTCTTAGGAGAGATACATGGAACACATACTGAACCTCATAGAGGTTTTGTGGAAGTGTCAAATGATAATATACTACCCCGATATGATCATTTAGTTCAAAGGTATTTATATAACAAAGTAAAAGATTGTCCTTGTTTCATCCATGTAGAATTTCATATAAATACAAACTCACTAACTTTAAATTATAGATCTCACCATTTATTATTAGATTTTTTTTCATCTATGTGATGTATTTACCTATTATTGAATGGATGTAACATTCTCCTCCATCTCAACAACACGATCATGTCCTAATAGATTTATTTCTACATCTATATTTTTATAAAATGGAGTTCTACACTTCATTAAATAAATAAATAAATATATATATATATATATATATATATATATATATATAAGGGGTCATTTGAATGATTGAGTGAAATCTATTATTGCATGAAAAATCATCTTGAGGAAGGTTTTGACCTCCACCACCATTGAAATCCATAGAATAAGATCCTAGAATATTCTATAGGTTTTGAATTATTCTCCTTGAATAGTTATATATATAATAATGATACATAGAGTTGAAAATCAACTCTGTATCAAGAGATTTCTAATGATTTCTCTAAAACATTGAATTTTTTTTTGGATCCTGAGCAGATATAATTGAATTTTTTACCCCATGAAACCTTTAAACTTATAGAATGTATATTATCTAAAGATGATCCAGATTATAGTCATCTCTAATAGTAATGAATTAGGATGAATTATTAAGGTGATCAACTACAACCCAAATTTTTCTCAACATAAATTACAAAATAATCTATTTTCTTTACCAGTACCATTAATTATTTGTTCAAAAATTTTATAGAAATTCCTTATCAAACTAATTTTCCACTAAAACATATACAAAAACAAAGGGTTTTATTTCCATAAATGACTCATAAGAAATAATTAATCATGGAAAACTCTAATCACGTAATACCTTAAAGGGGTATTAATGAATTTGAACATTTGATCAACCTTAAACTCATAACCCTATGATGGTCTCCATAACTCTTAAGTTAATCATACATGAAAAGGTGCATTCTTCTAAAATTAACACAATCCTTAGATGTTTCCTAATTCTTATAACTGAAATACCATTATGAAATAATTCTACAACATAATTCATTAATCCAAATACATACACACTTCAATCCATTCAATTCATCTATTGGAATATCATATGAATTTCCATGCTCCATGAGTATACCATTAGATTAGAGCATTAACCCAGATAATTCCCATGTTCCCCACATATAATACATTGAACTCATCAAATATTTATCACTTTATAACCATCTTTTCCACATAGATAACATATTCCCCTCCATTTGAAATTTTTTTCTTGGTTGTTCTTCCCACCTTCTTGTCATATAGGAAGATAAATCTTTATTCAATTGTGTTCATTACATCATGAAATTTCATAAAATTTTATCTTCTTCTTCATTAATAATTTATGAATCTCACCTAAGTAAATGTTGTTAATAATATATCATGATATCTAATTAAGAATAATTACACTATATAACTCCCTAGTCATCATCAAATTGGTTACTAATAGTCACCGAATTTTCCATCAGATTCAGTGTTAACATGATACCTTATGGTTCCATCCATAGACACTAAACAAAAAGAATATTATAACCAACAATAATCATATTTGGGAACCACATAATCATGAAAAATCACTTATAGGATGTATAAATCATGGCACCTTCTTTTCATATATTAAACCATAGGCTTAACCAAGCTCATACATGACAAACATTTAAATCCATCATGATACTTTGTAAAGAGTTTGTGAATTTTTGATGCATATCCCCTAGGAGTTTCATACCAGGTATGTAGTATGGCCTATTTTTGTATACCCAGTGACGATCTAGTCGATCTCAATATATCATTTTTATAGATTTTACACCAAGATAACAATTTTATAGAGCTACATCCACTGTTAATATCTAGATAGGGATATAATTAATTGGAAACCCCTTGCTTTACCCTTCACCCAAATTCTATGATATTTTCCTATACTAATAATTGTCCTTATAATCATACATAGAGATACCCCTAGACATATCCCTGGACATATACTTAGAAATATCCACATGGATCTCAATAAAATTTTTGTAATACTAATCTCCCAAGATTGACTAAACATTTCCTTCAATACCAACTATAATGACCAAGTCTTTTATAGAGAAATATCACATATTTTAAGATAAATATTAAATAAATTTTACAAACACACAACTTAGGAACATAATAGTTTGGTGAATTTGGATTCTAGAAACACAATATTCTAATTTTGTGAATGATCATAAACATCTCCCCACATAGATATTCTCACATAATACTCATATTAGGCATTCCATATATAAATATTTATTAATAAGTAGGGGAGTAAAACATGAAAAGGGTGAGAAAATAGGCTCAACAAGGGTAAACATAAGAAATATCAGTCCATGATAATATTAAAACATAACATAAGAACAAGGGTATGTGATCATGAACCTAAATTATGATGTTTATACCCAACCTATCATAGATCATAAACATGTTTCATTGAATAAAAAATTATAATTTCACAAATCAAGGGAATAAGTGTTAGAAATCATTATAAATCAATCATGAACCATAGTTTAATTTCATAAAAGTATTTAACCATAATAAATATAGACAATAATTTCAAATATCCAGCTTATCCACCAAGTCTATCAATATAGTGGATCAGGATTTGAAACATGTTTCCCACTATGGATTAGGACACACCTATTTACCAAAGTGGATTTTGACACAATAGTTTCCCATAGTATATTAGGGTTCATCAGTTTACAATAGTAAATTATGATACACCTTTTACCAAAGTAAATTAGTATGCACATGTTTCCCATTATAGATTAGGACACACCTGTTACCAATAGTGGATAAAACTCATCGACCTGATTCAAATTATTTATAAAAACCATGCTCTTTATTACAAAGTTAAACATGATTTATTACATAAACCTGAACTTAATAAAACTATATGGATCAATAGGTATAGTTTATTTGGGAATTAGAAACATTACATAACAACATAAAACATGAAATAAGACATCTTTATTTAAATTTTCATTATCATGACCAACTCATTCCTTCATACTTCACACTACATGGGATAACTTGAGGGCATAAATATGAAAGGGGTGAGATATAAAACCCATTAACGGATTGGACAAGTAAAAACATGAATAATACAATTCATGTTAGGAAATATTTATATTAGTGGACCATAAGAGAAACATGAACATAAATGCATGATATAGCATTGTTATCATAACATGGAAATGTGGTAACAACATACAACATGATATTAGCATGATCCAAGGATCATTGCACATGTATTAGCATGATTATACCCTTATTACACATGAATTAGCATGAGTTAACCTTCATTACATATGGAGTATAATGATACTAAACATTACCCAATGCATTAGAGTGCTATCAGGGTGCACCCTTCATAAACATTTCAATATCATGCTTAAGTGTTCCACATAGATCATAAAATATGGATTCATTCAACATCATAATTTATTAAATGATAAAAAAATGTGGTGTACATACACAAAATACTATAATAAATATGTATATATGAAAAACGGTGACTACCCTTGATAGAGAATTGGTCATGGTATTCAATACATGATGATTTTGGCATAGAAAATCACGGTGCAATTCTGGCATCATAACAGTGTCATATGGAAATTGAAAAATTTTGTTTTTGAGAGAGAAAGGGGTATCTCATCATTTATATATGAAACAGACAACAAGGGGATCATGTAACATAATATCCCAACCAATGAAATTTATCTTAGATACATAATATAGAAGAAATTATTAAATGGAAATAGGAATAGTGATACCCTTTGTGGAATTTCAGCATGGTAACGAGTGTACACGGAAGAAATCAATTATAGATAATGGGGTATATAATAATTAAAACACAAGTAGGGATGTATTGGGAGGTGAAAAGTCAAACCCCAAAAATTTTAATTAAAAATAAAAGGGTGTAACAATACAAGGAAACATGGATAAAAATGCCAATGGAAGGAAAGTGAGGATCCATTATGAAAATTCGGCATGGTAACGACTTAGGTAAGGTTCCAAATGAGGGGGAATAAATGATCCCTCATTAAAATAAAATAACATGGAATTTAGGGAATTGATTATAATAGGATGAAAAAATAACCAATTGAAATTATAAAGACTAATTTCAAACTTGTTTCTTAAATTGAAAGGACGAGAGAAAGGTCATGATCCCTTACGATAATTCTGCATGGTAATGGGTGTACATAAGGGTTCATAAGAGGGATAAATGAGAGTTAAATGTCCTATCATCATTCATATATAAGGTGGGAAGTAAGTGTGATGTTTAATAACATATCTAAACATAGTGATGAAATAAATTAAAATACATAACATTAAAAGAATTCTTTATAAAAGAGGAGGGTGGAAGATCCCTTATTTGAGTTAGTGACTTCAAAATATTATAGAGGGGATTATTAAGAGCTTGGGTGAATTGAGAGGATTATAAAGTGGGTGGGGATGAATAGGGATGTTATACAAGGATTTTTTTTGTGAAGATAAGTTGGATCTTGGGTGGGTTTAAATAGGAGATTAGAGGGGAATTCTTTAATATTTCACAAGCATAGGATTTGGAATCTATATAATTAAATATCTAAACCCACAAATCATAACATTGATATCGACTATTTTTTTTCAAATAGGAGTGGAAAATAATATTTTATATGGCCAATGGACTAACATGCTAAAATATTAACTTTTCTAATGTGGAGGTAAGTCACTCCCTCAAGAAAATGAATTAAAAATCATTAAATATATTATCCACTTTGGAGGATTCACTAAGGAATTATATAATAAGTCAAATAAATATAAAATAACATTATTTAAATGGGAAAACATATACTAGGCCTAGAATACCCCTTATAGTATTTATTACATAATTATGGGGTCACTATAATGTCATAAAACACATATTTTATTTATACAGTATTTACTTTTTACCCAAAAATTTAACTTAGAAAATTATGAAAAATTTACTATTGGATAATTTAAACATTATAATTCCAAAAATATTTTAAATTTTATCAATATAATTTTAAAAATATGTGAATTTTAAATTTTAAAATGAAAATAAATATTTATTTAAAACACATGAGTTTTGAGAAAAATCATTTTCAAACTATACTAAAAATTACATTCAACATCATAAAAATTATATACCTATTTATTATTAGTAATTTTTTTAAAATAATATTTTATAACAATATTAATTATTATAAAAATATTATTAATTCTTTAAAATAAATTCTTTAGAAATTAAATTTCTATTTTATCATATAAAAAATATAAATTTTATCAAACTGATTGGCCAATCATTTACAGATAAGGAATTGATATAATAATCATTTATAATAATTATTTTTATAGTATTATTAGTAAAAAAAAATGTTTAATATAATAATATAGATATTTATCAAAAGTACTATTTTTACCCTAGGAATTAATTTATCAAATTAATCATTTTTTATGAAAGCCCGTTCTCATAAAGGAATTGATGGAATAAGGATTTTATTTATTAAAAGGGATTATATAATAAGTAACTAATACATTGTTAAATAAAAACTTATAACACCAACATAAGACCAAAGGGTAAGGTGTGTGATTATGAAAGACTCTTGGGGTGGCCCGAATAACATCGCCTAGGTGGAAATCTCTATTAACTTGATCTTATACCGTAAGAGATTCAGTTCAAGCTTAACATGTTGAATCTCAGCTTGGGATTGGTCAAGAGAAAAGACCAATGATGCTTCCTCTTTTTTTAGCTCAATCAAATGAGCTTCGTACCACCTGAGTCTACTAGATGAGGTCATCCTCTCCTTTTTCTATGTCAAAAGGATTTTATAAATCCTTATACATATGTATCAATTGTGGGATCACTGTTCGATGGCTATATTATCAACGATAATGATAAAAAAATAGTTATTTAAACATAATAATAATTAAAAATAAGTTCCTGTCTTTTATATATCCATAAGACATTAAATGGAATGAAATTTTATTTATAAATGATTGGGTTGTTTCATATTTACCCCCTTAAGAAATTTCTCCCTTGAAATTTACATTTCACACACAAAAATAGACGAGGGTAACTATTATTCACCACTTCCTCATGTTCCCACGTTGCTTCTTCAAACTTTTGGTTTTTCCACAACACCTTGATGAGGGGAATTTTCTTATTTCATAGAACTTTTTCATTATGATCTAAGATATTCACAGGATTCTATTCATAGAAGTGGTAATTGTCCAAAGGTACCACCTCTAGACTGAGTAGATGCAATGGGTCAGGTATGTAATTACTTCATATTTATACATAGAATATATCATGCACATGATATAGGTTTGGTGGGAGTGATAGTTGGTAGGGCACTGCTCTAATGTGATCAAGGATCTCAAAACGGTTGATGTACCATGGAAAATGATTTCCATTATTCCCATATCTCATAACTTTTTCCATGGTGATAAACAGAGGAATACCATGTCTCCAACATCAATGTCTAGTTCTCATCACCGGCTGTCAGCATAAATATTTTTTTCATCTCTGAGAAACATTTATGTGTTTCAAGATGATCTTAACCTCCTCCAACATTTATTCCACCATTTTTGTACCTACATGATTTCTCTCCCCAACTTCATCAAAACATGTTGGTGTTCTTCACCTATTCCCATAATCGGGTCCATAAACAGACATTTGGATTCTTGAGTGGAAACTATTGTTGTAAGAGAACTCATCCAAAGAAAAATGTTGATCCCATCCTACTTTGAAGTCCATTGAGAATTATGTCAACATGTACTCAATTTTTTGGATAGTTAATGTCACGACCCGTCCTCGGAGCTCGTGCTGTGACTACCCCAAGCCTTCCTTCCATAGGCCAGGGGCTAGAGACTAGTACCAAAGCCATAAATCCCTATAAATGTGAAGTCATAGCCTTTATAAAATGTAAAAAAATAACCAGAGGACAAGAGGATGCAAACACTATGTAAAAACTGTATAAAAAAAGATGTTCTAGAAAGTAAAGGGTCCGGAAATATAAGCCCAACAATAAAGTACAAGGAAAAGACAAAAATTGTACAACTAAAAAGGAAAAAGATGGAAGGTGTCTAGCAGCTCCTGGATCATCCACCACAGATCCTACCTAAAGGGTAGGTACATATAGCCTCTTCAACACTCCATGTCCGTCCATATCCTCTGGGTACTGACTCATCGCGAGATCCTCCTCCGGGTACCATCCAGTCCTCGTACACACGACCTCTATCAGTGCTGTCCGTCGTCTGCATCCAACACAACGAGGTGCAGGCATAACCCGTACAGGGGTGAGTATAAAGATACTCCATGATGATTGCGAGACCCTCAAGGTCTCACAAAATCCAACAAGGATAATCCACAAAGTATGAAATCAAAGGATAACCATTACATAGGTATATGCCCATACATATACCTAAGTTATCATCTAACCCATCACAATCATGAGGTAAACACAATGGTCATTGACTCAGCTCAAACCAGGATTTTATTCTAGGGGATTGTATCATGTAATAACCCCAGAATCCACTAAGGATAATCCACAGTAGAAAGATACAATCATGAAGTATCAACCATTACTAATTAGGTATATTCCCATACATATACCTAAGATACCATTCACATTCCAGCTCCAACACTCGAGCCAAATTACCACTCATTCCACGAAGGAAGTAAAGTCAATCATCTCGATGATAACAACTGAAAGTAAAGACTTAGCTCATATAGGTATAAAACACAATTATATGGGTAGAAATGATTAGATGTAGACTCTGAATCATCTCCTCTGTCGAACACACATTGGATCCTGGAACAATATCAGCGCTTTCGTACCCACGTAGGATCCTGATACAGAAGTCATCACTATCGAACCCACGGAGTATCCCGGTACAGAAGTCACTGCTGTCGAACCCACAGATGATCCTGGTACAGTATCGTCGATGTAGAACCCACTGAGGATCCTGGTACAGTATCGTCCCTGTCGAACCCATAGAGGATCCTCATACAATATCGTCATTGTCGAACCCATGAAGGATCCTGTCATCTCAGTCACAACCAACCCTTGGTTTCCTGCACACATCACGCTTGATTCCGGGAGGGTCCGCTCCTTGAGCTATGTGTCGATACATCAACTACAACGAATTCTCATGTTGATGTATCCCGTAGTTTCATATCATCATAAGGAACCCAATACGATAGACGACACGTCAATCGGATGCCCGGTCTGAGAGTTATTGGCATTTCCGTTCTAGGGGCCCAGTTAGTTTTTAGGCTCAAACCAACCCGGACATACCCATACTACGTCCAATCCTCAAGTGGAGTTTACCAAAAGAATCGTTTCACTCTAAGAATTCCATCACCGCAGGCGGTACATCAATCAGACACATGTATCCCTAGATGCATGCTAAAAGGTGTAAATGACCATAGCGGGTCCGGGTCCGGTCTGGCCCTGTCGGACTAACCCGGACCGACCTGGTCTGAACCGAGGTCTAACCCGGTCCATGGGTCCAACCCAGTCTAAGGAAGCGACCTGAGCCAAGGGGACAACCCGACCCGAAGAGACCACCTTGCCCGACGGGCGGCCCACCTTGGGTGGCCCGACCTTGGGCGGCCCGACCGAGGGGTAGCCCGGCCTTAGGCGGCCCGACCATGGCAGCCTGGCCCGTGGCAGCCCGACCGACCACGCAATGGAGGGGGGTCCCGCACCCCACCCTGGTTTGTCGGACAGGGTCCGCGGGACCCGTATGGTCCCGCTCCTCCAGCTCCACGGCGACCGGCCCGGCCGGCCACCACCGCTTCTCCACCGTGGTATGCCGACGCCGAGGTCCTCCTGCTCTCCACGCGGCATGACAATGCCGTGCCTCCACCACCGCGGCTCGACTTGGACACGACCTTCGGTTCCACCGTGTGGTGCGACGACGCCGCACCTCCTCTGCCGCGACCCAGTTTGGCTGCGGCCCGTGGCTCCTCCGCACGGCACGATAGTGCCACACCTTTTTCTGGCGGCCTTGTGCTGCCGGTTTCATCACGGCCGGCCCGTCACCGGCCACCGATACTCCATCGTGGTTCTCTCTTCCGGTAGTGCCATTGCGCCACCACCGTCTTCAACAAATCAAGAACCAACAGAGGGACGTCAGGTTGTGTTTGTTTGGCCCGCATCCTCCGTGTTAGGTGTTAACAATTGGAAAACAAATAAACTGAGGTTGAATGAAAAAAACAAGCAAAGAATTAAACTCAAACCCCTACCTCGTATTTCACGTTGAACGTTGACGAGTCTTGGAAGAGGCAGTGTCAATTTGTTGACGTCGGGGAGCATCTGAGGAAGAAGCGTTGTCGACGTTCTTTGGGGGAAACTCATTATCTTATAGCATGGTCGAAGATCGAGGACAGTGTTCGTCGTTATTCGGAGATCAGGATCATTCTTTGTTGGTGAGGATGTCATTCTATGTTAGACGAGGTGGTTTCTCCAAGAACTCCAAAGCTCCACCAAAGAGAATCTCCAACCCCAAAATAAAATAATAGCTCCCTATTATTTTATTGTTTCCATGAATTCCAAATAGAAATCAATATTTTTTGAAAATATAATTAAAATACAATACCTAACTTCATTAATGGGTGAATTGGCACCATTATGGGGAAGGTGGAAAGTTTTAAAATAAATAAGGGAGAGTTGGATTTAATAAACTCAAGGAAAGTTTAAGAGACTTCCCCCAATTGGATGAGAGTTAATGGGGGTTAAAGGGGGTTTACAGTCATGTGGGTCCCACCTATTTATATCCTCCCAATGGAGGTTATGTGCGGGTTGGACCCACCTCCAACCTCCCCTTGGAGGATTAAACAGCCTTAAATAAAAATATGTTGTACATATTTTTATTTAATTTATTTAAAAAACCCCCCAAAAAATTAACTTCCATACTCGATAAAACGCAACTATGGTAAAGGTCCACTTAAGTGAATATCGGCGCTGTGAGTTCAACGGTGTCCTCCGATTTCAATTCTGAGCACTAGTTTAAAATATATAAAATCCCACTCGTATTTTTACTGAACGTACCTGAACAAAACTTCAGAAATTGATTCTGGGCACACCGGGCCTCAGAATCAGGCGCCGTCAGAAACTTCAGTCTCGTAAAATTCCCATTTATTTTAAAAAAAATTTCCACTGAATTTATGGGCATTTACATTATCCCCAACTCAGAGCTTTACATCCCCTAAAGCTACAACTCACACTAAGGAAACAAATGAGGGTACTGCGCACGCATCTGAGCCTCCCGCTCCCAAGTGCTTTAGTGGAGATTCTCGTGCTGCCAGCGAATGTTCCCCAGGGGAATTGACCATCCACATAGGACATGCTCATATTGATCCTCTATCAACACTGGAACCTCCATGAAAGTTGTCCCGTTATCAATGTCCAACTCTCCATGGTCGATGATGTGGGAGGGGTTGTGCATGTATCTCCTCAGTTGAGTTACGTGGAAGACATCGTACACCCGATGCAGCTGAGGTGGAAGAGCTAGGTGGTAAGCCAACCCTCCTACTCTTCTAAGGACCTTGAAATGTCTGATTAATCACGAAGAGAACTTTCCGCCTTGGCAAAATATCCATAGACCTCGTCGAGGTGATACCCATAGAAAGACATGGTCCCATCATCGGACTCTAGTGCTCTTCGTCTCATGTCAGCATACGACTTCAGCCTGCTCTATGCAGTCTTCATCTGCTCCTGGATGGTCTGCACCTTCTCCGTGGTAGATCGCACCATCTCTGGTCCCACTAGTGCTGAATCCATGTAAACGCAAAATCTCCAATTCATAGAGGCGTCACAAGCTCTCTACTGAGCCCTACTATCTGATCAGCAGGAAGTGGGCCGACTGTGTGAGTCGGTCTATGATCACCCATATCGAATTATTATTCTTGGATGTACGTGGAAGACCCGTCATGAATCCATGGATATCTCATCCCACTTCCACTCTGAGACCACTAAGGGATGTACAAAGCCTGCTGGTACATGGTGCTCTGCCATTACTTGCTGACAAGTGAGGCATCATGAGACAAAATCCACTACTGCCATCATCATACCTGGCCACCAGTGTTGTCATCGAAATTCATGATACATCTTTTCCACTCCTGGATGTACCAAAAGAGGGAAAGTGTGGAAATCCCTCAACACATCCTTCTATAGTGAAACTGGTACCATGGTACATCCTCTGAAGAGGATGATGTGCTCCCCACCTTCAGAAAATCCGTCAGGTGACCGCCCTGTGGATATCTGAGCACGTCGTGTCTCGCAGTCAGCATCCCCACACTGCGCCTCCCTGACTTGCTGAAGAAGTTGAGGAGTGATTGTTTGAGACTATAGATTGGATACTCCATATCTATCCACAATGGATATAGGCAATGCAGCCAGCTGCTGTATCGCCTCTCCTAGGAGCTGAATACCAGATCTCTTACTAAGAGCATCTACTACCATGTTCCCCATCCCAGGAGCATATAATATCTCAAAGTCATAGTCATGGAGGATCTCAAGACAATGCCACTGTCTCAGGTTCAAGTCCTTTTACGAGAAGACACACCTGAGACTATTGATATTAGAATAAACCATAAACCGTTCTCTCAACGAACTATGGGTGATATTATCCAATTATGAAGAACTTGACTATACCCTTCAAAGCTTACATCCTACAAGAGCTGGTAAGAGTTCCCCTTTTCTGAAAAGAGAAATCCGGTCTCATCCCCTGGATGAACCACATCCTTTTCCTAATACAATAAATCCTGAAATGAATGATACTATTTCATGCCATGGACGATGCCGTAAGGCCTCGACGCTACTACCAAGAGATCCAACCGTTACTATTGCCTCCAAGGGTTGAGTCACACTATCGGTATCAGTGTGTGGTCACTGGGTCTCCTCTAGTAGGAATCTCGAATGTGAGGGTCAAGTAAATTGTTTTAACCCAAACCTCTCAGTATCAACCACACCTAAAAGGTAAGAAAGAAAATGTCACATGGACAAGTGTATTTTATTACTACATCTCAAAGTACAAAGACATAAAGAAACCACAAACAACGACATCAAAGAAGATAGAAGAATCATGAACAAAGGTCTCTATGCCTGGAGCTAGTCCCGCTCTTGTCCACCTACTCCCTGCAGTCAGGGTGGACCTCCTGGGTTTGGTAGGTCCTCGAATCACCGTCCACCACCTGCTACTCGGCCAGCTCCTCTTCCACCTCTGCCTGCTCTCGGCGAACCACCACGGTCAAACCTCTGCCTATGCCTGGGTGGTCCCTCCGATGTCTACTGCTCATCTGTATGGAAGGTCGGGCATTCATGATCCATGTGACCCTGTCCACCACATGCATAGAAATGCCTTCTCCGTGTATGGTTGGCTCTGTCTCATGTGCCCTGCACAACTTTACCTGTATCATGGGGTTTCCCACCATATGGCCAGTACTCTTGGATTTCTATGACATCTGTTTATTGCCATATGCAGAAGACTTCACTACTTGTTGCCCTGTGGGAGGTCTTGTAACACACCAAGCTTCCACGATATGCTTCTCTTTCAATAATGCTATAACTTGCATTGTACGCTAGTTCGAGATTCTAACACACCGCGACCAATCAAAGTAGCTGCTATGAATAGTAATACCCACTTTTTGAATTATATAAAATCTATATTTTAAAATGGACTTCATTTTTTTTGGATTCGGAATATCGAAATTAGCCTAAGTTGAATTTTTGGTATTTTTCTGAGAACATCCAATTTTCGATGAATAGTGAAAAATACTTAAAAAATAGACTTTTTTAATCTAAATAATTTATAGTGATAAATTATACTATTGAGTGGTTTTAAAGTATAATTAGAATATAATTTAACCTTTTTATCCATTTGTGGTCATTATAATTAATTTCACTTTGAAATTGGACATAAACAATTGTCAATCTTTTGATAGATATTGTTTCTTAAAAACACGCTATTTGTTTGTACATCGGGAATTAACTATATAATTTATTAATGAAAATTCTAGGTTTTGAATTTGGTAAAATGGAAATCATTTTTGAATTTTTAATATCAAATATATCATAGGGTTAATTGTTGGTATTTTTCTGATATTGTTCAATATTTAATGAATAGTGAAAAATGTTGTATTTTAATTCAAAACTGCCTTTTCATCCAATTTATTTATTTGGTTAGATTTTAATTTTAATTTATTTTAATGTATAATTGAATTATTTTCTTATCACTTAATACAATTTGTTCATTGGAATTAATTTCACTTTTCAATTGGATGTAAAAACAAGTCAATCTTTTGATAGATTTTACTTCTTAAAAACACGTCTTTTGTTTTGACAACGAGAATTATTTTTAAATTAATTACTGAAATTTCTGTGTTTAGAATTTGGTAAAATGGATTCCATATTTGGAACCATAAGTTCCAAATTATGTAATTAATACTCTTTTGTTTTGGGACATTATGAATTGTAACGACGACAATTATCTTTAATTGTCATGATAAATTAGTAATCGGGTAGTTAAGGGTAATGAAATAATATCATAATAATATAAAATAACCCCAAAATGTGTTATAATGATATTGGTTGTGTCATGGCCGACCATGGGATGCCTTTTTCCAACTTAGGGACCCAATGGAATCACTTTTGTGTGATAGTGACATTTTATCATTTTATTTTTAAAGAAAGGAAAATTTAACAAAAGTATGTAACACCTAAGTAAATTTTTTTAATTTCCTCTACATAAATAATATCTTAGAATAGAAATAGTAATTGTAAAGATAAAAATATTTCCTACATCATGGTATTTTTTTTATAATTTTTAATCATTATATAAATAAATATATTTATGACACCATGGTGATGCAGTGATTACCTCATTAATGAACGATTTAAATAAAATGAAAAGATAAGGTAAAATATAAGACTAAAACTTGTCTAAAGCCTATTGGATGGGTTTATATAGAAATAATATCACCTTATACTCGAAATATATCATTGTGGGACCTTTAAAATCCGAAAAGCATTTCATAATAAAGTAACATTTCAATCTTTCCAAAAGAGCCCCTCCTCTCCTCTTATAAAAGGCCCCCACCTCTACCACCTTATTCACACCTTCAGAACCATTTGGCTCATCCAAACTCTACCCAAATACCCTCTAAACACTCCTACCTTCATCCTATAAGCCTTACCGTAGGTAGAAATCTCTTCAAGAAACCCTTTTGGTTCAAACCAAGGGGAGTTACCCGATTTAAAGGTAATGTCTTCTATTATGTTATTTTGTTTTATTTTGCTTCTCCAACCCTTAAATCTTTTAATTATTTTATTTTGTAACAAAAACAGTATACTCAATATACTTGGATGATGTTTTGAGAAGGATTAGAATTACACTAACACACACCTCCATCTAATGGTTAAAGAACATACGGTTTCTGTGGGTGGCGAATTACTGCCTCATGAAACGATGATTGTTCAATCTTCTTTTAACACCTCTCATGGTGGCCACTAATATGTAACTATATTTATATATGATATATATTATGTTTATTTTTTCCTTATGCTTCTGTATTTTTCATTTATGGAATACCTTTATGATTTCCATTATGGGTAAATGCGATAATTTCATTTTAGGATGTGCGGACTACCACCCCCTCAAAGTGATTTGAATCGTTAATGCCATATGTGGGATGTATAAAGAAAAGAGTTAAATGATATTATATATCATATTATATTGGAATTATAATATAACTTTATATAATTATGATTTAATTCCATTAAATATGAAATATAAATGAAAGTAGCATTCATGCGTACATACAGCTTACTGTCTCCATGAACGGTGCATTTTGTTTCTTACCTCTAAATGTTGTGTAATATTATAAATTCATGTATATACTGAATATATATGATATATATGATATCTAAATCATGAATATAATTCTGTAGATAATGGATATTTTACCACATAGACAACTTGTAATTATAAGAAGTTTATTTTTGACTCAAGTACCAAGGATCGAAAAACCGACCGTTATTAAATTAAATGATTAAATAATTTTCATAACATGGTAATAAGAGATGTAAAAGGAATAATGTACTTGAAAAAGGTTCTTAAGAAAATATAAATTAACTATATTTTATTATTTAGGAGATTAAAGAACGATCGAGTCAAGTCGGACACGAGGTAAGGGACTTCATCTCAATCTCCTTTCATTGAGGCATATTTTGTTTTATACACAAATTTCTTTTATACGGTGTATAAAACCCTTTTAATTTTACTTTTATTCAAAAGGAAACTTTTTGTACGAAGAGTTTTACTAAATGAAAAAAAAATGTTTTTGTCTTACGTATGAGGCGACAATGACTTCTCCACCGCCGTGACCATTATTTCTGTTTTGGCTTCCTCTACAAGCCATAACTTTTTTTAAATGAAAAATAAATACCATGTTTTACTTTTATTTTATTTTGGTATTGAAAATGGTTTTTTATATCAATGTGATGTATTAATATATTGTGATTGCAATGTGGAAATGTTATATTTCTTTTATGCATGTTTTATGTGATACGATTATGTTATGGTTTATGATATGTTTAAACATTTTCATATAAGGAATACATTGGACATAGTATGTGACGGGTGGAGCCCACTATAGCTCCTCGATGCATCAGTAAGTCACATGAGATAAACTAGTGTCTTGGCACGACGCCTTGACAAAATCTTATTTGTAGTCTTGGCACGAGGCCTTGGCTACGTGGTTATGATAGTCTGGCATTATGCATTACATTATTATGAAAGTGGTTATTGATATTGCATGTGATTATTCGACTAGTAGAATATCCATGTGAATAAGTAAATGGAATTATTTCATTTTATTTTTTCCATATTATGCTGAAGTTCAAGTTTAAAAGGATTTTTGTTTTAGTTATAAATTTCCTTAAATGTTTATGTTTATTTATGGAATTTTCTGCTATATTGTTATCCTTACTGATCATCCAAGTTCACCTCTTTCTATGTTTTATTTTTCCCAGGATTTGAAGAAATATTTTATGAATGACCAATTGGGATAGTCTGAAGGGGATATGAGTGTGGAATATGGATACTATGCTATTTTAGTTTTTCACTTTATGATGTAATGTAACATTTATGAATATATCTAGTGTTTCCATGGCTACTAAACTAATCAGTCTTTCGAGACTTGATATTTTGTGATCATGCCAATGTTGCGTAATAATGAAATGACTCTGGGTAACTGGTGTCAGGGCGTTACACTTGGTATCAGAGGCAGTTTAGTAATAACCTTTGAAGCTAGATTTATATAAAATATGATTAGAGCACATAACCCTAAGACAGACAGTGAGGATTAGTATAGAAAAACTTTCTAGAATTTTTGTATTGTAGATATTTTTTTAGTTTTCCAAGACATAAATCACTATCTAGATATGAGTAGGTAGAGGCGGCTCTGGCACATATGTACCTAGGGGTAAAACCTGAAAACACCGCTTTGAGCTAGACTCGAACATGAACTGGTGCACGACAACGGGCCTTGCTGCACTCTTGGTTATGACAATCCTGAGGGATATGCTTAGGATAATTATAATTTTATTTACAAACCATTATGAAGGGTTTATGAGTATATAATTCCACAAAGAAATCATTTATTTTTATGATTATGGATTATATCCATAAATAGTTCAATTTATGTTAAGTGTTTTACAACTATGGAATTATGTATTTTGATTCATGAACTGATCTAGATTATTCCATTGTTTAGAAATTGTGCCTAGTAGAAGGAATGGAAACTGTATCAATGCATGCACTCCATGTAGGTATTGACCTCCTGTTCAAGATAATTATAGTGGAGCTAGGGATACAACTGGTGTTGATCAGGATATCACCATACTGGGACAACACACTCAGGTTATGAATAATAACCTTACTCGTATGGAGAACCCTGATCCACAATGTGGAGGATCAATGTTAGACCGCTTCATGAGGAAACAAACACCAACATTTTATGGGGGTACAAATCCATTAGTAGCTAAGAAATGTATAAATTCCCTAGAGAAAATATTTCAGGCTTTAGGGAGTAGTGAAAGGGAAAAAGTTGTCATGGCAGTTTACCGCTTCACTGGAGATGTAGATCAATGGTGGTCATTGATTTAAAATACAAAGGAATATTAAGAAGTATCATGTATGGAATAGAGAGAGTTCAAATAGATTTTCTTAGAAAAATACTTTCCATGTGACCATCAACGAGATATGGAAGGACAATTTCTAAGTCTGAGGCAAAAGGAGGATGAGAATGTTGTAAAGTATGAGGACAACTTTACAAGGTTAGCGAGGAATTCTACGGATTATATACATAACCCAAGAAGTAATATTGATTGTTTCTTTGATGTGTTGAAACCATTTCTCCATCGAGCATTAGTATCACAATCTTTCTCAACATAAAAATATATAGTCTCGTGTTCTATCAAGACATAAAAGTAATTATCTAAATCTTATGACAATAAAGTAAAGCAAGAGAAGAATAGAACGGTGAAACGAGAGACAGATAAAGGGAAAAAGGGAAAGAAGGATTTTCCATTATGCGATAATTGTTGGAAGAAACCCCCCCGGTACCTACCCAAAAGGAATGGGAGTTTGTTATAAATGTGGAGAAAAAGGTCACCAGGCTCATGATTGCAAGGGAAAGAAAGATTCTATAAATGTTTAATGCTATAATTATAGAGAAATGGGGCATTATGCAAATGAATTTCCTAAGCGCCAAGGAAACTTACCCCAGAAAAGTCCAAGGGATCATGGACAATCTTATGATGTTACTATAGTTGAAGTTGAATAATAATTGGGTTTGTGTTTCTTGGAATCATGAACTATATTATGGTTATATAAATAATGTGATATATATAAGGATTTTACTACAGTAATTTTTGTTTTCATTATGGTTTTAATATGATGAAGGTAATCATGTTTTTAGAATGTGAAAATAAGAAAAACTTTACTTTATTTGGGGAATCTGATGTTACAATTGATTTTGGAATTTAGAGACCTTTTAGATAAGGTCTGGACAGAGGTATTTTGGATAAATATAAAGGTTGGAATGGATTAAGTTTAAATTTGGACAGTATTTTTAAGGTTAAAACATTTCTGAAGATTATTTTTGGAATATTATAGTACTATAGTTTTAGGAAAAGGACAACTTGCAAGTTGGGGGATAACCCGTCATGTTAGACAAATCTGTAGGAATCGAACCCACAATCACAGTGAGACATTCCTTTATTACCTACCACTAGCCTACAAGAATTCCATGGTTATTACAAAATAGTTTTCCTAATCTAAATGGTATGTGTTAATATTTGGAACCTTGTACGATTAGAATAAATATAATATTTTGGAGTTCTATTACCTTTTGGAGTGAAAGATGTGTTTGTGGTAAAAATTTATTAATGAATGAAAGTCTAAATGACAAGTAATTATATTTCCTTACATTCTTATTTAATCTCATAAATTAATTCCTCAACTATATGAAAGGTAACTTAAAACAAAAACATTTTCGGTTAACTTTTCCTACTGGGGAATCAATGACTATTTAACCAATCACAAGTTTGTGATTTTCTTGTAGTTAACATTCTCCTAATACTATTTTCTACAACTCTCTACCAGACCTTGATGGTTTGTTTCTCCTCCATATCCATGTTTTCATAGAATCCTAGTTTTGGCTATCTCGGGTGACCATTGTACTTATCTTTCTTTCTTTTAATGTTATATTTTTATTAACCCTATTTCCGATATGGGTTTTCCACAAAGGTATTTTCTATTTTCAACCTTTTATTTTTGAAGAACAATTTCAAATTTTGAGGATGAAATTTATTGATGGAGTGGAGAATGTGACACTCCAAGCTTCCATGATATTCTTCTCTTTGAATAATGCAATAGCTTGCATTGTACGGAAGTTTGAGATTCTAACACACCACGACCAATCAAAGTAACCGTTATGAATATAAATACCCACTTTTTGAATTATATAAATTCTATACTTAAAAATGGACTTCATTTTTTTGGATTCGGAATATTGAAATTATCCTAAGTTGAATTTTTGGTATTTTTCTCAGAACATCCAATTTTCGATGAATAGTGAAAAAAACTTAAAAACAACTTTTTTAATCAAAAAAATTTATAGTGATAAATTATACTATTGAGTGGTTTTAAAGTATAATTAGAATATAATTTAACCTTTTTATCCAATGGTGTTCATTATAATTAATTTCACTTTGAAATTGGACATAAACAATTGACAATCTTTTGATATATATTATTTCTTAAAAACATGCTATTTGTTTTTACAACATGAATTAACTATAAAATTTATTAATGAAACTTCTATATTTTGAATTTGGTAAAATGGAAATCATTTTTGAATTTGGAATATCAAATATAGAATATGGTGAATTTTTTGTATTTTTTTGATAATGTTTATTTTTAAATGAATAGTGAAAAATGTTGTATTTTAATTCAGAACATCCTTTTCATCCAATTTATTTATTTAGTTATATTGTCATTTTAATTTGTTTGAAAGTATAATTGAATTATATTTTTATCACTTAATACAATGTTTTTCATTAGAAATTATTTCAATTTTTAATTGGATGTAAAAACAAGTCAATCTTTTGATAGATTTTACTTCATAAAAACCCGTCTTTGGTTTTGACAACGCAAATTATTTTTAAATTAATTACTGAAATTTATGTGTTTAGAATTTGGTAAAATGGATTCCATATTTGGAATCATAATTTCCAAATTATGTAATTATGACTCTTTTGTTTTTGGGCATTATAAATAGTAACGACGACAATTATCTTTAATTATCATGATTAATTAGTAATCGGATAGTTAAGGGTAATGAAATAATATCATAATAATATAAAATGACCCCAAAATGTGTCCTAATTCTATTGGTTGTGTCATGGCCGACCATGTGATGCCTTGTGCCAACTTACGGACCCCATGGAATCACTTTTGTGTGATAATGACATTTTACCATTTTATTTCTAAAGAGAGGAAAATATAACAAAAGTATGTAACACCTAAGTAAATCAATTTTAATTTTTTCTAAAAAATAATATCTTAAACTATAAATAGTAATTGGAAAGCTAAAAATATTTCCTACATCATGGTATTTTTGTTTATAATTTTTAGGCATTAAATAAATAAATTTATTTAAGACACCATGATGGTGCAATGATTACCTCATTAATGAACGATTTAAATAAAATGAAATATAAGGAAATATATAAGAGTTACACTTGTCTAAAGCCTATTGGATGGGTGGAAATAGAACCCTTATCACCTTATCCTAGAAATATATCATTGTCGGACCTTTAAAATTCGAAAAACATTTCATAATAAAGTAACATTTCAATCTTTCCAAAAGAGCCCCTCCTCTCCTCTTATAAGAGGGCTCCACCTCTACCACCTTATTAACACCTTCAAAGACATTTGGCTCGGACAAAATCTTCCCAAATACCCTCTCAACTTTACTCCCTTCATTCTAGAAGCCTTAAATTAGGCAGAAATATATTCAACAAACCCTTTTAGTTCAAACCAAGGGAAGTTACCCGATTTAAAGGTAATGTATTCTCTTATGTTATTTTGTTTTATTTTGATTCTCCAACCCCTAAACTCATTTTATTATTTTCTTTTGAAAAAGAAAATTATATTAAATATACTTGGATGTTTTTATGAGAAGGATTCTAACTACACTAACACACTCCTCCATCTAATGGTTAAATAACATACTATTTCTGTGGGTGGCGAAATACTGCCTCATGAAACGATGATTGTTCAATATTCTTTTAACACATCTCATGGTGGACACTAATATGTAACTATATTTTTATATGATATATATTATTTTTATGTTTTCCTTATGCTTCTGTATTTTCCATTTATGGAATACCTTTATGATTTCCATTATGGGTAAACGCGATAATTTCTTTTTAGGAAGTGCGGACTACTACCCCCTCAAAGTGATTTGAATCGTTAATGCCATATGTGGGACATATAAAGGAAGGAGTTAAATAATATTATATATCATATTATATTTTAATTATAATAGACCTTTATATAATTATGATTTCATTCCATTACATATGAAATAGAAATGAAATTAGCGTTCATGCGTACGTACGACTTACCGTCTCCATGAACGGTGCATTTCATTTCTTACCTCTAAATGTTGTGTAATATTATAAATGCATGTATATACTGGATATATATGAAATATATGATATCTAAATCATGAATATAATTCTAGTGATAATGGATATTTTACCACATAAACAACTTGTAATTATAAGAAGTTTAATTTTAACTCAAGTACCAAGGATCGATAAAACGACCGTCATTAAATTAAATTATTAAATAATGTTCATAACTGGCAATGAGTTATTTAAAAGGAATAATATACTTGAAAAAGGTTCTTAAGAAAACATAAATTAACTATAGTTTAATATTCAGGAGATTAAAGAACGACCGAGTCAAGTCAGACATGAGGTAAGGGACTTCATCTCAATCTCCTTTCATTGAGGCATATTTTGTTTTATACACAACTTTCTTTTATACGGTGTATAAACCACTTTGAATTTTACTTTTATTCAAAAGGTATATTTTTGTATGAATAATTTTACTAAATGAAAAAAGGAATGTTTTTGTCTTATGTATGCGGCGACAACGACTTCTCCACCACCGTGACCATTATTTGTGTTTCATCATTCTCTACAAGCCATCACATTTTTTAAATGAAAAATAAATACCATGTTTTAATTTTCATTTATTTTGGTATTGAAAATGGTTTTATTATATCATTGTGTTGTATTGATATCTTGTGATTGAAATGTGGAAATGTTATGTTTCCTTTATGCATGTTTTATGTGATACAATTATGTTATTGTTTAGGATATGTTTAAACATTTTCATATAAGGAATGAATTAGACTTAGTAAGTGACAGATGGAGCCTGCTATAGCTCCTCGATGGATCGGTAGGTATCATGAGACAAACTAGTGTCTCGGCACATGGCCTTGACAAAATATTATTTATAGGCTTGGCACGAGGCCTTGACAACATTGTTATGATAGTCTGGCATTATGCATTCCATTATTATGAAAATGGTTATTGATATTGCATTTTATTATTTGACTAGTAGAATATCCATGTGAATAAGTAAATGGCATTATTTCATTTTATTTTTTCCATATTATGTTGATGTTCTAGTTTAAAAGGATTTTGTTTTAGTTATACATTGCCTTAAATTTTTATGTTTATTTATGAAAGTTTCGGCTATATTGTTATCCTTATTGAGTATCTGAGCTCACCCCTTTTTATGTTTTATTTTTCCCACAATGTGAATAAATATTTTATGACATACCTACAGGGATAGTCTAAAGGGGATATGATTGTGGACTATGGATACTATGTAATTGTAGTTTTTCACTTTATGTTGTAATGTTAACATTTATGAATGTATCTAGTGTTTCCAAGGCTACTAAACTAATAGGTCTTTAGAGACTTGATCCTTTGTGATAATGCCAATGTTACATAATAATGCACCGACTCTGGGTAACTGGGGTCGAGGCGTTACTGGTCTCGCTGCTAGTAACTGCTCAGCAAGGAAACTTTCTACTAGGAGGGCTTGCTCCAACACTCTCGCCTGTGTTGGAATGTTGAGGTAGATCATCGAAGCCATGATCTTATTCCTGAGTCCCTGATCAAAGGTCTGAGCCTTGAAGAATGGGTCATGTACCATATTCGTGGAGTAGCGTGAGAGGTCGGTGAACCTCGCTGAGTTATGAGCTACCATCATTCTACCCTTCTATAGATGCAGTAACTCCTGTATCTGCACCGCACAAAGTGTGTCTAGAACAAACTCCTCCCGGAATAGGCTCTCAAAGTCTGCCCAAAGTAGTGATGCCCCGTCATGCACATGGAGCATCAGGCTCCACCATCTTCCTGCTGCTGCATATAGGAAACTCTTGGCAAGGATCACCATGAGGTCGGATGTTGTCCCTACCAATCTTAAAACTCTCACAATAACCTCTAGCCAATCCTCACCTGCATGTGGGTCTGTCTCTCCCTAGAACCTGGGCGGCCTCTAGCACTGGAACTCATGCAACGCACTCAGATGGTGTGCACTCTCTTCTACTAAAGCTGGGGGTATCAGTGGCCCAGCAGGTATTGGTACCAATGGTACCTTTGTTGTGATGGGGCCCTGCAATGAGGCCTCGTTAGTCGGTGGGCTACCATCTCGTATGAAACTCAGAACCCTAGCTGACCGCCTTCGTGGGACCATCCTGAAAAGAAACTGGTGCGCCATGGTAAAAATAACATACTCGGTGAGATGACTCAAAGATACCACAAAGTAAACTCTTGAAATCAACACAAAATAATTTTTTTCGTGCAATGAGTTGGAAATCAGTGGTCAGGGTCCAGGTGTATGGATACGTCGACCGCCACACCAACACTGGACTCCCTAGACTGAAAACCACACTCAATACTCTTAAAGCTATTATTTCACATTAAGACAGATCAAAGTCCTATGTTCTGCGGTAGAACCGCCTCCTATGATACCAATTTTTCATGACCCATCCTCGGGGCCCATGCCGTGACTACCCCAAGCCCGCCTTCCATAGGCTAGGGGCTGGAAACTAGCACCAAAGCCATAAATCCCTATAACTGGGAAGGTATAACCTTTATAAAATGAAAACATAGAGAACAAGAGGAAAAGCTGAAGAAAACACTATGTAAAAACTGTATAAAAAAGATATGATGGAAAGTAAAGGGGCTGGAAATACAATCCCAACAATAAAGTACACGGAAAAGAAAAAACAAGTATAACTAAAAAGGCAATAGCTAGAAGGTGTCTAGAAGCTCCTTGATCGTCCACCATGGATCCTACATGAAGGGTAGGTATAGATAGTCTCCTCAGCGCTCCATGTCTGTCTGTCTCCTCCAGGTACCGACTCATCATGAGATCCACATCTGAGTACCGTCCAGTCCTCGTACACTTTTCCAGCACTGTCCGTCGTCTGCATCCAACACAACGAGGTGCAGGAAATTCCCGTGCAGGGGTGAGTATAAAGATACTCTATAAGGACCCTAAGACCCTCAAGGTCTCAAAAAAGCCAACAAGGATAATCCACAAATTATGAAATCAATGGATAACCATTACATAGGTATATTCCCATACCTATACCTATGTTATCAACTAACCCATCACAATCACGAGGTAAACACAAAGCTCATTGACTCAGCTCAAACCAGGATTTTATTATAGGGGGTTGTTGAAGTAATAACCCCAGAATCCACTAAGGATAGTCCACAATAGTAAGATACAATCATGAAGTATCAACCATCCCTACTTAGGTACATACCCATACATATACCAAAGTTACAATTCACAGTCCGACTCCAACACTCGAGCCAAAGTACCACTCATTCCATGAATGAAGTAAAGTCAATCATATCGATGATAATAACTGAAAGTCAAGACTCAGATCACACAGGTATAGGACACAAGTAGAGGGTTATAGATGATTAGATGTAGCCTCTGAATCATCACCTCTATCAAACTCACGTAGGATCCTGGAACAATATCAGCGTTTTCGAACCCACATAAGATCCTGGTACAAAAGTCATCACAATCGAACCCACAGAGGATCCCGGTATAGAAGTCACCGCTGTCGAACCCACGGAGGATCATGGTACACTATCATCACTGTCGAAACCACAGAGGTTCCTGGTATAGTATCATCACTATCGAACCCACGGAGGATCCTGGTACAATATCATCGCTTTAGACCCCATAGAGGATCTTGTCATCTCAGTCGCAGCCAGCCCTAGTGTTCCCGTACACAACACTCTCGATTCCAGGAGGGTCCACTCCTCGAGCCAAGTGTCGATACATCAACTACCACTATGTCTTGAATTGATTTATCATGTAGTTTCATATCATCATAAGGAATCCAACATGACAGACATCACATCAATCAGACACCCGATCTGAGAGTTATTGGTATTTTCATTCCAGGGGCCCAGTTGGTTTTTAGGCTCAAAACAACCCGGCCATACCCCAACTGCATCAAAAAATCAAGTGGAGTGCGCCAAAATAATCATCTCGCTCCAAGAATTCCATCACCATAGGCGGTACGTCAATCAGACACACATAGCCCTAGATGCAGGCTAAAAGGTTTAAACTGCCATAGCGGGTCCGGGTGCAGTCCGACGTAGTCGGACTGGAGCCAGCTTGAGCCGGTCTGAAGTAGGGTCTGACCTGGTCTACGGGTCCCACCCAGTCTGAGGAAGCGACCCGAGCCGAGGGGACGACCCAACCCGAAGAAACGGACGGGCCTGACGGGCGGCCCAACTCGAGGGGGCCCGACCAAGGGGGCCCGGCCTAGGGTGGCACGACCGAGGGGCGGCCCGGCCGAGGGGTGTCCCGGAAGTGGGGGACCAGCCTATGGCAGCCCAGCCGGCCACGCGATGGAGGGGGGTTATGCGCCCCTCCCTGGTTTGTCGAACAGAATTGGCACACTGCGGCGGTTCATGGGCCACGGGACCCGGATGGTCCCGCTCGTCCCACTCCATGGAGGTCATCCCAGCCAACAACCACTGCCCCTCAACCGCAGTGCGACGGTGCCGCATTCCTCCTGCTCTCCGCGTGACGCGCTGGCGCCTCGCCTCCACCGCCACGGCCTGACCTGGTCGCAACCGTCGTCTCCACCGCGCCGCACGACAGTGCCACACCTCCTCCACCGCTGTCTGATTTGGCCGCGGCCCGCTGCTTCTCGGCATGGCACGACGGTGCCCTGCCTTTTTTCGGTGGCCTTGCACTGCCAGTTTCCTCATGGCCAGCTCGTCGTCGGCCGCTGATGCTCCACTATGGTTCTCTCTTCGGGTAGCGTCATTGCGCCACCGCCGTTGTCAACCAATCAAGAACCAACAGAGGGACGTCGAGGATAGTGTTCGTCATTCATCAAAGATGAGGAGCATTCTTCGTTGGTGAGGATGTCGTTATTCATTGGAAGAAGTCGTTTCTCCAAGAACTCAAAATCTCTACCAAAGAGAATCACCAACCCCAAAATAAAATAATATCTCCCTATTATATTTTTGTTACCAAGAATTCCAAATAGAAATAAAAAGTTTTTGAAAAGATAATTAAAATAAGCTAACTCACAACATTAATGGGTGAATTATAACTATTATGGGGAAGGTGGAATGTTTTAAAATAAATAAGGGAGAGTTGGCTTTAATAAACTGAAGGGAAGTTTTAGAGACTTCCCCAATTTAATGAGAGTTACACGGGGGTTAAAGGGGGTTTATACGTGTGTGGTTCCCACCTAGTTATATCCTCCGAAGGGAGGTTATGCACAAGTGGGCCCCACCTCAAACCTCCACTTGGAGGATTAAAACGCCACAAATAAAAATATGTTGGACATATTTTTATTTAATTTATTTAGAAAACCCCCAAAAAATTAACTTATAACCACAATAAAAGGCAGCTGTAGTAAAGGTCCCCTTAAGAGAATAATGGCACTATGAGTTCAGCGATTTCCTCGGATTTGAATTTCAAGCACTGGTTCAGAAGATATAATATCCCACTCGTACGTTTACTGAACGTACCAGAATAAAACTTCAGATATTGATTCCGGGCACACCGGGCCTAGGAATCAGGCGCCGTCAAAAACTGCGGACTCGTAAAATTCCCATGTATTTAAGAAAAAAAATTCCATGGAATTTACAAGTGTTTATAGTTCACTCATATTTTCCATCAATATTTGGATGATAAGATATACAGATGTTCATCTTTGTATTCAGAGCATATGGGAGACTATTCCAGAACATAAAGGTAAATCTTAGATCTCTATTGGATATAATTGATAGTGGTACACCATAAATCCTTACCACATTTCTCATGAATATATGTGCTAGTTTATCCAATGATAAATCATCTCGAATCACAATGAAGTGTGTAGTATTTGTCAGATGATCCATAACAACCCAGATAACATTGTTTCCTTTTGATGTATTTTGAACTCCGGTGACAAATTCCATGGTGATGTTTTCAAATTTTCATGACGGTACGGGTATTGGTTTCATCATCCCCATATACTTCTTCCTCTTATTCTTCACTTGCTGATATACTAGCACATTGATGTATAGTCATCGATCTCTTTCCTCATGTTATCCCTCAGTAATGCTATCATAGATCCCAATACAACTTTGTGTTTTCTAGGTGAATGGAGAAATTAAAACTACGTGCATCATCCAAAATTACTTTATTTGACTCCAAATTTAATTGAAAACATTTTCTTACCAAATCAAAAAATTCCTTCTTCATTAACATTAAACACTATGGATTTCCCTTTTCTGATTGTTTCCATTATGTTTTGAATTCTCACATCATCCTTTTAAGAATCTTTTAACCTTTTCAAAAGAGATGCTTAAGAAATAATTTGTGACATTATTGATGATGTTATGTTCTTTATGATTCCCATATCCATCTTCATGAAATCTAAAAATATTGGTACCTTTTAAATTCTCATAAATGATATAATCACTAGGTCCTTTTTACTTATAGAATCCACCACCTTGTTCGCATTATTAGGGTGGTAGTGGATTGATATGTCATATTATTTGATCAGCTCTCACAATATTTTTTGAAACATATTCTACAATTTATGTGTGAATATATATTTGATTCTTTTTTAACAAGTATATATTTCACACTTCTTTGGAAATATCCACCTGATTTTAACACAACGATCACTACTGCCAACTCCAGATCGTGTGTGGAATAGTTTTGATCATTAATTTTAAACTACCTTGAGGCTTAGGAAATGAATTTTTAATTTTGTCTCAAATTACATAAAAGGGAGACTTATAATATTTTAATGGAAAACATTACCACAAACTTCATCAATTTATACAACACTTACAGATGTTTTCCCCAATGATTTAATATCATTTCTAGTGGGGAATCAATGATCTTAGATGACATAAAATATATACTAATAGGACCTTAATTGAAATACACTATGATATACACTACATTGATGTAGTGGTTAAATATAATTCGTTTATATTTATCCATCTTAGTATAAAGATTTTAATGCTCCCTTAATCATGGAGATTATTGATGTTCATCATGCTTCTCATCTCTTGCAACAATGAATTGTCTTTGATAATTCCCAACTTCCCCAAATTTATGACATAGAACTATGTAAGATACCATAGATGGAGTTTTTTTTCATTCATCACATTTTCCATTTTCTCATGGAAATTGTACACTTTATGCCCTTCCTTTCCACACATAAAACATCTCCTTGTCCCATTGTGAAATTCCCCTTGGTGCCCCTTTCCACACTTATTGCAAGAAAGAAATTGGTTATTCATTCCATTATCACCATTATCATATAGAATTTAATGAAACTTCATATTATTCTTCCTTTATGTCCGGGGAATTCAACAAAATACCAATTGTTAATCATGATTTTTGGTAGCTGGATTTACGTAATCACAATATGTCATACTTGAGCTCCCATTTTATTGGGAATCTCATTGAGACATTCATCACATTTCCCTTCACATTGGGTTTTAAATTGATTCCTCATATTTCAAACAACTCAATATAATAAAATAAAAAATATAGGTAAGTATTATAAATTATTAAACACATAATGGGGAATCCAATGACATTAAAGTGATAACTTATAAATTATATTTATCTCCTTCACTTTTTAATTTCTAATCATCGATTTATGTTATCCATGGTCTTCTTCCAAATTTATATTCATATTGAATTTTTTTATTACTCAACTAATAATGATTCATACTAAACTTATGAATTTATGAAATCATATCCCCTGAGATTTTTGAACCAAGAGTGAAGCAATCCATGTTGTCGTCCACCATTTCCCATTCGATTCTAGCTCAAAGCAATGTTTTCAGGTTATACTCCTGGATACATATGTTCCAGAGCCACCTCTACTTGTTTATTTCCAAACGGGGATGTATTTTACTAATTAAAAACTTATTATATACTCACCAAAATTTAGGTATTATTTTCTCATACACATTCTTATCCATAAGGCTTTCACATTAGTTTCATAACCTGAATCCCAAAAATAAATAAACATATCCTCAAATACTAAATATAAGAACCATTCTCTTTATTACACACTTAAACATGATTTATTACATAAAATTTCACTTAAGTAAACTACAAGGATAGAGAGGTATAGTTTTATGGGGTATTAGGAACATTACATAAAAACATAAAATATGAAATATAATATCTTAATTTAAAACATCCTTGACCTGACCAACTCATTCCATCTTACTTAACACAACATGGGATAACCTGAGGACATAAATAAGGAAGGGGTGAGCTATAAAGCCCAGTAAGGGAGTAAACAAGAGAAAAAATGAAGAATAAAATATAATTTATGATATAGGCATATCAATGTAGCACAAGAGAAACATGTCTATAAAGGCATTATATAGGATGGTTATCATAACATGGAAATGTTGCAACAACATATAACATTATATTAGCATGTGCTTAGGATCATTTTACATATATTAACATGAGTAAAACTCCATTTCACATTAATTAGCATTATTAAACTCTAATTTCACATGGTGTATCATGATAGTAAACATTACCCAATGCATTATAGTGTTATTATGGTGCACCCTTCACAAACATTTCAATATCATGCTTATGTGTGCCACATAGATCATATAACATGGACTCATTCAACATCATAAATTATTACATGATAAAGTAATGTGGAATACATACATTAAATTATATAATAAATAAGTAAATGTGCATAAATGTGAATAAACTTCAAAGAGTAATGGGCATGGTATTAACAAAACTATGATTTTGTCATGGAAAATCGTGGTGCAACTTTAGCAGCATAATGGTGTCATATAGAAATTCATAAATATGGTTGATGAGAGAGAAATGTGTCTCTAATATTTTATATATATAATAGATAGTAAGGAGATATTGGAATATAATATCCCAACATATTAAATTGAATTTAGATACCTAATAGAGAAGAAATTCATGAATGGAAATAAGAAAAGATAAACCCCTTATGAAACTTCAGCATGGTAACGGTTGTATATGGAAGGAACTAATTAGAGAGAATGGGGTATCTCATAATTTAAACATAATGAGGTATATATGGTGGAGTGTTTAAATCATAACACAACATTTATAATTGGAAATAAAAGGGTGTAATAATATAAGGAAACTTGGATAAAAATGAGAATGGAAGGAAAGTGATGATCCCTTATGAAAATTCAGCATGGTAACAACATAGGTAAGGGTATAAATGAGGAGGAATAAATGAACCCCCATTAACATAAAAAAACTTATAAATTAGATAATTTATTATAAATTAATTAAAAAATAACCAATTGAAATTAACAAGACTAATTTCAAAAAAGTTTCTTGAATTCAAAGGAAGAGGGAATAATGAGGATCCCTTACATAAATTCCACATTGTAACAGGTGTACATAAGGGTTGATAAGAGGGATAAATGATTGTGAAAGGGGCCCTCATAATTCATAAATCAAGTTCCCATTAAGGAGAATATTCAATAACATATCCCAAAATATGAATGAAATAAATTAAGAGACATAACATGAAAAGAATACTTGATAATAGTGGTGGGTGGAAGATCCCTTACTTGGGTGTATGAATTAAACATCTTGAATAGAAGTTATTGAGAGATTGGGGATCCTTGGGAGGATTATAGAGATGGTATGGAATATTAAGGACATGCTCTAATGATTTTGAGTGAAGAGAAGTGGTATCTAGAGTTGGTATATATAAAAAATGAGAGTGAAATACTTTAATATTTCCCAAACACAGGTTTTGAAATCAATATAATTAAATATTCAAAATCATAAACCTTACCATGGTTTCTATGAAAGATGATTGTAAAATGTTATTTTATAGGTACAATGGATGAATATATTAAAATATTAGTCTAGCTTATGTTGAGGTGAGTCATCGTATCAAGGAAATTAATTTAAAATCATATAATATATTATACACTTTGGAGGATTCACTAAGGCATTATAAAATAAGTCAAATAAATATAAAATCAAACTATTTTAATGGGTAAACATATATTGTGCTGATAATACCAATTATAGTTTTTATTACATCATTTTGGGGTTATTATGATGTCATAAAAGACATATTTTATTTATACAAAATTTAATTTATACCCAAAAATTTGAATATCTCAGAAAATAATGAAACATTCACCATCAGATAATTTTGACATCCTTATTCCAAAAATAATATTCAATTTATCTAAATAATTATTTATATATGTTAATTTTTACATTTAAATGGAAAACAAATATTTAGTGAAAATTTATAGGTTTTGAGATTTTTTTTAAAACCTTAATAAAAAGTACATTTGACTACATCAAAATTATATAGTCATTAATTATTAATAAAATTTATTTTATAATAATATTTTATGAAAATATTAATTAATTCAAAATTCAATAATTTCTTAAAATATATTCTTTAAAAAAATCATTCTATTTTATCATTTAAATAATATAACTCTTACCAAAACAACTACCTTGTCATTTATAGACAAGGAATTAATATAATAATCCTTTATAAGAATTTTTATTATAGTACTATTAATAAAAACCTTAGTGTCTTAGAATAATGTATATTTTTCTCAAAAGTACCAATTTTACTTGAAGAATGAATTTATCAAATTCACCAATTTTATAAGAATGTATAGTATCATAAAGTAATTGATGGAATAAGACTTTTATTTATAAAAATGTGTTACACAATAAGTAACTTATACATTGTTACAGAACTCGTTATTACAACCACAAAATACCTATGGGAATGGTGTACGATGGTGAAAGACTCTTGGGGCGGCTCAGATAACATCACCCATGTGGTAATCTCTATTAATTAGAACTTCTCCAATAGGTGATTCCCTTCAAAATTAAGGTGTTGAAGATCGGATTGGGTTTGGTTAGGAGAGAATCCTAGTGATGCTAACTCCTTTCTTAGCTCCAAAAAAGAGCTTTGTACAGCCCGAGTCTACTGGATGAGGCCATCATCTTCTTTTTCTATGTCAAATGGATTTGTTAAAACTATACATTTATTTTCGTTGTGGGAAAACAATTCAATGACTATATTATCAATAGTAATGATACATAAATATCATTTAAACCTAAAATAATTAAAAAATGTGCATGTGTTTTCTGTATCCATAAGACATTAAAAAGAGGGGAATTTTATTCTTAAATGATCAAGTTATTACATTATTATCTAATTCGAAAAAACTATTTACCCAATTAATTGGAGGAATTTATAGGTCCTAAAAATTTAATAAATAAAACAATACTTGTGTGTTACACGAAATCATAAAACATTCATCATATCATCACATCATAATACTTGAAATGAAAATGGGTTTTATAGACATTTCATAAAATCCCCATAGCATAACCCATTGAATAATAGATTTTTTTCATAAAAATTAATAAATATAAATATTAAAAAGGCATAGAATGAATTTGTTTATTATCCTTGAATCATATTAGTAACATCATAGTATTTTATATTATATGGAAAATAATTTTTAAATATCACATGGAATAATTCTCGTGGAAAATAATTGTTTTATTTTAAGAAAATTTGTCTTCAATTTAAAAAAATCTCACATATAAATGAACACATATTCTTTTAAAATAAAAAATTAAAATTGTAAAGGAATATTAAATTAATTTAGGATTCATTATGAAGGAAAAATCCACTAATTATATATAATTAAAAAGTATTCAACTCGTTTTGTTTTCAAGAAAACCATAAAGAACCGCATTTAGAAAATGAAAAACAATTTCATTTCAAACCAATTTTTAAAAACATAAAATAGGAAAAAATAATTTTAAATAGTTTTAAGAGAATATTAAAATTATTTTTGATTTTTTTTATAAAAAATATAAGAGGAATATAATTATTTCTTAGTATATACTTAAATATAAACAATATCAAATTATGATGAGATTGTGAAATAAACCCTTAACTCAAGTCACACCTTTCCTTGTTCTCATTCAAACCTCCTGTATAATATATATAGATTAATTATACATGTATTTCATAGAAAAGTATCTATAATACTATTTATTATTTATATATAACACATTATCACGAATATATTAGATTTTTTTTTATTAAAATCACTATCCTAGGTGATAACTACTTTATTTTCCAAACATGTTTTAGTTCGTCAGTCACAATCATTATGGTTAGAACATATACCCACAAATTCCAAATTTTAATCAGGTTATAAGAATTGTATATATTAATTATATAACTTTTTATAATCATTCATAGAAATAAGATATAAAAAAATAAATGACACTATTCAGGGAGATGGTAGGACGTAAGTACCCATAGACATTATTTCCATTTTTCGAATGGTGGAATAAAAGAATGGTAAGTAATAGTTAAAATTTAAAATTAATTATTATATCATATATATCAAATATATATTCCTAAAATTAAACTTTATTATGATCCATTTTAAATATAATAAAAAATGAATTACATCGCATCGTGGAGATGGTAGTTCATACATACGCACAAGAGAAATTATTATTGCCCAAAATATTGGATGATTAGACGGTTGGAATTATATTATAATTTTAGTATTATAATAATTTTTATAATTATCATGTATAAATATTAAATACATAATAATTACCATTCATAATATATTGTGATGAAAACTGAATTGTATCACTATGTGGAGATGGTAAGCCGTATGTACGCAAAAGAGATACATTCACGTCTTATTTAAAGAGAAATAAAGTTTATAATGGTGTTCTAATAATAATAATAGTAAAAATTATGAATATATAGGATTATAAATTTATTATTTTATTATTAATTTCATATACTTTGAGTAGGTAAAGAAGAGTAGAAAAAAAGTGAACAGCTAGAGTGATTGCCTCTTCTTTGAAATGTATCCTTTAGATATCTTCTAAAGGGATCTAGGGTTAGTCTTCTGGGAAGGGTTATACCTGTAGAACATATATAGGGAAGTGGATAATATAACTATGAATATAATTTCTCACCTATAAGCCTCAATGTGTTTTAATAAAGTGAGGGAGGAGGTGTCCTTTTATAATTTAGGTGAGAGGCATTTTGGAATTTTATTAAAAAATATAATATAATACAATTATTCTAGAAACAAATGCTTCCAAATGGAAAATATATTAACATTGAATGAAATATTAGACCATATAATATATCCATTTTTTTATTTAATATTTTTTTAATTTTGAAATAATTTAATAGTATATTAATCCCATATAATATCATTATTTTCAGTTTTGATACTATTAATTACATTGACATTGAAAACATCAAGATAATGAGTAATATTAGAAAAAATATATTTTTTTATATCCTAAAAAATGTCATAGTAATATATATATTTAATTTATAACCTTAAATATATCAAATAATGGTACTTTTTTTTGATATCATTGTTTTGATTTTTCCGTTAACTAAAAAATCACTACGTCAGTATTGTGTAAGAATTTAAAGTGATTATTTATTCCATAAATATTTAAAAACTTACCACAAATAATATAAATATTTTATATTAAAAAATAATATTTATAGTCAAAAATATCCTATGATTATCCCCAGATTAAAATATTATTGTTATTAAAAACAAGAGTGTTACATGTTTGAATTTTTATGAAATAATGTACTATAAAGGTCATAATATCATTAAAATGGAAATAAAATTACCTAAAAATTAATATTGGATATTAAATAAAATAAATTATCCAATAAAATTAAGTCAAAATTTGTGGCCATTTTGTAATTCTCATCATTTTATTTTTAATATTAATTACATGATTTACCCTTTACATTCGTTACCAAAATTACAAAAGATAACATTCATATTGACCAAAAATAAGAGGTACCTAATTAATAAATTTGGACTTTCTAATCCAAAAAATGTAATCAATTTTAAAAAATTCAAAACACATAAGTGGATATATTTAATTTAAATTAAATCAGAAAAACAAGATGAAAACAACTTATTAGAGAAATGCCATTTTTTAAATTTAAAATGTTTTTATGCCAAATTAAATTATAAAACCCATTTAAAAAACCATAATTGATTTATTTAAAATAAAAATGAATAAATTATATATAAATATAAATATAAAATAAAATTTTACTTTGTATATAAATTTAATGAATGATAGCTTTTAATAAAAAGCCTTTTTATTTAACTATTTATTGACAAATCAATATTTTCCTAAAATACTAAAAAATTCAGATTATGATAATTTTGGAATGAGGAATTAAAAAGTGAAATTAATTTTTTCAAATAAATTTTATAAATTTTGAAAAATTATTTTTAAATTTATGGTACAAAGGGTGAAAAACTTTTGTTAGAAAATATATTGTTAAGCATAAAATTGGATTTATTATTATTTATTAACTAGAAAACAAATAAGTTGAACTTTAAACATTTGATTGAATATATAATACATAAATTTAATTAAAATAATTCCCCGAAAGTTATTTTTTGAATTTAGTGAGGTAGAACATGTTTGTGTTCATAAAAATTGTTTTCCTAAATAATATTTCCATTACATTCAAATAAATGCTGAATATTGAAATGATAAAATTTATTTGAAATTTTTTTCTCATAGAAACTTAAGTAGTTAAACTATATCCTCCTTAAAACTAATTTCATCCTCAAAATTATTCCCATTAGTACCAATAAATAAGGATAATTATATCACATTATATCTTTAGGTTCCTATATAGATTTCTCAAGTTAGTGTTTTCACCACAAAAAATGACAAAGTAAGCGATGATAATTCGTAAAACCATATATATTCAATCAAGAATCTATAAAAGTTATTGATCATAAATAATATCATAATCCATCGGTATGATCTGTATGTTAATTAACATGCAATAGATAAGTTATGTACTTTGTCAGGGGAGATACAAGGAACACATCTTGAATTCGAGAAAGGCTTAGTGGAAGCACCAAATGATAAGATTATGGTCAAGTATTTAAAAGGGGGAGATATAACTAGGGATTATTTTTACCGTCCTTATTCTATGTATAAATTAATTAGAATACATACACAACAAATTTAAATTATATATCTCCTTGATGATTATTATCCTAACATTTCTGTCATCTTTGTGTTGTCTTTACATGTTGTTGAATGGATCTAACATTCTCTTCCATCTCAACATCTTTCTCAGGTCCCAATATATTTATTTATTCATCTTCATTATCGTACATTGGAGTTCTACACATATGTACATATATTACATCATAAGGATCCATCTAAATTATTTTGTGAAATCTATTTATGCAAAAAAAATTCAACATCATGAAGGTGTTGATCCCAACCAGATTTGAAATCTATAGAAATAGATATCAGCACATCCTATTCAAATTGAATTGTTCTCTCAGACTAACCATATTCTTAAAGATGATATGATGTGATGAATCTCAACTCTTTATCAATATACTGATAAATAATTCACCAAAACATCGAGGAAAACATTGAATCCTGATCATATAAAATTATTTGTGGTTCCATAGAAAACCTTACCACTTCTCAAATGTATATTATAGAAAGAGGATATAAGGAGAAATATTCTCTAATATAAATGAAGTATTCTGAATTTTTAATCTAATCAACTATAAACCATAATGACAACAACAATAAAGATAATATAAACCACAAATGTTACCAATACTTTTAATCACATGTCCATAAATAGTAATGTGAATTCTACATGAATAAATATGTCACTGAAAGATACACATACCAAAAGGTTTGTGTTTTCATAAATGTCTCTTAAATCATCCTTAATTTTGATAAACTCCAATCATAGAAAAACATCAAAAGGGGTTTTAATGAATTTGAACTTATGATCAACCATAAACATATAATCCTCTTATCGTATCTATAACACTTAAGTTAAAAATACATGAAGATTTATATGCTCTGAAAATTAACACAATCCTTATATGATTCCCAATTCTTTTATCTAAAATTAAATTATTTAAATAATTCCACAACATTATTCATAAATACATATATTTACACCCTTAAATACTTGAAATTCATCAATATGAATACATATTTATTTTCATGCTCTAGTGGAGAAACCTTATCTTAATGATTTTAATCATGTAAATATCATGTTCCCAACATGTATTACATATAGATACCCAAATAGTTTTCACTACATAACCTGATATTCGACATAGATAACATATTTACCTCTATTTGATATATTTTTCTATGTTTCAGTTCTCGCCATCTTGATTATCATGAAGCTGAATCTCTTTCCTAAAATTTAATATTCCTCTTATTTGACACTTTATGAATCCCAAAAAAGTTAATTTTTTTAATAATATATTGCAATAGGTTATTAGTAATAATAATCCCATTTATCTCCCCAATATTCATTTGATTTGGTTTCTCATAGTTACCAAATTGTACAGTAGATTGAATGTTAACATGATTCATTCTGGCTCCGACCATTGAAACTAACCAAAATGCATATTATGAGAAATAATAATCATAGTGAGGAACCAAATAATCATGAAAAATAACATATATGATGTATCAATCATGGCATATTATTTTTAATCTATCACACCTTGGGCTTATCCTAGGCCATTCATGATCATCATTTAAATCCTTCATTATGGTTTAGATGATTTCATAAATTTATAAAGAATATCCCCAGGGGCTCACAAACTTGGTTTACAACAAGGCCCATTATCATGCATTAGGTGAAGACTAAGTCGACATCAATGTAGCCTATTTGATCTTTTTACACATACATACCATTATTCCAAATCTATATCCGCTTGTAATATCCATAGACAGATGTAATTTCTTGGAAATCCATTTCTTTATCCATTACCAAAACTTCAATATATTTTCTTATACGTTGAATAATCCTTCTAATTTTCTTTATGGATAACCATATACATATCTATAGATATATAATTAGGAATATTATTATGTATCTCAATAAATTGTTTCTGATTATAATCTATAAAGATTGAATAAACCTTCCCTTTGATATAAACTATAATGAACCTGACTTTTATGTGGAAATATAACATATTTTTATATGAATATTCAATTAATTTAATAAACAAACACCCAAATACACTATTATTATAGAGACTTTTTAGACTATAAAGGCAATATTCTTATTTCGTGAATGATATTTAACATCTCCCACTCATGAAAAATCCCACATAGTACTCCTCTTAGACATTCCCTACCTAAAAAATTCTCTATAACATGGGAAAAAAATATAATAAAGGGACAAATCTGATTCTCAGTAAGGGTAAACATTGGAAATATTAATCTATGATCATTTTAAAGCATAATATAAAAATATGGGTATATTATCATAGACATGAATTACAAAGTTCATACCCAACCTTTAATAGATCATAAACTTGATTCATTGAATAAAACATTATAATTTTAGATTAACTAGTCCATAAGTGTATGAAATCATCAAAAATCCATTATGAACCGTAAGATCATGTCATAAAAGAATTGAACCACCATAAATATGGAAAACCCTTTCTTATGTCAAGGTCAATTACAAATTCCATCAACTTAGAGGACCAAGACTTATCACTTTTTTCACATTGTGGATCAGGATTCATATAATTACAATAGTGGATTAGGACACACTTGTTTCCAAAAGTAAATTCGAACACACCTATTTTCTATAATTTATCAGGATCTCTTATTTCCTATGGAATATCAGAATGCACCTGTTTCCCATTGTGGATCAAGCTCATCGACTTGTTTAAAATTATTATATCATGATATATAAATATTTACCCAATGAATTGGGGTAAAATATTAGTCACAACCATATCATATTGAAATCTATACTTATGTGATCCTCAAAATAATAAAACATACATTATATCATCACATCATTATATGTGTAATGAAAACGAGTGTCATAAACAATACATCAATTAACCATAGAAATCCCCAAGAAAGAGAAAAGGGTTTTGTAAATATCAATGAATATAGACATTAAATCTCTAGAGAAATAATAGGAATTGTTTCCCATAATCATATATGTAATATCAAATTATTTCTTATCTTATGGAAAATTATTTTGCAAAAGTATAAGAAATAGTTAAAGTGGAAAATTAAATTTCTATTTTAAATCCATTTATCATGTTTTTAAAAAAAAGATATGCACCTATAATTAAAATAATACAATTTGAATATAAACATTTAAACGTGTAAAGGAATAATAAAAAAATTGGTTTTCTTGATGAAATATAAATATTATCATTATGTATAAGGTAAAAAACATTCGTACTATATTTTTTAGATAATCCAAAAAAACCACATTTATAAAATGAAAAAAACAATTCCTTTCAAACCATTATGTAAAAACTAAAAGATAGGAAAAATAATTTTAAATATTTTATGAGAATAGTAAAAGAAGTTATTTTTTTTATAAAAAATGGTCATGGAAGAGAAATATCATATATCCATATATCCTTTTTTATTTTATTTTCAAAGTAGCCGCTTTATGGGAGAGTGGTAACCGGCGGGATAAAAAATCAAAACATGCTCCATTCAAAATTCAAAATTCAAAAAGAAATCAATGATACAAAGAACCCAAAACGATCAGATCATCACACTAGTTTCCAACTAAGAACACTATAGAACATCATCACCATGCCGTCAATCGAAATCCTATCGTCTACAACCAACATCATCACTGTCATAGTCGTCATCACCATTCAATCACCACTGCCGACATCGCTAACCCGCACGGGAGACCATCAAGAATCATCGAACTGCTATAGAACATCCACACCATGTCGTCGTTGTCCATCCATCATAGAAACCAGAAGAAGAAGAAAAAAACAAATGCACAAGAACCAAAAAACACAATTTTCACCAAGAAAACCAACACTGCCACTATCGTCACCACCCGAACATCACCAGTCACTAGAGACCTATGGTGTCTGTCATAGCCACCAGAAATAATAGCACCAGACACCATCAACGTCATCAAGTGAGGATCAAGACTCCTGGAACTCTGAAATCCCCTCAAAAAACACCTCCTAAAGCTCATGTGAAAACCATATCTCCAGACCGACCTAGGGAGGAGAGACGGTACATGAATATAGGACAGAGTAAGAGGGTAAAGCAGCCCACAGGGAGTCAAGAGTATCTCCGAAAACCAAGACCACGAAACAAGCCATCACCCACACCACGACCAAGCAACCACCAACACAATCACAAAAAAACAGCATCAACGAGCCTTCAACGACACATCACCATCCAAAAATCCCAACATAAATATATCCGCAACTCAAAATCATCATAGATGGATGAAGAATAAAATGGGATTGAAACCCTAGACAAACTCAGAACTGAAACCCATAGAAGAAATGGTGAAAGGGAAAACCGTACAAGGAGCCGAGGATGAGCCCTAAACAAAAAAGCCATCAAGGGAGAGGGAATGAAACCCTAGGAAATGGAAACAAATAATATGGAAGCTAGGAATCCACTCTAGAGAGAACATCGAAAGATGGGACCCTAGAAAGAAAGGAGGAGATGGCTCCAGGGAGCTCACTAGAATAAAAGAGGTTCGAATATCACTCCATTGCCGAGGGAGTAGGTTGAGGGAGGAGAAGAGAAGCGTGCTCGGGAGAGCCCTCTAGGGGAGAACAGGTCCATTCTCTCTATCCCCCATGGAAGAGAAATATTCCCCAAAATATACTTAAACATAAACAATATCTAATATTGATGAGATTTTGAAATAAACCCTTACATCAAGTCTCACCTTTCCTCATTTACATTCAGACGTAATATATGAAAAATATGGATTTATTATAAATTTATTCCATAGTTATTTATTTATAATACCAAATTATTATTTTTTATAACATCTTATCACTTGTTTATTTATAATTTGTTATTAAAATCACTATTCTGGTTGATAAAATCTTCATTTTCCAAATATGTTTTGGTTCCGCAGTCCTAGTCCTAATACTTTGATAATATTTGAATAATTTTTATAATATTAAAGGGTATATAAAAGTAATATATAATAATTATATAAATATTTATAATCATTTATAAAAATTATAGATAGAAAGATGAATCACACCATTCACGGAGATGGTAGGTCGTACGTACACATGAACATTGTTTCCATTTTTCAGATAAGGGAATAAAAAAAGCTGAATAAAAAATAACCATTACTAAATAATTATTATATCACATATATCATATATATTCATAAAATTCAACCTCACTACCACCCATTTAAAATATAGATGAAAAGAGAATCAAATCACAACACGAAGATAATAATCCATTCGTTTATATAAGAAACAATAACTTTTCCCAAACGATTGGATGATAAGAGGGTATGAATGATATTATAATTATATAAGTATAATAATTTTATAAAAATGATATATAAATATTAAACCCATCATGATTACAATCCATAAAATATGGTGATGACAAGTGAATTGTATCACTACATGGAGACGGTAAGCCGTATGTATGTATGTACGAGTGGTATATTCAATTTTTATTTGATAGAAAGGGGTTGAATAATGGTTTTTAAATAATAATAGTAATATTTAACAATACATATTATATTTATGTTTTTAATTTATTACTAGTATAATATATTTATGTAAGGTAAATAATAATAGAAAAAATGTGATCACTTAGGGTGATTACCTCTTCTTCGAAATGACTCGTTTAGATCTCCTCTAAAGGGATATTTGTTAGGTCTTTTTGAAGGTAAGTATATCTAGAACATGTATATAGAAGTTTAAAAGGTAATTTGGAATATTATTGTCGATATATATGGCTTAATGTGATGTAATGATGTTAGTGTGGAGATGTTCTTTTATAATCAAGGTGAGGAGAACTTTTGGAATTTATTTACAAATTTATATATAATAAGTATATTCTAGCTACAAATTATACAAAATATCATATAAATGAACAAGGTATGAAATTTTAGACCATATATAATCCAATTTTTAATTATTTAATATTTTTATTATTTTTAAATTATATAATAAATTTTTTATCCCATAATATATCAATAATATTAATTTTGATACTATTCATTACATTGACTTTATAAACATCAAGATAAGAATTAAAATTTGAGAAAACTATTTTTTATATATATCATAAACATGTAATGGTCATATACATATTTCTTATATAACCTTAAATATTTCAAATTATTTTACCTTTAATACTTTTAAATTCACTTTTATTATTTTTTCATCAATTGAATAATTACTATATCAGCATTGTGTAAGAATTTAATATAATTTTTTCATCCCTAAAAATTAATAAATTTTTTTTAATAAGTTAATTAAATATTTTAACATTAAAAATAATGATTATAGCTGAACATATCCAATGGATAAACCCATATTATAATATTATAGTTATTAAAAACAAGAGTGTGACATGTCTGACTTTTCTTGAAATATATATACTATAAATTCCATTATCTAATTCAAATAGTAATAAAATTTCATATATAAAAATATTCAATGAATATGGATGAAATGGCCTCAAAAAATAAAATAATTTTTTTTGTAATCATGTATTAATCCATTACATTTTAGTTGTAACTTTAATTACCATATTTACCAATTACAATGGTTACAAAATTACAATGATTATGTTTTATATTGACCAAAAATAAATGGGACCTTTTTACTATATTAGAACCTCATAAATATAAATATTGAATCCATTTTTCATGAATTAAAATACACAATGGAAATAATTTAATTTATAATTAAACTGTACAAAATTGATGAAAAATAGTTTGTGAGGAAAATTCCATTTATAAATCTAAATCATTTTTATACTAAATTCAAGGATAAAATCCATTTAAAAAACCATAAATGAGTTATTTTAAACTGAAAGGGACTAATTGAATTTTAATTACAATCCAAAATATAATTTTTATTTGTATATACATTAAAATAAAAATAAATCTTTTAATAATAATTAGTATTTTTCACTATTCATTAAAAAATAAATTCTTTCACAAAATCCTCAAGAATGAATATTAAGATAAAAATTACATGATTAAATAAAAAATGAAATTAATTTTTCAAAATAAATTATCTAATTTTTACATAAATTAGTTTTACAATTAGGGTGAAAAATGTGGAAAAATTTCTTTTTAGGAAATTAAAGTTATAAAAAATAAAGATTGATTTATTATTATCTCTTATCTAAAAAACATATAATATTAATGTTAAACAATTAAATGAATATATAATATATATATTTCATTAAAATAATTCACCAAAAGTGATTTTTTATTATATTTAGGTAGAAGACATTTGTGTGCATAAAAATATTTTTTTACGAAAAAAATTCCCTTTTGTATTCAAATATTACTTTTTTATATTTCTAATTCATTTTTAATTAATGAAATAATTTTATATACATATTTAAAAAATTAATTTTCAAAATTCAATTAACACAATTCATTCCTTCCATTCTAATGTCTAGGTGATAACGATGATATTAAAAAATAATTTTTAATTGTATATCATAATTCATTTAAACTCGGTGATGCGTATAAAAAAAATATAAAAATGATTTAATTTATTTAAAAAAAATATTTCTAAAAATATTTTGGGGTTACATTATACCCCCATTAAAATGAATTATTCCCTGAAACATTTTTTACTTTGGTACCAACAACTAAGGATACTTTTTCTTTACTATATCATCTGGTTCCCATGTAACATTCTCATGCTCATGGTTTCACTACAAAACATTGACATGGTAAGTTGTGTCATTTCATAGAACCTTCTCCATTCAATCCATAATATCTATCGGTTGTTCATCATAGAAAATAATAGGATTAAGTGGTATGAACTATGAGTTCTGTACATGTGATGGATCAAAAATATACTTTATTATGAGATATATATGGAACACATCTTTTTCTTAAGTGGTTTTGTTAGAAGCACCAAAAATAAGATACTATCCCACTACGATCATGTATTTAAAATGGAGTTATGTACCTGTGGATTTGTTTTATATTATTTTTTTCATGTATAAATTAAATAAAATATATATGTACCAATATCAAATTCTATATATCGTCAATAATTATCAGTATAACATTAATTCCATCTTTGTGTTATCTTTATGTGTTATTGAATGGATCTAAACTTCTCAGCCATCTCAACAGCTTTATTTGATCCCAATATCATTATTTCTATTACATTATTCTTTTACATTATGTTTCCATAAATATTTCAATAATGGGAATTATAAGGATCTATAAGAATGGTCTAGTGAATGATATTGTATCAGAAAAACTCATCTTGAGGAAGTTTGTAATCCCAAACACATTTGAAATACCTAGAAAAATATCTTAGAATATCATCTAGGGTTTGAATTGTTCTCTTTGATTAGCCATCTGTGTAATGGTGAGATACGGTATTGAAAAATAAACTCTACCTCAAGATAATTATAATGAAATTTCCAAAACATTGAGGTAACATTTGATTCCCTATCAAATAAAATTGAATATGGTAAAATATGAACCCTTAACACCTTTTTAATGTATATTATGGAAAGAAGATCTATTGAGAAAAATTATCTGATAGCAATAAATTGTACTGTGTTTGTAAGGTGATAAACTACACCCCATAATTACCTCAACCTGGAAGATATCATAAACCCAAAATGTTACCTGTTTCATTATTTATATTTCCACAAAGTGTAAAGACATTACATCTTAAATAACACTATCACTAAAACATAGACAAAACCAAATGGTTTAATTTTCATAAATTTCTCTTAATACATTTTTAATAATCCTAAAATCCAATAACATAAAACCTAAAAAGGGGTGATAATGAATTTGAACTTTTGATTAACCTTAAACTCATAAACCAATTATGGTAACCATAACCCTTAAGTTAATCATATATTAACAAGTCTATGTTTCAAAAATTAACACAATCCATAGATTTTTCCAGATTATTATAACGAAAATACAATTATAGAAATAATTCAACAACATAATTCATATATCTAACTACATACACACATCAATACTTTCAATTCATCAATTCGAATATCATATGTCCTTCGATGGCCTATGAGTGAACCCTTATTTTAGAGGATTAAATCAGATATATCCCAAGTTCCCAGTATCAAATACATTGAACTCCTTGAAAATTTGTCCCTATATATCCTTGATTTACATAAAGATAAAATCATCCCCTCTATCTGTTATATTTTTCTGGGCTATTCTTCCTACCTTATTAACATGTTGGAAACTAAATCTTCTTTCCACTATGTTCATTACCAAATGAATATTCAATAAATTTCAACTTCATATTTTATAAAACATTAGGAATTTTACTAATGTTTATATTTTTAATCATATATCATAATATCTAATTAGTAATAATCACACTATCTATATATCTAGTCATCACCCAATTTGATTTCTCATATTCACTGAACTATCACTCAGATTTAGTGTTAGAATGATTCCTTCTAGTTCCAATGATTAACACTAACCAAAAATCATAGTATAGGCGATAATAATCATAGTGGGGGACCACATAATCATGAGAAATCAAATATAGGATTTATAAATAATTAAAAATTATTTATAATCTATGAAACCTTATGATTAACTGAGGTTGTCCATGATTATCATTTAAATCTTCCATTAGTATTTACAAATTGTCTTTGAATTTCTAAAGAATAAATCTCATGATTATAAAAAAAGTGTGTTGAAAGGAAAATTATTATTTACCAAGGAATGATTTATTTGAGGTCAATGAACCCTTTTTATATTTTTTACACCTAAGTACCTCTGTGCTAGATCCACATCCACTTGTAATATCCATACATATATTTAATTTCTTGGAATCCCCTCGATCTATCATTGACTAAAATTCCAAGGTATTTTTCTATACTTTAAAGTATCTGTAGACTAATACATAGAGATATTCCTAGATATATAATTGTAAATATACTTAGTCATGTACCTAAGGATCTTAATAATTATTATCTAATACAAATAACCAAATATCTGTTAAAATTTTTATCTAATACATACTATAATGACTGGGTCTTTTATATATAAATATTAGTTCTTTTGAGATTGATATTCAATACATTATATAAACACATTCATGAAGACTATAATTGTTTTTTGGCTTTATAGACTAGAAAAAAATCTTATTATTTTGTGAATGATATTCAATATCTCCTCCCTAAAATCTTATCACATATTAATCTTCTTAGTATTATCCTACCTAAACCTTTCTTCATAACATGTGAAAGGAAAAATTAGAAATATGTGAGATCAGATGCTCAATAAGAGTAAAAATAGGAAATATCATTCCTTGATCATATGAAATGATTATATAATCCTAAGGGTATATGATCCTGAACATAACTAACAAAGTTCATACCTATCCTGTCACAGATAATAAACATGAGTTATATTATAAATAATATCATTTCATAAAAAAAGTGTACATATGAGTGAGAAATCATCATAAATCAATCATGAACCATAATATCCTATCATAAAAGTGTTTCAATATCATAAATATTTAAAACCATTTTATATATCATTGTTAACTACCATATTCATAAACATATAGGATGATGAATTATCACTTGATTCTCAATGTGGACTAGTATTCACCTATTTACCAAAGTGGATGAGGATGCACATACTTCCCATAGTATATCTAGATGAACCTATTTTATATATTATACTAGAATGACCTTTTTTCCATAGTATACTAGGATGAACCTATTTCCCATAGTATATTAGGATGCGCCAATTTCGCATAGTGGATCAAGCTCTTCAACTTTTTTCCTATTATCATCTCATGAGATATAAATATTTTCCCAAAGAATTAGAGGGAGATATAGGTCCCAACCATCACACAATGAAAACCCTAAAAATGTATTCCAAAAAAATAAGGAATTCATAATATCATCACATCATAACATGAGTTACGAAAATGGGTTTCATAAAAATTTCATCAATTCACCATAGCATAACTAATGAAAAATAAAAGTGTTTCATAAAAATTAATCTATATAATCATTAAACATATGAACAAATATTTTTTATAGTATCATTAAATCATATAATTAACACCAATGTATTTAATATTACATGTAATGTGTTTTTAAAATACCACATAACATATTTCTTGAAGAAAAAATATTTTCTATTTTAAAACAATTTCTCTTGTTTAAAAAATATGTACACTTATAAGTAAAAGAATTTAATTCAGAAATTAACTTTTACAATTGTAAATATATTTTAAAATAAATTAGCATTCATTAATGAGGATATATAATCTCATGTTGTATAATTTAAAAACCATTCCCCCTAACTTTTTTATTGAAAACCCACAGAAAACCTTTTTTAGAAGACAAAAAAAAAGATTTATTTCAAACCATTTTTAGAACAATAAAACACAGGTAAAATGATTTTAAATATTTTTATGAGAATATTAAAATCAATTGGAAAATATATTTTTTTAATTCATGGTCATTGAAGTGAAATATTCCCCCTAGAGACTTAAACATAAACAATCCCTAATAATGATGATATTTTGAAATAAACATGTACCTAAAGTCACATCATTCTTTTTCATGTTAAAACCTACTATATAATAAATATAGATTTATTATAGAATTATCATATAACCATATATATATATAATACCATGATTTATTTATTTATAACATCTTATCACCCATTTTTAATTATTTATTATTAAAATCACTCTTCTAGGGGATAACTGCTTTATTTTCCAAACATGTTTTAGTTTGGTTATCCCAATCCCCATACCTTGATCATATTAAAATAATTTATATAATATTAATAAATTTATAAAAATAATATATTTTAATTATATACATATTTATAATTATTTATACAAATTAGATATAGAATAAATAATTGCACTATTCATCGAGATAGTAGGTTGTACTTATGCATGAACATTGTTTCTATTTTTTGAATGGTGGAATGGAAGAATGTTAAAGAATAATTCACTTTAAGTTATCATTATTATATCATATATGTCATATATATTTATAGAATTCATCTCTATTTCCTTCCATTCTAAATATAAATGAAAATCGAATCACACCCCATCATGGAGATGATAGTCCATACTTACGCATGAGTGACATTATAGTTTCCCAAAAGATTGGATGTTAAGATGATAGGTATGATATTATCAGTATATAAGTTTCATAATGTTATAATTATCATTTATAAACCATTTAAACAATAATAATTACCATACAAAAAAGATGGTGATATTAATTGTATAACTACTTGGAGATGATAAGTTGTATGTACGCATGAGTGACTCTTGCACAACTTATCTAATGAGAAAGAGGGTGTATAATGGTATTTTAATAATCATAATAATATTTAATTATTTTTAGGGTAAATAAATAATTATTCTATTTTGAATATTACAGATTTATATTAGGTAATTTATAGTAGACAAAAAGTGACTAGTTAGAGTGATTACCTCTCCCTTAAAACGACTCATTAGGTATCCTTTAAAGGTCTATGGGGTTGGTATTTGGGAAGGGAAGTACCTATATAATATGCATGGGAAAGTATAGAAGATAATTTGGTAGATGATGGTTTATATATAAGGCCCAAAGGGGTGTAATAAAGTGAGGGAGGATGTGCCCTTTTTTAGTTGACGTGAGGGACACTTTTTTAGTTTCATTAAAAAATGTGATATAATGATACTTTTATATATAAAAATGATTAATAACGGCCTATAAAATCACATGGGGTGAAATTTTGACCATATATTTTCTTTTTTGTTCTTATTTATTATTTTTAATATTTTTAAATAATTAAATATCTTATTAATCCCATAAAATATCATTATTGTCAATGTTGATACTATTCATTACATTGACACTAAAACCTTACGAAAAAAATTATACTTCAATCAAACTATTTTATTATATTCTAACATTTTCATGGTCCTAATATTATTGTATCAACTTAAATATCTGAAATTATTTTACTTTAACAATTTGTAATCTAATTTATTTTATTTTTCCATTAATTGAATAGTTACCACTTTAGCGTTGTGTAAGAATTTAAGGTAATTATTTATTCCCTAAAATTTAAAAAAAAATTATCAAAAATAAATATAAATCCTTTATATTTTAAAATAATATTTAGAGTCAACAATATCCTCTGGGAAACTCTAGATAAAAATATTTTATTTATTAAAAACAAGTGTGTGAAATGTTTGAGTTTTCCTGAAATATAATTCTATAACGGTCATAATATAATTAAAATGGCCATAAAAATTCCAATAGACGAGTATTGTATGAATATGTATGAAATGGATTCATAATATAAAATTAAGGTATGTTCTTAGGTTATTTTTTAATCCTTATCATTTTATTTTCTTCATTAATTACCCAATTTAGCCTTTACTATGGTAAAAAAAATTACAATGATTTTTATTCATGTTGAAAAAAGGAAAAATTTTAATTAATAAATACTAAATTATTATAAATTTGGACTCCATTTATAAAAATTCAAAACATTTAAGTGGAAAAATTTAATATAAAATTTAATTAGAAAAAATGTGCTGAAAAGATGTTTTTTAGAGAAATGAAAATTTTAAAATGGAAAATGTTGTTATGCTAAATTAAATTGTAAAATACATTAAAAACCATAATTGAATTATTTTAAATATTAATTATAGAATTAAATTTTAATTCTAATCCTAAATAAAATTTTACATTTTTATTGCTTTGAAATAAAAATTTTACATTTTTATTGCTTTGAAATAAAAATTCATCTTTCAATAAAAATCAGTATATTTTTTACTATTCTGTGGAAAATAAATCTTTTTAGAAAATAATAAATAATTAATCTTAAGAAAACTCATATATTTTTTTTCAAAAATGAAATTAATTTTTATATTTAAAATTTCTAAATTCTCAAATATTTTTTTTTTAAAATTACTGTTAAAAGGTGATAAAGCGTCTTAATAGAAAAATATGGTTTTATGAGGAAAATTGGATTTATTCTTATCTCTTATCTAGAAAACAAATAATAAGACTATTGAAAAAATAATGGAATATATCATATATAAATTTCATTAAAATCATTCACTAAAACTCAATTGTTTTATTTATTTATAAAGAACACATTTGTGTTCATAAAAATATTTTTTCCAGAAATGAGATTAAGTTTATTTTCAAAATAGTTGTTTTTTGATTTATAATTAATTGGTCATCAAATAAATCATTATATATACATGATTAAACCACATTTTTTTTAATAATTTTTATAATAATATTCCTACCTTACATTCCAATGCCTATGTGATAAATATCGTATTAAATACTAATATTTTGATAGTATATCACATTTCATTTAAATTTGGAGTTGCATATATTGAAAAATTTCTATAAGATTTAATTTATTTAATTTTTTTCACAATATCTTATAGTGTTACATTGATGTATTTCCAAGTCATCATGTTAAACTAATTAGCTTATTCTCCCCTTGGAAATAAATTTTTTAGGTGATTAGAATTACATAAGTTCTAAATAGAACTTATGTCAAGCATTAGTGACCTAACCCCATCACATATCTTAAACCCTGGTCACCCAATATTCTAAAACCCTACACCTAAACCCCTTTAATATGCATGTATCTAGAAGTCATGTATTAAAAAGAAAATGAATTTCTATTTAAGGGAAAACACAAATATAAAATAGGGATAAAATCCTTTTTAAGATCTATCAAGCATCGACAAAGCTTCTACATGCCTTGTCCAAGCATGTACTAATGCCTGAATTCCTATCTCGTGCCATAAAATATAAATAATTGATTTTAATAATTATAATTATAATTTTTTAATTAAATAAAAAGGGAAATATTCAATGGAAAAAAAACTGGGCATCATCATCACATGAAACCACACCCATGCCTCATTCATGGTGCAAATATGAGGTTCGTTACTCAGCTCCTCCTAGGAATAGTGTCTATCCTCCTTATATAACAAAGTCATGGCCCAACCAAGGGTCATAGCCTGAATAACTCCCAAGTATAAGACCATTCAAAGGTTCTTTATTCCATTATGGTGTGTAGCCTTGTGCCTAAAACCTATCCCAGCATGAAGACCCCCATTTTGGGTAACACACCACGATGAACCTCCATCGATGTGTGAACTACTGTTCAAGGAATAGACTACTCTTGTAATAGACTCAATTAAAGGCCTTCAGATGTAACTCTGATGCATCCTCAGGAACCAAAACAACAAACTGGTCCTTATTCCACATCAAAAAACATTTTCTTAATATTTTCTAAACTTCTAATTACTAATACAAATGTAAATTCTATAAAACACAAAAATATTATGAAGAATAACTCCCAGATTACTAAAAAATAACTTCCCCAGACTTTGGATATATGGGTGTCCCAAACGAGTTTACACTCATAATAAAAAATATTCACCCACCTGAAACTCAGGTGGATGGAGTATCCAATAGACATACCATATTTTCATCCTTTGAGTGGTCAATAAACACTTCATGATCAATTGAATATGTTCTAACATCTCTAGTAGGTGGCTTGGACTTATAACAACTAACTGCCTGGAAACTATCCCACTCATAAGAAATCAAAATGTTCTTCCATATAAAGCCTTAAAATAATCAATCCAAATCAATGTCTGATAAATGTTATGATACTTGAAGTTGTAAAGTTTAGTATGACTCCCCTAGAATTCACTAAAATCTATGACACATTCCCTTATAATGTCCTCCAATATTTGAATAGTATTATGATACTTCTCATTGATCTGAGGATGAAAAATAGTGCGAAATTTAACCTATATATGAAAAAACGTTTTATAGACCCCATTAGAAGTATGATGTAAAATAAGAATCACGGTCTAAAGTGAACATCTAGGGAATATTATTAAGATGTAAAATAACATGAAAAAAACTATCCAAAATCATCATAGGAGAATGTATCCAGGATAAGGATAAAATATGATACCTTGGTTAATTTTTCAATGATAACACATTCCTCATCACTACCTTAGTGTTTCCTGAAAAACCAGATCATGAAATCTATGGTCACATAATACTACTTTCACTCAGGAATGGGTATTAACATGAGAAGACCTATGGGTCATTGGTGCTCAACCATTAACCCTTGATATGTAAATCATCTTGAAATAATCCCCACTATGACTCTATTCATTTTGGGCCACTAATACTTCCTATGAATATCATGGTACATCATGGTCCAAGAATACAATTTAGTAGATGGAACCTTTGGATAAAGTAACTTTTGTCAACAAATGTCATCATGGGTTTGAAAATAGGTAGATCATGTTGATGTTAGGAGGGTGATACATCAAAACTTTATTTTTTAGAAATAAATATAGCCATGGAAATTATTATGGGAAAAATGGAAGTCACTATAAATTGAGGTACTCAAGATTAATTATGATATTAGTGTTTTTGGTGGTTGTAAAGTGTGAATCAGTTTTTTTATATAGGGATTTTATGGGTTCAGTTCTTGTTTTGATTCATTTTCATTTTTATGTGAACTGGATTTCATTGGTTACAGAGGTAAAATCCCTTTTAAATGTGCCTGATTTTTCATAAGGGAAAAGTTAAATGAACATTTTCATAGAATCAGAAATCCATATAACTGTCAATGTACTAAAATTATGGGATGAAAATATATCATTATGTAGGATTATTGGGAGTCAAATTTTAAGGATTTATAACTACTTCAAACATTTTAGTTTTATTTATGTTTAGAGGATGGGGAATAAAGTTTCACACAACTTGGATTATGTAGAAATAGAGGATGCCGAAATGGTTTGGTTTGGAGGTGTTCCTAAAAGATTTAAATGTTATGTTATGAATGATCTAGAATATTAAAGGATTCCTTATTAAAAAAACATTTATTTCACAATATAACAATGTTGAATTTAATTTTTCAAAAGATATATCATAGAATATGAATTTTATATCACCAATTATATTCCATTAATCACTTTTATTAACAAAATATATGTGTAAATATAAAACATATAAAAATTAATCATATTGAATAATTTAACACACCAACTAGGTGAGATAAATTTTATGAAAAATGTTAAAACAAAATTAAGAATTTAAAAATAAAATTGTAAAAAAATTGATCACATCTTAAAAATGGAATAAATTTCACCAATAAAATGTGTATACCAAAATAATAATACTTTTTTGTTATGACATTTAATTTTTATAATTATGTTATTTTAGGTAGATGATTTCACATTTATTTGACACATTTTAAATTTATTTTAAAAAAATTACACATTCTATTAAGAATGATAATTATTATAATAAAATTTATATTAGCTCACTTGAATACAAAAATATATTTAAGTCTACAAAAAATTAATTAATTTTATTGTTCATGTGAAAAATAAATTAATCACACTTATTCTATTTAATTTTCCATTGGAATTATCTTAATATTAAAAGTACGTTTTTTTAAACATTCTCATAAATGAATATTTTATGTTATTTTTTAATTTAACTTTTTTATAATATATTTATTATAAAAAAGAGAAAAAAATATAATAAAATAAAAATATAATAAATTAAAAATTAAAAATATAAGTAATTGATACGTAAATTTATTTAAAATTTTAATTAATACTACATTAAAAACAAACTATTAAAATGTCTCTTTACCGATGAAAAAAACAAGTGTTATGATTACATTTTGCATGTAGAATTAGAAATAATAATAAATATCGTAAAAAAATTAAATATCATATGAAATTTTAAGTCATATATATACACACAATTACAATGGAAATTTTTATTTAAAAAATTAATTTTTTTTGAACATAAAAGGTGATATCAAAAAAAGTTTGAATAATATTTAAAAATGTTGACAAATGATACTTGATCAAACATATATGGATGATTATTGTAAAATATGTATGTTGTATTAATTTATTATATAAATAAATTTGGGTTCATATAGGTATTGAAATGGGTTCTAATTATCCTAATACATGACACTATCCGACCTAATAAGGTGATGTTATGGGTAACCGTTAATTGGAAATTTACTTGGATTTGGTAGTAAATTCAAAAAATGATTTATAATCAAGTATATCTCGAGTAGTAGTTCTAATATATAATAATCTTGAACCCAATTAAATTAATTATTACTAATTTATTAACTACATATTTTAAAATAATTTTAAAATTATGATCTTTATTTATTTATATTTAGTTTATTTCCTATTACATTTATTAATTAATTTCAAAAATATAAATTCTATTAAAATAATTATTATAAGTTCATTGTACTTTGGGGCCCTCTCGAGTTATAAATTCACTGCCTAATTCTATATATAACCATATTAAATGCTTTGGAATTCTTCATTAGTGGGGATTTATGGTCCATTTACAGGTGATAACACAAATTGGGGTGTAGACTCAGATACATGTTGGCACAATATAGATTGTAAATATATAGAATCTAGGAAAAGGAAATGTGGACTTAAGGCCATAAAATAGTGGATCTTATGGATTTAAATATTATAATTTGTTTGATATAGAGTTGGTCAATGAGGGGGAAAGTTAGGATATAAACCACACTAAGAGGGGTGGGTGGAATCAATGTTGGTGAATTTAAATCCATTTCTGTATTTTTAAATCATTTATTTTTATCTATTTCACTAGTTATAGTGAATTAATCTCATATTTTTTATTATCACCTTAGACTTCCCATGAAACATATCCAAGAAAACACACATGCAGAAAGATAACAAAAATTTTCAATTTTCACCTCTTAGAATTAGAAATCCAATACATTGTTCCATATACTAAAACTAAAGGCCGAACAACCCACTAGTAGACCACCATGATAGTTACACTATTATCTCTCGATTTTGGAGAGTGTTAATTCAATATACTTTTTTCTTTCATCTCATACTCAGGTATATCTTATGCCTTTTCAATGAATTGAAGGTGCAATAATAAGATATTCTAACAGTAGTTTAGAATATTTCCTTGTTGTTGATGGATTGTTTCTTTTTTCATCTTATTCCCTTACACTGTAGCAAGACACTTCTTATATTTCTGATCTTAATAGTATAAAATCAAGCAACAAAAAGTTCATATAATTTTTTTAGGTATAATGATTCTTACAAAATCACTCTTCTTCCGTTTACATTAGTAGGTTTGAGTGCTACCTTTCATTCAAAGAAGATAGAATTCGTCTTCTATCACTAGAAAATTGAAATTTACATTCACTAATTATTCTATGAACATCACAACTAGCACAGAAAATTATTGTTATTCCACTTATTCCCTCTTCTTAACTTCTAATTTTAATTTAATGAATAAAATTACTACACTAGTTCTTCTTTATTGTATTTGACACATAATATAACCTAAATATTTCATATTATATCAGTTCACACTATCTTTCAACACACATAAAATCCTTACTCATGTATAATACTATTAAACATTCACACTCCATTACATATTTAGTAATTATAAAAACATTATATGTATATAATATATAATTCTAAATTTCTTTTAATATACATTCACAAGTATGTTTGAATGTTTATTTTTGAATTATGATGAATTTTGTTAATTAAAAACAACATGAATTCCTAATTTAATATCTTTTACTAGATCCAAAAATATTTTTTGGTTCATCCCTTTATAAAACCAGCAATATAACAAATGAATTAATTTTAATCAGTTTTCATTCTTTAAAACTACTTAATGAAATCATGTCCTTCTATCCATGATATTTACATCATGTTAAACACTAGTAATTAATTGAATAAATATAAATGCACGTGAATGAAACTTCTGGAGACATGGAATCATTTTTCACAACATAAATCTTATAAATTCTTATTATATTATCAAAATTTTCATTTTTCATCATTTAGCCATTGAGAAGAATTAATCCATAATGGTTGTATATTTTAACTAATTATTTTACATAAATATATTCATGTAACTTCTTTGATAATGTCTTACACTATGGAATAAATTAACATATAAATAATCCTCTTTAATATGAACAAAATCACCTAAATTTGAAATCACATTATTAATTCTCTTTCAAAATTCTGTGAATTTTATGCTTTAATTTCATGAAAATACACGTCAATACATTAAAACCATGGAAACTTCACTTTAACCTTAATATTCTCCTATTAGTTAACATCACATGAATTTAAAATTTCATATAAATACTCATGCGTGTAATAAATTTGGTTATGACATCTACATAGTCCATATATATTTATTAATACAACATGAATAATGATAGAATTAATAATTATCTATGTTTTCATTAAATATAATCATACATAACATCATGCGATTAGATATTATTCAGAATATAATAATTTTGGAAA